>JASUAD010000010.1:53156880-54492713 GCA_037013555.1 Sextonia rubra
CGTCGGAGAAGATCGTCGAGGGCCGCCAGATTTGAGGAAGAAGACCGGAGAAAATCGTCTGCAAAAGAAAAAAAAATTCACTCACCGGCCGCAAGTCACCGGTAGCTGCTGCTCGCCACCATCACCGTCGCCAATAGTCGTCGCCGGTCCCGCACCCCGTCGCCGAACCAGGAAGCCGGACCCGCAGCAGCCGCGGGCCCTGCAACTCTGCGCTGTCTGCAACTGGGTTGCAGACCCAAGCGCAGAGACGAAGAAGACGACCCAGTTCTCTGGGTTCTGGGTCTTGGGTCGGTCGGGTCAATTAACCTGGCCCGCCTTGGAGCAAAGCCCAGCGCAGGTTTTCAGGTCAGTCCAGGTTACAGGTCGGGTCATTCTGACCCAACCCGCGGTGCAAGACCAGTTCAGTTAGAGTGCAGGTCGGTTCAGGTCGAGTCGACCTGAACCCGCAGCAGCCAGTCCAGCCCGTCAGCCGTCGCCGACATCAGCAACGTGAAGTCCGCCGACGTCATCGGACAGACGTTCAACGGCCAGAGTTGACCAGATTGACGGCAGAAGTTTGTTTCTGTGATATCTTGATCATCCGGCGTCCGATCGGAGATCCGTTTACGCCTATGGACTCGTTTCAAGAAGATCTACGTGTTAATGGAAGAAGATTAGTTGTTTGACGGTCAACAAGGAGTTTGACCAAGTTGGGAGCGCAGAAAACTGTTTTTGCGATATCGGAGCTATCCGGAGTCAGATTTCAGATCCGTTTCTTCCAGCGTGCTCGTGTTGACGAGATCTACAACTTGGTGCAAGAGTTGAGGTTAGTGTTAGTTGTTTGTTTTTCTTGTTACTTAATTTATTAAGATGGAGAACAATACTATCAACACTACCATGGTTAAGCTCAACCATTCCAATTATTTGTTCTGGAAACCGAAGATGGAGGATATTCTCTATTGTAAAGACCTCCATGATCCCGTTGAGGGGGATAGTGCCCGACCGAAAGATATGCAAGATGCTGACTAGAACAAATTGCATAGAAAAGCGATTTGTCACATCAGACAATGGTTTGATAACAATATATTTCACCACATGTCAAATGAAACCAACGCGAATAGCCTTTGGAAAAAGCTAGAAGCAATGTATGATAAAAAGACCTCAGTGAACAAAGCCTTCTTGATCAGAAAGCTTGTGAACATGAAATTCAATGATGGTAGTCAGATTGAAGATCACATCAATGAGTTCCAAAGTGTAGTAAATCAGTTAGCCACTATGAAGATGATCCTTGAAAATGAGATGCAAGCTTTGTTGGTTCTGAGTTCTTTGGCAGATTCATGGGAGATATTGGTTGTTTCCTTGAGCAACTCTACTCCAGATGGTGTATTATTTATGAGTCAAGTTACTGGTAGTCTACATAATGAAGAAACTAGGCGGAAATCTGCAGGGACAGATAATGCACAGGCCTTTGTTACTGAGAATAGGGGGAGGAGTAAGAATAGAGGTCCAAAGGGGGGTCGTGGCAAATCTAGAGGTGAATCACAAGCCAAGTCTAGCAGTGAATCACAGAGCAAGAAAAAGTCTGTATAATGCTTTTTCTGTGGCAAGATGGGCCACGTAAGGAAAAATTGTTTTGCCATGAAGGAACAGAAAGGCTCCAACAATGATAAGAAGAATGACAGTGATAACACTACAGCTACTTTGGAACAGGAAGTAGTGATGCTCGCCAGCAATGATGATAAGTGTTTGAGTGTTGCAGATGGTCAGGTTGAGTGGATTGTTGACACAACAGCATCCTACCATGCTACTCCTTGCAGGGAGATGTTCACGACGTACAAAGCAGGTGACTTTGGTACTGTGAATATAGGCAACACGAGTCATTCAGAGATTATTGGTATAGGTGATGTCTGCATTAAAACCGATATTGGTTGCAAAATGATGCTGAAAGATGTGCGACATGTTCCTGATCTGCAGTTGAATCTGATTTCCGGAACTGCATTAGACCGTGCAGGTTATGAGAATTACTTCGGAAATGGCAGATGGAAGCTCAATAAAGGGTCTCTTGTTATTGTGAGAGGTACAGCAGGTAATACTTTTTATAAACATAAGTAAAGCTGTGCAAAGATGCATTGAATGCAGTTCAAGACAATTCCTCTCTGAATATGTGGCATAAAAGACTTGATCATATGAGTGAGAAAGGCTTGCAGATGTTGGCAAATAAGGATTTAATTCCTTGCTCCAAAGGTATATTCCTTGACCCTTGTGATTATTGTTTGTATGGCAAACAACATAGGGTTGTTTTCTCTTCGACATCAAAATTGAAATCAAATGTGTTGGATTTGGTATATTCTGATGTTTGTGGTCCCATAGAGGTAGAATCATTGGGTGGCAATAAGTTCTTTATCACGTTCATCGATGATGCATCCCGGAAAGTCTGGGTTTATCCGTTGAAATTAAAGGATCAACTGTTCCAGATGTTTCAACAGTTTCATGTCAAAATTGAAAGAGAAACAGGTAAACTCTTGAAGTGTCTCCGTTCAAATAATGGAGGAGAGTACACATCCAACCAATTCAAAAGCTATTGCTTGAAGCATGGCATTCGACATGAAAAGATAGTTCCTGGTACTCCACAGCATAATGGTGTGGCAGAGAAAATGAACCGCACTATTCTTGATAAGATGAGATGCATGATAAGATTAGCACGGTTGCCTAAGTCATTCTAGGGTGAAGCCGTTTTGACTACCGTTTATCTGATTAACAGATCTTTTTCCGTTCCTTTGAATTATAATCTTTCAGAGAGAAGATGGACAGGTAAAAATGTTTACTATTCACACTTGAAGGTGTTTGGGTGTAAAGCATTTGTACATGTACCAAAAGAGCAGCGTTCCAAGTTGGACGATAAGGCAGTGAGTTGCATCTTTTTTGGCTATGGTGGAGATGAGTTTGGCTACAGATTTTGGGATCCAGAGAAGAGGAAACTTATCAGAAGTAGGGATGTGGTTTTCCATGAAGACCAATTCTTTGGAGATGTTGAGAAGATTGATAAGTCTTCTGAGAAAGTTGATGGAGTGGTTGATCTCACACCGACTCCTTCTCCTGTGCAAACTACAGGTGGAGAAGGTGGACAAAACGATTTGGATCGTAATGAGGCACAGGGGTTGCCAGATGATGAGGGTGTTGAGCAGGGGGAGCTGTAGTCTTCTCGGTTGGAAACCACAGAACCTCAAGTTAGGAGGTCTACATGGGAGCGTCAACCATCAACTAGGTATTCTGCATCCAAATATGTTTTGCTTACTGATGAGGGAGAGCCAGAGAGCTTCTGAGAAGCAATGACTCATGTGATAAAGATGAGTGGATGAAGGCTATGCAGGATGAGATGAGTTCTTTGACGAAGAACAAGATATATGAGCTGGTGCAACCTCCTAAAGATAGGAATATTCTGAAAAACAAATGGGAGTTCAAGCTGAAAAAGGATGAGAATGGGAAACTGGTGAAGCACAAGGCACGGTTAGTGGTAAAAGGCTTCGCACAGATGAAGGGTATCGACTTCAGTGATGTTTTCTCTCCTGTTGTGAAAATGACTTCTATTAGAATCGTTTTGGGTCTAGTCGGCAACATAGACCTTGAGGTTGAACAAATGGATGTGAAGACCGCGTTTCTTCATGGTGACTTGAAAGAAGAGATCTACATGACTCAACCAGAGGGGTTTGAGATAGAAGGAAAAGAACAGATGGTTTGCAAGTTGAAGAAGAGTCTCTACGGGCTAAAGCAAGCACCGAAACAGTGGTACAAGAAATTTGATTCATTCATGTTGAGTCATGGGTACCGGAGGATAGTTGCAGATCATTGTGTCTATGTTCGTCGATTTATCGATGGCAAGTTCATCATCCTTCTTTTATATGTAGATGATATGCTGATAGTTGGACAGGATGGCAAGTTGATTGGCAAGTTGAAAGAGGAGATGTTAAAGTCGTTTGACATGAAAGACTTGGGTCTCGCACGAACGATATTAGGCATGCAAATACGTCGTGATAGGAGTTCCAAGCAGCTGTGGTTGTTACAGGAGAAATATGTTGAACGAGTGCTCGAGCGGTTCAACATGAAGAATGCTAAGCTAGTTAGCATACCTCTAGCCAGTCACTTCAAACTAAGCAAGCGCTTGTGTCCTACTACAGATGATGAAAAGGAATGGATGGCATGTGTTCCTTACTCCTCTGCTGTGGGGAGTCTCATGTATGCCATGGTTTGTACAAGGCTGGACATTGCTCATGCTGTGAGTTTAGTGAATAGATTTCTCGCAAACCCTGGAAAAAAGCATTGGGAAGCAGTGAACTGGATCTTTAGATATTTGAGAGGTACTTCCAAGGTGTGCTTATGTTTCGGAGGCTCAAAACCAGTCATGGAAGGTTATATTGATGCTGATTTTGCAGGCGATCTTGATCGTCGGTTGTCGACTTCTGGTTATTTGTTTACTTTCGTAGGGGGAGTTATTTCCTGGCAATCGAAGTTACAGAAGTGTACAGCACAGTTTACAACTGAAGCGGAATACATAGCTGCTAATGAAGCAGGGAAAGAGATGCTTTGGTTGAAGAGATTCCTTCAAGAACTAGGTTTGAAGCAAGAAGAATATGTAGTTTACTGTGATAGTCAGAGTGCTATGTATTTTAGTGAGAATGCTACATATCATGGTTGCATGAAGCACATTGATATCAAGTACCATTGGATTCGTGAGGTGATCGAGAAAAACTTCATGAAACTGGAAAAGATTCATTCGAACAAGAATCCCTCGGACATGATGACCAAGGTTGTGTCTAAGGGAAAGCTGGAGCTGTGTTTAGAGTTGGCAGGACTGAACTCCCAGTAAGGGGTTCAGGGCATCTTCCCTATGGTTTGGAGGGGGAGATTGTTGGCCATGTGGGTCTAGACCATTAATGGGTTCAGTATCTGGGGTGATTTCCCTAATGATATTAGGAATTTCCTGTTTTGTCAAACAGCAGTTTTCTAATAGGTTAGGACTTTCCTTTTTCTTGAGATAGAGTTCTTGGGGGATAAGGATATAATGGTTATATATGATGTAATCTGTAACCCCAGTGAGAGGCTGAGAGTGGCTGAGATTCCAAGGCTGCGGTTTCACAGATTGGAAGAGAATCTAGTGGAAATTTGTTTCCCGTAGACGTATGCATCTTTGCCGAACCACGTAAATCTCTTGTTTTCTTATGTGGTAATTGTTGATCTTGGTTGCCTTTGCACACACGTGCACAACAGGCCCAACCTAATTAAGTAAATAGGTGGGCTTAGGCCTGAATTTTTGGCCCATGTTGGGCTTGCACCGCGCCTATGTCTATAAAGTCAAGCCAGGCTTGGAAGTGCCTCAACCCAGCCTGGCCCATTAACACCAATAAATCAGTGGTCATTGTCCAGGATGTGCCTCAACGGGTCGTTATTTGCTTCGTGTTAGGATCCCAGATATTGGGGTGTAGGATGAGATCATTTATATTTATGGATAGTTCACACAATTATGAAAAATTCTTTCTATTGTACAAATACAAGGTTTCAAGCCAGGATATGATGGACGTGTTTACAAATCCTTATTGATTTCCAATTTTAATATTGATGAACTATAATGAGATCTTGGGTCAAAATATAAAAGAGTTCAATTTTTCAACCTTATTAATATGCAGCTAAAGATACCATAACCCACGTAGGGCCAACCCACAATCTCATTTGTTTTGACCCAGATAACGAGTCATCTATAAGCTTTGTAAGAATTATAAAAATTAATAAAAATATCAAGAAATCAATACAAACTTAAAACTTAGATCACAAATCCCGAGGATCAAAAGATTCGCATCTCCCATCGGAAAGGTTTTTTTTTTTTTAATGCATAAGCTGCAAAAAAGAAATTTGAGAGTCTCATTTGAAGGACATAATGATTTGGGCCTGTTTCCTGTGTGGTATTTTTTAAAAGAATTTCTCATGCCGGGGATTTTTAACATTAATATCATAGGTACCCCTATAATTCCAAAAACTATATTTCATAGAGGGAATCTTACATTACAGCTCACCTAAGTCATAAATAGTATTTATAATTTTCAGAATTTTAACATTTCAAATGCCGCATGAGCCATGAGGATTTAAAATTTCATGTGGGAGATAACATTTAGAGAATCTTAAATCCAAATTTTAAGAGTACTTGCAAAATAACAAGCCCTTAAGATTTTGGAAGAAACTAATAGCTTAGTACGTGAAAGGGTGTCTGTGGAACATCAAACCAAAAGAAGATTACATTGAAGCAGTGGGCTGTCATAGACATTAGATTTCAAAATGCAATTGTTTCGGCACGTCTTTAGCTTTGGAGATGTTGCCTATAACTCTTCAAGTAAGTAATTCATAATGCAGGCTGTGTAAGGTAAGAAAAATCTTCATGGAGAGGGAGGGGTATTGGAAAGGTTTATATTGTATTTCCTAAAGTCTTGAAATATTAGTAGAAATGGTTATATTCAACAATGCAACCTTCCTACCAACCCAACTTGGCTTAACTGGGTTTGAGTGGACTCAATTGCCTCACAAGCTAAGCTTTAGAGCTCAACTCACTGTCGGACTTGACCAGATCAGTGAGTTTGGATGCGGCCCATGGGTTCATTGACGAACTTGTTCACATGTGGTTGTCAAACATTCAAGCCAATTTTGCTCTTCTCTCAGACTCTCACCAAGCTTGAGCTGAGCTCAAGACCAAGCCTACAGTTAGCAGCTATTGAAGAGGCCTATCGTTGAGTTGAGGCTCGACCCAGTTCATGGGCGTGTGGGCAAAAAAGAAGACAAGCACGCAAGGTGGTCCCTGGCCATGTTGTGGCATTCCTCAAGCCAATAAGCCCTGTTGGGTATGGTGTCAGCTCAGTGATCACATGGCTAGCTATATGCCCCAAACCCATGACCATGAGATGCAAGGAAACAAACAAACAAAACAAGAGAAGAAGACAACCTTGTGATGTGGGCCTCTGTTGACTGATGTTCATGGTTTCATGCAATGCGACTTGCTCAGTGATCACCAATACCATGCCATTGCCATCGCCATCCCACAAAATTCCAGCATCCCGTTTCACCTCCTCAAAGGAAAAAACACCGCCATGGCAAGGACGTTTCCATTCCATGGGACACGGTTCGCCAGGCCATTACAGCTCACACTGCCAAATCCAAATTGAATTTATGAGGGCCGCCATGCATGGTTCACAGGAAAAAACTAAGCATGTTTCACAGAAAATAACTAAGGCCACTCGTCTATGGTTCTGAAAATTTATGAAGGGAATGAGGACCGAACGTAAGTATTGGCACGCAGGTGCACTGGTACCCGTAACATTCCAGAAACCCCTTATATAAGATGTTTAAAATCTTGATTTTATTATTTAACTTCTTCACTTAATCATTGCCCGCACCACCCAAATAAAAATTTCAAATTTATGATATTAGAAAGCTCAGCCGTTAAATGGTTGGGAGCCCATATTTGTAAATCCAAGCCCTTCTAAATTGCTTGCTTCCTTTGCATCTATGTTAGGCAAAATTTTCATTTTAATTGGAGTTGAGTCTACGGTCTGCATCCAATTGGTTCATATAAAAGAGAAAATGTGCTATACACAGAAGGTGGCATGGACGTACCTTTTCAATTTTTAGTAGTTTGGACTTAAGAAGGTGATCTCTCCTTTTATGGGTTTTACGGTGTTCCAAGCATCTTTTCTTGCAAAAGCATCAGCACATGGGAAATGAATTCCATGTTGGTGCCCTATCATGAGACCCATTATTTCAACCCAAGGTTCCATTTCCATTATTTCAACCAAGGTTTAAACCAACAAGCTAGGCAACGGATTGGTATGAAAAAGGATTCCATAGTGTGTATTTCTGTTTACACGGGAACAAACTGCTCTATAATTACTTCCTTTATTTTCATATTATATTATTGTATGAACAAAGATACACACAGATAAACTAAAAGAGGGTTCATAGGATGGGCCAGGTGGGGGCCAAGTTTGTCGAACCCCGGGTCCCTCAGCTATCGCATCTAATATTCAGGCCAGATCAGACCATGTGCCTGCAGGCCACGCCCAGGGATAGGCCCATCGATCCCATTTGCAAATCATATATAAACACTCATGTATGCCAAGTTTGTCGGGTTTGGCCTTAACCATACACAGGTAGAGGCCCAGACAGCTTGACTATGGTACTGGAAAATTTGGCCCAGGTCCAATTCACAGGACTAAGAACACCGTAGTATAAACGAAGCTCAAGCAAACCAGTCGCATCAGCAGCACTGTCTGACTATTGTTACATATGTAAGTGACATCCGGTGGAAGTGTATTTACCTCTTGCAACTCCAGAGAAAGAGGGTACACTTTCCAGCACTAGAGACAACAATGTTCAGTAAAAGCCAAAATAAAAGGTGATCTTACAGGTTCCTACGAAAGGTCACACTAAAGGCCCCCCACATCAAAACCTGGAAAAAGTCCACAGAAAGCTCTGGATTCCTCCTAAATTTGGACCCCACATAAACCATTGTCAATAGCTTGATGGGGACTTGACATTGCCAATTTGCCATAGGGGTAATACAAGGCCAATGAATGAAGATGAAATGTTCAAATGGCAGCTGGAAACATGTGTACAAGACAAAAGAAAAGCACGAGGAGCGTTCTCGATGCTTCATGAATCTTGCTGTCGTGGAACTTTGAAAATGAAAAGCTTTGCCTTCCCTTCTGTCTGTAAATCTGATTGCCTGTCTCGTTTGCCTATAAGCTCGATTTGTTTGATTAGCATTGAAGTTGTAGGAATTTAAAGCAATGGGCCTTCTGAAGTGGATATCCGCAAAGGACCATCAAATAGTTTATGCTGGTAAACAAAATGTTCAATCATCGCCCCACTGAATTTCCTTCTTTTATTGTTGGTAGAAATCACCGTATTAGATAAATTCCACAAAAGTAAGAGCCTTATCTATATCTTCACCTTATAGAGATAATGGAATATTTAAGAGACAAGACTATAGTTGATTCGATCACTAGATTACTACCACTTCACAGCTTTAATACCATACTCGTAAAACAAGCCTGTGCTTAACACAGAAATATAATTAATAATTAGTAATTTATGAAAAATAAAAAAAAACTATTTGAATCAAAATGAGATTAGCAAAATGCACCTGTGCCTATATAATTGATGATATCAAATATTATAAAAATTTATTGACAACTTCTAAAAATATTAAAAATGATATTATATTGGTGTGAATTATATTGAGAGGGTCAAAATTACATTAAAGTCATTTTCTTTAAAAAACTTATCAATATATAAATTTACTAATTGCCTGAGGGTGATCCAAGCTTTGCAGATGTTATTGCCAGATTTATCTCCCATTTAACATATTATTGAAGAAGCAAATGACCAATTCTGATCTTTTCATGGAGCAAATATCTCACACACTACAAGAGAAAGGAATATAGTTGTTTACTTACTTGCTAGAAGTACAATTAAATGGAATAATCCCACATAATGGATTGAAGATCCTCCTAGTTTTATTATGAATCAACTTGATGTTGACATAACTCCTACCTTTTAATAAAATGCTTTGAACTTTTCATCAAATATATATATATATATTTACTGAAGATCTATCCAAACTTCTTTCATGATCTTCAAATCTTTACTAAAATGAACTACTTTAGTAATTATTAGATTGCTCATGTGTAAAAGAAAACTAAAAATTAAAAAAATGACAAACAAAAAAAAACCCAAAAACCTTTTAAGTATACAAACACACACACAAATCAATCTTTCAAAAAAAAAAAAAACAACACAAAAAAAAAAGCAAAGTAAAATAAAGGATATTTTAACAAATTACTTGTGGTATACTTAAATTCAGGAGGTTGATTTCTCAATTTAATTCAATCAGCTTCATGGGCAAAATAATAATAACATATTTGGTTTGTAGTTATTTTACAAAAAGGAATATATGAGCATGAATTTTGCAATCATATTAGGTTATGGTTGGTTCATTTTATTGGCTACTATTTTTACAACTTGCAAAGAGATTTAATTTTGGAATTTCAACTCTACAATTTATATAACACAATATAAAAAAAATTCAAGTAGAAATAACCATATGGGTTTTAAATACCTAACTACAGTTTTTTCAAAAAAACTATAAATGACGAGTGATTAGGTACAACATCAAACTTTAGAGTTAAAATACCTACATGAATAAAAACACATTTGCATGCTGATATATCAATAAAGAAGATTATGAGATATAGACATATAAAAATATTTAAAATCATACCAACATCAAGAAGATTCATACACAAGGTTGCTGGCCTATATGCATATGTGATACACCTATATATATTTAAAATACAAATCATGAAAAATAACACATTCAAAGTAAAGAGGAGAAAATGAATAATTAAAGAAAAATCACAATGGCAAAAATTATCAAACTAAATGAATAATGAGACCCTATGATTATTGCTCGGTTGGAGAAATCTTTTTTTTTTAAACATATGATTACGAAGATCCCATTGCAATGATTAGAGAAGATTAGTTGGAATATTGACTTCAAATTTTAAAATTAAATTAAAAAATACATATATTAAGGAAATCATGTTATATTATCTCTTATAAAGAATATCACATATTTTAGAAAGCTATATTAAGGAATTGTGTCAAGGTTAGACATTTTGAATTTGTCTGAAATGATTTTGTTTGAAAGGAAACTTTATAGTACATATGATTTTGTTTAAAATTTTACAGTACATCGGTCTCTCGTGAAAGTGGGTCAGTCATATTTGAATATATCATTATTAAATCAAAATAATAAATTAATTAGGGAATAATAAAATCCCACATAATCTAATTTTTTTCTTATTCTTTTTTTTTTTCTTGAGTTTCTCGCAGCAAATGCAGTGAGATAAAACCCTATGCTCGACGTGGGTGGAGATAGTGGACCCCAAATGTGACCCACTTTGAAATGATATTAGAAAGTAAAAACAAAAAATAAAAAAATCGAGAGAATACAAAATCAGAATTTTTTAAATAAATAAACTAAAAATTGAAAAATGATGAAAGGTCTAACCTCTCAAAATTATCAAGAGTGACACATAAAAGGTAAAGGAAGAAAGCAAAAATTCGTATATTGAGAGATTGCCATACGAAGGGAGAACCCGTCATGGAGTCCTAATCATATACTTTTCTTCTTCCTTTGATAGGGAGCTATAGAGAGAGTACATGCTTGAGGAGTTATGATTAGGAAGGGAGATAAAAGCTTGAGGAATTACGGCATAAAAGAGACATTCAAAGGGAGGAGTTATAACGTAGTTATAAAAACAAAACTAATTGAAAAAAAAAGGAAACAAAAAAAAGGAAAGTGGGGGCTGGAGAGATATTGATGAAAGACTCCAAACCAATTCACAAAATCATGGAGTCTGGATCCCATACTTTTCTTCTTGTTTGGATAGAGAGTTATAGAGATAATACACATATTTGAAGAGCTAGGATTAGGAAGGGAAATAAAAGCTAGAGGAATTACAGCATAAAAGAGCCACTTAAAGGGAGGAGTTACGATGGGGTAGTTATCAAAACAAAATGGAATGAAAAAAAATGCAAGAAAAGGAAAGTGGGGGCTAGAGAGGTACTGATAAGAGAGTCAAAATTGATTCACAGTCAAAATCAATTGATAATTTCTCAATCGAACTCAACCAGCTTAATAAATAATAATAATAATAAGATTTTAGAAAACACCGACACTGAGATTAAAGCGTGTGACTTTTTTGAACAAGCTTCTCTGTATATTAATAAATGAGAACAACTAAAATTAAAATCTAACTAATCCTATATCTATCTCATAAGGTAAAATAATTACTTATTAAGTCTCCAAGTGATACACCTTTCACCCATTAATAAGTTAACAAATATCTCTGACATATTAGACCCACCTTGTTATTGAGCTCTTACGAATCCAACATCCAAATGGGTTTTGAGCATTAAAGACCAACGTTATGAATGCTTTGCTGCGTTTTCCCCGACCTATCTACGTTGGACTCGTCTTCTAGTGGCCCCAAATCCTCCACCAAATCTTCATTACCTCGCTTCAAATCCTGAAAATATATTCTAATCAGTTACACTTACTACATGAAACACATACTGTCCATGAAATTTATTAAAATAGTCTGTGACTAAACCACAGCCCATGTTTCCACTACCATTGACTTAAGCTGCAGACAGAGATTTACCAAAAAATAAGTAACTAAATAATGAAGTTGGAAGGCAGAGATTCCCTGCACTATATTCTGTCATAAGAATCACATGGTTTTGGCGTAAAGCCTGCATTATAAGAACTACATGGTACATGGTTTAAGGTAGAGCCTCATCTTTCAGAGGCAGGAGCACCCCTTATAGACATGTAAATCAAGTCCAGATGATTTATCTGAGAGTCTCGTTACATATTTTGCTGTCATCTGGCTTCTGAAGATGACCATCTATCACTTTTGCTCTCCTTTTTCTTTGTTAACTGTACATTTGGTTGCCACCAATCCCACGAATGGTCCGGATTGTCCAACTGTCAGCCATGCAAAAGTGGTAGAACCTGTAGAAGAATCACAAGAGGCTAAAAGTGGAACTTGCAAGATAGAAGAACTACGTGCGCCATCAAATGCAGTCCTGATCCCCTTAGTCTCTTTCATGAGTGGAATTTCACATTAGAGCACACCAATGAAAAATTCTCGCCACTCAAAATGAACACCCTCATCATGCATGGGATGTCCCAACACTGTATAATTGGCCATTTGATCATATAACATAATTAATACAATATTATGCCACAATAATTATATTTATTAATCACGCTATTCAACTTATAATCATTTTATGGTGGGGCAAACTCCTATCAAAGTACAATTTGAGGTTAGTGAGGGTGTTAACTATGAGAGTCTCAAATTTTCAATAAGCCCTGTTTTGAAATTTTACTCTTTCAGCACAAGAATTCTCTAAGTTGGAGACTGAGGGCCTGTGTTATGTAGCCCTGTTTTCGGCGGAAAACCACTCCCGACAACTTGCAAGGTGCATTTGTTGCAATACTAATTTGCAGCGGAAATGTCCGACTTTTTGCTATATTTTCTCATTGGAGTGTATCCCAATTTCTGATGTGGGATGGTGAGAAAGCAGATTCACTGAAGCCCGATTTCCTCTTCTACATATGGCACCAAACACATCCTAAGATAATCTGGACTCCACAAATAATCTCCTTTTCTTGACGGGAAGTGATTAGTCTCTCACCACAATTAATGCATGCTGAGGGTTACATGGGGGGACCTAATTGGTCTCTGCCAAGGGTGACATTGGTAGACCTAATTAGTCTCCCCACAATCACAGTGAGGAAATCTTCCAGAGTATCAGGTCTCCCTGTGATCACATTGAGAAAAATCCTCAAAGATTCGGACTCGTTGCCACTCTTCCAATCTTATTATGTTTGTAGTCTTCTTTTTTTACTTGTGTAGACTATTTTAACACTTGCCAGTCTTTTCATCTATTTGTGGGCTCCTTTTTCACTTGTGTAAGCTACCTTGACATCCCTTTTTTAAACTTTTAGGGCCACACTTCTTTATAAATTCTGTAAATCAAATAATATTCTATCATACGTCTTTAGAATATTCAGTATCCCTACAACAGACTTTTTGTGATCTCGTTTGGGCATATACTCAGTATCTTTGGGTTCAAATTTCAGACGAATTTTAAAAGAGAAATTTACAAATAACAACCTGTCTTTTTAAATATCTATAATAATATTTTCATTTTTTTTAATTTTTCTACATAATCGTCTATGCTTCCCGGCCCTGACCTATATTCTTTTAATTATTTGAAGCTTACCCATCAAATGCTTTCATAAAGGGATAAAAGTCACATTAAACTAGTCCTAACTACACATGGTGCCATTTGACTTTGGTTACAATAAACAAACTAACTAACCCAATTACAATCCTGTCTCCAAATTAACCAGAACTACCATAATCTTCTCACTAATGTTCAAAGACCATAGTTTATCATCAAGGTTAAAATGTGGAGGTGGACCATAGAGAGTTAAAATGCAATATATTCCTTTTAAATAATTTTTAATAAAAAAGCACTTCAGAGCACCAAAGGACCTCTTTAGGCCCTTTAGCCACCAATTACTATCGATATTGCAGAGGGAGTATAGGTGGTTGCATGACCCAACACTAGAGCATCTGTTTTAATCAACCTAAATCTAAAATTACCCCTTGGTTGTGGATTGAAGTATTGATTAAGATTTTAAAATGAATAGAGGTGGTTGATGGTTATTTGTTCATGTCACTCTGCTTATGTTTACTATTGATCACCATTGAGTGTTTATTTTTGTAGGTGGCCACATTGCTATTGAGTGATTTACTCTTGACAAGTGTACTATGCAATCTGAGCCGTAGCGGCTATATATGATATAGGCTCAATGGTTGGAGGAAATGGGTGGAGAGGAGGGAAGAGGGTAAGGGTGAAGAGATGAGTTGGTGAGAGAAACATTTTCCAAAGGCTTAGGTGTTTCCACGTCAACACCAAACCAACGGCCCACAGCACTTTTTTGAAAAAGATGGGGCATGGACTCTTCAAAATGACTCTGCTCCCTGCTACTGCTCCATCCAGACTCCCATTAAAGAAGGCAGCAATCCAGACCTGTGATCTCCCCAAGGAGACAGAGAGAAAAAATCCATAAAAACCATTACTGTTCCAAGCTATTTTTAGCCTTGGGTGACTGGGTCCTTTACAGAATCCACAAATTCATCACAGAAATAGAAATAAACAATCTCAAAAGAGTTCAGTCACTACCAGTTCAACAGAGACAGAAAAAACAAAACACAGAGAGAGAGAGAGAGAGAGAGAGAGAGAGAGAGAGAGAATCTGAATGTCTGCTGTTTTTCTTTGGGTGTTGTCTCCCAAGGAGACTGGAAGAAGCAGCTGTCCTTGGTCGTCGTCGTCTGCTTCTGTGGTGAATTTCATTGGAAGAGATGGTGGTGGCAGGAGGAGGAACTGGGTTCGCTGCTTGAACTACTCGAGTGGGTTCTCGGTATTATCGAGCGCGGTTGCCAACCCGTATAGATCTTCGGTGGAGATGGTCTATGACGTCGTTCTGAAGCAGGCGGCTTTGGTTAAAGAACAGAGAAGACTGTTGGATTCTGGGACTAGTTCTGAGGTCATGACGAATCCAGCTTTGTTGAATGAATCCTATGATCGATGCGGAGAGGTCTGTGCAGAATATGCCAAGACATTTTACTTGGGTACTTGCCTTTATCCTAGTTAATCACTGTTTTTTCTGTGCTTTACACAAGAAATCTTTCTTCTTATCATGTTTGTTTATTATTATTGTTACTCTTATTGTTCCGTTGGAAGATTAGTGAGCTTTGCTTAATTTTTGACGGTTGAGTGGGGTTAATGTGATTGAAATTTGGATTTTACTCGGTTGATTGCTGATTCTTTCTTCTTCCCTTAGTGGAAAACTTCTTTTTCTTATTTCATTTTCATTTGTTATTTGCTATCTCAACTAGTTCAAGTATAGTGGTGGAATTAGTAATTGAATTTAGTAGGAATAGTAACTATGTAAGTTTTACTGGGATGCCATTTGCTTTTCCTTTTACCCTTCTTAAATCTCCCTTATTTTTGGATTCTTTGAAGGGTCGGGGTTGGTATGGGATTTTGTTAGTTGGTTGGTTGGATCTTGGAGTGTGATTTAAATGATGGGATTTCTGGATTTGTTTCTTGAGTAGAAAACTTGTTTGGATTCCATTTAGGACCCATTGTTTAATCAGAATTGAACTCTTGGGATGTTGGAGCAGTGCCTTCCTATCAAAAGGGCTAAAAGTGAAAAATGATGAATATCCACAAGGGGCCATCAAGTAATCTGCCCTTTCATAGAAAATGATTACCCCACCCAATACCCTAGGAAAGTGATAGTTTCATTTACGTTTGCACTTAACACTCTTCACTTCTTACCTTTTTTTTATATATAAATAATGCTCCTTATATATGACCCTCCTTGACTATGAATTCCTATGAACTCAACACAAAGTAGGCCTATGGCCCTCAATACTTGTGGCCAAAACATACAATATGTTAGAAGTATCCTTGTTTTCTTCTGTCAACAGATGGATATAGGACCTGGTTGTTCTTGGAAGTGTATTGAGCAACTGATGCTGTGGATTGCTTCTCAATTGGACATGGATCCCTAAACATATCTGTCACTGTCATTTGATGGGTCTTTATATGTGCGTGTGTGGTGGTTTTTTCTCTTTTTTGGGTGTGGGTGTTGGATAATATAAGTGAATTTGGTTCGTATGAAAGAATGAGTCTACATGATATGATTTCGGTATTCCTCAGTGAAACGGAGAGTGCTTACAGTTAATTCATAAAGAAGAAGAAGACGAAGATATATCTCCAACCCTTTCTCCATTCTCACAAAACCATAAAACCACTGTGACACTTCAACAGTCAGACTTACATTGTGGAATTTTATCTGCCACCTTCCTCCAAATGATTTTCTTTTAGTTCTATATATTGGCGAATTTCATTTTAATCTCATCAATATGAATGAAAACATAACATTTTCTAAAACTTTGGATGTGTCACCTTTGTGCCTCTTTTTGGTAAGAAATGGAAAAGTTTACATGGGTATGGCTACACTTATGGACGAGATACTATAGCTTTGGGATTAATTATTGAATATTTCATAATGTTGTTTACGGTTTCAGGAACGTTGCTTATGACTCCTGAGAGGCAAAGAGCTATCTGGGCAATTTATGGTATGTGCACCATTCCTATATTTTATGCACTGTCATTGTAACATGTCAAGAAGGGCGGCTTGGTCCAACGGTAAAGGCTTACTGATAGCGTCCTCAAGGACGCGGGTTTAAGTTACGGAAACAGCCTTTTCAAAATGAAGGTAAGGCTGCGTACATCTTGCCCTTCCCAGACCCCGCTATGCGAGAGCCTCGTGCACCAGGCCGCCCTTTTTTTTGGTCATTGTAACGTACCTCTCTCTCTCTCTCTCTCTCTCTGCATTATTGCTACTTCCTCAAAAGACTAGTATCTTAGCTGACCGTGAAAGCTTTTGAAACTAGTCCTGAATCTTGATATTGCTGCTTCTTCAAAGAGACCGGTATCTTAGCTGATAGTGAAAGCTTTTGAAACCATTCCTGATATTGCTGCTTCTTCAAAAAGACCAATATCTTAGTTGATAGTGAAAGCTTTTGAAACTTGTCGTGATTTCTTCTAGAAAATTACTAAAATGGTTAGTTGAATCAAATTACATCTCTTTTCAAAGGTCCACCCATTCAAAGTTCATTACAATGTGCTTGCCTCATAAACAATGGGCCAGGCATGGATCTAATTTCACTGAATCTCTCTGGACAATTTGCATACATGTGTATGTATTGAAAATTACAAAACCCTAGTTTCGTGTTAAGGTCCAAATCTTAGTTTCTAATATGAATTCCAGTAAACCAAATTAATTGAACTAAGCTAATCAAGCAGTCACACAACAAAACAAGAGACACGATTTTTAACATGGAAAACCCTACTCAGGAAAAACCATGGGTTACCTTGACCAAGAGTAACAAGCAGTATGTAAATTGAACATTACAAGGGATACTCACAGATCCCCACCAGTTGTACCTCAACCTAAGGACTGTGACGATCTTGTCGATTCCTTGCCGTTCACCTTCACCGTACTTGAAATAACCAACTTGAAAGGCTCTTTAAGTTGAATCTACTTCGAGAGAGACTAGATGTGAAGATCTAGAGCAGCAACTTCAGCACTTCAAAATCTCTTCTCGTTGCTCTAGAAAGAATGCTTCAATCTGCAAGGGATATTAGGTTATTCTCTAAGAAGATGGATGGGCTAAAAGTGAGAGAACAATGAAATATATAGGCTTAGATTCATAGGTTAAGTCCCCTTTGCATAGGAATCAACTTTTCTAAGAAATAGGAATTGAAAAGGGAAAGATTTGAAAACTGGGTAATTAATTCTCCGCTAGGCGCTCGAGCACTCGTGAATCTTGCTCATATGGAGAACTGTGGACGAATGCAAAGCCACGGAGCTTGAGCGCACTCGCCTTAGGTTTGGGGCGCACAAGCATGGTCGGAAGGGCGCTCAAGCGCGGTCTAGAAAACTGCTTGAAATGTATTTCTTCAATTCTGATGAAACCACATAATCCACCTATAAAATACATGATTATATAGTGAAACCCAGTTTTGTTCATTTCCCAATGAATTCTCCAACACTCAAAAGTCCTTTCATTTATTTTTTTGGCTTTTGCTTTACAAGATACTTGAACTCATGCACTCAGTACACATGTCCCTAACCAACTGACCAACAACATGCAACTATGTTTATATATGTTTGTGTGTATGTAAATTGTATAAATATAGTTCATTTGGATATAAATGTGACTCAGCACGAAGCAAAGAAATGTGACTCAACTCAAAATTTGAATAACTCTAACTTGACAAGTTTTAGAAGTATGTCTAAGAAAACTTGATGTATGTGGATATCCCTTTGTAGTTTGCCACCTAGATTTAGGTTAAGTAGAAATGGACCCACCTACACCATCTTTTACTATGAATTATTTTTCTTTTATTGATGTGGACTATAAAATTCCTAAGCATGAGGGACCAACTTGAGAATTTCTGTACTCCTGGTTAGCCATAGCCTTATATGTGGAGTTGGCTTATATTTCATCTCTCTGTATAAGTTTTGAAGAATAATGGCAATTTCGAGGGAAACAGATTATAAGATCATCCAATGGCTCCACTTTCAAGTTTTGAATTGTTCAGATTGATTTTCCTCATTACTTTTCTGTTCCTTGGTCCTTGAATGCATAATTGTTTGAATGCATAATTGTCTAGTAAGTTGCTATCCGAAACTGACTAGAAAGAAGATTTAGGGGCACTGAATGCATTGATAACTGATAAGATATAAATTAACCTTGAGAAGAGCCCATATCATATTTGGAAGGTGCTCATTGTCACAACTATGAGTTTGCGGGCTTGAGTCATATTGCCATTCAAACTTAACCTTGATCTGAAATGAATATTCTCTTGGATTTGGATATCCAGCCTAAGTAAAAAAAAAAAAAATGACACGAATGTCAATAATGCCAAATTTCATGAGTTACTAAATGTCACGACCCGAGCCCAGAAGTCGGGGGTTAGCGAAAAGCTAAACCGGTGACACACGTACTCCCGTGCACGTGCATCCAAATCCAGTCCAGATGCACACACACAAGGGATCTAACACGTGCGAACTACGCGTACGCGGAAGCTGTATATATCATAGCAAGCAACAAAGGAAAATAGCGGAAGCCAAAAACAAATGCGGAGCGGAAAGATAAAGCAAAGGACAAAGATAAATACGATGATATAAAATCCGAATACACCAAAAAACATGATGTACAAAATATACAGAGTACAAAGTCCAAAGTCCAAAGTGCCCAAATACAAAATCTCAAAAGACCAAAACTCCAAACAGAAGGCCACTAATATGCATGCACGCACTCGGCAGAGATGATCAGGCCCACTCTGCCAAACCGGAGGGTGCCTCTACACTCGGCCCTGCAGCCTCCTCGACCGCCGGGGAGCTGGGCAAGGGATCTGTGCCTGCAACACCACAGACAACACAAATGAATACAACGATCCAGCAAATACAAGTAACAAGGCTGAAACACTCATAGTATCAAGTAGAATAAGGACAGAATAGTAATTTCAGAGTTTCATCTTAGTATGCTAAGCAAATCGTGCATAGAAGTAAAGTATGATAAGTGAATCAAAACATAGAAAGACTGAACTAAGTGGCTACTACGTTAACCATATTCTCTCCAATAGAGAGCAAAGCAGAGCAGATGAGAACACCACTGACCGGGCCAAGGGTACAAGTGGGTCTCGGTTTCCTGGGTTCCGGGGTCCCAAGACAAAGCGACACTGCAGTGATACAGAGATACAAAGATCTAAGCCAGAGGTAACCCCGTCGGGCATCCTAGGGCTGAGGCTGAGTAGAGCCAGACTAATACCAATCAAATCAAATCTAAAAGAAGGGAGATTATCCACTTTGGACTCACCGATGGCAAAGACCGGATCTTATCCTCACGTGTTAATCTCTGGGCAGAGCCACCAGGGAATACCCAAAATATACAAAGCCAGAAATATACAAAGCAAGCCAAAATACAGATCAGAACATAGATTAAGTCAAAGCACAGCATAGATCAAAGCGTAGTGCAGATCGAAGAATAAACAGACATACTGGATGAAAGCAAAATGACTGCGGAATGCATAGACATAGATTGGCAGAACAGAGGGCAAAGCTGTAAACAATATGCAATGCATCTCAGATTAATACGGAGTCAAGGTTCATTACAGGCCAATACTAATCTAGTTGTTCACTGTCACTAACCTTGCATGTTGATGTAGTTTTAAGTTATTCGATGCACCGTTGCCATCCTAGTGTTGCAATGTAATCCTTATGTGCATCGAAGTCCCTTAAACCAACACCCATGGGGAGGTGCTTAACAGAGAATCAACGCTCACATGAATGAGTCACAGCCTAACGGACTATTCATGCGATCCAAATAATCCATTGGGCCGGTTTACGTGTATGGTTCCTTATATATAAGCCCTACAAAGTCACACCATTATCCTAAGTTATATTTCTGATTTGCCACGCCTAACGGTTAGCCATGAGTGACCTATGGTTGAGCCGGAGACATCTTACGCGCTCGTCGTAATATGCACTACGGCTTAACCGTGGTTCCATTGAAAGCACAGCTAAACTGGCCATCTTCACACTCCGATCTGATACCTTTTTCGGCTGAGCTACGGTCAGTATACGGCTTAGCCGTAGACCAATCCACGGCTTAGCCGTAGCACTTCACGGCTTAGCCGTAGCCACACCGTAGGAGTACTGTATCGGGAAAGTTTCGACTGATCAGAGATTTAATTCACGGCTGGGTTACGGTTGGGTCACGGCTAGCTTACGGCTCAGCCGTAGGACAAGTTACGGCTCAGCCGTAGCCTAGCCGTAGAACAAAAGTGAAATTTCAAGTCTCTGGATTGTGAGCCGTAGAAAGTTACAGCTTAGCCGTACAATACAGAAAACGAATTCGGGCTGAGTACAGAAACTGAAATTTGGTACAGAAGCTGAACAAAACGAGTTACAGAGGTTCCAAATTCACAAAAATTGGCTGTAAAACATTTGTATACAGAGAATAAGAATGAATCAAAGCAATCAAACAAAACACCCATATGTGTTATCAAATCCTGTACTTATACTTGCCTCAAACTCTGTCAATCCACCGAATCAAGCTCTAAATCAGCTAAAATCAAAACAAATCAAAGAAATAAACCATGCATGAGCTGTAGGAAACACACAGAGCTTGGAGAAGGAATCCAATTGGAGAGGAAGAATTCAAAACCCACTTACCTCAAGCAATAGACAGAGATGAGAGGGAAGAGGAAACCCAAATCAAGATGGGTGCAAGCTCCCAACACCAACCAAGACCGAAGAAGGGAATGAAGAGGGGAGAAGGAGTGGAAGAGAAAACGTGGAGCTCTCCTTGCATGCACGTTGAAGCCAAATGAGCAGGGAGAGAGACACCTGGGAGCTGACTCATTTATATATAAAGGTTTTGGAGTTTAAGTCAAAGTCCGGTAAGTTTCGGTTATTTACAAATCGAGTCACACGGGGGTCCAACTTCTCCAATTGACTCCAAATGGGTCTGACACAGTTATGGAATATAACGAGCTCAACAAAATACACGTGCTGATACCAAGATGATGCAAATATGATGCAAGCAAAGCAAAAGCAAAATTACGAAAAAGGGCTTAGAACTACCTATCTCAGGTCAAAGGTTACTCAACTACCTATCCAAAACCCAAAACCAAGTCCAAAAGAATAAAACAACAGAAACACACACTAATGAGCCACTAATCCGGCTCAAAGGGGATCAGAGTGTTACACTAAAATCTAAAGAGGACATGTCTAGAACATCAAATTAAATATAAGATTCTAATGTGGTAAACTAGGGGATTTGATTAAACCTTGATTTTGTTGAATTTACTGGTGTTCTTTGGTATTTCTGTGGACCATTAGTGACATGAAAGAAATCACAAAAGGAGTCTTTAGTGTTTGAAATTGAGTACATTCATCCACACCTCTACATGAGGTTATCTAAAAAATAAAGCTGTAGTCTTAATAAAACAAGGAGTTCAGAAATTCTTTTAGCATTCCCAAACCCCTGTGCCAGGGGCCCCATGGACTTCTAGCTGGAGGCATCCCCCATACCTCTCTTAATGTGCCTGGGTATATTGTTGGGGCAGGGATCAGATAGGGAATTCCATACATGTAAACAACTGCTCACATTTAACACAGACTCCCACAGTTGAGGTTCCACACAACTTTGTGTTTTAGAGGAATGAGAGCAGAAGCATATGATACCAATGACAGGAAGGTGCCAAGATCTTTTCTATCAGTTTAATGTCATTTGCATAAAGATGTGAGTGGCCTTGTTGATTCTCTGCCAAAAGGAGTAGAATCAGTGATGTTTATATAGGGTTCTTGCATCCATTATCTTGATGGACTTGTAATATTATCTAAATTTTTATTGTACATTTCACGTGCACTTAATAAAACAATGCCTCTTTTTCCTAGAGAATATCAGTTAGTTATAATCTTGCTTAAAAGATACGCCTGTCTCTTCTTTTCTTTAGATTTATAAAGCTGTCCAATTGTGTTCACAATTGAAGGCTCAGTTGGTGATTGTTGCCAGAGTTTCAGCAGATATTACTAGAATTTTAAGGTCATGTGCCTCCTGATTTGTTAAAATGGATGAGGACCCAAAGACTGGTGGTGGTTGTCTTCATGCATGATGTCCTAAAAGTTTCCCCAGTCTGGATGATCTTAACTCTTCAATCCATGGGCTGCGAACAGAAGAAGTTTGAATACAGTAGTGTCCAAAATGAGTCAAAGATTGCATAACTAGGATCATTGAGATTTTTTTTTTAACATTGACCATGCTTTGCCTACCGGAGAAATGGTCTAGTCACCAAACTGTTGGCCCCTGATCACCCCATCTCACTGCAGATTTCCCTGTGCAACTTTATTACTGCACATTCAATGGAATTGGATTGTTCTGTTGATCTTTTTATTGCCTTCTAGTTGATGATAATTGAAAATAGTTAAGTCTATGTTTGGTTCTTGAAAATTCCTATCAACTGATGATTTTAATAAATGACTATTTGCGCCATCATCACTTGATGGAATAAAGGATCAACATAAATGGCTTGGTTATCTTTTTCTCTAATTGCATGTTGATTCATATCAACACAATTTTTAGTCATGAACACATAACATGACAAAAATTACCTGTAGTGCAAATACTGCCAGCACATCTGTGTGTATATTACAATGAAATGCCCAAGTTAGTTTTCCATATACTGTCCCCTTTTTTTTTTTTTTTTTCATTTTTTCACTTTCTGCTTCAACTGCATATATGAATTGGTGGTGGAAGGTTCTTGATGGAAATGGTTAATGATATGATGATGTACAGTGTGGTGCAGACGAACAGATGAGCTTGTGGATGGGCCTAATGCTTCCCATATAACACCCACGGCTCTTGACCGATGGGAGAAAAGGTTGAATGATCTGTTTGATGGCTGCCCATATGACATGTATGATGCAGCACTGGCAGATACTGTCTCAAATTTTCCTGTTGACATTCAGGTATATCAAATCAGCAAACTCGTTACCACACACACATCGCATACTTGAATATGGGCATAACATACAATGTTCTGCCATTGTGTGAGATTAATTTGAATTGGTGTTTTGTCTCCTTTTTGAACAGCCATTCAAGGACATGATTGAAGGCATGAGATTGGACCTGAGGAAATCAAGATACAAGAATTTTGACGAGCTCTATCTCTACTGCTACTATGTAGCAGGGACAGTGGGGCTGATGAGTGTTCCAGTGATGGGCATTGCCCCAGACTCAAAGGCCTCAACGGAGAGTGTTTACAATGCTGCTTTAGCCCTTGGGATAGCCAATCAGCTCACCAACATACTCAGGGATGTAGGAGAAGAGTAGGTTTCTTAAATTCTTGTTACATGCACCCATCATCATCTGTAAATTGTCCAATATAGAGAATAAGTAGGTCAGATTCCAGGTAGACTCATAAACAAAATTAATACCAAGTTACCAATGAAAGAAAATGGGAGGAACTATGCATTGCAATGTAGTTTTTCCTTATTAGAGCATACCAGCCAGGGTAGATGATTGCGGGGACCACCTTTCACAAAAAAAAAAGTCTTTCAGATGCGAATAGCCCACCATCTCTATTGCCAGGTTGCCACCAAATGGATGATCTCATTGAATCAAATGATGTCTATACTAGTCTTTTTGTCTGCTGTGTTTACTGAAACTTGTGTTGATTGCATTACTTTTTGTTTTTTGTTTTTTGTTTTTTTTTTAGTGCAAGGAGGGGGAGAATATATCTTCCTCAAGATGAGCTGTCCCTTGCTGGCCTATCAGAAGATGACATTTTTAAGGGGAAAGTTACAGAGAAATGGAGGAATTTTATGAAGGATCAGATCAAGAGAGCAAGGATGTTCTTCGATGAAGCAGAAAAGGGCGTAGCAGAGCTCAATCCAGCTAGCAGATGGCCGGTATGTTGCATTAGCATCGTGCTACGTTCCTATAATCTCCACTCTCCAGTGTAGATTTTTATGAGAAAGACGCAAGATGTTGACTTTCTTCTTTTATCTATTGCAAAGCAACACAAGTTGTCCACTTGTGTTGTTGATGCCTTGTAAATGAGCATTTCAAGGACCCTTTTCCATTGCTTAGACATTTCCTTAGTTGAATGTTGGCTTTCACCAATATCCTTTATGAAATTTAGTAGTTGCTAAAAACTTTGCTAATGCTCTGTATATTGAGAAGTTGCTATTTCAATTTCTGACATATCTTTGCCTTGATCTTGTTTACAGGTTTGGGCATCCCTATTGCTGTATCGGCAGATTTTAGATGCAATTGAAGCAAATGATTATGACAACTTCACTAAGCGTGCATATGTAGGGAAGGTGAAGAAACTGGCATCGCTGCCCATAGCCTACACTAGAGCGCTTGTACGTCCTTCCAAGTCACTGGAGTTAAGAACATAAATTCAGTTTTAACATTAGCTGGTTTTAGCAATTTAGCTTTGCTGAAAATCCCCTACTTTCCCAGCATTAGCCAGAGTATATTTTATTTGAAAATGAAATGAAAATTGCTAAGTCCACAAGCATTTGTCCACTGTGCATAGTTTGTCATTAGAACCAAGAAGATAATAAATAAATAAAAAAAGGGCGGCCCAATGCACAAGGCTCTCACATAGCGGGGTCTGGGGAGGGTAAGATGTACGCAGCCTTACCTTCATTTTGAAGAGGCTGTTTCCGTGACTTGAACCCGCATCCGCCAGGACACTACCAGTAAGCCTTTCCCGTTGGGCCAAGCCGCCCAAGAAGATAATAAATAAATAAATAAAAACGGTGGGCAGGTAAATATTGTAGGGAGAATCTTTTGTTCTACTTTTAGGCCTGTTTGCATCCCTGTTTTAATTGCCCAATAAATCTGGTTAGGTGGAACTCTGTTACATGGAGCAGCGAGAGTAAGCAGTCTTGTCTTTTGGGTCCTTTCTTATCATTTGGACAATTCTTGACTTTTCCTCATATGAAATCCTAGCTTTCAAATGAATATAGAGTTGAGAACAGCTCTTTACCCCGGTGGTAAGGAGTGGCAGTTCTCATTGGGAGGTCCGGACTTTGAACCTAGCCTCCCCCCCCCCCCCCCCCCCCCCCCCCCACAACTCTCTTAGCATATGTGAGTTGTTTTTACCTCGCTTGTGTGAGTTTATGTCTCCTTGCATGTGCGAGTTCCATCCCTTTACATGTGTGAATTTATATTTCCTCACATGTGTGCCAGGTAACTCAGTGTATGCAAATGGGGGATATCTCCAAGATAGTGTCAGACAGAAAAGCAATCTATTTCATCATGAATATACACATTTTACAGTGTTGGTGAGTATATGCCAGATCATTGGACTCTATAATCAGTTCAAATCTAAAAACTTAATCTACTTGATATCATATTACTAATCTGATCAAACTGTTCCCAATCAGATTTAATCATGAACTTGTCCTAAAAGTCCAAGTGTCAGAGCTCCTAACTTATTCTCAAACTGAGATACCTGCGCTCAGTTAACATAGATGAGGAGATAAGGAAGAGAATACAGACTGGGTCACTGGAGAACTTGGCACAGTACTCTCTCTTTCTTTTTCTTTTCTTTTTTATTTGTTTTTTTTTTTACACTGGGACCAGAACTTGGCATAGTACTCCACTTTTTTTTTCTTTTACACTGGGCTATTGGTCCTAGAGTGATACCTTATCTTGAGGACCCCCGGATTGATCCCCTGGGCATGCATGTGAAACTGGGGTGCCAAGGCACAATTCAAATTTGAGCTATAGACAGTTCTCTAAGATTAGTGACATAGGATTTTTTTTTTTTTTTTTTGGTTGGCCTAGTGGACGGGACATCGAAATTAAAGGGCGCCCACTAGGATCGAGACCTAGTGGCCACTATGGGAGCGGGCACCTTATCCACGAGGCCAGCCCTCTATTCCAGTCACATAGGAATTTTTTTTATTGCCATTTACATAAGAAAAATGGTTGTTAGCTATCAATTTGGTCAATGGGGGACTGAAGCAAGAAATAGAGTCATTTTGGAAAAAGGAGTTTTGGCTCCTTCCTTCCAAGGGAAACAAATGGGCTGTTCTCCTACGATTAACTAGATGGCTTTCTTGAAGTGGAAACTTCTCTTGGTTCGTTTCCTGGATGAATTCTCAAGCGTGAGCTTCGTTGGAGGGGTTTGACAAGAAAAGAAAAGAGGAAGTAATAACATAGGTTCACTAGGGCTTGGGCATCCTAGAATTTAGTGCAGGGTATTCTTGAAAGAGGTGGAGACAAGTGGTGGCCTCTATTGTTTCCCTACATTTTCTTGCTGTTTCAAGTTCAATTTGATGATTGGGCTGAAAGGTTTTCTCCAGTATTTCGGAGAGGGATTTCAAAGAGAGCTGTTGTGCACCTATGGTATCAAAGCTGGGCTTGGTGATGATCTTGCAATCAAGTCAAGCATGGTCCTATCTTCCGCGATGACACCGTTAGATTTCTTTTATTTCAATAAAGCCAATCATGATCTTCTTCCCTCATTAGTCCATCCAAATACATAAACTTTAGGATCTCACCATCATCAAATTTCACGATCGAAGCTTCTGGAAAAAATCGCAACAAATCTAATCCAATGGGCTACCATACTGACAAACTCAAAAAGACGAGACTTACGTGGTTCAACAAAGATGCCGATGTCCATGAGAAACAACTTTGCACAGGATTCTATCCCACTTCAACATACACAGAGAATTAGTCTAGAGTTACAAATTACATCAAATATATAATCTCCACTAAGCCTTATTGCCATTACTAAAATACCCATGACCCTTAACCCAATTGGTCTTGACCCACTTGGCCAACAATATTCTCCTCCATACCATAGGAAAGACACCCTGAACTCCTTCACTAGGAGTTCAATCCTACCAACTCTGAACACAACTCTACTTTCCCTTAGGCAAGACCTTTGTCATCATGTTCGAAGGATTTTTGTCTGTGTGAATCTTTTTTAATTTAATGAGATTCTTCTCAATGACCTCACAAATCCAATGGTATTTGACATAACATGCTCCATGCGGCTATAGTATGTAGCAATCTCATTGAAATCCATAACAAAAGCATGGTGTTGCACCTTGGCTAGCATATTTTTGCAAGGTAACCCTATAATCCACATTTGTAAATTGTAATGCTCTCGCTGGCATGGTGAAAAATAATTTCTCCAAATTACCCATGGATGTAGCCCATTTGGCCAAACCACGAATCTTTTTATATTTTGTTGTGTCTATAAATGTTTTGTTAATTTATTAATCATAATACTGAATGTGGTTGAACTAACCTTGTGTATGCTACATTTTTCTGTGGATTGGTGACTTGGCTGATTTAGGAAGAATTCCAAATTTCCAACAGGATGGAACATAAATGCATTTGCTCATTAGTCAGATGATCCTAAGCAATTATAATTTGTTGGTTTATGACTGACAACAAAAGGTTAAACTTCCATGATCCGCTTTCAACGGATGAAAGTTCTTTTGGCAAAATGATTTGTTTTATTCATTTTGGGATATTTTCTCTTGACATGTACAATGTGACCCACTTGATGGAAGAGGTAGATAATTTTTGTTCGAGTATGGAGTAACATTTTACATGGCATAATAGAAAATATAATGAAAAAATAGTGCAATGGAGCTTTTTGAAGTGACTGGGATTGACGAGTTTTTACATCACTTTCGTTGATTGTTGCTTGTCAAGTGTCGCTGAGAAATGCTCACCGGTTTTGTATTTACGACTCACTCTCATTGCCTTTAATCAAATACCTAATTTGATCACCACTTTTGGCATGATTGAACCATGAGGTCAAATTGCGTAAAAAAGAAAACAAAATTAACATCAATTAGTAAAATATGCTGCTATTAACGGAAAATGTTCTCTAATGAGTAACTGCAACCTCGCACTATGGGCCCCACTTGGGCGGTTTCATCAATGCAATCCCTTCGATAATATTTTCATTACATCAACTGGCGTTAGGTGCATTTTCCACTTAATGAAGCTTTACTCACCATATGAATCTCAGGAAAATTTGTGGTTAATGTAGGATCACAGCACCGCACTTGTAGGATCCCAGTACCCCACTAACCTACCACTAATGTCAAAATCTCAGGGTTTTATACAGCATTTGACATTGAACCCACGAGCCTATTTTTAAAGCTGTCGTAAAGAGCGGCATTGTGACACCCCCAAGCCTCTACCCAACAGTTAAGATGTCATTAAATTTTAAGGCTATTAAATAAAAGATTAAGAAATTTGATTGGGCTAATTTTTTTGGATCCCGTGTCCATGAGGAGGCCATTCAATTTGCCTTTCTTCCTAGGTAAACTTCAATCTAAGTGGGCTTCACAATCTAAACTGCATATAAGCTAGATGCAATCTGCTTGTAAGAGAAACATTTTCTGCTATTAACCAAACCATAGAGGTTGGTCTACATTGGATCTAATGGTTTTGACGAGTTCTAGACTTTCTAATCTCAGAGATTTTTTTTTTTTTTTTTTTTTTGTGGTTATCTTGGACCACTGTCCAATTCTTAAAAACTTTGTTTCCACGGAAGAGGTAGAACCCATAAAATGGAAATTAAGAGCCTTAAAACTAGTAGAAACGGTGACCAATTCATTTAGTGGGGTCTTCTTGTTAAATCCGGGCAAGACTAGGATAAGCCAAGACCAATCCATTTGTATTAGAGTTTAATATTGGGATCTCATCCAGTGGGCCTAAACGTGTGGGCATTTCTTGCCACATTTCAACCTAAATAGCACCAGATGCATGGTTGAGCTCGGCAGTAATGGAACTTTGTTCCAATTATGTTGGAGTCAGCTATATATATATATACTCGAGTAGTTTTTAGGTGATAGACACCAAGTATTGTCACAACATGTGGTTATGCTTGATACCTCACACCAAATTGGTGCTCACTTGAAAATTTCTGTATATTTTCTATCTCTCTATTCTGATTGTCATCCACCAAATTGTTGGATATGTTGCACTTATTCAAATCCAAGTTTACTGCTTTCATCTATTCTCTTTGCCCTATCCCTTCCCACCTAACTCCATGCCCTTCCACTTTGTTATGTTGGCCCGGTCTGCCTGCCTGACTAAAGACATAGCCAGAGTCTGTCGGTATTGGGCCAGTCCCGGAAGCCCTATTCAAAAAAGTCATGGGTTCAGCTATTATTAACGGCCCATATTGGCTGCATGAAAACCCATTACTGTATCATCCTTATTGGTGATCAAATATGGGATCGGCCATATTATTATGACAATTCATTTTTAGCCAATTAAATATAAGTCTTTATCCCAATTAAATACAATCAACCAATGATGATTGTGGAGTACCATAAGGAAACTCTTGCCAGTTTTTCCTTCTTTCTTTTTTTTTTTATTTTTTTAAAACAAATATGCATCAAGGGGATTTGGTTTCTGTGGGCCATCCCTGGCCATTATCAACCTAATCTTGTTCTCGAATAAGAGCAACACTGCCTTCGTACTTCAACCCAAGTATAAAAGCACAGGTGATATAATTGTTTCATTCGGATTTGTCTCAGATGACAAAACAAATTGAATTGGATCAGACATGTATTCAAGTCACTGACTGGGCCTTCCACAAATGAGAGAGCTTGCAAATTTCAAACAGTCCAGAAGACACCCTAACCGTTAATGTGAATAAAAGAGACCTGCCAACATTGGCTGAGAGAGGCTGGCTATGTCCTGGTGTACTAAATTGTATCAATATAGTCCTTGCAACATCAAGATGAAAATCTCCATAAAGAGAACAAACAGACATCATTAACATAAGCAATCATCTTTCAAACCCAACAGACCAAGCTCTTCATTACCTTCTATATAATAACTCAAAAAGTTCATATGTTAAACCTATATACAATATTGTCAATGATAAGGCCTCCATCCAAGTCACATAGGAGTAGTAAGGACTAAGGAGCAATATATGAAGAGGAAAGAGTTCTTCATAAGAGGAAAACTCAAAATAAAAAAAAAAAGAAGAAGCAGAAGCCCTTCCAAATAGTATTAAGTAAAATATGCTTGTGTGACTAGCATGACCAAAGGGACTCCCCCATGTTAGTCTGGTCAACCACCATATCCATTGCAAATAAGGATCTGGTGTGACTGTGAGGAGTGGTTAGCTTTGAGGAAGGCGAGCCACTCTCAATGGAGTTTCCGGCAATCCCAGAGAAGGATGCGGCCTGGCGCATCCTCATGTGGACCACCTCTGCTTGTGCCAGTGCCAACTGCGTCTGGAGGACATCTACCTGCTGTTGTAGAGAAGAGATCGCGCCCACACATCCATACACTGGATCCCTCACTCTCGCATTTGCTTCATACACCATGCTACTAACAGCATCGCTGCGCTGATGAATTGGCAACTCCTGAATGAGAGTCACAAGCCAAAGCCAAATCTTAGTCACGAGCTTTACAGCCTATACATTATATTAGAAACATGCATGAAAGCAACTTTTAATTGTTTCTAGTATTAAAGCTATGAAGAAATTTAAACAAGCATCACTAAATCTTGGCCTTCCCACCTCTCAATTGTCTAAGGAAATTATAAGCCAGATATTCTAACAAAAATTGCTTTAAAATTGACACGAGCTGGTATATATACATATATATATATATATGGATAATATTTCTATGCATATATAGAGAGATTCTAATCCTTTATGCTCTAAAAGAGACTAGGGACAACCCCAAATACGCACTTGGAATCAGGTTGCTGGAGACATAACTCATTACATTTACCACTTTCATTATGAAAATGACAATGATAAAGATACAAGTAGGGGCCTCGAAGGAAGCAGCAAGCATAGAAACCATATAGTTACTTTCCGGACACCAAAGTAATCGTGAAAGGATATGCAGTCAAAGTTTGTTTGTTAGTTTTTTCATCCATCATCATACAAGGCTTAAAAATGATGACAGCAACAATAATAAGGATGATGATGATGGTAAAATCATTTACTATGAAAGAAAGTTCTTTTTACTCATCCTGTTAAATATATAAATATAAGAATAAGTTTTTTTTTTTTAAACTTTGGTCAACTTTGGTAATCAATTATGATTTATGAGTTTCTATTGTAGTAGTAGTAGTATTTTATCCAATTATTAGCGATAGCGTACCTTCCAGACTTAGAGAAATGTGCCTGTAGGGACTGTTACTTGAAACTAATCAAGAGTAGGTCCCACTACATCATGCCTCTGGCTGTGGGCCCCAAGTTTGACGATTGTGCCATCCTGATACAAGGTTATGTCCGCACGCACCGAAAGCTCACTGGAGGACTACATGCGCCGAGTGCTAGCAATGAGTAGGAGAAAAACATAGAGTGACGTCATTTTCGTCATCTATAGATTGATTGGAAAGAACTGAGGGGTCAAATCCATGGTTTTTCCCTTTTGGACTTACACCATGGCGCGAGCAAGTTCAAATTCATTCAATTCAAGGTCTATTTCCCGGGAGAGTGCCCCAATTTGCAGTACATTGGGCCCACCTACGGAATTTGGAAGCATTCATTTTGGTCTGCCTTTCATAGATGGCCCACCTCCTAGAAAGATGTGGGCCGTCCAGCCGCAGTCGGCGAGTTGGAGGAGATGGGCACAGTTATTTTGTGGTCTCATAAGCCATGGAAGTAATTCTTTGCTATGGAAGAAATTGGAATCTGCCTACTGCAGAGACATAATATATTATTCTCCTGATCAGGGTAATGGCAATCGCGTCAGTAAAGAAAAGGCATCTGCTTCTTTTTCTTTCATTAGGTATTTTATTGGAGGACTAATCCGTCATCGAAGGTTCACATGGAGCCCACTTTAGATTGGTCCAAGGCATTCAGATCACACGCGGAATTATGAAAATATCACCCCCTAATCATCTCTTCACACGGGGTTGGCTTTAAATGGAAAATCTGATTTCACAAGTCTTAATCACTTTGCTGGTTAAAGTAAAATTGAGGCCTTGGTGCAACCACATAGTGTGAATGGCTAGTGCTGGTCAAAGGTGGGCCTCATGCAGTACAAAAAAAAAGGTGCCAGCATGGAACTTTAGATTTTGTCATTTTATCATGCAGAAATTTTGGTGCCCGATCAGTCTTTGGGACCGTCCTGTTTCCTCATGACCTTATGAGAAAAAGACCAAAATGCCATTTTAAGGAAAAATATGTCAACAGTGAATTCTTTTAATTAGTTGGAAAAAGGGGGATTTTCGTCATAATCTTCGCCAGTATTATATGAGATTAAACTAGTTGAATAAAGTTCGGAGAAGGGCATTGTCCTGAAAAAAGGAAATTATGAGGGCATGTTGATAACCACAATTTCTCACTAGAACTCAGGGGCATTTTGGTCAGAGTAAAATATTTGAAATAGTTAGATAGTGAAATATTTTTGGATTCAGTAACTTCAGCTTAAGAAAATCTTTTTTAAAAAAATAACAAACAGCTGCATAATAGAGATTTTATAAAAATAAGTAAATAAACAAAAAAAAAGAGAGATAAAACTGAATTACAAAAAACCGACCAAAAAAAGTAGCAATATCCTAGCAATTAGCGCTTGGGGTTTTGTAAAAATTTTCAATTGATTGATACAAAAAGATATAACTTACAAATGTAGGACATACATAAAAACAAAAAAATTTAAGATATTACGAAACATTATTAATTTTTAATTAAAGAAAAATGTGTGGCCTAGTGCGCGAAGATCTTCTGTAGCGGGATCTGAAGAGAGTAAGATGTACGCAGCTTTATCTTCATTTTGATTATCAATTTTTAATATTATCTAAAAATAAGTTACATTTTACATAAAAAGTAGTTAAATTTAGCTTTAAACAACGGGTGTAGTATCCACAGAAAAGAAAATTGGAGTGTGAGTGGGAAGAATAGATAGAGCTGAACCTGTAGCATTTTGTTGACATTGCTGGCCCCAAAGACCTTGTGCACATTAGCGAACTTCTGTGGCTCATCTGCAGGGAAATAGGGCGCAAAAACACAGTCCTGTGCACACCTTCTCCTGAGGAGCTTGCACGCCGCGCATGGCGATGACGCCCCCTGTTTCCTGCTCATGTCCCTCATTATCTTTCTTCAAAGGTAGATGCCCTCCAAATTAATTCCTCCTCTCTAGCACAAAAGGGCAGCTACCTTCACTATAAGATGACGTGATCCCTACTACTTTAGCTCAGAAATGCAGCCAAAAGAGAGAGAGAGAGAGAGAGAGAGAGAGAGAGAGAGAGAGAGAGAGAGAGAGAGAGAGAGTAGAAACAAGATGAAAGTGATATAGGAAGGTAGGAAGAAGGGGGGTTGGGGATGTTTACATGAATGAGAAGGGGAAGAAAGTGATATAGGAAGGGAAGAAGGAGGATTGGAGCTGTATATATCAATGAAGGGATATGTGAGGGTGGCCCACCAAAATAAGAGATCGTAGAAGTTGGTCGACCAAAAACATCACCACGGACAGGATCTTTTGCCGCTTTATTTATTTTATATTTTTTTCTATTTTATTTTTCATGTAATCTTTTGCCCACATGCAGTGCCATTGTCCTTCTGTTTATTTCCCCACTTTCTCATTACAATTTTTTTTCCCTTTTTTTTTTTGTGGGGGGGGGGGGGGGGGGGGGGGGGGGTTTAGCGGTGTTGGGTGGGTTGATTCTTCAAACTGCCATTTCCAAGCTCTATAAAGTCAGTGGGACCCACCATCACAAGAGCTTGGCCGTTCATCTGGCCAACAGTTGGCCGGAATAAAAAGGGTCTAAAAATTATGAAACTGATCATCTTCCTGGTTGTGCGCTCTTTTTACTGCTGGGGCTTTTTTTTTTTAACCATCTTGGCTCAAGGTCAGGCCCTACAGAAAGTGAAATTGGAAAATTTTGGGGCGGTGGGCCTGTCTATGAGAGGGGTAGCCCCACATCAAAGACCACAATCTTGGCTAGCCCTACGTACCAATTTAGGAGCTTTACCTTGTGGGACTGTAATTTTGAGTCGCTTAGGTGCATGCGGTAAATTATGGTGATGGCCTTAGAGAATCTCCTAAACCCAGCCCTAAATAGGGATTCGAACTGAGAAAGATGACAAGCGTTTAATTTTTTAAAACCATATGTAAGAGACGGATCTGAATTCTCTTCAGGCTTCAGCCTTCACCGAAGAGAAACCTGTCATGGCCATTGGCCCTGCTAAAGGCAAAAAAGGAATTTGTGATATATATATATATGTATATATCAATTTTAAGGTCCATTAAAATGTTTGTATAACTCAAATTTAAACCAAAATAACCCTGGCCATATATAGAACATTTTCTTCTTCATAAATAAGTGTAATAAAGTTCAGCTCTCCACCTAAATGTGTAAATGACACCTTGTTAGTTAGACTTTCAAGCTGATCATAGTAAGCTATCTTACATGCTTTACAAGAGATTTAAACTCAAGTGCTCACACACGCTTTACATGTTCTTTACTAGAGGACCAAGTACAGCTTACAACTAATCACAACGAGCTTTAAATGCTTGTACACATGTTTAACTCTATTTGGTTTTCTTCCCCCCATGCATACCTTATCATTTTTTTTTATCGGTAATAGAAATTTTCATTAAAAAAATGAGAGAATACAAAGGAGAAAAAAGAAAAGAAAAGGAAAATAAAAACAAAAACTATAAAGAGAAAGAGTACAAGAACAATGTACCCACTCACAAGAAATTAATTAAACAACACCCACCCAAGGAACACTTCGCTCAACTCTTAATTTTGCTAAGGTAGCAGCCATAAAGTTGGCTAACCTAAGCACATGATAGAAGGTAACATATAAGTTTGTAGCTAACACATGAATTTCATTAAAATGGAATTGAAACTTCCAAGAATTAAACTTTCTATTAGACACTCAAGCCAATGCATTAGAATAGTCGCTTTCTACAATAAGAATGCTATAGAAATGACTTGAAAAGCACAAAAAAGCTACTAGAATCGCTAAAACCTCCGCTTCATTGGAGTCACACACACCCACGGAATTAAAAAATAACAATAATACCTCACCATTGTTATTTTGAAGAACACCACCAATACCTGTCGAGCCTGGCTTCCCTCTTGATGCACCATCGACATAAAATTTGAGCATACTAAAGGGAAGAGAAGACCAAATAATTGACTTCAATACCTTAAAGGAACCACACCCCATACAAGCTTTTCAATTAATAAGGATGTCGTCAAGAGCAAAGTTTAAAATCACCTTCCTAACTAAAGCCCACTTTGCAGCACTCATTGAAATCAAATCTATCAAGTTCATTAGAGAAGAGGAAAGACTTTGAATATTATATCATTTCTTTCTTGCCATATAGACCACAAAACGGCAAAAAGAAGCAGTTTCCAAAGAGTAAGGCCACATCCAACAAAATGCCCTCCCGACTAGGACTTTGCCACATCAGCAATCTTCTCCAAACAACACTTAACAATCTCGCATCCCCCCAAGAAATGACCCCAAACACCAGCTGCTATATCACAATAAAGAAAAAGGTGGTTAACTGATTCTACATTCTTATGACACATCACACAGATATCTGAAATATTGGAGGCCGATAGCCCTCTTCTTCTCAAATTATCTGTCATCGAGACCTTTTCCGCCACAACTAACCAACAAAAAACTCAACCTTGGAGGAGCCAAACCCATCAAAAGAAACGAAGAAGATGCTATAGGAGATTGGTTCCCTTCTAAGGCTAAATAAAAAGCCTTCATTAAGAACTCCCTGGATGTTGAAGGTTTCCAAATCCGAAAATCCAAGGAATTCCTACACAAAATCCCTACACAAAAAACTGTTAGAAAGTATATTAAGAAGCTCCCTATATTGGATGTCCTTCGAGTACCGAAGCCTTCTCCAAAAAAAAATACCCCACATCCAAGAACCATCTCTTACGTGATAACAAATAATCAGAGGAATCTCCTTATTTATCACCACTTTAAAAATTCAAGGAAATAACTCACATAGAGGGCCTACCCCCACCCAATCATCCAACCAAAACCTTACACTCTTCCCCCCCACCATGTAATCAGCTCCTTTGGACAACATATATATCTTATCATCAATCAAATTACCACGACCGGGCCCAAAATGTTTAAGCCAAAGTTATTAGTAATAACCTATACGATTCATTATATGGTAGACTCATATTTCATTCATAAGCTGGGATAGGGTGTTACAATATACCCCCCTTAAGGACACACGTCCCCATGTTGATCAACTAACTTCACTGATCTTACCTCAAGGGCTTTTCCAGCAGGATTGAGGCTCTCACATTTTTGACTGATGATTGGCTCTAATACCATTTGTCATGATCCGAGTAGCGCACTGACACAATAACGTGGTAAGCCTATCGGGTGGCCCAGAATGTTTAAGCCCAAGTTGTTAGTAGTAATCTACATGGTTCATTATATGGTAGACTCATATTTCATTCATAAACAATGTAGGATAGAGTGTTACACCAACAATCTGCAATAAACTAATTTGAGTGAAATTGCAGCAAAAGGGCCACTTAAGCATCGAAGATTCTCCGAGGGCTCTAACCGAGCTGTATTTATTGAAGATAGGGTTTGGACAATGCTGAGCCGGTTGGGCTTTTTGACGGCCCTAGGTCCTTGGTTATTCCTCTTCAATACGTCCACAGGCGCTGCACCCCATCCACTATGTCACATATCAGATTTACCCCTGGTGAGCTTGGGTTTCAGCGTGGTCCCTCCTTCCACGCGGTATCGTTCCACTTTTACTTTACCCTTTTGATAGAGAGACCTATTTTCTGGACAAATGTTTTTGGCTGAAGTGATAAAGAATGTTTTCCTTTGCTTCATGTTTGAATTGTGATACACTCCTCCCCACAAAATTACTTCTAGGACAACATCGTGATATTTGTCAACAAGCGTATGTACACAAGTATAGGACCATATTGTGAAATTTTCGCATCCCTAGAACTGATTATCCTGATGAAACTACTAGACAGCAAGTATTACGTAAAATTATTATTTATTGTTAATTATATAATATAATTTATCTTTTGTAACTTGTTTTAATATCATGAAAATTTCAGATTTTAAGACTCCTTAATGAAAGATGAAGGAAATCTGATGGAATTAGTTTTTACAATTGATTCAAATTCATGATAAGTCCTTTACAATCAGTATCATTTTCTTATTGCTTACTAAGGTGGGCCTTACAGAGAGTGAAGCACGTAAGTTATATTACCCAGGGGCCAGGGCTGATGTAGTCAGCCGACAGTGGAGGGCCCAGATGCATGGATTGATATCATATACAAAAATGGAACCAAGAGAGGCCATCAGACAATAACCTAATTTCTTATTTTATTTTCTTAGAAAAGAAACAAAAAGAGGAGCCACGAGAATGTGTCGGCAATGTAGCAGAAGGTAACGTTAAAAACGGTCAACCACCTGATGCCATTAGGTAGGCTAGTTGAAGCAAAGTCCGGATCCTATGCTTTGACTTTTAAAAATCATAAGGCAATGTGGAGTGGGCTCGTTGTCGTGAATCCTAGCCCTCAAAATAAATGTTATCTCGGCAGTTGCACTTGTTGTCGTCTTTATTATGCAATATTACTTTGGTAGATTTTCGAATTCTATCAAAAATTTCAAATAATTTTTAAAAATTTGAAATTACAATCTTAAGGGTTTGTTTGGTTAAAAGCATTTTTTATTTGAAACTTTATGATAGAATGCAATGGCTGAGCTGACAATGTAATATTACAATCACTCCTGGCTACCTAAATGCTCTAAATTTTGGAGTTAAAATATTCCTTGGCCATTAGCATTATGAAACTCTACTTTCTGCGTTGCAATATTTGGAATTCCAAGGAATTCTCTAAATGCTTGCAACTAAATTAGTTTTAAGTATTTCTGAATGGTCCACCCAAAACAAGAATTTTGGAATTTCCCATATGAAGCAGCTTTGGAGAATTATAAATTTATTGTACATGAGTTTTTAATTCTAACAAGTGAACATGCCCTCAATAGATGGCCTGAATTTTATAATAATAGAAGCTGATCCACCATAAGATAGACGTTTCTTTTAGAAACATTTGTAATGAATAATGCTTAAGATTATTGTATCACATTTTGATCCAAAGGTGAATTTTATAATAATAGAAGTTGATCCACCATAAGTTTGACATTTCTTTTGGAAAGGTATGTAATGAATAATATGCAGAGGTCTCTCTTACAGTGAAAGCAACACCCTTGGGGTAAACATTGAGGATAATGTATGCATATTTATTTTGAAAAATATTATTTCCAATAAGTGGGATCCACAATACATTTTCACTCTCTTGGCTAATGATTTCTCTAAAAGTGAAAGCCTTGAGGAGGATCAACTAGAAATAAAATCGCTAAAACGTCGTTGTTGCTCATCAGGTGACCTTTTTGGAAAATCGTAGTCAAAACTCAATATCTGCCATCTCCATTTGATTTCTTAGTTCGACCATCGACCCAACTAGATCCCCCACACAAAAACTCAAGGTTTTAATTTCCCGCTTTATTTCAATTTATGTGCAAGAACATGCCTAATACAAAAAGATATAAATATTAGATTATGGTTGAGCCCATGTGTGATTTTCAAACCCCCAACTCAACTCAAACCCCGCATAATCCAACTAATTTGCACTAAGACCTTATTGGAGACTAATCTTGTGTTAACGAGTTTCGGTCAACTGTTTTTTGATTGGAAACCAAAATTATAAAAACATTATGTTGTGGTTGGATTGACAATGATCCTATATGATGTGTTTGGATGTAGGATAAGAAGGGAATAAGTTACTTTTTGCATCATATCCCACTTATTCTTTTTTTGTTTACACTTTTAGTACATGAGATAATGTTATCCTAGTCCCGAGGTTATAATGAATTAATACCTAGCATGAGGGCCTAGATAATTCCATCTGAGAGGTGTGATAACTTGAGTTGCTTTGAGTACGGGGTAGAATTATATTGTTTAGGTCTTTTAATTCTTATTCCACTTTAGTTGGCTTTAGAAGGGGGGGGGGGGGGGGGGGGGGTGGGAGGAGATTATATTTTTTAGATATTTTTTTCTTTTTCTCCCATTTATCTGGACACAACCAAACATGGGATTGAATTGACCTTTGGGGTAAATAGAATCTCATCCTATGTAATAATACCATTGGATGGTATTAGCTATTCAATTCCACCAAAAATTTATCCCACTTCCAAACACACCCATAATGTTATCCACTTTGGTTAAGTCAACCAATTGCCAACCCTAGGCGCAGACAGGCATCAATTTATTCTAAGAGAGAATTACCAAACCATATGAATTGCTCCATTTTTTTTTCTTTGGAAAAAAAGAATGTTCATTTTTTACTAAAAAAGAAAACATACAAATTGCTCCTTTTTTTTCTTTGTCTTTTGGTAAAAAAGAAATTTCCTCTTATATAGAAGTAAAAAGAAGAAAACATACAACAACCAAGCCAGTCCTCCATCTAAAATGGCAGCCAATCAAATCAAAATCTATAGGTAGAACACCTACTAACCCATTGGGCTAAACAATGAGCAGGAAGATATGATGATATTGATTTAGGGACTATTCTTTTAAAAGAATTTCTGCTAAAAATTTAAGCGGTTGGAGTTTTTGGGATATGATGCAACATCTTATCCCATAATATTTTTAAAATTTTTTTTCTTTGCAAGCATTTCTGAATTCCACCTATTTAAAAGGTCTTAAATAATCTTAAGAATTTCATAATTCTACTTACTTCACCTTTTGCTGGAATTCCTAGATGCTCAAGTGCCAAGAAGCTTCTAGGGATTTCAAATTTCCTCATACATGAATTCTTTGAATTCTTGTAAACAAACAGGCTCTTAGGTCAAATTTTGATATCATTATCAAGAAGGAATTTTCTTTGATTTTCTTTAATTGTAAAAAAAACCTAATTTGTTTGAAGAGAAAAAAACTTAGAGAGAATTGTTACAATGCTTTTAACCCACCAAAAATCCTTTGTTGCATTGATTCTTTCATCTCTACCTCTCCTGCATCAAATTTTGCAAATCCAAATAGGCAAAGAAGTAATTAAAAGCAAATCATATGTGTTTTCCAAACATGAAATGCAATGATTTCTTTCATAAAAACCCTAAGAGAGTATAGGATGGTTTCAAGGAAAGGAAAGAATTTTCTAAATAGAAGATTAATCTCAGTTTACCAAACATGCCCTTATTCTTGAGCTCATGTGCACCTTAGTCCAACCTCAAAAAGGTGCAATAGGGAAATATGGTGGGTGGCCCACAATTTATCTGAGCCAATAGGGCGATGGCCCACAATGTCGTGGAGTCGTGGTGCACTCGTGGGCCCCCCTTCTGAGCTGGTCCAAAGTCCAACTCCTTGCTTTACTAGTTACTCCCCTGCACATAGTTTAGGATTCTGGTTCATCCTTTTCTATATCCGTCAAGACCACAGAATATCTTCGCTGGTCAACTCCCGAGTTGGAAGAAGGAGCTGCGCGGAGACGCCCGGTCAAAGCGCGAGGAAAGAAATCCCGATCAACGGTTCAGATCCCAACGCCATGCCGTACGGACATCAAACAGCCGTCGGATAGTCAACTGAAAAACGCGCTTTTCCCGACAGTTGCAAGGGAACGGCTCTAGCGGTTGATGAAAAAGTGGAGGAAAAGACGAATTTGGTAGAGCACAACCACAGAGCTTTTTTCAAATCTAGAAAGGAAGCGAAATAATCTTCCATGGGGCCCATGTCAGTAGAAAATGCACCCATATGTTGAAGAACCCAATTATACCAAATGCTTTCAATCAACCAATTAAAAGTGGTGGTTAAGGGGCTCTTAAACAGGGTGGGGAGCATATATCAGTATTTGAGATCTTGGGATTCCAGCATTTCACCTAATTTAGCTGCTGCTCTCGGGGCCATGGTTTATTCCATACAAATAAATTTTCTATTCTATGAATTGATACGAAATATGCTAATGCACCCTCAACTCAAACATGAAAAGTCTCCTGCATGGATGAATCAAAATCACCTCATTTCTTCATTCCTAATTCCTTCTCAGATCAAAGGCATCATTTCTTTGTATGTGAGATAATATTTTAATGAAAGAATCGGAATCTCATTAATTATAGGTGTGTTCTTTGAGGGAGGACAATCCAATTCACTAGTGCCAAAAGCCACTCAGTAAAAAGGGTTGTTCATGATTAGGAAGACCCAGCCATTTTGCGGTGGCTTGACCATCATCATAAGTTGGTGTAAGTTGGTTGTGTCATTAGACATCACCATTGCTTTGTTTGTCCAATGCTCATGTCTTTGAGCACATGTTCGATATATTGAAAATCTTTTTAATGTGAGTGACTATGACGGGAGACAAAGAAAAGTTTCTTTCAAGTCTACACTGAATGACCGTTGCTATTGACATTTTCAACCCAGAAAATCTTCAATTGAATATAAAATAAAAACCAAAATTATAGCTTCAATCTTTACCATGACAAAAGTTTAATGCATGAAACACGGTAGGGAGGTGGAACATATTGATCTCAGCGTATAAAATGCCAAGAGTCACCAACCATTGCAATTAAAATGCCTAAGAGTTAAAATTATCATTGTCAAAATTGTTAACTATTGTAACCAAAGTGTCTAAGCGTTTGAGTTGCCATAGAAGCAGCTTGAGATCATCTGCCCTACGCACACAACATAATAATATCAAGGATGCAGCGTACTTTGATACCATATCAAAAATTGCAAACCATTGCAATCAAAATGCCCCAATGCTAGAGTTGCGACAAATAATATACTAACCATAAAAGAGCACTTGGTTTATGGGCTCTATATAAATTAAAACAAGGTCTTTAGATAATACTAGCTGACAAATTATTGATGATAATTACAAATCGACCACATATCTTATATTTATGGACTACCTTCATTGCCTTTAATCAAACATATAGGGCTTGTTTGTTTGTATTAAAATACATAAAAATTGGTTACATGAAAATTTAAGGTGAAACCAATGAGCTCTACCAATATATTATAAAAGAAGTGAGCGATGAAGGATAAATGGTGAGGAGTAAAAGATATAAAGTGGAGTACCAAAAGGATTTTCCATTTCTACGTATTGAATTTTTAGGACGACTCTTGGATATTCATTTTTCATTTACTTCAAAAGGAAGCTACTAAGTTAATCATTTCTTTAGAAGTCGCCTTTGTTCTCCATTTTTAACCAATTATGATATGAATCCTACATGTTATATTTTTATGTATTCTAATACAAACAAACATGCCCTACTATTATCCAATAATATTGATGCTTTTATGGATATCTAGTGTCAATAAGATAGACATTGATCCTTCAAGAGCAACAACCAATAGTTTTTTTTTTTTTTCACGCTGTCCTAGGGGTAGCAGAGACTTTCTACCTATGAGAGCACAAGAAAAACTTGCTAAAGACTTAATCTAACACCATGCTTCCTTCTATCAAAAAAATAAAAAATAAAAAACACCATGCTTCCGAAGAAAATGTGTAATTACCACTAATGAAAGATTAGATTAAAGAGACAAAAAAGAACAGCATTCATGTTTTGACATTGACATGGGGAATTCTGACCCATATCATTACTATTTAGTATAAGACATGTCTAATGGAAAAGGAAGAAAATGAATGCATAGACTTTGGATGCATGAACTAAGGTTTTGATTTGTGGACATGGCTGTCTAGTGATCTCATGAGAAAAAAAAAAAGGTATTAATGGTACAAAGACAGGTAACATCATTAAGAGAGGTTTTCTTGATTCGTAAGCGATAATTATTTAGGTGGACTCTCCATTATGGAGCAATTAAAAAAATGATTTAGGTTGGTTTGATGGATCTTATATTTGTTGTAGATCTTCCAATCGCCGGATATGGACAACCATACAAAGCAATAGCAATGGGATTCTCTCTCACACACGAATAGGTCATCAAATCTAATCTCATTGTCGAAAGCTGATATGCTTGACTGTTTGAGAAAGAATACAAAATCCTCATAGGTCCACACGTAGAAGTTGATCCAATTGTCTTATTTCGACATGGGGCAAGCTTGTCTGTGGCCCCCATTAATACACGTAAAAGCTGATCTACCACACGTGCACCATATATCTGGATTGGACATTAGTCGTTCATTTGGGTGTGTTATAAATCTTTGTTTGTGTTCTACTGGATAAAAATAATGCTTGGTGGGGGTGAAGAAAGTGGAGATGTGTTCCTAAAAAATCTGGGTTTTGCTTTCATAAGAGTAAAAAAGATGATTCAGATGGGAATCTGCTGCAAAAATAGGTTTTATAAGTCATCATGTGACCCACCTTGATGGATGTAAGGGTAGAGTAGGATGGGAATGTTTTAATGAGAATTTGCTACGAGGGGCCTCCATGTTAAAAGAAAAAGAGTCCAGCTGGAAAAACATAAAAAAAAAAAATTGACCATATCCAATTATCATAATCACTAATTTAAGGGACCATTTCACCTAATTAACCTAAAAGATTGGTGTGATTAACTTGAAATACAAGATATAACCTGACAATACATGTATTTGTATTTTCTTTTTGTGGATGAGTCCTACTTTTGTAGCTGAAGATGGGGCGTGCCTTATTTTTTCTTTACAGAAAGGGAACTCCTTAATACCTTTTTTAACCCACTATTACCCTTGGTGATTAGAATGAAGTAGGGCTATTTTGTTTGGTGGCACCATTGCTTTGACTTGAAGAGATTTCCATTAAATGGGAGCCTTTTTCCCATTGTGATACAAACAAAAAAGAAGCAACTCCTTGGGATCTCCGTTCCTACACAATGCTTTCTTTTTAATTACTTGCAGTTCGCTCAAAGAATCTCTTTCTAAAACGGTACGTATTGTTGGAAGACCAAATGGGTGCACATTGACCAAGACATATCGAGTACATGGCTCTATCCACGCGTTCACTTTTTTTTTCCATAAAAATATTAAATATATCACTCTTTGGACTTAGTTAGAAACTTAGAATTCATGATGCCGCACAGGCGTGTACAAAAAAATTTGTCAATCGGTAAAATTAAACTGAATTGACGTAATTTGTGGATTTTTAATCGAGTGGATAGTTAATAATTTGATCATGAATTGAAAAAATCATAATCTCTTAGTAACGACTTGGTGACGGATTTTATCCTTCGTCGACGGATTTAAACCGAATTGAACCATTGACATAAAATATATTTAAAGGACTTTAATTATATGAAAAGTATTCTCATATACTTACTATAAAAACTTCTTATAGAGCTTACTTTTGGATTTTCATATGGGGATAAGACTAAGAGGATAGAAAGATCTATGTGAGACCACCCAAAATATTAAGTTTAGCCCTAATTACATATCCCTAACTCTTCATTAGTGATCTATAAATCCTATCCATTCAAATTAGTGCACAGTCAATACAACAGTCCAGTAAATTAATATTTTACCAAAACTTGGGGCATATAACTATCAGAAGAGTCTATGTGTATTGCAAAATTTAAATTGCATGAAAGATAGGCTCCACCTAAATTTCTCACAAAAAAATGGTGAAAACTAGTTATTATAGGATTATCTTTCATATTTAATTATACATATATTATTGGTTGGTTAAACATTACATAATAATGAAATTTTTGTATTTGATATAATATAGTGAAATATAATTATATATGATATAGGAGGGTGAGAGAAGTTTTTACACTCAATGTTGGATTGGTGGAATGCATAACATATTGTTAAGTTATAAAGAAAAAGGAACCTTATCCCAAATAAGTTGATGATAGAAAACATATTTCTGTCATCTTTTAAAAGCCAATCATCTCTTTGCAACGAGCTAACTGCAAAGCTTTACAATGGACTTTGCATTGGGGCTTTATTGTATTAATTTTTTATATGGACATTTGCAATGATCTCAAATCTAAGACTTTTTTTTCCCAAATAAAATGCCGATTTTCGGTTTTTAACTAACCCAAACCTTTTATTTGTGGTTCGATTTTGAATGATCAACAGTTTGGTTATGGACTACAAAATTGAAAAATTGTTAATGAAGGTTTGGTGGCAGATTAGACTCAATTTGCACTAATCTGAACCGTTTACAGCACTAGGTGTTGTATACAAGTTAGAATAATTTTCAAAAAATTTATAAAGATTTTATCTCATTTTCAAAAAAGTACATAAAAATATGAATATTTTAAAAAAAAGTATAAAATATTTTCACTATTATTTCAATGAAGTCCCCCTCATAATTTTTTAAAACGACAAAAATACCCTTATTTCATTTTTCAAAATTCTTCTTCAATAAATCATTTAAAAGAAATAATCAAGACCAAACCAAATAACCTAGTGAGGCCCACTTCAACTCCCTTAATGCACAGATGGTTTTAAAAAAAAATTTTCAAATGACTAAAAAAATAGCTTCATTAAATGTTTATGATCATTAAAAACAAAATGACCAGTTTTAGAGAGAAAATAAGTTAAGGAAAGACAACAACTTATCATATGGGAAGTGTAATTTTGTCATTTCTTAAAAAAGTTTATGGAGATGACTTCATTAAAACAATTATAAAAAAATTATATATATATATATTTTGAAATATTCAATTTTTGATGTAATTTCTTGAAAATGAGCCAAATGCTTTGTGCCTTTCTAAATTTCTCCTTTTTACGAATAGACACTAGAAATAGGAATGGTCTAAAATTTGCAATGATGTAAAGTGATCCTGACAATTCAACTGGGAGCCATAGAGGCCCAACCAAATTTAACAGGGTGTTAAAAATGAAATAATGAGGGTAGTTAATGGATGGATATGGTCATCTGATTAATCTAGCTTTTGGGTTAGGCCAAATCAAAGGGTTAGGCCATGTACGTTGTATATTAGGGGTTAAAAAAAAACCGAAAAACAGTTTAACCAAACATAACCGATGCTTAATAACCATGTTTCACGGTTTGATTATGGTTATGGTTATTAAAATCCAAAAACCATGTTTCACGATTCAATTTCGGTTTTCAGTCTCAACTCATGACTACTAAAAGAATTGAATCATAACATCCTGTTTGATTTACAGCACACGGCTAATTGAACTATAACATATGATTCGATTAACCGTGTGTAGTTAATTGAACTGGTATACCTCAAACCATAGTTTTAAATCAATTTCAACCGTTGATCTCTTATTATAGAATTCGACAGCCATTTGATATTTAAATCCTTTTTTAATACGATTAATCGTAACCGAATCATCTAATACAATTAACTGTGGTTCGATTTTTTAAGGTACGATTACGTTTACTGTTTTTAAAAGCTAAAAACCGTTTAATACGATTCGATTAACAATTTTTTCAAAAACTTACAATTAATCCAATCGTTACCCCTATATTGTATATTCTCTTTAGATCTTAAAAATGCTTGTCTCTTATAACAAGGATACGATGCATGGATTTGTTGCACCGTACCTCTCAGGAAAGTGGTGTACTGATGTAATTCCAAAAATGGTTAAATAATAATAATCATAATAATAACACTCTTGTTGGCATGAGTGCTTACATACTCGGCTAGAAACAACCATGCATGGCCAACAAGAAAACCTGATTTGTGTGACATGGGTGAGAGTGCGGGGGCCATGCTACCAATATATTACATCTTATCATTCTCTGAGAATTTTTGAAATTTAGTAGACATGGATAAAATTCCAGCTTCGCTGCCCACCGTATGCCAGCAATGGAAAATAGGTTTTGATTTATGTTTTCTGCAGTAGATTATAAGACTATGTTAAATTATTTATTAGAGTAGAGTAGAGTAAATTGGAGCTTCCATTTAAGAGATATGAAAAAATATGAGAGTCATATCAAGGAGCGGACCTAGGAAATTTTTATTGGTGGGCAAAATGTAAAAAAAGATTTGAGGAAGGGGGAAAGTGTAAGAAATAACCCATTAATTTTATAATCCATAGGCGGTTTTTGGCACATTCTTTAGATTTTTATTTGTATAAATTCTTTAGATTTGTTGGCCCGCAGAGCTACCCTTCCTAGGTCCACCGCTGGTCATATCAATAGTACAAAATTTTTAAATTTTCTTTCTTTAGAAAAAAAGTCAAAAGGAAATATTCTGAAGCCAATAAATAACAAAAAACCATCTACTCTTTGCACAAAAAGTTTAAAAAAATCCCATATCAAGTCACTAAAGACAAAAAACCTTTTATATTCTGATTAAATCCCATCATATATTGAGACTTCCCCTCACTTTACTATACAAGTAAAGTAATCAACCAGGCCATTGTGTGTGTTTGTTTACATGAGAGGGAGAGTAAAAATAAAGCAGGGGGTAATGTCAAAAAAGGGACAAAAGTAAAAAATACTGAAAGACAAAATTCTACCTCTCCCTGTATTATTATTACACTTGGGAGAGTAATTAAAACAAAAGTGGAGTAAAAGTTTCTTATATGTCACATAAGGTTTACTCTCCTCTATCCTTTTTTATTTAGGAAATTTTGCTCATATGGCTATCTTAATACTTGTTATTCACCCGCTAATAGTTGAAGCTTAATAAATTCCTATATAGTTGTTAGCGTGATGCCCTAGCCATGTGAAATATTGCCATTATAAGATGGGAGCCCCTCTCCTAAGCTTAAGTTTAGAATAAGGTAAGCTCAAGTGTATGGCTCGCACCTGTAGGGCTCACCTGGCTCACTCTATTGATGTGCATTGTTTATTCAAGAAGCCGTACTCTAGATAATGGTAATCGAATCTCATCCTCTAGATTAATGCTCTTGTGGGGACCACCATCTGCCACTGACCCATCTGCTAGGGACAAATCCTCTATGGACAATGAGTCTACTACGGACCCACCTCAGGCATTTCTCTTGTCGGTTTAGGTAGTGAAAAGAGAGATCAGAACATATCAAATGTTTGTCATTTTTGTTTGGGATCAGTACCACTATGTTGTGTTTCTCATGAGAGGTCCAGTCACCATATAAAGACAACTTTAAAATAGGCAAATTGTCTGTAAGTATTGTTTAAAAGCAATTGACGAAGAAATGAAGAAAAAAAAAAGAAAATTAGTACATTTAATGATGAATCTAAATAGAGGAAATCCTTTAAAAAGTGTTTTGTAAATAAAATATTAATTAAATAGCTAACTGCCAACTTTTATTAATAATTTTCTTGGCTGAGTATTAAAAGAATTAAAAGGTCAAAATGTGGTATAATTACTATTGTTATTAATATATTATTTGTTCTGAATTCTTATCTAGTCTGAACTGAGTCTTGGTCGAGTTATGGCTGACTCAACTGAGTAAACATGTCATGCCTTGCTGAACAAAAACTCATAAAGGCTTGAATTTTTCATTGAGTATTCATTTTTATGGCCAAAGTCGGATGTGGTCTGTCCGAGTCCAAGAGAGTTTGCAAATTGTGGTCAATATTTGCTGTGCAAACCATCCAAAGCGGATATTTAGATTTGGTTTGTGCTTCTTAAATGTCCATCTATGCCACTAATCACAAGGATTAAACATTGTTTGGGCATGCTTGTTTGCATAGAATATATAAGAATGTATAGTGAAATAAATTTCACCAAAAGTTGTGAGGGGTAAAGGATACCAGGTGAGAGGTCACAAATATGAAACAGTGATGTCAATGGAACCTAAGCTTTTTAACAATTTAAATAACTACGGTAGCAGAAATTCCGTGTAGGGATTTGTAAGATGTTGTGTGCATGGAAAACCAAATATTTGCCCTTAATGGAGAGGGCCGCACCTTACATCGAAGGATGCAATTGCATTTCACGCACACGTTGTGTTATGGACACCCGTAGTGACAGTGGCAGACCTAAGTGCAGTTACGCGGGTGCAGTCGCACTTGCGATACTCCAAAAAACCATTTAAATAATATCTTAAAAAATTTAATTTATTCACTTTGACTACTATCCACACCACCCGGACGAAAATCTTGGATCCACTATTACCCGTAGGAGAAAATTTCTCTATTATGGTAATGGCTGAATATTCATTGCTCATATTCTTTCATTTACCTTTCGTTGAAAGAGAGGCTATTTGATAGTCATTTGTTGATACTCACCTTTAAATTGCCATTTTTAGTCACTTGAAGCATGACACATTCTTGGAAATCCTAGGAACTTGATTAGATGAAACAAAGAGGCCCTATGGATATTTCTCTTTTTGACCCAATAGTAACCAGATTGGATGTTCATCAAACCAAGATTAATGGCTACAGGTTACAGCCCTAAACCGGACCATGAATTGTATGGATCCAAATTTGGGTCAGAATATCCAGAATTGGTTGGGTTTGTGTCTTTGGGATTGAATTGGTGTAAGCATTCCTCATTGTGTAAGCTATAGAAGAGGGATCACCCAAATCTTAAATATTCCAACCAGCACATAACCAGTCCAAGAATAGCATTCCCCATTGTGTAAGCCATAGAAGAGGGATCACCCAAATCTCAAATATTCCAAACAGCACATAACCAGTCCAAGAATCTTAATATCCTTTGATGCGCGTATGCAGGCTTTCTTCCCACTTTTGTTGACTTTTTTCTTACTTATGCGGCTCATGGGTCGAAACCCCTTTGACTGGGTTAACAAAAAAAAAAAAATGGTCTAGCATGTTCCTACATAATACTATCAAACACTCACCACCGACAAATGATCCTATAATATCATTAATTAGATCAAAGGTCTGGATTCAGACTGTAATTTCTGACCAACCTGGCAACCTGGTTAGAATCCAACCAAGTAGTTTGGACGGCTTGACATTTTTAGCCCAAAAAATGATTGGATTGCTTTCAGTTGAGTTCAAACATGCTAGTTGGGTTTGGGTCTAGATTTGGTTATAGATTACGGGTGGCAATACCTAACCCACCCTCCAACTTGAGTTGAGCCAAACCCAAGACCTTTGGGGTTCCGATTCACGTTTCCTAGTTAATTAAGAAATGAGCCAGGTTTGAGTTTGGCACAAACCTCATACCTTCAATGTTCCCATTTGACAAAATGTACAAAGTTCATAATATAGGTTAGTTTATACAACTGACAATAGTTTGGCCTGTGTCGAGCAACCAAGTGGTGAGTCAAAAATAAAATTCTGGGAATTGAATTTCGCTGGTGTTTTTTCAGATGAAATCGTCTCCACATCAACAGAAAATTCCATTGTCCAGAAATACTAATTCTATTTATAATGCCTTCACTAGACAAAATTGAAGACCGTACGAATCTGCATGCAACTTGTTCAAATTGCTCTGCTCAGGCTGAAAAATCCAGTCAACACTATCAGACTCGTGCTGGTGGATTATATTTCTTCCCTAACGCTTTCTACCATGAGAATCCTACAAGCGACTGTTAGAAAAGTGGCCTTCATTTCTCCTGTCCTGCATGGGAAAAGCATTTCATATTTGATCATGTGTGCCCAATGCCTATGTGTAGAAGCAATCAGGAGTTACGTCCACTTGGACCCGACATCTAAAGGGCGCGACTGTATTTGGCCCATTTGGCGGGCAACAGGCAGGTGAGAAGGAAAAACAACTTTAACAGAAACTAGACAAGCAGCCCACATTCATGTTTTAAGTTGTGTTTCATGTAAGGTTGTAAAAAGTAGTTGATCTTGATTTTAAAACATAATTTGTATCTTGCAAAATCTAAAATCTTCATCAGGCTTGTTTCATGGAATTGAATTTCTTGAAGTTATAGTACTTTTATTTTTAAAAGTAGTTAAATACAAATAAATAAGAGTGAAGTTGTCATCCAATGTTCTTTCCTTTAATAGAAAATGAATATGTGGTGATAGGAAAATGAACACCTATCATCACCTTAATAATTCAAATTCCAGTCTTCACCCTCTACCTCTTCAATAATCCATTCGTAGAACCCATTTTACTTTGAATTCATATGTAATTTATTCCATATTCCATACAAGCAAATTGATTCAAAATGTCCGCCAATCTTCAATGTTGGGATTTTTTTCTTCCTCGCTACATTGGAGATTTGACCAAGTGCACCTTACCAGATGTCCATGTCTCTAATAAGATATTACGGACAATGTTAGAATTGTTGTTTTTTCCACAAAACCTTCATTTTTAAAGTAGACAAGGCCAGTCCGGTTGTGACTTTCAAAGGAGTTCAGAAGAACTATGACGTTGGACTAGTGTCAGCACTTAAGGCCAACCATCTGATCTGTAGTGGCTTGAAGGCTACATTGCTTTTGTTAAGAAGAAGAAACAGCCGAAGAAGATCAAAGAGATACCTGTAGTGTACAAATTTCCAGATGTGCTTCCAGATTAAGTACCAGAGAAGGTTTCCTCCAAGACTAGAAGAGTGGATAACCAAAAATGTGTTTTAGTGCTTGGCTTATGAAGTGCGCCATGGAGTTTCATTTTGGGTTCATTTTGGGATAAACTTTATATCATACCATCTCATGCATTGTATTTGGTTTTCACTTAGTGATGACATTCATTTTGTACATTCAGACTTGTACAGATATTGTATATGGATTTGTGTAGCCATTGTTATTAGTTATACTTATGCTTTCATTGTATAGACATGGCATACATACATGCATATCATGTATATAGATATTTTGAGGGAGTTTCTCTATTTTATATGAATGAAATCCTTAATTTATATAAATTGATATATTTTAAATTATAGACTATTCATACGATGATAACACGTAGGTCATGAATTATACATGAGATAAACACAGTCTTCCGCATTGATTCTTTTTGACAGATGTTATTGAGTCATCTTCACACTCGTGAAATTTGTAAATATTCCTTGTGGATTCTATCTTGAAACGAAGTTTGGAAAAATTTTACAGGAGCATGAATGTCATACCTCGAAAAAGGAAGCCTGGACTCGAGTTGTGACAATTTTTACATATAAATCATCAAATATTACTGGCTACTATAATAACACCAATAAAGATTAAATTATCATAGCTAAAAGACAACAGAACTCCCTGAGGATTAAGATGAGTGTTCTAGGTAGAGATAAGACTCGATCCTGGTCCTGAGCAAAGTCTGATCAGGCTTGACATTTGTGTAATTGAGGCTGTAAACTTTGAATTTGAAAAAATCATGTATCTGAATACCGTACGGCTTTTGAGAACGTGTGAACTGAAGAGCATAAAAAGAGACAAGCTGGTCTAAAGAAGGCTAATGCGAAGAGCTTTTTCTTTTGGGTTATCCAAGATGATAGAAGTTTCAAGAGGACGACAAAGAGAATATCGAGGAGATGAGCCACGACTTGCATACTCTACAGTCTACACAACCACGTCCTTCGTCTTACTTTGTGATGTCATCATATACGCATGCAAGGAGGGAGAAAGAGAACCAAGTAATGTGGAAAACAATATATAGGCTACAAGCACGCGTGAGATGGAAAGACGAGAAAGAAAGGCGCGGAAGAGACAGAGAGACAGAGAGAGAGAGAGAGAGAGAGAGATACCTATTTGATATTTTAACTCCTACAGCGAAATTGTTGAAAAAGGAAAGGTTGGATGACACAGCCATACCGTCTTTTTTGCGTAAGAGTAGTAAAAAAAAACTGTGCAGGAAATTGGTTTCAACATTTAAACGAAATGGAGAACATCAGGAATCTGGAGAGTCTAGTTGGTTGGATATTTTGTTCCTCATCTAAACGTAGCTATGTGAGTAGGTTTTTCTCTGGACGTGAGCACACATTCTCCCCATAATGGGATCTTTCGGAGATCCTATTCCCCTTGGTTGGTACAAAAGTAAAAAATAATTTAGAAAGAAAAATAGATTTTACACAGGCATACTCTAATATGATAATACCATGGTTGTTTACATGATAGAAATTTATAGTCAAATGAACTCTACTGTAAAATTCTTAAAAAGATAAAGGGCGCAGGATACGAAAAAATACTAGGGCGATTAAGGCATGTTTCTTTGTTATAATTCAGAGAGAATTTCTGTTTGGAGAATTTCTAAATTCTCAAACATAGTATAATTCTTGTATACCCCTTTGTACTTGACTTTCCAAAAATTTCACCAAAATTTAAAGTGGTTGGAGTTTCAGATTTCTGAATGGGAAAAGAGACCTTTTTAGGTGGCTGTAATTATAAAATTCTTATAAAGAAATATAGCATTTGCAATGTTAGCGGACAAGATGTCACATATGTCACATCATGTTTAAAAAACTTAGACAGCCCAAATTTCACCAAAAGCTAAAGGGGTTGGAGTTTTAAAGTTCTTTGTGAACAAAAGAGACCTTTTAGGTGACTAAAATTTTAAAATTGTTGTAAAGAAATATAGTGTATGCAAATGCCAAGGGACAAAATATCATATTATGTCTCAAAACCCCAACAACCCAAATTCTTGGCAAAAATTATACGTTTGTTCTTTTGCTAGAATTCTTAGAATTCATATTCGGAAAATTATAAAATTCCTAAATATAGTGAAATTTCTGAATGCTCCTTTGTACTTGAACATTCAGAAATTTCAGCAAAAGATGAAGAAGGTGGAATTTTGAAATTCTAAAAGGCTAATGGAGCCCTTTCAAATGGTGGAATTTAGAAGTTCTAACAAATGAAAATAACATTTACAAATATAAAAGGGCAAGATGTCACATCATGTCTCAAAAACCCCAACCATCCAAATTCTTAGCAGGAATTTATGTTAAAGAATAAGCCCTAAGTATTCATTTATCTTCCCTTGATCCAGTGTTCATTAACGTAGATGTTATTTGATTGTAATTTAAATACTGGTTTTCTATATTCATTTTTAGCCACTTGGGGGCATCAACCGACATATTATTTGCAAACAAACAAGCGACTGAAAAATAAAGGTTATGGGGTCCATTCTGAGGAACTCTGTGGTTAGATTTGTACATGCAAATGATGGCTCATGGAGTTGGAGAATTTATCTATAGGTAATGGCTGTTTTTTTTTTTTTAATGTTAAATCAATTACTGATATAGAGACTATGGATGATTAGATTTGCAGGCAAACTGCGCGCACCTGAGGTTAGTTGGCATTATGAGTTGCAACAAACATTTGCTCTTTCTATGGAAAGTTTCATTATGAGATTTGATCCTATGCTAATGTACAATAATAGTGCTCAGAGGAGGATTTTTGTTGGTTTAAGTAGGATCACCGGTATTTGATCAATCGATCTAAGTCATTCATATCATCTGTCCTCCATGGATATCCACTCAGCTCAATTTTTTAGTCTATATCCATATCATCATCATGCCCGATTACAATTACCCGGTAAGGGCCGGCCTCAATGCTGTGAGCTACAGTGCGAAAGGTGTTTCATAGAAATCTGCTTTAAATACACTTACCCTCTCCTGCGGAAATGCCTTGCCAACGCTCCTCATGTTGGAAAGGATTTTCTGTGTATTCGCAACAAATAAATTGGTTTTTTTGCAAATTTTTCTTCAGTGTGCTGCACCAAACTCTAGGAACGCTACAAGCAGGGAAACCATTTAAGTGAAAATGGTGTCACACATGTTCCCTAAATAACTTGGATGTTTGTGCTCTGTATGTTGTGCTGAGGTTGAGAAATGCTGTTATCTTCTTTATATCATATGTAAGTGCACTCAGAAAACAGCCAAAAATCAGAGACTGTCCACGCATGGTCACGTTATTATAAGATTATCCATCTAGAGACCCTATAAAGGACGGGTTCATGTATCAAAATAACTGATCCGCTATCCAATTGGTCACACCCATACAAACTGTCGTTAAATAGAGGTCACCAGTCCACATTTCGTGGGTAAATTAGGAGAAAAACCAGATGACTAAATGAGCTTATCACACACTTACACCCAAAATGAAGAAGAAGAAGACGAGCCACACAAGAACAAAAAATGTTTACTGGATTGTTCATTACAAACGTAGCAAAGAAAATCAGAGATCTACTTGATGAATATAGAATAAACTGTCAGATTTACATCTCCTGGGAAAAGAATAGAAGACTAGTTTGAGCAGATCATCAATCCAAATTGCTCCGTCAGGTGGTTACTGTAATCTTATATTTGTTCATAAACCAATATAATGGATAGTGTCACACAATATCTTCCAAGTGATGCAGAGAGGCATTAGAAGTGACTACAACTGAATGCATAGCTTCAGCTGATCAAAATACGCTCAGATGGTGATGGGAGATATTGCTTCCAAAGATCACCAGAACCCAATTCATGACTGTTAAGTTCTGATGAACAAGCTTTCCTCGCCCCGTCAAACCGAAGGAGATTTGATTCATGGTTTGTTTCAGATGGAATCCCATCTCTGACATTCCACATGGTGGAAAGCTTCAGGTATTTGTCATAGAGTGCAAGCACAAATTCAGGATTAGTCTGATTGAACCTACAAATGCAACCATCCTACAAAGTTAGAAACGAATTATCAACATCACAACAATCAAACTAGACAATGCCAATGGAAAAGGTATTGGATAAGTAAAATAGTAAATCTCTCCTATTCCATCATCATCATCATCATCTTCAAAGCCTTGTCCCAACTATGTTGAGGGGTAGGCTACATAAATTCTAATCTAGAAAGGTAAAATAATAAATTCATATACACATTTACTTCCCAAAGCATATTCAGTCTACATTTCAGTGAAACTCAGTGAGAAGGATTTTTTCAAGGAAAAACGAAGTGGCGTCATTCAGTGTCAACATTAATTTAACAAGCAGAGGGAACCAAACCATCTGTGAAGAAGCTTTGTGGAGATCAAAGATGCCTTAAGCGAATTTGGTAACATATCCAGAAATGAACTGGAGCAACATCTATGGGTATAACACTGAATCTACTTTAAATATATTGTTTGCTGCAATTCTAACGCCTAGGCATTTTGATTGCAATGGTTAACAACTCTTAACATGGTATCAAAGCCACCACAAGTCCTCGATTCGAATCCACGCTACCATGCCCTTGGTATTATGTTGCAAGCGCAGGTGCGTAGGGCAGAAGGCTCCATGCCGCTTTATGACAGTCACGTGATTTGAGTCTGGGCAGTGTTCCGCCAGAGGGGTTGGCTACAATGGTTAGCAACTATTGACATCTACAACTGAAAAGACACATTTAATTCAACAAATCCTAGAACAAATAATTTATGGATTCAAGTTATTTAGATACATGTTTATTTTAAATAAAAACTAATGCAAAAATAAACCACAACAAGTAACATACAAATCTTACTATAGGCAATCAAGTAATATACGTCGCTATATTTAGATGGATTCAAAGTGAAGGCAGGCATAATTATCAATTGCAAAGCAATGTATCTGTATAAAGACACAGGCGTTGTGCCCAATGCTAGCACATTGTTCATGTCAAAGAACCGGTACAATGTAGGAAACAGTATATTTCCTCAAGTCTATTTCATGTGGAGAAAGGAACATGAGATTTTTCACCATTTACTACTACATTGTTAGAGAATGAATATTGCTTGGGGCCATATTTTTGGTCATTTTTGCATTCATGGTTTATGAAATAGATCTTCTGGTGATGTTTTTAAACATTGGCCAAGAGGTTTAAAGGAAACAATACAGTGGGAATCACTTTGTTTTGCCCATTTTTCAAGAGACTTGGAAAAAGAAGTATGATTGAAGGGACACCGAGCCTTGGGAAGTCATTGTGGCTAGGTTGTGGCCACCAAAAGTCTCTGAGGGATTTAATATCTCAATCCATTTTTAGCTTTTAGGTAGTTCCATTTGCCATGCACTCCCTGTGTAACCTCAGAAGGACTTGACTATTTTTCTTTCTTGTTTTTCTCCTCTTTTTATATTTCCATTTAATAAGCAGAAGAGAGAAAAAACACTGATAAAAGAGGTTGAGAACCATTGAGAGAGAGAGAGAGACCTTTCATTTCCCATAGCTAAAACTTTACTCCACCATAGAATGGCTTCTATGAGATCATATTCCAATTTCTTCGAATTGATTAAAAGCATGCTAAGATCAGGTACACAGACATTCTTCTCATAAGGCGTCCTAGAAACCCAAGGCTTAGTGACTGACCGTTGTATCGCATCCAAAATACCAAAATTGACATATTCATGTAAGAGCATACTGCAGTCCTCAGCGGCTGCAACAGCATAATTACTCAAATCAATTCCAAAGAGTTCTTCCACTCTTCCCTGCATATGCAACAGGTTGACTACAGTCAATCATAAAATTTAAATTAAAAAAACAAAAAGCAGTTGTTCCCTTGCAACCCCAATTTATCAAAGACAAAAAACTTCAAATTAAAAAAATGAAAAAAACATTAATAATAAAATCTAACTTTATTAGTCTGTTGGAACAATGGGTTCACTTCTGCAGTATTTTAACTCTCAGACAAAAACCATTTCAAAATCAATTTCTAGTCCAAATTTTAGTCACATGAAGCAATTCTAAATCAGGTTCATTTGTCCCAAAAAAATGTGGCAAAAAGTGATGAACATGATGCATTTTATTTGAACCATGCGTGTCCATGTGGTGTCATACTGTGGTTAGAGGTGGCCACTGTTTATCACACAACTCCAGCTAATCCACTATTCACACAGCACATGTCATATGGCCCAAGAAATCATAATGATTTTTGTTGTAATTAAAGTATACTTGTTTTCTTTTCTCAATTTATTGTTTTAGTAGTTACAGACTCGCAGTGGTTAGGCTAGTGGTAATGGGTAAAGAAAAGTATGCTTCTTTTTCTTTGCTTTTCTTTTTTTTTTTTTTTTTTTTGTGCTTTGTTGGGGGTATGGTGGGTTTGGATTGAAGGTATCAAGAAGTTGGGTTTTTCTTTTTCTTTTTTTTTTTTTTTGATAAATTTCAAAATGCCATTAGTGTAGAAACGAGGTAGGCCAAAACGGATATGGATGGAAGTAATAAGGATAGATCTAAAGAAATGCAAACTCACCAAAGATTTAGCTCAAGATAGACTAGAATGGCAAAATAAAATTTATGTAGCTGACCCCCAACAAAGTTGGACAAGGCTTTGATTATAATGATGAAATGCGGGTAGTTATTTTCTACAATAAATAACCATGTTTATGTTTATGAAAAAGTTGTACATTTTATAACCATAATTAATAGTTCTCTGTAAAACTGCATACAAGCTTTGTTTTCTTTAATTTTTTATCATGGGTCTTTGGCTGGTCTGAACCTAGGCTCAACCAATTAAGAAGGGAATATTTCCAGTACATGGAATTCCCTTCCCTTTTTAGTTGGATGAATTCAATGACTTGAATCTACCAGATGAATTTGGACCATTGACTAATTTACTTCTTACTTCTTAGCAATCTGTATCTTCTCAGCCAGCCACCTGATGAACATTCAAACAGTTACAATTTCCCTCTCAGCTTGAATTTTATATCCATGTTCCATCCACTAAGGGGCTCAGAACAAGGATATCTAGGACACCATATTGAAATAAATGTGTGTGGAATGTATGCTGATTTGGTCACCTATGTTTAGGAAACTCAGACCTTAGCCAGCCCAATGGGTTCATAATGCAGTTGTTCCAAAAACTCAGACCATAGCCAACCCCATCAGTTTCTATATCTTACTCAAACAAAATATACAACCTCCAAAACCAGAATTTTATTTTGGAAGGACCAGCACCGACAAGCTTGTTTCCAAATATTGTATGAGTAGGTATTGTTTTCATTTTCAATTAAAACTGAAATAGCAATCATTAAGATTTGGGAATGAGTACATAAGATGGAAGTTTCAGGATAAAAAAATGAAGGATCAAAGTTTGAGACAGTTTGTCCCCATATAAAAGTGATTAGATGCAAACCCTGTATAATGCGTTTAAGGGTTACAAGGTCAGGGATTTAGAAGGGGAATACCAATACAAATCTTAATGAAGTTGTGATGCCATGATGGATTGTGGAGTTGAAAAGAACATGGTTTTAAATAGGGTTGAGTGAAAAAGTAGAACACAGAAAGCCAATCCCAAATAGATGGGCAAGGCTTTGATGATGATCATGATCATCACAACATAATCATCCGAAGGCAAGACAAGAAACCAGTACGACCATCATGAAATCAAACAAGAGGCCCATCCACTAGTGGGATAATCCAGCCTCTCTTTTCAAGTGTCAAGACTCAAGCGTAACATAGATTTGGCTGGAGTAAAGAATAAACTTAAATATTTAACTTGAAATTGTAATTCATTCTATATGTCAACACGTCAATGAGGTGGCCTGTTCATGAATTTCAGTACTGAAAAATAAACAGAACTAATACAAAATGTGACCATCAGCATTGTTAATTTCTGTTGAAAACGTCAAATACATTTACTTTCGATCCTTGGACTATGCCTAATAAGAGTTTATGTGAAAATTATAAGCCATATATCAAGATCCCAAACAAATACTTCTTCAATAAGAATAACAAAGAGACAAAACAGACCTCCATGATTATATCAGGTGAAACATATATAAACCTCTTCAAAAATGAGTGGGTGCTTGGAATGACAAAAGGTGCCAGTTCATGAAGTGAAGGCCACACATATCCGCCTACAGGTTTAGCAGTCTCCAATTTTTCTTTTACTTCCTCCTGCCTATATTTATAAGCCATAATAGTAAGTGATATGGAAGAAATTCAAAAAGGTAACAGTGAACAGGACATGCTTACCCAATCAATTCAAGATTTGAATGTGGAAATAGCACTTTTAGCTTATAGTAAGGAACCTTGTCTTTATCCCCTTCCGGTATAAAGATGTGGAAATGTATACGCTCTGGATATCTGAACCAACAAATTAGGAAGCGCTGAAAACATGAAATTGACTGTGAAAACAACTCCAGCAAATGGAACCATAGTAATGCATTCAAGACAAACAACACTGTGTGAGGTCAGGTCATGCTTTAAACAGAATGCATTCAAGACTAACACCACTGTGTGTAGGCCTTAAACAGAATACAGCCCCAAGCCCCAAACTTCTAAAACAAATAACTGATTAGGTTGTCTGCTGCAAGATTTCTTGAATTCTTTAAGAGTCAGAGTTTCTTCTTTGTTATGGGATTTTCTTTTATTTTCTTTTTGGGCTACATGGGGATTTGAACTTATACACACACACACACACAGAGCGCGCGCACTTACGCATCCTTAACCAGTTGAGCTACAGCCAAAGTCGTGGATATCAACTTTTTTTTTTTAGAAACAACCGGAAAGATACACGTCAAAGAATGACAAAAGCAATCACAATATGAGGAGGTCATCCACTGCCACTTTTGAAAGAGGCTCAGGATGTAAACTGCCTCCTTTGTAGCACGGACAGATTTGATCATTATCACAAAATGGTCAAAGAAAAATTCATGCATCCAGTAGTTGGAGTCTTCACGACAAGCCCGTAGCACATCTGAAAAGAGCTCAGAGCTGCAGCCATAATAAGGTTGCAGGTTCAAGTCACGTTACCATTAAAAAACAGTTGGAGTTTTCATCTTACCAACACAAATTGCTGACGATACAGAGCAAAAACATTGAGGAGTTGAGATCAATCCATGAATGTGAATGGTAATGATAAGCAAATATGTTAATGAGGAAGTGCTGATCTGTAGATTGAGAAGAATACACCTAAAACCAAACCCATGGCATGCATGTATTGAGGCAGGAATACAGTTCCAAAACTCAACTCTCTCAAGTGACTCCTAAGTTGGAAGGGCATTAGCCATCAGGTTGAGCAACTTGGGTGAGCCTGATAGAGTTTTGGGAAAACTTAATGCGGAGATTGTATTGCACAAATATGGTAGAGAAAGGAAATGGGAGTTGTGCTTCCACAGAAACTCTCTTGCTTAAGTGTGCCCTTTGTGTCAGGTAGATTCAGCAGAGCTTGTGTGAATCAACTTGGGTTCTCAACACTGGATGGCAAAAGAACAAGGAGCTCACATCAATCAAGCTCTAGATCCAAGTAGGTGGATTTTAATTAATGGAGAGGGGACTGAAAGAACCCTGTTCCTAAAAACAGGGATTATAGTTGGTGGGTTTCTAAATCACATTGAATCAACTTTGAAGGAGTAAAAAACATGCCTTGAGTTTGAAAGTGTTGAGTTGATAAGAACTGCAAGCATCCGAAGATCCAGACAGTCCATCCAAGAAACAACGTGTATTATTCCGGGCGCCACGTTGCCTGCGGAGATTGTATTTGATTCTCCATCATTATCATTAGATGAGCTCAAGTTGCCCTCCTGAAAAAGCAAAGGCGGCAGTCAGGTACAGACCACAAAATGCAAGTTGGGGAAGAGGACAAGATGTAACCAACCGTGGGGAACGAGAGATCGGGTTTGTGGGGGATCCAGGTGCGGAGTGGATCGGAGGGATCGCGGAAATGCGTGGGAGGACGGAACTGGAGCATGGCTAAGAAGAGGATGAAAGCCAAGGCGAGGTACTGAGCCAGGCGCCATGGTTTTGGAGGAGGGTCGATGTCAGGACTCAGGGATCCTCGTATAGGCTTCTTCAAATCACGAGAAGCCGGAGGTACTGCTCTTCTGCTAATACCAGGTCTACAGAAGAAGCCCTCATCAGAAGAAGAAAATGAAGAAGAAGAAGCAGCCGCCATTAGTCTTCGTCTGTTTTTTTTTTTTTAAGTCTTCCTGTTTTCGACTCGAATCCTGAATCCGGAATCCGCCATCCGGATCCTCTTTTCAAGTTCTAAAGAGTCCACATTTCAGACTCCCTGACCCTGTGTGGTCTATAATCTATTACACAAAGGCTTTCTTTTGTTACTATGGTGTCTGATGATGAGTTCCACGGCCCCCCCTCTCCCTCTCCATTCAATTCAACCCATCCCCCTAATGGGGGTGTGGGTCCTTGTTATTTGATTTAATTTGGGTTTTTCAAATTTAATTTTTTCGCTCCTTTGATTTTCTTATTTTATTGGGTGTTCTCACTTTTGGTTTTTTTAACCCAGCCTTTGTGAAAGGTTTTAGAATCACCAAGATTTAAAACCTCAACAAAATTTTTAGATTAAAGTTCAATAAATTATCGCACAAAATATAAAAAATAAGTAAATCAATCAGCCACACAAAGACAATAGGCACGTAATTTTTTTATGTGCAAACCCCTATCGGAAAAAACCACAATGCCTCTTCAGACCAACAAAAATCAAGCACCAATAACGAACTATTACAAGAAATACTCATAATCACTTTCCCCAATCTCTTCAATTGTTCTTTGAAGATGTGTAAATACAAATCTTGACTTCTCGTTTTGTTTTTTTCTTAATTATTTTTTTTTGTTTCATTTTTTAACCAGTGCATTCTATGGCATCGTCAGTGCAGAAGAGTGTTCTTATTCATTTTAGAAGGGTCTCTGTTTCTACACACGTAACACACCTATGCCCATTGTTCTAAGGAGCAGTGTGACAAATATAATTGATAATTTGGTTTTCGCTACAAACTTACCCAAACATATCATTTTGTTAGCCCTTCTTAGATATTAGCTTTCGATTGGGTAGATATAGTTTTTCTTTTCTCTCTTTTTTTGGCCCTAGAGAGAGCCCGCATATGAGAAAAGAAAAGCATACACACCTAAAAATAGATACTCAGACAGGTAAAAAAGGAAGCCCGCATATATAGAAAAGGTGGCACAATGAGAGTTCAAACTAAAGCTATCAAAAGGCAGTCCCAAGCGGGGCCGGGGTAAGTCCTTACTTTGCCTTCATGTATGCAGGCCGGGCTTAGGTCAAGCCAAGGCCTTCAAAACCTGGGCCTACAATACCAATGCCATTATCCTACATTTAAGGGCCAGGACAAGAATAATTATTTTTTAATATTATTATATATAATAATTTTTCTAGACCACAAACTTAACCATCCATTTATTCAAGCTACGGATTGGTGCAATATAAAAGTCAATTTTTTGTGCCGGTTTTAAATGAATGCACGAAACAAGTTACTTAGTTTATATATATATATACTATTTAGGGTTAAATGAAATAAGTTAATTTGATAATATTGTGACATGCAATTAGGACATGCAAGACATTATTTAAGTAAATTGCTTAGTTTTGTTCGGCATCAATATGAGATTATTGTAGTTAAAGTTCTAATAGTTATAACCTTAGTTTCTTTTAATAGTTTTTGTACTACATTTTTTTCTAAAACAATAACACGGTCCATCCGAGCCTATTTGATGATATGATTCAATTAAATTTATTTCAAATAAAAATTAGACATTTTTTAAATAAATTATTTAGTATGTGTGGTTCAAATAAGCATTGGACCACTATTGAATTAGCATTAATGAAACTTGTAATTCTTTGAAAGACCACTATTGGATTTTATGATAAAGTGAATAAACTTTGAGAACTAAAAATGAATAATGAGGATGATTTGATGCATCTAAACATAGATTTGTCACAAACTTTAACTCCAAATTTGGGCTCCACTTGAATGAAACAACAACAATGAAAGTAAAGAAATAAAAAGAAATTCACATCAATCAGGGGCTGGTTGTTGAAGCTCAAACCCACCAAATGATGATGTTGATGGCCATTCATACTTTAATAGTTTTCATTAATAGTGGACATTAACCTAATTAATTACAACTTTAGTTCTATTTTCGTTGAAGAATATGCTCATGTTGGGCAAACATAAAATCAAATATAGGTGATAATATGGGGATATTCATCAAAAGACTTTACCTAAAATTTGGTTATTGTTGTTCGATAAAAAACTAAGCCCGTCATTAATTGCTGCTTAAAGGAGATCTTTATAATTATTTTTGAAAAAAACCTTTATATATTTTATATTACAATTATTATTTATTTATATTTTAATATGCAAAAGGTCGGGCTATGCCGGGCCCCCTCAGGCCAGCTAATTCAAGCCCAAGTTTGACTCTCAAGGTTGTGGGCTTTTTAGAATCGGGCCTTATACTATCCTTATGCTTTATAGAAAAAAACTAAAAAAAGAAACCCCTCACATTACGGGCTTTTAAGGGCCAAGCAAGGCTGGGCCTCCTCGTCAAAGGGCTAAATTGAAAGACTGAGTCCACACCTTGATAATTAGGTGAAAACTACCACTCATTACCACTTGAGTGAAGGAGCAATTCTCGGTTATATATAGTTGAAACTTGTTTAAACCAAGCTTTATGGGCCACTTGTTAGGCGGCTCCACACCCCCCCCCCCCCCCCCCCAAAAAAAACAAAAAAAAAAAAAAAAGGATCTCTTACATGCTTTCCCTTTGACAAATGAACTCCAATATGGGACCCACATGATTATAATCTGGACCATTCAACGGATCAAGGTATTTGATTAGTTATACATAAGATTGCTATTCACAAAATTTAGGTGCTCTTCAAAGAATCATGCATTAGTTCTGACCAACATACATAATTTGGTTAAAATAAATAAATAAATGTCGCTCAGTGTAGAAAACAACGCAAATCAATGAGCCATAGGACAGTTGACTAATTGGTATTATATATAATACAAATTAACAAAACAATTCCACTTAGATGAAGCCCACATATAGATAGATAGGCACACAGTTAGCACGGGCCTGCTAATCACAAGATTGCAAGATTAAATGCAATAATGAGAACTGTAACCTTATTAGGAAACTGGATGAAGAGATGAGAATTGGAGGGAGAGAGAGAGAGAGATTAGGCAAGAAAGGATGATATAGCTAAAATAAAACATGAGACCATTGGTAGCATATAAAATTTCCCTCATAGAGATCATAATTCCTCTTTCTAATGATGTACTAGGAGTTTGAGACAGCTTTAATTAGCATAAGTTTTGAACTTCTCTCAATAAAAATCAAGCTTGTGTAAAATCTTGTGTTCCTCTTAAACAATAGGGAACTTGAGTTCCCTAAAAACAGGGAGTTGCGTTTGGCTGGAATTATCCCAATCTCTCTCATTAATAGGGAATTGCCTGGAAAGCGTTTCAAACTATAATAAGGTGTCAGATTTGAAAGAATTTTTCGACCCTTAATCAAAACGACTATGTAGTTACTAAAAACAAAAATAATACTTAGGGTGGAAATCCTCCCCTATAAATATATATATATATATATATATTCCTCTTAGGCTCTTTTTCCCATCAGAGTCACACAACGAGTGATTTCAAGTGGGAATAGTCTAGGACTATCTTCCTTTCTCCTGTCTGTTAAAAGTAACGCTGAATTCTGAATTCCTTTTTTTTTTTTTTGTCTAAATAGTTGATACTCTTTCATTAGAAGATGTGTTTTTGGATCCGATGTGTAAATCTATTTTTTTTTCTTCTGAAGTTAGGTGCATTATGTTGATCCCTGATCATATAGAAACGAATATGATCCCACTTGTTGAAAATCTGATTTCTCTGGACAGTGGTAACATCAATTTTTACTACAATAGGCACAATAATAAGATTGAGCATGTAACACATTAATAATATATGATCAAATATACCAACTTCTACCTTCTTAGGATGGTTTAAGCCAATGATTTGCGCAGACAGATTTAAGGATGGAGACACTGTACTACCAACACAAACAAAAAAATAATATATGATCAAATATTTTATATTTTATACAGTATTTAGAGCTCATTTATTTAAAATTTTAGCCTGGCTACATTGTTGTTGTTGTTATTATTATTAATATTTTTTTATTAACTCACCTCTTTACATTGTTAATCTTATAGTTAGGCCTGCTTTTATTATATTATATTCAAATATCGAGGACATCCAAATTAAGCAACAGAGAATGAAACTATCCAATTTTAGCAGCAAAGACTGAAACTATCTATACGTTTCCATGCGTGGCCCACTATAAATTTCATTCCATTTTAATGGGACACTCGGTGGATGAGTACTCAAATTACTGTTTTTAATAAGTGGGCCACACGGAATTAGAAGGCTGGCGAATTTCTGGGTGGATCTGGAAACTCGGGAATTTCTCATGCAAAGTCGGTGTCGGTGGGAGGCTTATAAAATTAGGGTTTCTGTCTTTACAGCCTTTATATTATTGCCCCTCCTCATCTCTCTCCTACAGACAGAGAACTTTAGTGCCAGGTTCAACTAGAGGTTTTACTCCTGTGTTTTTTTTACTGCCAAGGTAAAAGCAACATTCAAAGCCTATAGATCTGTAGTTGTTGATCTATTGCAATGACTTCTTTTGCCGAAACGCTTTTCTTTCTTTGTAATTGAAAAACTAGTATTGAAATCTTTATATCTATTGGTGGTAAATTTGGAGTAAGGTTTTTAACTTGTTTTGCACAATAGGGTTGATGTTAGATAAATATAATCATTATAATGCTGGATCCATGAATTAAATATTGTGGGACTTTCCAATCACTTGCCTTGCATTGGTGTAAGATTTTTAATATGCATCTGTATTTAAGGAACTTGGATTTTAAGCAAGTTGTTTCTGTCTAGATGAATAGTGGTTTGTGGTTGAAATTGTAAGAAATTGATCCGGCTAAATGGAGGTTTAGTATTTCTAACATTCCTATTTTGAGGTTTTGAGTTATCTATTGCAAACATGGTTTGGAGGGTATTAATGATCAAGTGCTGATGTCCACATGGGATTATCAAATTGACCCATGCGGTGACTTGTGTTCATCCCTTCAGGGGCTCATGTTTGTTCAGATCCGTTGATATTTCCAGTCAGTCTTCAGATGAATATGCACTTATCCAAATTTCTTTATTTTTAGTGTAAAAGCAATGATTAATCCATGGGTGAGAGATGGGTTACACTGATCAACCTGTTGGTATATATATATATATATGTCTCTGTTTGGACGAAATCCAGGCCACTGCTTATTCATGGGAAGATGTGTGACTTAAATGGATTTAATCAAGAAAAGGTAGCTGGTTGATTGATAGTGCCTTCAAATGAAACTTCCTTGTGGACATCAACTTATGAACATTTGTCTTCCATTTATTCCATAATTCACCGTTCGATAAGCACTCGCGGAAAATGTTGAGAGAGAGAGATATGGGGGAGATGGCGTCGGCGTCGGCATCGGCATCGGCATCGCATCAGCGATGGCGATGGCGATGGCGAGCAACAACGGCATGATGCAATGGCGATGGCGATAAATAACAGCATCTATGTCTACCAAGCAAGGTACTCTGCCCCTTCTCTCTCTCTCTCTCTCTCTCTCTCTCTCTCTCTCTCTCTCTTCCTCTTTCCTCCCATCCTTTCTCTTTTGGTTTTTTCTTTTTTCTCTACTTCTTTTCCTGCAACTGGCCACAAAATGGAATCTCATATGTATGTAGAGAGGACCCTTTTTTGTTTCTCTTGATAAATGGGGAAAAAGGGTTCGGGTTTTCTTCCTTTTTTAATTAAGTTATAACAAAATCATATTAAGGCATTAGGAGGTTTGGGATAAAATTAGTTGTTTTAACCAATTTCAAAATTTTCCAATGATAAAAATTGGGGAAGTCATATCCTAAAATAATAGCAAGTATATCTCTCCAACTACAGCCATGGGGCCCACCTAATGGAGCCAAATCATCAAGATCTCTCCAACCAAAGAGAATCTCTAGAGTTTCCTCGGTGGAATCATACATATAGCATGGAAAAATAGAAAGTTGATAGATATAATAATGTTCCTACATTAGATTAGGAATAAGTAAGAGTTTTTGGGAAAACCAAATTGGAAGGTGTAATTATAATAGGAATATGAAAGAGCCCATGAGACGTGAACCTATTCATAGCAAGTCTTGTAGTGGCACAGAACTAATTGGACTGTATATTTATAAGACCCCGTATGACCAGCCTTCGGAATACTGCATCGACGCCTCTACATTCATGCCCATAGATTTTGAAGAGAAAGAAGAAGGTGAAAGAGCTAAAGAGAAGAACTAACACCGTCTTCATTAACACCACCATCAACATCAATTTTAAATTCTGCTCCCAGCTACATGTAAGTCCTCAATGTCTCTCTGAATTTGGAATCAGAATATGTAAAGTTAGATTTAAATAATCAAATTTATTAGTCGACTTTGTGCACTATTCAATTCATGCACATGAACTATTTATGATGCTATTCCGATTTTCAGAAATTTTGAGGATACTGTTAGATCCGATATGACTTTAAGACATGTGTAGGGATAATGTTAGATTTAATACGACTTTGCGACATGGATGATGACATGGCTTTGTAGGGAGGCTATCTTTCCCGACCTAGAGAACCTAGTCCTCTGGAATCTTTATTATGATAATTGTTTTTATTTTGTAGTTGATTTGTATGTTTATTTTTATTTCATAGATGAATTTTGATTTATGAAGAAATTTCTTTTTTCTCCTACCTGAGCTTGTGCGACTAGTTATATATAGGCCTGAGGGGCTAGGAGGGTTCAGATTCAAAATAGAGAGCTCCCAAGTGCGCCATATCATCTGCCACATGTCATGAGTTGATAGGGCCAAGTGATTCATAGGACCAGTTTGAACTCCCTAAATTATGTCCTAGACTCTTTCTTTAATATTGGTAGGAAGAAAATAGTCTTCTCATTCTTCCAAAATTCAAATCTAAATTTTTCCTCTTAAAATCTCCCTTTAATGGTAGGAAACTTTATCCTCAACTGTTATTATTTTCCTAAAATCTGGGATAAAATAGCCTTCTCATTCTTCCAAAATTCAAATAATTTAGGGCCCTCGTCCTCAAGTAAGTTGGCAATGAAGGAAAGACCTTAGTTCTTGGGATCTTAATGATATCCAAAAGATGAAGGTGGTATGTATAAGGAGATTCTAAGTTACCAATGAGGATACGGTTGTAATCCTTTTCTTTTTTTTTTCTTTTTTGCATCTTTCCATGTATTATGGTTTTCTATTTTGTGAAGTTTCAGACATATGGAAACTGTATATTTAAATGCAGTATGTAATGCAAGTGATTTGTTTGAAAATTTCATGTCAGTGTGGAAAATCCGGCTCTTTGCTGATTTTCTCCATGATTTCTCAATTGCATCTATGTTTTCTCTCAAACTCTTGAAAGGCTAAAGTTCTGGCCTTGATTTATGGTTATAGGCATTGTTTCCTTAGTCAAGGTATTAGTGTGCCAACAAATATGACTGTCATACTGCTTTCTTACATTGCAACAATCTTGATAAAATCTCACAGTTTATGAAGAAATCTGCTTTCTTATACACATTGCTTCACATGAAATAAAACCTGTGAGGATGAAGATAATAATCTTCAATTTAATAGTCCCCTCTTGGTGCCAAGAGGTACCTCACATTGGATTGTCTATGGTATAAATACCTCTTAGGAGAAACTATTGGTCAGTGTTTTTTTTTCAACTCCATTTCTTGAATAGCTAATTGTAAACCTTGTATTTTCTTCACCCATCTGTGCATCCATTTCTTTTGATTGCTCATCTGAAACGGTTGATCTGCCTATTGATGTTTATGTATTCATATTGTGACAAGTTTGTTTTGTTTTACTAAAAATGATGCACTATAAGTAACAAAGTTTATGAGGTCTTACAACTTACATCATATATAAATATATATTGTTTTGGCTATATCCACATTAGTAGACACATCTTTATTTTCCATTTCTCAAAATTGATGTTTGGCTTTTCATATGAATACTTACAAGATGCTGTGTCTATTGTCAAACAAGTTTTGAAAGAATATAGTAATTCATGTGAGCTCAATTTGATGAGTGTTTTTTTTATGGATATATCAGACCAAGCATGTATTGATTCATGGCATTACTCTCCATATTATATGTTGTAGGGTCAATACATACTTTTTTTTCCAACCAAGCAAAAAAAAAAAAAAATCACATGCTTTTAATTGTACATTTTTTTTTCTTTTTTCATTTTTTTTTCGAAGTGTTTTTTTTTTTTGTTATTTAGATAACGTGTTTGGATGTTTTATGAACCACATTTGCATACACGTACATGCCTATGGCTCGATAATATTTACATTGTATGTCTTTTCATTTATTATTTTAATATAATCTTTATTTTGCAAACTTTGGGCATTGGTAATCACAAATTGCATCAATTTTGTACTTATGAAGACTTTATATCCCCTGTTTATTGTGTCATTGATAGTGTCAATTTTAATGCTTTTTATTTCTAACCGTTTTTTTAATATATAAAATGAGCTAGGAATCTAATTCTTCATCATCATCATCATCATCATCAAAGCCTTATCCCAACCATGTTGCGGTCGGCTACATGAATTTTGTTTCTCCATTCCATTCTATTTTGAGCCAAAGCTATGAATCTAATTATTTAAAAAAATCTTTTAAAGGGTTTTCATTTTAAAAATTAATTAATTTTTTAAAATTTTGCTATAAACTTGTTTTGCCCACCGTCTTTGATCCAAAAGCTAATTCATGGGCTGTAATTATTGACTCATCATATCTTGAAAAGAAAACACAAAGCTATTTATAAATCAGAAAATTCTTGTAGTTACCAACCACAAGTGCTTAGTTGGGTGAATAAAAGCATAAAAGAAGCAGAGTTGAACCTAGTAGCCATCTAACATTGAGTTAAGCTAACAATAAGCTTGGCCAGTGGCCAGCCTAGGATGGAAATATTCACATTTGTGAGAAGGAAAAGAATATGAACACAACTTTCTTGTTGTAGTTCTTGTTAATTTCTCTTTGGATGTACTTTCCCCTTTGGAGAGTATACTGCTTTTATACCCTTTCTCCCTGTCTTGCTCCCCATTAGTATTTGTCTCTTGTTTTGTTTCTTTCCTTTTAATGGAGGTTTCTGTTAGTGATAAACAATTTTGTTAAAGTCATAATTGTTGCTGGACATTATTTTGAGCAGGGTAGATTTTGCAAGCTTGATAAACTTTGTGATGTATATAATATATACATCACAATGATTTGACCTAGTAGAGATACCCTTTTTGTGTGTGTGTGTGTGTGTGTGTGTGTGTGTGTGTGTGTGTAGTGTGTGTGTGCGCGCGCGTGTGCCAGCATGTGCTCATGTAGAGGCAAACATTGTGCTGAAGTGATGGTTTTAATTATTGAATGGCTACCATATCAAATGAGCGGGTGTTGAGCTGGTGTGATACAAGAGGTCTTAGAAGAAATAATGTGTAAAAATCTAGACCTCAAACAATATGTGCACTTATACAAAAGAAATGAAAAGGCACTAACATCTTCTCAAAATATAACTTTCCTTTAGGATACCATGATCTTAAGATAAGTGGTGATTCATCAATAATAAAAAAAAAATGAAAAAAGTGGTGATTCCTACGACTTTTGGACTCGATTCTCATGTCAAATTCTTTATAGTACAGTTGGATTCTTCTGGTACTTGTTTAGACTTTGTTTTGTTCATACAATTTGTTTTCTTTGTAACTTAAATGCAGTATTAAAGTACTTATTTATTAATAATTATTTAGACTAGGGTTTCAATTTATTTTGCACATTGTTATTGTTAAAACTATTATTATCCTGAAGCCATGAATTATATTTTCTGGGACTTTCCAATCACTTGCCTTGTATTGGTGAAGATTTCAATATGCATCTATATTTATGTAACATAGTTTTTAAGAGAGTTGTTTAAAAGAATAGTGGTTTATGATTCAAATTGCATTAAAAAAATGTTCTTGTTAAAACAGAGGTTTACTATTTCTAACATTAGTAACTTGGGGCTTTGACTTAGCTATTGCAGACATGATTTGGAAGGTTTTGTTGTTTTGCATGTTACCATGTGTAGTTTTAGGTTTGCATGCATATGATAGCTGCAACATTGATACCATCTAACTTTTTTTTGCTGCCTGTATATAGAGCAATGATCATAAGCTGATATCCAAATAAAAATTTTTATGTTGATGACTTCTACTACCCATCCAAGGGTCATGTGCAAATCCTTTCATATTTTCCATGTTCCCATGAAAGTACACTAATCCAAATTTCACTCCCTCAGTGAAAAGCAATGATGAATCTGTAGGTGAGAATTGTATGTATATCAATAGTTAATTGGTTTTAATATAGTGGTCAACCTATTACCATTCAAGGCAAAAAAAAAAAAAAACCCTATTGGAATCTCTCTCTTTTTTTATGTCAGTTCATGCATAACACTTTAATATATTAGTGGAGTCCATATTCTTATATTTTCTTTGCAAATGTTGCAGAAACTTGTCTCTCCGAGCACCTTTGTCTGGTGATCTTCAAGATTTATCAAGATGGTATGGTTTATTTATCATAATAGTTACTATTTTTTCACATTAGATATTGCTATTGATACTGTTGGATGCTGTTGACATTCTTTTATGACCAATTCAAGTGCTGATTTTGGTTAAAAAAACTTGATACCTTCAGGTGAAGTTTACTGCAGAAGAACTTCGAAGGATCATGGACCTGAAACATAACATCAGGAACATGTCTGTCATTGCACATGTTGACCATGGTATGAATGTCTTCATTTGTTTGCAAGAGATGATAGCGCTTTTTTTTTTTGTTCTCTAATTATAAGAAACATATTCATCTTGGACATATGTTAAAAGATACTAGCATCATCCAGTGAATACATTTATCTTGGACATATATGTTAAAAGATATTCCACCATTCATGTATATTCCAGTTTTGTTGTGGGGTCTTATAGATGTGATGTTATTTAGCTAATCTAATGATTTTGGGTAATGCAGGTAAATCAACCCTCACAGACTCGCTGGTAGCTGCTGCTGGAATCATCGCACAGGAAGTTGCTGGAGATGTTCGGATGACGGATACCCGTCAAGATGAAGCTGAGCGTGGCATCACAATAAAATCCACAGGGATCTCGCTTTATTATGAGATGACAGCTGAGTCCTTGAAGAGCTTCAAGGGCGAGCGTAGTGGCAACGCGTATTTGATCAACCTCATTGATTCTCCTGGTCACGTCGACTTCTCTTCAGAGGTCACTGCTGCTCTTCGTATCACTGATGGTGCACTAGTCGTGGTAGATTGTGTGGAGGGCGTCTGCGTTCAAACTGAGACAGTTCTGAGGCAGGCCCTAGGAGAAAGGATCAGGCCTGTGCTAACTGTCAATAAGATGGATCGCTGTTTCCTTGAGCTTCAGGTTGGAGGCGAGGAAGCCTACCAGACATTCCAACGAGTCATTGAAAGTGCCAATGTCATCATGGCTACATATGAAGATCCTCTTCTTGGTGATGTCCAAGTCTACCCTGAGAAAGGAACTGTCGCGTTTTCTGCTGGTTTACATGGTTGGGCTTTTACCCTCACTAATTTTGCGAAGATGTATGCCTCTAAATTTGGAGTTGATGAGGCGAAGATGATGGAAAGGCTATGGGGCGAGAACTATTTTGACCCTGCTACCAAGAAATGGACCTCCAGGAACACAGGTTCTCCTAGTTGCAAACGAGGGTTTGTTATGTTCTGCTATGAGCCCATCAGGCAAATTATTAATACCTGCATGAATGATGAGAAGGAAAAGCTATGGCCCATGTTGCAGAAGCTGAATGTTAACTTGAAGTCCGATGAGAAAGAATTGGTTGGAAAGGCATTGATGAAACGTGTGATGCAAACCTGGCTTCCGGCAAGTGATGCACTTCTTGAAATGATGATCTTCCACCTCCCATCTCCTGCCAAGGCACAGAGGTACCGTGTTGAAAATTTGTATGAGGGCCCGCTTGATGATATTTATGCAGATTCCATTCGAAGGTGTGATCCTAAAGGGCCTCTAATGGTCTATGTTTCCAAAATGATTCCTGCATCTGATAAGGGGAGGTTCTTTGCATTCGGTCGTGTCTTCTCTGGAACGATCTCTACTGGATTGAAGGTCAGGATCATGGGACCAAACTATGTTCCGGGCCAGAAGAAGGATTTGTATGTGAAGAGCATCCAGAGAACCGTTATTTGGATGGGAAAGAGGCAGGAAGCTGTGGAGGACGTGCCCTGCGGGAATACAGTTGCGATTGTAGGATTGGATCAGTTCATCACAAAGAATGCAACTCTGACGAATGAGAAGGAAGTCGATGCACACCCCATCCGCGCTATGAAGTTTTCTGTCTCACCTGTTGTCCGCGTTGCTGTGCAATGTAAAGTTGCTTCTGACCTCCCCAAACTTGTTGAAGGTCTTAAACGTTTGGCCAAGTCAGACCCTATGGTTGTTTGTACAATTGAGGAGTCTGGTGAGCATATTATTGCAGGTGCTGGAGAGCTCCATCTAGAGATATGCTTAAAGGACTTGCAAGAGGATTTCATGGGTGGTGCAGAAATCACAAAGTCTGATCCTATTGTGTCTTATCGTGAAACTGTGCTTGAAAAGTCGAGTCGGACTGTGATGAGCAAGTCGCCGAACAAGCATAATCGCCTCTACATGGAAGCCCGGCCCATGGAAGATGGACTTGCTGAGGCCATCGATGAAGGGCGCATTGGCCCAAATGATGATGCAAAGGTCCGTTCCAAGATACTTACAGAAGAGTTTGGCTGGGACAAGGACCTTTCTAGGAAGATCTGGTGCTTTGGACCCGATACTACTGGACCTAACATGGTGGTCGACGTGTGCAAGGGAGTTCAGTATTTGAGCGAAATCAAAGATTCCGTTGTGGCTGGATTTCAATGGGCATCCAAGGAAGGTGCATTGGCTGAGGAGAACATGCGTGGAATATGCTTTGAGGTCTGTGATGTGGTTCTTCATGCGGATACTATTCACAGGGGTGGTGGACAGATCATTCCAACTGCCAGAAGGGTCATATATGCAGCCCAACTTACAGCGAAACCCAGGCTTGTGGAGCCAGTTTATCTGGTGGAGATCCAGGCTCCTGAACAGGTACTCGGTGCTATTTATGGTATTCTCAACAGAAAGAGAGGCCATGTTTTTGAGGAGATGCAGAGGCCGGGCACTCCACTTTACAACATCAAGGCATATCTTCCGGTCAGTGAATCTTTCAAGTTCTCTACCGAGCTGAGGGCTGAAACATCTGGTCAGGCATTCCCACAGTGTGTGTTTGATCATTGGGACATGATGTTGACTGACCCCATGGATCCTTCAACAGCGGCTGGGAAAGCGGTGATTGAAATTCGCAAGAGAAAAGGTTTGAAGGACCAGATGACACCCCTTTCTGAGTTTGAAGACAAACTTTAGGAGCATATACATCAGTTTTCTTTGCTGTTCTTTTTGTTTCTCCAGGCATACAACGCTTCCTGGCTCAGTTTTGTTTAGACTTTTTTTTTTCTCTTATCCTTCTTTCATACATTTAAAGCTTGATGGACTTAGGACTTTTGTTTTTGCTGTCTAGAACTCTCATACAGACATCAAATAGGCCTGCTTGCTTTTACAGTGCTGTAGTGATGATGAATATCCTAGTTTGCTTTTATTTTCCATTCATTATTATGCTTGGTGTCTGTTTTGCTTCTAAGTAGGTTGGTCTACTCTTTTCAATGTGCTGTATCATTATGCTAAGTTTTTAATGCTTATATATATGTGGCCCTCCTGATCAGCACATTGAGTTTTGCTTGTCAGGCCTCATATAGGCATGCCCTTTCTGATGCTGATTTGAGTTTAGTTTAGTGAAGTGTCTATTGTGAATTTATCTGGCATTTTTTTTCACCAGTAACTGAACATATTATTGAGGGGAGATTTTACATGGGCAAAAAGATGTGAAACAAAAGAACGTAGGTATTTCTCTCCATGCTTTTGGAAACTCCCCATAAAATTTGACTCAGCCTCATGTTACCCATCTTTGCTTGTCCTCATCATATGACCCTTCTCTTTGAAGCTTCTTGTTTCTTCCTGATTCTCCTCTGTGCATTTGCAACCACAATTCTTTAATCCCAATTACATGATCTCGTCCCTACTGATTTTTGGCCCTGCAAACCTTATTTTCCATGACATGGAATTTGTGTTCCTCGGTTCCTTTTGGGACCCTTTTTTTTAAATATTAATATCCTCATTCATCAACAAGGGTTTATATTTTCGTAACTGGGGTTGCTCCAGTAAAATGCTGAATAAGAAAATAGGGTTTTCAGGGAAACCCAAGATCCAACATTTGTGAAAGGATCCTGAGTCTTGAGCTCTGAGTTTACGTCCTTTGGTTAGAGTTTTGGTACCTGCACCGTGGCTGCACAGTGTCTCCATTAGAAAGAAAGCAAATGATCAAATTCAGTTCTTGTTGTTAATCAATCCCCTATCATCTAGGGGTTTAGCTACACTCTTGATGAACAACAATGTTGAGGTTCTTTTAAGTCTTGTACACATGAGAAAGTGGTGCCATTTCTTGTAACCTTGCTAAACAGGCAAGTAGCTTGGTCTTTTCCAGGAGGGGGAATTGCTACAGATTATGTGCTAAGCCTGCTTGACTATATGTTTACACACATGTCTACAGTTCTCTCTCCTGCAAGCCTGGTTCCCCCCCCTAAATTTTAGGAGACCGACATGTTAGACATTATGTTCCTGCTGGAGAGAATCCCCCTTACCAATAATTAGACTGAACTGTTAGATGGAGAGCTACATAAAACATGAGAAAGCTATGTTACAGGTAAGTGTACAGTCATCCATTTTCTCTGCAACACTGTTTAGAATGACCATAATATAATTTGAGTACTGTGTACCAAGGATTAACTGGTCATCTAGCTACAGTGGCTTATTCACCCTATTGCCTTCTCTACTTGACTTGTACTGCTGTTGTGTTAACTTTAGACTTTTTCAGAAAGTTATGCTTTCAACCGAGACTTATGTACAGTGTCTCTTGACTGCAACAGATATCAATTTCTAGAGAGTCTGCTTTCAACTTGTTAGATTTTGCGAGGACTACTCACTGTTTATATTAATCCTTGCAACCTCCATTTTTCTATCCCCCCTCTACTACTAAATTAGTTGGGTGCCCCATTCTCAACCACCTGCCCATTGTTTGATCCATAGGTCTTTTTCTTACGAGTGCAAATGGTCCTCTCCCCTACATATGCAAGTGGTCATCTCCTTACCGTATCCATGGCAGTCTGGTCTATCAAAGGCCCTGCGATAGATAACAACAACAGAAACAACGAATCGTCTATTTCAACAACAAATACACCCTTTTAAACAATAATATGCACTAACTGCTTAGGTTTGATAATAATCCTTTTTATGGCACCCTCCTTTATGTTTCCTTCCCCCTCTATTACTCAAGGATCCTATATTTCAACAATTAATCCTTCTGGTCAGCACAGCATTGAAGAGAGAGAGAGAGAGAGAGAGAGAGAGAGAAGACCAAGAAATTCACATAAGATGTAAGCATCCAAAAGCAGAACACATGGAATCAAAAGAGAAAAGAGCAATGAAAGTAAAAGCTCACTGAACCACAAGACCATTGGTTTGTCTACACAAATGCAAAAAATTACAAATACAACACATAGTTACAAAGAGTGATTCACTTTCCCTTCTCCATCCTTTAAACAAGAAGCTCCCAGCAAAGCGGACTCTTGACTCTTTCCCTTCTTAAAATCACATCTGCAGCAAAGATTGGAACAATCAAGCCAAGTCAAATCACATTCATTGCCATAAAATCTGGAAGAAAAAAAAAAACACTCTACTGATGCTCAGTTCATCACATTGAAACAACAAAACAAAGAAGAAATACATAAAAAATAAATTTATATATATATATAGTAAACAACAAAAGAAAAAACAACCAATTTCTTATCTACATGAAAATCCAGAGGAATGAAAAAGAAAAAGATATATTGTATAGGCTACCCTTTTTATTTTTTTTTGTTTTCTTTCAGCCATGTGAAGAATGGCATATTTAAGGATTTTAGGGATCTGACGGTAGCAGGTGACATCCGGGGTTTGCCAACCAACTCAACAAATGAACGAATCCCATGTTGTCAGGGGGGGGGGGGGGGGGGGGGGGGGGGGTATACTACCATTGGATGTTTATGAATAAAATAGCCATTATAAACAAGCAGGAAAAAAAATAATAAAAAACCATCTTCATCTTTGGGCCTCCTTTATCAATGAATGATGCCTAAAAGAACCTCCCCATGAAGACCCCAGCCATTCAATCTTTAACAATGATCGTGACCGATGAATGTATGCAGAACCCATTGTATAACAACTTGGGCCACGCCACATCTATAGAGAACCCCAATTCAATGAGAATTCATTTTTCAAAACCCAATTCCAGATGATGATAATTGATAGACCCAGTTTAGATTTGAAGGAGCTTGTACAATGTATAGAGTTTAAATTGTCTATATTCAAAATATGATCAACCCCCTTATGTTGAGTTGGACTTAGAGCCCCAGTCAATGAATTGAATAGAATGGTGGTTTGGAATTGGATCATATACCTGGGTTTCATCATCATCTAGACAACAGTAACATCAGCATCATCCGCAACAAGTTGTCCAGTCACGAACTCTCTATAAGCAGCAACAGGCCAAATAAATCCTCTGAAAAGCAATCCGGAGGCGAGAGGTACGTCGATGATGATCTCCTTCTGGGTGGGCTTCTTTTCTCCTCTAATGGCAATCAGGTAGCTCCGACCCACCCACCCGATCCATCCAGCGATGTAGAGGAACAAGATGCCGGGCGTGATGAACTCGCCCCAGTGCCTCTGATCGCCGCTCACAATCAGGTGAGGCAGCCCATCTGAGCCGCACAGCAGCCCCTGCTTCCCATAGTTGTCGAACCGCTTCTTCGTCTTCTCCATCGTTGCCTTGATGGCCAGAGCAGGGGCCGAGTCCGGCGCGTAGAGCTTCAGCGAGGATTCCAGCTTCTTCAGAGACTGCTTTTCGCGCTTGGCGAATTGCTTGGATTCTTTGCAGGGTGTGAGGCCGGCAATGTCTGCGACTGCGGGGAGTGGGGACGAGAGGAGGATGGAGGAGAGAGCGAGAGCTGCTGAGAAGGCAGAGAGAGGAGATTGGGAGGATGGTGAAGTTGATGAGGAAGATGGTGATGGTGGAGGAGGAGGAGCAGCTGAGCAGGAGATGGTGGGGTGGAGTTTAGGGGAGAAATGGAATTTGGATTTGGGTTTGGAGATGGGTTTGGAGAGGGTGGTGGGAATTGCTGTGAGAGACATGGTTGGTTGCTTCTGTTTGGAGGGAACAGCAGTGTTGTGTGAGGAATAGGGAAAAAGAACGGAGTGAGGTGTTTGCTGTTTGTAAAGAAAGAGAAACAGAGAGAAAAGTGGAAGAGAGGGAAGGGAAGAAGATAAGAGGATGTATAGATAAGGTGGGTTGGAATTGGGAGGTGTTGATTGGCTGAGACTTGAGAGTATTGGGTTTTCAAGTGGGGCTTTGATTTTCTTTAGATTCTCCTGTCAGGTAGTTCTGTGGTGGATGTTTTTTTTTTTTTTTTTTTTTGTGTCTTTCTATTTTATTTGCTGCATGAAGAAGACTCAGGTGTGAATTATGGGTAAAAGGGATCCTCATTGTATGGCCCACATTTAGCGAGGCAACAAGATATTACATTCACATCTTTTCCATAGATACTGGAGTATGACCCCTCTTATCATGTCAACCGTTGGATCGAAACAGAATTGTAATATGATCAACTCATATAATCATATTATCTGAATATCACTTGAGAGACTTCCAGATTGGCATTCCAGTAGTTGAGTTTGACAGATCTTGATCTTTATATCTATATGCGGCCATCCATGAGTATGCAAATTCTCTAAGACCCACTTCGTTGCACAACCAATCTATGGTGATTCCCAATAGTTGACATCCTTATGAATTGCTGGAAGACGGACACACATGCCATAATCCTTATAGCCCATGATTCGATCTTTGTAAACCAAGTGCACACAATACGTTTCATCCTCGATGAGGTTTAATGCATATGAAAAAACTTAACGCAGCTGGAAGTAACCAACCGAAAGTAGACGAGTTACAGCCAACTAGACAAGTTCAATGAGTTCGGCTTCCAAGGATCCAAACGGCATCTTAACCTTGCATTTTTTATCTTTTTATTTTACCTCAAAAGGTTCTTTCAAACCAATGACAGTTAACACCTGATCAAAACGTGAAATTTTGAACATAATACTGCAAGTAGTCATGATGGGAACTGTCAATCTGATGGACGATTACCATTTAACATGGGTGTACAGCGAACCATGTTCTAAAATCTACACTGGATGGGCTCAACTATGTACTGCAATGATTCAAATTGGCAGTATAAAACAAGATAATTTAATACCCATGCAAAATATCAAGAAATCTATTCAATTAAATGCCCATGATCACCCCATCCATGCATTTTCTCTATATTTTACTGCAGGCAACCCATGACAACACTGGCTGCTAGGCAGATGGATATTCAAATCATCCAACATCACTGTCGAGTCTCCATCACGCAGCAACAAAGAATCCTGCAGCACCTTGAACTCAAAACCTAGCATTTAATATAACATTTTTTTTAATTTACAACATTTTCCAAATAATATCCCAATACAATACAAACTCAAGTTGAAACTATCTCAACTTCATATCTGGCTGATATATTCCCACAACAATACTTGCATCAGTTCTTAAAAGGCCTGAGCCAGACATTAAAATAGAGACCTAAAAAAGAAATGGATGCAGATGATATTCAATCAAAGTGTCCATGGAATATAAAACAAACATTTTCATTCTATAGTGATGCCGAGAAGAGGGCTCAACACAGGCAGTTCTCCAGCTCAGTTGGCAGAACCCACTCATCATCAACACTATGTAAAACTTCACACGTTTGATTTTCATGACGCTGTACACAAGAAATCATGTCCAATCCATGTCACCCTTCCAAGCCTCATCTAACCAGAAAAATGGAAAAAAGAATTACACTGCATTGATTCTAACTTTTTATCAAAGGCTGCTGAGCTTGAGAATCCATCATGCCGCATTTAACAAATTGGTGAGGGCTCCACCAGATCATCTTTCAAAACACTGCAACATGTCCAATTTGTAACTTTAAGCAACAGTGACTTGAAAATCGCCTGAAAGCAAGGGTGACAGTTAGAAACCTCCCCTCAAGAATTGCTCCTTAATTGACAATTTTACTAAAGATAGACAATTACCGAAAAGAACTTCCAAAAATAAAGAGAAAGCATATCAAAACCTCAATGATGGGGCCCAGAACATGACTAAAGGCTAAAGTTTGGGCTCTCAAAAAGGCCAAACCAATTCTAAACTAATTAATATCACAGCTAGAAAGATAAATTTTAGACAGAGCCTTGTGGGGTGTCACTGATGGGGCCCAGAACATGACTAAAGGCTAAAGTTTGGTCTCTCAAAAAGGCCAAACCAATTCTAAACTAATTAATATCACTGCTAGAAAGATAAATTTTAAACAGAGCCCTGTGGGGTCTTTGACAAGGTCCGAGAAGTAAGAAGTGTCATGTCCTTGTGAAATTAGTGTATGTTATATGATACTTTGTTCAGAATACGAATTTTCAGGTCTTCAGAATTTCTTTTTGGTGATGGTTTTAGAAAAAAAAAATCTACAATAGATGGAAATGTGCTTCTAAAACCTTGGAATATATGAGCTGCAATAATGGACTTTCTTTAAGTTTCCGCTTTCCATGCCTAAGAAAACATCAGCGACCCCATGATGAGCACTTCTATGAGTTTTCTTACAGTTATCTCAGCTAGGAAGCTGTGAATTTATCCCACGTCCACTATTCGCTCATACAAGCAACCTTCCAAGAACAAGATGGAATATAGCTTAAACTGAGAAGAATTCCCCCCCTTTCCTCTTTGCTCCTACCTTCAACTTTTTCAAAAATAAATTAGCACTGCACACAGTCCTTGAAACGAATTACCATTTTTTTCCTAAGACAAGCTGCGGTTAAGAAGTCCTTGAAAGGATAAGTAAAGATCTTTGTTATCTGTACCAAATATCTCTTCTGCCTTCCTTAAAGTTTCCTGCATCATATAAAACCATTTAAATTTCAGTCACAACTCAAAACAAGCAATAGAGTTCACGCTAGATCTGATTAGTAACATAACACAATTGATAATTCACCGAATCATTCAGCATCAAATGCAAGAATTCTGCAGTATACTGAAGGATGAAATATGATATTACCTCTCGCGATTGCCTTTGAGCATTAAGTTCCTTGATGTTCGCCAGAAATGCACCAAACTGTTCATACGAGAGTCGGCTTCTGAATCACAGAAATAAGTAGAGGTATCAGAATGGACTCTTCTTATTAGCAAAACCACAAGTCAAGATCTATGAACTGACCTTGCTTGACGGAAGAACTCCTTTCCATCAATCCGAGGAGTGCGTGCTAGAAATTTGTACAGGAAAAAGAGAAGAAAACATTCGTCATTAGGAAATCCATAGTTCATAAAAAATAAAAATGCATGCAAATTGTGCTCTATGAAATACCAGAGACTTGTGTAAAGGTGTTTTCCACAATGTACATTTGTTTAAATACAAGAGATTTGTTAAATTGGAAAATGCATGCCATTCACTCATGGCAAAACGTCACATAAATGCTGCATGCATCCAAGCTCTACAAAAAATGGACCCACCGCCTGGATGACCTGCTCAAAAACCAGGTGCCTGCCAGTTAGGACTGACATGTATGAAATAGAAGGATGGATGAAAAAACTTTTCAGCAATTCAAATTCAAAGGACAAGTTCAGCCCACCTCATTATTGGCTCAAATGCTGATTATGATGTGCCACATCCATATATGCTGTTTGCATCGTACCAGGTATAGAGGGCCACATGGGCTTAGTAAATCTCTAGTTATGAACTAAAGTTCTTGAGTTGTTTAGGAGCCTTTTTTTTTTTTTTTTTGCAAACTTTTACATAAGCAATCATTACTCATGTGAAAAGTTGTCAAACACTGGAAATGGGCCATCTATTGAGAAAAAAGATTAATAGATAATAACACCGCATATGTCAAAAAATAGTAATGGGTAATATAACGAAATAAGTTTAGTAGATCATAAGCAAACTATAGTTTATTTAGAGATTAATAGCAAAAAACCATTCACTGCAGTACATTAACATGAGAAATGAGCATTTATCAAACGTGTTTGGATGGTTTGGATTGGTGATATTGGATGGTTTGGATTGGTGATACGTAGGCCCCGGCCTATGCTACCTGTCACCATAAGACCGTGAGTGGTGAATACACAGGAGCATTCTCTATGTATAACAATAATATTTTATACAATAGAAGAGCCTTTGAGTTCAGCATAAGTTTGTCATGCATTGTCAAGCCAGGCTCAAGCTTGGCTGAGCTCGAGTCATTTACATCCCTGGCAGATAATTAGTCAGCTAAACAGGCATAAATGGAACTGATATGAAAACTACATGATCCACCATTTTCTTTGCCCTGTATTCTACACCTGAGAAGATGATTCTGTCTGATTTTTGTTTTCTACACCTGAGAAGATGTAACCCTCTTATAGTAAATAGTGTTTTTAGTGTGTGTGTGTGTGTACTTCTCTCTTCCCTTCTATACATTCAAAAGTTTTAGTAAAGTTTCATGTCACTGATAGAAATATATTATAATATGATGGGTGTTCTGAACCTGGAACAGCACGTCCATGTGGAGGAGAGCTTGCGGCTGAAGACTGCTGGCTTGATGGATACCACGATGATAATGTGCCCCTTCCTTCAAACTGAGATTTCATAGGTGATGTAGCACCGGATGTCATTTTAGGAGATCCTGCAGCAGAGTACCTAGGGGAACCGCCTGTTGATATAACTTTTGGGGTTGTAGTAGGAGTGAGCTTTGGTGTGATGTATGGAGTCATGGCGAATCTTTGCCCAGCATTCCTTGAGGCTGTAACCAAGCAAATGTATGAATGGCATCATCAATAAATGTGGACTCTAATGAGTGAGTTTACTCACAAATAATAAAGAAAAAAGAGTGACTCGCGTTAAATGGATTACCCATTTCTATAGAACCACCGATTAGTTTTTGTGCCGTGTAGCCATTAGATACCTCATCTGGTCACCCCATAGGTATGGCAATCATTTAATAAGCATCAAAGAAAATTCAGAAAGTAAATTGGATAGCCAACATGGAGAGCTATAACCATCCATAGAGATACAGCTAGACCCATCATAGATCAGCCAGAATTGGGCTTGATTTGATCAATGTTCATTAAATTGGCTGCAGCAGAATGAGTAGGTCTACAAATTAATCAGGAAAGTTCTGAATAGGCCTACTGAAGCATTCAATCTTACTAAATACTAGAGTCTAGTACTCACTTAGTTTGACCTGGCAGGTATGGATCTCTACATCCAGCCCAGCCAAACTCAATCGTCCACATGGATCAAAACAAGCCACAGCAGAGTTTAGACAACACCAGTTGGACAATAACATAGGATTACAACTTACAAATAGTAAGGGCTCAACAAACAAAATGAATGGTACCATTTAGAGAAGAGGCTTTGGAAATGGATTGGTCACAGGTCCCTATATCAATAGTTGCTGCTTGCTGCTGCTAGCACAACCAAACAGAGACAAACATTGCTTTCAGAACTGCAACTGTTGAGAGAGAGAGAGAGAGAGAGAGAGAGAGAGAGAGAGAGAGAGAATTACAGATGAACCATCATCATTCAAGGACTGCATCAGATGCCTTTTGAATGTCTCCAACTGTTGAAAGAACAAGAGTTTAGTTCGTTCAAAAGAAATAGAAAGCACTGTTGACATCTTGAATAAACAGGAGTAACAAGAATGCAGAATCGAATAGAGAGAGCATCAAGAATCAACAAATGGAGCAACTGTTGCTTCAAAAGGAGCACATTTGTTAAATAAAAATAAAGCATAAGCCGCCAGCACTGCAACCAATCCACCACGGGGAATATGCGCACAGCCAACTAGCTTCAATTTTTCCTCTTTCAAAGAATAATGATGTCTTGGTAGAGAAGAGGATAAACAGGAAGGAAACTCACCAAATTAACCAGTGTAATATTACCCATTTCATGAGGGATTCAGCATATATAGTAACATTATACATTCAAACAGAGATGGATTCATAGATCAATCTAGACCCACCCATGAATTGTACATTTATTTGTGCAAAAGCAGTCAATTTTCTTTTTCTTCTAATCATAAAACATCATAAGGTCTGTTTGATTGGCAGAATTCCTCAAGAGAAATCACATTTTAAGATCAGATTTGTTCATAACTGCAATTGATGGAAAACCAAGATTGCCCACAAAAGACATATTGCATGGGCTAAGATGAATCAAACCCAAGAACAAATGAAATCATCAAAGATCCATCCATGCAAGAGCAGGTATAAATTAGAAAAAGAAAAAACCCCAAACCTTGGTCAAATCCCGGGTCAGTTTCTTAGAAGCCAGAGCCAGTGCATCTCGCTCACTCGTCAGCTTCATCTGCACAAACCCAAGCAAGTGAAAGGTAAATATTCAAGAGAGGAGTAAGCAATCGGCGTAACGTATCGGGTGGGGGAACAGTTACATTCTCATCAAGGGCGGCACCGAGGCGGGCATCAGCTTCGCGGAAGGCGCGGTCGAGCTGGGAGAGCTTCTCCTGGAGGTCGTAGATGGTGCGGTCCTTCTCAGCGATCTTCTGCCGCAGCCTTCCCGTCTCAGATTCCAGCCTTGAAACGCGCGAGGCGATGGCCATGGACGTGATCTTCCGAGCCAGATCGAGCTGGTCGTAAGGATCGGTGGGGATCACAGACAGGATCTCATCGGGGAGATGGAAATCCGCGCCATTGCTGCCGCTGTAATTGCTGCTCTGAGTCATCTTCGAAGAAGAAGAAGAAGAAGAAGAAGAAGAAAACAAACCCTAGAAAAATAAAGCCCTAACTTGAAACGGATGGGAATAGGAAGAGGAGGAGAGAACTGAAATCGAGGGGTTTTCGTGACAATCGAGGGGAAAAACAAGTGAGGGAGGGAGGAGTTGAAATTTCGGACAGATAGGTTTTGAGGGTTCGACTTTTTGGTAGGTCGTCACGAAAGTTTTTAAAAGGTTTCCCTCCAAGAAAACGTGGTGCGATGAGACAACGACAAAGGTTTTAAGAGGTGTCGCCTGGAAGTGAAATTCAAATTGGAATTCAATGCTCTGCGTCTTTCCATTTCGTTCATGCTAATAATTGATGGTGTAAACGTTGTACATCATTCATTCCATCCGATTTGATGACATTTTGATTCTTCTTCCTCTTCTTCTTGGGGATGCAGTAAGCGATTAATTGCTCTATGGTGTCGACAGATCCTTTTAAAGAAAGGGTATATTCTATTTATTTGTTTTGCCCTAAGACGCCACTGGATTCTGGTCAAAATCACTCATAGAATTCTGACCAGCAGGTCCAAACGACTTTTTTTTTTTTTTTTTTGGAACATTTCATAAAAATATAAAAAGGATCTCGCTCAAAAAATTATATATTTGACCAAAAGTAGAGCGGTCCAATCCAATCCAATCCATGCAAGATATATATCCAAATACAACAATAAAAATGAGAATTTCAGCATTTGTGTTTGTAGGTATGCAATGGTTGCATAAGGTGATGATGGTTGGTTGATGTTAGATCATATTTACAAGCCCAGAGCAGACATAACTGGGTCAGGTTCTTGCTGAAAACCACCCAAACACACAATTATTAAGTGTGATAGTCTATGCATTATCTTTGGCCCCAATCGACCAATGACACCTTTATCTCCTCCTTTGAAACTGTACTATATACCATCGAAAATACTGTAGGGTGTCTTTTGAGAGCTGAGAAATAAAAATAAATATATAAATAATAAAAGGATCTGGTCAAGTATTCAGAACTGTTCATATGGAAACAATCATTTACTTAATGATACAGGATATATCACATTTCCACATGCCTGAAATGAGCAATATGAGCTCCACAATTTCACAAGGCACACAAGTATTCTGCACAGATAGCTTGACATTATTACCCAGCACCAGCCTTCTTTTTTAAAACTAGGAGCAGATGCCGCAAGGTTCCTGTCATCATTTTAGTGTCGAGATGTTTAAGCTTTGGAAGAATCGAAACGTCATCATCACTCTCGGGTTCTCCTCCACCATTAATTCTGTGTGATCGGGCTGTTCTCTTGACGTGGAGTCTCTGCATAAACCTGGCCTGGGTCCCGCATGTCTCTGAACATGGAGAAAAAGGAGACGCGGTTATCAGAAGAGGCACCTCCTAAGATCCACAGCAGCAAAGAATTGAAAGAGCTAAGCGGTGCATTCAGCGCAGTTTCTGTTTGTCGTGAATCTGATGCTGGGAACTGGAGTTGGCTGCCCATTGCATCTGAGTTGTTCGCTGCTGGTTCTTCTTGGAGTGTGGTGACATCTGCATCTTCAACTGAGTTGACTGGAGCTTGATCAGGTCCCATTCTGGGAATGGGCCCTGACCCTAGTTCACTGTTTACCAGATTTGGGTTCCTCATGTTTACTCTTGCAATATGGAGAGTTGAGGTGAGGATAGTGGAGGAGGTGATATGAACACCCAGTTGTCTACTCCGCATGTATCTCTCTAGTGCTGGAACCTGGGCAAAAACACATAGATAAATGGGAAAAGAACAAATTCAAGAGCCCAAAGAGTTACTAAGAACACCTCTCTAGTGCTGCAACCAGGGTAGAACAAATTCAAGAACCATATCGCTTTAACCAAGTGTATTTTTCAATGCATTGACCAATCATTGGTTGGCTGCATGAGTTAAGGTCAAAACTTTAATTCCAAAAGGTGGACCAGCAAAATTGGTTGGCTGCATGAGTTAAGGTCAAACTTTAATTCCAAAAGGTGGGCCAGCAAAATTGAAATGTGTGGTGGACTTGGAAACAAATGTTCTGGGTTATACTTGTATTTTCTCACTTGGGAAGCACAAAATGTTCAGTCGAAAGGATAACAGATTTTTGAAATACCATTGACATCCATAATTTGTGTACACCAAAACCAGCCATAAAGCATACAGGTTCCATCAACTGAACGGAAATTGTTCAGACCAAATAAGCGCATCCAAATACAGCAAACCAAACAGAGAAAAACCTAACAAATGCACCTCCCATACAGGGAATATAGGGTCCAAAACTTTCAGTGGAAGTTGGTCAAAGATTAACATTCTTTGATCATTCAAATTATGGGAGATCTGCAGAACATGGTCCAACCATGGATCATTTATGGTCCCTGCCAAGGGTTCAGGGTCCAATAACACAATTTCATGAGCCAGGGATCATAAAGTTCCTCTTTATCAAAGCAGGTTAATACATCACTAGAAAATTGTGGGGTCACTTTAATTACACAAATTTTCACCACTTACATCTTTATACGATTTTGGTAAACCTGAAAGATTGGCTAAGATATTGCACAGGTTTATCCTAGCACCTCAAGTAATCATTCAAAAAACATGTCCATTTCACTTTTGTGCCCATTATCATTTTTCTGGAGTGAATAACCTTGTGCAAATACTATTAGCAAGAGAACTGGGAGCGCGTTTTCTTTTTTGGCTAAATGTAGGACTTGAACTTAAACACTCATACATGCCAAACTACAGCCAAGGACAGAGGAAATGAGAGCATTTGATCGTTGAAAAAAAAGAAGAAGCAAGAAAATAAAAATCTGCCAGGGTGCACATCATGCAAGTCATTTACAAGTCTGACAGAAATATACACCAGACACCACCTTCTGCAGAAACATCTAGTTTTATTTCTTATTAGCTTTGCAGAGCATTAGGCAAATGATCATGTGTGGATGTCTCACACTGTCACACATTAAGTGGGACCCACATGATCAATCCAATGGCATCACACTAAACCACCCCCCTGCATGTCTCAGATCCAACTGGTTTACACTGATCCACATGAACTGGATCGTTGGATTGAAACATTTAAAAAAAAAATGGTGCATTCTAAAACCATTAAACTTGAGGGCCATAGATCACGAGTTAGGATGACGGGATTTGCTAGATATTTTATATGCGGGATGGCCCCATTTGGATCTTTGGATCACCGCCTTATCTATGATTGGTGGGGCCACATATTGTCTCACACAGTCTCCCATGCAAGACATCCATATCTGAGCACACCCCAAATATTTGAACAAAAGGATTTCATCATATTTACATGAATAAACAGGTGAGAAGACAAAATGGTCATTAATTCAGCAGAAAGATACTTGGCAAAATGGTCATTAATTCAGCAGAAAGATACTTGCCAAAATGGTCATTAATTCAGCAGCAAGATACTTGCCTCAAAACGATTCCAAAAATACAGGATAAGGTGATACATGAATGCAGCAGTTGCTGCGAATGCCAAATATGAAAAACCTGAAAAAATAATGAAACTGTGAGATGGGATCTTACGATCAAGGTATATTATCAATTCTCTCAGTACTAATGCAGAAAGTGATCTGGAATAGAAACCTGCTTATTCGGATGAAATTTGAAACTCAGCATGCACTGTACCAAATAGATGTATTCTGTATCACCATGGATGTTTGACCTGGTGGTGACTAGTGTTTGAGTTACATCTAAACTGCACCTAAGCTGCATAGTTCTAAATACCATTATCCGAACTGTATCAGCTGTATCAAGTTTTCCAAAAACCAATGCATATTGGCCATCTCAGTCAATGTCTTTTCAAACATTTTGCTTTTAACCCTCGTTTGAGGTTCTGTTTGAAAAATTAAGAGCAAGGAAGATCCTAGAATTTGTATTCTTTTCAAGATTAACTACCCCATTTCATGTATCGGTCCTTGTGCTACTATAAGATGCCTTCTATAAAAACATAGATTCTGTGATCTTTTTCAACACTGGAGAGTAATTTTTTAATTAACTTTTTAAGCACAATTAAAGCTGTAATTTTTTTTAATTATAGTTAGTGCGTTGCTCTGTAGATTGTAAGTTCTCAATGAGTGTATTAGCATAATCATACACCATTGTTTTATCTTTTATTCTTTTGAGGTTGTAATTGGAATATTAGAAATTTCAAATATATTATTCATTAGATATGTCAATCATGAAATCAGTAGTCCTTAATGTGGACAATCAATGTGATGTATGCATTCATCATTGCTTGTGACCCACCTAGATGCATAACTACCAATGGAAAGCAAGGGATGGAGAGGTTAGCAAGTGCATTAGGGGAGACTTCAACATCAGTCCAATCAAATAATCCTAGCCTTAGATTTTAGCTCCTCGAAGTATAATGGCTGCATATTGTGCAAATTTGCAGTGATAAAATCCAATGGTTACTTATTTGTAGGTTAGTGTCAAACTAGGGCTATTCCTACTTCAAGGGAATAGGTTGCTTCTTTCTTTTTTATAGTACTGATCCGAAAAAGGGATAGGTTGTTTGTGAGTGGATTCGATTGATCATAAGTGTGTTACATGTGTAAACTGTAAACAAAAAAGGCCTTCCTATAAAAGGGCGCTGGTAGAACAAGTATTTGTTGATATAAAAATAAATAAATAAATTGTAAACACAAACTGGCCTGTAGTGGTTCTATTGCTTACTGCACTCTAAGATGACATGTTCAAGTTGTCCCTAACCTATAGTTTAACGTTTGCCTAGAGTGGTGGTATCTGCCAAATATGACCAATAATACATCTTGGTGTATTGGCCAATTCCTATCGCATCAGTTCCACATATCAGCCAGAAAAGAAACTTATATAGTTATATGAATCAACTGATGCGATGCAATCTTTTAAACCAAAGTTAGTTGAAAGAATAACATGCTATAAAAGGAGTTAGAGAAAGACAACATATATATTTTTTTTGAGGGGTGAAAATTATTGAAAAATGTAAAAACTGTACAACAGAGGTCTATCATGGAGATTGAACAACATGACAAACAATTAAATAAAAGCAAATTATAGACCTCCATTTTGTCATTTTAAGGGTTCCAACAACTCGAGATGGGACCGATTTATCAAAAGAGCTCCAAATTAAAAAAAAAATTTTGTTTGAACAGTTGACCCCTTGATTCCAATGTCTTGTAACGAGGGAATTGTTTGAACCTCCAATGCACATGGTCTCCTAAAAGCCAAGACTAATTCCCTTTTGTCATTTTAAAGGTTCCAGCAACTTCAGAAGGGACTGACTTATCAAGAAAGCTCTCATCTGACTATAGTTTCTGTTGCACTGGTTTTAAAGGGGATATAAAATCTCAACCACAGGAATGAATTCCTTTTAGTCCAAAATCCAAATAGGAATTTCCTTTAATTCTTTAATCTGAAATCCCCATTTGGAAATCCAAGATTTAAGAATGTGCATTTGCCTTCAAACATTCTTTTGTTCCCTTCAAATCCCCAAGGTAGAAGTTTCCATAAATCTGACCTCAAGTAGGAGATAACCCCCAAACCAACCTTCAACGAGTTCACAAAATGTAGAAGGGAAAGGGTATGGAACCCCAAGCATAGAAATTAAAAAATATATATCAAATGATGCGATATGCTACACAAAGAAATTCATGGACGTCAACTGGCTCTTCCATTTTTATTTTTTAACTTTTTAATGAAAAGAGCAGAAATTTTTCATAAATAACTTGAGAAACACCCTTGCTCAAAGCCTCTTTAGATCATGTGCTTACTAAAGAAGATGATGACCCATACATTAACTTTGCCACACCATATTATGATTGTTATCATCATTATCATTAAAGCCTTGTCCCAACTATGGTGAGGTCAGGTAAATCTTGTTTTCCCATTCTAACCTATTTTGAGTCAAATCCTCGGCAATGATGCCCAAATACGGGTACAAATACAATATGGGTGTCCTAACTTTTTTCTTTAGATCACTTTTGATTTTTGAATCAATGAAACTATCATTGTTTACATTCCTTTCTATCATTTTTTTTTAACGTTGAGAAGTAAAAAAATCAAAAGAACTAAATAAATACAAGACTTGGTAAGTAGAATATGTTAAATTTGTACCCTAGAAGTATTGGTGTAGTATCGGGTACCAATACACATGTCATATCGGTCTGACATGGATACGTTGGGCTTTACATCTATCTGGGTATCATAGATCCTTGGATAGGTTACACTTCTTTAGATCTATCCTTACTACTTCAATCCAATGACCACTTTGGCCTACGCCTTTTCCTTGGTGGGCTGTCAACCAGCATTGAAAAACTTCTCTTCAACGGTTCCATTGCTAGCCTACATTGGACATGTCCTAACCCTTGAAACGAGTCTCTCTTAATCAATCAAAATGAAGATGGCCACATAAAGTTCAACACTGGGGCACTCAGCAAACGTGATCAGTCCATATCAATGGTAAAAACATTCTATGTATGATAGGGTCAATTGCATCATCGTGTATCGGCATTCTACGGCGTCTGTCTCAGCACAAAAAGGCAAAAAGAAAGAAAGAAAGAAAAGAAAAGAGCAGCAGCAGCATAAATCTGAGTGCACAACTATTTGAGAGAGAGAGAGATCATACCAGAAGCATATGAAAAGAAGTAGATATGAAACACCAAGAAATAAAGCAAGAAGAAGCGAGGAAAGAACTGCTTCGATATTGGTGTGCGGACACTGCAAATCAATTACAACCATATTGATATTATAAAGCATGTATCCAGCAGACTTATAATGAAATAAGAGGGATATCATGAGAGAGAGTACCTTATCATTGTAAAAAGTTCACATAACCAGACAAGAATCAAGACCATGAAAGCAAGCAGCTGATCATCATAAAACTCGAACAGGAAAAATAAGATGCCTATCATAATCTGCACCGGCCATGCACATGCATTAAAACAATGCAGAAGTGCCCATAAATTAAATAATTGATATTCTGAAAGTCAGAAATGCTAAGGTGATTCTCTGGCAAAATGAGCCACTTTTTTTTCTTTAGTAACAGAAGTGGTATGGAAATGAACTGACCGGTACAAAAACAAGAGATTCAATCACATGTACGAAGATCAACTGGAATGTGGGGAGCTGATATCTAGCATGGTGTTGGAGCTGCACTGCAATCATTCAAGAGAAGAAACTACCTTAAAAGCATCAAGAATGTTCACTGATGGGTGTCACTCAAGACAATGTTACCACAAACAAAAGGAAAATAAAAGGAGCTGACCTGTGAACTTAAGCATACGAGATTGTGTCTCTCTTAGTGTAAACGATACCGACATTGTTGTTGTGAAGAAAACGAACAGTGACATAATAAGCACACCACACTTGGTTACAAGGTAGTCTGTGGATACCAGATAAAAGGTAAATTAGGATAGATTCTTCAACAGATATTTTATCACAGTACAAATACCAAGAAACAATTTCTTTCATTCGAAATAAAGCGAAGGAAAGCTAATTAGCCAAGGAAAGCCGATCAGCCATTTCTTCAGCGACTGTTACTTTCAAGTCAATAACAAAGAATTCAACTCCATAAGCCTACAGAGCTAGCAATCAGAATTTAATATGACCTGCATGACTAAATGCTCCCACAAGCAGAGAATATTTCTTGGGAGTGATTATGGGGATCCAAACGCACCAGGTCCTGATTATGTGCTGCTGCTCCAATTCTGTACAACTGGGGGACCACAGTTCGGTGATACCGATAGTTAAGCTTATGGTCCCACTGTGGGTGTTTGAAGCCCCAAACGCTTCCAGTCTGAAAGATCAAAAGATCATAGTTGTGCAATCTTTGACCCACAAATAGAAGATTTTAATATGGCCCAAACAACTGAGAATCTACCAACTCAATAACCTACGGCAAGGAAAAAATGACCAAAAACTATTTTTTCCCATTTAATTGCTGCAAGAAGATGTTGCAGGCTTTTGGGGACCTTTCAGACTAATTTTGAAAGATCAGAACTCAAAACCATATTTGGTGGAAGATCTATGCATTCAAAGATTGGATATACTGTTCATCCATCTAAGTGAAAAATCGAACACAACCACCTATTACTACTTAATTTAATTTAGAATAAACAAGACATATGTGCCTTCAAATTCCAGATTTATAGGGTGCCGATTTCTATTTTTAGAACCTTCTTGTAATTATAAGCATTGCAATGGCCTCTTGATAACAACAAAATATGCCAGATAATTCTCCAAGCTTAGAAGCTAACGAGGTTTAATATCACAGGACACCTTTCTGCTAGTAATCAAACACAACCATATCCTGAAAAACTACTATTATTTCACAGAGAACTTCCCAAAGAAGATCCGGTAATGTTAACCAACTATTCAATTTGAACATAAATACTTTATGTAAACAACTAAAGAAAAAAAATAATTAGAAGTCATCTCGCATTATAAATCATCTGCAGAAATGTAGGGAATACTACAATTACGCACATTTTGAAATTCATTTTGATTAACCAAACAACATTAACAAAGAAACAAGAAAGCAAGCCTATATGCTCTACATCTTATATGGAATAGCGAACGAAATATTTCTTTAGATTTAACAAACCTTCAAATCTTGCAGAACCTTCTGCTCGTTCATGTGCAAAACTTAGGTCATAAAACTCCTTTGTCTGGAAGTTATAAAGATAACCTGCACAAAGTCCAAAAGATGTTAGAAACATGAAGATAAGAGTCTGCACATTGGCACATCATCGTATCAGTATAATAATGAAAAATGAAAGCTCACATAACCAAACATTATATTGCATAACCTTCTCACCTTGACCAGGAGAACTCAACAAACTATTCATTAGGATTGTATCATAACCCACAAAAACGTTTATGAGAAGTTGCTGCCACCTGGAAAGCAATTATCATCGTATCAAGGTTTTATGGATGCATCCAAACCCCTAAAAGGGAAAAAGAAGTAATGATATTCCTCAAAGCAAGACCATATGCTAGGTATGATCACTGTGGATCGTTTGGTTCTTATGTGCTACGTATTGTTAAATGCAGGAAGAACCATATGCCCAATTCTCCAATTCCAATAGATAATATTTAAAGCTAATATCCATCATAAAAAAATATTTAGGGCTAATATCAGCCATTGAAGAACAACGAAATGCCAGGAAATGGTACTGCCAGATAGCCTATTGGATTATCCATCCAACAAAAAATTATATTGCATCTTCTTTTATCTGCTAAATATCTGCTTTCTAAATGAGATTAAAACCTGGTTACGCATAAAAAAAACTTAAGAACTTGAATTAGAAGAGGCAAATGATTTTAACCTGTTACCAAAGCAGGAATTTTGAGCAGAAATGCTAATGTTGACAGTCTTTATATTATGCTGAGATTTAGCGCCTTCAGGGAGAAAGAAATATCCCTGAAAAACAAAATTTCCAGAAAACTTCTTGAAATAAGTACTAATATCAGAAGAGAGAGAGAGAGAGAGAGAGAAATTAAATCACATCCATGAAAGAGTTTGAGTTGCAGCGCTTGTGTATAACAATGTATCTAACAATGGCTGAGTTCTCGTGTTTTAAACATATGCTTACTTGTAGCCTGATGCGTAGTGGTCCAACGGTGAATCCTGCTACAAATTAAGTTCAGGCAATGTTGACCCATTTCTATGTACAAATGAATTCCGCAATTCAGCTATATATGAGTATTTTTCCACATCCATGATACCTAGATAAGGCATCCGTTTCACTAGGGTGAATGGTTATACTGTGTAACTGGAAGAGACATCTCCTACAATATCAGGTTTGAACTCCAATTCTATATATAACAACTGCCAAGACATTTAAATGCTAGAGCCCCACCATTGATTAATCCAATAATAACAGATCAGACCAACTCACAACGAATTCTTCATGCAATAATATTACTCTCATTACAAAATCCAAAGCAGATCAATCCTTGGACTGAACAGGGTATGACGCACTGCTTTAATCCAAAGCAGATCAATCCTATCAGAGTGACATTCAAGTGCCTTTAAGGGTTTGAATGGTTCAGATAGAGAAAGGTGGGCCCCATCGTACAGATTTGGTTGGATGTATCTCTGCTTCCTCCACCCCACAACAACAAAGTATGGTAACTACCAGCTTTCATCTTCATTTCTAGAATGTGGGACCGACTACTCAAAGATCCAATCCACTCAAAATTCATGCCCGCCCTCCCAATCCTATGTATTGAAATATGCCAAATTTTCACATTCAGCAGAGTAAGGCCCACCACTAGTTGATCTTGAGAAAAACATGAGTTAATCAAATGTTACATAACCAATCCAGCAGTGGAACCCACTCCATAGGGCATCAAAAGACAGCCAATGCTAGTACAAGCGAGGATGTGTATCTTGGCAGTTAGTATCCTGCAGACTGTAGTAAATAATTTTGCACATATAAATCTACAACTAATCAAATTAATATGAAACCAAAAGGAGAACATACATTAAAAAAAAAATACCTTCTCAACAGTGTACAAATAGGTCGGTTCAAATGCTTTGCTCCTTCTCTCAAGCCATTGCACTAGAATAGATGACAGCAAACAAATTAGGATTCACAACTTCAAATGATTCAAATAATATGCAATCAAGAAAACACAACAAAAAAAGGAAAAATAGAAACGAAAAAAGAAAATAAAAGTATTGATCTAAGAAAAATGTTGAAGCTTCATTAAGAATCATTGTTGTTGTTTTTTTTCTTTTAATTTTCTGTAAAAGCACTAGCTTTTACAGTGGTCTACTACAAAGAACAAGGCATCCCTAAAGCCTTTGAACAATCTCAAGGGGAAAGTAAGAAATACGAGAGTTTTAGCCTAGAGGAAGAGAAAGAAGGCTCTAAAGAACTTCAGCTTCTCAACTTCTCAAAGACTCTCCAACAAAAAGCCCCAGCATCAGATTCTCCAAGCAGAAGGTCACACGCCTTTTATAGGTTCCCAACCACTCCATTTAATAGAAGCACTTGATATTTGGAGTTGTTGCATTGGGTTAATGCTCCCCAACAGTCTATTTATAATGGAGTCTCATTATCTCATATACGCTCTTAGTAAAAAGATTATCGACATAAGTAAATGAAGTTTGAATAACCACTTGAATCTAAGAAAATGTATAGTACATGAAAGATTATCAAATAACAGTGATAAACTAGAGATTATGGTAAAATTGAGGACCATATGAAATTGTCTTCACAGATTGAGTCCTATGATTCATGTATATGAGTTGTATCATAAATGTAGAATTTTTTCTGTACCATATGACTTTTTTAAATTTTAATTTGAAAATTCCAATATGAATTATTTTTAAACAAATATGATACAAATCTTTGTATAGCGAATCAAACAATTTTGAAAATTGTGGGCCTTTAACTAGCAAGAATCTGTCATGATTTTTCTTTATACTAGTCAGAATTGCACAATCTTGGGGTTGTTGAATGGGTTATCAAATTACCAAGCAAATGCACCTGATATTTTCCACTCAGTCATTTTTTGACAAATGAAACATGTCCTTCTCAAGGCAGAAGAAAATCTAATAAAAAACACATCAATATTTGATGTAATTGACCACATGTAGGAACTCCATTGTCTGGCTTTCAGCCCACTTGGTTTGCTCAAGCCTCCAGATCAGCATCAAAACAAACTTGAAGGTAGATGGTTCATTGATGCAGCCCAAGGGTTAGGGCTTGCGTGGAGGTGCCTAAGCACGTGTCCAAGGACACTTCGAACCGTCAAGATGACTTCAACACACACGAGGACACACCTCTCTAAGAAAACCCAATTCTATTAATCAACCAAATCTGAGAATTTCTTCTCTACAATGCCATATATATAGTAAAAGCAAACTTAATGTGTAAGAAAACCCTAGGCTAAAATGGAAACTTTCCTAATAACAATTTAATTAGAACTCTACTAATAATAATCCTAATATAATTTGAAGAGGGGCTGCTGGGGCCTAGACTGCATCATCCTCCCCGGGTTGAAAGAAGAGTTCGTCTTCGAACTCGATTCTGCTTCGGATTACCAGTGTAAATGTGTTGAACATGAAGGACTTCCTTTGTGGCAGCTTTCCAGGAATTCTTCTTTGGCGGTTGTGGTTTCTCAGGATGAAGAGTAACTTGCTATCCACCATGCACGAATGTATAGGTGTTGTCGCGCGTACCATGAGTCCCATTTTTGTCATACATCCATGGACGGCCCAATAAGATATCACCACTATCCATAGGTAGCACGTCACACCGGATTATATCTGTGTAAGTCTCACCAATAGCAAAAGTAACTTTGCAAGTATGTCGAACATGCGCTTGATCACCATTCATTAGCCACTTGACAAAATAAGGACGGTTACGCTTATAAACTTTCAATTGGAGGCGATCAACAAGGGCTTGAGAGATGAGATTTTCACAACTTCCGCCATCAATAACAACTACGCAATTTTGTCCCTGAGCTGTACCTGCAGAACGGAAAATATTTTTTCGCAACCACTTATGCTCAATAGTTGGAGGAGCGTCCTTGAGGATAATAAGAGCTTCACCTGTGATATTTGCATCGGTGAATTCAACTTCCTCAGTGTCAATATCCTTGAGATTGTTAATATCCGTAGGATCAGTGTCAGTACCCTTAAGATCATCTCGGATATTGTTATCAGCACCTTTAATCTCAATCAAATGTATTCGCTTTGGACATTCTGCGGCGCGGTGCCCGTGCTGGTGACAATGAAAACAAACCATCTTATTTTGACCTTCAGTCAGAGCAAAAATCTGTCCACTGGATTTAGCATCTTGTAGAGGGGAATGCTTTGGCAGAACCCATTTGGATTTTTGTACTTGATGATTTGCAATTCCCTCAACTTTGATAGTATGTTGGATGAGTTTATCGACATTATCAAAATGTTGGAAGGCAAGGAAATGCTGAATGTCTATTCTCAATCCATTGAAAAATCTATCAACTACCACATCATCATTTTCATTCAAGCCACAATGAGCTCGCAGAGTTAAATATTCCTCAGAATATTCAACAACTGTCTTGGACTGTTGTTTCAAGTTTTGAAAACTAGAACGTAGATCTCTTGCATAGTTGACAGGGAGGAATTTTTGCTTCAAAATATTCTTCATCTCAGTCCATGTATCAACTGGGTCCATGTTTTGATTCCTCCGTTTTCTTTGCAATTCAGCCCACCAAGTTGCAACATAATTACGAAATCTAGTGGCAATTAGTGTGACTTTATTGTGCTCAGTCATTGGCTTATGTGCGAAAACATTCTCCACGTACACTAACCAATCCATAAATTCCGCAGGCTGCAATTTTCCATCATATTCAGGAATCACAATTTTAATCCCTAAGTTTCGATCAGGATTATTGACTGGAGGATCCCAGTGATTCCGAATATTTGCACCATCATCACGGTGGTGATGCACAGGCTGATTATTTTCCAAATTTGTCACTCAAATGTCCAATTGTTGCAGTGTGGTGTGCATACCATTAACTTTTGCAGAAAATTCTCTAATGGCACCAGCTAAGTCTTTCAGTGAAGAAGAGGAAGATTCAACATCCACTTGCTTCTTAGGAGGCATTTTTTTTAATGTAAAATTTAAATTTGACTGACCTGATGTGGAGATCTACTCTTTAAAAGTACGCTGGTAACCAGATCGGAAATCGGAGCACAGTTGATGTTGATCTTGCATAAACAAATTCTGATCGTTAATTGGTAAAAATCTGACCAGAACTCTTTTAAGAAGAATTTTCGTTTGTCGGCCTAACCGTTGGGCTCACCGCCTTGAAAGCAGGTCAAGTGAATCCGACCTACCCAATACTTCGTTTGTTCCTGTCTCGTTCTGCGTGACGAGAAGATGAAGATAAGAACATGATTTTTTGCCCTTCGTGTTTCGGTGGAGACAAGAGCATTCGCCCTTCGTGTTTCGGTGGAGACAAGAGGAGGGGAGAGCGATAGCGTCAGGCGACAGATGATGATGGCGGGTGCATAGCAGCAGTGGCTTGTGGGCGGCGGACGTCTGGAGGAGGTCGACTGTGGAAGATAGGTCAATCGGCGGCACAAGCAGCAACGGCAAAAACGGGAGGCGGCCCAGGTACGTTGTCTTCTCTCTCTCGGCTACTTCTTTCCCTTTTTTTTTTCACTCCAGGGGGGATTGGGGTCTAGGCTCTGCTGTCGAGGCTTGGGAGGGACCGATGGGTCGATTAGGGTTTCGGCGGATGGGTTGCCACAGTGGTGTTGTCAGCGAAAGGAACGTGTGGGATGATGGGGGAAGTGTAGATCTGGGGTGGGGACTGTGTTGGGATTTCAGTGTTAAGAGTCACGGCAGGGAGATGGGGTCTGGTGCTGAGGATTAGTGTTGTACCCGGTCGTGGAAGATTAGGGGATGGGACGGGACAAATTTCCGAGATGGTATCTAGGTGTCGGAAGTGGCGATGGCTGGCGCTTGACGAGGAAGGGGGTGGGGTTGGTGACACTGGATTTGGTGGAGTGGGGAGCGGGTTGGCTGGGAAGAAGGGATTTGAGATGAAGAGGGATTCGGGTGGTATGATTTTGGGTCGTCTGGGATAGCAGCGGAGAGGATGGGATGAACAATGGATGGAGAGACGAAGTCTGGGAACGACAGATGGCGCCCAGCGACCGGATCTGGTCTCTGATACCAATCTGATGCAGCCCAAGGGTTAGAGCTTGCGTGGAGGTGCCTAAGTACGTGTCCAAGGACACTTCGAACCATCAAGATGACTTCAACACACACGAGGACACACCTCTGGGAAAACCCAATTCTATTAATCAACCAAATCTGAGAATTTCTTCTCTACAATGCCATATATATATATAGTAAAAGCAAACTTAATGTGTAAGAAAACCCTATGTTAAAAATAGAAACTTTCCTAATAACAATTTAATTAGAACTCTACTAATAATAATCCTAATCTAATTTGAAGAGGGGCTGCTGGGGCCTCGACTGCATCATTCATGACAAAAGAAAGGCATTGATACCGATCAATGTAAAAACAGGACCCTAAATGCGTAATGTTTTGCTCCAATGATTGCAGGAACACTATTCTAGTTCACAGAGAGAGAGAGAGAGAGAGAGAGAGAGAGAGAGCAATAAAAAACAAGTTATAAATTCCATTTCATTTCAGTAGCTGTTCTCAAAAAAAACATTGTGTGTGTGTAAATTTATTCAACCTATGTGTGTTTCAGCCAAAGCAGAAAAAATCGCCCTATTGTGCTTGAAAGTGTGCAAGCTAAGAATTTGGATGGTATCTCTATTATTAAACCATTTTCAAAATTTAAAAAAGAAAACTCCAGTTTACTAATGATCCCTACAATTTCCAAAATTGCCAAAATAGATCCCATCTCTCAACACTTCCCTCCCCTGGGAAAACAAAAGCTCTTGGATAGAAAGCCACCACACCAAGCTTGGAATAAACTTCATACAGCTGATTCTTGTTGACAGCCCTTGTTAGGAAATTTGCTAATTAATCTTTTCTCTGTGTGTGCTCCAGCTTTATATCTTTCTTGGTGATGAGGAACTTGAAAATGAGGAATTTAAAATAATTTTGTCGCTATTGAAAAAAACAGATTGAACTACGAATAAAATCATTTCTCCACCATTAGAGATAGATAAAACTAGGAATTTAAATCATTCTAAAATTGTACAAGAAGACAAAAATTTGAAATAGTGACAATTTATTTCCATAGAAGAAGAATCAAAACAGGTAAAACCCAAGATAAACAAGACAACCAGCCCATCAAAAAACTCAAAGAGAGAGAGAGAGAGAGAGAGAGAGAGAGAGAGAGAGTAAAAAAAATAGTCAAGGGCAAGCAACAAGGGCCTTATAAAAGCATACCAGAAAGACAATGAAACACACCCCACCACCATAAAGGTGATTAAACAAAAATAAGAATGGCAATCATTACCTATAAGTGAGTCAATCCTATCAAACTGAAACGGTTGCATCCACTTCAGAAAATCCAAAAGCACATTCCATCCTGCGGTTTTCTGAAGTTCAAATTTCAGTTGTAGGAAAAATAGCTTGCTCCTTGCTCTAATGAAAATTCAAGTTATATACGAAGCATACAGATGGTAAACTCACTTTGTATAATAAAATGAAAGAACTCTGAGAAAAAACTTGCAAGGTAAAAAAAAGGAAAGGACAGTGTGTGTGTGTGTGTGTGTGTGTGAGAGAGAGAGAGAAAGAGAACAAGCAAGCTCAAGATTTTAGAAGGGAAAAAGTACAAAGGCCGGAAAAGAAGGAATATACTAAACAGAATGAGAGTAATTAGTAAAAGAGAGTAGAAATTTTTTGTTGATCTTTGGTTAAGAAAATGTAAAAGAAAAAAGAAATAATAATCCAAATAGTAGCTCATGGAAATTTTAAGTTAGTCACACAAATTAAAAGAAAATTTAAATAGATGAAAGACAGAACAATCATTCAGCCAAATGATAACCTAACGATACCACAATAACTGGAAAAGTGTTTTCTTTGCTCAATTTCCTCACCGATAACTGGCTGAAACACCCTACTAACAGCTTTGCATTTCTCCCTAATGAAGGGAAAAGCATGTGAAACTTGTTGCGGATGTGAATAACTGCTGCTTTCAATGATTCTTTAGTGGACAAAGGAAAACCCACACGCAGCACCTCTGCATCAACAGTAATTTCTGCACCATCTGCAGTTAGCTTAGAGCTGCTATGTTCAGCTGCATTTTCTGTTTGAGGGTCAAGAAACTCTTTATCATTCTTCCAAGATCTGAATATCAATTTACCCCTCTTAGCACCTGGACCTATCCAATTTGACCAAAGTTTGGTGGCAAAAAACGTCAAGCCATCCCCACTCTCCGGAATCTTCAGACTCTCGATGGAACTTCCCTGCTGGGAAATATCCGTCATATAACTCTCATCTGTATATTGTGACCACAGCCCAGCACTAGTTATCTGCAACAGAAACAAGTTATATCATACCCAAGACACTGAACTAAACAATATAGCAAGTTCATAGTTACAAGATCTTAACATTAAGAGCAGATGCCGGTGACGGTCAGCCTACTAAGGAATAATATGAATTTTATTGCAACTATGTTGGGGAATTTTGTTCTAGAAAGATATCAATTTATAATTAATGACTTAAAAAAATCCAGAAAAGAAACGTAATTCAAATGATTATTCCATAAGAAATTATGGCAAGAAATTGAAAATCAACTAAATATATAAAACACTGTAAGGACTTTTAAGTGTTTGCAAATTCATTGGGAAATGGACGAAACCGGATTTCATTATATAATCATGTATTTCATAGATAGACTACACAGTTTGTTCTATATTGAAAATTTGAATTTCCCCAGACTGTGCTCGTGCACATGAGCCCTGCAGTCTCGCACTCGTGCGCCGTTCCCTAAGTAAGAGGTTTTTACAAGAGCGCTCGTGCGTGGTTGGGAGCGCGCTCAAGCGCGCAGCGGCAAAAAAGCTTCCTAGTTTTTCAAAACTTTCCGTTTTCTCTTCGTACTTCTTAGGAAAGATGATTCTTGCGCAAATGAGACATAACCTATGAATCTAAGCCTATATATCAGAGTTTTCTCTTCCTCTTGAGATCATCTATCTTATTGAAGAACAACCTAATATTCATTGAAGATTGAAGCATTCTTTTCTAGAGCATCTTGTGAAGATTCTGAAGTGTTGAAGCTTTTGCTCTAGATCTACTCATCTACTCTTTCACAAAGTAGGCTCAACTTTAAGAGCCTTTCGAGTGGGTTGTTTCAAGCACAGCGAAGGTGAATGACGAGGAGTCGACAAGATCACTGCAGTCCTTAGGTTGAGGTACAACTCGGGGGATCTATGAGTATCTCTTATAATCTTCAAGCAAGTTACATACTGCTTGTTATTCCTTATCAAGGTGACCCGTAGTTTTTTTTCCAAATAGGGTTTTCCACGTAAAAAATCGTGTCTTTTGTCTCTTGTGTGATTGCTTGATTAGTTAGTTAAATGAATCTGTGATTACCGGAATTCACATTAGAATCTGTGATTGGGACTTTATCAAGGACCTAGGGTTTCGAAACTTTCATACACGAAACAAGAACTAAAGGCCACAACTAAGCTAACAATAAGAAACAAAGGATACCTTAATATGAACGAGGTCTGCGTCCGCTATCTCGTGTCCAGAAAACTCACTCGAACAGCCAGGCTTGAAAAAATTAGAGCAGAAAGTGGTCAGAGAATGATGCATTCATAGTTATCAGAGAAAAGAGGGCATTTCTATGGGGCAGAAAAGGAAATAGCAATTCACGACAACTGAATTGAGGCGTGGGGTTTTGTAAATGTGAAAGAGATGGATGAAGAAAAGAAAGAGTGGGAATGAAGAAAGAACCTGCTGGACGAAGTTGGTGTGCATAACGACGAGCAGACAGAAGAGAGCGAAGGCGGCAACGAGATGGATGTACTCGAGAGCGGTTCGGATTCTGGGCTTGAGGAGTCTCAGGAGCATTCCAGAGAGCTTCGCATGGACGCGAAGGAAGGTCTGCTCCGGATCCATGGCTTTTCTTGATCAACTTTAACTTGCTTGCCCTACCCAGATTTTTTAGGGCTTTTTTTCTTTTCTCTACTTCTGGGACTTTGGGGAGGGGAATGGAATGAAAACCCTAATAAAATAACAGACGATGATCGATTGATAGATAGATAGGAGGGGAGGGAGAAGACAGAAGTGAAGAGTGTGGTAATTTTATAGTTATATATGGCGATTACAACAAGAAGAAGAAATAAAACAAACGAAGATTGCTTCTCTTCTTCCCCTTTCTCTCACTCCTATAAAAAGCTTGGTCCTGCGCCAATTCAAAATGGATGATGATGATGAGATGTGACGAGGCATCTCAATTTTGGAGCGAAGCGAATATGCCACAGCTACTAGTAAGTTCACTAGTACTCCCGAGTCCGGATGGACTGGATCCTCGGAACAATGCTAGGAGAGGTCCCCATAATTTTTACTTTCTGTGTTGATACGGTGCAAGGGTGCCTTGACCCACCAGTAAAAACTTACTAATAACATCCCGGAGAACGACTGGTTAAGTCATAGAATCAGTTTCTTCAAAATGAAGGTAAAAACATCTTGCCCTTTTTCATATCCCACTATGCAGAAGCCTCATACACTGAATTGTCCTTTTTTTGTGTTGGACCTAGTGCAACAAGATTTTTCACATGAAGTCTTTAGAAACATAGGTCTATATGGACTTAGGCTCATCATTAAATTAAATGGAAACAGCCTCTTTAAAATGAACTAAGACTGTGTACATTTTGCCCTCTCTAGATCCCGCTATGCGGAAACCTCGTACACTAGGCTACTTTTTTTTTGTGTTGAACCCGTTGTAATATGATTTTTCACATGAAGTCTTTAGAAACATAGGGCTATATGGATTTATGGATCATTTGTTAATTTCACATGTCATGTGAAAATACTTTACATAGGTAAATGACTCACATATGAGTCATTTGCATATGCAATTGACTCATATGTGAAATACATTCAATCGTTTGTCATTTTCACATCTCTTTATATGTAAATTAAAAGTAATCCAACGGTTCACCGTTTATCATAATATTTTTGCCACTTTTCATCATTTATCACAAATATCTTAAAATATATATAGAAAATGACTACATCTCTAAGCTAAAAAAGCATTCTAGAGAGTTTGGACAGTTCAAATCAACAAGATGGGCCCCAAAAAATTAAGAATTTCAGATTTTTATTGTTAGATCTTTTTATAATTATCTCAAACTATATTATGATCTAATGGTTGAAAATTGGTCTCATGGCCGTTTTTAGTCTTCATAAGAATTTCAACGGTTCTGATTTATATTAGGGGGCCCATAGGAGTCAAAAAATCTAGAAAGGCAGACTGGGTTCCATCACGGGTTCAATCACATCTAACGGTCTCAACTGTTTTGATCATATCTCAAGTTATATGATGATCGAATGGCTGAAATTTGGTCTCATGGCCGTTTTTAGTCTTCACAAGAGTTTCAACGGTTCCGATTTACATTAGGGGGCCCACAGGAGTAAAAAAATAAAAAAAGGCGGATTGGGTTCAATCACATCCAACGGTCTCAACTGTTTGATCATATCTCAAGTTGTATGATGATCCAACGGCTGAAAACTAATGTCTGAGCCGTTTTTTACCTTTAGAATAGTTTAAACGGTTCAGATTACTATTTTAGGGCCCACGAAATAAAAAAAATGTAAAAAAGTCGGACTGTCATGGATGGTTACTATTCACCACCTGGTAATAGTAACATGTATAATGTTTTTATACCTGTTGAGGTATAAAAATTCTTGCTTGATTTTCAAGCCATTTTTATACCATTTTCACATCAACTTTACACATATCATGCGTAAATGAGTGAAAACGAATGTGATAGTGTGTAACCACTACACATGTGGTTTATTTACCTATATAAATCACCCAAAGCAAACGACGCCTTAGGGTCATCATCAAATTGATCATGTGAATATCAATTTCAATGGATAGGTGCACTAGGGCCTGCCAAGCCCTCAAAGGGCCTATGCTATATTGGCCCTTACTTGGGCCTTTTGGTCTATAGGCCAGGCTAATGGCAGCGAGTGTAAATAAAACTTTATATTAACCCTTCTTCCTTATTTGAGCTTGGGATCCTCAGTGCAGCTGTGCAACAAAGAGTATGGTAGTAGATGGAAATCTCAATTTAATACCATTTAATTTAGCAAGGTGTCGCTATGCAAAAAAACCTATTTGATGGTGTGGGTGACTCTTTTAACATTTTAACTCATCAATTTCAAGGCCTTTGTAGGACACATTCCATTGATTTCTTACGAATTAATTATCGAATAAACAAATGTACCTTCCAGAAAATGGAAAAGGAATAAAAAAATCTATCGCATAATTTCCTCTACAACATATTTCATTTGGATTTTGTAGGAATTTTTTTTTTCGACGTTGTGTTCTACCCAACAAGTGGGCCATTGGATTAAATATGAATATAATGCCAAACATTGAAGTAAATAACTAAATAGAAATGATCTCACGCTAGTAATTAGAAAGCACAAAAGAATCATGCTAAGATAAAACCACACTATTATATGTGAAACCCGTACGCTTAATTTTGAATTAATTACTATATGTTTCTCAATTACTATTTCAATTTTGACAAAAATTTGAGCACATTATTATATATGAATGAGTTACTTATTTATAGAGTTTTTTTTTTAATTTTTTATCTTTGCTAGAGTAGATGGGCGTTGACAATACACAATTTATGTGTTTTAGATGAAACGAACCCTGTAAAATTTTTAAATGATGTAAACAGCTGGTTTTGCATTGTAATTTTAAAAAGGAGGGCCTCAATAACCATAGTTCCTATAGGGTTGGCCCCAATTACCGCATGAAAAGATTTTTTTTTATAATTTTATAGATCACACTAATTATAAATTATAATTTAAAAATTAAATATTTTATTTTAGACTTTAATATTTTAGATATTAATAATTGTAATAAAGTTTCCAAACAGGCCCTTTAGATTGAACTTCTGAAACCTATTGGTTATACAACAGCTAAAATGGTATGCTATTAAATTAAGGGATATTTAGAGTCGGTCCCTATAAATGATTTCATACCACTGCTATTAAATTAAGGGAGATTTAGAGTCGGTCCCTATAAATGATTTCATACCACATTAGGTCAAATTATATTTTCCTTAACCCACCAAGTCTAGCTGAGTTAATTTAGTATTGCATTAAGTGATCCTTTTAGTTAGTATTCAGCACAAAATGTGATGAAAATACCCCTCTTTTGTTATAATTGTTTGCGCTTTATGGACAGTGACGTCGGTTATACTTTTTCCCATAAAATTCAAATTCTTTAACTTTCACTACATTTATCCATTTGCAATAAAATTTATATAGTTGGAATTCTCTTTTTTTAGATCTACAAAACAATATCTATGTTGGTTATTTAATTTAAAAAAAAAGATTTTATTTATTTATTATATTTCTATTGAAAACAACATATCAAATCTCACTTTGATGATTCTGTTACAATTTACAACTCTACACAGAATAAGCTTCCTAAATAAATTGAAAGCTTATCTTCTATGTAGTACTTGAAGAAGGGATAATTTTTACAGACTAATCAAAACTCTTTATCAAATCCCACTTTGATTTTGTGAAGAGTCCTTAGGAGCAATTTAAGTGTTCAAGAACGTCAGTTTACATATGGTGTTGGGTCACCATCACAAGACCCATGGTGGCTAGAAGGAATAGCGGCACTTGTGATGGATTGAGCACTTTCCATATGGACCATGAAACATGGGGCCTACTTGTAAATAATTTGAATCGAAAGAGAGGGGAAACACTAAAAAAATATTTGTTGGCTTCTTCAAAAATCTATATGTCGGCTTTTTCAAAAAAAATGTATACGTTGGCTTTCCTACAAATAAAGATTTTATCTATTAGTTTCTTTACACAGATTTTATCGATTGGATTTCTTAAATTGATTTTATCTATTGGTTCCTCAAATAGATAAAATATATATGTTCGCTTCCTTAAACAGATTTTATCTATTAGCTTCCTTACAAATAAGTGTTTTATCTATTGATTCATCAAACAGATAAAAGTAAATGAGTTTTATTGGAAGAGAAGGCCCTTATATAGGAAGTTCTTTAATCATTGGATGCATAGAAAATTCATAATTCTTTTCTAATAAGACGACTAAGCTATAGGCAACTTGTTACATTTATTTAGTCCCAATACATTTTTTCCATGACCTCTTGGGTTCCCATTAGCCGAAAAGCACATGTCAAGATCAAGGGAGTGGGAATATTATGAGGGTTTGGGAAAGGTGAGAAGAGGGTATGTATATTTGGGTCCGCTGTTTGATCTTTCCTCCTTTCTGAAATGCATTTTTATGGTATTAATTAGCCGACCCTCGTTCAACTAGTTCTACGGAATAACACATTGCAGTATGGTTTTAATTACCACAAGAAGTTTCCTTCCTATGTAATTTCACATTTATTTAGACTGCTTTTTTTTTTCTAATGGAGGAAAAAGACTACAAAAATATTAATAATAAGTTCAATTCAACATGCATAAGAAGGCAGAGAATTCATGGGCGCAAAAATTAGTAAAAGAAAATGTATATTAGCTAGTGAGTATCTTTCAACTGAAAAAAAATATTTTATCCGTTGGCTTCCTCAACATAAATCTATCTGTTAGTTTCCTCAGACAGATTTTATTTATTAGCTTCCTCAAACAAATTTAATCTATTGACTTCCTTACGAATAAAAGTTTTCCTCAAACAAATAAAATCTATTTGTTGGCTTCTTCAAACAGATTTTATATGTTGGTTTCCTTTTATATATATATATAAGGAGAATCTTCATACGCATCCGTCCATCACCATTTTTCTGGTGAGAACTCTAAGTGGGGTCCATCTATCACTCAATCCAAACATTGCAACACACATGGGACCCTATGATAGCAACTCGCGCCGCCAACTTTTAGTTGGATCCGAATTTATTGGACCGTTGGATTGACTATACACTAATCCAAACGGAATGAATTTGTAAGTCATGGATAAAGGGGTTAGGAATATGTGATTGGGACCAAATTTAATATGTAGGGTGCTTTCACATCGATCTTTCCAACCCTCTAGTCTCATTCCTTGGTGGGGTCCACCGTGGGCCCCACCAAAGAGTGTGCACGAAAAGTCCGTGAGAAACGTATGCACAGGAAAAGGCCCCTGTATATAATCTATTGGTTTCTCAAGCAGATTTTATCTAAGTATGATAAAAAGGAAAGTAATATATATTCCATGAAAATCATTTTGAGTTGGAGGAACACACCAACCTCAAAACCTCACATCAATCTGTTCAGGCCAACATGGAATACCAAACAGATAAAATATGTTAAACTCAACTAGAATAAATCTTATGTGGATAAGAAAGCCAAACAAATCTTTAAAACACAACGAAAAAATTTTGTTAAACTCAATATATAAAATCTGTGGAGTTCATCACTATAAACAGATAAATTAATCCGTCCCTAGAGGATGGAACTAAACAATGTTTATAGAGGCGGATGGTGCCCTAGTTCACCTTCATTAGGTTTTTCTCCAGCGAAGATTTTCTACTTGCTCTTTTCATCATCCACACAGTCCTAAAAATCACAGATGTGTGTTGCAATGTCCTTATCAATTAGGTTTTGCAATATGGGGTAATTGAGAATTAAAGTCATCTGGAGTAGATGCTAAAAATAACTAATTGTCAAGTATTGATAAAACATAAGATTTGTTGTATAGTAGTGGGTTCTATTGCTGTCCACGATGTAAAACCTTAAATAAGTTGGAATTAGATGATCCAAACAATGGTTCGCCTTGGACGGGACGTTGGCTTTGTTGGAAAATCTTCTTGACCTAAATAAATTGGAAATTTTAAGACATTGAAGGTTTTTGAAGAGAGATCCTCTAGAATGGATTAATGTTAATATTAATAATATGTGTGCAAACAATCAACCACGCAGCAAAAATAAATCAAATAAAAGTACACACCACAAGAAGACACAGATTTTACGTGGAAACCCAACCTAAGAAAAAAACCATAGCCAAGAATAAAGTACTATAAATCATACTACAATTATAAGAGATTACTGACAACCTTTATCCAGTTACTCCTTAACCTAAGGACTTTGTGATTCCCTTGCACAACTCCCTGCTGCAACGACCTCTTGCTATTCTTTGTGACAGATCCAAAATACCTTAACGTCTTCTAGATGTTGTACTTAACTCCCTAAAGCAATCTTCTACAGTCAGAGAAGTAGAAGACAATGATCTTTAGAGCAAAACTTCAGTCATTCAACTCTCCAATGAAAGAATTCTAGAGAAGGTGAGATCTCTAATAAGTAATCTCTTCTTAGAACAATGAGTTCTATACTCCACACATTAGGGTTGAAAGAGAACTCCTTTTTATAGCCCCAAATTCATGCCTCACAATGATATTTTGATTAGGAAAGGAGTTAGTATGAAACAGGCAAGTTTCCCTTTAATTCGTGCTGAAAAATTGTAAGTTAGCGCACTTTCTGCACTTGCCCGATCGGTCGGATAAATAGCCCGATTGGTCGATTAAGGTTCTGCCGGGGTAAAATTTTCAATATTTTTCTGTAAAATTTTGGAGATCATAACTTTCTCATTTCAGCTCCAATTGAGGCGATCTTAGGCTCTACGGAATCCTCTTGAAACGAGCTTTTCAACAGTAGTTGGCATACTTATATCCAATGCTCAGTTTATGAGATATGACCTTTTTAATCTATGTTGTCCGTAGAAAATCACTTCAATTTGTCACTTTTTCTTCTATTTATTTATTTCAGTGTATTCGGTGATTCAAACCATTGTCCATACTCAAAGATTTATAAAATACAACACTAATGGACTTAAGTTTATCCAATCCATGAATTTGCCAATAAAAAAATACTTACAATCTCCCCCTTTGGCAATTCATGGACAAAACTCCATATACATTCAATCTACCAAAAAATAAAACAAAAAAAATTCATTGAACAAATTGAAATAGCAAAAAAAATTTACTATCAACTCTGCACTAGTTACAAAGGAAATCATCTTCATCTATTCTCTCCCTGAATGCAATATCTCCCCATTTTTGTCCATAATTGACAAGGCTAGTGATCATTATACAACAAAGTTGTCAACCTGGAGGCGGCAGTAACTTCCCCTTGATTATAACTCCCCCTTAATTGTATTGTCATGACAGCACTGGGGATGGGAGCTTGATCATCTTGATCAGGGTTTTTGGCATGTTGCTACCCACACTTGTGTAGTATGATCTTTTAACAAAGTGTGAGTAACTTCTGGAGGTAAACCAGATTTCCTAACCCAAATAACACTTATCTTGACATTTGGCTTAGACAATTGTTTCTACCATTGTTTATACTTTGGCAAAACATGCAGCTTCTTATAATGGGAACAAATGTATCCTTTAACTCTATAGTGATGATAAGTGAATGTGCGTGCAGGACGTAATACATTCTTCCTTTTTAGACTGCTCATCACATTATGAATATGTGCAACATGTAGAGTAGTGTGTGCAATACTTTTAATAAAAACAGAGTTACCATTAGATTTTGAAGTAGATGCACCATAATTAAAACCAATACCACACTTGTCCTTAGGCAGCTTCTGAATACATAAGATGTCATCAAGTATCTTTGAACTAATATTCTTCTTATTCAAAGATGTTTTTGTAGAATCTAGCTTAGATAATGCAATCTTCAGATTCTCAGCCAGGTCTACTTTTTCAGCTTTAACAATTTTTAAGGCAGTTTTCAATGTTTCAAACTTTTGCTCAACATTCTTAAACTCATCTTTCAATAAACCATACTTGTGACTCTCAGTAGTCAGCTTATCAGCCATGAAATTCTTTTATCCTTTTAACAGATGAACTTGTGATTTGGCATCCTCTAACTCTTTTTTAAGAGACAAAATCTCTGTTACTTAAGAGCATCTTTTTCAAATAACTTGCTCATCTGCATAAACTTGTCCAATAAAATCTAATATTCTGCTTTCCAATCATCTTCTTCATCTGAAAGTGCAATATCAGTAGTATCTGCAATAAAACTTTCATCGGGCACATTGGATCTAGCCATAAAAGCTACAAACTTGCCATTCGCAATATTATTCGAATCAGGTCCAAGGTCTTTTTCTTCTTCTAAATAATCATCATCCTAAGTTTTTAGAGCTTTGTATGTGGGATTGTTTTTTCTTGTTAGGACAGTCACTGGCATAATGACCAAAACCTTGACAATCAAGTCACTTAACCTTGGCTAATGTCGTCTTTTTTTCAGATTTTGATCCTTTCTAGTTAGCTTTCTTAGCTTTCATGATTTTTTTAAATTGAACCATTAACTAAGTAATATCATCATCAGAACCCGAATCAGTTTCAATTTTCTTTGCAGATTACTTCACGGATCCTTTGAAAGCTTTAAAAGCCAAACTGTTATTCTTTGCTGATTTTCCCTTATTTAAACGGTTTTCTTCGAAAGTCTGAAGATTTCCAACCAACTAATTCTTAGTGACGGTTTCTAAATTCTTATTCTCTTCAATAACATCCACCTTTGAATTAAACTTTGAAGTAAGAAACCTTAGAATCTTCTTGACAATTTTACTTTCAGGAATTATTTCACCTAAATTGAAAATAGAATTGACAATGTCATTCAACTTAGTATAAAACTGGTTGAAGGTTTCTTCTTCTTCCATTACAATGGTTTCAAAGGACGGATATAACCTTTACAACTTTGCTTGCTTAACAGTATCAGTACCATCATAAACAGTTTGCAAAACATCCCATGCTTCTTTTGTAGTTTTACAAGTGGAAATCTAACGAAACTCATCAACAGACACTCCATTATACATAGCATTCATGACCTTATTATTGCAATTGGAGGCACGATTTTCTTTCTTAGTCCATTGGGCTTTAGGTTTAGCAACCGTTTGCCCATCAGCAGTAATAGTGGGTTTTGAATAACCTTTTTCAACATTGTCCCACACATTATCATCAATGGACTTGAGGAATCCGATCATCCTTTGCTTCCAATAAGCATAATTTGAACCATCAAACAATGGAGGCTTCACAGTGGATGTGCCTTCTTGATTAAGCACAATTCTAGATATCTCTTAGGATCAAATACCACAAATTAGTGCAAGCCGCTCTGGTACCACTTGAAGGTTTTTGAGGAGAGATCATCTATAATGGATTAATACCAATCTTAATAATATGTGTGTAAACAATAACCACGCAGTGGAAATAAATCAAAAAAAAAAAACACACACCACAAGAAGACACATATTTTACGTGGAAACCCAACATGAGGAAAAAACCATGGCCAAGATTCAAGTACTATGAATCATACTACAGTTACAAGAGAATACTCACAACCCTTATCCAGTTACTCCTCAACCTAAGAACTTTGTGATTCTCTTGCATAGCTCCCTACAGCAACGACCTCTTGCCATTCTCTGTGACATATCCAAAACACCTCGACATCTTCTAGATGTTGTACTTAACTTTCCAAAGCAATCTTCTACACTCAGAGAAGTAGAAGACAATGATCTCTAGAGCAGAACTTCAGCCCTTCAACTTTCCAATGAAAAAATTATAGAGAATGTGATCTCTAATAAGCAATCTCTTCTTAGAATAATGAGATATGTATTCCACACATTAGGGTTAAAAGAGAACCCCTTTTTATAGCCTCCAATTTGCGCCTCACAAGGATATTTTGATTAGAAAAGGAGTTGGTATAAAACATGCAAGTTTCCTTTTTAATTCGGACTGAAAAATTGCAAGTCGATGCACTTTCTACACTTGCACGATTAGTCGAATAAATAGCCCGATTGATCGGATTAAGGTTCTGCCAAAGTAAAAATTTCAGCATTTTCCTGTAAACTTTTTGAAACCACAACTTTCTTGTTTCAGTTCGATTGAAGTGATCTTGGGCTCTACAGAATCCTCTCGAAAACGAGTTTTCTAACGGTAGGTAGCATGCCCATATCCAATGCTCGGTTTGTGAGATATGACCTTTTTAATCCACGTTGTCCGTAGAAAACCACTTCAATTTATCGCCTTTTCTTCTATTTCTTTACTTCAGTGCATTCGGCGACTTAAACCATTGTTCATACTCAAAGATTTGTAAAATAAAATACTAATGGACTCAAGTTTTGTTCAACCCATGAATTTGCCAACAAAAAAAATACTTACAAACATGTTTTTGGTGCCAAAGTTTCTACAATGCATTAGAAAATGCTCATATTCATATTTTTCAAGGTTTGGTGCAGCACTTTTTCATATAATATGGGAGGTTTTTGAATTCCATAAAAAATCATTTCCTCATGGGACTATCTTATATTTGTTGTAACACCCCGATCATAATTAACCGGTTTAGTAGTTAATTTCTATTGTTGTCAGCGTATTGTTGAAGGATTTTCTTGGATCATTATGTCTTATTCTTGTTGGGTTAGGTTTGGATACTTGGTTAGGTAGTTGGGTTGAGTTTTACCTAGATTAGGTAGCTTCGGACCCTTTTTCGTAATTTTTTATTTTAATTGAGTTTGTCATTTCGGCGCTGTCTTGATGTCATCGTGCGTCTTTCGTAATGCTTTTTACTTTCCATAAGTGACTCGGAATCATTTACAGTCGTTTGAAATGTTTAAGTACTCATTTGACTTGACTTGTAATTTGTATAACTTTTGGACCTGATAGCAAATGGCTAAAATATCTATATATAATCAACGCCTCTTTCATTCTTATCCTCTTCTTCTTTGTCTTTTTCTCTCGTTCTTCTTCCATTTTCGTCGTGGCCGGTGTCAAGCTCCGATTTCTCGTGCCGGGTTTCCTTAATTTGAATCTAGAAACGGGTGAAGTTTGATTCGTCGTCAGTTAAGGCAAGTATAAACAGCGATTGGTTAAATACATATTGGTAACTTGTGATGATTGTGATTTACTTCAAATATCTTAGTCTATGCATGTTCCACAACCCTCTTGATTCTTCTTTCAATGTTAGGAAGAGAAATAGTTTTGTAAGCTTTAGAACAATGGGTAATTAGTTCTGTTTGTGGCCGGGCGGGTAATTAGTTTTGTTTGTGGCTGGGCGTATCAGGGCCGACCCATCGGTCCTGATAGTCCGACCGGTGGAATTGGTGTTTTGGGAGCAGGTCCGATCGGTCGGACTTGTACCCAATTGGCCGGGTTGTGCACTTTTCAATAATGTAGGTTCTTCATATAAATGGTTTCAAGTTTAATCAGAGGGATTTCATAAACCTCCTCGTGGCCTACTTGTTAAGCTACGTAATGGACTAAGAATTCTTTATGGTCCTGTTATAAGAGCACCGTGTGTAACACTCCGACCCGATTTGATCCAGATTAGTGGGTAATTATGCGTGATTTTGTTGTTAAGTGTGTTTTGATTTTGCTTTTCTTTAGTTTTGAGTCATGGATAGGTAGTTTGGGTTGAGTTTGACCTGGTTTAGGTAGTTCGAGCCTTTTGTCATAATTTTGGCTTTTGTTTGACCTTGTCAGTTTTGCTTCATTTTGATGTCAAAGCGTGTATTTCGTTGAGCTTGTCTATCTTTGTAACTGTCTTGGATCCGAATGATTTCGTTTGCTCTCGTTGGATCGTCAGTTGACTCAACTGGAAATTGTGTAATCTGTTTGGACTTGTTTGTAATTTGGATTCCTTTTATCTTATAAATATCCTACCTACCCTCTCTCTCGTTCTCTCTCTGTTTGTCTCTCCCTCGTTCAGCTCTTTTTCTTTCTTCTTTCGTTTCAGTCTCGTGAGGAAGAAGGGAGCTCTGTTTGTCCGTTGTGGTGTGTGTTTCCAGCGGATTGAGCCAAGCAACGACTGTCGTGTGTGTGTGATTTCACTGTGAGGCAAGTATAAGCACAAGTAGTATGAACACTGATTGGTATTGCTTTGACTGTGTATATATGGTTATACGTTCTTATAATCAGTCTAATGCTTTTGCAATCCATTATGGTTTTGTACTTGTGGTATGCCTTGATACGTACAGCTTCCGCGTACACTTGTTTGCACGTGTGATTGATCCCTTGTGTGTGTATGCTTGGACGGGGTCTACGTGTACATGCACGGGAGTACGTATGTCATTGGTTAGGTTTTCTCTAATCCCGATTCTCTGGGCTCGGGTTGTGACACCGTGACTTCATCTTAGACCTTACATAGTTACACTTTAGGCTTTGATACTGCAAAGCCGGAATATCGGGCAAAGACCTCACACCCTTGTGAGTTAAAGACCATACCAGTCTTAGCAGGCCTTTCAGATTTAGATTTCTTAACTTTATCTTACCCTTTGAGTCCTTTATGAACTGACTCTGTGCATATCAGAGAGTTTCAGGGCCGATCAGTCGGTCCTGAACTTCGATCGGTCGGATTTTTGTTCTGAATGGAGTCCGATCGGTCAGACACTTACCCGATCGGTCGAGTAAGTCACCTGTAGACTTGTAGAAAATGTAATGTATAGAACATCCTGAACCGTTCTACATTACTTGGAGACCTGTAGATGAACCACATTAATGACCGAACATATGAATATCATAAATTATTTTGGGGGTTGAGATACATTCATGGATGTTATCCATTGGTTAAGCACCTCTCCATGGGTGTTGATTTAAGGGGCTCCGATGCTCTTACTTATACAATGAGACACCAAAGGAAGAACAACCGAGTATCGAATAACTTAAAACTACATCATCATGCACGGTTAGTAACTATTGATAACTGAGTTAGGGTTGGCTAGTAAAATAATCGTGATTCCTGTTAAATAATTCAATTTGCATTGCATATTGACTACGGTTTTGCCCTTTTATTCACATTGTACGCATTCTGCGTTGGGGCAATGATTGGATATTACATGAGGGCTCTGTCTATGGTTAATCCCGGGCGGAAACAACGGACTTCTATGTTTAATACTATCCGTCTGATTCATATGTGTTGATAAGCCTTGACATGTTTTATGGTAATTCGGATATCTTAATCTTGACATGGACTTGACGCAGACAATGCATTACTTGTCTACCCGTTGAATTGCTTAGATGTTGAACGTTACTCGTATATTACTTGCTTGACATGTGGGGTTTGTGTATACACGTATAAGTATTGTGCCTTAATATGACTTGTTTGATATGACCTACATGATATTACCTGCGTTTAGTGCTTGAGTCTCATGTGATGCACGCACTGTACTACTTGCTTGTGATATATCATGACACATGTACTACACTGTTTGACCGACTGACTGACATTGATTGACGTACATCATATAACATGACTGATCTTATCTGTCTGGCTCTACTAAGCCTCAGCCTTAGGTACCTGACGGGGTTGAATTTGACGTAGTTTTATGTTGTTGTTGCAGCGGGCTACCGTCTTGGGATTCCGGACCCCAGGAAACCAAGACCCATTTGGCTAATGGTGTTATATTATGTTTGATTGCTCCTCATTGGGGAGAATATAGCATATGTAGTAGCCACCTAGTATAATATTTCTGTTATTAACTCGTATGGCATGTTTTACTCATTGCATGATTTGCCTAGTATATGGAATTGACATCTTATATGATTACCTGTTACTGCTTCTTTTATACACAACACGTGTTACCTTTATGTTGTTTATACTTTGCTAAGCTGTCGTACTCACTCGTTGTTCTTGGTGTTCCAGGATTAGAGTTAGTTTCCGATCCCTTGAAGATTAACCTGACTTCAGAGGAGATCATTGAGACCCCAATGAGACGGGAAGTGGTTGTGATTGATCCACTCCAGTGAGGGCCGTGTATTCCTCACATTCCTATTTGCTGCATGCTATTGTATATGTAATCATTGAATATTCTCTCATGTGTTTCTTATGATGTTTATTTTCCCTAGTGATTATGTTTATCGTATCTTTTTATGTTTTTTTATGTATTGGTACTATCTACAGCTTCCGTGTACAAGGATTGCACATGTGATAGTTCCTTTGTATATGTACACCTAGACCAGGTTTAGGGGTACAATACGGGAGTACATGTGTCACTGATTAAGTTTTCTCCTAATTCCTGATTTCTTAAGCTCTGGTTGTGACACTTGTAGAATCGATTTTTTGTGCAGCACAAAATCCCTGCATTATACACAGATGTCACTAAGGCATGTGCACGACATTCTTCAAATTAAGAAACTGTCATCGGTTATGTAGGAGAGTGATTTCCTGTTGTCAAGTTTTTGAAATTTTTGTGTGGTTTTTGTTTTCTAAATGAAAGAATTTTTCATTATTTTCATTTTAAGCACACATGTTTATCACAAAATATTGTTTTTCTAACCTTGCATAGGAGGAAGAAACACGCTTCTTACAAAAATATAATTTGTTGTTGCACCCAAAAAATAGAAACTGCAACTTATAAAACAAATTTTCTTGGTTTCATGGTTTTGAGTTTTGTTGGTGTTTGAGCTGGTGTAGTTAGATGGGCCTGCCATAGCACAAATCTATTGCAGATTAAGAGGATTAGTGCTTAGTGGAGGGAGGAGAATGAGCTTAGCCATAACTATTGGTCCAAGTGGGGTGTGTTGGGTTTTGTCTTATATTCCAGTTTAGTAGAATCGATCATCTAGTTTAGCTAGAATCGAGGTTTGGGATTAAGTGTATTTTAGTAATTATGTATGGGTTTTCTTATTGGCCAAGAAGGTAGAAACTATATATATTGATACACTGTAATCCTAGATTTAATGAGATTGATATAGAATTATGATAAATGAGTTATCTCCTCCATGAACATAGGTGAGATTGCTGAACCACGTAAAATTGCATTGTTCATATGTGTGATTGTGTGTGTTCATCGTGGTTGATCCGTCGATTATGGGTAGTTTTCATTATACTGATTTTCCTAACAAGTGGTATCAGAGCAATGTGGAGATCACGTGGGCTTTGCGATTGAAGGATCGGATCTATGAGGGAAAAAGAGAACAGTAATTCTACTAAGATCCATCTTTTTGTTGAAAGCCAGGGTTCTCAATTATTAGCTCATACTAGAAAAGGAGACCAGGTTTAAACTTTGGATTTGAGCAAATCAATTGGAGACATTTGAGGCCTTATCGTTGTAGATCTGGTTGTCCGGATCATCTCTATTATGGAACAGAGGAGGAGAAGACACTAGGTCCTATTTTCCGCAAATCAAAGAAAAAGAAAACATCTATGCTCTGTTAGGGTTTCTTAAAGGAGGCAGAGGTTTTCTTGTTGAAGACAAAAAAGAAGAAGGGTAGAGGTTTCTGGTTGCAGAAACCGTTGTAGAGGAAGACAGAGAGGGGCTTTGTTTGATAAAAACATCCGTGGTGGGCCATGATTTGAAGTGGAAAATCGTCGAAAAAAAAAGGAGTTGCAGAAGAAGGGACAAGGCCTGTTGTAGCCGCTTTACTGCCACGCCAGCCTTCGCTGGGTTGCCTTTGCTGTTGCTATCTCCTCTGCTAATCACCAACTCCAACCATTGTTGAGGAAGAACAGAAGGGGTTAATCCTAGAGTTCTACCCTTGTCTTGCAGATCGAAACAAGAGGAAGAGGGGCTGGGGGTTTCGGTCCCTAGTTGCAGGAATCGGGGAGAAAATGATAACTTTTGGACCTAGTTTGTCAGGCCAAGTCGGTTCTGGGACGGATTAAACATGACCCAATTTCAGTAAAGCCATGCAGGTTTTTAGGTTTGGATTAAGGCAGGTTGGGTTTAACCTGATCCGTTTGTGCATAGCCTAGCCTAGTAGTAGGAGTAGTGCTAATGCCAGGTGACGTTATCAGGGTGACGTCAGCAATAGTGTGGTCAAAGGTAGCTTGATCGGATCAACATCTGAGTTTATTTCTATAATATCTTGATTGACCAGCGTCCGATCGGAGATCAGTTTGTGCTTGTGGACTCGTTGTGAGTAGATTTATGTGTTTGTGGAAGAAAATTGATAGTTCAACAGTCAACATGGATGTTTGACCAATTGAAGTGTAGAAAGTTATTTCTACGATATCGAAGCCATCTGAAGTTAGATTTCAGATCCATTTCTTCCAGTGTACTCGTAGTAACGGGATCTATGAGGCAAATAGAAGATATTGGCAGTTTGATTGACATAAATTTGTGGAATTCAATAAACAGACTGATTCACGATAATAACAATGGATTTGAGTATCACGGGCCATATTAAAGTGTTTGCTGGAGAAAAAACTGTAGGGATTGGCAGGGATGAGTCAGAGACTCCGTGACACGGTAATGATTGAATAGTGTTATTTGATGTCTTAAATGCGAGATTGCTCGAAGACTTTGTGGAAAGCTCAGATTCACGTCAGAGGGATCAAGTATTAGCAAAAGAGCCAAAGTGGAAGGAAAAGCAAAAGAATTAGAATCGAAAGGAGGTAGTCTATAAGAAAGCTCGGATTCGGAAGACGGGAAATCACTTTCGGACGCAACAAGTATGGATCGGGTTAATGATTCATGGTATTGAGATTTTGATTCTTCCTATCATGTATTATAGTAGATATTTGTTTGATACAAATAAATTACAATGTTGATGGATCTATTTTTATGGGGGATAAGGCAAATTGTTGAGCATTTGATATAAGAGCGGTAAAAATCCATATGTATAATAATGTTATTTAGACAGTAACAGATGTGATGAATATTTCAGGTTTGTAGAGAAATTGGATTTCTTTGGGTCTGTTAAACTTTAGAGGCTACAAGTGCACTATAGCAAGTGGAGTAATGATGGTGGATAATGAAACATTGGTCATCATGGGGTGAGATGGTCAGAAATTTCTACATGTTGATAAGGGATTTTTTTTCAGGTGGAGTAATGAAGGAAATATCAAATAATTAAGGAGGAAATACATGGTTTAAGTGGAGTTAGATGCGATGAGTTCATAGGAAGATGGCTTGCAGGGTCTTCAATGTTATCATTTAGCGGAAACCTAAGAAGACTTGAACGGAGATGATTTCCTCTGAAAAGACAGTCTTGTTTAGGTTAAAGTAAGCAAGTTTAGCACTGGGTCATACCTAACTCACATGTGCAATGTCCAACACACCAAAACACGGTAGAACAGTACAGTTGTAGGTTTGATAAGAAAAACACCAGAATGGAGACAGAATGAAGGATTTACAAGGTATCAGTGAGATTCGGATTTGGTGGGGTCTTTAGTTTTATCTTGACGAATGGAAGTTAGTTCCATTGTATTATAAGGATGCATGCATGTGGCATCAAATGGATGGCACTTCAAAAGTTCAAGATAGGAGTGTTAAGGTCAAAGGAGGCAACTGTATGAAGTCTCAAGTCAGTTTGGACTTGATCGACACTGGACAATGATGAAATTGTTTGTGCACTCGGGATAGGCGCACTAGGTTGTAGCATGTGCTAAGCCGTACCTTTTAGTGTGGTATGGGGAGTGCTGATTCAACATATTAGAGTGTTGAAGAAAGAATAATACACCGTTGTTGTAGGGACATACTATTTAATAAGGTGCATGAAGATATTGCCAAGCATCTCAAGGTGGCTATGCAGATTTGCAGAATCCAAGTTAATGTAGAGATTATTGGGTTTTGTCTTGTATTCTGGTTTAACTAGATCGTTATCTGGTTTAATTAGAACCGAGGTTCGGGGTTAGAGGTATTTTAGTTATTATGTATAGGTTTTTTTGTTGTTCAAGAAAGCAAGAACTATATATACGTTGATGTACTGTAACCCTAGACCAAGGGGATTGAAATGAGATTATGATAGATGAGTTCTCACTTCTATGGACATACGTAAGGTTGTTGAACCATATAAAACTGTTGTGTTCATGTGTATGATTGCTTGATGGTGTGATTGTATGTATTCATCGTGGTTAATCTGTCAATCGCGAATACTTTTTGTTGCACCACTTTTCCAAACAGGGTGGTGGTCCCACATCTAATGCATTGATAGTCCCATGTTTGATACAATAAATGCAGGGTGGCGTAGTTTTTAAAGTTGGTTGGCCCTTTACAAAGATGGCCTGGGTTTCAATTTCATACACAGTAGCCAATTCAGAAGTTTTAAATGACTACATTTTATGGAATTCACTATAGTTTTATGATGAGATCATGAATTGCTATTTGAAATCTTCAAATCGTCATTCAAAAACATAAAGCTTTGTCTCGTAAGCGTATTATCCTTTCATAGAAAGGATTGTGCAATTGGTATTGGTAACCTTAAGGGGCCGTTTGTTAATTTTCTTTCATTATAAAGTTAAAGTCATCTTTCATTTCAACATACAACAACCTAAAATAGTTAAATCAAAATATCACATTTCAAAAAAATTCTTCTATCTTTTTACATAAAAAGGAAAAAAAATTACTTTTACATCCCACTAACTAACAAAAAAATATACTTTTAACAAAAAAAAGTCAAAAAATTATATTATCTTTTCACGAAAATACAAAATCTAATTATTAGATGGATTGATTGAACCCTTTTTATTTTTTTATCTTTTAAATTTACCATTTACCAACGCCGCTCTCCGAAATAAACTAACAAATCGGCCTAAAGAAAGGGCAGACTTTTAGCAAAAGTGATCATCATGCTTTAGTGTATGCCGTTCGAGTCCATCAGTATCGCATCCCATCTGAATAAAAGGGTTGTGCAATTGGCATTGGTAACCTTAATGAAAGGGCAGACATTTAGCAATAATGATCATCATGCTTTATCGCACGCCGTTGGTGTCCATCATTGTCGCACCCATCCATTCAGGGCTGTCGGTGTCAATGCCACCGCTTACAAGCTGGATAGGATTTGTCAGGACTCATTTGAGAGGCTTTCAATTGGCGCTTATACAAAACCTGAAAAAAAAAAATGACTGAAGGCTACAAACATCCACCCATTTTTGACAAACTCTCTTTCTCCTCTCCGATCTCTATCTTAATATATATATCTAATAATTTAATAAACTTAGTATCTCTCGCAATATTCCAGGGCCTATAAAAATGAAGGTCAAGTAAAAAAAAAAGGTCCATTGAGATGGTGTCCAGTCAAAATGAATATTGGTCATTTCAAGCTTGAAAAAAAAGAATAAAAAAAGAAAAAAAGGATGGTCGTTTATTTAGGATGGGTTTCAAACATTAGCAGTTTATGGTGGCCCACTTTAATTTCGTTGCCTACATGTTATTGCTCATAATATGTAATGTTATTTTTCATAGTTTTTTATAAGAGTCAATTATTTTTCAGTGTTGACTAAGTCTGTCTTGATTGATTTAAGGCCGACCAAATTTTTTTTATTAGTATATGAGGAGCATTGATGGATTCTTTTTATCACAGCAGTGGCAGGTTCCGGCAGACAGATATGTATCTGCATCTCTGATCTCTCATAAAGTAAATGATACAGACAATATGCGTCCACATTCATCGGAATGAGAGGAGCAGGTCTTGGATTTCAACCTCCTTGCCCCTCCAAAAATAGAATAACACAAACGACAAAATGCAGATCAATGACCCAAATCAAATCAAATGGAAGGAATGACGACACACCACAGAAAAAAAGACAGAGAATGATGCAAGTGCTAACGTTGGTCGTCGCATTATCAAACGCGACGGCCGTTTAGCTTAATAGTAAAGCTAGGACCAGTCAAGAGTCAGGTCACTGACGTCATGCATGGTTGATTATATGGAGCCAGGAAATTTTAATTTAACCAGTGGGACCTGCCCCCCCCCCCCCCCCCCCCCCCCCCAGTCTGTTCTGTGACCGGATCCGGTGAAACAGTCGATTAGAATGTACAGAAGACAGGGAAGGAACGAGATCATTTGTACGTCACTCTGGGTCAACCTGATTGTTTGTGACTGTAGCTCACTTTGTTTGGAGTAAAACTTGGCCCAGTGTAACCCTTAGGGCTCGTTTATTAATTTTTTCTGATTATAAAGTTAAAATATTTTTTATTACACCATATAATAATTCAAAAAAATCAAATCAAAATACCATATTTCAAAAAAATTCTTTTACCTTTTTATGCAAAAATTCATAAAGTTACTTTTTCATCCCATTAACAAATAAAAAATATCTACTTCTAATACAAAAAGTCAAAAGTTTTATTTTCTTTTCACTAAAAACAAAATCTAATCATTGGATTGATTTAACATCTCTCATTTTTTTATTTTTTAAAATTACCATTCACCTCACTTCACTCTACCAGTTAAATTAACAAATGGGCCCTTAACGCTGGTTAGGGCCGGTTTGTTTGCTGATATTGCTCGTGAGGATTGAAAGTTCTGGGAATTGTCTTTCGGGAGTTATTTTTATTTTTATTTTTTCTAATTTATGTGGATTTACGATTTAATTTCCCTGTTTCTTTTCAGTTGTTGAGTCTGTCTCTTTTCCTTTCCTACATGGAACTACCATTTGGAGAATTAGTAACTTTTTCAGAACAAGTATCCTAAAAAATGTTCAAATCAGGCAAGTACTTCTTAAAGGCGCATCTGTGCTGAACTATGGAATACTTCTATTGTTTTACATGACAAACCCAGGTTGATCCCTCCTCCCATGGAAAACAGTTTTTTTTGCGGAATCATTTAAAAGTCAGTTAATTTTTTGCTTTTCCTTGTGTAAAAATAACCATATTAAATGGAAATTTTAGTGTAGCACAAAAAAGTATTTATGTTTTCTATGTTTTTTCTGTCAAAAAAAGGATCACATGAACATACCCCAAGAGGACATTAACTTTGAGCGGATTCTATAGATGGGCTTCGCGAGTTTATGGGAATGAATCATAAACAATTCTCTGATGCAAAGTATTCGAAAACATAACGTGACTTATATCGATTGTTAAGTCCTATGCGGGCTGCAACCTAAAGAAATTTTAGAGTGCTGCCAAACAATTCAATTAATAGGGCCATCTTCGAATCAAATCACTTGAAAATTGTCTCTCTCCCTTTATGCTAAGATGAAGCCAAGTTTCATTCATCTTGGAGTAGGCCTCACCTTTTGACTGATATGTGTGTGATACCGATAACCTATTGAATGCTGCACCCATCACTGGATGAAGTGAAATTTAACCCAATAGTAAAATTAGGTTATCTGGCAGTTGGACCAAAGAAGGCAGCCCCACATTTGATTTCATAGTGCTTGTTTTTTTCATAAGGGGACAACTTAAAACTAAAAGAAACGGCCCAAAGGGCTACAAAAGGATTCTCAGATATCCAGGATAACAGAGGAGTCGTGAAAGAGAGACCCCACAAAAGAAGAGGAAGGCTTTAACAAGAAGAAAGAGAGAAAGAAAAAGAGAGAAAGAAAGGGAAGGAAACAAAATGTAGGAGAAAAGTGCGATGACACAAAAAAAACCGGCCACCGGCATTGAGGGAAGAAGAGGGCCTGGTCCTCTTTACATGCGATGATCTCTATCATTTGCTTCATGAGGAACATGGGGTTGGTTTGATAACGCCTCCATAGCCAGCTCCAAATTGACGTAAAAGTTTCTGGAGTAGAGACCAGCTTAACCTAAGTCTTAACCCATCTCTGTTCATTATAGAAGGCCGGACAAATGAGAATAGACACCCACTCTCCAACCACCTTTCTTAGTTGTTCGAGATGATCAAATATGGTAACACATGGTACTTGGGAGACTCTGTGACCCAATAAATACAGGTGGAAATGAGGTAACTAGTCTGTCATTGGAGGAAAACATTAAAAAAAAAAAAGATAATGCCAAATGGATTTAAAAAGTAGTACAAATGGGAGATAATGAAAAGTCGCATATACTAAGGACAAAACATAATTTAAATATATAAGTTGATAAAAACTCACATTACATATGCAAATGAGAGAAAGGGTAGGTTTTGAACCTGATAACATCTCAACAATAACATGCATTCCTTGAACTGTTAATCCCATTTTAAAATGGGCGGAGATCTTTGGACCAGCCATTTTTTGGGCTCTCAAAACTTAACCGCATTTTAACATGGGCGGACATCTTTGGACTGCCCTTTGTGTAGATTATCTTATATTTAAATACACAAAAGTATCCTCGATCTCTCAGCTGTATTCTATGCTACATGTATCATGTACACTTTGGGCAGTCTGATGCTTTGATTTAGACAAATTATGAGTTGAAGGAGTGAAATTGAGAGTAGGTCTCTTATAGTGACAATTTGACCTAGTCAAGATGAGCGTCCTACCATTAATTAGGGTATCTCAAAATTTAACTCCATGACCACGTAGAATTGACCATTTGATAAAAATGTGATTCAGGAATATATGAATTACATTATTTTAAATTTTAATCATATTATTTTATTAAAGTAGTCAATCTTTTGGACCAGCTCCTATTAAAATATGTACTGGGATATACATTTTCAATAAGAGGCCCCATGTGTACTTCCACTCTTCAAGTGGGAATTTTCTCCTCTCTGGGGGTGGGCCCAAGTAGAAGGGTACGGCGGCTTAAGTCCACACCCAAGCAGGAAAGTCTAAAAATTTCTCGGTAGTTTCTGAAACTAATAATTGCGTTTTACCTAGGCTTGAATATAAGCACCATCACCAGCTCGTCGTCTACCTTCACCGCCAATCCCAAATGATGGCATCTCCCACCTCACGTCTCTTCACCACCCACCAAGCCCCTGGCCGGGCTCTCTTTAGGCTCTACTCCACCCTGTTCGCCGCCGGGATAGTTTCTCTCCTCTACTACCGTCTGACCCACATCCCAGCTGACCACCGCCTCCTATGGCTGCTAGTCTCTCTCGCCGAGTTCTGGTTTGCCGTCATGTGGCTCTTGCAACAAAGCCTGCGGTGGAACCCTACTTGCCATGTCACTCACCCCGAACGCCTCCCGTCGAACCTCCCTCCTGTCGACGTCATGGTGTGCACTGCCGATCCCGACAGAGAGCCGCCGATGCTCGTCGCAAACACGCTCCTATCCCTCATGGGGTATGACTATGATGTTAGCAAGCTCGCTTTCTATCTGTCCGACGACGGTGGGTCCGAGCTGACGTTCCATGCTGCGTATCAGGCCTCCATCTTCTCGAGACACTGGCTGCCGTTCTGCCGGAAGTATAATGTCGAACCACGGGCCCCACAGGCCTTCTTCAGCTCTGAGAATTCTGTCTCACGCGCGGATAGTGGTAGAGGCACTTTCCGGGCGGACTATAACTTAGTTCAGGTGACTATTCTCTCCAATCTGTTTTTTCCCTCTTAATTACATACTTAACAAAAGTGGTGTTTTCTTTCTAATAATACAATGATCTACCATCATGGGGGCTTTTCAGGTTTGCCCTCTATACTCAGGTTTGGTGATTGTTGAAGAGCATCCAATATAAAGCTTTAAAACAGATACATGGTTAAAAAAATCCCTTTCGTTTTCTAACCTTTCATTTCAAATCTTAGATCAGAAACCCAATTTAGTATAGATTACCAGATTTGTCACTCACCTAGTCACTGGGAGGTTCCCTCCTTCCATATTAACCAATAAATAAATAAAATATAAAGTCACTTTGCATATTTGGTAAGATGTTCTCTTTACTGGTCAAGCAACTAGATGGATACGGTTTGTTCTCAGATCTAGCACATTTATACGATCATAATTTTCTTCGGTGAAGTTATGGGTTTGAACTCAAGTTTTGTCTAACCCATGCATTTGCCAACTCAAAAATCCTTACAAATCTTTTTAACCTCAACTAAGAGGTGCAACCTTAAGAGACTAAAAAATTTGAGTAAATAGGAACTCACACATGCGACATGACACAACTCACATATATGAAATAATTATTAAGTGTCCTGGAAAATAAAATATATCAATGTTGAAATGAGTCAAGTTATTAAGTGAAGATGTTGACTGAACCCTAATTATCTATGATTTGCTTTACTAAAGTGGGAAATGATAAGATTTGATTTACTAAAGTGGGAAATGAGTAGGTAATCATTTGTGATGGATGGCGAGACATTTGATGGACATTTGTCGATCTATAACTATTTAATTTTATCTTTATAAGAAAAAACCTTTTTTATTTTATCCCATTTGATAGAAAGCCGTTGTTTGGATTCTCTAGGAATTCAGTATCGAGCAAAAAACTTGCTAATTACCATTTTTAAAATCTTAAAATCGTTCATCAATCACATGGTTCGTCCTTTCATTGTTTCAATTATGATATGGACTACGGATGATCACCAAAAAAGTGTTCCATGTGCTTGAAAGTGGTTTAAATTCATCTAATCACATGTTAGTTATTCCATTGTTTCAATGATATGAGCTACGGATGATTGCCAAAAGAGTGTTTCATGTGTTAAAAGAGGGAAACACAAGTCTTGCCATAGAAGAAGCACACATTCTGGCGTAAAAGTCTCAAATGATTGTACCCGACACGCTAACTTAATTGGATTGGGTAAAAAATTGCTAGGGAATCTTTTTTTCATCAAAGGAGAGATCATTTGTTTGTCATTTTTTGATATTTTCACCCATTTTTTCTTTAATGTTTACAACTTTGCCAGGAAGACATTTATTGGAATTTTTAGAAAATCAATATTATGCAAATAAACAGGCCATTGGTTTATTTAATAAGAAAAAAATGGCCCTTACTAGATTTCTCTTTCCAAAAGGATTGGGTGAGCAAGGGCGGAATTACGGGTTGAACGCCGTAAATGTAATTCTAAACTGTTAGTTGTTTTATAGTTAGTTAGTTGGTTTTTTTTCTTTTATTATTGCCTTTTTAGTGGACCGTGGACCATTAGCAATTTTCAATACAACGAGACTAATAGAGATTGCTAATGTTTTAGTGAAAAATAAAAAAAAAGCATAAAAGTTTTGGCTTATTTTTAAAACAGATTATGGAGACTTAATTTTTTTAAAAAAATTTTAAAAAAATTTCACAATTCTTTCAATCAACTGCTTTCAACAAAAAGAATCTTAAAATAATCAGCCAAAAATTTTACAACCTTTGTTTATATATGGTAAAAGCAATGGCTTGTGCATTCAACTAGTAGTCAGGTGAACTTTTAAGGCCATCAACGATCACGAGAATGACAAGAATAAATGATCATCATCTCAAATTTAAAAACTACAAGAATAACAAATTTATCATTACAATGAATGGCTCTGAATAATGTTTTCTTTCCAAATGCAGGAAAGATTTGAAGAAATGCAGGATAGGATTAACAGCACAGTGGAAACCCGGAAGGTGCCAGAGGAGACGCGTGAACGACACAAAGGATTTAATGAGTGGAAGAAACGAGTCAGCCCTCGCGATCACCAATCAATAGTTGAGGTGAGCCCCATTGCCTTAAGTGGCACACATTTCGAAGTTTACACTGGCCGCTAATTTTGATGAACATTCTCAATGACTAGTGACTGGTGGTCCCAATTATTTTTTTACCCAGATTATTGGTGTTATGGGCATGCCACGATTGATGGTCCATCACAGATAAACCTCCTATTTTGGCAGATCTAACCCCTTCGAGGTTTATAAGAGTAGGAATCTAGCTCAGTGAAACGGGAAAAGCCAAAGAATGAGTGGTGATGATCTCTCATCCATGGTGGGGCAAGATTATATAAATGGAGTGGCTCTCCAAGGCTCCTTTCGCATGGAATGCATTCACGGGGACTATAACCAATTCCAAATTCATCAGCACATGAATAGGATGATACTGTTTCATGCAACCATATTGGATGCGCCTATTTAATGGTTAGCACATGGCCAATGATGCAATTAGTTTGATGGTCTTTTTCGTTTATATTTTCTATGTTCAAAATGGGAAATGGTCCAAATCTGGTAAACATTCCGTGAACTGAACGTATATTAGATCATGTAAAATAACAACAAGAATGATCATGCAAGTCTTTTTCTCCCACCTCAACCCATCTTTGAGTGTCATGGACAGTAATCTGTCCCCTATATTGAAAGTTAAATGTCATAGTTCCACTAACCTGTTTGGTCATTTTACTTGTAAAGTAAAGTAAGGTGAATGGTCAGTTAAAAGATAAAAAAAATAAAATAAAAGAAGTTTAATCAATAAATGATTGTATTTTGTCATTTAATGAGAAGAGAATGAAACTTTTGACTTCTTTAAAGGTAGATATTTTTGTTAGTAAGATGAAAAAGTAGTTTTTTGATTTTTTAATTTAAAAATATTCAAAAATCTTTTAAAATGTGGTATTTTGGTTTGATTATATTTTGTTTATTGTGTCTTAAAATGACACCTCACTTTAATTTTGTAATGAAGTGAATATACCAAACACGGTAGATCTTGATGAGACATAAGAGAACAGACAAGGATTAATAAATTTAAGAGATTTGATTTGGTGTGTTCTTGTTAAATCATTGAAACAACAAGAATATAAAAATAGAATATGCTAGAATATAATAATATTGGTGGACAGGGTCTTTCTCTTGAAACATCTATAAAACAAAATAATAGTTTAAAAAATCCACAGAAACCTTGTCTTGAAGATATATTTTCATTTCAACAATTGGGATTAAGCTTTAAGGCTCAATCTTTTTCGCCATTAATTGCCCAAAGCACCTCCTAACCATCACAAAAAAAAATTGAGATACTGCTCAAGCCTCTTTCATCAATGTATTTTTTAAAGTTTGGTTGGCCTCGTGGCCAGGAAATAGGAAGTAAAAGGTTCCCATTAAGATTTGAAATTGTCATTAAAGTTTGAAACTATCTCTTTTGTAGTAAAAACCCTAGCTCCTTCAACTCCTCCTTGTGCAAACAATATATCCATAATCCATTAAACCACTGTACATGTCCAAAAGTAGTTTTACCATCCATTTTTCTAAAATTATCTGCATAAGAGAACTAATATTAGATCTTTTTTCTTTAGTGCACTATGGCTTGATTAACATTTCATTGAACAGATATTACTTGACTGTCATTTTTTTTTATATTCACTTTTTGGTACAGCTAGGCCAGTTTTTCTCCTGCCTATCTTGATTGTCGTTAAAGAACACAAGAAATAAACAATGTTGGGTTACTTTGAGGGAACCCAAGTTCTCTGGTTTGTACATACACAGGAGTGATGGGATAAATCATATATGTCTTTTCATTATTTTATTCTACTATTTAAAGACAAAGTTATGCAACGGTAACTTCCCAATTAGTAGGAAGTCATAACAAAGTTGATAAATCCAAAATAATAGGAAAACTCAATAAAATTGGACTTAACTTATTCTAAAACAAACCCCAAAAGATGGAAGACTACTTCTAAGAAACGTTGTATGAATGGGACCACTCCTTGCTGGCTGTAACACTTTTCACTTTCGTTTTTAAACACTTATGACATGAATTTATATATATCCATCGGTTCACTTGATATTTGCCTTTTGATTAATTTATTTAAAGTCGCGAACTGAACGAGTTTATACTGTAGTGTCTTTCACAACAAAAAACTTCCTTTTGTGCGAGCTCTTGGAAACATTGATTCCTGTTTATCCATTACATAAAAAATGCCTCGTTCACGCAACTTGGACCGGCCACTCAACAGAAGAGGGCTACAGGAGCCAAGTGATCCAATCATGTGCTAAATGGTATGAGTCCATCTGAAAAGGCCCACCATGAAACTGTTGCACCCCAAAAGGCCTTATTGGTCGAACCATCAGGTCGGCCACTGGCATTTCAAAGAAGTGAAAGTTGGAGCCCTCATGACATATTTTATTCTTTTAAACTCCTTTTATAATACTTGAAAAGCTTGTTTTATTCTTTCGTTTTGAAAGCCTTTTTGGTCCAACCATCAGGTCGGCCACTGGCATTTGAAAGAAGTGAAAGTTGGAGCCCTCATGACATATTTTATTCTTTTAAACTCCTTTTATAATACTTGAAAAGCTTCTTTTATTCTTTCGTTTTGAAAGGCTTTTTGGTCCAACCATCAGGTCGGCCACTGGCATTTGAAAGAAGTGAAAGTTGGAGCCACCATGACAAATTTTATTCTTTTTGACTCCTTTTATAATACTTGAAAAGCTTGTTTTTCTGTTTCGTTTTGCCCAGCAAAGTAAATTTATATTATAACTACCCTTCAAAATGACTGTCTTTGTGTATTCAAATGACTTTGTAAGGTTTGCTTGATGAATTATTTAAAGAAATCATGTTCTGGTCTTTGTTAGGTATTGTTACGAGGAAATGGAGGCGACATGGATGCAGAGGGTAAACCTATGCCCACTCTAGTATACGTGTCGAGAGAGAAACGGCCGGGCCACCCACATAATTTCAAGGCCGGGGCCCTCAATGCTTTGGTGAGTCTACTTCTCCATCTCTGTCTCTCAACTGGCGCTCTACTTTGGAAGGGCTACATGGAAGGACCATGTAGGTACGAAACGCTTCAGTGACCCGGGACGAGTTGAAAACTGCAGATAACATGCATAAGCTTTAACTCTTAATCATTTCTTTATCAATTTTTTGGTTACCCAGCCTGGAACTCAATAGAGTGTAGTCAAGTGAAAAGAGCAAGCCCACTCAATCAGAGATCTCACACAAGTAAAAAATATAGCCTACTCAAGTGGAAAGAGAAGTCCAAAAAGTGGGAAAAAATGACATTTCTAGGGAATGATCCCTATGCAGTCGGGTGACATGCATGCAAATAATAATAATAATAACTCCTAAATCAGGTTGCGCATATCAATTAGAATGTGAACTAAACATTGAAGGAGTTGACGCTTAATTAACAGGCCGAGTCTGATTGGGTTGACTGGGAAAATAGCAAGAGTGAGTTCAACCCTAATCTGATACATTCATTGAAGAGGTCAATAATGCAAAAAGAACCAACTCAGAAAATGAAAAGGGTCAGCAAGAATTCTGAACTATGGGGTTGGGTTTGAATCTGATTGGCACATCGGGACAGGAACTGCCACCCTTAGATCTATCCCATTGTTGTTCTTTATGATATTTATTGTTGTTATTGTTACTGTGTGTGTGACAGAATCGGGTGTCGGCTGTGATGAGCAATGCTCCATTTATCCTCAACGTGGACTGTGACATGTACTCAAATAACTCGCAGACCCTCCATCACACAATGTGCTTCTTCTTGGATCCCAAGGAGAGCCATCACATTGCTTTTGTTCAATTCCCGCAGTGTTTTGTAGGCTTGACCCCAAATGACTTGTATTCCAGTAGTCTCACCAGAGTCTTCGATGTAAGCTCCCACATTTCGAAAATTATCTTCCTACAGTACTGAAGTATTATACTTACATACCTGAATTCGCCGTTAAGTGATTAGCTTAATTACCACCCGCACTCTAATTAGCTTTTCTGGCTTATCTTCAGGTTGAACTATATGGCAATAACAGCTATAATGGCCCACAGTATTGCGGCACCGGTACAATTCATCGCCGTGAGTCTCTTAATGGTAGGATATTTACGCCTGATTTTCAACCAAAATGGGATGAGTATCCAGGTAAATTTAAATTGCCATTACATGGCCAAGAAGCATTTCCTATTTGTAGAAGCAAATGACAACTGACTATTGACATTGATTTGGTTACCTTTTTTTCTTGTGGTTGTTGATTGAACGAATTGAAAGTATGTGGAGAAAACGAGGACTGGAACGAGTTGGAAGCAAAGGCCAGAGCTCTTACAACCTGTACTTCCGAGCAAGGCAAACCATGGGGGAAGGAGGTAAGGCCTTGTATTGTCTCTCATTTAGGGAGCATTGTAGAGATGTCTATAGTCCACTGATTACCCACCCGGTTCACCGAACTACCCGCCCAAAGTATCCTGGTATGGGCCTGCTTTCTAGACCAGATTATCAATCAGGGTACACTGTTGCTTCTGGTTACCAGTCGAATTGGGTCTTGACCTTTACAGCCAGACCTGCATAATGAAGTCAGGCCTTGTTAATGGCAGGGCCGACAATCTGCTGGGTTACGGGTTTTGTTTAAGGCCTGTTGAGTGAACTCAGGCGGTTTTACCAGCCCAATAGTTAAATAGACCGGTTCTGGACGCTTTTATGCTCAAGGACCGCCCAACCCAACATATATACTATAAAAAAGGCCGATTTTGCAAATGTGCTACACCTAGGTCCTAAATTTTCATGTTTGTTAGCTGTATGGAAACCTAAATATTGGGCACAATAACTAAAATAAGCTGGGTTTGGAAATAATGATATAGAAATTTTCCATCTTATTCCTAGTCTGTAAACCTTTTTGTTTGTTTGTTTGTTTGTTTGTATTTTGTACAGATGGGCTTGATGTATGGATGTCCAGTAGAGGATGTATACACAGGCTTGGCATTGCATTCAAGAGGTTGGAAATCAGTTTATATAACCCCTGAAAGGAAAGCGTTTTTGGGCCTCGCTCCTCAGAGCACAAATGACATCCTCATTCAATACAAGAGATGGTCCAGTGGTTTGTTGCAAATCTTCCTCTCACACCTTTGTCCCTTAACACATGGGATTGGAAGGTTGCAGTGGGGTCAGATCATGTCTTACAGTTACTACTGTCTCTGGGCCCCTTGGAGTCTGCCCATCCTATGCTACGCACTCCTCCCCCCTTTGGCTATGGCCAATGGAATCTCAATTTTCCCCATGGTAATGTTATCTTGTAGATAGGATTTAGGACCGCAACTGGTTTGGGCACGTTATCAACGAAATGCTATGTTGTCAACGAGTAAAAATGCAGTTATCAACTCATCTTTCTTACGAATCAGCCCAAGACCATGTTATGCATTGAAATGCTTTCTTATGGCAAGTTTGTATAGCTGGTTTTCCGCTGAAAAAGTGAGAATTGTTGAAGTGGTTTTCCACACCACAATAAAATCCATGTTTAATGTGACTACCTTTTCTCATGGAAAAAACCTAAAATGGGCTAAATTTTCTCAAAAGCACAAACATGGGTTAAATTTTCTGCTGTTCCTTGGAAAATAAATTCCCACAGGAGTTGGAATTTTTTATTTTTATTATTTTTCCGACAGGAGGTAACTTTTGTGCAACCAATTTTCCATTACATGACAAACTTGGGCTGACTCTGGTGAGGCTTAGTTGACATGCCCATGACTGGGTTGCAGTTGCACCTCAATAAAATTAATTAGAGATTATATGACTTTTCTTCATTGACATTCAGACTCAGTCAAGGTCCAGCTGAATTTCTGAGTCAACTCAATTTGGAAATTTTCTCTAGCATAGTTAAATTTCCGAGCTTTTGTACAACCCTTGCATTGCAAATCAGAATTTAGTTTTTAAGAGTGACCCAGTTTGAATCTCACTTCCGGGACTCAAGGCTTAAAAAGGTCTGAATACAGGCCCAACAAAATGGATTGCTTACCCCAGTCCAACCAGTTGCAAGTTTGCATCTCTACTGACATGTTGTTAGCTTAGCACTAAATTAAGTAAAATAAAAATGAACAAATTTTTTTTTATTATTTTTGTAAAAAACTAATTTCTCTATCTATGATATGATGATTGTTTTCTAGGCGTCCGATCCATGGTTCAAAGTTTTTGCCTTCCTGGGGATTGCCTCCCATGCTTACAGTCTGGGGGAGATGCTGTGGGCAAAAGGAACGGTCAAGATGTGGTTGAACGAGACTCGGATGTGGATGATCAGAGGGGTATCTTCCTTCTTCCTCTCAATGGTTGTCACAGTTTTAAAATTCCTGGGGATGTCCGAGTCGGGATTTGAGGTAACCAGCAAAGTGATAGATGAAGATTCTCTCAAGAGGTACAGGCAAGAAGTCATGGAATTTGCAGTTGCCTCCCCAATGTTTGTGCCCCCTACCACACTCTCTCTACTCAATCTCTACTGTTTCCTCAGATCGACGGTGATGGTGATAGTTAAAGGTGGGCCATCGGCCCTCGATCATATGGCCTTGCAGATGATCCTTTCGGGTTTTATTGTATTTGTTAGTTTGCCCCTGTACGAGGCACTGTTCTTGAGGAGGGACAGAGGTCGTATGCCCACGTCGATCACCATCTACTCAATTGTTCTATTGTTTTCTCTGTTGTATTTGCTATCACCGTTCATATAATGGCCCTTTGAAAGTATTTGTGTGGCACAATAGCTTTGATATAAACTTGTATAATATACAAGCTTTGAATATCTGCATTCCATTTACTGTTGTAGCAAACTGCTCTGATACCAGCTTCTTGTGAAAAATGGATCTCATGCATGCCACTTATTGAGAAATTAGTAGCACAGTGAAAAATATCAGCATTTGACTGTCTAGATGCAACGATGCACACTAGTCCAAATCATCCAAGGATTTACCTAAGGGTGACCGTGCGTGGACCACTCACGGTCTGCTACGTAACCCTCAGGCAAATCCTTATATAATCTCAATTCGAGAGACACAGAGGATTTAGGTGATTTACCCATTAAGGGCTACATCTACGGGGACGACAATAAGTATAAATATATCTATAACGTCTCGAACTCCCATGTTGTAGTTAGCTCTAGTTAATCATTTGGTAGTCAATTTAAGTGTGCTTTGAAGCTAAGTAAGTTCGAATTAATGTTAGAATTGTGTGTGTGAGGTTTTGTTGGATTTCGAGTTTATTTGAGCTCAGTAGAGAGGTTGCTTGCAATTTTAGAAAATGTAAAAGCCTTTTTTCGTAGTTTTTTGAATTGTGAGGTTTTGGACTCATTAGGTAGCTCCTAATTTCATTAACTTTGTTCTCCTACCACGACCAAACCAAACCCATCGTAGCCTCCAAATACTTATTTTCCAAAAATCAAATCATTTTATGAAAAATACTAAAAAATCCATTAAAATAGGCCAAAGTCCCAATCCTTTGAAACCATGTCAAGAATGGTCTTATTAGAAAGTTAATTTTATTTCGTGAGTGTTGGTGCTTGGCGGTGTCTTAATTTGACCTATGTTTGTAAAATACGGCCAAATCAAGGTTTTTGACCAAGTTTTAAATGTGTGGGTCCCAACTCTTTTAATAAAATAAAACCGAAACCCTCCCTTCACTCTGTTTCTCTTCACTCCCTCATTTATTTTTCCCTCCAGCTGGTCCCAGAAACTCTCCCCAGATCCCCATTTCCCTCTTTTCTCTCATTCTCTCTTCCTTCCCCACCTCCCACCGTACCATCGCTGAATCTCCAGGCTTCTCACCTTGCCGCTGGCCATCTCATTCTCCGCCGAACCGCCACCACCCATTTCCCCTTTCTCGTTTTCTTATCCTTTTCGTACTCTTTTCCCTTTTCCCTCTCGCATCTTCTCCTCCCTTCTTCTTCACCTTGTTGCCATGGATGAATCCAAGTCTCCCGGCCACCATTTGATGCCAGCGTCGTCGTCTCCAAGCTTTCCTTTTCCCCTTGACCTCTCTTTCAAGTTTTTCCCCAAATCAAACAAGCCCTAGGTAAGTCTTTCCTCCCCCACAAACTAGGTAATTCGGACTTTTGATTTAAAGAAGATTTTGGCATGCTTATTAGTCTTTTTTTCTTGCATATGTATGGTTGGTTTGAGTACAGTTTGGAGCTTCGATTGGGTTTATTAGTGAGCTAGTGTTTGCCCCTTTTTAGAGAGCTAGGAAAGGACACAAAAGAGAAAGAAACAAAAAATCTCAAAACTTTTGGAACTTTTTAATTCCGAGTTTATTTGCGCCAGGTCTTTGACATTCGAACATCCCAGGTGCAGGATGTTGACATGCACCTCTTTTATCAGCCCCCCCCCCCCCGCGCCGCGACCCGGCGGGCACGTCTTAATAGGATGATCAAAACTTAAAAAGAAAAAAAAATGATAATTTACATAAAAGAAAGATAAAGGAGACTAATTCGGAGATGTAAGCCGCCTTTTTTAAATATAAGTTGATTGAGTAATCTTTGTAACATATCACTTAGTTTCCTTGGATGTATAATTCCAAGGGAAGTTAGAATGAAAGTTCTAAGTGTATAACATATCACTTATTGCATTGTACCAATAGGTTGGCTATAGTTGTACCCATATCACCTTGAACTCCTAATTAAAGGAAACGAATAAAGTATCGAAAGACTCATCTTCTTTGGAGAACCTTTCAAACTAAGGCACTATCCATCTGATTATTTTTAGAAGATCAAGTACTTTGTTGTTGTTGGAATCAAAGCTTGAACTTTGGATGGATTGAAGTGCCGGAGTCTTATTGAAGAAAATGTGAAGAGTCTTTTGTTTCGTGTTATTGTCTTTGTGTTTTGTGTTGTGTCTTGGAATGGGTGCCAAAGGTGAGGTATTCATAGCCTCTAAGCGTCTTTTCTAGTCATTTGTTGTAGGGAGAAGACTGAGCAAAATTTAATTTGCAGGAGGGTAGCGGACCGTGCATTTGTGCAATTGATTATCCTCCCACAGTCAGCTTTGTGAGGTAGCAGCAAGATTTTCATCAATGAATCATGTCAATTACCTTGAAATTAGTTAAGAATGATTTAATCATATCTCAATTGACTACTTAATGAGCTGTCAAAATTTTGAACTGTTGGCCAATTACTTTCCTTTGTCAGCCAGTGTACCTTCGGCCACTGATTTGTTCAGTCGACTAGTGTATACTTTTTATACTCTTTTTTTGAAGTGTTTTGACTTGTTTTTTTCCTTCAAACTTCAATGTGTCTTCTTAAGCTTTATCTTTGAGTTGTTTGTGCTTTGTTTTACTGTGGTTTGGATTATATTTGAGTACGGACTCTGACTTTGGATTATTGAGGTGTTTGCAGATTTCTTCCGAACATTTTTTTTTACATGTCAACAGCTACGGCATACCCATTTTCCATTTCTTCATCTAAGGCAAGTGGATTCTCATATTCTATTAATGGTGTGCATTGCTTATATGTTGATTCTGGCATTTTGATTTTCATTTACATTGCCCTTGCCCACTTAGGTTCTTATATTAAAAAGGCTAGATTCATATGTGGTAATGTATGTGATGGATTGATGGCTATGAAACACGGATACGGACACGAGACACGAATACGACACGACATGGACACGGCGATGCGGCAAATCCTAAAAAAGTAGGACACGGACACGGCTAGGACACGACAAATAATAAATATATATATTTTTATCTATAATCATAAAGTTAAAGATTAGTTATATTTTTAGCCAAATTAAAAAGTATAATGTCACAATTAATAAAGAAAAAACATAACTGATACTGGAAAAGTCAAAACTAAAATCTATAATGCATAATGTAATGTAATAGTAGGCCATAAGCCCATAGTACATCAATCATCATCAATGTACATCAATCATCATCAACATTACATGTCACAATTACATCATAATCAAATCAATTTCCTATCACATTGAAAAACAAACTATCACATTGAAAAATAAATTAGGAAAAAAAATGCAGCAGTTCTGGAAAAAAAAGCAGCAGTAGCGTGGAAATATAGCAGCAGCAGTTCTGAAAAAAAAAAAAAAAAGAAGAAAGAAAACAGTAGCAACAGCACAACAGTCCCATGGAAAAAAAAACCAACAGCACTGAAAAAAAAAAAAGCAGTAGCAGCATTTTGAAAAAAAGAAGAAGAAAGAAAACAACAGGGGAAAAAAAAACAGCAGCAGCACAGCAGTCACATTTTAAAAAAAAAAACATCACTGAAAAAAACATAGCAGCAGCAGTAATTCAAAAAAGAAAAAGAAAGAAAACAGCACCAGCAACAGCAAAGTAGTCTAGTGGAAGAAAAAAAAAATAGCAGCACTGAAAGATAAAAAAGAAAAAAAGAAAACAGCAATAGCAGCAGAACAGCAACAGCATAGGAATCCCATGGAAAAAAAAACAGTAGTAAAAAAAAAAGAAGCAGCAGCAGCAGTTAGATGGAAGAAACAAGGAAAAATCCATGCGCAGTTGCAGATCTTCATCACGCATCTTCCACGCAGATCTTCCTCATGCTCAAATCTTCAAGCTTAGATCTTCCACGCATCTTCCTCAAGCTCAGATCTTCCATGCGCAAGCATAGATCGTCCTCACGCTGTCTTCTTCTTCTTCTTCTTCTTCATTTTACTGCTAGCGGCGATTCCCCCTTTTCATCTTCTATTTCTCCGTCTCCCAGATGTGGCCATTTCCCCGCTTTTGATTTCACAAACGAAGAATGAATATAACATTAGGGTTATAAGTTTAAAGAAATTACATTTACCCCTTTCCTCTTTTTTTTTTTTTTTTCTAATTTTAACCCAAGTTGAGCTGATTTTAATTATATTTTAGTCCCGCCGTGTCCACAACGTGTCCGAGCCGTGTCCAAAATTTAAAAAATAAAAAAAATCCAGGACACGTTTTGGGCGTGTTGGACACGTGTCTCGGTGTGTCGGAGCCGTGTTCGTGTCTGACACGGACACAGGGGCCATTTTGGAGTGTCCGTACTTCATAGATTGATGGTGTTGGAGGTGATTTGAATATGCTAAATAAAGGGGGTGGTAATATCCATTTTCAGCAGGTCAAGAAATGTGAGGAAAAGGGGATCAAAATCTTAAATTTCTGAAATACAAGGCACTCCCATAACCTGGTAGAACCAAGGCGCTCGAGTGCCCTTTTTTCTGCCATGGGGGTGTCCCATGGTGATGATGGCTCGGGTTTGGGCCGTTTGTGAGGCTATTGAGGGATCTTTATATATATATATATATATATTTGAGGTTGATTGTAGAGCTTCTTTGCACACGTAATGGGGTGGTATTTGAGGACTTGTTGTGAGGATCATTGGGGAGCAGATGTACCCCTCATAGACGGCATGATTTGTATACAATACACAAATTAATCGAACCTGGTTGATGTTGGATGTACCCTTATAACTTAAGTGAAATTATATATCCAACCATACATCACCCGGGGTTTGAGTAGAGTTGTTAGGTATACAAATTGCAATCATTGACCTAGGGATGGCTTGCAATTCCTACTTGGCCTTCGGGTTTGCATGCTTGCATTGTTATTACTTTGTTTAGGATTCTTTAGTGTATGCACCCTCTTTTATATGCATGATACGTACCATGTTGAGGCTTCCCATTGTGTTTGGATGTGGGAGGACTACTTGTGTGAATATGGATTTGCTTATGAGATTTGAATTATATTAATGGAATAGTTCCTTATTGTTGGTACCTTTGTAGATGGGATTAGCCAGCCCTTTGCATTTGACTTCGGAACCTTTATTCGTGCACTACTGAGTTGGCCTATATGTGTGTTGTGTGGTATCAGGGTCTTTTGAACGACTGCGTAGGTTGGTATTGATACGAATGTACCCTATGACTTTGGACAGTGTGTGATGTACCCAAAGGTCGATGGACCAACCGTTATGAATGGAGTTTTGTGCTTGATAGCATACTTGTCATCTGAAGGTGGATTGATCCACCGTATATGGACGGAATGCTTAGCATCCGAAGACAGATTGAGCGACCGTATTATTGGCTAGGTTTTAATCGAATGTTGACTTATGTGCTTGTGCGCATTTGTGTAACCATGGATTAGGATTTCTGTTCTTTCTTATGCCCTTATTGTTTATCACTTTTATGATCATATTTATCTTTATGCCATGTTGACATTATATATTATTATGGTTTATGATTATTCACTTTTCAACTACTATTGTAGTCTGACGTTGTTTTATTTGGTGCATACGCTTTGAGTATGCTTTCCCATCAGTGTTGCACCAGAGATACTATAGGCGGTTAAGCCTACTGTAGTTGAGTTCGAGTGATGTGTAGATGTCATCTTTTGATACGTGATGACCAGCACAAGTGTGACTTCATGCTTTTACGGGTAGTTATTTGATTATTTCTATTGGCTTACAATTTTAGTTGTGGCCATTTAATTAACATATCTTTTAATTGTTTATTTTAACTTTAGTAATTGAGTTACATGTTTATTTTGATCTATTGATTATACCCTTTGTATCTGATGAAATCTCCATGGTATTGATTAATGTATTAATCACTATTTGAACTCACCACAAACCTCGATCCAAATTGGGACCATGCTTGAGGGCCACATGTTGTGGATTATTGGTGCACGTGTTGTGTTAAGCAGGAAGGGCACATGACCCGTGTGCGCATGCTGTCTGGGCCGCGGCGCATGCGATGTCAGCTGGCTCATGTGCAGGTCAACAGTATCGGCTCCTATTGAGCCAACATGCAACCTTTACAGATATTCAAATGGGCTTTGTTGTGTTCCTTGGCTTTTCTCAGCTTACTAGATTCGGTGCACGGCTCTGTATTGGCCAACTGGTTACGCACACTTGATTTATAAGAACCAAATGGAGTACACATGACAATAAGGGCCACCTGCTAGCGGCAAAGATCATGCAAGAATTGGAAAACAAATGTAACTACAGATTTCAAAATTCGTTTAAAAGGACTTGGATCTTAGATGCGTTGGAATGTTCAAACCCTTCTGTTCAGAAGCAGTGAGTTACGGAAACCTCAACAGTAACAACTCACACGGAGAGCAGAATTAAATGTCTTCTGCTGTTTAGTTTCATTTTCATAGGCGATTTAGCCTCAATGACTACACAACATAATGACTCGTCTTTTCAAAAAATAAGTTTGACCAAAGAGCTCAGGTGGGTTACAACTCATAAGTCAGAACCCACATGGTAAGTGATGACCGATGGCGAACGGTAGGCCTCAAATATAGCACAATTTGATACTAATATGTTTTGGGTTCACTATAGCATGAATTAAGATCCAAATATTACATAAAATATCAGCTTTGGTGGCATTAGGTCGTTTGGGTGTAAAACTCTTGAACCTTACCTCTACACACATTTATTGAATCCTAATATGGATTTGAATTAAAAATGGGTTTGAATATTAAAACATAAATAAAATGAGTTCAAATCATGGAGCTATGCCTGACGTTTTTTGTGTGTTTTTTTTTTTTTTGAGTTGAGTTCTTCAAGAGAATGGAGATTCCAAGGCAAATTCACTCAAAACTAAGTGGATGATATAATAAAATCTTGGACGTTTTGATCTTTCGCTGTAGACTTTGATCTGAAGCACTGCTTTGAAATTTTTATTTTTCAAATCAGGTGACCAAGAGTCACATGCACGATCTCCCCGCTGTCGATCATTGTTTTTAAACTTGAGAAATCCTCTTTGGTCAATTAAAAAGTATCCAAGAAAGAAGAATTTTTATTTTATCTGCTACTTTTTTTGTGGATTTGGTGCTGCACAAATGTGCCTTATAGAAACATTGACTTTGAGAAGCTCAGATTTTCTTAATGGACTGTTGTCTATTTATGGGTATGAACCATGGATAATTTTCTGATGCAAAGGATTAAAACTCATAATGTGATTTCTATTCATTGTTATATCCTCCTTTTAGGCCGCACATAGCAATATTTTCTTCGTCCAACCAAATAACTCAATAAATAGAACCCTTTTTTGTGTAAAATTACTCAAATTTGTGACTATCCCTTTATTTTATGATCAAATCCAAATTTGATTCATGTTGGAGTAGGCCTTCCCATTTTATTGATAATGTGTAACAGGGAGCAAATTACATACTATACCAGTAACCTATGGAACAATGCACCCAAACTTTAGATGAGGTGAAATTTGACCCAATATTAAAGGTGCTATACTCTTTGTGCCAAAAAAGAAAAGCGCTTTATTTTGTCTGGACTGAAGAAGGCAGCCCCAGAGTTTCTTTCCTTTTCTTTACCCCAAGGATACGACATCCGCCATTAAGTGTCAATTATCACAAGATGCCAGATGACTTAGAAGAACCACACGCATATTGTTTATATAAATTATTGCAGAATAAGATGCGTGGAGAGTTTGTAAAGTTAGTGTTCAAGAAGAATTCATGAAAGTTTTTATAAATATAAGATGAATTGACAGTTGGTATTCAGAAAAAAAAAAAAAAAAAAAAAAACAGATTCCCGCCAACACCAGTCATGAAATGCATTGGCACCTTTGTTTCACGCAGATGCTCAGGTAATGATGCCTGGGTCCTCAAGTTAAGGAGGAGCCAATTCTTTAAAATAACAGTAGCAAAAAAAAATCCGATTCCCACTCATTGGGCCATAGAGAGCTAATGAGGAATGGCCTATCAGTCGGCAGTGATATTCGAGCTGCCCTTGCCGCGTAGATTTATCTTGTATTATAACATAGACAACAGTCGCCGCCCCGATTCCTCAATCGTGTTATACTGTCATCACCTCGTCAGGATTGGTTCAGGCTTTGGCTCACACAACGGAGTACTTCGAAATAGTTGAACTCTTTAAGTGGGCCTGATATAATGAAAAAATGAGTTGTTCAAAATGAACATCTTCACATGTTAAGAGAAGTATTCTAGTATTTTATCTCACTGTGAAATTGACTTGTTCCATGAAGATGTGAATTATGAATATAATTTTGTTGATATAACTCATATTGCTTATCAAACGGTTATGACAAGATTAACTCTTATAAAAGTAAAATTGGTATGGTGGCGATTTTCAATAATAAACCCAAGAACCTAAATAGAGTAAAGTGGGGATTGAAACCACACTCAAACCTCAAAAAATTTAAAGCTTCCTCTATAATTTTGAAAATTTAATAATTTTTAAAATTTTTCTTACATCCTTGGTCTACCGTTGGGTGGTGTTGTGTGCGTGTGTGCATGAGCAACCAGATCAACAATCAACCACACAAGAAGACAATGAGATTTACGTGGTTCGGCAAAAATGCCTACGTCCACGGAAAATCAATTTTCACTAGGTTTTCCTCCAATCTGTGAAACCACAGCCTTGGAATCTCAGCCTCTCTCTCTCTCTTTCACTCTAGGGTTACAAATTACAACATATATATAATCATTACATTCTTATCCCCCCCCCCCCCCCCCAAAACTCCATTTAAGAAAAAAAAAATTCTCATCTATTAGAAAATTACTGTTTGACAAAACATGAAATTCGTAATATAATTAGGGAAATCACCTCAGATACTAAACTCAATTATGGTTTGGACCCACTTGGCCAACAGGTGGTTCTACTTCTTCAATCCAACATGTTTTTTTGCTGGAATCTTCAACCCAATATTTTTATAAGTTGAGACCATCCTGACATGCATGCACCCGTCTGGCAGCGGCTTGTTGCATTATAAATAGCACCACCTTCTCTACCTTTACTGCCAACTGAAAAGATGACATCTCCCACCTCCCATCTATTCACCACCCACCGAGCCCATGGCCGGGCTCTCTTCAGGCTCTACTCTTCCCTAGTCGCCGCCGGAATATTCTCTCTCCTCTACTACCGTCTGACCCACTTCCCGGCTGACCATCGCCTCCTGTGGCTGCTCGTCTCCCTTGCTGAGTTCTGGTTCGCCGTCATGTGGCTCTTCCAACAGAGCTTGCGGTGGAACCCAACTTACAATGTCACTCACCCCGAAGGGCTCCCAACAAACCTCCCTCCCGTCGATGTCATGGTTTGTACAGCAGACCCCCACAGGGAGCCGCCCGCCCTCGTCGCCAACACGCTGCTGTCTCTCATGGCATATGACTATGATGTGAGCAAACTTGCTTTCTATCTGTCCGACGACGGGGGCTCGGAGCTGACGTTCCATGCTGTGTATCAGGCGTCGATCTTTGCCAGACACTGGCTGCCATTCTGCCGGAAGTATAACATCGAGCCGCGGGCCCCACAAGCCTTCTTCAGCTCTCCGAACTCTGTCGTGGACCGCCACAGTGGGACTTTCCACCATGAGTACAACTTAGTTAAGGTGACAATTCCTTTCAATTTTAGTTTGAGTTTTTTAATTACAAAAGCACCCTCATATTTTTAGACAACCTCAAAAAAGCCCCTTCATGTCACACTTCTACTAAAAACCCCCTAGCCAACATAGTCAAATAAACAATCGTTTGATTTTTATAAATAATGACAAAAATACCTATTATATACTCTCATCAACTAATGACCTCCAAGGGTATAGCATCAGTGGTATCCTCATCTATGGGTTCGGGATTGTATTTGGTCATGATAGGAGAAGAAAATCGACATTTTTACGGTTAGTGTCATAGATTCCTCGAAGAAGCCATCTTTACAAAGCGAAAAAACAGAAAGAAGACTTGCTCCTCTGCCTTTCTGGTCTACTTGATTGTGACATGGAGAGAGAGCACCCTAAATCCCTAGCTAGGCAAACAGACTATCAGCTCAATATTCAAATCCATTAATCAATTTCCAAATAAACCACACCATCAAGATTTCAAAAAAGGAGGCAGATTCATATACAACCCAAGTTGAAAACCAATTAGTATCAAAAGATACGACTATAACTCACCTTGAGAACTAGATATGATGCCAATCCCACGAACCCACAAACGAAAAATATAGAATGATATTCAATTAGGATACTATATGTGTAGCCATATATGTATTATCAAGGATTAGAACTTGTTCGTTAAAATGTGATAACTACTGACTGAATGCCAAGACTTGCAAGGATGCCTTCGGTCATAAAATATAAAAAGGAAAAAAAAGAAAAAAGGACATGAGCTTCTCTACAAAATTTGGTGACCTTTCCTATCTTATTGTCTGAACTGAAGTATAGGCATTGTAGGGAGTTGCGAGGGAAGCTCCCATGCCCACTTCGATCACATCATCAGAACTCAAGGTTACTCCAAGACTAGCCACGCAACCAGACCTGTCATGCAATTGCCGTAGATGACATGCCAAAGTGGGAGGATTTGATGGAACATAAAACTATGTGAATGACGACCATCGATCGGTTCAGTATCTAAAATCGCATCATTTCTCTCTTTACTAGATTGATTCCAATCCCCGCTATGATTTTATCAGCACTCACAAGCTTGATGTCTGAAATTTTGGGGAGGCTTTTAAAGCTCTGATTGATGGAATCGTGATGTATTTGTGTCCTTTATGAGTGCCAGTCTCCTAATTGGACGATGGATTCTCATTCTTCTTCTCGTTAGTTTTATTCTTCTGCATTTTCTTATTAATTGCGTTACGCTTTGTTTGTGTGGCAAAAATTGGAAGCGTTTACCCAAAATACATTTACTGATTGGAGCTCAATCCAGTCCTCAGTTTCCACTCTTCCTACTCCTACAACACCTCTCACATTTAGGAAGTCAAGAGAAGGTGTATATTTGTCATTTTCCCCATAAAAGATAACAATGTTGTGTTTGACCGTCAAATTATAAAATAAAAGGGCTTTTTTGAGGTTGTTTGAAAACATGGGCCTTTTTGTAAAAACCTTTTTTCAGGTGATCTCTTGATTACATAGAAAGGGCTTTCTTGTTTGTGTAAAATCCATAATAATTGAATGCATATAAATTAAGTGGCGGACCTAGGATTCTCGTTTGACAGAGCAGATGATTATCAATTGAAAATGTCAAATATTATTTTTATTATTATATACTTATATTATTTTTCTATTATTTATTTACATTACTAATAACAAAATAGGATATGTCTTTCATTTAAATAGATATAAAATATTTAACTAGATCAAACACCTAACATTATTATCAAAAGTCAAATCACAATTCTAAAAGATAGACTTTATAACTGCCCTCCACAGTTCTTTATTTTTTGAAATTGTTGTCCTTGGAGAACACCATGTTTTTCAAGACATCTTAAAAAACGTTGGTGATGAAGACATCATGAGTGATGATGTCGTGGATGAGAAAGTCACAGAGGAGGGCATTGGCGCGGTTGAGCTCTGGATTTCTTTTGAGGAAAAGGTTGTGGTCTTGCAGTCTAGGACTATGGAAAGAGAATTTGGGATTTTTGGTCATTAGGGAATATTTGATAATAAACAGAGGTCTGTCTCTTGGAACTAAAAATTCAAGTTACTAATCGTGTTTTGCCTTATTGAGTTAGGATATGTTTTGGATGATGATTTTGGGTCCCATAGGAACAAAAAAAATTGAAAAAAGCAGACTGTTTTTTCTTCCTTTTTTGCACTTTGCAAAATCAGTGGTAAGGAGCTCTCATGATCCATGGTGAATCACATTGCAAGATCTGATCTCTTTTTACTTTAGGCCTTCTTAAGAGATTGAACGGCCCAAATTTTGCAAATGGGGCCTACAAAAATCAAAAGATATTGATCCAATGTTAGGACTTTTTTATGAAAATCTGAAAATATGAGGAATCAAAGATTGATATTTCATATCCCTGCTGTTTTGGGCCTTTTAAAGATAATTAACGGTTTGTATCATTATTGTGTGACCCATAAGGTAGGTTTCCAAAGATCAAATCGTTGACCCTTAAACTAACGTTGTTTCACTATTCACCCACTTTTCTTCACTTGAGCAAACTTTCAAAATCAGATAGGGGAGGGTTTAAGATGCAAAAAAAATTGAAACATGGGGAGAGGACTTTTGAGCAGTGGTTTCCTCTCTTTACCAAATGTGAATTTTTCACAAAAGCATGAAAAACCATGAGAAATCGTCTCCATGGACCATTGCTAAACGTTCCCTTAGGATTTGACAAAAGGAAGGTGTTTCTTACAGGAGTTGGGCCTTCAATGGCACCTTACAAACTTTAGGTACTTTTCAAATTCTAAGGGGGCCTATTGCCCCCCTATTAAATACATGGGTCTACCCCTGTATAAATTTACGATAAAATAAGCTCCATGGAAGAATTTGTAAAGAGGTCACAGGTGAAGAATACAATTATGGAGGCTTTTTAGATTTACCATCTAATTTCTTGGACTAAGTGGTTATTGAATAATATCCCACTAGAAGCTATAAACTTGACGGTCAAAAGAAGAAAAAAAAAATCTTTCATCTACAAACCTTCAGTTCTAAGACTTTGAAGTAATTGTATACTTCATAAATGTTTAGAGCTAGACTTCTATAAATTGCTATTGTATTGAAGGTTTCTCTATATGGTAAAGCCAACAGCTCATGCATCCAATAAGTCATGTTTTTCCCTCAGGTTAGCCTTCACCTCCCCCTTTTTGTATATGTGAGTTTTATCACTTCACATGTGTGAGTTTTGTTGCGTTTTTTCACACATGTGAGTCCCCATTACCTCACATGTATGAGTTGTGTGTGTTCCTCACATGTGTGTGGTCCCATTATCCTGAATATGTAAGTTATGTGTGTGTCCCTTCCATGTGCGAGTCCCTATTACCTCGCATGTGTGAGTTCATATTGTATTGTGATAATTTTTGTATTGGGTCCCAACCTCTCAGCGAGGTTAAAAAAAAGTCGCATTTTTCTCTCTTAATTCTACTGAAAATCCACAAAGTCACACATATCTTTTCCAAGTCCCTCATGGTGTGTTGTTTTTATAGAGGGAAGTTGCGTCACCACTTAGCTAGGCGAATTCAACAAGCCCTGCTAGGTGAATTTTCGTTTACCAATTATGATGAGAATTATAATAATAAAAGACTATCATGAAAAATTGAAATGCATGTTCTTATGAAAATGTACTAAATACAGTAAGAATAATAAATTGGAGGAATGTTAGTATGCATCATTCCCTAATCATAGGGTGCGGAATGCTTATATGGCTTCTCTTTTTTGTAATTAGCATTTTTCTTTTTTATATATTTTTTTGTCTTTTACACATTAATATATTTAAATGTGGAAGTGCCCCTTACTATAGGTCGAGAGATGAATGCATATTAGTATTTCTCAACAAACTGATTGTTGAAAATGATTGACTAAGATTTATATTTTATTTTATTTTCCGCATGCAGGAAAAATTTGAAGAAATGCAGGATAGGATATGCAGCACAGTAGAAACTGGAACGGTCCCGGACGAGACGCGTAGACAGCACAAGGGATTTAATGAGTGGAAGTCAAAAGTCAATCCTCGTGATCACCAATCCATCGTCGAGGTGGGCCCCGTTGCTCTAAGTGGCCCGTTTTTTGGCCGTTTATTTTGATGAACATACGTGGACTGGTGGTCCCAATTTTTAGTAGATCCAGATCTATGTGTTGTGATGGGATGGGCAGGGCCATCGCAAATCTGACCCCACCAACTTTAGGGCTGTCTAATTTAGAAAAAAATTTAGGACAAAAACAAAAAAGGGCTGGTTGGTGGCCCTAACCTTTACATATGCAGGCCAGGCCCCACCTTTAAATTTGCAGGTAGGGCTTGGGACTGTCAAAAGCCCTCAAGAGCCCACAATATTTAGGCCCTTGCCCATTCCTTGCAAGCCAAGTTGAGCCTACAGCTTGAAGGAAAAAATTAATTTTATTTTTCCTAGGCTGTCATTGGACAATGATGTGTTTGGAAGCAAAATAGGGGGTACAGATATGTTTGGAAGCAGGATAGTGGACGAGATAAATAACTTTATGTATTTTATCTTACTTATTCTTTGTTTGTTTGTATTTTTAGTGCCTGTGATTATATTGTCTTAGTTCCGATACTACAGTGAATTAATACCTAGTGTGGGGGCTTAAATAATTCTACATGGGATGTGAGGTAACTTGGGTTACTTTTGAGTGGAGGGTGAGATAATATTTTTTAGGTCTTTTGTCCTTTGTCCCCCATTTATCCGGACGCAACCAAACTTAGGATTGGATTCATCTCAGGATAAATGTAATCTCATCTCATGCAATAGTACCATTCGATGGGCTTGGATGGTATTAATTATCCAATCCTATAAAAAATTTATCCTGCTTCCACACATATCTTAAGTGTAAAACTAATGCAAACTCCACTTTTTTATTCAAAGTTGGGACCATCAATGCAATGTCACAAACAACATGGAATCCTCCATAATATTGTAAATGCTTTGTGTCAACATTGCATATTAATATAAGAAAAAAGGCATACTATTAGATGGTGTCATGGAATCTTATCATTTGAGTAATCAATTTATCCTCATGATAAAATATATTGCATTGAGTTCTCATGAGTTAAATACCGAATAAACAAATGCATCTTATATAAAAATGAAAAAAAATAAGGTTATTTCATAATTTCCTCTATAGCATATCATTGGAATTTATAATATTTTGTTTTTCACTCTGTGGCCCACGAGTGCAAGAGGTGGGGGCAGTCGGAGTTAAATTTGAATGTGAGGCTAAATATTAGAAGCAATAACTAAAGAGAGGTAATCTTGTTATATTAAGAACCCACTTAAGAATGATTCAAACAAATCACATATATGCTTAAATAAACCCATACATACAATAATACCAAAACTATATTGAGATAATCCATTGCGAAAAAAAATACATTAGAATCATGGATGGTTTATTTAGATAAAAATCTCTTAATAATCATTAAAGAATAATACAAAAACCTACTTAAGAATCACATAAAAATCATGCTCAAATAATTAAAACCATATATATGAAAAATAAAAGGGTCAGCCCAAGCTTATTATCGTCGAAGCCTAATTCTCAATTTGGAGGTCTTGCAAAAATCTTATCCAAGGCCATCCGTCAATCTCTTCAAAAAAACGAAAAAAAAAAAGGGCCTTCAGGAAGAAGGGCTTCATAGAAAGAATGTATGGGTTTAACTCTTATCTATGGTGAGGCAAGATTATTTATATAAGTGGGAACTATATACAATTCCTGATTCATCAACACATTGATAGGATGTTTGATGTTTCTATTCAATTCAATTCAACCATCAGAACTCTACCTTTTTATTGTTTAGCACATGGCCAGCGATACAATTAGTTTGGACGGGCCATTCATCACAAGAGCCAAGTGACTAAGGCAGAGTGAAGATACCGCTCACCCAATCATGTGCTACAACGTCTGAGTCCATCCGAAAGGGCTCACCTTAAAACTGTTGCAGCCCAAAGAGTCTTTTTGGTCCAGCCATCAGGTGGACCACTATCATGCAAAAGAAGTACTGAAAGTTGATGATACCCTCTTTTGGCCCTTTTATGATACCGGAAAAGCTTGTTTTCTCTTTCTCTTTGCCAAATAGATTTATATTTCAACTGCATTCAAAATGGTAGCCCTTGCGTGAGGTTTGCATCATGAATGATTTGATGAAATCTTTGTCTGGTCTTCTTTAGACTCTGTTACGCGGAGATGGAGGTGATAGGGATGCAGAGGGACAAGCCATGCCAAGGCTTGTATATGTGTCGAGAGAGAAACGGCCGGGCCACCCGCACAATTTCAAGGCTGGTGCCCTCAATGCTTTGGTAATTCCATCCCCTCTGATGCTTTTCTCATTTGACATTTACGGTGGGACCAGAACAAGACCTTCATAAACATGGAAGGGCTACATAGAGGTATGAATGCTCTTAGCCCTGGCCGGCTAAGGCATATCTGGGCCCAGCCTAACTTTAGAGACATTGGCTGATGCCTGGTCCTAGTCTGACACAGGTTGTAAAGTAAGGCCCGAGCCTGCTCATTTAATCAATTGGACTGGGCTGAACTGAGCTTTTTATCCATTTTGTGGGCATTCGAGCAACTGTTGGACTGATTGAATTAAACTACATCCATATGTTACGGCCGGGCTTTGGACTTTCTATTGCTTAATCCAAGCATGACCCAATTATTAAACAGGCCCCAACTACAAATTCAAGCCCAGGCCATAGCTGGCCAGGCCAGGCTCGGGCATGGATTGGCCCAGCCCATGAGCACCTCTACATGGAGGATATCTGTGAATCACATGTACAAGACTCAACTTGAACTCAAGCTTTTATTTACTAATTTTGTTGAAAATGTATATCTGAACTCAAGCGTTGGAATAATTAAAAGGTGGACTTATTGAACCCTTTTTTAATCAGGTGAGTTTGGATTAGGTTGACAAGTCAAATAGTGAAAATAAGGTGTCCGACCCATACATCGAATAAGTAAAAAATGACAAGCAGAACCAAATACATAAGTAAGAATTAGGAAAGGTCCTCGTGAATCCTAGGGTTGGGTTTTGATTTCCTGCCACCCTTAGATCTCACCTATTGTAACTTCTTATGATCTTAATTGTTCTTGTTGTTTTTGTTACTGTGAATGTGACAGAATCGGGTGTCCGGTGTGATGAGTAATGCTCCATTTATCCTCAACGTCGACTGCGACATGTACTCAAATAACTCACAGACCCTCCATCACACAATGTGCTTCTTCTTAGATCCCAAGGAGAGCCATCACATTGCTTTTGTTCAATTCCCGCAGTGTTTTGAAGGCTTGACCGCAAATGACTTGTATGCCAATGGTGTCATCAAAATCTTCGATGTAAGCCCCAAATTCACTGAAATGTTCAATATATATATATATATTTATATATATGAGCCCCAATAAACTTGAGTGTTTGGTTTACGCTTTTGGGACCTACCTAGGGATCCACATTGGGATGGGGATGGGGGATTTGAAGGACCCCGTCTCTGCAAAAATCAGCTCCAATCATGATTTTTATTATCTCTATCTAGGCTCCAAAATTTTAATGGTCAATAGTCCATTTGGATTGGTGCACAATTGATCCAATGGTCTAGTAAATTTGGATTTGACAAAAAATTGGTGGATATGTGTAATTCACGGGGTTCACGTGTTTGGTTTATTTGGATGGACCAAAAGTGGGCCCCAATGGCTGGGGCTTCCTGAATTTTTTATATAAGCTTGAGCTTAAAAAAGGTTTGTCCATATTTATATATTACTATACATCATTCTTTCACCATATGGTGAGAGACAATGGCGTGGCTTTCCCACATGCCTTTCTCTCTTTACATATTGATATTTTACTATTTTATAATATTATGAATGATTTTTTTTCTTTTGTACATGAATATTTTCAAATAAGCATTTGTCCCTCACTATATGGTGAGGGAAGGATGCATAGTAATATCCCCTATATATATATGAGAGACATATGCACATGAATATTCTCATATATATATATTTGTGTGTTTAATATTTAATTTTATAATATTTGGATTCCATTTTATACGTATCTAAACTGGCCCAAGAGTTACAACGCGTATTCCTTAGGCCTATATCCTCAGGCCCTGAGTGCCTTGCACTCAATTTATATTACAAATCAAATCACTTGTAACTCTGTTTATGTAAAAGTGATATTTGCACAAAATTAAATACAACTGTGAGTATACGGTATATCTAGTAAATTTCACTTTGATTTATGAAGATCCAGATGCTCTCTTTGGTTATGTATCCTTGTTACTACCAGCATGGTACTCAGCTATTCTGGCTTTGTCCTAGGTCGAACTACATGGCATGAACAGCTATAATGGCCCACCCTACTGTGGCACTGGTGCAATTCATCGCCGAGAGTCTCTCAACGGCAGGCAATTCACCCCCGATTTTCGACCAAAATGGGATGAAAAACCAGGTATATTTTAACTATCATTTTTTTGGTAAATACATTTTAATTATCATTAAATGACCTAAGGAGCATTTCCTGTTTGTAGAAAATAGTGACAATTGACATTGATTTCTTTCCCTAAAAAATTCTCTTTTTTTTTGTGTGTATTGAATGAATGAATTGAAAGTATGGGTAGAAAATGAGGACTGGAGTGAGCTGGACGCCAAGGCAAAAGCTCTTACAAGCTGCACCTTTGAGCAAGGCAAAGCCTGGGGCAAGGAGGTAAGGACGTTTGTTTTGGATTAAAATTGATACTCAGGTACGGGTCCAGGCCCACAGTTAAGGTCAATGACCGGGCTGGGTCCTCTTCGAGTTGGGTCTGTGTTTGAAGACCCATGTACCCAAAAGTATAATATAAATGTTGTACAATAGTAGATTAAAGTTATTTTTTAATAATTGAATTACAAAAATATGACAATGTACGTTGGGTTTAAGAAACTGAAATTTAGGTCCAAGTACTATTAGGTACAATTTTTTTGAAAGTCCGGATCATTTAAGTGATTTTCTAATGGTGACGTGGTGGGCTGTAAGTGGTCCACCCATAGTCACCATCAAACAAACACTCATATAATCTCAGTTTTGTTTTGGGGTACCTTTGGCATTACAAAGATGATGAGTGATGTAATCAATGGAGATTATATGAGTGATCGTGGGTAGATTACTCACGGTTTGCTTTGTTACCATCAAATAATGGGTAGCTTGTCATGCACTCCATCATAACATCCACCCATGGTCACCTTCAAACATTTAATAAGAGGATCCAGACTCGTGATGTAACACATGTTTGCTATGTTGGGAACAATATTAAGGTAGGAAACACCTTGTTCGCAACCCTGCAGCCTGTCGACGTGACTGTTAAGTACGTTGAGTCAAGTTCGAATCCTATATAAGGCTTGATCCAAGATGACCCAGCCCATTCCTTAACCGATTACAACCCTTCGATCATTGTTCGAAAACTCATATTGTCTAACTTGATTTGCATGAGTCGACAAGTAGCCAGTAGGCTACAGTGCTACACATACTGATTGGGCCAATCTGACAAGTTTGACTGCATAGTCTGTCAAACTCACCCAATTTATTCAACCCGATGGTCTACTCAGATGAATAAAGTTTGAACAATGGCATGGAAAGAAATAAGGACTGTATCACTACCATGGAATTCTCTTATTCTAACTCTCTAAACCAATATTTCTTTTAATTATTTTTACTTGATTTTATGGGCAGATGGGTTTGATGTACGGATGTGCAGTAGAGGATTTGTTCACAGGGCTGGCATTGCATTCAAGAGGTTGGCAATCAGTTTATTTAACCCCGGAGAGGAAAGCGTTTTTGGGCCTCGCTCCTCAGAACACAAATGATAGCCTTATTCAATACAAGAGATGGGCCACTGGTTTGTTGGAAGCCTTCTTCTCACACCTTTGCCCTTTTACACATGGAATGGGAAGGTTGAAGTGGGGTCAGATCATGTGTTACAGTTACTACATTCTATGGGCATCTTGGAGTCTGCCCATCCTATGCTACGCACTCCTCCCCCCTTTGGCTATGGCCAATGGGATCTCACTTTTCCCCAAGGTAATGTTCTGGGTCGGATTTAGGCTACAATGACCCGAATAGTCCAAAGGCCAAGGGGTAAGAGTCTGGACGAGATTCAGGTTCTTGTTACGCTGTAATAGATTAATGGGTTGGGCCTACACCTATTTGATCTAAAGTCTTCTAGAGTGCCCTCCCAGCCATAACCCTGTATTATTTTAGGGTTATCAATGAGTAGGTCCCATTTTTATAGATGTGGCTCTTTGAATTGGCACAGCCCAGTCGGTTCAGTACTCGGAGCTTAATTGATTTAGTCATGACTAGGTTCCAGCTCAATTTATTTTTAATAGAAGTTATTGAAAAAATATTTTTAACGGATACCGAATTTTGACTATTTGACTCATTATGGCTTTGGCTCTAGGCCACACAAGTTTAAGGGGCCCGAATAATGTTCCCAATGCATTGGTTGCTTGCCTCAGATTATTGCTCTACTGACCACTAGGTTGCTAGTGTGCAGAGATGCATGCATGATATATGTGAATAAGCTGGGGAAAAAAAATATGAGTAAGCTAATAATTTCTTTCAACGTTTTGATGATTGGTTTCTAGGCCACTGATCCCTGGTTCAAGGTGTTTGCCTTCGTGGGCTTTGCATCCCATGCCTACAGTCTGGGTGAGCTGCTGTGGGCAAAAGGAACGGTCAAGATGTGGCTGAACGAGACTCGGATGTGGATGATCAGAGGCGTATCTTCCTTCCTCATCTCAATGGTGGTCACAGTCTTAAAATCGCTGGGCATTTCTGAGTCAGGATTTGAGATCACCAGCAAATTAAGTAAAGATGGGGAAGCCTTCCAGAGGTACAAGAAAGAAGTCATGGAGTTTGCTGTTGCTTCCCCAATGTTTGTGCCCCCTACTACACTCTCTCTATTCAACCTCTATTGTTTCCTCAGATCGACGGTGCTGATGACAGTAAAAGGTGGGCCATCGGACCTCGATCACATGGCCCTTCAATTGATGCTTTCGGGCTCTATAAGCTTCATTAGCCTGCCCTTGTACGAGGCCTTATTCTTGAGAAGAGACAATGGTCGGATGCCCACATCTATCACTGTCTACTCTACTGTTCTAGTATTTGCTCTGTTGTATTTGTTATCACCCATCATATGAATTATGATGGCCCTTTTGAAGTGTTTTGTGTGGCCTAAATTAATAGCTTTGATATAAACCTCTATCATATATTAACTTTCATATAAATTTGAACCATTAGCGTGCTAATATTTAAATCTAAAATGCTTGCTAAATTTCACCCTAATAAGGGGATGTCCCACAACGGATTGATCATGTATAAAAAGACATTTTTTTGTTATAATATTGTATTTACATATTTCATATGCGATCAATCTAATGGTGCACCCAACTTGTATTACAATGGTTTGGCATGGCTTGGCTTGGCTTGTTGGGTATTGTTATGGATGCCCTAACTGTAACCAGAGAGGAATAGTCCTGCCGCTGACAAGTTTAGGGTACCGGGGGCTCAACAATCAGATTGAAAGGCAGATGAAACACAATGCTTCCCTGAAAAATAGAGTGCTGTCTAAGGATTGAATTAACAGTGAAAACAACCTTTGACATGCACTGAGAACAAATGAGAATAAATTATTATAAAAAATAATCCTATGTGAACTAGTTCTCACCTTTTTTTAGTGAGAACTTTAGGTAGAGCCCATCTATATATGAACTAGTTTTCACCTTTTTTTGGTGAGAACTTTAAGTGGAGCCAATCTATCACTCAATTCAAGCTTTGCAATACACATGATCCCCTTGATAGTCACATGGTTCAAGTTTCAGTTAAATCCAAATTTATTGGATTATTAAATCAACTGTGCATCAATTTGAATGGATTGAATTTGTGGGCTATAGATGAAGGGGTTATGGACATGTAATTGGGGCCAAATTTGATATTTGGGGTGTCCCACATAGATCTTTTCATCCTCCTGGTCCCATTTCTAAATGAGACCGACAAGTGAACCCTATACAAAGTTTTCATGGTAAGTGCGTGAGAATAATTCTCACAGGATGAGAGCCCAATGATTAAAGTGCGAATCATTATAAATCAATAAAAGCAGATACTTTTGTCATGAAGTGTATTATTTCAAGTTTGCCATAAAAACGAAGAATGTGCCATGCACCAATGTGGTCTTAATGAAGAGATTAGTGTCCATATGGTATCAACATTCTTCGTTCTTATTTGTGTAAAACCGCGAAAGACAAAATCCATATTTCAAAAAGAAATGACTAAAGGTTGAAAAGGGACTATAGTTTTTTTTCACTAAAATAAGCATGCCAATTTGAAATATAAAATGGAAGAAACTTAACAATACCATATAATATATGAGGAGAAAGTAGAAGCCGAATCAGACTTTTCAAATTTAAAAATTACCAACTAAACTACATCTTTAACAGTGATTACCCTAGACCAATATCCACTTAATATTGTTTACTTTAGCTCATGATATTTCAACTTGATTTTGCGGCGTGGTTTTAAAAGCTATCATAAGGGTTAAGGCCAGGTCACACACACATACATAGGTTGGAGAGCATGTATTTTTGAAAGTTTTCCACACGCTTTAGGAAGTCCAAATCCCTGAGTGATCTGCTACATGCTTCTTATGAGTTTGTCACGTATTCAAAATTTTAAATCATAAGCGTCTCATGTATTTATAAATAATGAAATGCTCCACCCTACACGTATATATGATATTATCTCATTTGGTCCATGGATCTCACCGTTTTGTCTCTGGTGGACCATAACCCACCAAAAGGGCCCATATAAAATAAGGGTGCCTTTCCTCTCTATAGTCAATGTCCAGAATGTTACAATCCACCCCTTAAAGCTGCACCTCCATGTGCAGTAACCTGTAAGTCTCTGTAGTCTGCTAGTCCTATTGGCCCACACACATGGAAACTTGCCCACTTGCACCAGAGTATGGTAGGGACCCATACTTGAACTAGTAAAAAGTCAGGTCTGATGCCATTTGTAACACCTCATCCCACATCATTTAGGAATAAAATATACGTCTGGTTTATAATGAACAATGCAGGTTACTACTAGTATCTTGGGCTTGATCATTTTGGGTCACATGATACTCACTAAGTTATTAGGCTAGTGGATTACTCAGATCGTGATAGTTGGTATGAATTGTGATGTCTTTGAGTCTTATATCTTATATAGAGGAGAAAGTGACTGGGCTTATTTATAAAGTTTGCATTGTTATCTTACATGAGACTCTTTAGGTGGGTTGAGGCCCATTATAAATAAAATTGTGAGGCTCATAGCAAAAACAAATAATATCATACATGCGTGTGAAGTCGGACATATAATTATATGTAAACAAGATGCGCACCCGTGCATCCTGACCGTTAACCCTCCAACTTCTTCGATTTCATTTTTATATGGATTTGATACTTAACTTTATTCCATTTCATTCCGCCCACCAAACAAACTGCCTTGGGTATTAAATTGCCTTATCTATTGGTGCTTTTATTTAACAAATTGATAGGTCATTGGAGACGCAACTCTCTACATTGGCCCTCCACCCGAAAATACAATGTGCCGCAACTTTCCTAGCTTGATAGAGAAGCACATGTTGTCGGACAACGAAGAGTGGGAGTCTATTGTCAAGCAGCCCCATGATTCTAAATTTGCTAGTGGGGCCTAGTTATCTCCTCTCTCAACATGTACTGAGCGATGGAAAAAGTTAATTTTTTATGGCATGTTTTGGCAACAGCCCATAAAAATAAAAAAATTCTATGAAAGCAAAGAATCCCTTGTAATCCTAGAATCATGCCATCCTCACTTAAAAAGAACCAAGTTTGATAAAACAGAAGATTTTCAGGGGAAAAACTTTTAAAAAGTCAACGACTTTAAACGTTTTTGCCAATATATCATGATTTACTTAGCCCCACGTTCTAAAATTTAGTCCCGTAGCTATACTTGGCTTCTAGATCAGATCTAACAATTTTGAATTTTTAAAAAAAGGCCCACAAAAATTCAAATTTGCATCTCTAGCTTTGATTACCATTTTGAAAATATCCCATCATGGAAGATGATTCAACGGCTGATATTTGATCATGTAGCCGATTTTGGGATGAAAAACAGTCCCAACGCTTCTTATCAACTTTGTGGGACATAGGGGCACACGATCGTGCATACACCTGGTACCTAGCGTCTAGGCATAATAGCAATGCAATTCTATGCTGCTACGGATTCTATGGGTTGCGGGAGGGTCCGACTTCCACGCATGTATGGAACGCCGACGCTAGATTTCCTCATTCTATGTTGTTCCCAGACAGAAAAATTCCATGATTCCGGTGAAAATCTTCTGGTTTTCTGTGAAATCCTTGGTTACCAAATGTGCCCATAGTGTCTACGACGTGTGGTATGTGCCACTTGTCTTGCTGTGAGTTTTGAGATGAAGACATCTGATGGCTATTACTTTTATTTGAAGAGTCATTCGGCCCTGCCAACTGATGCCTATTATTTTCTAGAAGAATCATCTGGCCCTACCAGCACCTTAAACCTAGTTTGATCTAGGAAGTTCGGGTTTAGAGGAGAATGTTCAACAGCGACCGTGGGTGGGTGTTTTTAGTTTTGAAATTAAAAAATTCAAAATTGGGAAGAGGGATGTCATACGTGACAAAAGCGTAAGGCAAAAGATCAAATAGTTGTCAGACAATCAACACTGGGGTTCTACGTCATTCATGAGTCAATTATGTACTCTTTTTTTTTTAATGTTATGAGTGAATTATTTAGAGCCCCACCATTATAAATTTACAAGTGGGCCCTAGTCCCCGCCCGTGCACCAACGTGTAATGAGGACTGAGGTGTTATGCCGAATTGAGATTAAAGCATAGTTGTAATTGCGTGAGAACAGGTGATTAATTGCGTGATAACAGGTGATTAAAGCATTAAAAAAAAAGAGTCAACTAAGGATATCTTTTGTAAGTCTTTAACCTCCTTAACCGTACTATGAGCTAAGCTGGTGAGGTAACGCTCAGGCCATAGTGTCATGGGGGTAGTGTTTTTGCGCAGTAAACCCCGTGCGGCCTTAGCACGTTCCACCGATTGAATGCGCTAAGTAAGCCTTTCCTCTTAGCAAGTAGAACCTTGCTAATTAGAAACCCTAAGACTACCTCAAAGAGAAAACCCACATGCAAGAAGAGAGAGAAGCTCTGAGAATACAAAGAATGCTCTTGCTTTGGATGGATTACAAGTGAGGGTGGAGGTCTCCTTTTATAGGCAAAAACCCCCCTTTACAGCGATGGCTTGGATCTTGCTTATAGAGTATTCTTACGATCCAAGGGCTACATTTGATTGGTATATACATTATCCATGACATCACCATCTCTTTGACATAAGCCATGACATCATGGTTCTAGAGAGTTCTACATATTTCTACAAGGCTCCTAAGAACTTTGCTAATTAGGATGTCTGTATGACGCCCAGTAAGCATCCACATGGCGCCACTTTGTCGATGATGTGTCAGTCTGTTACATCCTCCCTCACCTATTCCGCGATGTCCTCATCATGGCTTCTGGGTGGTACTTGGCAATTTGATCCTTGAACTGCCATAGTGTGTTTTCACGCTCCCAGCTGGCCTCGCTATCCGGATGACCCTTCCATCTCACTAAGTATTCCGAATAACTTGAATGATTTCCCTTTCTTGGAATAACTCGGTGTGAGATGATATTCTCCACTTCCTTGTCATGCGCGGTAGTGATGGCTGTTGGAGCTCTCTTGGAGTTCCCACGTTTAGTGTCTTCCATGTCTGTGTGATACAGCTTGAGCAGACTCACATGGAAAACATTGTGGACTTCCATTCTCGGAGGTAATTCAAGTTGGTAGGACGCCTTGCCAACCTGTTTCACCACGTTAAATGGTCCTTCATAACGCCTCACCAAGCCTTTATGAAGTTTGGCATAAGTTCTGGACTGATGTGGGAGGAGTTTGACCAAGACAAGGTCTCCTTCTTGAAATTCTCGATGTTTTCTTTTCTTATCAGCCCATTTCTTCATCCTTTTGACAGCCTTCTCCAAGTAGGCTTTCGCTAGCTCAGCATGCTTGTGCCACCCTTTGGCGAACTTGTATGCGGCTGGACTTCTTCCTCCGCAGCCAACACTTAGTGTGTTGGGAGTAAGTGGTTGCTGTCCCGTTGCTACCTCGAATGGACTGGAATGGGTAGACTCACTTCGATGCAAATTATAGGAGAATTGGGCAATATCAAGCAATCTTGCCCAATCCTTCTGGTTGGCACTCACATAGTGCCTTAAGTAAGCTTCCAATAAGGCATTCACCCGTTCAGTCTGTCCATCTGTTTGGGGGTGAAAGCTGGTTGAGAAGTTGAGTTCTGAACCCTTTAGTCGAAATAGCTCCGTCCAAAACCGCCCTGTGAATCGCCCATCGCGATCACTGATGATTATCCGTGGAATGCCCCAGTACTTCACCACGTGCTGGAAGAACAATTGGGCTGCTACTTCCGCTGTGCAATCCTTTGGTACTGCTGCAAATATCCCATATTTGGAGAACCGATCAACCACCACGAGGATCGTGCAGTTCCCATCCGAAATTGGCAAACATGTGATGAAATCCATGGAGACGCTCTCCCACGGCTTCCTTGGAATGGGCAGCGGTTCCAACAAGCCTGCTGGATGATCGTGTTCGATTTTGTCTTGTTGGCATACCAGACAAGTTCGAACATAGGCCTCTACATCGTCATGCATCCGCGGCCAGTAGTATGAGTCTTCCAACAGTGCTCCAGTATGTTCGATTGCTGGGTGACCAGCCCACTTTGAATCGTGGCACTCCTTGAGGACCTCCTTCCTCAAGTTTCCCCACTTGGGGATGTAGACACGGTTGCCTTCTACATCGTCATGCATCCATGGCCAGTAGTATGAGTCTTCCAACAGTGCTCCAGTACGCTCGATTCCTGGGTGACCAGCCCACTTTGAATTGTGGCACTCCTTGAGGACCTCCTTCCTCAAGTTTCCCCACTTGGGGATGTAGACACGGTTGCCTTTTGTGTACAGCAACCCATCCTCAAGCCAGAACCTCCGTGTCTTGCCTTGTTGGACATAGTCAATCAAGGTCTTGGCCTATGGATCATGTTTTATGCCCTCCTTGATTTTGTCCATTAAGGGGCATTTGGGTCGACTGATAGCAGCTAGCTCGGCCTTCCTGCTTAGTGTATCTGCCACCTGATTGGTCTTGCCCGGTTTATATTCCAGGACATAATTGAATTCAGCCAGGAAGTCTTGCCATCTTGCTTGCTTGGGGCTCAGCTTCTTCTGGGTGAGGAAGTAGCTGGTGGCAACATTGTCCGTCTTCACCACGAACCTTTGGCCCAACAAGTAGTGTCTCCAAACCCGAAGGCAATGAACTATCGCAGTCATTTCCTTTTCTTGCACCGCATACCTCCGTTCGGTGTCGTTGAGCTTCCGATTCTCGTAGGCAATTGATGCTCCTCCTGCATAAACACACCTCCAATGGCAAAGTTAGAGGCATCAGTATGTACCTCATACAGTTTTGTATAGTCTGGCAGGGCAAGTACTGGCTCCTTCGTCACTGCTGCTTTTAACATTTCAAAGGCATTTTAGCATTGCTCCGTCCATTCCCAGGACTGGTCCTTCTTTAGTAGGTTTGTCAAGGGTGTTGTAATGGAAGAGTAACCCTTGATGAACCTGCGATAGTAGTTTGCTAGTCCCAGAAATGATCGAAGGTCCGGTACCCTTTTTGGTGGCTCCCATTCGAGGATGGCTTTAACTTTGGCTGGATCCATGCACAGCTTCCCACCTCCTACTTTGTTGCCCAAAAACATGACTTCTTGTTGGGCGAATGCACACTTTTCCTTCTTCACATATAGCTGATTTTCTTTTAAGACCTAAAATATTTGTTGTAGGTGCTTTACATGCTCTTGTAAAGTGTTACTATATACCACAATATCATCAAGATATACTACAACAAAGAGGTCTAAGAAGGGTTGGAAAATTCTATTCATAAGTGTGCAGAAAGTAGCAGGAGCATTTGTAAGACCGAATGGCATGACTAGGAATTCATATGATCCATACCTTGTTATGCATGCCGTCTTTTCCTCATCCCCTTCCGCAATTCTAACTTGATAATATCCCGAGCGTAAATCAAGTTTTGTGAACCACCGTGCTCCCCCAAGTTGATCGAACAAGTCAGTAATAAGAGGAATGGGATACCGGTTCTTCACTGTGATCTTGTTGAGGGCGCGATAGTCTATGCATAGACGTAAGGACTCGTCATGCTTCTTGTAGAATAGCACAAGAGCACCATAGGGAGCTTTTGATGGCCGGATGAACCCTGCATCTAGTAGCTCCTTAAGTTGCCTTCTTAATTCCTCCAATTCTGGAGGTGCCATCCTATATGGAACAGCAGCTGTGGGCCTTGAGCTTGGCTCTAGCTCGATCTTGTGATCCACCTCTCTCTTGGGTGGAAGCTTTTTGGGAAGCTCAGCAGGCATAATGTAACACTCCGATCCCCTTTGAGCCGGATTAGTGGCTCATTAGTGTGCTTTTCTTTTAATTCATTCTTTCGGACTTGGTTTCGGGTCTTGGATAGGTAGTTGAGTAACCTTTGACCTGGGATAAGTAGTTTTAAGCCCTTTTTCGTAATTTTGCTTTTGCTTTGAGTGCATCATCTTTTCATCATCTTGGTGTCAGAACGTGTAGTTTGTTGAGCTCGTTGTTTTCTGTAACTGCCTCAGACCCATTCGGAGTCAATTGGAGAAGTTGAACCTTCGCGTGACTTAAACTGTAAATAGCTAAAACTCTTTGGCTGTTGATTTAAACTCCCAAAACTATATATATAAGTCACCTGTACAGATGTCTTCATTCTACTCTTTTTCTTCAACGTTGCATGCAACAACTTTAGAGAGCTCCACGTCCCCACGTTCTCTTCCCCTCTTCACTTCTGTTCTCTCTTTGGTTGATGTTGGGATTTTCCATCTTTCTTGATTGGGTTTTTCTTTTCTATCTCATCTCTGTCTTTGCTTGAGGTAAGTGGGTTCTCTCCAAGTCTTCTTCTTCTTCTCCAATTGGATCTCCCATCTCTCTCTGCATGCTCATGGTTTGTGTTTGGATTTGTTTTGCTTGGGTTGTAGTTGGATTTGAGCTTGGCTTCAGTGATTGACAGAGCTTTGAGGCAAGTATAAGTACAGGATTGTATAACACATATGGGTTTTGGGTTTGACTGCTTTGATCTCATCTATTACATCATAGATATGTCTGTTGTGTTTTACAGCCAAATTCTGTAATGTTGGAACCTCTGGAACTTGTTTTGTTCAGTTTCTGTACCAAATTTCAATTGCTGTACGCATCCCGAATTCGATTCTGTATTGTACGGCTAAGCCGTAACATTGTACGGCTCAGATTCCAGAGAATTGAAATTTCGTATTTTGTTCTACGGCTAGGCTACGGCTGAACCGTAAAATGTTCTACGGCTGAGCCGTAAGCTAGCCGTGACCCAGCCGTGAGTTATCACCCTGATCAGTCGAAACTTTCTGATTTCAGTACTCTTACGGGGAAAGCTACGGCTAAGCCGTGGACTGGTCTACGGCTAAGCCGTGGACTCCACCGTAGCTCAGCCGTGAAATGTATCAGATCAGAGGTGGAAGATGACCAGTTTAACTGTGTATTGAAGGGAACCACGGTTAAGCCGTAGTACAAGTTACGGCTAGGCCGTAAAGTGTATACGACTAAGCCGTAGGTCACCCATGGCTAAACCATAAGACCTGGAAAATCTGAAATAAAACGTAGGATAATGGTGTGACTTTGTAGGGCTAAAATACAAGTTAACCACCCATGTAAACATGCCCAAATGGACTCCTTGGACCGCATGAATAGTCTGTTAGGCTGTGACTTATTCATGTGAGCGTTGATCACTGTTAAGCACCTTCGCATGGGTGTTGGTTTAAAGGACTTCGGTGCACGCGAGGATTTCCTTGCAACACTTGGATGGCAGCGGTGCATCGAATAACTTAAAACTACATCAACATGCACGGTTAGTGACAGTGAACAACTAAGTTAGGGCTGGCTTGTAATTAACCTTGATTCCGTATTAATCTGAGATGTATTGCATATTGTTTCCAGTTTTGCCCTCTGTTCTGCAAATCTATGTCTATGCATTACGAGGTCATTTTGCTTTCGTCCTGTATATCTGTTTTATTCTTCGTTCCGCACTAAGCTTTGATCTATGCTGTGCTTGGACTTAATCTATGCCTTGTATATCTCTGGCTTTGTGTATCTCTGATTATTGGGTATTCCCTGGTGGCTCTGCCCAGAGATTAATACGTGAGGATAAGATCCCGTCTTTGCCATCGGTGAGTCCAAAGCGGATAATCTCCTTTCTTTTGGATTTGATTTGATTGGTATTAGTCTGGCTCTACTCAGCCTCAGCTCTAGGATGCCCGACGGGGTTACCTCTGGCTTAGATCTTTGTATCTCTGTATCACTGTAGTGTCGCTTTATCTTGGGACCCCGGAACCCAGGAAACCGAGACCCACTTGTACCCTTGGCCCGGTTAGTGGTGTTCTCATCTGCTCTGTTCTGCTCTCTATTGGAGAGAATATGGTTAACGTAGTAGCCACTTAGTTCAATATTTCTATGCTTGATGCACATATCATGCTTGATGCTTAGCATACTAATATGAAACTCTGTAATTAATCTTCTGTCCTTATTCAATTTGATACTATGAGTGTTTCATCCCTGTTACTTATATGTGCTGGATCGTTGTATTCACTGCATTGTCTGTGGTGTTGCAGGCACAGATCCCTTGCCCGGCTCCCCGGCGGTCGAGGAGGCTGCAGGGCAGAGCGTAGAGGCACCCTCCGGATTGGCAGAGTGGGCCTGATCACCTCTGCCGAGTGCGTACATGCATATCTTCCGTCGTTTTTGGATTTTGGTTTTTGGCGCTATGTATTTTGTACTTCGGACTTGTCACTCTGTATCTTTGTACATCTTGGTTTTGTCGTGTACTCAGACTTGTATCTGGTTTTCAAGTATTGTATTTAGCTTTGTCTTTTCCGTTCCGCATTTGTTTTAGCTTCCGCTATTTCTTTGTTGCTTGCTATGATATCTACAGCTTCCGCGTTCGTTTGCTTCGCACATGTTAGATCCCTTGTGTGTGTGCATCTGGACTGGATTTGGATGCACGTGCACGGGAGTACGTGTGTCACAGGTTTGGCTTTTCGCTAACCCCCGACTTCTGGGCTCGGGTTGTGACACATAACATCTTCATATTCATCAAGAACATTTAAAATATCAATTGGTGCATCCGTAATGGAAGGCATACCTTCGTCCAGCTTCAGTGTGGCCAGGAATGTGGGCTCTTATTTCTTGAAGCCCTTAGAGAGTTGCATAGCTGATAACGTTTTTGCCTTCAGTTCTCCCTCTCGAACCACTGGCACCATGCAAGCTTTTCCTTGATCCATGATACACATTGCATCGGCGCTTGGAATTGGTATAGCCCGAACTTCATCTAAGAATTCCATGCCAAGAACAATAGGGTAATCATCCATAGGCACAACAGAGAGATTCAACATACCTTTCCATTCACCAAGGCATATCTCCACGTTGTGAGCAACTCTGAAGATAGGCTTGGCCTCGGAGTTCACCGCTTTGAGCCACCCACGCTCTTCCTTGTATTTGATACCCAGTCGTTTGGCTTCATTCACTTCGATGAAGTTGTTGGTTGCACCAGTGTCAACCAATGCCTGCGTCTCTGTCCCATTCACTCTGGGCTTTACATACATCCTGCCCTTTTTCCCTGATGTGGGTATTTCAACCTTGGCCTTGATTGCATGTAGCAATTGAAGAGAACCCATTTGCCTATCTTCAGGTTCCGGCCTAGGTTCATCATCCCGGATGAGTGCCGAGAGTTTGCTTCGCTTTGGGCATTCCTGAGCCCAATGAGGACCATCACATAAGAAGCAGGTGAGTTTAGGTTTGTCACCCCCACCCTTGCCTCCTCCAAATTTGGTCTTGACTTGATCCTTGGGTGGTTTATGGTTGCCCTCTCCCCCACCTTTGCCTTTGTGTGGCTTTTGCTCCCTTGGCTTGTAGGAGTCTCCTTTTGGCTTAGAGGAGTCCCCTTTCCTCAGTTCAATCAGGGACTCAGCTTCTGCTATAGCTGAGGTGAGGTCTTTCACCCTGCGTCGCTCCAACTCATTCTTAGCCCAATGTTGGAGCCCATCCATGAAGGCAAAGAAGGCCTCTTTTTCTGGAAGGTCCGGAATTTCTAATACTAACTCAGAGAATTCCTTTATGTAGTCCCGAATAATACCCTTATGTGAGAGACGACGAAGCTTGGCCCGGGCTTCGTGTTCTACATTTACAGGGTAAAATTGGGACTTGATTTCTCTTTTAAAATCATCCCAAATAGTGATTGTGCACATACCTCTTTTAATGTCTGAGTGCCTCCATCGCCACTACAGCAATGCACTCTCCACAAGATAGAGTGGAGCAGTTTTCACCCTTTTGGCATTCTCCGTGATGCCTATTGCCTCGAAGTATTGATCAAGGCTCCAAAGGAAGTTATCTAGCTCCCTTGTGTCCCTGGACCCAGCATAGGTCTTGGGCTTTGGCACATCGAGCTTGGCCACCGAATGGCTAGTCACACCCCCTTGGGTGATAGCCATCTTACAAAGAGACCAATCTGCCTTGATCTCTTCCTTCATGGCGGCAGTTCTCCACCAAGTCGTTCTTCGAAACTGTGCAATTCTTTCCTCAAAGAATCATCTGTGGAGTTAAGGAGTTCCAACATCTCACCTCGTAGCTCATCGTCCCTTAACCCGAGCTCACTGATGCTTTCGCCCAATTGTTGACCTATAAAAAAATTGCAAATACTGCAGCGAAGACACCTCATCTCAGCTTAATTTAGGATACAGAGGTTATTTACAGATCCTGGGGAATCACTGTGAGAACCGGCATTCCATGAAGATCAAGATAGCTGGAACTCTCAGAGGAAGTTCAAATTTCGGGTTGAACAGAGATCATCAAACTCAAAAGCCACAAGCATGTCAGCCTGAAGTCAATTCCCCCCAAGCCAGGGGGTCACCGACCAAAGTCCTGCTTCCCGATGTCCAAAATTAATGAAAATTTAGACGCGAAGCTTCAGTCATGCTCAGAAGATACTTTGCAAATTTTCAAGATGAAAAGACTCTGTTTGGCCTAAATTTCATTACATGTCAGCTTAGAGCACAGTAATCCCGAATTTGGGGGTCATCGGCTAAGATCTTACTTCCAGGAGGCCAAAGCAGATAAAATTTGGAACAAATGCTCAAAAAATGCCCCAAGTTATTCTCCCAAAGTTTCAAATCAAGGGGAGGCTGTTCGGAAAGAAAACAGGCTAACTGCCTCAATGTGGAGTGAATAGTGACCTAACGCATGCAATGAATAGGTTACTGTTTGAAATCCTACTTCCTCAAATCCAAACTGCATGAAATTCGGATAAATACTCCAAGATGTTCTTGACGTCAGTCCTTCCAAGTTTCAAATCAAACCGGGGTCATTTGGGCTTCAAACAGCCGAAACAAGGGCCCACTGTCATAAAAAAGTCAACTGGAGAGTTGACCAAGTTCAGATGGTCAAAAAAAGCTGAAACTTCTGTGACACACTCAAAATAGTGTCAAGAAGTGTTCCTCCAGGTTTCGTGGCGATTGGACGTCGTTTGGACCCCGAACAGGCGGAAACAAGCCACATATGCAAAATTCCAAGAATGGGCCTTGAGAGTGACTGGGGCCCACAAACAAAAGGAGTTGACCATGTTTACGAGGTCAAACAGAGCTGAAAATTTTGTGACACACTCAAAATAGTGTCAAGAAGCATCCCTCCAAGTTTCATGGCGATTGGACACCGTTTGGGTCCCGAACAGGTGGAAAGAAGCCACATATGCAAAATTCCAAGAATGGGCCTTGAGAGTGACCGGGGCCCACAAACAAAAGGAGTTGACCATGTTCAGGTGGTCAAACAGAGCTGAAACTTCTATAAAACACTCAAAATAGTGTCAAGAAGCATCCCTCCAAGTTTCATGGGGTTTGGACACCGTTTGGGCCCCGAACAAGCGGAAACAAGCCACATATGCAAAATTCCATGAATGGGCCTTGGGAGTGACCGGGGCCCACAAACAAAAGGAGTTGACCACGTTCAGGTGGTCAAACAGAGCTGAAACTTCTGGGACACACTCAAAATAGCGTCAAGAAGCATCCCTCCAAGTTTTGTGGTGATTGGACACCGTTTAGGCCCCGAACAGGCGGAAACAAGCCACATATGCAAAATTCCAAGAATGGGCCTTGGGAGTGACCGGGGCCCACAAACAAAAGGAGTTGACCAAGTTCAGGTGGTCAAACAGAGCTGAAACTTTTGTGACACACTCAAAATAGTGTCAAGAAGTGTTCCTCCAAGTTTCGTGGCGATTGGACACCGTTTGGGCCCCGAACAGGCGGAAACAACCCACATATGCAGAATTCCAATAATGGGCCTTGGGAGTGACCGGGGCCCACAAAGAAAAGGAGTTGACCAAGTTCAGGTGGTCAAACAGAGCTGAAAGTTCTGTGACACACTCAAAATAGTGTGAAGAAGTATCCCTCCAAGTTTCGTGGCGATTGGACACCGTTTGGGCCCCGAACAAGCGGAAACAATCCACACATGCAAAAATCCAAGAATTGACCTTGAGAGTGACCGGGGCCCACAAACAAAAGGAGTTGACCATGTTCAGGTGGTGAAACAGAGCTGAAACTTCTATGAAACACTTGAGATGGTGTCAAGCAACATCTCTCCAAGTTTCGTGATGATTGGACATCATTCAGGCCTCAAACAATGGAAAATAGACCGCATATACAATGTTCCAAAAATGGGCCTTGTCCGTGACCGGGGCCCAATTAATGAAAATGTTGACCAACTTCCTGAAGTCAAAAAGGGCTGAAATTTTTATGAAATGTAGAAAATAGTGTTAAGAAGCATCTCTCCAGGTTTGGTGGCAATCGGACTTCGTTTGAGCCCAAAACAAATGAAAATGGGCCACATACGCGAAAACCTGAAATTGGGCCTCGTCCGTGGCCCAGCTTGCGGTCACGGACCTTCAAAGGATGTTTCCCACGATTTTGGGTGGTTTCCCTCCACTCCTCTTCGAAATCCAACTCCCCACAACTGCTATTAACTCCCCAAAACTGCACAAAACTGATTGGGGAGTCTATAAAAAGAGAAGATTTGGAAGAAACAAAAAGACACACACACATAAGGAAGAAAAGTGAAGAAATTGAAGAAAGTCACTACCTAAGGCAACAAGAAGCAAGCTCCAGCAGCACTTGCACGACCATTCCCACCTTCTTTTCTTAGTTTTAAAGGTGAGCAAGAAAATTCAGAAGGAGAGAAGGAGGGGAAATGGCCAAAGTCCATACCATGTTCGTACGACGCCAATTTTTGAGAGGATGACATTGTCACCTCTGTTTCTCTCATTCGTAGGGCTTCTTAGCCATTACAAGAGTCCATTACAAGAGTTGTGAAAGAAGCTTCTCTAGGCCTCATTTTGTTCCTTGAAAATGATAGGTTCAAATGACACAACTCCGGCTTCAAATTTGCCCATTTCGGACTTGAAACAAAAATGCAGTCCGTAAGCACGAATGATGAGTTACAGCGGTTTCAATTGATTCCATGATAAAATGTGATCTTCTTGATGGTTGTCCACCGCTCTAAAGTCATGAGAATGGAGTTCTAATACTTGAAAGAAGTTCCAAGAAAGAACCAGCGCGAACAGCACAAAAAACGGAGGCACAGGGCCATTGTCTGTCAGTGACCGTGACCCCCGGTCACTGGCAGGTTCCAGTGACCGCGGGTGAGTCACGGTCACTGGAAGGCCCCAGTGACCGCTGGTGAGTCACGGTCACTGAAAGGCTCCAGTGACCGCGGGTGAGTCACGGTCACTGGAAGGCCCCAGTGACCGCGGGTGAGTCACGGTCACTGGAAGGCCCCAGTGACCGCGGGTGAGTCACGGTCACTGGAATGGGGCAGTGACCGCGGGTCACGGTCACCCCCCATTTTTTTCCCTTTTTCATATTTTCTTCCACCTTATGTATATTTTCTTGTATTTTCCAAATTGAGATCACATCTGAGACTTGAGGGAGGGGTTGTAAACTTTCAAAATGTATGTAAACAACCTGCATCCCCGCGGTCAGGGCACTTGAACCCATGTAAACAAAAGGGAAATTAATGATGAATTGTAATTATTTTTCATTTTTCTTAACGCTTAAAGTGCGTGAATGTCGGACCTTGATTCCGTAATTCATTTCCACGCCTACATTTTTAAGCACGACCAGAAGATTGGCGCCGTCTGTGGGAAATTATATGCCCTAATTTGTGATCAAATTTGATGAAAAATGCATGAAAGCGCTGAAAATTGCTGAAAAGTGCTGTTATTGCCCTGAAAGTGCCGCTGTTGCACTGAAAGTGCTGCTGTTGCCCTGAAAACTGCCGCTGTTGCACTGTAACTGCTGTTGTTACACTGAAAGTGCCGCTGTTGCACTGTAACTGCTGCTATTGCACTGAAAGTGCTGCTGTTGTGTTAGAGAGTGCTGCTGTTTCACTGAAACTACTGCTATTGCACTGTAACTGCTGCTATTGCACTGGAAACTGCCGCTGTTGTGCTGGAAACTGCCGCTATTTCACTGAAAACTGCTGTTAAAAGCCTGTGACCGGGGCACACGGTCACTTACCTATTTTTATGATGACAAGGCTTATTTAACCTCCAATTACACCCATACAAGACCTTTGATGTCTGCAATGGGTTTGAAAATATCATTAAAGGACTTTTGCACCTTGAAGTGCATATTGTTCATACAAATGAAGGCATTGGGCACCTTGATGTGCGTACACTTGCCATTTAATTGGAAGAATTTGCACTTTGATGTGCATAACTTGATTGAATGAATTCGCACCTGGATGTGCATGGACCAAATCACCACCCTTTTCACTTTAGAAGAGTGATGATTCAGTTCAAAGGGCTTCTGACCTATATAAAATGTTTATTAAATCAGTGATAAGACCAACGACATTGTAATTATGCATTGTCCGGCGTCAACCACTGATGGATCTTGTGTGGTCATTGTGATAGTGGTGCAGGCTTGATCCTGTGGGCCTTATCCCTTTGATTGATCCAACCCTCTCTTGCTTATAAGTCTGACACAGATAGTCCAGATATGCTGCTGAAATTTTAGTAGCCAGGACTAGTCAGCATAGCATGCTTTTAAGCCTGACTCGATAAACCCGAAATGCTGCAGAAATTCTGACGGTAGGGATAGTCAGCATAGCATAATGAGATGGGATTTATGCCTATATCTAACCATTTCGGTTCAAAACCATGTTGGTCTAGATGGCATCTATAAACCATTCCGGCTAGCCCAAGAGGCAGCCATGTTGGTTATACCACTAATATAGTCCTGTGGGCTTACTTTTTGCGGAGACATCATGGGTTCCTTGATCATCACTTTTGATGAGGCCAAGGAGAGGCTCTCTAAAATATCCATAACCCAAAACAAACCAACTGTAAGAGCATCAAAAAAAGCTCGAATGGACTTTACTGCCCCTATGTCAAGAGTCTCAGTATTTCAGAGACTTTCTATTCCAACAGGCTCTATAACTTCGGCTGATCCAAATGGGTCATCAGTGACCCTTAAATTCATCAAGAAGACTAAAACTCCCAAATCTTGGGTTTCCAAATACGCCCAGAATCCGTTTGAAGTTTTCAACAAGGTTCAGAAGGAACCAAATCACAAACTGAAGTCAGAAGGCAGCAATCTTCATATCACCAAGCCTCGTCTGGGGGCAAGGCAGGTCCGGTCCACGGATCATAAATCAATGGTACTTAACAAGTCACATTTAATGACTGCTCAATGTTTAAAGTCACCACTTACTAGGCCCAAACAGCGGGTCATTACCAAGCAAACACCAAAGGACTTTCGGCAATTCCTAACTCGTAAGAAGGTCCAGAAGGGTGCATCCATCCCCAGATACAGCACGTGGTCACCTCAACCACACACTCCAAAATCCAATATGGCTGAGAATAAACTCTTGGCCTCAGTTGAAGATAATACTTTTTATCCTCTGACTCAAAAAGAAGGACGGAGGTTTGGCAGGGGGCATCTACCTTCTATCATAGTGGCACCTTCTCCGCTATCTTCACCCTAAGGCTTATCATATGGCGCTGAAGGCAACAAACAAGTTGAGCGATTGGTTATCAATAATTCGACCAATCTCGCTCATTTCAAAGATTCACTCCAACAAAAGAAAGAACAAAAGAAAAAGAACAAAGGGGGTGCTATTGACATCCTTTCACTTCCCACTTCAGATTCCATGGATTGGGAACGAGTGACAAGCACTTCCAGGCCATTGTTTGCCAAGTTTAAAGATCAGACCTCAGCAGCCAGGATGGCTAACCAACTCAAGAAGAAAGCTTTAGCCCATTACAAGGACCAAACTCAGAAGCTGTCACAGTGCAAGATCACTAAAAAATGGGTGATTAAAGAAGATGAACTGGACTTGACCTCGTCTTACATGGTCGGGCCAGGTTCAATTCGAAGAATTGCTCAGAGTATGACTCGGACTCAATCACAGGGATCTGATTCAGACTCCCATCAAGGAGTACTTCTGAAGGTCATGTTGAAATTGATTCTGACGATGATCCTATCACTATCTTGGATACAAAAGATAGTCAATCTACTCCTCAGGCATTAACATCATCCTATCCCCGTCAGTACACTGTGTTTATGGCTGAAGGGAGTGGAACTAGCAAGGATGGAAATGACGATGCTAGTGGAAGTAAAGATGCTCACGAAAAAGATGCTAATGAAAATGAAAATGACAATGTCAGTGATGTTGTCAAACAACAAGGAGCTATGATCGACCACTTAACTGCCCAAGTGAAAATCTTAACAGATAAGCTAGGTGGTCCGGTTGGAGCTCAAATAAATCCTCTGTTCGCCAACAGAAGAGAACAAGCAATGATCATGGAGAATGCCACTAAAATTGACCTTCTCACAGCCCAATTTAAGTCCCTAACAGACAAGGTAGTAGCTGCAGGTTTTACTGGTGGTGATCATTCATCAATCTTTGGTTTTCATGCAAATCCTGAAAAACATGTGACCTTCAAAGAAGTTGAAGAGATATTAACAAAATCAAAAGTGAAGACCAGAATGAAAAAGAAAGGTATTACACCTAAGTATCCCCCGGAATTTGATCTGGTTCCATTTCCACCAGATTATAAACTTCCGACTTTCCAACTATGCCTTGGGAAAGGGTCAGCATATCAGCATATTGTGCATTTCAAATCACTCCTAGGAAGCCTGCTAGAGTTAGATGCACTAAAAATAAGACTATTCGTCGGCACATTGAAAGGAGTCGCCTTCGATTGGTACAAGCAGTTACCAAAACTCTCATTCATGACATGGCCGATCACAGAAGAGAAGTTCTTACTCCATTTTCAGGAGGAGGATCAAACAGTTACCTTTGCTATGCTCAGTAGCACAAGGCAAGGAGACAACGAAACGGCACAGGCCTTTATCAATAGATGGAGAGCATTATCCTATAAATGCTTGGAACAACCATCTCAAAAGGCAACAATTGAAATGTGCAAAACCAATTTGCGACCAGAAATCAAGGCTATCATACTTAGTCATAAAACTAAGTCTTTGGCCCGATTGGTTGAAGTTGCCACTGATGCAGAACTAACTCTCAAAGAGATCAGTCAAAGTCAAAGCTATATTGAAGATGCCTTCTCTGAAAACTCTTAAATAACTCAAGGGATTGCAGGGCAAACTTGCCTACATTTGCAGCCTCAACTCCAGGCAAACCTCTCATCCTCTACATTTGAGCTCTTGATCACTCTCTGGGGGCATTGCCAGCTCAAAAGAAAAACGAGGAAATTACACCACTATATTATTTCCAATGAAGTGTATTTGGTTTCCAACACCAATCCACTGAAGGCATTTGTGACAAAAGTTGGTGCACTGGGTGATCGTCTATCCAAATGATCTATTATTTTCTCTCAATATGAACTGCTGTAAAGAATCCAATGCCGTCCCTCCATGGCATAGAACACTGCAGCTAATGGACTTGTTGCAGCTTTCAACAAGACTATTTGCAAAATTTTGAAGAAAATGGTCTCTGGCAACAAAAGGTTGGAGTACCAAACTTCCAGAAGCATTGTGGGCATACAGAACTACTGTTCGTAGTCCGACCAAGTCAACACCATATTCGTTGGCTTATGGTTGTGAAACTGTGATACCCTTATAAATTCAACTTCCTTCTCTTCGGGTAGCTATGATGAAAAAATACACTGAAAAAAAAAAGAATACCGAGCTCAGACTCCAAGAGCTAAAGAGCCTTGATGAGAAAAGGCTTGCCGCTCGACAAAGTACTGAGTTGTATCAAGCTCGTATGGCTGCATCTTTCAACAAAAAGGTCAAGTATAGAGCTTACAAGAAAGGAGATTTAGTCCTTGCAGTTAGAAGACCTATGTTTTCCACGCACTTGTTGGGAGGCAAGTTCGAACCTAAATGGGAAGGACCTTTTATTGTCGACAAGGTTTACTCCAATGGCGCCTATGCGCTCCTCACACTTGAAGGGGAAAGATGCATGATGCCTATCAATGGAAAACTTCTCAAGAAATACTATACCTGAATGTTATTGGTACACCCAAACCATGTACAATGTACCCAAACCATGTACAGTGTACATTCTTACTCCTAACCAAAATCAAAATCCTTTGGTTTCGAGCCTTACAATCTATGACTCGTAACCAAAATCCCTCAGATTTGTATAAAATGACTGCGAGGATCAAGTCCTTCGACCCCTCTAGTCAAACCTTTGTTACTCGGATAATGTCCTTACAAGACCCCTTGTAACATCCTTGTAACATCCTGCTATATAGATTAAGTCTTTTTGCAGACTCTATATAGCAAAACTCAGCTATGTGGAATAAGTCTTTTTGCAGACCTCATATAGCTAATCCTTAGTTGTATAGAACAAGTCTTTTTGCAAACCCTATATGACTGCCTTCGGTTATATAGAACAAGTCTTTTTGTAGACCTTGTATAACCAAAATCTAAACAAAAACCAAAACCAAATCTTTGTCCTAAGGAAAGTAAAGGATCCCGGGGAAAGCCTCACGCATGGGCACCGGATAACATCCACTTTGTTTGACCCCTTTCGACACGAAAAGGATCAAGTCATGGACCCTGGAGAAAGCCTCACACATGGGCACCGGATAACGTCCACCTGTATGACTTCCTTATTTTCGATTTGTGGATCCAAACGATCGCAAATCACACCCTCATACAAATCTGAGAAAACCAAACCAAATAAACCATCCATACAAACCAAACAAACCATCCACATAAACCACATCAAACATCCACAGAAAATCAAACCAAACATCTATACCAGTGACAAAAATAGAAAGGAAAAACATTTTCCATTGATATCCATTTTAAAGTTTGAATACAAGCAGTGAAGTCAATGTACACATGGCCTCCAGGGCTAATCAGAAAAAGCAAAACCATCAAATGGAAGGTGCAGCAGAGAATCTCAGTCCAGGAACTCCTCTAGTTTCCCCTTGGCATTTAGCACTTCTGCCATGAGGATGCGCCCTTTGTAGCTTACATAAGCTGGGATAGCAGTACTAATGTCAATCTCGTCCAGCTTACCAGTTTCTCGGTGACAAAGCTTTAGCCCTATGGAGCAACAATTTAACATCAGATACTTCATTTGGGTCGTTCGGATCAGGCCCTCTTGTGGTCTTACCCTTGGCACGACTTTTAGGTGCCCCAGCAGTTGCAGTTGCAGGTGCTTTACCTCTTCTATCTGCAAAACAGATTAAAAGAAAGAAAAGATGGATATTAGTAACAATGATATGGAACTTCTCAAAAAAAAAAAAAAAATCGGCAGCATCTCCCCTTAGTATAAGACCAAAAGCAGAAGGCAATACTCAGTTCTGAGACCAAGAATTGGCATCAAAGGCACACTTAAGTCTCAGAACCGAGGCTCTCGGTCCAAACAGATGTTCAAGCACCTTAAGACCTTTTCAGGGAGCAGCAGGTTCGTGTTCAAGCACGAAAATGGCATTCTATAATTCCCACAGAGGCTCTGATCACAGAAAGTTAGATGCGTGTTCAGTGGTGTGTATGTTACTACTCAAACACAGGTGGATGTCCTTTCACTAAGTTTAATAGTGAGGGTTAACACTTAAACGAAGTGGTAATGGATTCTGTCATACTGTGAACAAGAAGTGAAATTTGTACACTTAGATACAATGACTGTTTAGTTTTAAACCTCCCTGGTTTTAAACTTCCACACTATTCGGTATGAAGCACTCTCACCAATGATAATTCCAACTCATATCAGTCACCATGAATTGCAAAGTTCAGTTTGTGCCAGTCACTGTGTCAATAGCAACAAGTATTAGACAGTCAGGATTGACAGTGACCATGAAAAAAATTTGGGCAGTGTTCAAGACACAAGAATTCCATGAAAATCGTCACAGGTTGGCAGTGATTGCGGGCTTCTCGCAGACAACATTGGCAGTACCAGTAAGCCTATTCATTGCTTTGATATGGCAAGAATTTCATCACACCTTAAATGGACACTGACATGGACTACATACGAATAGTTATCTTTCGCAATGACAATGAATTTGCATCAGATAATGGTGGCTGTAAATCCCTTGACTGTACTACTGGCAACGGGGAACAGATTTCTTTAGAAGAGAGAGGAGCAACAGAGATAATGGAATTCCATTTTCTCTCAAATATTACTCTCAACAGGGTGTGACCGTGGCCATCACCATGGGTTCATTAAGATTGGCTGTATTTCAAGTCTGGGAGATCAATACCAGAATTCATTCACAGGTTTTGCATCAAAAAAAAAAAAAAAATCTTCCCAAGCCATGGACAGTTCTGTCATAACCATTAAACCCCCTTCGATTTGCTTAGACCGTAACAGTGGGCTTAGCCAAAGCCAAGGCCATGACAGTGGGTCAAAAAGCAAGTTCAGCAGGAAATTTTCAATTGGGCATTTCCTCAAACAGGTGGTGGCCATGATAAACCACTATGGGATCGATTGATCACTAGACTTGTGAGCTTGAGATGATTTCACAAATCATCTTACATCAGTTCCTAAAAAAAAAAAAAAAAAAGATGCACCCAGTCAGTTTTCTCTCTCTCTCCCGGTCTCTCCCTCTTTTCTCTCTCTCCCGGTCTCTCTCTGTTTCTCTCGGTCTCTCTCCCTCTCTCTCAGTTTTTTTTCTCTCTCCCGGTCTCTCTCTTCTCTCTCTCTCTCTCCCAGTCTCTCTGTTTTTTCCCTCGGTCTCTCTCCTTCTTTCTCCTTTTCTTCTCTCTCCCCCAATTTCTCTCTCTCTCGGTCTCTCTCTTTTCTCTCTCTCACGGTTTCTCTCTCTCGGTCTCTCTCCCTTTTTCTCAGTTTTCCCTCTCTCTCAATTTCTCTTTCTCTCTCTCTCCCAGTCTCTCTGTTTTTCTCTCGGTTTCTCTCCCTCTTTCTCCTTTTCTTCTCTCTCTCCCAATTTCTCTCTCTCTCGGTCTCTCTCTCTTTTCTCTCTCCCGGTCTCTCTCTCTTTTTTTCTCTCCCTCCCGTTTCTCTGTCTCCCAATTCCTCTCTCTCGGTCTCTCTCTCCTGATCTCTCTCACTCCTGATTTCTTTCTCTCACTCCTGGTCTCTCTCTCTCTCTCCCAGTCAGTCCTCTCTCTCTCGGTCTCTCTCTCCCGGTCTCCCTCTCTCCCAGTCAGTTCTCTCTCTCTCCCGGTCTCTCTCTCTCTCTTTTCTCTCTCACCCGGTCTCTCTCTCTCGCTTTTTTTTCCCTATTTCCCGCTCTCTCTCTCTCTCTCTCTTTTTCTCTCACTCTCCCGGTCTCTCTCTCCCGGTCTCTCTCTCTCTCTTTTCTTTCTCTCTCCCGATTTCAGTTTTTCTCTCTCTGTCTTTTTCTCTCTCGGTCTGTCTTTCTCTTTTTTTTTCTCTCTCTCTCCCGGTCTCTCTCTCTTTTTTCTCTCTCTCTCTCCCAGTCACTCTCTCTTTCTCTTTTCTCCCTTTCTCCCGATTCTGTTTTTTTTCTCTCTTTTTCTCTCTCTCTCGGTCTCCCTTTCTTCTTTGTTGATTTGAGCAAAAAAAAAAAAAAAAAAAAAAAAAGCTCTGTCTCCCTTTCTTCTTTGTTGATTTGAGCAAAAAAAAAAAAAAAAAAAAAAAACCCTTGTTTGGCCTCCTTACCCATGGTCATTGCAAACTTGAACTGGTGGAACCCATTGCTGAATCCCCTCGAGCTCAAGTCCTTCCCACAAATACAATTTGGTTATGATTAAAATCAGTGGAGTCTAAAACCTTGATCAAGTCTCGATGGATTCGTCCTTCTTCATCTATGGTCTCTTAATTTTAAGCAATGGAATCCATAACATGATCATCTTTTGTTTGAAATTCTCATGATGGGTCCACTTGGAGTAACTTACCAAAGAAATAATCCTGTTTTTAGGGTATTTCAAGGGAAATTATACAAAAAAAAAAGAGATGCGGAGTTTCTTTCCAAATCAACTTTGGGTCAAAATTTGATTTCAAACCAATGTCTCAAATTATTTTTCATCAAAACCCATAAAAGCCAATCTCTTTCAAAATCACATCTCATTTTGTCAAAATTGCATCTCATTTTAAATCATGTCAAGCCAAGTCAAAACCCAAACTTTGATCTTTGAAAATGAACCAAAAAAATCCATGAAGATCCAAACCCAAATCCATTTTCTCTAAAACTTTTGAATTTCTTAAAACCTAAGGGATTCTTTTTGTGGGTGTTCCCCACATCCCCACAGAGACGCCACTCTGGATATCTGTGAAAAATAGGTCAAAAGAAAATCAAATTCATTTCCAAAATCCAAACAAAATTCATAAACTTCTGAATTTTCTAAATACCCAAGGGATTCCTTTGTGGGTGTTCCCCACAGTCCTCACGGAGATGCTACTTTTGATATCCGTGAAAATAGGGTAAAGAAATTCAGATTTCTTATGTCTTTTCAAAATTCCGTCATCAAACCCTTCATGGTTTTTATCAAAATTTTCAAATCCTAAAGTTTAGGCCTACAACCTACCTTGACCAACTGTCTTTTCATCAAGCCATCCATCATTCCCACAAATTGGCTATTTCGAGGCACAACGATTATTATACTATAATCATTGCACCTCGAGGGGGCACTTGTTGACCTATAAAAAAATTGCAAATACTGCAGCGAAGACACCTCATCTCAGCTTAATTTAGGATACAGAGGTTATTTACAGATCCTGGGGAATCACTGTGAGAACCGGCATTCCATGAAGATCAAGATAGCTGGAACTCTCAGAGGAAGTTCAAATTTCGGGTTGAACAGAGATCATCAAACTCAAAAGCCACAAGCATGTCAGCCTGAAGTCAATTCCCCCCAAGCCAGGGGGTCACCGACCAAAGTCCTGCTTCCCGATGTCCAAAATTAATGAAAATTTAGATACGAAGCTTCAATTATGCTCAGAAGATACTTTGCAAATTTTCAAGATGAAAAGACTCTGTTTGGCCTAAATTTCATTACATGTCAGCTTAGAGCACAGTAATCCCGAATTTGGAGGTCATCGGCTAAGATCTTACTTCCAGAAGGCCAAAGCAGATAAAATTTGGAACAAATGCTCAAAGAATGCCCCAAGTTATTCTCCCAAAGTTTCAAGTCAAGGGGAGGCTGTTCGGATAGAAAACAGGCTAACTGCCTCAATGTGGAGTGAATAGTGACCTAACGCATGCAATGAATAGGTTACTGTTCGAAATCCTACTTCCTCAAATCCAAACTGCATGAAATTCGGATAAATACTCCAAGATGTTCTTGACGTCAGTCCCTCCAAGTTTCAAATCAAACCGGGGTCATTTGGGCTTCAAACAGCCGAAACAAGGGCCCACTGTCATAAAAAAATCAACTGGAGAGTTGACCAAGTTCAGATGGTCAAAAAAAGCTGAAACTTCTGTGACACACTCAAAATAGTGTCAAGAAGTGTTCCTCCAAGTTTCGTGGCGATTGGACGTCGTTTGGACCCCGAACAGGCGGAAACAAGCCACATATGCAAAATTCCAAGAATGGGCCTTGAGAGTGACCGGGGCCCACAAACAAAAGGAGTTGACCATGTTCAGGTGGTCAAACAGAGCTGAAACTTCTGTGAAACACTCAAAATAGTGTCAAGAAGCATCCCTCCAAGTTTCATGGCGATTGGACACCGTTTGGGCCCCGAACAAGCGGAAACAAGCCACATATGCAAAATTCCAAGAATGGGCCTTGGGAGTGACCGGGGCCAACAAACAAAAGGAGTTGACCATGTTCAGGTGGTCAAACAGAGCTGAAACTTCTGAGACACACTCAAAATAGCGTCAAGAAGCATCCCTCCAAGTTTCGTGGCGATTGGACACCGTTTAGGCCCCGAACAGGAGGAAACAAGCCACATATGCAAAATTCCAAGAATGGGCCTTGGGAGTGACCGGGGCGCACAAACAAAAGGAGTTGACCAAGTTCAGGTGGTCAAACAGAGCCGAAACTTTTGTGACACACTCAAAATAGTGTCAAGAAGTGTTCCTCCAAGTTTCGTGGCGATTGGACACCGTCTGGGCCCCGAACAGACGGAAACAACCCACATATGCAGAATTCCAATAATGGGCCTTGGGAGTGACCGGGGCCCACAAAGAAAAGGAGTTGACCAAGTTCAGGTGGTCAAACAGAGCTGAAACTTCTGTGACACACTCAAAATATTGTCAAGAAGCATCCCTCCAAGTTTCGTGGCGATTGGACACCGTTTGGGCCCCGAACAGGCGGAAACAAGCCACATATGCAAAATTCCATGAATGGGCCTTGGGAGTGACCGGGGCCAACAAACAAAAGGAGTTGACCATGTTCAGGTGGTCAAACAGAGCTGAAACTTTTGTGACACACTCAAAATAGCGTCAAGAAGCATCCCTCCAAGTTTCGTGGCGATTGGACACCGTTTGGGCTCCGAACAGGCGGAAACAAGCCACATGTGCAAAAATCCAATAATGGGCCTTGGGAGTGACCGGGGCCCACAAACAAAAGGAGTTGACCATGTTCAGGTGGTCAAACAGAGCTGAAAGTTCTGTGACACACTCAAAATAGTGTGAAGAAGTATCCCTCCAAGTTTCGTGGCGATTGGACACCGTTTGGGCCCCGAACAAGCGGAAACAAGCCACACATGCAAAAATCCAAGAATTGGCCTTGAGAGTGACCGGGGCCCACAAACAAAAGGAGCTGACCATGTTCAGGTGGTCAAACAGAGCTGAAACTTCTATGAAACACTTGAGATGGTGTCAAGCAACATCTCTCCAAGTTTCGTGATGATTGGACATCATTCGGGCCTCAAACAATGGAAAATAGACCGCATATACAATGTTCCAAAAATGGGCCTTGTCCGTGACCGGGGCCCAATTAATGAAAATGTTGACCAACTTCCTGAAGTCAAAAAGGGCTGAAATTTTTATGACATGTAGAAAATAGTGTTAAGAAGCATCTCTCCAAGTTTGGTGGCAATCGGACTTCGTTTGAGCCCAAAACAAATGAAAATGGGCCACATACGCGAAAACCTGAAATTGGGCCTCGTCCGTGGCCCAGCTTGCGGTCACGGACCTTCAAAGGATGTTTCCCACGATTTTGGGTAGTTTCCCTCCACTCCTCTTCGAAATCCAACTCCCCACAACTGCTATTAACTCCCCAAAATTGCACAAAACTGATTGGGGAGTCTATAAAAAGAGAAGATTTGGAAGAAACAAAAAGACACACACACATAAGGAAGAAAAGTGAAGAAATTGAAGAAAGTCACTACCTAAGGCAACAAGAAGCAAGCTCCAGCAGCACTTCCACGACTATTCCCACCTTCTTTTCTTAGTTTTAAAGGTGAGCAAGAAAATTCAGAAGGAGAGAAGGAGGGGAAATGGCCAAAGTCCATACCATATTCGTACGACGCCAATTTTTGAGAGGATGACATTGTCACCTCTGTTTCTCTCATTCGTAGGGCTTCTTAGCCATTACAAGAGTTGTGAGAGAAGCCTCTCTAGGCCTCATTTTGTTCCTTGAAAATGATAGGTTCAAATGACACAACTCCGGCTTCAAATTTGCCCATTTCGGACTTGAAACAAAAATGCAGTCCGTAAGCACGAATGATGAGTTACAGCGGTTTCAATTGATTCCATGATAAAATGCGATCTTCTTGATGGTTGTCCACCGCTCTAAAGTCATGAGAATGGAGTTCCAACACTTGAAAGAAGTTCCAAGAAAGAACCAGCGCGAACAGCACAAAAAACGGAGGCACAGGGCCATTGTCTGTCAGTGACCGTGACCCCCGGTCACTGGCAGGCCCCAGTGACTGCGGGTGAGTCACGGTCACTGAAAGGCCCCAGTGACCGCGGGTGAGTCACGGTCACTGGAAGGCCCCAGTGACCGCGGGTGAGTCACGGTCACTGGAATGGGGCAGTGACCACGGGTCACGGTCACCCCCCATTTTTTCCCCTTTTTCATATTTTCTTCCACTTTATGTATATTTTCTTGTATTTTCCAAATTGAGATCACATCTGAGACTTGAGGGAGGGGTTGTAAACTTTCAAAATGTATGTAAACAACCTGCATCCCCGCGGTCAGGGCACTTGAACCCATGTAAACAAAAGGGAAATTAATGATGAACTGTAATTATTTTCCATTTTTCTTAACGCTTAAAGTGCGTGAATGTCGGACCTTGATTCCGTAATTCATTTCCACACCTACATTTTTAAGCGTGACCAACAATGTCTCCATATGTTGGGCTTGCTCCTCAAACCGATCCCTTCCATCGGCCACAACAATCTCCACTTTGGCAAGCCGTGCCTCCATGGATACAAGAGGATCTGGTTGCACGGACTTCTCCTTTCGACTTTTGCCACCGCGATCCTTCTCCCTTCCCTGATGTTCTTCGATGTGAGTGAGACTTGAATCAGCCATTGCAAGCTTTGGCTCTGATACCAACTGTCACAGGGGTAGTGTTTTTGCGCAGCAAACCTCGTACGGCCTTAGCACGTTCCACCGATTGAATGCGCTAAGTAAGCCTTTCCTCTTAGCGAGTAGAACCTTGTTAATTAGAAACTCTAAGACTACCTCAAAGAGAAAACCCACACACAAGAAGAGAGAGAAGCTCTGAGAATACAAAGAATGCTCTTGCTTTGGATGGATTATAAGTGTGGGGGTCTCCTTTTATAGGCAAAAACCCCCTTTTACAACGATGGCTTGGATTTTACTTCTAGAGTATTCTTACGAGCCAAGGGCTACATTTGATTGGTATATACATTATCCATGACATCACCATCTCTTTGACATAAGCCATGACATCATGATTCTAGAAAGTTCTACATATTTTTACAAGGCTCTCAAGAACTTTGCCAACTAGGATGTCTGTATGGCGCCCAGTAAGCATCCACATGGCGCCACTTTGTCGATGATGTGTCAGTCTGTTACAATAGTCCACCAAAAACTTTTGAAAACCCCTTTATGCATTTGGCTCCTTGAACGAAGAATTTTTGGATCTGGCCTTGTGGCACTGGTTTCTTAATGAAAAATTTTGGCTCCTCATTTTTTATTGTTCATCGTTAGGAGTTAAAGATTAGCCAATTTTATGGCTGATATTTTGATCAATGGCCGATATTTTTGGGAGGATTTTATTATAAAAGATAAGTGGGGTTGAAAGAATGTATTTTTGAGAGGATTTTATTATATAAGGTAGGTGGGGTTGAATGGGGTTCATTACTCTTGTACTTCACTTTTTACTTACCCTTTTATAATTTTATTTTTCTTTAATAAAAATTTTTGTTACAGTCTCAAAAATAGAACAAAATGGCTATAAATACTTACCGCTTAAAAAGAATTCTCTTAATCAACTCAATGGTGGATCTAAGCTTGATTTTGAGTTAAACTTGGCCCCATACCACATTTCAGGGAAACATCAGCTTTGAGCAACTAGGATTTTATAGATGAGCACCGTAGATATATGGATATTTACCATCAAGAAATTTCTCAACAATGTGATTCTCTCTGGCTGCACATAGAGAAGTTTCCATAAACGGCTATAAAACTCAACTAATATAGCCTTTTTTTTCATATAATTACACAAAATTGTGAGCCTCCATTCATTATTTGATCAAAGACAAATCCCATTCATCTGTGAGTAGGCCTTCACTTTTGATTAACAAGGAGCGAATTATATGCTAAACTCCCAAGACCCAACCCCAGATGGGTTGAAATTTCACCCAATATTAAAAGGCCCTTTGTTAGGTGGTTATAAATATATACGAGAATCTTCATACGCATTCGTCCGTCACTATTTTTTTCTTGAGAATTCTATGTGGGGCTTATGAGACTCTATGATAGCAACTCGCCCCAACTTTCGGTCAAATTCGAATTTATCAGACTGTCGGATCGACTATACACCAATCCGAATGAAATGAATTTGTGAGCCATGGATAAATGGATTATGGATGTGTGATTGTGACTTGAAGAAAGTAGGCAAAAAAATAAAATAAAATAAAATAAAATAACCATATCTGATTGACATGGCAGGCCACTGAGAACCACACCACAGAATCTCCTCTTCCCTTCACCTTCACTGCCCATCCCGAAATATGGCATCTCCCACCTCACGTCTCTTCACCACCCACCAAGCCCCTGGCCGGGCTCTCTTCACTCTCTACTCTGCCATATTCGCCGCCGGAATATTTTCTCTCCTCTACTACCGTCTGACCCACATCCCTGCCGACCACCGCCTCCTATGGCTGCTCCTCTCCCTCGCCGAGCTCTGGTTTGCCGTCATGTGGCTCTTCCAACAGAGCTTCCGGTGGAACCCAACTTATCATGTCACGCACCCCGAACGCCTCCCGCCGAACCTCCCTCCCATCGATGTCATGGTGTGCACTGCCGATCCCGACAGAGAGCCACCGGCGCTAGTCGCCAACACTCTTCTGTCGCTCATGGCATATGACTATGATGTTAGCAAGCTCTCCTTCTATCTGTCGGATGACGGTGGGTCGGAGCTAACCTTCCATGCTGCGTATCAGGCGTCCATCTTCGCCAGATACTGGCTGCCTTTCTGCCGGAAGTATAACGTTCAGGCGCAAGCCCCGCAAGCCTTCTTCTTCGACTCTAAGAACTGTGTTGTGGACGGCGGCGGTGGGACTTTCCGGCGGGACTTCAACTTGGTTAAGGTGACTGACTGCTATCTCCAAATCATTTTATTTTCTTTTCCAATATCTTAATTATATAAAGAGCATTTTATGAAAAGAAAACTCCTTAAATTTGCATTAAATATGATTAAATTTGAAATTGTGAAATTTTTTTTATGTAGGGCTGAGTGAAGCTATGTGGGGCTGAGTAACATTGTACATAGATTAAAAAAATATATATAGAGAAAAAAGAAAGAAAATATAAGAAAGAGAGGAAGAATCAAGAAAAAGAGAGGTAAAAGAAAAAAGGAAAAAAGATTAAACAGAGGAAAGAAAAAAAGCCCTTTCTTCCTCTCCCCTCATCATTTTTTTGTCATTTTTTTCTTGTTTCTTCCTCTTTTCTTCTTCACTTCTTCCTCTCTTCTCCTTCTATTTTCATTTCTTTTTTTTTTTTTGGGGTCTTTTCTTCCTTTCTTTTCCATATTTTTTTTCAATGTACAATTGAGTGACGCAGCTCCACATATAAATTTTTTGTTTGCATAAATTCAAGAGTAATTAATTAAATCCGTGCATATTAAAAAAATTAGACTTAATCAGATTTAATGTAGATCTAACAAGCTTTTTCTTATAAAATCCTCATACATTTAATAGGAAAGTCATGTTATCTTTTATTTTATTTTTCCAAGTTCTTATAATTATAATGATTCGGTAATGTTTAAGGCCTTTTAAATTTGCTATTTATAATAACTCCACTCCTATGATTAATGATAAGTATTGGATTTGAGGTGTGAAATAGATCATTAAAATAAAAAAAATATACTTTTCATGTACCAACGTCTCATTTTATTAGATCAAATTGATGCTGTTCTCTAAAACCCATTTTACTAGAGACGAATAAATGTTAAATTAAAAAATTATTCACCTTAGTTTCCCATGAGAAAGATGCATGCTAGCCATCTACCTCAAGATGTGACATGGTATGACCCACATGCACGGGCATGAATAGAACTGTGCCCACAGAGAATATTTTTCCATGAAAGTTGTCTTGCATTTAATTACGATGGGAGCTTCTGATGCAGACATCCGCATATTACTGGAATCTATTTTGCTCAAGCACTTGCGTGTGATGGGTCTTTAGAAAGTAAGCGAGAACGAGACAAAAGTGTATGATACTGATACAGCTAGAACGAGACAAAAGTGGATGATAGATGGTCAGATCAAGATTTGGATCTTTCGATGAAGATAAATGTCTTTGGCTTAGAGTTCTATACGGTCTTTGATATGAAGCCAACTTCGAGACGTTCGTTTACAAATTCAGCTTTATTATATAGAGCCAAAGCTTCTAATTTAATGAACACTTTAATTATTGTTATTTTTATTATTTGTTTCAATTGGTAACGCTACCCATGCTTGTAGCACTGGAGTTGCAACAGTGAACACCTATCAACCATTTTTTGGGCTCTTGAATGATGCTCACTTCCACTGAAATAATTGTAAGTAGAAATATCTGAATCATCGACATTTTTTTTATTTAATTCACACTCATCAGCTTAGGTCGCTTATTTGATTTTATGTCATATCCCTTTTGCTTGGCATATACATCAATATTAGAAATATAGTATTGTGTGCTACACATGGTGAGCATTTCAGCTTAAGCACACACGCTAGTACGAGTCCCACTTAAAGCCCCACTTGGAAATAAGACACATGGGGATCTTGTCATCTAACCGGAGCTCCGTGCCTATAAAATATGAGCCCTATGACACTTAACTTCCCTATAATTTGATTTTCTTGGGCGATGGCTAGATAATCATTTTCCATCAAATATAGGTTATTTTGGGCTATTTTTGTATATTATCATCATTTTATTTGTTCTAACTTTGCCCTAAAGACATTTTTTCAGATTCTTTGAAAATATAATTATATCCAAACAACGAGTCCCTCAATTGAAAGTCCTTTCTGGAATGGATTGTGTGAGCATGATGAATATTTTTTATGTTTGTCTTTTTTTTTTCTCCATTAAATTACTGAAATTGCCATATCATTTGGTCGGCATGAAAACAAAAAAAAAAAATAAAAAAGAAGAGAAAAAGAAGAAGAGATCAGAGAGCTAGTTTGCGTGGGGGGGGGGGTGGTATATGGGATGAAACCTTAGTAAGCTTAACTTTTAATCTATTCCTGTTTAAATGCAGCTCTCGCCGGGGCCTACTACATATTAGTTGCAAAATGTTTTAGTTGGTTGCAGTTATGGTGATGAAATACTAGAATTAACTTATGCTTCCATTGCCTTTTGTTGGAACGGTAACTAAACTATTATAAATTAGTAATCAATTAAACCTTTTTTTTTCCTGCTAAAACTAATGGCTGATGCATTCAACTAGTCGTTAGTTGAAATTTAAGGTCATCAATGATGACTTTTGCAAAACAAAAAAAAAGGGATGCTGGATATTGGAATGTTACGAAATGAAGTAAGAATGGTAATTTGATTTTTTCTTTTTTTCGGAAGATAAGTATTATATTCCAAATGAAAGGAAAATGTACAAAGTTATACGTCATGGAAACCCCGACCCAACAAAATAAAACACAAGCCAGACCTTCAAAAGGAAACCCCGACCCAACAAAAAACCAAAAGTCAAAAGAAGAACTTCATTCATAGGCCATAGCCCGGGCCAGGCCTAAGCTCACAAGGTTAGAATTTAGATAGAGCAGTTCTTCGTTCCTGTAGTATAGCACGAGAATTACCACATTGATTATTGAAGTGAATGCTTCTGAATGTATAATGTTCTCTTTGTAAATGCAGGAAAAATTTGAAGAAATGCAGGTTAAGATTAACAGCACAGTAGCTTCTCGAAAGGTGCCAGAGGAGGCGCGTACTCGACACAAGGGATTTGACGAGTGGAAAGCAAAAGTCAGCCCTCCTGATCACCAATCCATGGTGGAGGTGGGTCCCTTTGCATTAATGAGCACACATTTTCTAACCTTGGCAGCTGATTTAGCTGATATTTTTTTTTCCTTCGACAGAAGGTAATCATGTACTTGCTTTATTTGGTGTGTTCGTTATTTTCCCAAAGCGATATGCGAAAATGGGAATACCACTTTTGTCAATCAACTCAAGAGTGCCTGTTAAATTTTAAGTTTCTAAATATAACTTCAGGATTCGGATCCTCTAGACAGCACCTGTGCAGGATGAAGGTTTGGCTTCTTTTTTAAGAGTAGGACAAATGGTGGAGTTTGTATGACCCACTGAATCTATTAGATAAAGGGCGCTTTGATTATTATTAATTTTTTGGTTGGAAGTGCGCTTCGATTGTTAAACATCTATAATGTTTACTTACGATGAATCGAAGGACAATAAATGAAGAGGAGTCTTCATCTGCATGTTCCTCACCATTTTACTTTTTTTTTTTTGACTTATCAAGCTTAAAAATATATAAAATTTTATTCTCTTACATATTAGTACTTTTTTTAAAAAAAAATATCTCTTACCAAAATAGTGAGGGACATATGCATATTAATATTCTCCATAAATGAATTCTATGCAAATCTGTCATGTCTTTATACAACAAAGAACTTCCAGCCGTGATAATTGAATTCATATTTATCCATTATAACCAAGAAAACCTCAAACATCCAACTTGGCCAGACGCCAGGCAATTCTATCACAACAGGGGTACTGGAGCCAAGTGATCCAATCATTTGCTAAAAGGTCATGAGTCCATCTGGAAAGGCCCACGACAAACTGTTGTAAGAAAAAAAAATGTCTTTTTGGTCCAACCTCATGTTTTCCATTGGCATTGAAAGAAGTGCATTTTATTATTATTATTATTATTATTATTCGTTCCCTAGCCAAGGGTGCTGAAACATAAGAGAGAGCTTGCACAAGTTGAAACGAAAGACCTTGCCTGCACACAAAGAAAAAGGCAGAAATATCTAATTTCAAACCCTGAACAACTACCAAAGAATAGAATAGCAAATCTTTCTTGAAAGGTGAAAGTTGAAACCATCATTTTATTCTTTTTCCCCTAATATATATATATATATTTTGCCGAAAGATAGATTACTTATTTATAATCAAGATGATAACTACAAAAGGCCTTTTATGATACTTGAAACACTTGCTTTTCGCTTCCATTTTGCAAAGTAGAATTATATCACAACCGCCATTCAAAATGACTGACTTTGTGTATTGTCTGTAGGGTATGCATGATAAACGATTTAATGAAATCCTGGTCTGTTCTTGATTAGGTTCTGTTGCGAGGAAATGGAGGTGACATGGATGCGGAGGGTAAACCCATGCCCACATTTGTATACGTGTCGAGAGAGAAACGGCCGGGCCACCCTCATAATTTCAAGGCTGAGGCCCTCAATGCTTTGGTAACTCTACTCCTCCAATTCTCTCGTCTGCCATCTATGATGCAACCACCAGTAACAACTACCTAAGCCAGGTTGAGTTGAAAATTGTAGATTATATATTAGATAACATTAGGCTCAACTCAAACTCAACTGATTATTTATTAATAAGATTCAAAATGTTAATTTGAACGAACCCAGACACTGAAAGGGTCAACTCGGATCCTTCATTAACAGTCTGGGTTTAAGTTGAGTTAATACATCAATAGCATGAATGAGTTCAACCCAAGTCCGTCGCATTCATTGAATAGATCAGAGATGGCAATTAGAACCCAACACTTGAAAATAAACATGAACCCTCAATTATGGGGTTGGGTTTTAATCGGAATGGCAGGACGGGCCAGAGTTGCCGCACTTAGATACTAACTATTGTTATTGTTGTGATCTTTGTTGTTGTTGTTGTCGTTGCTAGAATCGGGTGTCAGCTGTGATGAGTAATGCACCATTCATCCTCAATGTGGATTGCGACATGTACTCAAATGACTCGCAAACACTCCATCAGACGATGTGCTTCTTCTTAGATCCCAAGGAGAGCCATCATATTGCTTTTGTTCAATTCCCGCAGTGTTTTGGGGGCTTGACTCCAAATGACTTGTATGCCTGTAGTGCCATCAGAGCCATCCATGTAAGTTCTAAATTTCCTAATTTTTATTCCAGTAATATTAAAATTTACACTTCACTAATATTCATACATACATAGAGAATGTTCTCTTGTGAGTGGATTTTATGTGCACTCTAGCTCTATAGGGTTCATGTGAGCCCACCATTGATTGGTACAGCTCCTTTGATACAATTGTCATCCCATGATCTGCATCAGTGCCAATTTTACATTCATTGAACTTTCACTTAGTACTGTTAGATTGAATTTCAAAAAATCTAAAGCCAAACTGTCATTAAACTTTATGGTTTTTAAATCAAGGGCTAAGATAACTTGGTGTTAGATTGAATTTCAAAAAATCTAAAGCCAAGCTGTCATTAAACTTTATGGTTTTTAACTTTATGGTTTTTTAATCAAGGGCTAAGACAACTTGATGAGGCTTATCTTTTAGGTTCTTCCTTGTCCATAAGGAGAACTTTCCATCTGCCCTCTTCTAATTGAGAGACATGTATTCAATTGGGCCCCATGAGCTGGACTCTATATCAGAATTTACATCTAGCTCATAGGAGAACATTGTACATACACATATATACATGTGTTTTATGAGAACTTAACTTTTCATCCATGCCCCTTAAGCTATATGGTTTTTAGAAGAAATTATCTTTTAGGATTTCAATCCAACAATGAATAATAGTTGGATGTGTGTCAAATTTATAAGAGCGGTAGTGGGCATGAGAAGGGTTAGATTGGTCGCAAGGAAGTCCTAGGTATCTAAAAAGAGAAATCCGCAAAATGTCTCTCATGAGAGACGTCCTTAGAAAAGCATTTCGGGTGTAAGGGGGTTGGAAGAAAATTTTGTTATTTATATTTATTAAATTTGGGATATTTGAAGTCCATTTTTATATGCCTAAACATAAGCAAAAGTTGAAAATATATTACTTTGCCTTTTGGATCCTCCCAACTTAAGTGCATGCAATCTGTTTATATACAAATCTAAATACTTTCTTGGCAAGTCTTTTATGTTAATCTATTTCAACAACCCTTTTACAAGCAGGTCTGTTTGGTAAATCTTATTTATTAAGAAAAAGAAAATCTGAATGACCCGAAGAAAGAATTAAAGTTACTGTTATGCAATAAAAGTGGTACAAACAATGTAAATTCTATGAGGGTGATTTTCTTGTGCGAACTACCCGTTCGCACACGGGCAATCAATGCAAACTCTTCTGTGGGGCTTACTATGGACCCCATAAGAGATAAGACCAAAGATAATGAAAAGATCCATATAAGACTATTCTAGATATCAATTTTGGCTCCAATCACATGGTACATAAGTCCTTCATCTGTGGCCCAGAAGTCCAATTCATTCATATAAGTGTATAGTTGATTTAATGGTCCAATTCATTCGGATATATGTCAAACTTGGGGTGAATAACTATCAAGGTGGTCCCTGACCTTGTAAGGTTTGGAATGAGTAATAGATAGGGCCCACCTATGTTTTCACTGGAAAAACAGTGAGGGCAGTTCTCACCAAAATATTTTACATTCTATAGTATCACAAGTTTGCCTTTACTACTTGGGATTTATGAAAAAAAGGTTTCTTGTGCCACTTCTGACTTGTACAGTTTTACTTCTTTTATTTTATGAAAAGGTTGTTGGTACCACTAAAAAGGTTGGCAAACTTGTGATATTATAGGAGTTATATTGACAAATTTTTCATAAAAAGTAATAAATTATTTTAGATATTCATCTCTATTTGAAAATTTTTCCTCTTGATTACCTTCTAAAGAAGAGGCAAATGGCTTTAAAGTTGATTAAATCTGACATCCAAGAAAATTTTGCTAAACATCCTAAGAGGTCTTAAAGCACTCAACATTTATTTGAATGAGTTTTAGGTAAAGTAGGTGCAAAAATTAGAAACTTTCTAGACAAATACCTAATAACTTGTAACTCTACTTATTTGTAATTGGTTTTCACACAAAATAAAGATAAATACTCTCACCTATGCATACATATAGTAATCTGCACTAGAGTTCGGAAGATCCAAATCACCATAGAATCATAGTTATGACCGGTACTGAGCCTAGCTTTTCTGGCTTGATCATCTTCAGGTTGAACTGAATGGCATGAACACCTACAATGGGCCCGTTTATTGTGGCACAGGCGCAATTCATCGCCGTGAGTCTCTCAACGGCAGGATATTTACACCGGACTTTCGACCAAAATGGGAAGAGAAACCAGGTACATTTTAATTGTCATTAATTAAAAGACCAAAGGCCACTTCTTATTTGTTGTAGAACAAATTGAAATTTTACATTGTTTTTTTTAATAAAAATATTATTTTCTTCTGCGTGTTTTTTCGGCACCCATTCTCTTCTGTTTGTTGAATGAATGAATTGAAAGTATACGGAGAAAATGAGAACTGGAGCGAGTTGGAGGCACAGGCCAAAGCTCTTACAACCTGCGCTTATGAGCACGGCAAACCCTGGGGGAAAGAGGTAAGGACCTTGTTTTTAGACCATATTTGATAATGAGGTGCGGTACAGGCCCACGGCTTCAGCGTGCTTAACAATCGGGTCGGCTGCAGGTCAAGTTGGGTCTGTTTGTGAACACCCATATGCCAAAATGTATGATATAAATATTGTATATTATTATTAGAGTGCTTTTAAATAATGGGATAAAAAATATAAAATATAGCATTGTACTGTGGGCCGGTGGCTTTGAGTGTCTTGTCCAGGCATACAGAACAGGGCGTCAAAAGAAACAAAGTTACAATGTTATTCTCTTATTCTAACTCTCTAAAGCTAGGAATAAACAACAGAACACTGTTTTGGTTTATTGAAATCATGACCTTTTCTTCATTTATAAATGTTGGATTTCATCACGTGCATGCAAATGATATAGTAGATGCTTTAGCAAAGTTAGAGGTAGATAGAAATGTTCCTTTGTAATTTGTCTTCTTTACGCCTTTGTATTTTGCTCTATTACCTTTGCATACTTTTTCAGATTTTTTTTTTTTTGTAATTTGTACTTCTTGAAATCTTTAATCTAATTTATGGTTATCGTTAAAAAAAAACCAAAAAAACAACAAACCCCTCCTCTCTAAACCAACTTCTTTTATCTTTATTTTTAGCAGATGGGTTTGATGTATGGATGTCCAGTAGAGGATATTTTCACAGGCTTGGCATTGCATTCAAGAGGTTGGCAGTCAATTTGTTTTAGCCCCCAAAAGAGCGCGTTTTTGGGCCTCCCTCCTCGGAACACAAATGACACCCTTACCCAATTCAAGAGATGGGCCACTGGTATGTTGGATGTGTTCCTTTCACACCTTTGCCCTTTTACACATGGGATTGGAAGGTTGAAGTGGGGTCAGATCATGTGTTACAGTTTCTACACTCTCTGGGCGCCTTGGAGTCTGCCCATCCTGTGCTATGGACTCCTACCCCCTTTGGCTATGGCCAATGGAATCTCACTTTTCCCCAAGGTAATGTTATCCTGTGGGTAGGATTCAGGACTGCAAGTGGTTTGGCTTATAAATAGGTTAAGCCTGCATCTATTTGTTCTAAAATCTTGACATACTCTCCCAGCTACAAGCATATCTGATTTTAGGGCTACTAATGACCGACCCATTTTAAAAGAATTGGCTGGCTGAATGAACCCTGTCCGATGAGTTTGAATTGGGGTCTGGAGGAACTCTGGCCCATTCAGTTGTCAGCTCTACCTAATTAAGCCGGACCGAGCTGAAAACCATGTTAGCCACCAAATGCTATATTAGAATTTTGGCCAAACTTGGGTTGTGCCCCAGTCGAGACATAATTGACATGGCCGTGACTGTGTTACACCTCAATAAATTACAATTGCCAAATCCTCAACAAATTAATAGGATTTCCACAGGCCCAAACCCTCGGAGGTTTGCAATTGTCAAGTGTAGGTTTTCAACTACTTCTTGGAAATGGAAATATTTTCTTGAGAATTTAGTTTTCTTTCTTGACCTTATTAGTTTCTTTCTATGTTATGATGACTGTTTTCTAGGCCTCTGATCCATGGTTCAAGGCGTTTGCATTCCTGGGGATTGCATCCCATGCATACAGTCTGGGAGAGCTTCTGTGGATAAAAGGAACGGTCAAGATGTGGTTAAATGAGACTCGGATGTGGATGATGAGAGGGGTTTCTTCCTTCCTCATCTCAGTGGTGGTCACAATCTTAAAATCCGTTGGCATTTCTGAGTCGGAATTTGAAATAACCAGCAAAGTGATAGATGATGATGCCCTCAAGAGGTACAAGCAAGAAGTCATGGAGTTTGCTGTTGCTTCCCCAATGTTTGTGCCCCCTTCCACACTTTCTCTACTCAACCTATATTGTTTTCTCAGATCGACGGTGCTGATGACAGTAAAAGGTGGGCCATCAGACCTCGATCACATGGCCCTACAATTGATCCTTTCGGGCTTTATAAGCTTGATTAGCCTGCCCTTGTACGAGGCCTTGTTCTTGAGGAGGGACAAAGGTCGTATGCCCACGTCTATCACTGTCTACTCTACTCTTCTAGCATTTGCTCTCTTGTTTTTGCTATCACCCTTCATATGATAGCCCTTTGGAAGTGTGGATGTAACCTATATAATCACCCATCATATGATGGCCCTTTGGAAGTGTGGGTGTAGTCAAAAGACCTCTTATTTGAACTTCTATCATATATGATTCTGATCAATTTAAGATAGTTCAGTAATAACACAACCATTGATGTCTGACTAGCGAATACCTGCACTCAATTTACTGATATTGAAATGGGTTCTCATGCATTCCTTGACTCTTCCAACTAAACCATGTTCGGTGCATAGCTCTGCATTCACCAACCTAAAACCTCGTCCTGATTTATAAAGACCCAATGGGTCCACAGTTTTGGTTGTCGAATGTACATGACAGGCGCCACCTGCCAATGGCAAAGACCATGCAGGTTTGATCCCTAATACAAAATTAATTGGACATTTCAGATTCCACTGAATGGACATGATTTTTTTTGTTTTTTTAAGTTTTTGGGTACCTCAGCCCCTAGGCTGGAACCCAAGAGAGCCCATACATGTGGGAAGAGGAAGCCCACTAATTTAGAATGATACCCCCATACATGTGGGAAGCGAAGCCCACACAAGACATACATAAGATGTACTCCTAGGCAGCTGAATGGCGAATTGAGATTCAGTGAACTCACCATCTGCTATGTCACCCTCAGGGAATCACTCAGAGGGTCTGAACTCCTAAATGACATGGAGGGTTGCCAACTGAGCAACCCCTTGTCAGACTTAATCTTACATGTTAAGAGGATTCAAATCCGCCTCCCAGAAATAATGAGTTGCAAGAAAACAGAACTTAGGGCCTTCCATCTCCCCCGTTTAGTCTCATATCATCATTGCTGCCGCTGCAAGCGCCTCCGTGATTACCAACTACAAAACAACTGGTCTCTCCAAACGTTAGAACGCCCAAAGAGTTCAGGTTGGTTGCAACCCACATGGTGATGAACGATAGGCCTCATATATGACACAATTTTACACTACTGTTTTAGACCTAACAAATATGCCTCACTTGACAATTAGGGGTTTCTGCATTGGCAACTCTGTTTGCCAGCTAGGAAACTACCTAGAGCTCTTTTCTTGGATATGCTACTCTTTCCACTTTGTGCACTTTGTTTCTCACTCTTGTGGGCTTCTCATCCACTACGGACTCATCTATTTAAAATTTCAACCACTAGTAGTTACACAAGATCAAACTACCCATACGCCCATTTCCAAGCAGACCGTAATTTGACGGACGATCATGAGAGAGACGCATTGAGTGCTTCAGATTTTAAAGAGTATGAGTACGGGCCGAGTATCATCAATCGGATAGGATTCTTGGTTTCGAAAAAAACAGAGGAAAATGGATTTTTTTGGTAGGAGAAATAGATCTTTAATTGTTACAAAATGCCACCTCCTCTCTCTCTCCCTCTCTCTCTCTCTCTCTATATATATCTATATATATGAGAGAATATTAATGTGCAAAAGACAAAAAGCTAATAAAAAAATACTTAAATACAAATAAGGAAAGCAATGTAAGCATCCCTCACCATAGGGTGAGTGCTACTTTCTTTTTTTACTTAACATAGTTAAAAATGAGTGATGAAGTGTAATGGTTTTGTCTTCTTGCATATTAATACTTTTCAAAAAAGAAAATATTCCTCACCCTATGGTGAGAGATAGATGTATATTAATATTTTCCATATATATTCTCAAGATTAAAAATCCCAATTTCCCTATAAAAAGTGATGTGGAATGTAAGATTTAGGAGTCGTTTGTTAATTTCACATATGATGTAAAAATGCTTTACATATGTAAATGGCTCACATGTGAGTCATTTACATATTCAAATGACTCACATCTGAAACATAATTCTTTGTTTGTTTTTTTCACATCTCTTTACATGTAAATCTTGGTGCACATATTCAAATAATCTGAATCTTTTTGTAAATATCTCACAATCTAAGGAACATCGACAGATGGAATTTGGCCTCATAGCAGTTTTTTTATCTTATAAAGAGGATACATGGTTCAGGTCAGGATTTTGGGCCCCACATAATTTAAAAACTTGAAAAAAAAGACTGAAAATGTCATTTACAATAGGTTAATGTAATAGATTGTACTTTTTTTTGATAAATCTTAACATCCGAATAACATCAACGGTTGAAAATTGGTATGTTGGCCGTTGTTGACCTTCTGAAGACAATGAACGGTTCTAATTATAAAAATGGAACCCACAGTAATAAAAAAAAATAAAAAAGGCGAATTGGGATTTCCATTTACAATATATTAATAGCTGCATTGTTTTAATAATATTTTAGCATCCAAGCAACATCAACGGTTGAAAATTGGATATGTGGTCGTGTTTGATATTATCAAGAAGATGATCGGTTTTGATTTTGATGCATGGCTCTCACAGAATGGAAAAATCATAAAAGGCGGACTGGGATTATCATGTATACTAGATTAATCCAACGGCTATAATTGTTTGATCATATCTCAACATCCAACAAACATCAACGGTTGAAAATTGTTATGCTAGCCGTTTTTTTTATCTTCTGAAGATAATGAACGGTTCTGATTATAAAAATGGGACCCACAATAATAAAAAAATAAAAAAGGTGGACTGCTCTTCCATTCACTGTAGCTACGCCCCATAATAGTAACATATGTAATCCTTTCACACCATATCATCATCATCAAAGTCTTATTCCAACCATGTTGGGGTCGACTACATGAATTTTGTTTCTCCATTCCATTCTATTTTGAGCCAAAACTTTAGATAAGTTAAATTTCTTTAAATCGGATTCAATGACCTCTATCAATGTTTTCTTCGGCCTATTCCTACCTCTTAATGGGCCATTTATTTGTATGGCCAAACTTTTTCTTACCGATGCCATTACTGGCCTACGCTCAACATGCTCAAATCATCTTAAACGGATTTCTCTAATCTTATCCATTATTGGTGCTACCTCTAAATATTCTTGAAAGATCTCATTTCTAATCTTATCTTTTTTAATTTTACCACACATCCACCTAAGCATTCTTATCTCTGTTACATCCATTTTATGTATATGCATCTTCTTAATTGGCTAGCATTATACTCCATATGTTATAGCTGGTCTAACCACTGTCTTGTAAAATTTACCTTTTAATTTCGTTGGCATTCGTCTATCACTAAGCACTCCAAAAGCTATTCTCCACTTCAGCCATCCAGTTTTTATCTTATGCTCTACATCTTTGTCAATCTCCCGATCCTTATTAATCATCGAGCCCAGATACCGAAAAGAATCTCTACGTTGTATCTCATGGGTTTCAATTTTGACAGTAATTTCAACACTTTGCATACGTCCATTGAAGTTGCACTCCATAAATTCTATCTTTGAATGACTTATTTTAAAGCCTTTAAATTCTAATGTCCCTCGCCATTTCTCGAGTTTTGCATTTACAATATCTCTTGATTCATCTACCAATACTATATCATCTACAAACAGCATACACCATGATACTTCTTCTTGAATATGCATAGTTAACTCATCCATAATTAATGCAAAGTGATAAGGACTTAAGATTAATTTATGGTGCAAACTTATAGTCACGGGGAATTCACCCGTTTATCCACATGTGGTTCTCACATTTATTACTATTCCTTCATACATATTTTTAAAAATTTTAATGTAACTGCTAGAAACATTCTTTTTCTCCAAAATCCATCAAATTAAATTCTTCGATATCTTATCATAAGCTTTTTCTAAATCGATAAAGACCATGTGTAGATTTTTCCCCTTTGCTCGATATTTTTCCATTAATTGCCTAAGTGAAAAGATAGCTTCCATAGTTGACCTCCCTGGTATAAAATCAAATTGATTTTTAGCAATCTTGATCTTTCACCTCAGTCTTTGCTCTATTATTATCTCCCATAATTTTATAGTGTGACTTATAAATTTAATTCTTCAATAGTTGATACAATTTTGTATATCTCCCTTATTCTTATATATAAGTACCATATGAGGTGTAAAAATTTTTAACAGAAAAACATGTCTTTTTCACACCATTTTTATATCCATTTTACATACCCCATGCATAAATCAAGCCAAACAAACATGATGGTGCGTAACCATTATACATATTGGCCATTTCCATATGTAAAGTGCTATAAACAAACGACCCCTTATTGTTTTTGTGATGCTTTAGATGATCTGGATTCCTCTACGAGTACCAGAGGAGAATAATTCTAGGCAGAACATTGCAATGACCTATTAAAATCTAAAATGCTTGCTAAATTTCAACCCAATAAGATGTCCCACTGTTGAATTGATCATGCATAATACACAGTTTTCTTATTTAATATTAAATATAATATTAAACCCAACAATTTTATATGCAATCAATTTTATGTTGCCCAACTTCTATTTAAGTTACTTGGCTTGGCTTGTGTTGTGCCCCAATTACAACCAAACAGAAAAAGTAGCTTCCAACTTGAGGATATCAGGGGTTCAACAAACATGAAACAGTGAAAAATAGACCAATGCCATTGTTTAAGAGTTGAATTTTCTTCTGCAGAAACGCAGTATGCAGAGGTCTTGTTCTGGACATTAAAGAGGCGGAACTCCAATCAATAAACTAGGATCCCTAGGGCTTTACAGGATCCACTGCAATTAAATGTAGGATTGCCCGGAATACCCACAGGAGAAAATTCCCCGTTCCATCGTTAAGTACATTTCAAGGACAGAAACAGATTGAGTTACATGCACCAATCAGGTCTATATTATCAGAACTCTCAAGTTCAAAAGAGAAACACCAAGACACCCTAGTGGGGAGGGTGTCTCATCTCACACAGCTGCGGGTAGGTTTTCACACTACTACTTGATCACAGATCTCCTCTCTCTCTCTCTCTCTCTCTCTCTCTCTCTCTCTCTCACACACACACAGAGCAAAAACAAGGGAAATTGTAGTCATTTCACAAAAAAAAAAAAAAAAAAAAAGAAGCCTGCCAATATGAAACATAAAAAATGTGGTCATTTCACAAAAATAAGCATATCGATCCAAAACATAAAATGGAAGGAACTTAACAATACAAATTTAAAAATTACTAACAAAACTATATGAAGAAACTCACCTTCAATGTGGCAAACCTATTTACAAGCTATCAGGTGCAGCAAGCCAGTAACTGTCACTTCCAAGATGGCATATTTTTATAATGTGTATGTTTTAATTTCAAGAAAGTTCTATCCATGGAAATAATTGTGTGCAGCAGGTCCTGCACAGAAATGAACAAGCAAAAAATTTCATAGTTGCAAAAGGTTTCTGCACTTGGCAAGGTGGACAGCAACTAGGCCAGCAAACCTACTAAATTAAGTTGTTGAACCTGCCAAAGCAACTCTCAGACTTCTGAGTGTTATAATTAGAAATACAGTGCGTACCTGAACTTCCCCAGTATAATTGACAGGGGTGGCAGAAAAGAATAATGGTGATTGGGATATTGCCCAGCACAAGGTTCTTCACAAGAGTTGGCTTGCATTGGGGCAGTTTTGCAGTAAAAATGTTTCACGCACGATGATGATGATAAGATGGCCACCGTGGTGATTGCAGTGGCCACAGTGATGATCAAACTTCTATTCTCATGGTGAGAAGTTTTTCCAGCTTTCGTCATTGATGAGTATCATGATATCAACCATAATTTGTCAAAGATATTCAGAAAGACCCTTACTTCACAGGTCGCACCCCAACAGTTTTCAAACGGAACCGATACTGGGGTTGCGAGTCTTCTGCTTCATCTTCCTCTTCACTTGAATCATCCTCTACCTTGTCCCAGCGTGAGTAATCCAGACGAGAATGCCCTTTTGGTTTTGGTACTGCTTCCCATCCTTGAGAATGCATATCGGATGAGTCTTCAGAGGTGCGATTGACAAAATATTCAGGATTGTTTCCCAGACTCATGGTTTTCTTATTTGTATCCACTTCTGCAACAATTGCTACATTTTCAGCCTCACCTTCCACTGCTTCATCTTCAAGCTCAGCTTCCACTGTTTCTTCAAGTTCAGCTTCCATTTCTTCTTCTTCATCATGATCAGCTGCCAAGGCTTCTTCTTCAGATTCGGGTATGGGAGTAAGTGCCTGGATAAGTAAGAAAATATCCAGAAGTCAATGGGCGAGGACTGGAGGAGAACTAATTCATTATCAATCACCAATTTTACTCAATCTTAATGTTACAATTAAATTCTGAATGATGATTTAAGGAGAAACCTAACATTTGACATTATTTGTTACGCTGTATGACTATAACCAGTGCAATGCACTCAAATTGGCTTAGCAGCATGGTGGTACATGGACTAAATCATAGACCACACTTGGGGCAGTTACCAAGTCGTCAACTAATTTCAGTCAATTCTTTTTATTATATAACTAAAAATAATCAAAACTATGAGAAAATCTCCATAAATGTCATATCAAATTGTTATTTCAATTCTTTTGTTCTCATTGAAGCATATTTTAACATCTACAATTTTACTTTAATGAGGCTAATATGATTTTCATTTGTTTTTAGATGACCAAGGATAAATGTCCTTGAGACAATCTAACTGATTGGGCAAACCAGAATGAGAGAAGCCGAGTCCTGACTCAACCAGGTTGGGTCAACTGGTTTTCAACCAAAATTTGTCCAAACTGAGTTTAACTCTACCCAGTCACCTAGTACGTGGCCAGGCTGAGTCAACTGGGCCAGCTTCATAGTCGATCCACTGGACCCAGAGACAATACCTAATGTTCATCAGGTGGGTCACTTTCTCAATGGTTCCAGGTCTAAAGACATTGACCGGAAAGTGCAATATGTTGGATTTCTTTTATCATACAATGCTGAGCTTTGTCAGCATTCTTTTATACCAACCATTTGCAAGTCAGCATTGAATGGTTAGAATTGTCTAGCCAGTGAGGTTTTTCTCCTCTGTTCCAAATAAAAAAAACCCATTCAAAGAATGTTTATCATGGATCATCATGCCACATCTCAGTATAAACACATACGCAATACACCTTCAGAAAACTTGCATATGATGTTCATCAGGTTATATATTTTCCCTGATCATCAACCTATGTTACAGAATGAACCCATTCAAAAGGAGTCATCCAATTAATGTGTCGTGGAGATACATACCAATTGTGTCTTTAATCGAGACTGCAGGTTACGATACACATCAGATGATGGGTTCAGCTCCATTAGCCTGTTGACATCAAAGAGTGCAGACTGGTACTCCTTAAGGGTGACCAATGTCTGTGCGCGCAGCATCAAGGCTCCAGTGTGGTTGTGATCCAGCTCAAGCACTGATGTGCATTCTTCAGCTGCCTAAGATAAGAATTGTTTCAATAACTTTGCTAGAAAATTACACAAGATCATATACTAGCGAATGTACATTCCACGCACCTAACTGTAAGTTGAGTTGAAAAAAGGCCTCTTTCTAGGCTTCAGAGAAAATGATTCTCAAGATTGTGTAACACAATCATGTCTGCACCCAGAAATGGAAGCCGGCTGGAAATGCAAGTGCTTGCCTTTCCCTTGATGTGTTCTTTGATGTCAGACATATTATTAAGTACGGGAGAGAGTGGTGATAGAAAGTAAAAGAAAAACATAAACCATTTTGAGACCTAAAGCATCTAAGAATCGTGGGATCCAAAGTGCCAAAAGCTTCCATTCATGCAATCATTGGCTATTCTAGTCATACTAAGGTGTATCATATTTGTACCAAATCCATGCCTGATACTTGAATAAACTGATATCATGTTGCACCAATCCTAAATATCAACAGACATTCAGAAATTTTCTAAAGTGACTACTATTTAATAATGCAGATTTTTTTATAGTCATAAATTATTTTATCTAAAACAACTTTTTTATGGGAATTATAGGGTCTCGACCGTTCACCAAATGTTTTCTAGATCCTGAGCAGTAAATGTTGGCTTATGATAGGCCTCATTGTAGACACAGCATTGCAAAATATACCTGAAAATAGATCAAAGACAACAGTTCTTTTTATCTGAAAAAGAAAATGACACAACATATTTCCGAGTTTTCTAGAGGATGTGGACAAACCTTTAAAGGTCTATATGGGAAGGAACCAGGCATAGTGTGCCCAGCCAAGCAAACCAGTGCATCATGCACACACTGGACCAGACCAGCCCCTCATGGGCCCAATCAAGCCAGAACAGGTAATTCTGACACAGATGGTACATCGCACACGTAGTCAATGGGGCCCAAGGTCCATGTCAACGATCAGAAAAATTGAAGCAGGATTTCAGGCTTTAAGATTAATTTGCTAAAATCTTTTGTCTCTTAGTGATTAAGGGATCAGAGAAGGGGTATTAAGAGTTTAGAGTAAGTTGAGTAGAAATTAGATGTTCTCTGGGAGGTCAGTAGATTTACTACAACGATTCCTTTTTAGTAATTTTTTTTTTCCAGAGAAGTCAGATTTTCTAAAATGCTGTACAGACGCTGCTGGTAGAGTGAATTCAAATAAAATTTTCATACAGCCTTCTTGTTGCTGTTCTGTGAAGATGCCAGGCCTTAAATTTTCTATAGATACAGAACTTTTAGGGAACTGATTGTTGATAATCATAAAAAACTGATGGATTGATACAGAGCTTTGCACTCAAAGCATGCAGACTGCCTCACCAGCAGGTCAACAATTCTGCTTGGGTAAAACAGCAGGCAGCCATTGTTCTGTCTGTGTGGCTTAACAGTCTAATGGCTGTCGTCAATCTAATTTTTAGAGGAACAGTCTTGTGCATTTCCAAATTCCAATTGATAGAAAAAAAACCGCAGTCGTGGTTAGGTTAGGTAGAGGTAATATTTATTTCTAGGGACAGGATAACTTTGATGAAAATAACATTGTCAAATCCGCCGGTGCAGTACATGGTTCTGTTCAAAACTTTAATGACGGAGGTTGAGAGGCATCGGGTGAAATTTCTTCGAGGAAAGACAGGGCAAGAAAATGAAGCTGAATTTAACTCCAGCGGAACGAAGTGGTCAAACCCAATGCATCAGGCACTTGGTATTGGGAGCCTAGTGCATAAAAATTGGGAATTGTTTGCAAAACTATAGTGGAGAATTGGGGAAGATAAAGAAAGACCATGGAGAAAAAATGTTGTTTCAAAGTATGGTGAGGACGAGTGGGGTTGGGTCTCCCTAGAAGAGTCCCTATGTATAGAAGGTTGGGGACAATATGTTTACATGGTCACAGCTTGGTTCCATGGAAGTTCATTCCTCTTTGGTATTGCTTTCCAATGACATTCTTGCCAGTATGAGTTGATGAATTTACAAAGTGGTAATTTTTCAAAGGTGTTTGAAAACCTGAATCTTGATAATACTCGGCCAGATCAGCTCAGACTCTGCTCCAACCGAATCAATTGAAGGTGAAAGTTCCCTATTCAAGGTGCGAATTTGCTAGGAACTAGTTTTAGCCTCTAGACTCTAATTGGTTAGAAATCCTCCTATCAATACCAAAATCATTATCATCATCATCATCATCAAAGAAACAAATAAAGCGAGCCCTAAAAATTGAAACAACAGTTGAGAAGTGAAACAGATGAGATGATGATCTAAAATCTGAGTGGCTCGAAGCCAGACCTTGTTGAAGTCGTGCAGCTTCAAATAGCAGGCGGCTCGGTTGCTATGGAGCGCGATCCTCTGAGGGTTGGTCCTAGCGATGGCGAGCGCATCCGTGTAAAACGCTAGGGCTTCCTCGTGCCTCCCGTCGCGGTAGAGCTGGTGAGCTTTCTCGATCTTGTTGAACGAAGACGTCGATGTTGCAGCAGCAGCCATGATTATTTATTTATTCGATGCCGCGATTGGATTTTGGATTTCTCGATTCAGATTCAGAAGAGCAGAAATCGAACACAAATGAAACGATACGTGGCAGGAACAGATGGATGAATGGACGGATGGGTCTAGAAGCAATAAATAAAAGATGGAATGGAAAAGAGAAGAAGATAGATTGAACTCACTTAAAGATTGTATTGTTTTTTAGGGTGCATGACAAGACAGAGGAAAACAGGAGAGAGAGAGAGAGAGAGAGAGAGAGAGAGAGAAAACGTGAAATGGGATCTAATTACTTATTTGAGAGTAGGGATAGCAACGAGGGTTTTGAGGATGATTGATCGGATCTGATGGGATCGGATCGTATTGTTCAAATGTGGGAGTGGCACGACAGCACACACGTTAAAGGGAACGTCGGCTTCCCCCTTGGCGTTGCAGCAATCGTGTGAAGGGGCAGAATTGTGATAAGAAGCTGAGGAAGTGATCGGTGGCCGTTCCGCTTCAGTGCCAAAGGCGTACATTCAATCAAATTCAAGGGCCCTGTGTTTGTTTCTTTTGGTTTTTTAGGACGGGAGTGTGAAGTGTTGGCTCTTTCCTTTTTTGCAGCTTTAAATTTTGTAAATGTCATGTTTTTTTTCTTTTTTAATTTTAAAATACCATCCATTTAGAGGGTCGAGAATTTTGAAATCTCAGTATATTTGCTTTTTGGTCAAATATTTGGATGCTCAAGTGAAAAGGAAAATTCTGGAATTCCATTATTTAGGGCATTTATGAATTCTCTTAATTACAACAAAGAAATAAATAGGCCCTAAGAAATATTTCTTTACTATAATTTTAATAATTTATGTCTCCAAAATCTAGAGTTTTTTTGAACCTGTCCCGTGAAGTGGAATTCTAAATTTCTCTTTTTGGTGGATGATTTGAAATTCTTATAAAATGCAACGGAATTAAAATTTCAAAAGAACATTTAAGACTTTGTTCAGTGGCTGATTTTAATAAAAGGAACATGACATTTCATATGCTAGGGAATAAACCCTCACATCATGTCAAAAATTAACAACATTTCATTTTTTATCATAAAATCTCGTGAAAAAAAATATTTAAAAAAAAAGCACTAGGGGCAAAAATGCAAAATGTGAACTTCCTTTTGCTAGCCCTACTGCAGCAAAAAACAAGGCACACATAATGCAAGAGGGATTCTAGCAATTTTAAGACTTCTTATTACCCGATCTTAATAAAAAAATATCACCCTTCTTAAAACTAATGAATCAATAGAACCAAAAGATATGAAATAAGGAAATTTTTATCAAATAGGAGCAACCACCAACTCCTACCCCTAAATTTTTCGGAGTTGTAATATGACGACAACATCAATTCAATGGCATGCTCCACGCAAGAGAAAATTATCATATGAAATGGATGTCGGCCATCACTCTAGAATCTCAACCATTAGAACAGTTAAGAATCATTTGTGGAGTTCTTTTGACCGTAAATTCCTATGGATTCAACTCTTACGTATTCGGTGCAAGCAAGCCTTTGGTGAACTAATTGTTTCTACCAAATATTTAATCTTAATATATGTTAGGAATATTTAATATAAGGTAACAATTTCAAACTACTCAATGCTTTTATATCTCTTGTTTGTTTTCATTTTCTTTGACCAAATAGCTAATGATTGTTATGAGATAAATTAATATGTATTACTAATTTTACACCCCTGATAAATTTTTTTAAGAATTTTCAATTGTAAAGGAGAAACCCATGTCCAGCCTCCCCCATGTCTGCAACAAAAGAAACCTAGTGTCCTCTTTCGCGGATCACATTCCCTCACCGTATTGAACTTCGTCATTGTCACCATCACATAAGATAACATAAAACTGCAGTCAACATAGTAACCATGGGCATGGAAACCCAGCTACATTGTGAGAAGCATAACGGACAGAGATAGAGTAAGCTGAGTGGACAGCTTCTTTAAGCTTGAACGAAGACTTTCTCCCAAATGAACGAGAATATCATGGGAATAGTGCATGTCACAAAAAATGATAAATCACATGATATCATGGAGCAATCTCCTGATGTCATGGCTTTTATGCAGTATCTTAAAGAAAAATATTTTTCCCAAATGATCGAACTGAAAAAATAGTGGTCAAATATTAACTAGAGCCCAGTGATCATGAAATTGAAAAAATCGCATTTAAGGAGGATGATGATGATATTGTTGGCCATGTGGGTCCAGACCATTAGTGGGTTCAGTATCTGAGGTGATTTTCCTAATGATATTAGGAATTTCCTATTTTGTCAAACAACAGTTTTCTAATAAGTTAGGACTTTCCTTTTTCTTAAGATAGAGTTCTTGGGGGGATAAGGATGTACTGGTTATATATATGATGTAATCTGTAACCCTAGAGGGAGGCTGGGAGTGGCTGAGATTCCAAGGCTGTGGTTTTACAGATTGGAGGAGAACCTAGTGGAAATTGGTTTCCCATGGACGTAGGCATCTTTGCCGAACCACGTAAATCTTCTTGTCTTCTTGTGTGGTGATTCTTGATCTTGATTGCGTTTGCACACACGTGCACAACAAGTGATATCAGAGCCAGATTGATTGTGCGTGGAAGATCATCGGAAGGAGAGATCAACGTTGATCTCTGCCGGGCCACACACTGCGATTTCTTTGTTTCAGGAAACAGAGACAATCGTCTTTTCTTGCACGATCAGTGAAGAAGAAGAAGACAAAGGCAGTGGGTTCTTCGGTTGCTGGACATCTTCGTCGGAGAAAAGAAGGTCGTCGAGGGCTGTTGGATTTGAGGAAGACCAGACGAAGAAGACCGGAAGAAAAAGAAAATAGAAAAAAAAAAACTGCAACTCACCGGTCGCCGCTGCCAGAGATCGCCAACCATTTGCGATCGCCGCCGCCCGCAGTCGCCGTCGTCGCCGGTCACCGGACCGCTACGCCGGAGCCGCAGCAGTCGGCCGCTGCATCGTCGCGTCTGCAACTGGGTTGCAAACGCAGTGCCTGTCGCAGGTTGAAGACGACCCAGTTTTCTGGGTCTGGGTTTCGGGTTGGGTCCGTTTGCCTGACCTGCAGTGAAGAATAAGCCTAGCAGCAGGCGCAGGTCGTTTCGGGTTTTAGGTTGGCTCAAACCCAACTCGTGGAACAAGCCCAGCTCGGGAGCACTAGTGCAGGCCGGTTTTGGGTCAGGTTGACCTGCACCTGTCCGTTAGCAGTTCGGTCTAGCCCGTCAGCCACCGCAAACGTCAGCAGCGTGACGTCATCAGGCTGACGTTAGCCCACGTCATCGGATAGACAGTCAACGGCCAGAGTTGACCAGATTGACGGCAGAAGTTTGTTTCTGCGATATCTTGATCATCCGACGTCCGATCGGAGATCTGTTTTCGACTACAGACTCGTTTCGAGCAGATCTTTGTGTTAGTGGAAGAAGATTGGCTATTTGACGGTCAACAAGGAGTTTGACCAAATCGGGAGCATAGAAAACCGTTTTTTGCGATATCGGAGCCATCCGGAGTCGGATTTCAGATCTGTTTCTTTCAGCGTGCTCGTGTTGACGAGATCTACAGCTTGGTGCAGGAGTTGAGGTCAGTGTTAGTTATTTGTTTTTTTCCTGTTGCTTAATTTGATTAAGATGGAGAACAATACTATCAACACTACCATGGTTAAGCTTAACTATTCCAATTGGTTGATCTGAAAACCAAAGATGGAGGATATTCTCTATTGTAAAGACCTTCATGATCCTGTTGAGGGGGATAATGCCCGACTGAAAGATATGCAAGATGCTGACTGGAACAAATTGCATAGAAAAGCGATTTGTCACATCAGACAGTGGGTTGATGACAGTATATTTCACCACGTGTCAAATGAAACCAATGCGAATACCCTTTGGAAAAAGCTAGAATCAATGTATGATAAAAAGACCTCAGTGAATAAAACCTTTTTGATCAGAAAGCTTGTAAACATGAAATTCAAGGATGGTGGTCAGATCGAAAATCACATCAATGAGTTCCAAAGTGTGGTAAATCAGTTAGCCACTATGAAGATGTTCCTTGATGATGAGATGCAAGCTTTGTTGCTTCTGAGTTCTTTGCTAGATTCATGGGAGACATTGGTTGTTTCCTTGAGCAATTTTACTCCAGATGGTGTGTTATCTATGAGTCAGGTTACCGGTAGTTTACAGAATGAAGAAACTAGACGGAAATCTGCAGGGACAGATAATGCACCGGCCTTTGTTACTGAGAACAGGGGGAGGAGTAAAAGTAGAGGACCAAAAGGGGGTCGTGGCAAGTCTAGAGGTGAATCACAGTCTAAGTTTAGCAGTGAATCACAGAGCAAGAAAAGTCTATAAAATGCTTTTTCTGTGGCAAGATGGGCCACGTCAGGAAAAATTTTTTTGCCATGAAGGAACAGAAATGATCTAACAATGAGAAGAAGAGTGACAGTGATAACACTACAGCTACTTTGGAACTGGAAGTAGTGGTGCTCGCCGGTGATGATGATAAGTGTTTGAGTGATGCAGATGGTCAGGTTGAGTGGGTTGTTGACACAGCAGCATCCTACCATGCTACTCCCTGCAGGGAGATGTTCACGACGTACAAAGCAGGTGACTTTGGTACTGTGAAGATGGGCAACACGAGTCATTCAAAGATTATTGGTATCGGTGATGTCTGCATTAAAACCGATATTGGTTGCATAATGACGCTGAAAGATGTGCGACATGTTCCTGATCTGCGGTTGAATCTGATTTTCGGGACTGCATTGGACCGTGCAGGTTATGAGAATTACTTCGGAAATGGCAGATGGAAGCTCACTAAAGGGTCTCTTGTTATTGCGAGAGGTACAGCAGGTAATACTCTTTATAAAACACAAGTAAAGTTGTGCAAAGATGCGTTGAATGCAGTTCAAGACAATTCCTCTCTGAATCTGTGGCATAAGAGGCTTGATCATATGAGTGAGAAAGGCTTGCAGATGTTGGCAAAAAAGGATTTCATTCCTTGCTCCAAAGGTATATCCCTTGACCCTTGTGATTATTGTTTATATGGTAAACATCATAAGGTTGCTTTCTCTTCGACATCAAAATTGAAATCAAATGTATTGGATTTGGTATATTCTGATGTTTGTGGTCCCATAGAGGTAGAATCATTGGGTGGCAATAAGTTCTTTGTCACGTTCATTGATGATGCATCCAGGAAAGTCTGGGTTTATCCGTTGAAATCAAAGAATCAAGTATTCTAGATGTTTCAACAGTTTCATGTCAAGGTTGAAAGAGAAACAGGTAAACTCTTGAAGTGTCTCCGTTCTGATAATGGGGGAGAGTATACATCCAACCAGTTCAGAAGCTATTGCTTGAAGCATGACATTCGACATGAAAAGACAGTTCCTGGTACTCCACAGCATTATGGTGTGGCAGAGAGAATGAACCGCACTATTCTTGAGAAGATGAGATGCATGATAAGACTAACATGGTTGCTTAAGTCATTCTGGGGTGAGGCCGTTTTGACTGCCGTTTATCTGATTAACAGATCTTTCTCAGTTCCTTTGAATTATGATCTTCCAGAGAGAAGATGGTCAGGTAAAAATGTTTCCTATTCGCACTTGAAGGTGTTTGGGTGTAAAGCGTTTGTACATGTACCAAAGGAGCAGCGTTCCAAGTTGGACGATAAGGCAGTGAGTTGCATCTTTCTTGGTTATGGTGGAGATGAGTTTGACTACAGATTATGGGATCCAGAGAAGAGGAAACTTATCAGAAGTAGGGATGTGATTTTCCATGAAGACCAGTTTTTTGGAGATGTTGAGAAGATTGAAAAGTCTTCTGAGAAAGTTGATGGAGTGGTTGATCTCACACCGACTCCTTCTCCGGTGTAGAATACAGGTGGAGAAGGTGGACAAAACGATCCGGATCGTGATGAGGCACAGGGGTTGCCAGATGATGAGGGTGTTGAGCAGGGGGAGCAGCAGTCTCCTCGAATTGAAACCACGGAACCTCAAGTTAGGAGGTCTACCCGAGAGCGTCAACCATCAACTAGGTATCCTGCATCCGAATATGTTTTGCTTACTGATAAGGGAGAGCCAGATAGCTTCCGAGAAGCAATGACTCATGCTGATAAAGATGAGTGGATGAAGGCTATGCAGGATGAGATGAGTTCTTTGAAGAATAACAAGACATATGAGCTGGTGCAACTTTCTAAAGATATAAATGTTCTGAAAAACAAATGGGTGTTCAAGCTGAAAAAGGATGAGAATGGGAAACTGGTGAAGCACAAAGCACAGTTAGTGGTAAAAGGCTTCGTACAGACGATAGGTATTGACTTTAGTGATGTTTTCTCTCCTGTTGTGAAAATGACTTCTATTAGAGTCGTTTTGGGTCTAGCCGCCAGCATGGACCTTGAGCTTGAATAGATGGACGTGAAGACCGCGTTTCTTCACGGTGACTTGAAAGAAGAGATCTACATGACTCAACCAGAGGGGTTTGAGGTAGAAGGAAAAGAACAGATGGTTTGTAAGTTGAAGAAGAGTTTCTACGGGCTAAAGCAAGCACCGAGATAGTGGTACAAGAAATTTGATTCATTCATGTTGAGTCATGGGTACCGGAGGACAGCTGCAGATCATTGTGTCTATGTTCGTCGATTTATCGATGGCGGTTCATCATCCTTCTTTTATATGTAGATGATATGCTGATAGTTGGACATGATAGCAAGTTGATTGGCAAGTTGAAAGAGGAGATGTCAAAGTCGTTTGACATGAAAGACTTGGGTCCCGCACGAATGATATTGGGCATGCAAATACGTCGTGATAGGAGTTACAAGCAGCTGTGGTTGTCACAGGAGAAATATGTTGAATGAGTACTCAAACGGTTCAACATGAAGAATGCTAAGCCATTTAGCATACCTCTAGCTAGTCACTTCAAACTAAGCAAGTGATTGTGTCCTACTACAGATGATGAAAAGGAACGGATGGCATGTGTTCCTTATTCCTCTGCTGTGGGGAGTCTCATGTATGCTATGGTTTGTATACGGCCAGACATTGCTCATGCTGTGAGTTTAGTGAGTAGATTTCTCGCAAATCCTGGAAAAGAGCATTAGGAAGCAGTGAAGTGGATCTTTAGATATTTGAGAGGTGCTTCCAAGGTGTGCTTATGTTTCGGAGGCTCAAAACCAGTCATGGAAGGTTATACTGATGCTGATTTTACAGGCGATCTTGATCGTCGGTTGTCGACTTCTGGTTATTTGTTTACTTTCGTAGGGGGAGCTATCTCCTGGCAATCGAAGTTATAGAAGTGTACAGCACAGTCTACAACTGAAGCGGAATACATAGTTGCTAATGAAGCAGGGAGAGAGATGCTTTGGTTGAAGAGATTCCTTCAAGAACTTGGTTTGAAGCAAGAAGAATATGTAGTTTACTGTGATAGTCAGAGTTCTATGGATTTCAGTGAGAATGCTACATACCATGGTCGCATGAAGCACGTTGATATCAAGTACCATTGGATTCATGAGGTGATTGAGAAGAACTTCATGAAGTTGAAAAAGATTCATTCGGACAAGAATCCCTTGGACATGATGACCAAGGTTGTGTCTAAGGGAAAACTGGAGCTGTGTTCAAAGTTGGTAGGGCTGAATTCCCAGTAAGGGTTCAGGGCATCTTCCCTATGGTCTGGAGGGGAAGATTGTTGGCCATGTGGGTCCAGACCATTAGTGGGTTTAGTATCTGGGGTGATTTCCCTAATGATATTAGGAATTTCCTGTTTTGTCAAACAGCAGTTTTTTAATAGGTTAGGACTTTCCTTTTTTTTAAGATAGAGTTCTTGGGGGATAAGGATGTAATGGTTATATATATGATGTAATCTGTAACCCTAAAGGGAGGCTAAGAGTGGCTGAGATTTCAAGGCTGTGGTTTCACAGATTGGAGGAGAACATAGTGGAAATTGGTTTCTCGTGGACCTAGACATCTTTGCCGAACCATGTAAATCTTCTTGTCTTCTTGTATGGTGATTCTTGATCTTGATTGCGTTTGCACACACGCGCACAACATACTGTGCATGTTCTGATAAATTTGTCCTTGTATAACAAGTTCGAAATAGAGTGCGGCCAACGTGAAGCTTGGCCAGTCCAGATCGATCATCAGATTAGATGATGTTCCTCAAACTCACTGCAATCCGGACTTTTAAATTTGTTAGCCTCGTAATAAGTAAATTAAACTTCCTACAATTTCATCCTCAAGGTCTGTACCCTTGAATTGGCTAGCTTACCAGCGTATCCATATAAACCAACCAAACAAAAGGAAGGCCACAGGCTTTACATTGATGAATTCAAAGCCACCTTTTTCACTTACTAAATATAACTACCAAAATGAGGCAAACCTGAGAAATGGTAATACACGAGACCAAATAGCCAAACGATTACCCCAAAAGACAAGATTCTGAAAAAAATGCAATTGTACAAATCATAAACTAAATAGTGCCCTCAACAATGTGATATGTCCAACAAGAACAAGACAAGTGTCAGTAAGCCACAATCGACGCATGCCTATTAAAAGGTAACTCATGTACTACTTTACTAGAGAAAGGTGGCAAATGCTGATGCTAGTTAATGAGTTCCATAAGCACTCACGTGCCGAAGTGCGAAGCTTACAATTGACAATCAAACCACACAAGAAGAAAATATAAGCACACAAAAGCAATTTATGTAGTTTGGTGATGTACCTACATCCCCAGTCAAAAGAGTTTATCTTTTACCATGCCCTCTTAGGTCGTGGTCCCTTAGAATATTTCTAATGCAAAATTTGGTCCATAACTAACCCAATGGACCAATATGATGAACCTGAAATACAAGACATAAACTCAAGAATAAGGAGAGAGAGAAGGAATGCCCACCCAGAGCTCAACATGTTGCTAAGATTATTCTCATAACTATTTAGAAGTGTCACCATCCAGGCATGCATTCCATCAGAATATCCACTGCAGTTGTTCCAATTCATGCTATGATATTACCAAAGGTGGGGTGAGCCTCACGACTCCCTTTCCCAGCAGTTAGCAACAGAAGTCCATAATGCCGGCATGCATCCACAAGTGCTGATGCAGACACATCCAACTCAATCCCTACAAGAAGCCCAATCCCACGTTCTTCTTTCACATTTGGGTTTCCTCCCACCTTCGGAATCAACAATTCTTTCAAGCACTGGCACTTCTTAGACACGCTAGCGAGGAACTCAGTTTTCTGGATTTTACCCAATACTGCAAAGGCAGCATGAAAGATGAGTAGGTCACCAGCAAACGTGCTTCCATGGACCAGCAGCAACCCTTTCTGTGGTCAGGACAACACCAATAGGTAGGCCTTCAGCAAGAGGCTTGGCAATAGTCATTATATCTGGAAACACACCAAAGGCTCATGAGCCTATAGGTATCCCGAGCGGCCCATTCCACATTGGACCTAAAGATGAAGAATCCAAATAGTCAAAAAATTGTGAGGATGTGATACATTTGATTCAATTCATAGTTATCAAATTCTTTTTGGTTTGGACGAAATGTCCAATTTATTTTGTTTTCGAGGCAAAATCAAACCAAACATCCCGCCTGAAGTTGTTCGGTTCAAATTTCATATCATTTCATCCGAAATATAGGGGTTTGGTCCAAACAGGGTAGACCCAAGTAGAATTAAAACCCCCCTCTTATAATTCTGAAAATTTAATGGGTTCCTAATTTGAGGCCGACCATTAAAAAGAGAGAAAATGAATGATTGAAACGAAGGGAGACGTTATGAAAAAGGTAGTGTCTTTACCGTCCCTTGCAGGGGCGTCAATCTGCACACCCAGAGCCTCGTCGCTTATATCTGATTGAAACGTTATCGTTCAATAAGATTCAAAATTGAAAGAAGTTAAGAGAGATGAGATGGAAAAAGTTTGAAGAAGACGGGTAATAGTGGCGAGCTTGGACTGAGCCGGGCTTGGCGTGCATGGTTATGGAGACGGTGGACGGAGAAACAAGGCGAAGGCACGCAGGTACGTTGGTGGTGTCGTTTGAAGTGGTAGGTGAGTTTTTTTCCTCGCCTTTGCCCTTTCCAGATTTCCTCCTCCGTTGTTGTCGCTGGTCCTTGGATTTGGATTTGGATTTGGGGGAGATATTTTTAGATGTGATGGGGTCTTTGGGACTCTGGGAAGAACTCTGGAGAGTAGAATATGACTCGCAAACATATTTCACACGCAGTCCTCACAGCAGTAACAATGCATGAGAGAGATCAATTTTTCTTTGGTCTTTGTGGGAGGCTCCATGAAAATAGACTCAAGGATCCAGTATTGGCATGCCCAACAGTGCATGAGAGAGGCAGGGTATGCTGAGGAGCAGATCTTATCCCACATTACCAACTCTTGGGGGTAATCCGTTAAATGCTTAGAAGTTTTTTTTTTTTTTTTTTTTCATGTCTTCTAACTGTACCATACATCCATGTTAATATTACATGGGCCAGCAAAATCATTCCTTGACCAACTGCTCCTGGCCCAAGTGATTGGTTGCCAAGACCAATGGGCCCAGCAGGTTCGGGCTAGGTAGCTTGGTCAAGCGAACTGGTCTAAGCCTAGTGCCTTTAGCAGGTCAGACTGAATGAAGTTGGCCCAATGGATTGGGCTGAGCTGAGGCATGTTGGCCTACCCGGATGGCTGTTTTGAATCCATTTGACAAAGCTGGTTGGGCTGAGCTCAATCAGCCAGCAGATTGAGCCCGAGCCCAGAATAACCTAAGCCCAGTTCAGCCAGGTTGAACATTTTCCACTCAGAAAGTCGGTAGCCCGGTGCTGCCCCAATTGATTGGGTTGGGGCAGGCCATCAAAACCAACTGATATTAAAACAGGAACCATCAAAAGAAATGAAACAGAGATTTACTGTATACAGTAAATGGAAATAAAATTGGATAATAAAAGGAAAAGATGATCATGGCCATTGATCAAGAGCCATAAAGGATGGGGCCCAGTAATAACAGGCTCTGATACTTTAGACTCTGCAGCGGAGCGATCTAGATGCTTTACATTATCCGAGAATCATCACAAGAGATTGGGGGGCCACTCATCATCAAATGGACCAATTAAGAGCTGAAACAAATAATCCTCGTGGCCCACTCATCATCACATGGACCAATTAAGAGCTGAAGCAAATAATCCTCATGATCGCGCATTACAATCACATAATCGGACTGATCGCACGAATCTACTCCTTGATCTAGCAGCTTAGATGATCACTGCGACAACTATGATCGATCAAGCGGGCCATGATCATCCAATAAATATTTGCATAGTTAATATGGTGGTATGGTGATGATCAAGTAGGCTTAGATGATGAACTTGATCATATGGTGAGCGATGGGGTCATATTGCATGTTTTTCCACAGCCTTCCCATGAGCAGTAAACACTTGACTTGGGGTCTAGTAACTTGGTTTCCCAGGTCAAGTTAAACTTTCTTAGGGAGAAAGTAATTCCACCATGGGTCCGATTTGGGCCCAACATGGGCCAAGTTCAACATAAAGTTCCATCAAATTTCCACATGAATTCTATTTAACTAGGAATATGCTGATTTTATTCATTAATTCTTAAATTCAATCCAAAAGGAAGTTGTATTTCTACCCACAACTTGTACTCTAAAACTTTGCCCCCAAACTACTTATACCTCATAATGGGAGAAGCCCTTTTCAGAGGCCTCCATCACTGCAATCTGAGGTTCCGGAGTATTTTCCCTCAATATGCTGATGATGTCATCATATATATATATTTTTCTGCCAAGCTAAAATGGGCTAGGAAACTTTCCTTACTTGGAACTGGATCTGGTCAGTTAGCAAACCCAAACATGTCAGGCCTATTTTTCCCTACCTTTACCCCTCTGGATGTTAAGAATGTTAAGAGATTAATCAGAATGGAACTGGAAATTCAAAAGTCATCGAGCACAAGAAAATATTTAGGAGCTCTCCTCTCAACTGGTCGCCCATACATCTCAAATACAAACATAATCCTATCTAGGCTGAATGACAAACTCCAAACTTAGAAAGGAGTGTCTCTATCACATGCAGGTCGAAGAACCCTCATCCAGTCAGTCTCTTCTCCCTTCCATCATACTGGATGTGCTTTCACAGAGTTAAATCCAAGCATGTCAAACGGATGCATCAATACCAATCTCTGTTTCTTTGGTCGGGTAAAACTACTTCCCATCAATGGTTCCAATGGCTTGGGACAAGGTCTCTACGCCAACTATCCATGGTGGCCTCGGCTTTAAGGCAATGCACAAGTTAAAAATAGCCACTTTGGCCCACACTCAACGGAGATTTCTAGCTCAATTGAACTCCCTGTGGGTCCGTCTTTTAAGCCATAAATACCTCCAAATTCTTCCTTGTAAGACTGTGGTTAAACGCTCAAACTCTCCTTTTTGGAAAGCTCTACTCCAACAAAGGAACATCATCTTCAGAAACCAAAAATGGGTTATTGGGGATGAAACCCAAGTGAAAATTTTCCAAGACACTTGGATTCCTCATATTGACCCCATTAGTCTGGCCCATTTAAAAATCCCTCTCCACTCCTTAAATAAATCACAACACTCTGTGGGTTTCAGATTTAATGCTAAGTAGTGCTGAGGGAACCCAATGGAATCAAGCTTTACTAGATAGGATTTGGGATGCAGAAATTGTGGACATTCCCATTGGAGGATCAGACATCAGATGTTGGGGAGATAAACCATCTGGGTCCTGTACAATAAAGGCTTTAGATAAAGCCATTGGCCAGCCCCAGATAGGCCCCCACCTACCATGGGAAAAACTGTGGTCTCTGCAACTACCATCCAAACTTCTCCTTTACCTGGAGAATGTTACAGGATAGACTACCTACAGGACAAAAAATGCCCCATATAAATAGTGTACTGTCCCCAATTTGCACTCTCTGTCATGAAGAGAATGGAAACAACTGACCACCTTTTGGTGCATTGCAAGATAGCTAAGGACATTTGGCACCTATTTCCACAACTAAAACACAAGCCAACAACCTTCATAACTTTCTCTGAATGGTTTTGGTCAAGGCTATCTAGTCCTTCAACCAAGCTTGGAATCTTTGTAGCATGGTTTATTTGGAAAATGAGGAATGACCATATCTTTAACCACTCCCCCATATTTCCACCTCCAGTTAAATTTAAAACATTAATTGATTTACATAAGTGGAACTATTCTAACTTCACCTCTTTGCTAGTACATGCTTGTGGTGTTCCCCCAAATATCTGGCTTCTGCCCCTAGGTGACCACCTAAAACTGAATTTCGATGGATCCTACAACGCATTCTCTCAATCCGCTAGTATTGGTGGGAATATCAGAGGTTCTGCAAGTACCCTCATTATGGCCTTTGTAGAGAAGGTTGCTGCAACCAATCCGCTAGAAGCTAAGCTACTTGCACTTTTGGAACGCTTAGAGATCTATAAAAAGCTGAATTTCCAGCATCTGATAATAGAAGGGGATTGCCTCACAATAGTGGACTCTCTGCAAAAATATGGTCAACTTTCTTGGACATGCTTGGTCAACAGGAAGAAGGTTATTCAAGCGCTAACAAGCTTTCAATGGTGGGAGGCTCAATTTTGTAAAAGAACAGCTAATAAAGTTGCTGACCTCTTGGCAAGGATGGATGTCCAATCACCAGCATTATGCCCTACTTTTCTTCCTCTTTGCACCCATGAACAGTACCAACAAGATCTCCACCTAGGAAGCACGGGTACCGGTGCGGATACGATACAGGTACGCCGATACGGCGAAATCCTTAAAAAATAAGGTATGGATACGGCTGGGGTACATCGATTAAAAATATATTTTTTAAAATTTTAATAATGCAACAACAGGACAACAGCGACAGTACATCAAAATTAAAGAAAAAGAAAATTAAGCAGCAAGCACAGAGCAAAAACCATCGGCAGAAAAAAAAAAGCAGCAAACACAAAGCAATAGCCATCGGCAGGGCAGAATATATATATACAACTGCAGAGCAATAGCCATCAGCGGAGGAAAAAAAATTCAACAGCGGCCATCAGCAAAGCAGAGAAGAACAAGCAGAAAAAAAAAAGCCATCGGTAAAAAAAAAATGCAGTAAATACAAAGCAACAACCATCAGCAGAGCAGGATATATATCTACAGCAGCAAAGCAATAGCCATCAGCAGAAAAAAAAAAATTCAATAGCAACCATCAGCAGAGCAGAGAAGAAAAAAGAAAAAAAAATTACAGTAGCAGAGCAGGGGTTTACAGCAGAGCAGAACAGGGGGAAAAAAAAAGAAAGAAGGGGAGAGGACCTACAGTCCTGTAGTTATGGCTGATGACGTGCAGTGGCGGACGTGCAGGGACCGACGTGGCCGATGTATGGGTGCAGCAGGTACGCTGCCTCCTCCTCCTCCTGTGCGGTTTTTTTTTTTCTTCCTGAGCCTCTCCTGTTTTTTTTTTCTATTTCCAGAGGCGCATTCCCTTCGATGATGAGCCTCCCCTTCGATGATCCTCATCCTCCTCCTCCTCCTCCTCTTTTCTTGTCTCGGTCTTTTCCTTCTTTCATTTTTCTCCGCGGCAGAGGTAGAGGCAGCCAGGCAGGTTAGGGCTCTAGCAGATTAGGGCTTCGATGAGCCGCCTCCTTCTTCTTCTTCTCCTCCTCCTCCTTTCTTCTTCTCTCGCTCTTTTCCTTTTCCTTTTCTTTCAGCGGCAGAAGAAATCTCAGCGATTAGGGTTGGGACGAGGCTGAACATTTTATATAAAAGAAATTTTATGTTTTGCCCCCTCATCTTTTCTTTTTTTCTTTAAATGAAACATTACAAAATGGTACCAGTACGTACCCGGTACATACCGGGCACGTACCCATGAAGTCAACACCGTACCCGGTACATATTGACCATATCCGGTACGTATTTTACTGTATCCATACCCGTACCCATATCGGGTACGTACGTGTACGCATATATTTTCGGAGTACCCGTGCTTCCTAGATCTCCACCTATCAGCAAGCTGTTGCAGTCTCTTTCAATGCTCAATAAATATTGCAGTTGCCTCTTCAGTCTAGATATGAAATTACATCAATAGAATGGGCAAGCTAACCATTTCGGAAGAGGGATCTACCTCACAGGTGCCCCCTGTTAGCAGGTTTCTGTGATGGGTGTGCCAAGCATCCAAGGTCAAGTGTTGTTTTGGTTTCTATGTGTAGTCTTGGGTTCCATTAAGGTTCACATTTGTTGTTGTTAGGTTGTTTGGTCTCTATGTATAGGCTTGTCAGGTGTTGTCTAGTTTGGTCTTTAGGGCTATATTGGTTTTTGCTTGGGCTGTACGTAGTCTTTTGGCTTTCAATATAATCACCCTTTTCAGCGAAAAAAGAAAAAGAAAAAAAAAAAACTTTGGCCCCATGGAAAGGGGTTTGCAATTGAGGTGAGGGGCTTTCGAAATCTGAGATCACCAGGTTCCCTTGTCTGATACATCATGTCCAGGATCAATCTACAATGTGTCCACCTACAAGTTGTAAAGCATATGAATGAATAGCCGAGGCATGAACCCAATAATGAAGTCCAGTAGCAAAACAAACAACGATCCCATAAATAAAACAATTATAGCCGAAAGTAAAGGCTAAATAACTGCCTACCTCATCGAAAATGAGAATCAGGAGAGCTCCAGTCCAGCGTCGTCGCACGCACTACACAAAAGTGCCTGCAAAAATCCCTTTGTTGCACTCTTGTATATTCCACCTTCTACCTACCTCGTACAGGTCCTAGAAAAACTGCTGCTGTTTAGCCATCTCTATGTTTCCGAACTCTATGAAAGTCACTCCAGGCATGAACACCAATTGTCCTTCCACGAAAAGAATAACACACGGATAGAGGCAAACGAAGCTGCTATTAAATTTTCGAGGCATTGATGAAAGCAATAATAAAGGCAGTACCTCATCAGGCCTCCATGAGAGAGTCTCTGCAAAATTTTTAGCAAATTTAATAGCAGCAACTTTTGCCTGTGTCTCTGTGCTTGAGAAGAAGACCCGGTCGGTCTGCAATGCAAAGGACAGTCCACATGAAAGATCATGCTCTTAAATCTCCGAGGCTCGAATCCACACACCTTGTTGAAATCTCGCGCAGCTTCAAATAGCAGGCGGCTCGATTGCCAGATATATGGAGCGCGATCCTCTGAGGCTTTGGCAAGAAATGGGTTTTATTGATTTGATACCGATTGGATTTCTCCAATCCAATGGATTCAGAATCAGAAGAGCAGAATAGGAACTAGGATAAAAGAAATGAAATGATGGAGAGATGAGTGAGAAACTAAGATTGAGGAGGTTTTGATAAGTGAAATTTGGGTTCTTACGGCGACTACCATTTTTTTTTTTTTTTTTGTTTTCCCTGAATACCAAAAATGCCCTTCACTTTTTCCCCAAACCTCTTTCATTCGGTCTCCTCTCCCAACAATCACCGCCCCTCTCGGCCTCTCCGCCTCCGTCAATCATCAATTAATTCATCATACCCAAGCGAGCTTCCTCCCTCTTTCATCTTTTTTCCTACGCGGTGCCATGAAGGCCACTTCAAACCCTAAGCCCTCCCTGCACCCTCTCTAGGGTTCGTAATTTGTAAATTTAAGACAAGTCCTCATGTCAAACTCAGGTTATCCTTCCCAAGTCCGGCCTCCGCAACTGTTATGCGCAAGTTCGATTCCTTTAAAGCGAAGTCCTAATTTGAAAACGAAGATTTTTTTTTATCTTCATTTGAAACGTTGGATTTTGAGATTTTTTCTTTTACGTATTGGTGCTTTCGAAATTTAGAAATCTCCAAAATTTGTTGTCTCTTTTTTTTTTTTTTTTTTTTTTGTTCCCTTGAAATGGAGTTCCAAATTCTTCTTCTCCATGAAGGATTTGAAAATTTTACAGAATGCAAGCAGATTGAAATTCCATGAGGTCTTTAAAAATATCTTTCCACTAATTTTAATAAAAGAGACATAACATTTCAAATGCCAGGAACAAACCCTCCCCTCATGTCCAAATAAACACCTAACATTTCATTTCTTATTATTAATTCTAGCAAGGAAACAGGCACTCTTGTGGTGGAAAAGAAGGCACAAAGGCCCAGTTCAGTAAAAGAAATTTTAGGGCCTGTTCAATGTGACACGGATATTAAGAATTTTAAGACTTCTTATTTCTTCTTTAATAAAAAATCATATTTACTTTTAAAGAAAGCCACTCTCCTAAGCTTAGGCTGAAGCTCAAGTAAGGTAAACTCAAGTGTGTGGTCATGCTTGTGGGGCCCACCTAAGGACCCACATGGAGATGGGCGAATTTGAAGGCAAAAATCATTTGTGTACAAATTAAAATGCACGCAAAATACACACAAATGCATTTATCCCATAAGGTGATGACAAATGAATTTATTTCATGAGGTAAGAAATAAAAAGTGGAACACAGTTTTTATTGTGTGTATTTTAGTGTGTGTACATATTACAATTGATTTGAAAGACTCACTAGGACTCTCCTTTCTATAAAAAATTAGCTGCAACCATAGTTTCTATTATCTCTGTCTGGTTTCAAAATTTTAATGGTCAATAGTCTATTCAAATTGGTGCACAGTTGATCAAACAATCAAAGAAATTCGGATTTTAACATAAAATTGGTGGACATGTGTAATTCATGGGAGTTTTGTATTTAGTCTATTTGGATGGACCAAAGGCAGGCCCCAGGGGTTTGGGCTTAGAGAATTTCTTATATAAGCTTGAACTTAAGAGAGGCTTGTCCTTACTTAAAAATGAAGATCAATAGAACCAAGGAACATCAAATAAAAAAAATTTTCTCAAACTGGAGCCCATATTTCAACCATTTATAAAAGTGGAATCCCCCTAAATTTCACAAGGTTGTAACACAACAGTGGCACCAATCCAATCACACACTTTAAACAAGAGAAAATTATCCTGAATGAATGCCATCCATCACTCTAGAATCTCAAGTCTTAAAAAAGTCAAGAATCCTTTGTGGTGCTCATTTGACCATAAATTCATCAACTCCACATAGTCAATGCAAGAAGGAGGCCTTTGGTGAACTAATTGTATGTACAAAATATTTGATCTTAAGAAATGTTATGAATATTAAACATAAGATAACAATTTTAAACCACTCAACCAATGCTTTTTTATATATTGTTTCTTTTCATTTTCTTTGATCAGATAGCTAAAAATTGATATGAGATAAATTAATATATATTACTAGCTCTACACAACTGATAAATTCTTATACGATTTGTTAATTGTAGAGGAGACACCCATGCAATCACACTCCTCCCAGCAATCATTGTCGCCATGGCATAAGATAACATAAAACTGCAGCCGTCACAGCAACCATGGGCATAGAAACCCACCTACACTGTGGGGCAACTTAAATGCACCTAAACTTGTGAGAAGCATAAGAGCAGAGAGTACATAGCAGCGAATGTGCTTTTTATTCTCACATTTTTTATCTTTCCTGAAGAGAAGTTTTTGCAGAAAACGAACTTTTTTCACCTTTACCTTATTTGTTTTTATTACTCCATTAGAGTGGTCGGTGGACTTTATTAAAACGTAGGTGCACACATTATCAATCTTTTATGAGTTATATTTACCCCAAAACATGATATATATCTTGTTTGGAGTCATTTTCGGTTCTTTGTTGGTATGAACTCTAGATATGCCACGTTACATTTGCTTTAGAGCCTGTTTGGTAAAACCACATCAAGAAAAAGAAGTGTGATTTGCAAGCTATCTATATATATTCATTTTTTGTGCTGGGAAATTTAGTAAAACCACATCAAGAAAAAGAAGTGTAATTTGCAAGGTATCTATAAATATTCATTTTTTGTGCTGACAAATTTTCAATAATTTTAACAGAACCAAATCCTCACTTCTTGTAATTCCAAGAGTCCACCACCCCGCTTTGAATTTCCAAATCAACTCTTCAAAAAGGAGGTATATAAAAGAGCCCTTATTTCTGATCGTACATTGCTTCCCGTCTCCCTCGCACGTACACTTTCTACGATCGTATTCTTTCCATCTCTACTGCTGTGTAGAAGTAAACACCCCTCGGATGGAATCAATGTCCCACATGAAGTCATTTTCACACAATCTCTGTCTGTCTTTCTCTCTCTCACAGATGGAATCAATGTCCCACGTGAAGTCATTTCCACACAATATCTCTCTCTCTCTCTCTCTCTCTCTCTCTCTCTCTGTCTCTCTCTCCGATGGAATTAATATCCCACATGAAGTCATTTTTACGCAATATCATGGAAACAGTGTATGTCAAAAACTATAAATCTCATAATATCATGAGTTGTCCCGTGATGGCCTTTAAGCAGTATCCTAAGAAAAAAAAATTCCTAATTAAAGAACCTGAGAAATGACGGTCAAATGTTAACTAAAGTGAAGCAACTTTGATAACATTATCTGAATTTCAATAATGGAATTAAAAAAATCAGGTTTAAAGATGATGGATTATGCTGTGAGGTGTGTGCCATGTGTTCTATTGAATTTGTCATTGTATAATGCAGCCAACATGGATGTTTGCTAGTCCAAAACGATCATTACATGGTAGGGCTTGCGCCCTGTTGCTCTTCTATCTCCACAATCTTTGACAAATTAGATGATGTTTCTTACACTCACTGCAATCTGGACTTTTCAAATTTTAGCCTCTTAATAAGTAAATCAAGCTCCCAAGAATTTCTTCCTTCAGTTGTACCCTTTAATTGGCCCGCTTACCACAAAACTGCTACAGCAAATCCATAAAATCCAATCAAATGAAAAGAAGGCCAAATGGTTTACATTCATGGATTCAAAGCGACTATTTTTCATTTTGGGTGTAACTAAATATAACAACCAAAAAGGAGCATTAGCCTGGGCAATGGGAATAAACAAGAAACAAAATTGCCAAATGATCACCAAAGAGTGCAATTCTACAAATCATAAACTCAAAAGTGCCCTCAACAATGTCACATGTCCAACAAGAGCAAGACCAGTGTCAGCAGTGCACGCCACTATATAAAAAAACCTATTAAAAGGTAACTCATGTACGATTTTACTAGAAGAAGGTGGCAAACATGCCCATGGTAGTTATTGAGTTGCATAGTACTGAATGAGAGAGTCAAGAGAGAGAAGCAGCTTGTGCTCGATCAATAAGAAATCACAAGTTTACACTTAATATGAGTGCTCATCTTTTATCAAAAAAACAAGTGAAGAAGGAACACTCACTTATATAGCTCAACGTGCTGCTAAGATTCTTCTCATAACTAGTTAGGGTGTGTTACCACCTAGTGCAGGCATGCATTCCATCAGAATATCCGTTGCTTGTTCCAATTCCTGCTCTGATATCACCAACGGTGGGGTGAGCCTCACGACATTCCCTTTCCCAGCAGTTAGTATCAGAAGGCCAGAATTCCAGCATGCATCCACAAGTGCTGATGCAGACACATCCAACTCAATCCCAACAAGAAGCCCAATCCCATATACTTCTTTCACGTGTGGGTTTCCTCCCACCTTCTGAACCAACAATTCTTTCAAACTCTGGCCCTTCTTAGACACGCTAGCCAGGAACTCAGGTTTCTGGATTTTATCCAATACTGCAAGGGCAGCATGACAGATGAGTGGGCCACCAGCAAACATGATTCCATGGTCACCAGATCTTATAGCAGCAGCAACCCTTTCTGTGGTCAGGACAACACCAATAGGTAGGCCTCCGGCAAGAGGCTCGGCAAGAGTCATTATATCTGGAAACACACCGAAGGCCTCATGAGCCCATAGGTATCCCGTGCGGCCCATTCCACATTGGACCTAAAGATGAAGCATCCAAATAGGAAAAAATTTGTGAGTATGTGATACATTTGGTTCAATTGGTTAAAATAGACGAGGAAGACATTACTGATGAAATACTGATGAAATGTAAAATGTACAAATGCATCTGACTGAGTTCAGCTCACAGCCTCAACCTCTGCTCTCATACCTACAGGAGGCTAAGGCACATGATCTAATGACTCACATGGGTGCAAGATCCAGCAGGCAATTGATCAGGTGCTACCACTGCAGTCTCTTGGGTTCAGGAATCAGGCCACTTACGTCTCACATAGATAAGTTGAATGTGGGACCCTTATTAGTCTTTTAACAGTCCTTGCTTTCTCACTAAAGAAGGCAAGCGCCTAATAACAAATAGGGGTGCTCATGGACTGGGCCAGTGCATCCTAATCCCGGCCCAGCCTACCTTGGGCTGCACTTGAGTCTTAGGTTTAGTTTGCAGGCTAGGGCCGGATATAAACTATGTGCCCATTTAATATATGGGCTGGGCTTGGATTCTGCTGAAGCCTAGCCCAAGTGAGAGCCACCGTTTAAGCAAAACAACCTTTTTAGGGTGGGTGTTGAACACACATAATTTCACACAAACAAAATTCCTAATCAAATGAAGTACAACTAAGGTCAGTTAATGTCTTTCCTTTTCTCAATAAAATATAATGCACCAAGGCTTAGGCTTAACCTATTTTAGGTGGGCTAGCTCGGGCCGGATACTTATGGCCTGAGTCGGGCTTGGGCCTGTTGTTTAAAACCGTTGCTAGGCTCGGACATTTCTCAGCCTGGGCCATGAGCACCACTAATAAAAAGTGGAGTGACCCATTTTTTGGCCAGTGAAATCCACTTGTTGGGTCCCCCGTATGAGCAGCTTAGACGTTGTGCACTCAGCACATGTGATTGCAAGGAGGAGTAAAGGTACATAAACACAAGCCGGATAAGCAAAAACTCATCAGGTCAATAGAGTATCCACCAGCCGAGTCCAGCCAGCCGAGTTCAAGAATCAGGCCCACTTGACTTGTCCCACAATCCCACAATCTGAAAAGCCAAAAAGGTCCCGACAACCAGGCACATTGCTTGAACATATTATGGGGATGACCAGCACCACTTTGATTTCTTTGTTCCTGTAGTCTCTAGGACTTCTACAAAGACAGGGATGATGTGCCCTACAGAACTAAATAATTTGTTTTGAAGTAGGAAACATGGAGGGGTTAGGGTTATAATTATGCAAGATTCTTAATGTTAATTGCTCGGTCTCCATTGAACAATCGTTTCACCTTTTTTCGATAGAAAGAAAGTTCATGTGTTTCCCATCTACTTGGTTGACGAGGCATCATTCTTGCTTGCAATTCAGCCACATTAGGTGATATCCTAGTCATCTATCTGGCTGAACCATCTGCTACAGTATTGAGGATTTGCAAATGTACAGTTTGCACTAAAGATTGGATCTGCACTCAACTACTAGCCCAGTTCGACAACAATGATCAAAAGAAAACTGCATCAAAGCTGCAGGCAGGTACAGATAACTGATATGGTTTTAATTTCCCTTCCTAAGCTTCAATTTCTTGCAACAAATCTTGGCCACCAAAGGCAACCATCATAGAATTCTCTCAATAATTGGTGCAAGCCTTGGTGTGGATTTGGACCTTTGGTCTCAACTGTAATCTGAAAACTATTGTGATTATTGAATTTCAGAACTGCATTAAGATCTATCTGTTCTTAACCTGTGTTAAGACCCCGGCCCAAATTAATAAATTTAATTCAATTAAAAATAACTTACGAAATAAATAATAACATTAATTGAATTGGGGGAAATCAACCCACATTGAACAATCAGGGCAGAATTAGGGCACAAACACGATTAGGACTTGATTTGGGAATTTTAAAGGCATGTTAGTAATTTTTAGAAAAAGATGGGTATTTCCGTAATTTCAAAACATAGCAAAAATGGGGCTCATTGGATAGAGAATAATTAATTATGAAACTTTTCCTTAAGACACAAACTCATTCGGATTAATCTAGTGCCTAGTTGAAAGAGATTTAGATTAAGCCCATTACTAGTGGTGTGGGGACCACATGTTTATCTCATCTTCAAAGAGGAGTAGCATTCACGTTCGATCATGATAAGATTTTGGTTGGGATATAACAAGGCTAAGGCTAGAGAGTTATCCTATGACACTATATGGGGAAAAGAAGAATTCTACACTACCTTTACTTCCTAGTTTTACTATAGTGGCCATATTAAATTCTATATATGTACAACTAGAACCCCCTCTTCTACATAGAATTCTTCCCAATTCCTCTCTTTCCAGCAACTCTCTCTCTCTCTCTCTCTCTCTCTCTCTAGTCTCTCTCAACCAGAACGTCTCAACTTTAGGCTTAAGGATTTGAAAGGCAGCATAGAAGAACTACTTTGAAGTTCCCTATGGTCTGGGAAATACGGTAAAAATCAGCAAGGCAAGTACACAAACCCACTCTTACGTTTCCTACCTGATCTAAGTATTATACAAAATATATTTTTTTTGAAACCCAATTTATGGTCCAAATTCATGTTTCTTTGAATTAGTAATTCTTGGCCCAAATTCATGTTTTTTTTAATTAGTTATTCTACCGATCTTAGATCTGATTTAGTATATGATGTTGTTTCTTGGATCTGAAGTCAATACTAAAAAAACACACAGACAGTAAAAAAAAAAAACTATAAATGTAGATTGTGTAGTGGAATGAGAATCTGCTTCTTTAGGCATAGAATTCATATTGATGTATGTCTAACTGTTTTATAGTACCTCCAGGAAGCTAGCTACCATGCAGGCTCACCAAAATTGGACAGAAATCCAATCTGAAATTTCTAAACCCAGGGCCGTTTGTGTTTTATTTTATTTGAATGTGGAGCTCAGGTGTGCCACTTGATGGAATATCTGATCCGCTGATCTGATGGACCACACCTGGGCAACCCCTAGAAGTTAGAGACCCACATGGATTGGGCACCTTATGGCCCACTATCCAGTGGACCCAAAAATCTGCCCACAACTTGGAGAAAACCAACGACCCTCCTGTGTGTGAATTTAGTTCAAGGAAACCTGATTTAAATTATAGAACGTTGGCCTATTAGGTCTCTAGGATTGAATGCTTCTTAAAGATGGAATTGGGCACTAAGAATGGATGATTGGAACTCGAACTCAAATCAGGAACTGTTTCCCCAAATTCCATGTTTATTGTGTGTGGTTTGGATGATAAGAGTTGTGTATCCCATGTCTCACTTGGTTGAAAATCTAAACCCCACATCTGAGAGGCCACCCTTAGGTGATCTTGGAGACCCATCGCTTTGTGGACTAACCCACTAGGACCAACCATTCAAGAAGCCCAATAAGATGGGACGTTATTTAGAACCCTTTTGAGCCCATGTCACAGAAATAGTGCACTGCTGGTTTCTCGTTTCTTAGCCTTAAAGTAGCTTCTGAGAATTGTAAATGAGCCCTTACACTATGGGTAAATATTACTAGGCCTCCACAGTTATGTATTTAAAGTTTTTCTCAAAAAATTAAGAATCTGTTGTTCACAGTCATCCACTAATGTCTGACTTGTACCAGGACCCATATTTAACAATTTTGAATTTTCTTTTGGGAGCTCATAAGGTTTGACTAGAGCTTATGACCAAGTATAGAGCTTTTTATTAGTTTACTTATGATGTATAATTAACAAAGGGAATATTCATTAAGAATTAAGGATTTTATCTAAATTGAATCAAATATGAGCCAAAAATAGGTCATCTCAACATAATTTGACACCCACTTAGAATTATCGTGAAGCATGCCTAGGGTGATGGAAACTTAAGGATGTGATGTCATGGGCTCTTTAAACACAAATCATCTTCAAAAGCGCCAATTAAGAAATTACCCAAATCTAAGGAGGAAGTCCTCACGGTCATCCAAATTAGATTTAGGGCAAGTATATTGTGTTCGGAATCCCATGATATCATAGGGTTAAGTTGGCCTAGTCCCGACGTGCGCAAAGCGACCCTACACTCAGTGTGACCTATAAATTCTAGATTTTTGTATAATAAAATTGATTATTCGGTTTTATATTTTTAATCGTACTTAATGTGTACTCTGACATGTTTAAACCTAGTTTCTTTGTTATATGATCTATGAAATTTTGTCATCGTATCTGTCAACTTTGAAATTTGTTATAAGTTCTGTTTTATAATTATTTGTCTATTTAAATGTATTTTAAACTAAGGCATAGTGGGGCACCACTATGTAGGGGCTATACCTCTGAAATTATCTGCAGATTAATTAACTCTCGGTCAGTGACAATCAATCATTTCTGTAACAAACTTTGTTACTCTGCTCTGATGGCTAATGGCTATAATTCTAAATCTCTAGGTACCAAACTCTGTTCTTTGTTTCCGTCACGTTAAAAGGGGGTCGCTATAATACCTGTGACAACTTAGCCAATGTGGAACGCCAATTTGCTTTAAATGCTATGATATCTGTAAGATCTTCACGTGATTTTGTGCATGAACCTATATCTTGAATTATTATATCTTGTCAATCTATTTTGAAAATTCTGTAATATATCTGTCTTATTTTTTATCCAAATACGGTATGATTGGAGTTTGTAGATAAAGACACCCCTTCCAATGAATCGGAGGGAACAGCGGTCGGGAAGGAACTGCAAGAAAACTACGTGTGGAGCGTAGACGATATAGCTTAAAGATATCGTGCCTATGCTAGAGAGTCGACAATCTATATAATTAGTTTATTTATATGATTTTAATTTCAGACTAGTTGTAAGCTCTTGGTTAGCTATTATGTTAGGATCTAGTTAGTTGGATTATATCTTTACCTATGGTTTTATTTATAACTTTGATACATTTAAATTATTAAATTTGAGTATGATTATTTACTTTGTCTTGTGATGGTACCTATGATGGCTTTACAATTATTTTCCGCTGTGAATATGATTCAGTTGGTTAATCTCATATTGCGGATCCATTTGATTTCATCATTGACACCTTAAAATATGGAGTTCTTCGGAAATCCAAATTTTCGGGTCATTACAACCTGGTTCCCACCCCCATACTGCAAATCCCAACTCAACCTTTGATAAACATGTTCTCAGCTTATCTGAGTTCAAATCAGAAATTCAATGTCCAGAATTGCATCTGAATATATGTGTTGGTTCTTTGCACCAGAAGGGTAGCAACTAGCAGCTGAATTTCAAATTTGCTTCCAGATTGATCCCACGGCTGTTCAAAATTATAAACTGTGTCCCAATTTGGATAGTCTTCCAGCATATTTGTCTTACAATTCAGTTTAAAGTTCCATCAAATTTCCACAATTCTATTTAACTAGGAATATGCTGAGTTGTTCATTAATTCCTAAATTCAATCCTAAGCGGAGCTCTGCTTCTAGAACTTGGAAGACTGTAATCTGCACCCATAGCTTGTACTCTAAAACTTTGCCCCATTGAAAGTGGTTTGCAATTGAAGGACTTTCCAAATCTTAGATCACCAGGTTCCCTTGTCTGATACATCATGTCCAGGATCAAAATAAAATGTGTCCACTTACAAGTTATAAAGCATATGAATAGCAAATGAACTCAATAATGTCAAGCAGCAAAAGAAACAACAATTCAATATAACAATTATAGCAGAAAGTAAAGGCTAAATAGCTGCCTACCTCATCGAAAGTCAGGAGTGCTCCAGTGTCATCACAAATACCACGCAGTGCCCGCAAAAATTCCTTTGTTGAACTGTATATTCCACCTTCACTTTGTACAGGCTCTACAAAGACTGCTGCTGTTTTGCCAGGTTGGATGGCATTTTCTACCATCTCTATGTTTCCAAACTCTACGAACGTCACTCCAGGCATGACAGGTTCAAAAGGTGACCTGTAATGCTCTTTGCTTGTCAAGGCAAGAGCACCCATTGTCCTCTCATGGGAAGAATTGGTGAAAGCAATAAACTCCGTAGCAGTAAGTTTCACATCAGCCTGAGAGAATCTTTGAAATTCCCTGGCAGATTCAGCAGCAGCTTCATTTGCCTCCACTCCAGAGTTCGAGAAGAAGACACGATCTGCAAAGGAGCACTCCACAAGACGTTTTGCAAGTTCCATCTACAGCAGTATAACATTTGTTTTTTTAACCACGTGACAAAATAAGTAATGTCATACTATGCAGCAACCAGCAAGTATGACTAGGAAAGCAAGTGTATCGGCCAAGCAGCTCATTATGATACATGTGGGGCCCATGCTTTGATATTCAATTATTGATCTGATGGGCCCTATTGCCTCAGCATTGTGTTCTGCTTATAATATGATAGACCATTCTTTAACAGCAGCAGATACCAGCAAACTAATATGAACAGAAATGCTTTCTTAACTGGTTCATCAGTAACTCATGCAATGCTAACCATAAATACTCTAACACAGAATTTCTAGAATTCAAACACATGTAATCAAAGCTTCACACCGAGGACAAAGAGAAAAATCTCTAACTATATGATTCATGCAAGAGATGAACAATGACTTCACCCCAAAAACTGAAATTTTATTGAAGGAAATACCACAATTCAAAACATCAAACAGAATAGCTGGGCAAACAACCCTTGCAAAGGTCTAATAAAAATAAATAAATAAATAAAACCAATACTAACTGAACCCTTGAATTAGAATATATTTTAATCTTAGCCGTTAAAAGAAATTAAAGAAAGAAAACTAGAATGTTTGCTAAGCTGGGACTTCTAACTACAAACAACTAGAGTCTAGAAAGGCCTAAGAAGTAGGAGTTTAGTTAGAAATATGTGCTTGTCCCTAAGTGGAAACATGTAATAATAAATTTGCAACCACATACCACGCACCCCCCCCCCCCCAACCAAAACCCAAACAACGATACGCTTACCGTAAAAAGTGGGGTCCATGTTGTCAATATGGGCACATCTCTAATGAATGACTAACAACTTAAAAACAAGACCAACAATATGACTAATAACCAGATTGCCTGTTTGGAAATTCTCATCTATTTGAAACAGAGATAGATCTGATTCAATCAGATCCATTAGAAATGGAGTTGTTTCATTAGACCCTCTTACAAAAGGGGCGGGGCATTGATGAGATTCACATAAACTTTTCCAAATAGTCTAAAGCACTCATTGTCGACTACCGACAACTATCAAATAGCAGCGGTGAAGTAGGTCTCTGCTCTTAGTAGGTCTAGTAAGGTAGGTGTATTGTAGGTATCTTCTCTTTCAACAACTGTTTGAATCTATCTTAAGTCAAATAGATCCCCAAAAAGTAGACTTGCCCCGAAGAGAAAGTGGGAGCATAATATACACAAACCATGACTAAAACTTGTATAACTCATAGCTAAGCTAAATTAGTAAACAGACCATGACCTAATGGTGAAAATAGACCGCAGCTTCTTCAGCATTTGCTGTAATTGCACAAACTTGGGTGTGTTGGAACAATTATTGAATAACCCATTAAAATCACCATGTTTTCTGTCATTTGTACATCATTTGACACATGAAACATGCACATCTATGAGAAGAATACACACAGAATTGTACGCTAGCAACTAGAATGGTGCACAAAAACTGTCGTGGACCATCCATAGGCTTCATCAAACATGCAACAACAGAAGTTAGGCTGCTTTAGTTGCTGCTGCATCTGACCCATATCCCTTATTTATACCAAACAAGCAAACAGAAGCATATGATGATGATGATGATGATGCAGGGGATGAGGCTTAAATGATGATCATGATGAGATAATGAACAATAACAAAGAATAATGACAATAATAAGAACAATAAAGTACTAATAATGGCTATGTTTGAAATTTGAATCGTGTTAGGAGTTGCGACCCAGTAGTCTTAACTCAGCATTACATCGCATGATACAGCAGTATATTTTGGACATTCCCAACTCCCAGCAATCAAATTCAGGATTAATGAGATATAAATACATCTGAGACTAGACTAAATTCACCTAATTAGTGAATTGGGGTGAAATCCAACCATCATCCGTTCGCCAAAATTTATTTGTTCAATAAAGTTTATGATTGCATTATCCCTATTCATTTGGAATACGATGAAAACAAAGCATTTCAAAGCAATATCAGAAATAACATCTTCCAAACTAAACATCCAAAAGAAAGAGTAAATCTTATTCTCACCTGCGGAGATGAATAACTAACACTGCTGACACGAGTAAGGATGCTGGCCTGTTCCACAACTGCCTTCACCCAATCTGGATCTCCATGCCCCAGCGAATTCGCACAGATCCCTGCCCCCATATCCAAGTACTCCCGCCCATCAGCGTCATACAATTTGCATCCCTTCCCCTTCGCCAAAACAAGAGGCACCCTAGCGTGAGTCTGCACCAGCACCCTCCCTTCTGCTTCCATCACCTCTCTACTTCTCTCTCCAAGCCCTGATTTTTTGGATTTCCCTGCTGACCCTTCTGCCGCTTTCTCCGAACCCAACCATGCCGAAATCCGCTTCGGAACGTCCGATCGGACGGCAATTCTCGGCCGATGGCCTCGCTCGAACGCGGGGAAAGAAATCGACCTCCCGCGAAGAGAATATAATTGGAGAGACATCCTTCTTCTTCTCCGCTTTTTCCAGAAGATTAGATTCTGGCAGAGGTTCTCGGGATTGGGGTTAAAGATTAAGAAGAAGGGAAACTGTCATCACCGGCTTTACCGCCATATCCCCATTAACTTTGAATTTGGGGCAGTACCTGCGATGTGATGGCAAAAAGGTTCCTTGTCTCTTAAGTAAATGATTATCGGTAATGTATCGGTAACGTTTAAAGGGATACGAGTTAAAATCACGAAAATAGTTTTTTAGTTTAGTGCACTGAACCACTTTTTCTTCTTTAACCTGGACTCTAAGACATTAATCCCTCCATCGCTTTCCTTTTAATTTTTAAACCTGGGCTCTAACACATCAATCTCTCCATTGTCCCATCTGCAAGCCAGCGGGGAGGAAAGAGGGGGAAAAGACAGAAAAGGTGGTGTGTATAAAGAGAAAGGGTAAAGATAGTTTAAAAAATTTCAATTTAAAACAAAAAAAAAAGGTGTATAAAGAGAGTAAAAACTGGTGTTGATGCAGAAGCTCTTTTTAAAAATTTTTCCAAAGAAATATAACATTTAAAAATAGGAGAAAACAAGGCATCACATTAAGTCCAAAAACCCTGTAACATATAAAAAAAAATCTATCAAAAATTTTTGTAGAGAAATGGAGCCATGGAGCACCCTAGTGCCGACGCTTGATTGTCAGCTAGATAAAAAAGGAAAAAAAAAAATTCTGAAGTCGAGCACGACATCCAATTGAAACACAGCACACAAACACTTTTGCTAGCAAGTTTACCGTATTTTGCTTAAAAATATGTTGTCTCATTACCAGAAGAGGCCCAGCAATCACTTTTGGGTGCTGCTGCCATTCTTGACTGATAAAGAATTTTCATATACACAGAAACAAAATAATTCAGAGAAATGGAGTTTTCTTTCGTACAGGAAGTACAAAATAGGGTGCTTTATGAGTACATGGTGTTCACATGTGCTCATAAAAATTCCTTTGTCCGAGGACATTAAATGCAACCAAAAGTGATAGCAACACTTTCTATTTTTCTTAAACGAAAAAGACACGAAAAATATATTGTGTTTACATTCTTGTGAAAATAACTCTTCCAAAAGAAGCAATGACGTAGACTGATTGGCTTGTCACTTGGGTCCTCCAACAAGGGGGCCTGGCTTGGCCCAGCCCACCAGAGTCTGCGAAAATGAGGGCTTTTTTCTTTTTTATCTCAAAGCATAAACTAAAGAGGTAGGACTAGATTTGATAAGCAAGATCCAGCCTAGCCCTTTGTACATTTATATTTATATATATAATAGCATATATGTATATATGCCCTATTTTTTTTTACTAAAACTTTTGAACATGATGTGATATCTTATTCCAGAAATTTTAAATGTAATGTTTCTTTCATCAAAACTTCATATTTTAGCCACCTAAAACATCTCAAATGACGTTTTGAAATTCCTAAAATTTCATTCTCTGCATTTTGTTGGAATTTCAAATGTTCCACTAAGAAAAGGGATTTGAAATTCCAACTTAAGGGAATATGTTTTGGAGAAATTGAGATTCTTCCATACATGAATTCTTGAAATTCTGTTAAAGAAATAGGCCAATAGTGCATATGATAATGTTGATGACAACAACGGCAACGGTATAATATGAATAGTGGCGGAGCCAGGTTTTTCTGATGAGGGAGGGTGGAATATTTCTCTTAGTGAGATATTTGAGAAAAAAAAACTAACATGTTAACCTAATATTGATTTTTGCATATTTATTTGTGAAAAATATTCACTTGCACATTGCACATCCGAACCATCCCAAAGGTGAGACTGTAACGCCCTTGACCTTAATTAGGTGTATTAGAATAATTAATTAAAGTTAATATTAGTTAACAATGTTTAGCGTCCTAAGACATTAGTTTTAGCTATTAGATTAACTTGGGTGAGTTCTGGGTTGTTTCTTGATTTGGACAAATTGAGATGGGTTGAATAAAATTTTAGGAAGTAGTGTGTATGGGTGCATTGGGTAGTCCATGTCATGCACAACATTCCTTATGGCGAACCCCTCATGAATGGGTGACCAAAATCCATTATAAACCCGCCATGGCCCATGAAACCCACCTTGATCTTGGCTAGGAGCCATTCTTTGTAATTTGCTAAAACTCTCTCTACAATGATTTAGTTCCCTTTTGTAAGTCCTAAAATAATCTCTACAAAAGCCATAAACCCTCATTTCCCCCATTTCACCTCGGATTGATTTTGTTGGGTTGGTGTAAAGAACTTGTGTTCGGAGGAAACTTAGATATAAGGAAAATTGGGTTTTTGGGCAAAGCTGCCAAAGGCATGTAATAAGTGCATTTAATATGATAGTTATGCCATTTGTGCTTTATTCTTCATGTTAGTATGATTGTCTACCCACCTTGAAGCTTATTTATGGTTATGGTTGTGTGTAATATTTTTTTGTATTGGCTAAATTCATATATTGGACAAAACTTGAGTCCAATAATCTGTATTTTATATTCTTTAGTATGAATTGTTGATTGCGTTACAAAAAGTGTTGAAGTTGAAAAAAAAATTAAAGATTTTAGAGCACGCACTCGAGCAGACATGCTCACGCACTCGAGTGGGCTTAGACAGAGATGATTGTGCTTAAGCCAGTGAAGACCGCACTCAAGCCTGACAAGCCGGATAAAAAATAGCTGGATGAGCAAAGCACACACTCGTGCGGGCGCTAATCTATGCTCGAGCGTGCATGGCTCGAGCATGGTAAAAACCCACTTTTCATTTTTGTGCCAAAATTAGTAAATTGAGTACTACAAAAGATATCTTAACGAGGCACGAATTATGGGTTATAAATAGGGCGTTCCTCACAACCCTAAAGACACCTTATCCATATTCTGAATTGTGAGATCATAAGGGAGATGTTGTCTAGAGTTTCCATGAGAGATTGAGTTGAAAGCCTCAAGTTCTAGAATTTGTGCTTTTATTTTTTTTTAGAAGATTTGTAGTTTTTACTTCCTTATAGAAGATTGTTTACTTGTTAAAGAGACTCGTTAATTGCAAAAATCAGAGCACTAATAGCAAGGCACTTAGAACTATGTGCTGTGGAGATTTATTAAGAACAACTACAATAGCTTGTGTTGAGGGATTAACTGTAAGATTGTGAGTATATCTTGTATTGCAGAAGTTAGTGATTGATTTTGTTTACTTTGGACTCGTGGTTTTTTTTTTTTTTTTGGATTTTCAAGTTAAATTGTGTGTTAACTTTTTTGTATGATTGATTGCTTTTATTTTTCTGCCGCATAAAAGTGGTAATCGAATTACAATTTAAAATAAATCCCAAGTCTTCTAGAACTTTCAAGTTGAGTAGATGGGATTTTAATGTGATTAATAGTAATTTGGTTGATAGCCTATAAATGGATGAGTTGATGTGTGGGATAGGCACCCTTGCTTGCCTTTAGTTGGTATCAAGAACCCCAATGAAGGTCGGGAATAGGGGCTTTCTAACTCTCCACCCGAAACAAACTATTTCGTTTTTAATATGCCGCAATTGACAACATGGTGGTTCACGGTCGACCGCGAGACTTTTTTAATCAGGGAGTTACTGTAGAACCGGAGAGCAGTCCCTAATAGAATATGAATGTTGGTGGACTAACGGTCAACCGCTATCTCTTTTTTAGAAATTGGTACTTTGGGAATTAGGGAGCCACACCCCTAGATCCATGACCCCTAACTTAGGTAATTATGAATGGAGATGAGACCAATTGTGGGGGAATGTGTGAGCTGAATTTTCTCACCAGAGCTGAATTTTCTCACCAATTGCCCAGTTACATATGTGGGGAGCATTCTGAACTATGAGTGGCGAAGTGGAACACAGGATGTCTTTACATTAGAGGCACCAAATGAGCAGTTCTAACATGGCAGGCTCGTGCATCCACTGTATTAAATTGTATGGACCCTACATGTATTGGTCAACCCTTATTCATGTTTACCGGATAGCTTAGTGTGTACCCCTTGAACCCTTAATCATACTTATCTGATAGTTTAGTATCTCCGTATAGTACATGACATGTACATGTATCGACTCTATCCATCAACTCCTTTTTATTAACTAATATGTAATGGACCTATTGGTTAAATGACTGGATGTATATGGGATGTTGGGGTATTGTATGTGCTCCGCTAGGAAGGCCTAAGCTAGAGGATACGTATTGGGGAATACTTTTTGTGATTATGGATAGGCTGGATAAACACGTGTTCAGAGTAGTTTCCCTCTATTTTGCTTGTTTGTCTGATAGGTGGTAATACCCTGTGAGATGTTGGTCAGGCACTATGTTGGGTATGCATACCTTAGATCCCTGAGTCTTGCAACCCTAGGTAGATGTATCCTAACATGGTTTAGGGCACCTCCCCACGGATATGGATTGTGCATCCATTATGTTATTGTTTGCGGATCACCGTGGTCGTACGTGGATTAGGAGGTGGTCGTACGCGATCAGACCAACACGTATTATATGAGGAAATGCGTTAACTAAACAAACTGGGTTCCCTTTAGTTGCATTTATTTGACTAGCTTATCTGGGTTACCGAGTTCACCTGGGTTTCATTTATATGATATCATATGAGGAGTGCCACTTTGTATAGTATTTAGTTAGTGATTTTATCTCTGTTGATTCATATGGTTGTTATTACTCTTGCTTATGCCTAACTTTCGCTTCTTGTTACTCACACAATCTATTTTATTGTTTATCCAGTTTTGATGCATCTATATCTTATGTTTAGATTTATCTATGTCAAATTTTTGTAAATCTGATGATGCTGCATTTGATGCCTAGGTACCAATGTTCCTATTGACCTGGAGGGTGATGAGGAGTCAGAAATTCCACTGGATGGTGGACATCATGGGTGGAGCGCTGACGACGTAGTATGAGTCATCGATGACCAGTGCCCGAGTGACATGCACAACCTTTGGGCTCTTTATTTTGAGGGATTATGCTATTTTGTGGCCATATCTATTTGGCCTAAAAACTAACTTTTAGACAATTTGTAATCAAACTTAAGTAATTATCTTTTGACTCTTGTATCAGCTCTATTGTTATGTTTTGGATATGATTTGTCAACTATGCAATTTGTATGAATTGTAGCTTTTGCATTTGATTATTGTAGACACCAAAAAATTACCCAACTGAATTTTTTATGGAATTGGGCCCAATCACTATTGGCCTAAATCATCATGCTTTGTTAAGTTAATATTTTGACAAAATTATAAACAAAGGAAAGAGTGGTAAAGTGGATAGAGTTGTCATTATTTAACTTTGAAGTTCAAGGTTCAGCTCCCCCAAAGATTTATTTTTATTCCTCAAAGGCCAAAGGTGGGACCCACAAATTGATCAAACCAAAGAGGCCATAAGACCAATTCAATTATGAAATTGGTTGTACAAAGGTTGGAAAAGAGAAAGAGAGGAGAGCACAGAGACGACAGTGAGAAGAAACCAAGAAGAGAATTAGAAAGGAGAGAAAAAAAGGAAAAAAGAGGTGAAAAAAAAAAAGCTTTTGCATCATCTCCTACATCTTTTTTTTTTTTTTTTATCATTTTTGTTTCTTCCTTTCTCATTGCATCTTCATTAAATGGAAAGGAGATTCAGAACCTTATTTGAAGGAATTCACCATCTTATCCACTGTGTTTTTATTAAAAGGAAAAAGTGATCCAGACGCTTAATAAGAAGGGATCCGAACTCCAATCCACACCATTGCATCTTGCATCTCTCTTTTCATTATCTCCACCATTTGTTTAAAATTGAAAATGGAGATTTGGAATTCCAAAATAATTGAATTCTGCCGTCCTTAAAAAAAAATGGTCTTCATTATGGAGATTCAGATTCCATGATACTGGATTTCTGCCCTCCTACCAAATGGGTGCTTACCTTCTCTACCACTCATTTCACTTCACCTTCATCTTTCTCACTATTTCCTTCTCATTAAATGGAGATTCGCACCCCTCTTCTTAAGAAGGATTCCGCCCTCCTTTCTAAACTGAGATTTGAAAGAAACTCTGTTTGAATGATGAAATGGGTAGCAAGCACCTGAGAGACAACTTTAACCATATTGTTTTTCTTCTTCACATTCTAACTTTCATGCAAAGTCTGAAAAAAGCTAATATTATGAGCCCATGCACACTGTCATATTCCATGCATGGGTAGGTGAACTGAGTTCCAAGGTTGAAACATGTGACGACACAACCCAATGAAATATGGAATTTCTCATGCTTTCACCAAGATTTAACGTGCAATATGCTTCTAGTGCTAACCATCGTTACATCTTGCCCGAGTTGCTCATAACCAAGCTATTCAAACCCCATTAATCCGCCTAAACGAGCAGCTTACTAATAGCCTACATACTAATAGCCTACATAACTGTCATATTCCATGCATGGGTAGGTGAACTGAGTTCCAAGGTTGAAACATGTGACGACACAACCCAATGAAATATGGAATTTCTCATGCTTTCACCAAGATTTAACGTGCAATATGCTTCTAGTGCTAACCATCGTTACATCTTGCCCGAGTTGCTCATAACCAAGCTATTCAAACCCCATTAATCCGTCTAAACGAGCAGCTTACTAATAGCCTACATACTAATAGCCTACATACCTGATTCTTTCCAACCAAACAACTTGAAATCATCTGGACCAAACAACCTATTAGATTCACATTCCCCTAAACAAACAACTTGAATCCTCATATCCAAACAACCATACAGTAAGCATGATTGGGTCAAACAATGACCAAAACTAGGCTGGGTTTGAACCTAAATACTAGACAGAAATTGGGCGTGATTGCAGCAGATGGGTTGAAAACACAACCTGAAAAATGACTCTAAATGGGCCAGGAGACAACCTGTCACGCCCCACCCTTTACACATGCATGATACTGTCCGCTTTGCCCATGGGCTTTACGATTTTGTTTCTGGTGGGCTTCAACCTATCAAAAGGCCTCATGCATAGTAAGGGTGCAAGCGTTATATATAAACCCATTCACTTTCCTCTCTATAGTCGATGTGAGACTCTAGGATGTCACAATCCACCACCTTTAGGGCTGCACGTCCCTGTGCAGTAGCCTGCCCAAAAGATTTCCAAGGATTTACCTTCTCGTTAGTTATCCAAGCGATCGCATTAGAAGAATAGCTTTCTACCACAAAAGAGCCAAAAAAGCTACTTGAAAACAACCTTAAACCTTCTAAGATTGCTAACACTTCTGTGCAAACTCCCACATTCTTGGAGAACATAAGTAAGAGTTGACCTTGTAATTTCTAATAACACCTCAAATTCCTTTCGGTCTTCGCTTGCCTTTTAAAGCCTCAACATTGAATTAAAAAAACCCCAGAAGGAGGGAGAAGACCAATGGATGAATATCCTCTTTTCAAAAGGTCCACACCCTATACAAGTTTCCCAATTGAAGATAGCATCATTATGGTTGAAGTTTGAGAACTCCTTCCTTACCATAGCCCACTTTGTAATCCTTATTATTACCATAGAAATCAAAACTACTGTCGAAGATGAAGAGCCTCTAAAAATCCTATTATTTCTTTTCTTCCAAATAGACTAGAGGATAGCAAATGGAATTATCCTCCATAAGATGCATCAACAACAATGGAAGCAACCTTCACACCAAGAATCTGAAGCCTCCATAATAGTCTTTAGACAACACTAAGAAACACTACATCTCCCAATACGATTCCCCCAAGCAGTAATTGCTACCTCAAAATGAAGAAAGAGATGGTTCATCGATGACTCCTCTTTACTACACATCACACAAATATCTAAAACACTGGAAGATGTCATTCCTCTCCTCCAAAGATTATCAACTATTGGGACTTTTACCGCAACTACTATTCAACAAAAAGCCTCCACCTAAGAAGGAGCCAGACCTAACCACACATACAAAGAAGGAGCCCTATGAGGCTGATTCCCTCTAGGGCCAAGTAGAAAGCTTTAACTGAAAACTCCCTAGATATGGAAGGTTTCCATTCTGGAAGTCTTAAGAGTCCTTGCAAAGAAATAAGTTAGTAAGAAGATTCAATAACTCTTCACAAACTTCCCCTTCCGATCTCCAAAGACTTCTTTTAAAGGACACACTCCATACCCTATCACCACTAATCACCTCAAAGCAATCCCTAATAGAATATTCCTTGTTGACCGATAATCTAAATAGCCTAAGAAACAACCCACATAAGGGCCCCACCTCGACCCAATCATCCAACCAAAATCTAACCTTCGTACCATCTCACACTACAAAACCCACCACTTTGTAAAACTATTCTCCCCTTACATTAGATTCATCCCCAACAGCAGCAATAGCCCTCCAAATAGCCGATCTTTGATACCTAGGCCCTCTCTTAGGCCACCACCCCCACTTCACCTCTCCATATTTTAAAGCAATCACTCTATGCCATAGAGCCTCATTTTCCTCCCCAAACCTCCGCCACCTTTTAGCTACCAGAGCCCAATTTTTATTTTCCAAACTACCAAGGCCAAGATCGCCATTAAATTTAGGTTTAATAACCTCACTCCACTTCATCCAATGTAATTTCTTCTTGTCACCTTGACTATCCCAAAGAAGTCCTTTCGAATGCGATCCAACCTCTCTGTCACTACCTTGGGCATTTTGAAAAGAGACATGTACTAGACAGGGAGATTTGATAAACATGCCTTTATAAGAGTGATTCTCCCCACTAACGATAAATATATCTTCTTCCATGAAGATAGTTTCTTCTTGAAGTTAGCGATCACTGGATCCCCACAAGACTTAGATCTTGGGTTGGCTCCAATAGGCAACCCAAGATAGATGATGGAAAGCTTCTCGGACCTACATTTAAGATTATTAACCAAATCCCTAGTGGTCTCCTTTGAACACCCAACACCCACTTACTCTTAGAAAAGTTTATCTTCTAGCCTGAAATCAACTGGAAACAACGAAGTATTCTTTTAAGGCCAAAATTTCTTCCCTCCTTGATGAACTGAAAATAATGGCGTCATACGTAAAATGAAGATGAGTAATTACCTCTTCATTACGCCCCATTTCAAAACCACCAATTAAACTTGATTCCCTTGCCCTTATCAAAAGCGAACTCAATGCCTCCACTACAATTGTAAAGGGATAAGGGGATAGGGGATCCCCTTGATGAATTCCTCTTGAAGCTTTAAATAACTTAGTCGGAGAACCATTGACTAGAACGGAGACGGAGGTTGTAGAAATGCACTCATGGATCCAACCACGCCAAACATCCCCAAAGCCCAGTCTAAACAACATATAATAAAAAAGTCCCACTCCACATGATCATAGGCTTTTTCCAAGTCAATTTTGAATATAATCCCCTCTTTTTTGGACTTTTTTTTCTTGAGTCAACAATTTCATTAACAATAAACACCCTATCAAGAATTTGTCTACCTGCCACAAAGGCCCCTTAAAAAGGGCAAATGATAAAAAGGAAGAATGCACTTTTAGTGATTCACCAAAATCATAGCCAATAGTTTATATAAACAGCCCACAAGGCTAATGAGCCTATAATCCTTAAGCTGCACAGGTTTAGGCAGTAGGCACTTTGGGAATAAGAGTTAAAATGTTGTCTTTATCTCTCTGTTTCTTCTGCCCCTTTGATGAAATTCGGAAAGCATGGAACCAAAATCCTCCTTTAAAAAATCCCACCTAGTTTTAATGAACAAGAAATTGAAGCCATGAAGACCTAGAGCCTTGCCCCCACCACATTCCTCCAATGCTTTACTGACTTCATCCTCCTCAATTCCCTCTCCATCCATCTTTTGATCTCTAAGGAAATTGAGGGAAAGGAAAGGTTGTCAAGCTTTGGCCTAACTACCACATCACTCTTATAAAGATATTCAAAAAACCGTGCAACTTCCTCCTTGATCTGTTGAGGACTTTCGAAAGTCCTACCACCATGCTGAATTTTCCTAATGTATTTAATCCTATTCCTCATAGTAGCCATCCGATGAAAGAACTTGGTGTTTTTGTCTCCTAAATTGAGCCAATTAACTCTTGATTTTTGCCTCCATGAAATCTCCTCCATATGGTTCAAACACCAAATCTTCCTCATGGTGTTTCTCCTAGCAGTAATTTCCTCTGGCTGCAACTCACGGCTCTCACAAACTTAATCAAGATCCTCCACCATTCTAGCTAAGGCTTTTCTAGATTTTTCTTCTTGACCCACCACCTCCTTGATCCACCTTTTGATGTTCTCCTTAAAAGCACCCACCAAATCTTCCTCATGGTGTTTCTCCTAGCAGTAATTTCCTCTGGCTGTAACTCACGGCTCTCACTAACTTTATCAAGATCATCCACCATTCTAGCTAAGGCTTTTCTGGATTCATCCTCTTGACCCACCACCTCCTTGACCCACCTCTTGATGTTCTCCTTAAAAGCACCTAGCTTCTTGCAAACTTTGTAACCAGCATACCCTTGCACGTGACACCACCAAGATCTAGCCAAGTCCAAGAAACCTTAATGAAGGAGCCAACAATTTTGAAAACGAAATGTCCTCGGGCCCCCATCCAAAACTTTGGAGCAAAATTAATGGGACGATGATTAGAAATCAACCTTGGGAGTGCCACCTGAATAACTTCCTCGTAGTGGGATGATGATCAGAAATCAACCTTGGGAGTGCCACCTGAATAACTCCCTCGTAGTAATCATCTCACTCCTTAGAAAAAAGAAATCTATTAATTTTGCTCATAGCCTCATTTTCCTTGTTATTGGTCCAAGTATATCTCCTCCCATAAAGAGGTAAATCGATCAACTGATCAGAGTCGATGAAGTCATTGAATAAGTCCATAGATCTAGTAGTGGAGGTTCCTCTTTTTTTCTCATAAGGGTATCTCACCATGTTAAAATCTCCGCCAAAGACCCAAGGCACATGCCATTGAGATTTAAAATTGGCCAACAGAGACAAGAAAACAGATTTCTCAGACTCAACAGCCGGCCCATGAACATTGGCAATGGCCCAAACCAAGTCATCACTAACCCCATGAACTTTAATAGCCAACACTCTTTGATCCTTCAAAATGCTCTCCACTAGCAAAACCTTCTCTTTCTATATAGAAATCAAACCACCTAAAGCACCAACTGAAGGGACCCATTCCCAACCACACCTTCCATTGCCCCAAACATCTCGAATAACACCATGAACATCAGATGCCACCTTTGTTTCCTGTCACAATAGTAAATCAACCGTATGGCACTTTACCAACTTCCTGGCAAGAAGGCTTTTCTCAGGCCTACCAAGCCCCGTTACATTCAGAGACACAATAATCATTGCAAAATAAAGTAAACCCCCCAAAGTAGACAATCAAGAAGTAACATGCTTACCACTTGAGTCAGACAGCTCCATCTGAATTAGCATCTGCTAAATCCTTGCTTCATCCTTCCCAAGGGAGGCACCCTGTAACTTGCAGACATTGACTATTTTAGTGGCTTCCTTCGTTGCCGCTTCTAGAATGCCCTTGGGTCCATCAACGGATTTCTTTGAATTTCCATCACCTATTACGGACTCATCTGCACCCACTTGATGAAGGCCGCCACTTTCAGAAGCGTACACCAGAGCATTCTTCAATGGACCATGGCTAGAACTTACTTGGTTGCAGTTTTGCAGGTTAGATCCTGCACACAAACAGCTTCTTCATAGCCCCTTTCTCACCACAGCTTAACCGTGATGGTCTCTTCCATCGCCTCCCTAGATATCTTCTATGCTTGTTTGTCACCATGGGAAGGCTCATGGACTTGAACACATTCTTGCTAGGAAACCTTGCTTGCAAAGCATCCCTAAAAACCATCTTCCAGTTCCCACCAAAATGTTGCTCGCCTACCCACCCGTCCTTGAGAGAACAAGACCCACCAGTAGTAGGACACTCATCTTTAGAGGGGAGATCCTTGGATAAAAGGGTCTTGTTACCACTAGTAACAGAAGAACCTACCCACTTTACAAGAGGCCCACCATTTGCTTGGGCACCACAAGCATGTCGAGGTCCACCTAATACTGACTTGGCTAAAAATGGCCTATCCATTTTGGTTACATTATTGAAAACCGCAATCCTAAACCCATTGATTTTGGTTACTTGGTAGATCTTGTTGACAACCACTTACTTAAAAAGATTAATCTCATAGAGAACATTATAACAATGTTAATCTGCCGCTCTCATGCCGTGTTGACAACCACAGCTGATATAGAGCGGTGTAACATTAGAGAATGGTGTAACAATGTATATCAAGAAAACGATAGATCCTACTATCCCGTAATGAGGCCATGGGCATTACGTCAATATGTTGTTGAATCGGTATAAGAATATGACTTTTGTTGGCCATGCCAAAGTGGGTACACGACATTTATGTATTTTCTGCCTGTGAAACAGTCACCTGCTTGACCTTCTATTTAGGAATGTAGGTTATGTAGTTTCCATTAAATGTTCCACTTGTAGTGGCATTATATATGATTCTTGACGTGGCCTTTTTGAGTTTGTGCTTGTAGAACCCATCATCAGATTGTTCCAGAAGACTAACCCAGATTTTATACAGAAATTCTAGAGTTTGTGCTTGTAGAACCCATCATCAGATTGTTCCAAAAGGCTAACCCAGGTTTTATACAGAAATTCTATTTTTGGCTGATGATTAACTGCATCTCTTTCCTGACTGCATGTAATGGGCCATGATAGTGTTTTGATAGTCCACCTTTGGTTGGTATTGTCCATTTTCTGTGGGATCAATCAGTTCAACTGTCTAGATCGCTGAAACATGGCTTCCACATTATATGCTCTATATCAGAGATCCGGTCATCCTTCTCCATTATTTTGTCAAACAATCTTCTCTGTAATGAATAATCTGTATATACATATATAAATAATATTTTCCTATGCTTTAGACACCACTGCAATTTTTTTTTTCTGATCAAGCCACTACTGAGCATTTGTTAAATCAATTCCATTCATTTACTGTTCTTTTGACTATCAATGCTAATACTACCAAAATTGATACTGCTGGGGTAAACTGATAACCATTCAGTTTGTTGTTGTAAAAGGTTCTATGGAAGGTGAGAATTAGTTTATTAACATTGATCTATCATGGACTGGTAATGAGTTTTGATCTCTATAAATGATAAATGCCTTTCTGAAACTCACTTGGGCTCGATTTTATCATGAAAGCTGGATCTGTTTTTTGGTGATAATTTGTCACTGCAATCTGTCTCTCTCTCTCTCTCTCTCTCTCTCTCTCTCTCTCTCTCTCTCTCTCTCTCTCTCTCTCTCTCTCTCTCTCTCTCTCTCTCTCTCTCTCTCAAATTGCCAAAATTCTTTTTTTGAATCAATGATGATTTCCTTACCTTAACCAACCCCCAACCCCCAAAAAGAAAAAAAAATGATGATATCTTTGATAGTTTCTTCTCAATTTTAGTTCTTGTATTTGCCACTTGCCAGCCTTATCCATCTTTCAGGAACTTCTTGTAGAACGATGTAGTTGTGATTTATCACAAAAGTTGTTTTATTGTTGCAATAAATATGATAAATACATCTCTTATAAACATGCTTTATTCATAATTTCATGTTTCTCCATTACCCCTTTTATGAAGCAACCTTTTGGCCAATATTTATTATTGGTCTCCAGAATATTTTGTTCTTTGAAAATGGAATATGCTTTCTCTGTTTTTTTTTTTTTTTTTGGGTAAAGAACATGTTTTCTCTTTAAAATCTAGAAAGATCTCATTTCATAATCTAACATATCTATTGCAATCTCTATGCAGAGGCAATATTTTGGCCACTTTTTATCATCGCGACTCTAGTTACAGTTGTTGATAGTCAGGCAATCATTTCGGCCACTTACTCCATTATCAGCCAGTGTAGAGTGGTGAGGTGTTTCCCACGCATCATGATAATACACACATCAAACCAAGTGCATGGGCAGATTTACATACCGGAGTTGAATTGGATTTTGATGGTGTTGTGTGTTGTGATTGCTTTTAAAGACACAACGATAGGAAATGCATATGGTATGTGTTTCTCTAACATTTCCTGGAATAATTTCTTCTCTGACTCTGGTACCTTCTGTGTTCTATACCTGAGCTGGAAACTTCAAAACGCTGTCCTTAGAGGTGCAATGGGTTGAATATATGTCAGAACACAGTTTGTTGTTGTCCTGGACGTCATCATCCCACCATAGCATTATTCGCATTTGTCCTGAATTCAAAACACAGTTCACTTCTTGATGGGTTAGTGAAGCCTGATTTGGGGTAATTATGTAATATGTCGGCTTAATCTGGACCCTTTGTTATAAGGGCAAATCCGACGGTTGTTACGGCTCAGGGTTATTATTAATTAGGGCTTCTGTTATTCTGAGTGTGGTGAGAAAGAGAGAGTTGGTTTTCAACAGAGAAGAACCTAGGAGAATTGTGTGCTTTTGTAATCACGAGAAGAGGATTGTTCTCTTGTGGGTGATCTCTAACAATAGTGAAACAGGTTTGAATCTCCGTGGACGTAGCCTACATCGGGTGAACCACGTAAATCTGTGTCTATTTGTGTGGATTGATTGTTCTTCTTGTTTCTTTCTCTTTTCCCAACAACTGGTATCAGAGCGCGCGAGGTTTGTTAAGATCGTGGAGATTTGTGGGATCAAATCTCGAGGAGGGTCATTTGATCTGTGAGGAAGACACAGAAATGTCAATTTAGGATCTGTTGCGGATTTGTTGCAGAAATCCGGAATCAGTTCCTGTGCACTGGAGAAGAAGAAGACCGGCGAAAAGGAGGGTTGCAGCCATCGCCGTCTGTCACAGCTGCTGCCCCGCTCGGATCGCCGGAGACAACGCACGTAGAAGCCGTCGCCGCCCACTACTCCGCTGCTGCACGCAACCGCCACCATCGCCGCCTCCTCCAGTCGCCGACCGAGGTTCCCTGCCGCCGTGCAGCATCGCCGGAGAGGGAGTCTTCCGCCGCTGCCACCATCGCTACTGTCGCCGAGAAAGACGGTGGTCTTTGAATCTCTGGTTGCAGAACCAGAGAACGAGTGAAAAAGGAAGAAGACAGGGGATTCGGGCCGGGTCAGGTCATTTTCAACCCGACCCGATTGAAGCGCAAGCCCAGGCAGGAAAGGAAGTGCAGTTCCAGGTCAGGTCAGGTTCGACCCGACCCGTTTGCATCCAGCCCAGCAGTTCAGAGCCGGTTTGGTTCCGGGTCAGGTCAGGTCCGACCTGACATGTTATCAGAAGGTCCAGCCCAGCCAGCAGGTTCAAGCCGGGTCAGGTCAGGTTCGACCCGACCTGTTTGCAGACGGTCCAGCCCAGCGCATATTGCAGTTTAGTTCCGGGTCAGGTGAACCCGACCCGGGCCCACTCCAGAAGCCCAGCAGACTGCGCAGCGACGTCAGCAGTGACGTCAGCACCGGTCAACGGCCAGGTTTGACCAGATTCGACGGCCATAATTGCTTTGCAAGTTTCGAGGTCATCCAGACTTCAAATCGAGCTCCATTTTTTTCTGTGTACTCGTTGCAACGAGATCTACGAGATAGACGGAATAAATTGACTATTTGACTGACAGAAAAATTATCAAGTAAATAGAGCTTGGTTTAAGTGGGAGCAATGACGGACGATACAAAGCAAACAATTGAGAAGTTCAATGGCCAGAATTTTGCATATTGGAGGATGCAGATAGAGGATCTTCTTTACCAGAAAAATTTCTACTTGCCACTTGGAGGAAAAGCCAAGAAGCCTGCAAATATGTCCGATCCAGAGTGGGAGGTGCTTGACAGAAAAGCTTTAGGTACGATCAGACTCTCTTTAAGTAAATCTGTTGCATTCAATATTTTAAAAGAGCAAACCACTGAAGATGTTATGGCTGCCCTTTCACGAATGTACGAAAAACCATCTGCTTCAAATAAAGTACATTTGATGAAAAGATTGTTTAACATGAAGATGGCTGAAGGTGGGATTGTCACTGAATATGTAAATGAGTTCAACACAGTCATGAGCCAATTGTCATCGGTAAAAGTACATTTTGATGATGAGATATGGGCATTGTTATTGTTATCTTTTTTACCAGACAGTTGGAGTGGTATAGTTACTTCACTGAGTAATTCCTCAGGATCAAGTAAACTAAAATTTGATGATGTTGTGAGTGCTATCATCGATGAAGAATTTCGCAGGAAATCCTCAGGTGAATCATCAGGAAGTGCATTGAATGTGGAAAACAGAGGAAGGCAAACTGAAAGAGGTCAGAGTCGTGGAAGATCTAAATCAAGAAGCAAGTCAAGATCGTCAAAAAGTAAGATCACATGCTGGAATTGTAGCAAAAAGGGACACTTAAAAAAGGATTGCAGAGCCCTAAAGAAAAATAAGCAAAGGAATGGTAACAATGACAATGATAGTGATGCTTCCGCAAATGTTGCAGGTGATACTGTTCATGATGCTTTAATTATTTCCTTTGATTATAAATCTGAATCTTGGGTCATAGATTCTGGTGCGTCCTTTCATGCGACTGCACACAAAGAATATCTCCAAAATTATGTGAAAGGTGACTTTGGAAAAGTTTATCTCGGTAATGATGAACCTTGTGATATAATTGACAAAGGAGATGTTCAGATCAAATTGCCAAACGGAGGCACATGGCAATTGAATGATGTCAGGCATGTACTGAGCATTAGAAGAAACCTCATATCTGTTGGTCAGCTTGTAAGCTTTGGTTATGTCACAACTTTCAGAGGTGACTCATGGAAGGTGACAAAAGGGAGTATGGTTGTTGTTCGCGGTAAGAAAGAAGGTACTCTTTACTTGTCTCATAGCAGTACTAATTCCATTGCAGTTGCAGATAAAGGCATAGACACAAACACATGGCATTGTAGACTCGGACACATGAGTGAGAAATGGATGAAAATCCTTCACTCGAAAGGTAAGCTACAAGATCTCAAGTCTTTGGACTTAGAGTTCTGTGAAGACTGTGTTTTTGGAAAGCAGAAGAAAGTCACTTTCTCTAAAGTAGGGAGGCAACCAAAATCAGAAAGATTGGAGCTGGTTCACACGGATGTGTGGGGACCAACACAGGTATCTTCTCTTGGTGGATCTTCTTACTTTGTTACATTCATTGATGATGCTACTAGAAAATTATGAGTTTGTCCTATGAAACACAAGTCTGATGTATTTGGTATTTTCAAGAAGTGGAGAGCTTTGGTTGAAAATGAAGCAGGTCTGAAATTGAAATGCCTGAGGTCTGATAATAGGGGTGAGTACTGCAGCAAAGAGTTTGAGGAGTATTGCTCCACAAATGGAATAAAGCGAGAAAAGACCATTCCTAATACACCACAACAAAATGGTGTGGCAGAGCGTATGAACAGGACCATTGTAGAGCGTGCTAAAAGCATGAGGCTGCATGCTGGATTGCCAAAGCAGTTTTGGGCAAAAGCAGTGAGCACTACTACATACTTGATCAATCGTGGGCCCTCAGTACCTTTGGATGGTGGATTACCAGAGGAAGCTTGGAGAGGAAAAAAGGTAAATCTTTCACACTTAAAAGTATTTTGCTGTATCTCTTATATTCATGTTGATGCTGAGAAAAGGGACAAGTTAGATTCTAAATCCAGAAAATGCACGTTCATTGGATATGGTTCTAATGAATTCGGTTATCGCTTCTGGGATGAAGAAAATAGAAAGATCATCAGAAGTAGAAATGTTGTATTCAATGAGAAAGTCTTGCATAAGGATAAGGATAATGTGCAAAAGGATAATACAGAGTACCTAGATGTAGAGGACATTCCTGAAAATAAGGCACCCGAAGCACATGAAAATGTAAACCCACAGGTGGATCCTCATGCACATACACCGGTAAGAAGGTCATCTAGGATTCCTAAACTTACACAGCGTTATTTACCTTTAATGTATTACTTGTTGTTAACTGATGGTGGTGAACCAGAATGTTATGAAAAGGCAATGCAGGTTGATACTCGGGCTAAGTGGGAGCAAGCCATAGAAGATGAGATGCAATCATTATTGTCAAATCAGACATGAGACTTAGTTCAGTTGCCTGAGGGAAAGAAAGCACTGCATAACAAGTGGGTGTACAGGTTGAAGGATGAACATGATGGCAGTAAGAGATACAAGGCCAGATTAGTTGCAAAGGGCTTCCAGCAGAAGAAAGGTATTGATTATTCCTAACTGTTTTCTCCTGTGGTTAAGTTAAACACAATCAGAAGTGTTTTGAGCATTGTGGCAGTAGAAGATTTACATCTTGAACAATTAGATGTTAAAACTGCATTTCTCCATGGTGACTTGGAAGAGGATATCTACATGCATCAGCCACAAGGATATGCTGTCTCAGGAAAGGAGGACATGGTGTGTAAACTCAAAAAGAGTTTATATGGCTTGAAACAGGCCCTAAGACAATGGTATATCAAATTTGACAGGTTTATGTGCAACATAGGTTAAAAACGATGTCATGCAGACCATTGTTGTTATTATAAAAACTTCGATAACTGTTATATCATTCTCCTTTTGTATGTAGATGACATGCTTGTTGCAGGATCGAATATGCAAGAAATATATAATCTGAAGAAACAATTATCAACGGAGTTTGAAATGAAGGATTTGGGGGCTGCGAATCAAATTCTCGGCATGAGAATCACTAGAGACAGAACAAATCGTACATTGAAGTTGTCTCAGGCAGAATATGTTGAAAAGGTCCTGCACAGATTCAACATGCAAGGTGCTAAGCCAGTTAGCACTCCACTAGCAAGCCATTTTAAACTCTCAAAAGAGTTGTCTCCTAAGACAGAACAGGAGAAATATGACATGTCAAAGATCCCATATGCTTCAGCTGTTGGCAGTTTGATGTATGCTATGGTTAGCACAAGACCTGATATTGCTCATGCAGTGGGAGTTGTAAGCAGATTCATGGGTAACCCTGGAAAAACACATTGGGAAGCAGTTAAGTAGATTCTCAGATATCTGAGAGGAACTACTAATGTAGTATTGTGTTTTGGAGGACCAAAACTCAAACTGGAGGGTTATGTTGATTCAGACTTGACAGGAGATCTTGATAGAAGTAGAAGTACTACTGGATATGTCTTCACTTTGGGTAGTACAGCAATCAGTTGGAAATCACAATTACAGGATGTTGTTGCACTTTCTACTATAGAAGCAGAGTATGTCGTCGCTACAGAAGCTAACAAGGAAATGATTTGGTTACAGGAGCTAATGGAAGAGTTGAGTAAGAAGCAAGAGGACAGCAAACTGTATAGTGATAGTCAGAGTGCCATTCATCTTGCGAAGAATTCGGCCTTTCATCCAAGAACCAAACACATTCGGATAAGATATCACTTCATTCGGTGGTTTCTAGAAGAAAATGTGTTGAAATTGGATAAGATTCCCACAAGTCAGAATCCAGCAGACATGCTTACAAAGGTGGTGAACATCGAGAAACTGAAGCTGTGCTCAGCTTCAGTTGGACTTCTTGTTTGAAGACAAGGTGATGAGATTTGAACCTGTGTTCTGTTGTTGCTACTGTCATTCAGTGTGATCAGTCTTTTAGTAGGAGATTGATGGGTTAGTGAAGCCTAATCTGGGGTAATTATGTAATATGTCGGTTTAATCTGGACCCTTTGTTGTAAGGGCAAATTCGACGGTTGTTACGGCTCAGGGTTATTATTAATTAGGGCTTCTGTGTCTATTTGTGTGGATTGATTGTTCTTCTTGTTTCTTTCTCTTTTCCCAACACTTCTGTTAGTAGAAGATTACATTGAAAATTGATTTTCTGTAAAAGATCAATATAAAACTATGGGGTGTCATGAGAGAGGTAATCATAATTCATAAACCCTTTAATTGATTTTGAAAATGTTATTGCAGAACAGAAATGCACATCTTGTCATGAAGTAAAATGACATGAAATTCATATGAAATTTATTTGTCCTTTCTTTGGGTATGATACAGAATGCATTTAGTAAAACTCCATTACAGCCATCCTCTCTTCTTGTTTTCCTCCTCCTCCTCCTATTCTAATATTTTTATTTTAGTTTGGTTGATATGCTTGTGAAAATGGAGGTGAATGTCTAGTTGATTTGAACTTTGTTAAATATGGTTCTGAATTTTTTCGAATTTCTCCAGGCCTTGCAGTGATGACTGTAATGTTCGTTACCACATGTTTTATGTTTCTAATCATCATTACATCTCGGCCTGCCTTACCAAATTCCACGAAGGTGGCTGGTTACCCCTTCTCCTCTTTCTTATCGTCTTGTCTGTGACGTCTATTTGGCATTACAGGACCAAGAAACAACAAATGTTTGAATTGCAGAACAAGGTTTGCTTGGAGAGGCCCCTAAGCCTTGGCCCTAGCTTGAGCATTGTCCGAGTTCATGGAATTGGTCTCATCTAATCTAATATGCTCTCTGAAGTTCCTCCCATGTTTGCTTACTTTGTCACCAACATCCTTGCCTTCCACCTCATCCTCATCTTTGTCACTCTACAGTCTCTGATAGTGTCAAAAGCCCCTCCTGGCGAGCAATTCCTCCTTGGCCAGGTTGGTCCACCTGAATTCTGCCTCTTCCGTTGCATAATTAGGTATGGGTACAAGGATGCGTGTTGTGACTGCTATGATTTTGAGAACCACCTGAAGATGAAGCTGGCAGAGTTCTTGCAGCACGAGGAGGGTGGCGCTTATGGAGAGGTGTCATCAATTGGGATGCCATCACGCCCGGTAGCGGATGCTGTGATGGGGCGTCGGAACAACAATGAGATCGGCCACCAGAAGGAAATGGGGTCTGCCGGAGTCAGTGTGAGGGAGCAAGTCAAAGAACTGGTAGAAGCTAGGGAATGTGGGGTGGCATATATGATGGGGCATGCTTACATAGTGGCAAGCAAGTCATCATCTATTGTGAAGAAGTTTGTAATTGACATTGTGTATGGGTTCCTAAGGAGGAATTGCCAGCACCCGCAGTTGCACTGGGAATTCCACATACCTCATTGAGTGAGGCGGGCATGATTTATCATCTGTGAATGACGCGATGGGACTGACTTGTTCCCACCAGTGTGTCAATTTTTGAAGCTTTTGACGAATGTATGATAAAACAAGGTTCGGAGCCGTCTCTTTTCATTGACCCAAACTCGCTAGGAGCTAAAGACTTGGTAATCTGATGGGAGATTTTCTACATAGAAAAAATAGGATTGTCTCCGCTTATAGATCGTTCTTGTTTATAAGAACTGGGAAGATCATGTGGACACAGGTTGTTTGCAATCAACTGGAAGATGGGAATTAAGTATAGAAATTCAATAATCCTTGTATTCCATAATTTCCACCATAGTAGTATTAAGAGGAAAACCTCTCATTTATACATTCAATACCATCGACATTATTCAAAATCTAAACTAGGTTAAACTCTTTACAAAAATATTATTATTATTACTTGCTAACATGTTCTTTTTTTTTTTTCCTAAATTGTATTGAAAGGTATCAATTCCAATTTTTTTTTGTTGCATGTGATCTCTCTATTTTCATGGTGTGCTTCATCTCAGGCAAAAGGAACATTGTGCATTCGACTCCTGTGGAGTTCATATCTGTGCCGGAAAGATGCTATCCAACTCAAAATTATGGTAGTCATCAGTATAGGAAAAGCATATATGTTGCTTGAACTAGTCCTTGACCCTGTCATAATTTGTTGGCCGTATAGTTTTCTAAAGTGAAATGGCCATCAAGCAGTTTTGCTCTGTTTTTAGGACCCCTGGAGGGGTCACCGAGGAACTATTACTTGATTGGAAGAACCTAATGTAGCCATGAAATTTAAAAAAATTCAAAAAAGAAAAAAATAATATTACCTATATATTTACAAATAAAACAAAAGATTTGTTTCCTTAAAAAGAGAAAAGGCCTTTAGAATTATTATTTATTCTACTTGAGTGAGGACCCTTACTTTAAAACATGCCTAGAAGGAATGGTTATTTGACCTATATAATGATCTGTTTAGTTTCACCGAAAAGGCGATACACCAAACTAATAAAAATGAAAATACACAAAAACATGATACACATTCCATGCGATCATTGTTAAGATTAAGATCTTTTGGTAGTGTGGGAAACTTGTTTGACTTTTGCATTCAGATTCCTCACTACTCTCTAGTGGGATTTTCAATAAGAAAATGGCCCAACCCAAGTGAGTCTCTGAACATTGCAGAAATCGTGTGGGACCAATTCAACCAACCATAACAGAAAGGTGCAGTTTTGTGATGTTGATGACACAGCAAAATATAGAGAGGTGCATTTATTCAAATCATCAGTCAACACCGCCACAGCGGATTCAAACCATGCGGATAGCGGACCCTTTTGGGTAGTGTGAGAGTCTCCTCACCTCCACATCCACTAGCCATCATTGAACTGTCACAATATGGCTCGAGATTAAAACACAAAATTATATGGACGTTAATTAAATTATATTGCAAACAAAAGGATTTATTAAGCATGGTAGCTGTTTAGTTGTAGACTTGTAGTTGATAGGTGCCTTGTTTTCAATTTTGACCAAGTCACCAAAATTAGTGAGAAAGTACTAATCTCTTCAAGTTCAGCCATTGGTTAACAACTCTGACCATGATTTGCAAAGGTTTGGGCCAGACCTCTAAATAAAAGAATGAATAGTCTAACTTGTATAATTTATCATGATTATCTAGTTGGGAATCGGTGCTCATTTAGCCCACCACTGTGATCACTATAAGTCCTTCAAACTCTTGATCCCCTCCGTGAACTAGCATTGTCCAAATTTGCATATGCATCTCAGTTTGAGTTGATTATGACATAAACGAAGATCATGTTGTGATTCCAATGTATAGGATGTTATTATTATCGTTGTTATTATGATCATATTCATTATCACCATCATCATGATTAATGGTTTTTTAAATCTTCTACTTCTTCTTCACCAGTCTCTACTTGACTTTAGAAGTCGGAACATGAAGTTGAACCTCTCACTCCAAAGAAGAATGTTGTTGTCCTTAACCAGCTGAGTTATCACTGATGACTATCGCATAAACTTTGAACAGAAAGCCTAATTAGAAAAAGAAAAAACAAAAACAAGTGGAAGTTCAAATCTATAAATTATAGAACTATAGTACCAAGAATCAAGGGCGCTTTGGCATCTTATTTTTCCCATATGTTTCATGTGCTTCTTGTCTCGGTCTTCAAATTTTTGTTTCATATCTTCGAAACATATGGATAGGGCCAATGTAATCCCCTTTTGAAGTTGTGTGTTGACTTTTAGTGGGGTTTCACACCCACAAGTCAAATTTCATTTCACATTCGATCCCATGGTAGTCTTCCCCCATGTTTCTCCTTTCTTAGACTACCTAATAGACAAAACTTTATTTGTCTGCCACACATGTGGGGGCCTTCTACGTATAAGCCAAGCAAGTAGCACACCAGCCACTCCCATCTTGGATATAAAATATATCTGGTCTGGCAAGGTGGGGGAGGGATTATCTTAACGTGGAAAATCCATAATTAGGGTATTTGCATAAACACCTATCTTTTTTTAACTATTTCCCATAACCTCCTAAAAATTGACATTATAATGAATGAGTTTTGTTTTTTGGAAATGTTCAAAAGCGCCTTGATTGATTGAAAATTTACTGATTAGTTTAAAGCAAATGTATACTTCTTGAAAGACGCATTAATTATTCTTATCAGTAGGATCCACCCACAATTAATCATCTTCGATTAGGGGATAGGGGTCGCCATGCCCAAAATCCCAACCACAAGCTCCCAAAACGTATTCGGATGGAATTTTATGTTTCTTTATGTATGGGTTTCTACTTTTTTTTTTTTTTTTGAAGTGTTTTTTACATTGTGGCACTCGCAGGAAAAATTTTCTCGATCTTACACGGTCTCTGGAGATATCTAAATGGCATAAGCTATGACATCTGTATCAAAGATGCCAAGTTCGGGTATAAAATGAACATCCCTCCATGTTTTGCGTGTTGTGCATGAAGGTGGGCCCAATGGATTAAATACCTTATTCTCATCCTTTGGAAGACTTCACTATGGTCTTGGTCATTTGCATGAGTTAAGCTGGAATGGTACATACATCCTTTTCATAAAAGAATCACTCTTTTTTATTGCCAAAATTTGCTCAAATTGATCGTAAAAAGAAACTTTGAGAGCCACTAAAAATTTAACAGAAGACAATTTTATTTCTTTCCAATTATTAACTTATTAAATAAGTTTTTACTAATTTAGCAGGATAGTTAAAAGGATTAGTTCTGTAAGAAATTTGTGAAGCTCCTTAGTGCGGCCCACAAATTTAAATTATAAAAGACTAATATTAGAACTATGTGAATTCCTCTACAATTAAAGTTGGAAACATTTGAATTTTTCTATGATTTTGAATATTCTTTTATGACGTGGGTACCCGTGAAGTCTTTGACCGAGCAGGATTAATCCCTTGGTAAGGCCAGCTAAATCCACACAAATATATAGTAGAAAAATTTGTGGCGGCTTTGAATATAAGACGTGAGATGTAAATCCATCTCTTATGCCATACTATCCAAACCCAAGGTCAGGAGAAGAGGGAGGATTTCCTTTCTTTTTTTCTCTTTATCTTTTTCTTTTTGGTTGCATTTTGCCCCACTAGGAGTCTTAAGAATTTCAAGGGCCTTCAAGCACATGGACTCGTTCAATAATAGATAACAGAGAAGGGGCATTTGACGAAAACTAATGTAGAAATGTTGGGTGCGTCGGTGGAATGGACTTGGGAATGGGTTTTTGGAAGTCAGCATCGGATCGTGTAACGGACTAGCTAACGCGGCGGAGCAACCTCGACGTTCTCGTACACGGCCCCAGCAGCCACTTCTCGACCAAGTTATAAGAATTGTTGTATTTAAAGAATAATAAGAGATGATCATTAACCTTTTTTTTTATGTAACTTCAAAGAATTGAAATAATAAAAATATATTAAATATGTATTTGTAATTTTTTTCTGTTTTAATTTTTTTCCATATATTCACATGATAACAATTTTTTTTATTAAAGACATTATCTTAATTTTATATGTGATATATATATATTGAAAATGTGGTCAATTTTGAAGAGTATTAATGGCATGGTGAGTTGTGGCAAATGGCAGTGGTCTAGTACATGCCCTGCTCCCTGACTATGGTGTCAGCTGAGGAAAAAAAGTACTACTGTTTCATATTGGAGGACGACATAACATCGGAGCATTGAGGGCCCACAAACTTTCATACAAGAATCCAAACCCTTCATTTCAAAGATTAAAGTTTAACAGTTTCAAGTATTTTCTCAGATCATTTTTTTTCAATACTTCTCGATTGTAGGGCATATGTTAAAATTGGTGTGAAATGGAAAGTATTAGTGAAAGGTACGGGCAACAATTGCAACTTGATCCACCAACCTAGCCCACACCCAACCGGTAGTTCATGGTTTGATGTGCCATTTCCAAGCTCTAACCCTCAATTAATAATATGGGATGGGATGGGATCATCTTTAGGGATTTGTTGCCCCTCAGTGGTCCTTTCTAAAGTACAATGTGGTGTACTTGGGATGTGGCCCAGCAATGAATTAGAGGTAGTAAAACCCGTACTTGAACTTAGAACTGAACTGAATAGAATATGCCGAAGTAGATCTACACCCATACTACTGTGATCATGCTTGTAAACGTGCATACGTTTCTTTACTCTCTGATTTTGATTGGTGGGATCTAAAATTGGAGTGCAATGGATATGTATGCCAAGATATTTTCTTAAGACACCTATTAATAGTTTGGTGATTGATGCTAAGAAAAACTTTTACACACTGTATGTTTGCATTAAAATGCATGAGATTTGAATACAGAGAAATTAAATATTTGATTTTGGAAATTCATTATTAAATTTTATTTTTAACCTTCGTATATGTATACAATTCCCATTTTTCTACTGCAACATTTCACACTCAAAATTTTTAGCTTTATATTTGTATTCCTTGCTAGCTTGCCATGGGATTGCTAAGTTGTGGGCCCTAATTATCGAATATGGATGAATTTTCAATTTTCCACCCCCACTAGTTCCTATTTTTGGACAAAGCCGATTACTCCTTTCATGGAATCTCATTCTCGACACTGGAGAAGTGGAGGCAGTTTAAACGAATGCTAATATATTAATTGTGATTCACCTGATGACTGGGACGGTAGAGGTACCGTGGCTCTCAGTATAGTAGCCTTTAGATCGGAAAGTGGTCCTCCTTTGCGATGGGAATTGTCTTTTTCACTTTTGAAAAATCAGCATGGCAAGCAAAAGTTGATATATATAAATTTACAACAATCTGTGATACATGTGGCATAAAATAAACTCCACTAGTGGCAAATAGACTTTGATCAACCAGTCCACCCCAAAGAAGAATGTGCTGTGTAAATTTACCAATGGGGCAAAAACTTAAAAAGATTTATTTCAAAGTCATCAATCGGCAGGCTCTGTGTTCCAATCTTATTCCATCTGAATGTGTTTGATGATGAGTTGTTCACTAGTTAAAGGAAACGTAAACAGAGAAAAATGCCCTTTCAACTTACATATAGAGACCGTAAGTAATCTACTCTAATGCCACTAGTTGGTACACACTTACCTACGAATGCAAAATAAAACTCACACATGTGAAGAGGGAGTGGTCAAGTTTGAACTTGAGACCTCTATGTGAAAACAGACTCCATTACGCTAAAGAATCCAGTGAAGATGAAAATCATGAACTTGCCGAATATGCAAATAATTACAAATAAAACCTTTTTCCGAACCTTTGGATTGTCTTGAGTGCTCTTTCAATATGTAAATTCTATCTTTTCATGCAGCTTGGTGAAAATTAATTGAAAATTGAGAGTGCAATTAGGGTTGTAAACGGGTCGGTTTTGGTCTGAATCTATGGTGGACCAGGAATCGGAACCGTTAGTGAGAGGATGGATCTAGAATTGGAACCAGAATCGGTTCGGAGTCAATTTTCTAAATCTAGAAATGGAACTGTTAAGGAGTAGATGAACCCAGAGTCAGAACAGTATATGGAGTGGGTTTGGGTTTGGGTTTGGATCTGTATAGAAAATGCTTTAGGAAAAAAGCCAACTTTTAGGAAATTAAAGTTTTTTAAAAATTGTGCTAATATGTCAAGCCTCAAGTACACAGGTTGGAACCAAGTTGAAACCAAATCCGAAACCATTTAGGTCACAGGTCCAAAAATAGTATCTACACTTGGATTCGTTTATCTATTGATTCCTAAATAAGGACTCAAGCCCAATTATTAATGGATCGAAATCCCCGGGTAATTGGAGAACCGGAGACTCATTTAAAACCCTAAGTGCAATAAAGTTATTACACTATAAAAAAAAGGGTTCGGATCCTAAGATTGCTGCATTGACCTCTAACCTTCTTGCTTTTTTTTTTTTTGGCTTTTTCCTAACAGTAAGATGATGTAGCCCGTGGGAGAAGCCTAATCTGCTACATATGATGAGGAAATCTGCACCTTTACGTGGACTTGGCTGCCCCGCTGTTGTACCATGTCTGGTTGTTGTTGAATAGAATCTTATGTTTTGTTAGTGAGAGATTGGATATGAGAGAGAGAGAGAGAGAGAGGATGGAAAGAACGTTTCAGATGAAAAGAAACATGGTGTTGAGGTTTGATAGATGAAAGCTGATCTGATTATAAGAGGGCTAGCTACGACCTCATGTAGAAAATTTAAGCACCAAATTTTTTCAAATTCTAAGGGCTTGTTTGGTAGGTTTAGTCTTATTTTTATAGTCCATCTAAAATAGAGCTATTAAAAAAAGAGCTATAAAAAAAAGAGGCTAAATTTAAAATATGTGTTTGGCAATGAAAGCATCTATTTTAAATAGGCCATTTTAAATCAATAGTTGAAAATTTTTCACAAATATATTGAGATCTAGTAGGTATTAAGCCTTGAAATTTTACTTCATAACCACGTTTGGCCTCCCAAAGAGATCTAATGGTTTGGATTTTGTGTTTGAGGCCCCCAATTTTTTTAAAAAATATTTAATAATTCACGTTTTTACATAAATATCTCAAGTTTGGTGATGATCCAACGGCTGAAATTTGGTCTCATAATGGTCATTGACCTTCTACATATTTTCAATGGTTTGGATTGTTATTTACTATCCCAGAAATAATAATAAAAAATAAAAAAAGGGGCTGCCTGTGGACTAGTTACAAATTCAGCATATTAAATTCAATGGTTGAAAGTTTTTCACAAATATCTTGAGATCCACAAGGAATCAATCCTTGAAAATTGACCCTATAGCCGTTTTTAGTCTTCCCAACATTTCCAATGGTTTGGATCTTGTGTTTGGGCCTCACAAAATTCAAAAACTAGTATCCAATGGCTCACACTTTCTTGCACATATCTCGAGATTCAGGATGAATTAACGGCTGAAATTTGGATGGGTGGCCGTAATTGATCATGTGAACATTTTCAACGGTTTGGATGTAGATTTAGGGGCTCGGATTTCGAGAAAAATCGAAAAAACCGTACTGGGCGTGATCCGTAACTGGGCGCCTCTTTTTTTTTCCCTCTGATTTGGAAATGCATCACATGGCCTCTTCTCCAAAATAGAGCTTTTACCTCTTATTGTCTAAATTAAATAGAGCTAAAAACGCATGCCAAACGCCTCTATTTTTCTAACTCTATAAATTTTAAACATTTAGACAATAAGAGCCTAAATTTTAGACTTGCCAAACATGCACTAATTTTATTAAGAAAAGCCAATGTCTATTTATAAAATATCTTGCTTTGAGAGAAAAATGTGATCTTAAACTATAAAACCTAATTACATTCCTAATAAGAAAATGAAATCTCCTATCTACAAGGAATTTACCTTGTTTAATATAAATCTAACAAAGGTGAATTCATAATTATCTTTATTAGATAAAGGCGTGCTAAAATGCCGCTTTCTACAACTGCTCTATAAATAGGTCTGCGAGTGCAACGTCGATTGTCGTTTGTTTTAAAATATTGAATTGTGCTTCTATCATCACCGATTAATTTCAATAAAAATGATAACTAAATGGATGCATAAGATTTTTTGGTCTTCAAGATATTCAATATTAGAAAGTTATATCATGCATCGCCCCTCTTTCCACATCTTTTATTAAAGTAACTGGGCGTATACTACTCGTTACCCCAGTATTATTTTATTCAAAGTTCTATATTTATACCCCACCACGTTTATTCCGCATGCGTCTGTCTCCTTCCACTTCCTCTGCTCTCTCCTATTCCGTTTTCAACTCTATCTATTAGAAGAAGAAGAAGAAGAAGAAGAAGAAGAAGAAAGAGAGAAAGAAAGAAAGAAAGAAGGAAACATGAAGCAACTAATCCGATGCTTTTACCGAGTCTCTGACCTCTCTCACTACTTCCATCTGGGCTCTGATTCTTCCTCCCCACGAGGACGCACCAAAACCCGCCGATCCAACTCAAGGCAAATGAAGGTGGGTCGCTCCGGACGAGTCCCAGAAGGCCACCTCCCTGTCTACGTAGGCGACGAGATGGTGCGATTCGTGGTGAAGGCCAAGCTACTGAACCACCCCATGTTCATGGAGCTCCTCAATGAATCCGCAAACGAATATGGGTACGAGCAACCGGGCGTCCTCCGAATCCCTTGCAAAGTTTCTGTTTTCCAACACCTCTTGGAGACAGTGAATATCTCTTCTTTCTAAGTTTTTAGTATCCTTCTCTCTCTCTCTCTCTCTCTCTCTCTCTCTCTCTCTCTCTCTCTCTCTCCTTCACTTTTTTTCTTTTTGGTAAACTGTAGATACTCTGCGCCTCTCCGGAGAAAAAAAAGGAGATTCCATATTGTTGAAAGCATGGATTTTAAGTTTTTTCTTTGTTTTGTTACAGTTGACTGTTTCCCTTAATGTAAAGATTTCATATATTAAATTCTGTAGGGTTATTTTGCGAATGGCATGCCAATATCCCTATTTTATGTCTCTTTTCTTTCGTTCTTCATTCTCTAGAGACTTGCTTATAAGTGGAGGCCGAAATGTAATTTTAAGATCTGATCAGCAAATTGATATAGGGTAAGAGTTCTCCACTTGTAAGATTAAACGGATGGAAATGGTTGCAAGGGATAAGGATTCTAATGCAGTTTGTTGCAAGGGATAGGGATTAATCAATGCTAATGCCAGTTACAACAACAGATTTGGTTGGGGGTACATTTGTGATCTAATAATTAGAGAAAGAAAGGTCCAGATTTGGAATCCCTGTGAGAATAACTTTACAGTGGTCCCATCCTGCGACTCCACACTTCACCACAATAGGATTACGAGTTGATCACATAATAAGATAAAACATATGAGTAATAATAGATGAATTTCAAATACCCACCGTGTCGTTTCCTTTCGTCCTGTTAGAATGTGGGGGCCACCGTTTTGTCTGTAGGCTACAATGGCTGTTTAATGATAATTAATCTCAGTTAAATCCCATAATCTCTACTTTTTTAAATTTTATGTGTATCTAGGATTTTCGTCACAAGGGCAGACATGATCACCATAATGTTACTTTTTTCATTATTTTTTAATTTGAGTAGGGTTGAGAGCCTTATTCTGATGAGGAATAACCGAATAAGTTGTTGGGGATCCGATTATTGGTTAGATCTAAAAAGAGGCTAGGCACTGTTTTGCGGTCCACCGGGGGCAACAGGCCCCAGAACCCAATGTAGAGGTCGGCCTTGCGTGTCAGCTCGTGGCAGTGCTATAGATGTGGGACCAACCATTAATTAAAAAAGTGAATGCGCAAATGGTTTGGTCGATAGTTGTTTATTTTGGCATGAAACTAGACATCAGCCTGAGATTATAGTTATAATAAATAAAATTAAATCCAAACTAGTATTGACGAATAAGAATTCAAAACCGTACAATCAAAATAATAATTAGTTTTCTAATTAATATGTTTTAGTTTTATTTTTGAAGTTTTAAAAATATAGCAGGCGACAATTGAAAGTTTTATTTCACAATTTTATTAATCCACCTATTCTTAAATACCGGCTAGTTTGAATAGCTGAGCAACATGGTTCACACCACTAAAGTGCAACATGCAGCGGATCCAATTACCTAATTAGACCGGGGCAGTCCAATGGGGTTAAGCAGCTGACTTGATCGTTTCCTTCTTTTTTTTCTTTTTTTTTCTGGCTTATTAGTTTGCAAGGGCTTACCCATATTATGAGATACAATAAGAATATGCGAATATCCAAACATGTAAAAAAGATCGATCTCTTATCTCACTGGTAAGAGGGGACAATTCTTACCAACCTGACTAGAATTTAAATAAAACTAGACCATTTCCCTCGCAAGAGGATCTCGTGTTACCTCGCCCAAGGTTTACCCCCCCTCACCTAAGAGTGGGGCTCAGCCCCCTATAGCTTGGTTACCAAAAAAAAAAAAAACATGTTAAAAACATCACTATCAAATAGCCTTTACATTCATGAAAATCAAATAATAGGAGGATGGGGAATGAATAATCAGCCTTCACATGGCTCATTCAATTCTCGATGAGACAAGACTCAAGAGATCATCTACAATTCTACCTCATATTTTTTTCACTACTCATCACTTTAATATTCTATCCATGGAGCTCATTTGACCTTGCAACGGAAAATGAGAATACAGTTTTATGTTACATGGAGAATCCAAAATCTTGCTGCTATTCGGTTATAATGATTATTAATTCTAAATCATATTAATAAATGACAATAGAATTGCAGAAGCTGCCATCCAATTAAGTAATTCTAAGAGTAATGCCCCTCGTGCAAAACAAAAAATAAAAGAAAAAAGTCGCCCAAATTACAGGATATTGGATTTCACTCAAATATGAGTTGGGCATACCATCAAAAAAAATTAAGGTACTTTTTTTTTAAAGGAATACCATCAAGTTAATGATTAGTTTACTCTGGTGTATCCAATTTTACCCATAGGAAAACAATCACTTTTTGCGGTTCGACTTACAGGTGATGAGAATTGAGATGGATTTTTTTATAGCTTTTCCAAATTAAATTTGTATCGAAAGAACGGCTCTTTGTTAGAAATTTGAATGTACGCGTTTTCTGTCCTAGTGAGCCATTGCCGCAAGCGATTCAGGCATATGTCTGTACAAGCCCATACAAGGTCATAACTATTCTACCAAAAAAAAAAAAGGGGTGACAACTTGATAGCTGTATTTTCTAAATTAAATGCTTACAGATGGTTAGTCGGCAAATAATTATCCTCTCTGGAAATATTTAAGGGAAAAACGGCACAACCTTAATTGACCCTTGTCTCCCAAGCCATCTAGTCGCTTATCGATTTTGTATTAGTTATCTTTGGCACTTAAGGCTTGTTTTTTTTTTTGGTGCAATAAAATAAGTAGTGGTTAAAAATGAAGATTTATTGATATGCACAATTTATTGTTTTAACTTCGTATGCACAATTTATTGATGATATGAGGATTTCATGGTACTACACTTTTAATTTTATCATGCAAAATGTAATAGTTGATTCTATGTTTTCTCCATATTAATCATTGAGCACCTTGTTTATTAAAAAAATAAAGATTTAAGGTAAATTTCTAAAAATGAACATTGAATATATATATATATATGTAAGAAAGAAAAAATGCTATTTGATGCTTCTTTTAGGAAATACCCCAAGATCTTCTTAGACCCAATTCTTTGGTGGTGTGGTACATATTTGATGCTTATTTTAGGAAATTCCCCACGATCTTAGACTCGATTATGTGGTGGCCTGGTTTTGATGGGGCACTTGTACTTATATTATCTCTTTTTGGGGAAATTTTGAGGAAATATAACACTCATGGTCCTTTTCATAATAGTACATGAATATTTTAATATTATAAAAAAGTAAAAAAGTTTTTCATATTTTTTCCAATTTAAGTCCTTTGTATAAACTTTTTTAGAAACACAACAATACCTTTACTCAACCTCCTTCTATCTCTAAAACTAACAAAAAAATTGCCCAAAGGGCTGATACACCCTTCGTTAGCAAAAAAAAAAAAAAAAAAAAAACTTCCTTCCATCCCTAAACGAAAAAAAAAAAAAGAAAACAACATACTATATGGGACTCAACGATCAAATGTCGACAGTAGAATACCTTTCCTTTGAGGGTTCAATCACCTAGGAGAATACTAAAATTTGTCATGGGATTCTTTCTCTTGATTATCATATGGCCCAAGTTCAACTTGGTTTCGATGATAAGTATAACCATTTAACTGAGCTAGTTTTGGGGTCAGATGAAATCCTTATATGCCCTTTCTTCTTTAACCATCTATGCATAAAAAGGTAGCTATAGTAGGCTTCATTTGGGTTGGATTTAATCATTTCAAGGGAGAATTTAGAAAATTACATAAAAGTGTTTTTGTCATTTTAAAGTTTTTTAAGGGGAAAAATTTGATTGAAAGAAATATAATTAACTTTTATACCCTTTTATAAATAGTCCAATCTCTATGCACTTTTTTTTCTCTAAAAAACAAGCTGAATATTTAAGAGGTTTTTTTTTTCATGTGGCCACCTTTAGAGAAGGATTTTTTTATTTTCTTACTAAATATGAGCTATTTACCAATATATTTTTCCACATTTTTGTACTGTCTATACCCATGATAGGTAGACGTTATTTTTTTATCATATCACAAAATAACTTTATGTGAAGTCTCATATGTTTTATGTGATTTACAAATTAATTTTTTAAAAGTTAACGATGGCCTTTCTATTTATATTTTTATTCCGATAATAAGGCTAAAGAAGTTTAAAGTAAATAAAATATAATATGCAATTAATATCTCCGCAAATTTTCAAAATCTCTGCTAACCTTTCCTGAAACAATTACCTCTTGGTACCATAGTTGTGACAAAAATTTTAATATTTAATACTATTTTGAAAATTTTCCTTTTCCAATTCATAAACCATTTTCCATGGGAGCGCAGATCCGGATTGTCCTATTATAACAGCTAGTCTACTGCCCGTACTCTGCATAAATCGCGTGGAACCAATTCTAGCCTCAATTCTACCCATCATATGATAGAAAGGTTTGAATGATTGCACAGCTTAATGCAGAGAGAATTGCATATATCCCAGAAACACCGCCATAAGTACTATCCCAGAAAAGTCCGCCACAACTACATAACACCGCCACAAACACCAGCCACAAGTACTATCCCAGAAAAGTCCACATTTTCCAAATTGACAAGACAAGGAAACCATGTGGTTACTTCCAGTTTCATAGTATCTTTTCACGTCTGGTCATCTATGTATGTTGTACTTGTCAAGTGTCTCAGTCTGTCCTCTCCACTTCAGTTTAGTGCTGAGGGAGATAAAAGGGAAAAAGGCATGAGTTTTTTTCGTACAAAAACTTAACTAAATTTGAATTATTTCCCTGCACGCGTTCATGTATTTTGTAAACTGCAGCATTCATAATTGCTGTCTAAGATGTGTTTGGATAGGGGCAGAATAGAATAAGTTTAAAATACAAAAAGATAAATTACATCGATACCCCTTGTAATTTAGTGATATTATAAGATATCACCTTAATTTTTTAAATTTACCCTTTGTCGGATACTGTCCCTTGGTGGAGATAATGAAAAAGATCATTTTATGCTTTTAGCCCTTACAGAATGTTATTTTGTAATTAAAATTTTCATAATTTATATTGAGTTTACTCTGTTAAGTTAGAGTGAGCTCCATTTTCTTTCTCCTCTTCTTTTATAAGATTCACCGCGCATCATCACCCTCATCAATCATCATTCATGATTACGGTCATTTATCATTATCATCCCTCTCTCTACTTTCCATTATCATCATCGCCATTAATTAATGGCCAAACCTTTGGAAACCCAAGCCACCTTCTTTGTACACCGTCCCCATCACCATCACCGACCCAACGACTCTAAAGTTGTTTAAGTGGTGCACATTAATCAGATCCAAGCCGTTCATTTGTTGCTCTCCAAGGCATCATCACTCAACCTTGGCTTACTTTCTCACAATCTGTATTTATCAATCATTCTGTTGGATTGGGTTTTTGGTGTTGTTTGAGGTGGGGTTCTGTTAGTCATGCATGTTGATCTGACTCAAAGATTGGCCAAGAAATCCTACGGTGGAGATGGAGGGGCTTATTACGTATGGTCCAGTTCGGAGCTTGGGATGTTGGAAAAGGCTAAGATCAAAGTTGCAAAGCTAGCTTTAGAGAAAGCGGGTTTGGCACTTTGGCACTTCCAACCTACTCGGATTCTGGTAAGGTGGTGATTTATTAAATCTGGGAAATGGAAAATGCAAATTTTCTTCCCTTTTCCCATAAGAAGTTGACTTTTCCTGGTCAACCAGCTTGCAGATCCAATCGTTAGGGTTTTGGTAAGAGCAGGGAGGAAGAGAGGCATGCATCTTCGCTGCTGCCGACGTGTGCTGCCTAATAATGTTCGACGACCAGAAAATAGTGTTGGTGCTGTGCTGTCTTTAACACGGAGATTGCCAGTGGAAACAGAGGAAGATTGGATTAATTATATCTAATCTCTGTGGGCCACGGATCATGTTGTCTCTTGATCGGAGGAGAACAGAGAAGCGGTTTGGTTTCTTAGAGATGGTAGAGGGTCAGTTGGGCTCCCTGTCACTGATCGATTTTGGTTGAAGGGTGCTGCCAGAGAATAGGGTTCTCTGGATTTTTGTTTGGCTGGAGAAAACAGAGAGGAAAAAGGGGCCACTGGATTCTCCTCACCGGTTGTAGCGGAATAGAGGGAGATTTCTGATATCTCCTTGCCCGCCACGGATTGGGTTCTTGGCCGGAATCCCAAAAAGAGGTTCTAGGTTCGATCTGCTGATCGGTTACGAGGAAGAAAGCTAGAAAAAGCAGGCCGCTGCCACTGTCGCCGACGCTGTAGTTGACACCGATTGCAGTGGTTATAGGATTGTTGAGCATCGCAGGGGTGCAACCGCCGCTCGCTACCGCTGCCGCCGTTCTTCACAGTTACAGACTGCCAGGGTCGCCACACGTCGCCGGTGCTCTCGCTGCTTGTCGTTGAGTTTCGATGGCTAGGGAGCGAGAGGAATGAGGAGAGAGGGTGATGGCGAGAGGTTTCACAGAAACAATTGCTGAAAGGTAAAATGGGGATTACGAGTGGAGCCTTTGATGACATATCACCTTTTGGAGCTGTTGGTAACAATAGTCTCGGCAGGGGTATAAATGTACATTAAATATAAATTAAAAGTAGGTACAATGTAATTTCAAAAAAGGAAAAAAATATTTTTATATTTATGGCAAAACAGGAAGGGTGTGGATATAATTTTTTAATAAAAAATAAAATATGATGGAAATATGATGATTTTTTGCTTTTAAGTGCTTAATATGAAATCTTTTTTACTTTTTATATAAGAAGTATAAATTTTTTATAATTTAGTGATGACTTTTTTATTGTTTTTGAAAAAGAATGAAAAGTTTTTGAATTTTTTAAAAAGAGGATAATGTTGAATTTCAAATTTTTCATTTTACTCTACTTGAATTTATCTCACATCCAAACTGACCATTAGTCTATCCTCTCCACTTCAATGTTGAGGGAGATAAAGGAGAAAAAGAAAGGAGTTTTTTTCTGTACAATAACTTAACTAAATTTGAAATATTTACCTGCACATTTTCATATATTTTTTATACCGACAGTATCCATAATTAGTAAAAGGTTATTCTTTTACAATATCCCAAAAATAACTTTATATGAAATCGCATTTGCTTGATATGATATTCCAAATTGATTTCTTAAAAAGACAACAAGGGTCTTCTATTTATATTTTCATTTTATCAATGGGGTTAAAAAATTTTAAGGTAAAAAATAATATGCGATATCACAAAAACTTGCGATTTCACATAAAGTAACTTGCAATTTTACATAAAATAACATTGCAATTTCATAAAATCTTTTAACCAGCTTAGTGCACTTAGTACAAAAGTTGTAGGTAGACGTGTAGATAGATAGTTAGTCTTTAGTGAAACTCTGATAAAATCAACCTCTAAATGTGTACGTATGGAAAAAATCTTATGAAAGAAAAACACTCCCTTAGAACAACTCATCAATCATTACCTTAACACACATATAGTCGATTGGGGGCAGTCGCACCTTTTGAGCTTGGGTAGGCTTCCCAAACCCATATGAGAAAAGTGAGTCACCCAAAAGAATACTAATACGGTTTTACTTAAGTGGGAGTGTTGATTAATGAGCTCCACCCTCTCGAGAGTAGAAAAGTATTTGCACCGGTTTTACTCACACCTCAAGATTTTGATAAAAATTATTAGCTAAGAAAACATAATAAGGGCAAGTAGTCATTCTAATTCATTTAATCAAGACATTGATAAAATTAAGAGATCATAATTTATGAGAAATCACAGAAATCATGGACATCTTCAAGTTTAACCATTGGTTTAAAGCAGTTTTCAACAACTCTGACTAGCTAAATGATTTCGTTTGAGGATTGGCCTAGACCACTAGGTATCAGATAGAAACTATATCAAAATTATATTTTTCATGATCATCTAATATTGACTTCTTTGATTTTTTTGGTGCTTTGCAAGTATATTTTTTCTCTTAAACTTTTAGCCTTTTCTTTACGGTAAAACCCGCCAAATCTCAAAGCTGGCCCTTGAACTGGGAACATCTTGGGTATCAGGGTCCATTTGCCCACCTGGTGTTGAATTTGAGTGCTTCACACTCTATAAACAAACTGGGTGTCTGTGCTCATTTGGCTTACCACTATGATCATTGTAAGCCATTCATGCTTATTATCCCCTCCATGAATTAGCACTGACCATAGTTTGCGTTGAGTATGCCATAAACGAAGACAATTTTATGATTGCGATGGATTATTCCTATTATTCTTCTTCAGTCCCTACTCGACTGTTGAATCATGGACTCAAACCCAATGCACTCTCACCTCAAGAGTGTTGCAGTTCCTAACCAATTGAAGTTACAACGGAGGACCATTGTACAATAGTTGAATGCGAAAAATAATTAGAAAAACTCAAGTGGAGTTTTAAAGGTATAAATTATAAAATAAGAAATAAAGGGACAATCAGTGCTAACACCCTCAAGGTTGAGCAGTATTGAAATCATAAGTTCACAATACGCCAGAAATGAATATCTGGGTCCTCAAGTTAAAAGTATCATATTTGAACTACCACCTATCCAACATAGAAAAAGAAAAGAAAAGAAAGGACAATTTGATTTGTGCGTCTGTTTCATTTGCTTCTTATCCAAGTCTACTCAGTTTTTTTATATCTTCAATTGGCAGGTATATGGTCAATGTAAGCCCAACAAGAAGTAGTGTTTTGAAATTTAGTTGGGATTCATATTTCACACCCGGAACGGGGCACCCAAATTATTTTCCACATTAAATTCAATGTTTAGTCATGTCACATTTTTTTCTGGTTTCCCGAATGCCGTATACCACCTAATTAACAAAATTAAGGTGTGTGTCGTACATGTGGGGCCCTGCTACCTTTGAACCATGCAACTGGCCCACCAGCCATTCCTATTTGGATATATAATTGATCCGGTCAAGGTGGAAGAGGGATTTTATTAATGTGGAAAGCATAAACCCCTTTTTTGTTTTCCTAACCAATTTTTGGCATCCTCCTAAAAGTTGATATTGTAATAAACGAATATCTGGTTTTTGGAAATGTGCATATTCCCTGTTCGACCGAGTACGAGCTTTAGCAGATGTGGTCTTCGTTCTAGATAAAAGAGTAGGAGTATGAGGAGTTATCATAATGGAGTGTACTCGGCTAAACTTGTGGGAACCAAATGAATATGATACAGGTGAGGAATGTGAATGAATTTTTACAAAGACGAGCCCAAGGAGATTTTTTAATTATTGGGTTTATGTCTTGTATTCCGATTTAGTTGGATGAGTCCGCCGGGTTAGCCAATGACTAGTTTAAGGTCAATGGTATTTTGGTAATTGTATCGGAGCTTTTTTGGTAGCAAAAAAAGTGGAGATTATATATGTGTATAATCTGTAACCCTAAATCTTGCGTTGAAGAGAGGTGAGAGCTCTCTTACCCGTGATGTTCCCACATGACGTAGGAGAGATGATGTAAGAGGATGTAAGAGAGTGAGAGTCTCTATATGCTTTACTTGTGATAGTAAAGATGATCGTCTATGTGCCCGTGGATATAGCTCTATTTGGGTGAACTATGTAAATCTCGCTTCTATTGTGTAGATTGTGTGTTCTTCCTCTTTATCAACAACTGGTATCAAAGCCAGGTTGTTCAAATCTCGGAGTTGATCATTGAAGTTGTGATCGACGGTGTTCGATAATAGATCTGAAAGAAGCCACGTCGTGCCAAAGAGATCTTGAAGGAGGCTGATGTCAACTATCTATTGCCGTTTGGGGAGTTGCAGTCGACCGGTTACGGAACCATGATCGAAAATTGCTAACCAGTACTTTCGGTTTCTTTGTTGCATAAACCAGGGAGCCATGCGCATCATCGCCCTCGCTGCCGCTACTGTTGTTTCAGCTGTCGCTGGTTCCATCGTCGTCACCATTGTTGGACAGAGCCATCTCCATCATCGTCATTTCCGCCGTCGCCGCTACTGCTTCACTGTCGCCGAACCGATCGCCGCCGCTGCATGTTCCGCCGGCCGTCCATCATGGTTAGCCGCCGGTCATTCATCCACCACAGCCAGCTGAAGAGTAGCAACGGCGCCGGCTTTCGTCTCTGTTGTAGAACAGGGACGAGAAAAGAAAGAGGAAGGAGAAGGCCGGTACAGGTTTGGGTCAAGGTCAAGTTAGGTTGACCTAACTTGTCAGTAGAGAAGCCCAGGGAAGTAAGTTGCAGGTTGGTTCAAGTCAGGTTAGACCTGACCCATCAAGTAGAGCCCAGGTACCGGTAGCTTAGGTTCAGGTCAGGTTGGGTTCGCTCAGGTCGACCCAACTTATGGTCCAACACAGCGCGCAGTTCAGTTCTGTTCCAAGTCAGGTGAACCCGACCCCGGCCCACTTCAAAAGCCTAGTAGAACAGCAGCAGTGATGTCAGCACAGTCAATAGGCAGGTTTGACCAAATTCAACGGCTAAAATTGTTTCTGCGATATCTTAATCGTCCGATGTCCGATCGGAGATCCATTTTCGCCTACAGACTCATTTCAACCAGATCTACGCAATGGAAGCAGGTGATTAGCTGTTTAACTATCAACGAGGATGTTTGACAGATTGGAGCGTAGAAACTTGTTTTTGCGATATTAGAGCTATCCGGACTTGGATTTCAGATCCGTTTCTTCCAGCATGCTCGTGTTGATGCGATCTACAACTTGATGTAGAAATCTTGAGAAGACGGTTCAGGTCAGAATAGAGTATGCTCAACCTGGTTGTTGTTGCAAACCCAATAGTAAGAGACGCCGGCTTAGTTGCAAAGGATTTGCTGATTCAAATGAAGTTGTTCGTTTGGGGTTTGCATGCTTCCTGGATCGCATGTGATGTCATTTATTTTTCCAAAGCCGAAGAAGCAGCAAAGAGGAGCTGATGCATCAGTAATTATCAAACATTTGTTTGATTGATCGGAGGCTAGGTCAAATGGAGTTTTTGACTGCTTGGAGGCAGAGGTTGTTCTGCAATTGTGAAGTCATCTAGACTTGTATTCCCGATCTATTTTGCTTGCATGCTTGTGGTGGTTGAATCTTTATAGTGCTGTTGAAGATGGGGCAGGATGGTAAGTAATTCAGATATCAATATCACTCAGATTCGTCAATGGATTCGAGCTTTAAGTTCGAGGTAGAATTTAACGAGAAGATAAATTTTGCTTAAAGTTCATATGCTGGTTCAACATGTCAAAATGTTGAAGGAAGAAGATTGCATCGTTGATGCAGTGACGTACCATTCAGCAAGGTACATGAAGACATTGCCGGTTTTTATCTCCTGGTAGCTCGAGTTGTGCGGAATTCAAGCCAATGTGGAGATTGTTGGGTTTATATCTTATATTCTGATTTAGCCGGATGAGTCTGCTAGGTTAGCTAGTGACTGGTTTAAAGTCAAGGTATTTTAATAATTGTACCGAGGCTTTCTTGATAGCCAAGAAAGCGGAGATTATATGTGTGTATAATCTGTAACCGTAGATCTTGCGTTGAAGCGATGTGAGAGCTCTCTTGCCTGTGGTATTCCCACACTAAGTAGGAGAGACGATGTGAGAGAATGAGAGTCTCTGTATGTTCTACTTGTGATAGTAAAGATGATCGTTTCTGTGCCATGGATGTAACCCTATTTGGGTGAACCACGTAAATCTCGTATCTATTGTGCGGATTGTGTGTTCTTCTTATTCTTTTTTTTTTTCAACATCAATTCCCCTACTCCCAACCCCAAATAGGGCCCCATATAAGCCCCACATCAAGGTGTTCAAATTGATCCAGTGCGAGAGTAATGCACTGGATCAGTATATGTAGAAAATTAAGTAATACATTTTACTGTATAACTAAATTGGGGGAGCAATTGCAATCGGGACCCAAGAACCCCTGCTCAACCCATCCAAGTGCCGATAACTATTGTCACAAACTTTGAAACTATGGCTTTATAAAATTATTGATGCATTTTCAAATTTAGAATGTTTTAAGAATAGTAAAAAATAATTTACTTTTATGTTTCCGCTGTTCCATTTCTGTTACTGTATTCTCATGATCATTTTTTCTTATGACACCATTATGTATGAAATTTAAATAACCAGAAACTACACTTTGATTATATCATGATATTAATCATCGACTATGTACATTATGACACAATACTAAATTTTTATTCCTAAATGAATTTACAATATCATGTTATTTTGAAAACCTAGTCAATTTTGGAGAGCAGACGGCATGCGGCAAAGGGCGGCGGTCTTGTACATGTCCTGCTCCTTGGCTACGCTGCAGAGTTCAATGGTGTGGTCAGCCATGGAAAGAAAGCACTTCTTTCAAATTGGAGGCCCACCGGTAGGTGCTCGATCACATTTGTCTGGCGGTTGAACGGTTCCTGAATGAGTCTCTCCTTAAATTTCATTTCCTTTATATCCATAGCATTTATTTAGGTCACATTGTGATAAGACACCATTTTTTTCACAAGCATTTAAGTTTCTCACAAATCAAGTGACATATATATAAGGGAGCGCTAGTGCACTACACAGCACCTAAGCCCTTCTTGGTTGGAGCTTATTAAGATGCATAATGATTATGAAAGTATATTGGATGGAAAGATCCATATGAAACTTACCTATATACAAAGCTTTGAGTTCATAAAATAATTTTAATCTTTTGATTCATGACCATAAATTTTATTGGTTTAGAAGCATCATTTTATCATAATTTCAATTTAATGGTGAAAAAAATTTGGATGAATGTCAAATTTGGACTTATGACCATTGGGGGAGTATGAAAAAGACTAAATTCACTCAATATGGGCCCCATTACCTAAAAAAGGAGAAGCGAAAAAGGGTTGCTTTTAAAGTAAGGTGCTCGTTAGAAATTCTCATATATATATATATTTATATTTATATATGTTGGGGTGTATATGGTTTGCATTTAATCTGATTGGGCCTAATTCATTACCAATCTGTCACCTACGGATTAACAGTTTTGTTATTCATAATTAATCTGTTGCCCATTAAACATTGAACCAAACTAAACCGTGGATTAACGGCTCGGTTCGGTTAAAACCGATTAATCCATTTTATATGAAAAGTGAATGGTTGAGATTGAAAATTGGATGATGAATAGCTAAAAAGTTGCCTCTTAATATTTTTTATATAAAAATAAATAAATATATATTTTATTTCAGTGGTTCAGATCAGTTTAAATCTGCGAAGTAAGCGTAAAATTCATCACGAAACTGTTACTAACGAATTACGATTTTTTCAATCTATCACCAAACCATTAACCATCGGGTCAGTTAAAAGATTGCAAATCGGATCGGATCAGATTAGTTTTACCGATTAACAAATTTTTTGTACACCCCTATATATATACAAAATAGAGGTTCCAAATAGACTTTGTGTGTGTGTGTGTGTGTGTGTGTGTGTGTGCGCGCGTGTATGTATATATATATCTCCAAATCCTATAAAGTGCATTTCTCTACCTTCATTGAAAAAGAGAAAGAAAATACTTTTTACTACCATGCAACAGGCCTTAGATACGTCATTGTTAAACTTTGGGGGGGGGGGGGGGGGGGGGGGGGGGGGTGTGTTGGTTTCCAAGGTTCAACCTTGGCTTCCCCTCTCTTTTTGCATATGCAAGTTTTTCTATCCTCGCTTGTGTGAGTGTGAGTTCGTCTCTCCTCACATATACGAAATCTCTCCCCATGATTGCGGGTAGCTTCTTCTTGTATGTACGAGTCTCTAGGGGACTAGTCTTAGTAAGTTGGGATTAAAAAAAAAAAAAGCAGCTTAGGGGTCACGTATTTTCACCTTTTTTTTAAACGGTTTGCTATCACTTATTTTCACTTATTAATTACCTAGTAAATGACGCACATTCCTAATGGTTAGATAAGGTCACAGTTGTTTGGGAATAATCAACTGAGGTGTGAAATGATAGATAATTGAGGCCATTTCCATTTTCTAATCTAGTTACCTAAGGAGGAAATAAACAATTATATATGTCACTGACGTGAAACGCTGGGGGCGTCAGCCAAAACAAGTTATGAGCTCAGACCCTTAACATAGTTTTTCCACTTTTGTGGGCTCCAAGCTTCTTTATTGGTGAGATCTAGGTAGATTTTGTGGAATTTTTCAAGAAGTCCGATAAAATTCAACCTTAAAGATCTAAATTTGTGTAGCTTTATGGGCCGCGAATTCATGATCAGTATCATTCAATTCTCATAATAATGATCATATGCAGCAAGATGTTCAGTTATATATATATTAAGTTTTTATTTATTTTAAAAAATTTGAGAAATAATTCAAAAAATAAGCACAGCTAAAATCATAAGATTACTTATTTACTCATATGAAAAAGGGAATTTTTGTAAACATGGTATTATGTTTCAATATTCGCATATGTACCATTTGAATATATAAAAGCCCGTTCATATCCCATCCGTCGGTAGCAGGCGACTCTTATGCGTGTTTGTGCAAGGAAGTTAAGGACCGTGTTTTTTATGGAATTTATTTCGCGGGAGAGATAGGGATCATGTATTTGTCCCATCAGTTTTTTGTATCTATTACGCACAAAAAAATTGGTGCATAAAACAACTGAAGAGTGGTTGAAGTAAAATCAAAGTAATTTGCCTCTTGATCATGAAATCCTCTTATTGTACGAATTCACTTAAGCACAATTGTGCAACACTGCAGAAAACAGGTGTTGTGGACAATTTTAGTGGAAAACAATTTTACACACTATATTACGCATTGCAACAAGATGTTCTTGAATTCCATCTATTTTCAATGAAAAATGGCCATCCAAACATATCTACATATTACATGTGAAACAGCAAACATATCAATTTACTAATTGTAAAACACCCTCACGTGTCGGATGATTTCACATGTATAATTTAATACATGAAAATGGGCCTATAAGAGGTGTTTCGTTGAAGGAATTTCTTATAGAACTCTTCATGTTGGGTATTTATGGCCGAAGTTTAATCGGTGTCCGGTTAAATTTTAAATACCATCTTTGATAAGTATAATTCACCCTTCACCCCAAACCACCAAAATAAAAATAAAATAAAATAACCACAACAATACCACCACCACCACCACCACCACCACCACCACTAGAATTTTGGAAACCAGACATTTGAAGTGGCATTCCATCAAGTAAATTTTCTAAATTACTTAATCTTAAATGCGATATGGGACATTTACGTTATGTATTTATAGGATGTGATTGGAAGCAGGATGGGGAGGGTTGAGAATAAGCAACTTTTTGCATCTTATACCACTTATCTCTTGTTTGTATTTTTGTGCTTGGAATTATATTATCCAATTCCTGATATTATAATGAATTAATAGTTAGAATGGGAGCTTAGATAATCCCACCTGAGAAGTGTAAAAACTTGAGTTGGCTTTGAGTGGGCGGAGAGATTATATTTTTTAGGTCTTTTTATCCATTGTTTTTCATTTATCAAGACATAATCAAACATGGGATTGAATTCATCCATATAATAAATAAAATCTCATCCTATATAATAATACCATTGGAAGGGCTTGGATAATCTTAGCTATATAATCTTAGCAAAAATTAATCCCGCTTCCTAACATATCCATAGTGTTCACTTATGCTGAATTTTCAACAGAATTCATAATTCTATACTCTTTCATAATATAGCTGTTTTTTTATAGATTCAAAATATAAAAAAAACGCAAAACGATGGATTTCTCTTCATAATGAACTATCCATACCAAATGATGAAAAATGAAATTTATGGGAGATTGAAACACATTTTCATTCTTTTTTGCGGAAAACATAATAGAGTCTGTGCACCAATATATCCCATAAAAAATGCATGTCCTTCTCGGTCATGACCAAATTAATGGTGGCCGACTTCTTTTTCAAAGATAGGGCCTTGCCTCCAGCTGCCCAGCTGTGCTCATGTTCGTTCACGTACATACGTTGCTTTACTTTCTGATTTTGATTGATGGAGACTTCAATCTCCACGTGTCAATGAATATATAAGATATTTTAGAAAATAAAAATTTTGAAAATTATTAAAAAGTATTTTTTCCCTCTTTTTATCCTCCACTTATGGTATTTTTTTTAAATAGTATTAATCATTTCTCCACATTTTTTATCTCATATTTATTATAAACGAAGCATTTTTTACTTTTAAAAATATCCGAACACTATCGCACACTCTTCTTTAGAAAATATTTAATTTTGATGATGTTATGTCACATGTCCGTTCTCACCCACATAGGCCACTTGGAGCCTCCAATGCAGTTAACCATCGTAATAATGGCTCTAGCGAGTGGGAGCAGCGACTGCGTGGCAGTGACTTATAAGTCTAAGTTCAGAAAATGAATATTTCCGACGTGCTTGGACTTGTGGAGCCTCAGTGTCTTTTCTTTGGTGGGTGATGGGCATACTAAATTTCTGCCACCTTAGCCCAGGGGATCTCACATGTTACTAGAAAGTCTCAAAATTTTAACCAGTCATTTACTCGGTGTTGTAGTCCCCATAGTGCGGAACCCCCTGATAAAATCGGAGGGATGGTTGCAGATTAATCATGGAGGATCGACGCTTCTTCTAATTTCCACTCTCACCAGTTCCTATGTTGGGCTAAGCCGATCCATGATAGTACTCCTTCCATGGAATCTCTACAGCCGAGCTACAATGATAGTTCGAATAATTGATTTCTTTCTTTCTGTTTTCCGTAGGTGCTGAGATCGTATGTGAGATTTGTACATGCGAAAGGTAATGAAAAATCATAGATAAGCAGATACATCTTACACATGTAAAATAATAAAAATTTGCACAGGCAAGGAGATTAAATTTAACATGTGAGGTAATTATAATTGTCGTCCACCCGATGGGTAGAACAGAAAACCGTGTATTTCAAATAAAGATAAAGCCGAGCCTCCGCATGTGGGCTTAGGGTGACAGAGACTTCAGATCGGACAGTGGTGCTCCTTTGGGAAGGCCATCAACTGCCAGCGAATTGTCTTTTTAAACATTGTAAAAATGAGCACGATAACTATGTGTTGATAAAATTTGAAAGGAACCAGTGATACTGGTGTCATGAAGTGAACTATATATAGAATAGGGCAGGGTTCTCACATTGATTATTGCTATATAATTTATAAATAGGGGCAAAACTTTAGATCTATTTCCGGTCATCAATGAGGCAGGCCAAAGTTACGATATAATCCATCTGCCATCGGTGGCGGACTGTAGCTGTTTGGATGAGAGACGAAATAAAATAAAATTAATTGATCAATTCAAGAAAAAAAAAATAGAAAATGGGGTCGAAAGTAAAGGCACATAATAATTCAATAAATACCCTTAAAAAGCACTAAATGATAAAAAAAAGTACGCTTAAAAGGCCCTAAATAACAAAAATACAAAAGAACAATTTCTCATCTTTTAATTCGTTTTCTCTAAATTCCTTACAGAAACAAATAGGAACAATAGAGTAAACCTGAGAATTTGAGCCCGACACATTACAGAACAAGTCCTCACAAGGGCCCACCAGAACCAACATTCCAAATGTCCAATTTCACAATTCTGAGGCTAGCAAGCAGTCTTAAGTCTTAACGTGTCAATCTTTGAATTTGCTTTGGATAGTTAAAACGTACATTCCTTTGGAATTAAGTACCTAATGGACTTTGAGGTTCTTACACAGCGCCTACCTTTCACATTTTTATTATAGCAGGACTCTAGACATTACAAGAATATATGATGACTGACAATTAGAAATACAATATGATTCGAAGTAAATAAACATATAGTCACATTCGTAGTAAAAACTAACTAAATCACGTAACAACATGATCTCAAGTGAACACGTAATTCTGCATAACATATTCATTATTAGAAAGATATCGGCAGCTTCCCTTTTCTACTCATCCTTTATCATTGTCCTCTACTCGGTACCGTTCAATATTTCAATCCAAATCCATTATCTATTCTAATGCTATAAATATCCCCACCCGGCTCACCACTCGCATCTCAGCTTCCTCTCCTCTCTCCTATACCCTTTTCCAACTCTCTCTCTCTCTCTCTCTCTCTCTCTCTCTCTCAAGAAGAAGAAGAAGAAGAAGAAGAAGAAATAGCAGAAAGGAGGGAACATGAAGCAACTACTCCGATGCTTGTCTAGAGACTCCGACGGCTGTCAATACCTCCTTGGCTACGATTCGTCCTCCCCTCCAAGACCCACCAAAAGCCACCGACCCGACTCGAAGCTACTGAAGGTGGGTCGCTCCGGAACAGTCCCAGAAGGCCACATCCCAGTTTACGTAGGGGAGGAAAAGGAGAGATTTGTGGTGAAAGCCAAGCTACTGAACCACCCCATGTTCATGGAGCTGCTCAATCAATCTGCAAATGAATATGGGTACGAGCAACAGGGCGTCCTCCGAATACCTTGCAGAGTTTCTGCTTTCCAACAGGTCTTGGAGACCTTGAGACATTAATTTTCTCCTCTCTCTCCCATCTCTATTCGTCCAAGTTGTTGAGCATCCTTTCTTACTTCCCTTTTCTTCTTTAACCTTTTTTTTTCTCCTGTTTATACTTTGCGCCTCTCCAAAGAAAAAGGAGATCGATGCCGAGCTTGCATTCTTTCACTTTCTCTCAATTTGTTTTGTTCGAGTTGGGTGTTTGCCTTAATTGTTGGGCATAAAGATTCCATGCTTCTGTCTCTAGGGCTATTTGTGTCTCCAGGGCTATTTTGTGAATGGCCGACCAATATTTTCAATCTTTTTGTTTTTTTTTTTTTTGGTTTATCATTGTGTTGAGATATCAAAGGTCCAGTGAACCTAAGAGCGATTTGTTGGAAGAAATGTTCTCTCCTACGAGCGCAATATAAGTATTCCAATTGTGGGACTCATTAAGATACATGAATATCGATGAAAGGAGGTTAGGCTCGTAAGGCATACCTTGATTATAATATAAAAAAAATCTCAATATGAACAAGAGTGAGCTAAAAACCTGCACAAACAGATTACTCTAATCTTTGACTCAACAATCTTAAAACTTTATGGCATCTTAGCCATAAATTTTTTATCAACCAGTGAGTGAAGGTTACATGAGTCAATGTTTAATTGGGCTTAATACCACTGCATGGGATAAAAAGATTTTCTAACGAGCTACACGAATCAAAAGTGATCCAATGAAGTCCAAGATTCCAAGCAGAACATTTTCTCCATTGTTTATAGAGTCCGATATGCCATTGGAAATCATGTTTATGAGGTTTGTCGGTTTTTGGTAGCATGTTATAAAAGTGGGACCACACATCAAACGGTGATGCCAAACGATAGAACATTTTCTCCATTGTTTATAGAGTCCGATATGCCATTGGAAATCATGTTTATGAGGCTTGTCGGTTTTTGGTAGCATGTTATAAAAGTGGGACCACACATCAAACGGTGATGCCAAACGATATGATCGATCTGGTCCAACTAGCTGTTTATTTAGGTTGAGGTTATAATTATGTTAATAAATACATAAAATGTATTCTAAAACATATTAATCATAAGAACCCAAAAACGTAAAAAGGTTTAAAATAATGATTCCTTTATCAAACTAGCATTCTTGAGTTACGTTTTGAAAGTTTTAATAATATAACTAGCGACAATTGTAAGTTTTAAATTATTTTGAAATTTTATTCATCCACTCATCATCATCATCATTATCATCAAAGTCTTATCACAGCCATATTAGGGTTGGCTACATAAATTATTTTGAAATTTTATTCATCCACTATATAAAAAAAATATTAGTTTGAATACTTGTGCAGGATAGTTGTAGAATATGTAGAGATTCCAGTTGAACCAGATTGGACTAGCAAGTCTAGTCCTGGTCCCATAGGGTAATTAAAGCAGTTGATCTTGTTAATAACCATAATTATCAAAAGCTCAAGCTCATAGTGAAAGGCATAACAATGTATATTAACAGATCTCATAATGTTATTTTAAACACATAAATCATCAATTTTGAAGACAGCAGTTTGTAGGGATCTCTATATATTTGAATATGAAAGAGGAATTTGGAGATCAACCATTTAGAATTGACATCTTTCCCTTCATCTATGAAGCAATAGTCATGCAAAGGCCTTATGTTTCATGCCTACCCACACCCCCCCTCCTATCCAAGTGTGGGGTACATGGATCAAAATAAGCCAAAAGACCAACATGAATAGGAATATGTCTCGAGGGATTCTCGTACATGACCCTCCAGCTTTGGTACCATGTTAATAATCAAAATTATCAAAAGCTCAAGTTTATAGTGAAGTGCATAACAATGTATATCAACAGATCGCATGACGTTATTTTGGACAAATCACTCATCAATTTTTGAAGAAAATAATTTCCAAGGATCACTATATATTTGAATATGAAAGAAGGGTTTGGATATCAACCATTTAAAATTGACAGGTTTCCCATCATTTATGAAGCAATGGTCATGCAAAGGCCTTATGTTTCATGGCCAAGCAACCAGGGGTGGTGCAGCATTGTGTTCAATGGTGTCAATTTGAAAATTTTTTACCTATGTATCAGTTTATAATTTTGGGGGGTTTTTTGAAATTGACCCTGGTAAAAAATATGAAAAATACTGAAGATAGCATTTGGAAAATGTTTTACATGTAATTGGAAAATGGTATTGAATGACCCTACTGACCTAAAACCCTAACTACGCCATTGCAAGTGTCAGATTGGATGAAAGAATTGATTTCATTGATAATCAACTATACACAGGTGGTATAAATAGATGCTAGGAAGCTATTCTAGGAAAAAAATATATACAGAGAATAATTTAGATCCTACAATCTCTCCTATAATTTTGCAGTTGACTTTGTCTTCTAACTAAATAGGAATGTACAGCTCATTTGATACTCCCCCTCAAGTTGAGGCATATATGTCATCCATCCCCAACTTGCTAAGTGAGCTGTGAAAAACTCTACCGGTGACTGCTTTGGTGAGAACATCTGCAAGTTGATCTTCGGATTTAACAAACGGTACCTCAATGATCTTGGCCTCAAGTTTCTCCTTGATGAAATGTCTGTCAACTTCAACATGCTTTGTCCTATCATGTTGTACTGGATTATGTGAGATGTCTATTGCTGCCTTGTTATCACAATGCAGTTGCATGGCATGTTTGGGTTTGAATCCCAAATCCCTCAACAAATTCCTTATCCAGAGTAGCTCACATACTCCATTTGCCATACCCCGATATTCTGCTTCAGCACTTGATCTTGACACCACCTTTTGTTTCTTACTGCGCCAGGAAACTAAATTGCCTCCCACAAAGGTAAAGTATCCAGATGTTGACCGCCTGTCAGTTACCGAACCAGCCCAATCTGCATCAGTGTACCCTTGAACATCTAGATGACCATGCTTTGAGAACATCAATCCTTTTCCAGGAGATGACTTCAGATATTTTAGAATTCGATTCACAGCATCCATGTGTGCCTCACTTGGTTCATGCATGAACTGACTCACCACACTCACTGCATATGCTATATCAGGTCTAGTATGTGATAGATAAATCAACTTCCCGACAAGACGTTGATATCTTCCTTTGTTGGTAGGTACTTGGTCAGGAAACTCACCAAGTTTATGATTCACCTCCATTGGAGTATCAACTGGTTGGCAAGCTAACATTCCAGTTTCGGTCAAAATGTCAAGGATATATTTCCTTTGTGATAGAAATATTCCTTGTTTTGAACGAGCCACTTCAATACCCAAAAAATACTTCAGAGCACCAAGATCTTTCATCTCAAACTCATTGGTTAAATGACGTTGCAATGCCGCTTTTTCCTCTGGGTCATTTCCTGTAACCACCATGTCATCAACATACACAATAAGGGCAGTGACCTTACCTTTCCTATGTTTCAAGAAAAGGGTATGATCTGAGTTACTTTGCTTGTAGCCAAAAACCTTCATTGATTTGCTGAACCTTCCAAACCATGCTCTGGGTGATTGTTTTAATCCATAAAGAGACTTTCTTAGTTTACACACCATGTTGTTCTGACTGGACTCCATCTTGCAATCAAATATTTGATGAATCTGAGTTTGCATATAATTTTGAATCAACTCCATTGTATAAAACTCTCTATTTTAATAAAAATTTAAGATAGGTGGCAAAGTTTGTAAGTCCTACTTATGCTACCATATGGAAAAGGTTTTGGAGATGGATGACTAGATAAAGAATCAGAGAGTGTGTGTGTGTGTGATGAAGTAAGTGAAAGGTCTAGAGCCTTTGTACATTGCTTATTCTCATTGCCTCCTAATAATTAGTTGGGCCACATAAAAACACCCTTCCACATGGTCCGCTGTATTTAGTAGTGACAAAAAGCTCCCGGTAGTTTAAATAGAATTTGGGCTCTTGGGCATGTTATGTTACAATCCACTCCATGGCACATGCTGCTACCAGTGTTGGCCAGGACTGTCCTAGACCGCGTTCCCTTTTCCACCGCACGCGGTTCTACGTACATATTCTGTGACCAGGGTGCTGGAACTGGCCAAACAATAAGGCCTCATTGGCCCCGTACATTATAATTTGGGTTCACCCTTCTTACATTGGGTTTAAGCCCGACATCCTTTACTGAGTTAACAAACAAGTTGGATTATTACGCTTTTTTATATGGTTGAAAATATTTCCTATAGGACACAAATTGGGCCCCCTAGGAAACTTTTCTTAGTCAGCCCTTCCACATAAAATTTTTCTTAGAGTCTTAAAAAAGAATAAAAGCTAATCCAAATAAGATCTTTTAAGAAAATAAAAGAAAGCTTTAGTCCCAATCCTTTAGAAAATTTAGATACTACACTAGTTAATTTCTCATTTATAATTTATAACAATAAAAAAAACTCAAAACAAGAGATGTAATCTGACTCAAACTAAAAAAAACCTCATCAGACTCCTAGTATAAAATGCAAACCGATCAAATGAAGGAGTACTCGTACTTCTCGTTAACATGCATATCCAATGTTAGATAGATATCAGGCACCTTCCTTTTCCTACTAATCCTTTTGTCATTGTACCTGACCGTTACATTAGTCGGTAGTCGGTTCCCTTGGATTATTTTAATCCAAACCCCATATTCTAGTTCTATAAATATCCCCACCCTGCTTACCACTTTTTCATCTCTCTCACCCTCCACTTCCTCTCCTCTCTCCTATTCCTTTTTCCAACTCTCTCTCTCTCTCTCTCTCTCTCTCTCTCTCTCTCTTTCTCTCTCTCAAAAAGAAGAAGAAGAAGAAGAAGAAGAAGAAAAAGTGAACATGAAGCAACTACTCCGATTCTTGTCTAGAGACTCTGACTGCTCTCAAGATCTCCTTCATTGCTGCGATTCGTCCTCCCCACCAAGACCCACCAAAAGCCACCGATCCAACTCCACGCTAATGAAGGTGGGTAGGTCGGGAATAGTCCCAGAAGGCTACATCCCAGTTTACGTAGGCGAGGAAAAGGAACGGTTCGTGGTGAGCGCCAAGCAACTGAACCACCCCATGTTCATGGAGCTGCTCAATCAATCTGCAAATGAATATGGGTACGAGCAACAGGGCGTCCTCCGAATCCCTTGCAGAGTTTCTGTTTTCCAACTGGTCTTGCAGACCGTGGGACATTGAGACCTCCCCAGATTAAATCTCTTTCTTCTCTATCCTTGTCTTGATTCATCTATTTTTTTAAGCTTTTTTTATTTTAATACTGTATATACTCTGCGTTCATGGGCAGAAGAAGGGGATCATGCCGAATTGTTGACAGCTTGATTTGTTAACTTTTTCTCTGTGTCAATTGTTTTGAGTTGGTTGTTTACCATAATTAAAGGGCATAAAGATTCCAATATGTATCTATTCTGCAGGATTATTTAATTCTATTTTCATTCGTTTATCATTCGGTACATATGTTTAGCGTCAATCACAGGCGAACCTATATATATTGATGTGAGGGCAAACGCACCTGTTAAATCCCGATATGCTTTTAAAGTAATAACGAAAATTTTAATTTTATTTCAAAATTTTACAAAAAATGCTAAGTCCACCCCAAATCTCACTTCAAATTCTGTGTTTATTTCCTAAATAAAATTACCTATTATGGTCTGCACCCCTCAAATGAAAACTCTAAATCGGCCACTTGTCAGTTGAACTAGTTTGCATTGCCGATATGCCATTTTAAGATCTCAGCTATGTAGTGCTTAGCAGATAAATTTCCATTTATAAAGTAAATACCTGAGCATATATTGACATTGTGTCCATGAGTTTTGGTTACTTACTATATATAATAACATTTGGTTGTAAACGTCAGAGCTTTATGCATCTATTTAGAAATATTCTAGTTATAACTACCAAGATATGCCGGTTCTTAGCATGATTAATATAATTTATAATATTAAAATATAAAATCTAGATTTATAATTAAAATAAAAAAACATTTTTTATAATATTTAAAAAACCAAGGTTTGAAAATCACCGACTCGGACTCAATGCGTCTAACTCAATTTAATGACTCTGAGTCATATTAAAAAAATATTTTAAAACAGATCCAACAATTATAAGATTTAGATATATATATGTATTTACATATACTACTAATAATAAAAAAATTAAAATTAGTAAATTATTGCTTTCAATAAAAAATTCTTATAACACACTGAGTATACTTTCTTATGGGGCCTCCACCTACTTGTGTATGGTGGTAAAGGTTTGCATTTTATCATCGATTCTAATCACGTGATAAACATTTGATAAGCTTTCATTACACGAGTGCTAGTTGTTATGATTAGAGCCAAACCCAAATCGGTGACTTTTAGTGGGGATCCTCAATTTTATGATCCACTAAGATAAATCAAAAGCTAGACCTTGATAGGAACTCGTGAGCACCATTAATGCTTGAGGGAGGAGATTTAATATTCAGAATTGATAATTCCAAAACCAATAGAAGTCAACTTGTCAAAAATTTCTAAATTTGCAATATATATATAGCTGATTATTTTTAAAATGAAATCTCTAATAAATACCCTACCCATGTTCGTGAGGCTGCGTTGCATTCTCATTTCCATATACTAGTGGGGACAGTCTCAGATAAAAGGATAAAAGTTCTATCATTTTGAGGAAAATTTTCAAATAAAGCCCTAATGTTTTACCTTATTTAAAACAAGGATATAAGTTTTAAAACTTTTCAAATTAGTCCTTCAGTTTTTCAAAAAATTTCAATTAAGAACATCTGTCCATATAAAATTAATTTTCGGCAATTTTTTCCCCTGTTTTTTTAAAATACCCAAATTATCCTTGATTAAAATAAAATTTCCATTCAAATCTTTTATATCCTCTTCATTTCTTTTTTTTAATATATTTATGATAATCAATGACAATTTGCATTTTCTCAATGATTGGCTGCATATTGTGGTTGTTGAAACTTTGGTATGGTTTTAGAAGAATAGTAATTTGGTATTTTAAGAAAACTGAGAGAAAAAGTAAAAAAAAAAAAAAACCTTTAAATTGATGAATTTCTTAAACTTAAATTTTTGAAAAAATTTAGGGACTAATTTGAAATTTTTTAAAGCTTATGTCCTTTTTTATATAAGAGGAAACCTTAGAGCCTTATTTAAAAATTTTTCTTATTTTTAATCGACTTCTCTACTAAAAGGAAATTCAGAAAGTGCGGTATTCCAACGTTACATCACACACAAATGCGATCCAAGCAATGTGCTATCACATGAAACTCAGTGATCTTTGAGTGGGAGTCGGATTCCAAATTGTGTGGCCCCAATTCTTCCAATCATAATAGAAAGATGGTTCCATTTTGTGACGTGGAACGCACAATTGCTTGCACATCGATATGTCTGTTACCTTTTGTCCTTTCACATAGAGGATACTCAAATTTGATAGGTGGTTTTTGTTCGCCGACCATACTAATGGGTTGTGAGGCCTACTGTTAATCCCTTCAAGCCTTCCATTTGTTGCATAGAAGTTTACACATTTAAGTAAGTATATAGTTGATTCAATAGTCCTATCTACTTAAATATATGTTAAATTTAGGTGTGTAACTATTAAAAGGTCTTTGTCAATTGTAAGATTTGAATTGATTTTTTTTAATTTTTTTACAACCACCTTACCTACCCCCAAAAAAAAACCCACAAAAAAAGGAAAGAAAATTTCCTGGTCAGCCACTAAATCCCACCGAAATATTCTCCAATTATATAAAAACTTTACTATGCATTGCAAGCTGCTAACCATTTAGTCATGGTTGATTAATACCCTGGTTTTGACCAACTCAGCCGCTTTAACGTCAAATCCATTAAACCTGCACTTTACATACTCAATTGTGTTGTGGACTACAAATTTGACTATTGAGTCGCTGCTTCTGAGTGTGTGACTAATAGAATGGGAACATAGAAAAATCCGTGAAACTTGCGCTTCACATGTTCAATCGTTGATTACTAAATTTGACCAATGAAGGTTAGCTTGTGACTAATAGGATGGGACCACCTTCACTAGTACAGTACGAACGCTAGACGGACCACAACAGCGTGTAGGCATTCCCAGTTCATTTCATAGAGGCCAAATTAACTTTATACAAAATCACAGAAAGAAGAGTCTTTCCATGTCCAACCATTAGTTTAAAAAAGTTTCAATAACTCTAGCCAACTAAGAACCGCCTTTACTCATAAATGCTTTCTTCTCTAATGTGCAGACTCCCTCTTGGATCCCAACCCCCTTAATTAGATTAAAAAATAAAAACTCTAACCTACTAAATGATTTGGTTTAAGGTATCAGCCAGACCACTGGTTATCAAATCCGAAAGTAGGTTTAAATTATTTTCATCATGATGTTCTAATCTTCACAGCTTCGATTTTTTTGTTATCAGGAGTGCTTTTAAGGTAACACTTAACTAACTTACAGATCAGGGCTACTGTATCACACTATGTCCTTAAGACAAAATTTGTCTCTCGCAGTAGTGCTGACAATTTGGACGATTGTTTCCAAGATACAATGATCTTTCAACGAGTAGCAATAGCACTTTTTGCACGTTGCGACGAACTAAACTCTGACAATGTTACTCTCAAATCGAATACAGACAATAATAGGAGAATGAGAGAAAGGAAATTCAATGTGCCAAATTGGAATGGACTGAACTCCTATTTATAGCCAATAAGGTGACTGTTCCAAATAGTCATGTAACTATTCACTAGTGTTAAGCAATGCAACTCTAGATTGAGTTATGACTTTTTGGAAAATACATGATTGTTCAGTTGAAAAGATATGACTTTGAGCTATGACTTTTTGGAAAAGATATGACTGTTGAGTTGAAAAGACATGACTATTTAAGGCTTTGTGACTTTTGGCAAAAAAGTATGTATGGGCTTGTACCTACCCACGAGTTGATCCAACCCAACTCAACCCGGCAGACCCGGCCCGGCCCGTTTAGTTTTCCTACAAGCCAAGCCTATTGCCATCTTTAACCAAATTCAAGGAGATAACTTTGGAGTCAATTTCTCATTCACTCCTTAATGGTTTTCATCAAATAATTGATCATTATTATTCTACTCTTGAAAGCAAACACATTTCAACCTGGACCCGCCACAAAGGACTAGTGGGTCCCATATTTATTGTGGTCCAAAATTGATCCAATGACCATTGTGAAACCCATTTTTAACAACATTGTTTGGTGTGCCTTGCTAGTAATATGATTTTCTAGCATAATCTTTTCTTTATAATAGAACCTACAGGATCTCAAAACTGCCACTTGAGCTCTGAACATCCAGGGTGTAGACCCCACCCTATGACCAAGTTAAGCAATTCAAATTCTTGACAACTTAGGTGTTGTTGCTCATTTGGCTCACCACTCTGATCAATTTAAGCTCTTCACACTTCTTATCTCCTCCTATGAATTATCACTAACCCATTTTGTACATTCATCTGAGTTTTGAGTTCTCTATAAGCGAAGACCATATTATGATTGCAATGTACTCTTAATCTTATTCTACTTCTTTAGTCCTCATTTTCGTGTACTTGAATCCAATACACTTTCACCCCAAAGAAGAGTATTTTTACCCCCCCTAACCAGCTGAGCAATAGGCGACCATCATTCCATCAATTCTGAAAGCAAAGAATAATTAGAAAAAATCAAGTGAAAATTAGAACATATATATTTATAAATTTGTAATAATGGAACCAAGGGCCTTGTGCTGGTATCTTACTTGTGCATATTCTTCATCTGCTTGTTCTCTGTGTCCTTCATATTTTCTGCTTCATATCTTCGGAAGACATGCATCGGGTCAATCTAATCCCTCTTGTAGAATTATTGTTCTTGATATTCTGTTGGGTTTCACTTTCACCCCGGGGTAGCGGTAGTCGATTTTCTTTTCAGATTAGATCCGATGTTAGTCTTCTCTCATGTTTTTTACTTTCATAAATACTGTATGCCACCTAATTGACAAACATCATTTCTGTGCCGGACGTGTGGGGCCGTCCTACACCTATGTACGACCCAAGCAACAGGCACACCAACCACTCCTGTTGGATATATATTCTATCTGGTCGGCCAAAGGTGGACCAGAGATATTCTTAATGTGGAAATTCATAATTGAGGTCTTTGCACAAACCTCTAGCTGTTCTTTAAGTACTATTTCCCATAACCTCCTGAAATTATTTGCTATTGTAATGAACAATTACGAAGCTCCTTGATCGTGTAAAAATTTCTTGACGAATTTTTAGCAAATGTATATTTAAATTAAAGGACAATGATTTTTTATTTAAAAAATGAAAATTAGATATAAAAAAAGATTTACCCAAAACAAATCTTCTTCGGTTAGGGGTGGAACCATGGACTTTCCCCCTGCCAAAACTTTTTTGGAATTTCATCTTTCTTTATGTGTGGTCCCTTATTTTCTCAAGAAAGGTTTTCCAAATCGTTCACTATAGTGATATCTTAATGCAATAGATGGTGCTATGAGCTATGAAATACTGATTAAAGTTGCATTTACTCTTCTTTTTTTCCCCGTTGACAAAGGTGTCTAATCTCTTCGAGAACCGACTATTTCTTTAGTTACATGAAGTCTCTGCCTCTCCCATGCACATGGTAAATCAGACTTTTCCATATGCAAGTGGCCCAAGGAAGAGAGCATGAGTTTAAAACCACAACCCACAGTTCCTCAGTGGGGTCCTAGCCAAGTGTACTAACCTCACAGGATTTATTAAAGATACTTGTGTATTGGATTACAAATTTCCTCATTCACGGTCCTAGCATTTGCTACTCAAGATATTATCAAGCGTGTTTTAAGAATAGTTAAAAATTGATTTAATTTCTATATAATCAGAATAATTATATTTTATAATTTCCTAGCCTTGTTTCATTCTTATACCTCATATTCTCATGTTAAAATTTTTTTATTATTAAAAGTATACGTCTAATAATAAGATCTGGTAAATATTTTAAAAACCTGGTCAATTTTGCAGAGTATTAAAGGCATGATCATGTACATGCACTGCTCCTTGACCAGGTTGTATAGTTAAAGCTTGTGCTCAGCTTGGATAGAACTTCTCACAATGGAAGCCCAGTACCGATAGGTGTTCGATCACAGCTGCCTAGAGGCTGATGAACGACTCCTGAATGAGTCTCCCATAAATTTCTTTTATAACTGTAAAATTTATTTTGCTAATATTGCAAATAATGCAGAAGACACTTTTTTATTTTTTATGTTTTCAAGCATTTATATTTCTCACAGTGTCATGTGACATGTCTTTTTTTCTTTTAATGAGAAAAAACAGGAGTTCCAGACAGATTCTCTGCCTTTTCTTTTCTCCACCAGCATTGCAAAACAGATCAGAAAGACGAGTTATCTTTGCTAGCATGGAATACACTTTACACAACGCACGCCCACCTATGTAAATTATGCGCATACATAGCGATTAGGCATGATCACATTTGGTTGTGAATTGTATGTAAATCTGGTCATTGTGGATCTCTGATAATTACGTAAAAAAAGTAGTAAAAGATGACCTTCATAACTGTTAAAATACATATTTTAAATCAGAAAGGGCAATGGGTTGGGCTTAAACAAGGACCCGCTCTGACCCACTCCTATTAGGGGTGGATTTAATAAGACGTTGGTAGGGTTTGGATCGGATATGATTTTTTACACATTAACTTGAGTTAGTTCGGGTTACATCATGCATCAATCTGCCCTGCCCTGCAGTGGCAAACCCACATTGTGGAGAGAGGGGCAATTGCCCTCCTTAAACCTCTATTTTCTTTAAAATAGGAAAAAAGGATATTTAAATTGCAAATGGCATGTTTCATGTTTGTGCACTTTTCCTCTCCTCGTCTCTATATTTTTCCTTTTTGCCCCTCATCAAACTTTTTTTCCTTTTTGGTAATAATAGAATTATTAAAACATAAGCATATTTATCTCTTTTACTTTTATCACGAAGACCACTCACCAAATGACTTTAAGTACTTATTTTTATCACTCTGCTTCCTTTTTTTTTATTCCTCCAATAAAATGTATGCATTGCTAGCTTCTCAATCATTTTTTCTTTTTTAAATTTTTTAATGAGTGAAATATCCAGATCCACTTAAGTTTGACACTCATTATTAGCACATTTTAAATACTTATCCATTTAAGTTGTTGTCAAACCTAAATTTTTAAAAATTTAATTTAAAATCTGAATTAAATTAGATCCACTCTAATTTTTAAATAAGACATTTCATTTGGCTATAACTAGAAGTGCAAAAAGATTATCCGCACTAATTACATGCCGAAGGTTCCATCAACCTAAGCATTTTTGTCTAGCAGTGGATGATTTGAACTCTAAACATTGGACAAAATATCAAGATTTTTTTTTCAAAATCATCCCAATAATATGATGTTCTAGCAAATAAATTAATTTGATTTTTTATATCAATAATCATTATATCATAAGTCAATATGCTAAAATAAAATAATTTTTAATTCTTCTCTTATCTTCCAAACCCATTAATAAATGTTGTTGGATGTGGAGAGCGACACAAATTCATCAATTTTATCATCTTTAAGGAATAATCTAACAACTAGTTTACTAGAAAAATTAGATTGAATGTACAAACTCAAATTTTAATATTATGGTAAGATATTTTTTAATTTTTTTTATTTTCTCATTAAGAAAAAAATCTTTTTTGCACCCACTTTAGCCCCCAAAGAGAAAATCTTAAGTCCACCACTGGCGTCCCGTGTATCTTTACTTCACATATTATGTATTTTCATTATATGAGAGCCTAATAGTTCAAGTAGCAATGAGAAATAATGTTTTCTTAGACTTCACATGTTCAAATTCCCTATACACATATGTTTTTAATAATTTTCAAAAATATGTAATAAGCCTTGGTCAAACACGACCTAACTCATGTTTGCCATGGGGTGCGTTTAGTATGACGACTATTTAACCCATCACGGGGCATGGCGGGTATAGTATTTCATAAATACCGATCGGGTCGGGTTCGGGTCTGCCCCCGTTGCTATCCTTATTTTAAATCTTCATAAGTTATGAGAAATTTCTAAAACTTTAATAAATTTCCAACATAGAGATCTAATTTTGTGAACTTTGAGTCCTCAATTTGTCTTTCGAACCATGCAATATTCTCATATTATTGATAGTATCAAGTTGTTTAATTCCACATCTTAATTTTTAATATTTTGAAAATTCTTTGCATAAAAAGTCACCAAATCCAAGCACTTCTAAAATCATAGGATTACTCATTTGCTCATTTAAAAATATTGACTTTGATATACATAGTAATTTATTTCACAAAAATAATATTTTAATATCTACATTTACATATGTAAAATATGTTTTCCTTTCCCATGTTTAATTGGAAAATATTGTTCAATCTGGAACAATAGATTTCAATAGAAAAATGTTAGCTTCCTATTGATGCTCGACAAGTAATTGAGAGCTTGGGATTTTGTGCTTCAGACATTTCTTTTTTAGAGAAAGAGAGGAATCCTACATTCATACCCATCCAAGAAAAAATATATCAACATCTTCACCCCTTGAGAGATTTTGTTTCCTTTCTTTTTATTTTTTATGTTACACTAAAGAGTGAAACGGGAAACTAGATGGGAAATCAAAATAACTGTTTTATTTGCCAAATCCTCTTGTCTAGGGTTGAAACCTAAATATGCCACTTTCTCCATATGTGCAAGCATCCTATCCCACGTGTGTGTGCTTTCATTTTAGAGTGTGCAAGCTTTTTTTCCCCACCAGTACAGATTTTGTTTCATGCATATGCGAGCTCTCTTGGGTCCCTAGGCCAAATTGGCTGGAGTTAAAAAAACAAAAAATGACCTCTTAGTCATCACTCAAACTGCACTTGATTTTTCTAATAACAAAGACGAGCGTTAAGAATATTTTTTTTACCATCTAAATTCTTTAAATTTCATAAGTGGGCATATTTATGTAGCGTGTGAGCAAAAAAAATTCACAAACCTTCAATTTTCAAAGGAATGTTCTGCTTTGTTTTTTGTACTCCAAAAGAAAGGCGTCTTTTGGTAGATTCACAAAAAAAAATGATAATTTTTTAAAATTTTCATTGAAATTTGTCCACATAAATAAGAAATATTTTTTTCTAGAAAACTCAAAACAATCATTTCATTGCTTTTATACGCACTCAAAAAACGCATTCCCAATATACGCAAGGGATCATAGGGATATTGTCATGGATGTTCCTTAACTCTGCCTACATCGTCTAGGTAATTTACTTATTAGGTGAATTCAGGTAAATGATTACTTTTGAAGACCAAAAAAAGGAACATTTTTTAAAATTATTAAATATGCATTTTTTGACTTTCTGTTATTTAGTGGCATGTATATTTTTTTTTCAAATGATGAGTTGATTTTTAAAGTTTAATACTTTTTATTTTTTGGAGTAATTTTTTACTTCAATTTGCTTTGCAAGAGAAAAGAAAAATCTAAGCAAGGCAGGTTTTTCTCCGTTGCCCTTTCGAGTTCCCCCACGATCCCAACGTTGGGGGAAAAAAACATCTCTCCAACAATGCTTTCTGTCCAAAGTAAAGGCTCTTTTGAATAATTAATGATGAGCGTGTTCTATGTGAAGGACAAGGAGATATGTGTGTGCTACGGCTGATATGCCCCTTTCCAGCTCCCAGCGTGCTCTTGTTTGTAGACGTACATACGTTGCCTTTATTTCTGATTTTGATTGGTGGGGACATAAGGATTCCAATACAATTGATTTGTATGTCGAGAAGATTTCTTGATTTCTACCAAAAAAAAAAAAAAAAACACAGAAGATCTCTTGATATTTCGGTGATGTCATGGGGAGCTTTAAAAATCTACACGCTACTGTCTCAAGAATAGTTATGGCCGAAATATTTTGTTTTGATAATTGGCCGAAACGAAATACAATTTCAAACTTTTCAAGTTAAATATTAATTAATATTAAAAATTTTGGTCAATTTCGGCCAAAATTTCGGCCGAGACCATTTCGGCCGAAATTTTGGATTTTGGAAAAAATTATTTTTTAAATAATTTTTTATTCTTTTACTTTTTCAACATTTATTTAATTTGTATTTCTTATATTTTCACAAAATGTAATTCTAGAAAAATTTATTAGAATGGGTTAAATCCTTAATTTTTTAAAAAATTTTCCTACAAATATATATACATTATTTTTAAAATTTTTAAGAAAAGTTTCACCGAAATTTCGAATTGGCCGAGACTTTTTATTTTGGAGGCCAAACTGAAATGGGTCCGAAATGATAATGGCATATTTCTTTGTTAGAATTTTTTATCAAACTTTACGATATTAGGACTTTCCTAAAAATAATGTGGTAGTTTTTTTTTAAAATATATTTTATCACATCATTTGGAAATGCTATGTTTTTGTAAAATACGTTTTTCAAAATCTAAGCTACTTTTTTTTTTTTGAGAAAAAAATCTAAACCACTTAAAAGGGTCTCAAATGCTTTAGCCAAGTGTTGAGATTCTAGCCCTTTTGCTTTTTGGTGGCATTTTAGAATCGTTGAGTATTAAAAAAAAATTCAAGGATTTCACCACCAAATATGGGTAGGAATTCTTGGACGTGCCTTTTTATCAAAGGTGCCGAAGTTGTTGCTTGTACTAGAGTATTAAAAGATTGTGAGTCTTTCATTTTTGAAAGTAGTTAAAAACAAAGAAATCAAATATAAAAAATTGGTAGGTCATCGAAAAATAAATGATCACCTAAGTATTTCACACTTATCTACATCTTTACCGTACACCCTTCAACCCTTCCCATTTTATAATCTTGAAGCCCATTTGGTCATGAATTTCAGTGTAGTCAATTTCCAGGCAAACAAATATACCCTAAACTTAAAATGAGAATAGTTTTTTATTAAAGATAAAATTAGTATAGTTTTTTTGATAGCCCAGCTTAAGAAGGGCTGGGACCTAAGATTAGCTTGGTATGCCCGAGAAGAAAGCCCTCCTAAGTAAGAAGGTAACCCGTAGAAGCGGGAGAAGGGGTCCCACCAAGGTTTTAACACTTGACGTTCCCAATGCAAACATGGTGGTAAGGAGCAATTCTTGATAAACTGAGAATAGTTGAATGTCACCAAATGTCATTCCATTGACATAAAATGATAATGCATTATCACCCTAGTGAAATTTTTGTGTATTTATTTATTTATTTATTCTTCACCCTAGTGAGTTAAATAATCGGTATTTGGGCTTCCTATACAAATGTTTACTAATTCCTCGCTTCTTGAGTCTACGTTCACACAGCCGATATTAGTAGGATTTCGTTATGAAATAGGGCAATAGGCCCACATACCCTCACTCTAAATTTCATTCTATATGTTTCATTTCTTGTCACTTCATCTTATTGTAAGATGTTCCTTGCCCCCGTACCAAAAGCACCAATTTGAAAATCTCCCAAGATGTTTCATCAAGGCGATTTGGCAAGGATAATATAGCACAAAATGTTTGGAAATAGTTAAAAAAAAACACAAATACTAGGATACAAGTAAAAAAAAAACCTTTCAAATCCGATGCAAAAATAAAAAAGTTTATAAAATTGAATGAATAGGATTTCATTAAGAGCGACCAATATTTTAAAAATCAGGCTAAACCAGTATTTTGTCTAATATATTTTTTATATTAAAATTTTTTAATATTTTAAAGTTCATAGCACCTTCCGAACAACCCAATTTAAAATCTATAACATTCTTCAAAAATTGTTAGACCACAAAAATATTATAATATTTTAATATGAAACTATTTTATTTTGTACTATTTAATTCTTGTAATATTTAAATCTATAAATACTTTATCCCGTAAACATCCAAACAGGCTTTAAATCTGTTTGTTTAGGAATGCTAATATATTATTTGCCTTCCCCCTCGTGACTAAGTCAGACAATAGAGAATTTAATTGCACTGTGGTCCACTTTCATAGGGCCGTAAACCCTGGGGGAATTGTCTTCTTGCTTTTACTTTGGTAAAATGAGCACAACGATCCCATGTTGATATGAATTTGCAGGATTCTATGATACATCGGTAAGGATTCTCAAAATTGACTTTTGGTCAGCCGTCCACAAAAAGTGTGACTCGCAAGAGCAGGGTTATGCCGTTGATTGCCCTGTTATTTAAGAATGAGGCAAACTTTATGAGTTCAGATCCTCTAATTAAAAACTCCACGATATCAAGTATCGCCACATCAATAGTGGGCAACTAGACCTAGCAAACGGGTCGGATTCACCAAATTCAGGTCAGGTCAACTCAAATCCGAATTTGTTAGTTCCAATCTTAACCTGATCAATTTTTAAAATGGGTTAAAAACCTTTAACTTACACACGTGGCGGGTCAACTTGACCCGACCCGGCTAATCCGAATTTGATGTGGGTTGGGTTAGCTTGACCTGACTTAATATATTTAATTCCCATTTTGTAAATGATTTAACTCATTTTATGTAGCTCAATTTCATTTGTAAAGTTCTCCTTATATCCAAATTCATTTAAAATATTGTATTAAGCATGAATTTATAATTTATCAATTTTCAATGTATAAAAAATGGTGAATTTATAATTATTTTCTAGCCCATTTATTGAGAATTTGAGATAATCTCTTTTCAATTTTATAATTCCATATTTGAGTATAAATATAAGACTCATTAATGATATTGTATTTCATTTATATCCATATTTTAGAAGTAAACTTATATGCCAACATAAAAATAAAAAACACATATTACTATTTCAACTACAAAAACATCATATTTTCAAATAGAAAATAAGTTTTATATTCTAAGTACTAGAATTTCACATAACTCTTCAACAAAAGATTAAGAGTACATAGTTTATCGCCCACATGAATAAGAAAAGTCACATAAAAATTAGAAAATCATAGCAATTTAGTAAAATCTAAATGAGAAAAACTGGTTAAGGCGGGTCAACCCTAACCCGGCCTCTTTTTATACGGGTTGGTAAACTCTAACTCTAACCCAACCTGTTTTCAAATGGGTCGGGTTAAGCGGGTCAGAAACGGGTCAGGTCGGGCTGGGTTGGAGGGTCAAGCTGAATTTTGCAAGCTCTATGGGCAGCTGGCTTGCATTGCCCATAAAATTTCCTCAAATTATTTCAATTCAAACTTTATATCCATTTCAAGCCATCAATAGGCCAGTCAATGTAGGCATGGTCCAAGTACAAGGATCTCGGGTTAAAGCCCCCACCAATAACCAAATATAATTTAAAAATCAGAAGAATGCACATCCAATTTTTGAAAATTAATGTGCTTTTTTTTTAACATTTGTCTCCTAACAATTTTTTTTTATTATTTTACATATAGCCTGCAAGGAGAATTTTCTAAGTCCACCCCTAAATCCACATTTCAATCTTAGGGTGTGTTTGGATGTGAGGTAGATTAAAGTAGAGTAAAAAAAATTTTAAATTCAAAATTTCCCCCTTTTTTATTTAAAAAACTAAAATTTCCTCATTCTTTTTATAAAAAAATCAAAAAGTTATTACTAAATTACAAAAAAAGTCTCTACTTTTTATACAAAAAGTTAAAAAAATTTCATAGCAAATAACTAAAAATAAAAAGTCATCAAACTTCATCATATATTATTTTTTCTTAATTTTAGGTTTACTCTACTCTATTTTACTCTACACCACGTCCAAATACACTGTTAATCCTAGTAATACTCAGCTGTAAAAAGTTCAGGTCGTTTAATATTGTGACTCATAAAGAACCCACCTTCAATCTAGACCATAGGATATTGCTAGTGTTTAATTAAAGGTGTCAATGATGAGACGTCGCGGAGTTATCTATCTCTTTGCCAGAGTAATAGTTATCTTTCATTTAAATTGGGGGCCGCTAGATCCATGATGTCAATTGTCCAATTTAACGGTAGAGCAATTCTAAATCCAAATCAATTTGGTCTGAATAGGATACAGGGATATTTTTTGAAAAATCTTATAAACTCCGATCTTTTGTTCATAGTGCCCTTTTACCTTATATCTGGAACTTGTACAAATCATTTGGACAGAACTGCTCGTTCCTTTTTCATAAGCAAAATCAATGTACGCAGTAGTGGACTTATGTGTTAGTATGTAGCTGTGATGGCACCCACATGATTTGATAAATTTCAAATATTAGATATTAAAAATATTATTTTAGTATTTTACCCGTTATTGCCCGCACCACCCAAATAAAAATTCTAGATCCACTATTAATCCTACGTCTCTTTTCATTAAATGGGATTAGACTAAAATGATAAATCATATTTTTGACACATTGAGAGCAAAGATAGAAACAATGAGTTTCTTGCATCAAAGGAGTTTCCTTATGAAAATCTTTCAAGCTTTCTCACATGGAAAAATGGGATTAAAAAGAAGAAAATTTCAATATATAAATTACACTTTTATATAGGAAGAATTTTTTGGATAGAAAATATGATAATAAAATCTTGGGGTTTTCAATATAATATTCTTCGTAAAGTCTTTTAAAACAATAAAAAGCTAATCCTAATGAGATCTTTTTAGAAAAAGAAAGAAAGCTTTAGTCTCAGCCCGATAGAAAAATTTAGAGACTACATAGTTAATTTCTCTGTTATAATTTTACTTAGAATAGTCTATTAACAATAAAATTATTCAAAATAAGAGATGCAATCTGACTAAAACTAAAAAACTTCATCACATCCCTAGTATAAAATGAAAACCTGTCAAATTAAGGAGTATTCGTACTTGTAGTTAACATGCATATCCAATGTTAGATAGATATCAGGCACCTTCTTTCTCCTACTAGTCCTTTTCTCATTGTACCTGACCGTTACTTTACCCGGTACCCCTTGGATTGTTTTATTAACCCAAATCGATATTCTACTGCTATAAATAGATAAGCCCGGCTTACTACTCTTTCATCTCTCTCTCTCTCTCTCTCTCAACAAGAAGAAGAAAAAACAGAGCGAAAGGAACATGAAGCAATTACTCCGGTTCTTGTCTAGAGACCCTGACTGCTCTCAATACCTCCTTCTTGGCTACGATTCGTCTTCCCCACCAGGACCCACCAAAACCCACCGAACCAACTCCAAGCTAATGAAGGTGGATCGCTCCAGAAGAGTCCCAGCAGGCCACATCCCAGTTTACGTAGGCGAGGAAAAGAAGCAATTCGCGGTGAGCGCCAAGCTACTGAACCACCCCATGTTCATGGAGCTGCTCAATCAATCTGCAAATGAATATGGGTATGAACAACAGGGCGTCCTCCGAATCCCTTGCAAAGTTTCTGTTTTCCTACTGTTCTTGGACACCGTGGGACATTGAGACCACCACACATTAAAATTCTTTCTTCTCTATCTTTGCCTTAAATCGTCTACTTCTTTTAGCGTTTTTATTTTAATACTCTGCGGTCATGGGCAGAAGAAGGGGATCATGCCGAATTGTTGACAGCTTGGTTTGTTGACTTTTTCTTTGTTTAATTTGTCTGAGTTGGCTGTATACCTTAAGTGAAGGGCTTATAGATTACTATACGTATCTATTCTGTAGGATTATTTAAGTCTGTTTTCATTAGTTTATCATTTGGTACAGATGTTAGTTACCAGAGCCGGTTTGTCTTGCCGATGTGGCATTTTAAGATCTCAGCATTCTGACACCTTTATGTAGGGCTAAGCAGAAAAGTTTCCATTTGTAAACTAAAACCTAAGCATATATGGATATCATGTCTATGAGCTTTGGTTAGTTACTAGAGCTTTATAAATATTCTAGGTATAACTACCAAGATATGCCGGTTCTTAGCATGAATAATGAAATTTATAATATTAAATTATAGAATTTTTGTTTTATAATTAAAATAAAAAATTATTTTTATAGTATTTTTTTAAAAAAACCAAGGTTTAAAAATCCGCAACGCAGACTTGATGCATCACTCAATCTACTGACTGAGTCATGTTAAAAAGTTTTTTTAAAACACACTGAGTGTACTTTTTTATGGTAAAGGCTTGAACTGTCATCAATTCTGACGACTTGATGATCATTTGATAAGCTTTCATTATCCAACATGAGTGCTAGTTGTTATGATTAGTGCCAAACATAAATTGGTGACTATTAGTGGGGATCCCAATTTTATGATCTACACAGATAAATCAAAAGCTAGACCTTGTTAGGTCATGAGCACAATTGCTCGGCGGAGGAGATCTCATTTTCATAATTGATAACTCCAAACCTCAAGTTTCTTATTTATGAGTTCACCCAGTCTTTGACTTAGTCTTTTCCTAAAATAAGGTTCCCAACGCAGATAGAAGTCAACTCGTCAAAAATTTTCAACTTTGCAAAAAAGAAAAAAAAATCATATAGTTGATTAATTTTAAAATGAAATCTCAACTAAATACCCTACCCATATTTGAGATTTGGTGAAGCCGCGTTGTATCCTCATTTCCATATTCTGGTGGGGTACTCTCACATAAAATGATACAAGTTCCAATATTTCTAACCGTCTTCCGTACTGAAAGGGGAATTCAAAAAGTCCCCTATTCTAGCGTTACATCACATAGAAGGGCAGAGCTACCAAGGAGCGGCTGAATGCTAGAATGGTGCAGCGCCCTTGCTAAATACATATGTGGGTCCAACCTTTGGAAAATCCAAACCTATTATTAACCTCAGCATCCATTGTTGTGATCAAATAATAAATTACTATTGAAATTAGCAAGAAGGTTACAGTTGGATCAACTAAACTTAAAATCCATGATTAACTTTCTTGACCTTTCTCTTTTTAAGGGGCAGAAATGGAATGAGTTTCTCATGTGTGAAATCTAGTGATCAATCCATCTGTTGACTCACTGAAATTGACTTTAAATATTCATATACAAAGCATAGAAGGGGTCTTATGGTAGTAGAAGGGCTTGGATTTTACAAAGGTGAGCCCCACCCATGTATTCAACATGAGTGCTACACCATACAACGATGTAGCGGCACTAACCCATACTGTACATTCATTTGAATTGAATTGCAAACTCATATGCAAGCCTAGGGGAGCTATGCCCCCTGCCCCAAAGATTTTCCAAAGCCTCTTAAAGTTTTTGATATTTTTTTAAACTTTCTATGCATATGGCCCCTAAGATTTTACAAAACCCTTTTAAGTTTTTAATGATTTTTAATATTTTTACATCTAGCCCCCCAAAATTTTTAAGAAAATCCCTACATATTTTTAAAATTATAATTATCTTTTATATGTGGCCCTCCCAAAAACTTTTTTCTAGATAGTGCCAAAGAAGAGTGTTTTATTTTTTTTCCTAATTAGCAAAGTAATAGGTGACGATCATTGCATAAACTCTGAAAACAAAGAATAATTAGACAAATAATCAAGTAAAAATTAGAAAATATATAATGATTAAATTGTAATAAAGGAACCAACGGCATTGTGCTGCTATCTCATCTGTGCATATTCTTCTTCTGTTCGTTCTCTATGTCCTTCAAAATTTCTGCTTCATATCTTCAGAAGACATTCACCAGGTCAATGTAGTCCATCTTGTAGTATTATTGTTTTTGATATTCTGTCGGGTTTTACTCTCACCCTGCAAAGCGGTGCCCGTACTCACTACTCAATTTTCTTTTCACATTAGATCCTATAATGTTAAGTCCTATCTCATGTTTTCTCCTTTCTTAAATGCTGTATACCACCTAATTGGCAAACATCATCCGTGTAGGAATAGAGGGTTGTCATGGTCCATAAGGCCTCCGCTCTCATAGTGCCAACCAGAGAGCCAATCAAGATTCGATCTCTAGTAGGCGCCCTTTGCTTTCCAACTCTTGGCCGTTGAGCCATTCAACCACTAGAAAAAAAAAATCATCATCCGTGTGAGGCCGTCCTACCTATACATGTGCCTAGCAATTGGCACACAGCCACTTCTGTTTGGATATACAATTTGTAAGGGTTTTTGTATCAGTTAATTCATGGGTTGGACAAAACTTAAGTCCATTGGTTTGTATTTTATATATCTTTTAATATGGACAGTGGTTTGAGTCGCCGAATACACTAAAGTGAAGAAATTAAAGAAAGAGTGATAATAAATTAAAGCATTTTTTATGGATAACATGGTTTAAAAAGGTTATATCTCACAAACCAAATGTTGGATATGACATACTGCTTACTATTTGAAAGCTTGTCTTGAAAAGGTATCCGTAGAGCTTAAGTTTGCGTCAATCGGAGCTAAAATGATAAAGTTATGGCCTCGGAAAGTTTGCAGAAATTTATGCTGAATTTCATCCTATCAATTTGGTAGACATCCGATCGATCTGACATAAGACAGTAGCATAATCTGATCGATCGGACTACTACCCAATAGATCGGATCTGTGTAGAAAATTCTACTGACTTGTAATTTTTCATTCTAATTTAAAAGGAAACTTACCTGCTGCGTGCGAACTCCTTTTCTGATTGAAATATACTTATGAGGTGCAAATTTTGGGCTATGAGAAGGGGTTTTCTCTTAACACTACGGTATGAAATACAGATCTCATTGTTCTAAGTAGAGATTACCTATTGAAAATCATCTTCTCTAGAGTTTTTCGTTGAAGAGTTGAAGGGTTGAAGTTTTTCTCTAGAGATCTTTGTCTTCTACTTCTGTGAGTATGGAAGATTGTTATAAGGAGTTAAGTGCAATATCTAGAAGGCATCTAGATGCTTTGATTCATAATAGAGAATGGCAGGGGGTCAATGCAACATAGGTGCTGAAAAAGGAAATCACAATATCCTTAGATTGTGCGACAATTGGATAAGTTGTGAGTATCTCTTGTATTTGTGGTATAATTTATTGTATTTGATTATCGATCGTAGTTTTTTTCTTGGTTTGAGTTTCTACGTAAAAATTATGTCTTTTTATGGTGTGTGCTTTTGTTTGATTTATTTCTAACGTAGTTGTTTATTTGTATACATGGTATTGAGAATGATTATGTTAATCCATTTTCGAGACTCCCCCAAAACCATCATAATCTGTCTGGTCCGACAAGATGGATGGGAGATATTGTTAATGTGGAAATTCATAATTGAGGTCTTTGCACAAACCTCTATCCATTTTTTTTTTCCATGGCGTCCTGAAATTATTTGATATTGTAATCAACAAATACTAGTGTTCAGAAGCTCCTTGATTGTGTAAAAATTTCTTGAAGAATTTTTTTAGCAAATGCTTATTTATAATTAATGGACAATGATTTTTTAAAAATTAAATTTATACATAAACAGAGGGATTGATCCAAAACGAATCATCCAGGGTTCGAGGTGGAACCAAAGGGGCAGGGGAAGGCCATGGCCGACTGTCCCCCTGCCAAGACATTTTTAGAATTTCATGTTTCGTAATGTGTGGTCCCCTATTTTCTTAAGAAAGATTTCCTAGATCGTTCACCGTAACTAGTGATTTCTCAGTCCAATAGATGGTACTATAAGTTGTGGCACATTGATTAAAATTAATTTTTTTTTAACTGCTGACAAGAGTGCCGGGCCTCTTAGAGAACCGACTATTTCTCCACTACATGGGTTATGTCAGACTTTTGGATGGGCAAGTGGCGGCAGCGAGAGGGCACGAGGTTGAAATCACAAACTCTGGTTGCTGGGCTGTGATCTTAGCCACCCGTGCTACCCCACGAGGTCTGGTAAAGCTGTCTTGTTCATGTATCGGATTACAAATTTCCTCGTACACAGTTCCAGCATCTGCTGCTTGAGATATTTTCAAATTTAGAGTGTTTTAAGAATAGTAAAAAACTTATTTAATTATATGATCAAAATAATTATATTTTTATAATTTCTCAGTCTTGTTTCATTCTTATTCCTCATTTTCTCATGCTAAAATTTTTTTATTATTAAAAGTACTCGTCTAATAAAAAAATCTGACGATATTTTAAAAATCTTGTCAATTTTGGAGAGTACTAAAGACATGGTCTTGTACATGCACTGCTCCTTGACCAGGTTGCAAGAGTTGAAGCTTGTGCTTAGCTTGTATAGCACACTCCTGTCACATTGGAGGGCCACCCGTTGGTGTTCGATCACAGTTGCCTGGAGGCTGATCAACGACTCCTGAAGGAGTCTCTCGCTAATTTAATTTATAACTATCACATTTATTTTGCTAAGATTGCAAATAATGCAGAAGACACTTTTTTCTTTTTTATATTTTCAAGCATTTAAGTTTCTCACAGCGTCATGTGTGATGTCATTTGTTTAATGAGAAAAACAGGAGTTCCAAGCAGATTTTCAGCCTCTTCTTTTCGCCGCCAGCGTTGGAAAACAAAGAAAGAAATGATCTTTTTGTTATTGTGGAAAATAGTTTACACAAAAAAAAATGGTTATTAGAAATTCAGCCAAAAGCTCTGTAGAGATTGAAGGTCCCCTATTCAGCTGAATGCTTTGAAATTGAAAATTTTGCTTTGGTCTGGCATGATGCCCGGGCTGTGGACTTTTTCTTATTTTATTTGTGGGGTTTGCTCCATTGGAAGTTTCTATTCTCTTTGAGGAAATAGGTTTCTTTCGTATATTTTATTTCTTTGAAGAATAAAGATCTTAATTACTTTTCTAAAAAAAAAAGACGCTTATTGTTATTATAATTTTTGAATGGTAAGAAAAGATTTCATTAAAAGGGAGATAAAATATAGAGCACAACAACCCAGAAGAAAATGAATGGGGAACGTGTAAGAGAGCTGGACCTCCTCCAACCTAATTAGACAATTACGCCAATCCAATGAATCAGCCTCTCAATCCATTGCTTTAATAATACATACGCAATAGGGTTAGCAAATCTATCCTTATGATGGAAAATAATATAAATGGCAGTTGATAACTCCCTAGATATGATGATTATGTAAATTGTGCACAAATATGACAATTATGCATGATCACATTCGCTTGCGATTACATAATGAACCGTGAAATAGTATGTAAATCTAGGCACTATTAATTAGGAAGTAAAGGATTACATACATTAATAATGTGAAATGATGATACAAATTGCAGCAATTTTTGAGCTCACACCATTTTAAACATAGATATTTTTCCTTTCTTTACACTTTTGTGGGCTCCAGTTTGCAAGCCAAGCTCTTCATTTTTTTAATTAGTCTAATAAACCTTGAGATGTTTAATTACATATTTTAAATCTTCATAGGTTTTGATGAATCTGTAGAACTTTAAAAAAAAATTCCAAACATAGAGATCTAAGTTTGTGTACTTCTTTAAGTCTCCAAGTTGTCTTCCAAACTATTTAGTCTTCTCATACTATTGATTTGCACTAAGTTGTTTTGTTCCAGGCCTTCAATTTTTTAATATTTTGAGAAATCTTTGCTGAAAGATTGCAAACCAAACATATCTGAAATCATAGGATTACTAATTTATTCACATGAAAACTACTGATTTTAACAAATATAGTAATTTATTTCACACATATAATATTTTAATATCTACATTTGTATATGTAAAATCCATTTTATTATCCCATGATTAATTGGAGAAAAATGTTAACTTGCTTTTGATGCTTAATAGGTAATTGAGAGCTTCACATATTTATTTTAAAACTCATTTGTTAGATTTGGAAGAGAAGAGTACTACATTCCTGTCAAAATCCTCACCATCCAAGAGATTTTGGTTTTCTCTTTTAATGCCACCAACTAAAAATGAGCTGGATTTTTCTGTACGGACGAGCCCTACAATCCTACCAACCGTGGTTCTGTGCAAACGATATATTTACATCAATCTTGACTGTTCATTCACCGGTAGGCGATGCCATGTGAATTGGCTACACATTGGATATCATTCACCAATGACTGTGAATGCGATGGGAGACAGTTCAATAAATTCAACTAGAAAAACGTCATGAGAATGGATGTAATATACAGGGGTCAATTCTATCTTATCATCTGCAATGCAACATGACACATCTTGGGCATATTTATATAGCATATTCGCAAACCCTCAATTTTCTGAGGAATGTTCCACTTATTTGTAGTCCATAAGAAAAGCCTTTTTGGGTCGACTCAAAAAAATATGATAAGAAATTGATTTTTCATTAAAATTTGTCCACATCAGAAAATAAGAAATAATTTTTCCAGAATATCAAAACAATCTTTCATTGCTTTTACACAAAAAAAAAAGCAAAAAGAAAAAAAAGAGTGCATTACCAATATACTCAAGGGATCATGGGGTTATTGTTGTGGGTGTTCCACAACTCTTTTTGAATTATTTAGGTAATTTTCTTGTAAAGTAAATTTAAGTAAATCGTCACCTTAAAATTAAAAAAAAGAGATGGGTCTTATAAAAATATAAAATTTAAAATTTAAAAATTCATCTTTCTGGCTTTTTGTTATTGTCTGGCCTACAAAGTGATTTTTTTTTAAAAAAAATTTTAATTTATGAGGTGGTTTTTAAAGTTTAATGCTTTTCTTTTTTTTCTTTTTTTCTGTTAAAGTGATATATTTTTGTTTACTTTAATTCAATTTGATTTACAAGTGGATCAAAAAATCTGGCCGGTTCGTTGGTTTCTCTTTCGAGCTTTCGTGGAAAGTAGGGAAAGGAAGGCAAAAATGATTTGATAAGCATGTCGTTTTCGAAGGACAAGGAGATGCATGTGCTACGGCTGATAAGCATCTATCCCGCTCCCACCGTGCCGTTGTTTGTAGACATACATACGTTGCCTTTATTTCTGATTTTGATTGGTGGGGCCATAAATAGTTTCCATTCCAATGGATACATAAAGAAGATATCTTGATAAGCACCGGCCCTATGTCTTTGATGAAATTCATAGAATTTTCTTCTCAAGAAATTTGAAGTTCTCTAGCATGGTGGAGTTTCAAAATTCTCTATTGTATTTAAATATTTCAAAATTTTTTCTAAAATTTGAGTTGGAATTGTTAAATTTTAGAGATCATTTGAAACTTTTCATGTAACTTGAATTTTAAAATTCTTGTAAACAAAAACGGCATTTGCAAATATTAGGGGACAAAATATTACATTATATCCTATAAACACTAATAATTCAAATTCCTGATAGAAATTCTTATAAAAGAATAGACTCAATATATTTCTTTGTTAGAATTTCTAATCTTTTGATGTATTGGCACTTTTCTCAGAGTTATGAGATGGCTTGTTCCAGCATTTGCTAAAACCATATTTTTTTTTTCAAAAGAACTTTAAAATTTAAGCTACTTTTTGTTTTTCAAAAAGGCCCTAATATGGTAGCATAGTTCAAACCTACAACTTATAAGAGTAAACTGTGGTCGTCGTTAGCTAAGTTAAACATTGAGGTGTTAAATCTAAGCCACTTAAAAGTGTCACTCTGACAAGATTTTGAATTCTAAACCCCCTATTTTCCGGCAAAATTTCTTACTGCTCAAATGAACATTCACAAATTCTACTCCTATTACATGAGTTAGGAATTCTTGGACATGCTTTTTTATCAACGGTGTTGATGTTGCATTTTGTATTTGAATATTTACAAATTCCAAGTATTTTATTTTTTTAAAGTAGTTGAAAACAAAGAAACAAAATCAAATATAAAAAGCTGATAGTTAATCAACAAATGAATTAGTGGAAGATGGGCAATGAATTTCCTTTTATCACCCTATTATTTTATATTTATCCACATTTCTGTCTTTCATCCTTCAACCCTGCCCTATTAATAATTTTGGAGCCCATTTGGCCAAGAAACTTTTTTATCCTAACTAGTTAAGCTGCTAGGATCCAAATATAAACAAAACTCACAGAGACAAGGTAATATGGGCTCACGGATATTAAGGTACAGACACAACTTACACAGACAAAATTACTATATACTATTCCCTCATTGCAGGGTGAGTAATATTTGCCATAATAAAATGAGTATAACTACAGGCCCACAAATGTCATTCCATTCATAGAAAATGATAAGGCATTATCACCCTATAAATTTACCCTAAACTGTAACTGAGTATTTTTTTTACAAAAACAAAATGAATATAGCTGAAGATCCACAAATATCATCAAATGTTATTCCATTGATAGAAAATGATAACGCATTCTCACGCTATAATTTTGAGGGTTCTGTACACAGCTTCACTAATTCCGTGCTTCTTTAATTTACGTTCACGCAGGCGATATTAATAGGAATTCACTACGAAATTGGCCAGTAGGCCCACGTGCATACATCCTAAATTTCATTCTATCTGTTTCATGTCCGGTCACTTCATCTTAATGAAACATGTTCCTTGTCCCCCTACCAAAAGAACAATTTCACGAATTTGAATCTTTCTCAAGATATTTAATAAAGCCGATTTGGTATGGATAATATATCACAAAATGTTGGGAACAAGAAAGCAAGTAGGAATGCGAAGATAACAATAGAAAAATCTTCCAAACTCCATGCGCAAAAGTGTCTAAATTGAATGAAGAGGGTTTAATTAGGAGTCACTAACATTTTTAAAATCGGAATAAACCAATAGTTTGTGACCCTACCCAAATTGAATGAAGGATTTTTGGTATCCATGTAGATGGGTTGCACACTCACTGGCGGAACTAGATGGGGGCTTGGGGCCATGGCCGGCGCAAAAATTTTGAAAAAACCCTTTGACTAGTTAAAATTTTTATAATCATTTACATATGGTCTTCAAATTTTTCAAAAAAGCTCTTATATATTTTGAAAATTATATTTCTTTTTTATGTGGCCCTTCCAATTTTTTTCCCCATATAGTCCCCCTTTCCAGGTATAATTCTTGGATCTGCCCCCCGTGGGCACTAGTCCTCTATAATATAGAGTTTCAAGGATTAGCTATATAAATTGAATACTTAAAAATACATTTGAACGATAAATTACATTAGTCGAACACGACATTTATGCTTAATCAACAACATTGATTAATGTAGTGAAATTGCAATTAGAGCAACTGCAAAAGATCAGAATTGATGCTAAGAGAACTGGATATCAATTGTGGGCCCCACTGATGAATTACGGGGATTAACTGAGGATATGAGAGCTCCTAGGTAGAACATGTCAGACTGTACTCTGCGTGACATCGAAAACAAATACCTGGCATCGGGCAATCCTTTTTCCTTCCGGGCTCATGAAAAACCCAACATGAAAAAAAAAAATTTTTACTTTTTTTTTTATAACGGAGAGTGTCCTAATCCTTCCAGCCGAATTAATCCCTTCAGGCCTAGGTAGTGCTGAGTAAAATTCCTTGTGGCCCCAATGTATTAGTGCAATTCGAACTTGCAACCTTCGTAAGCAAACCGTAGTTCTAGAGTAATTAAGCTACCCCTCGAAGTCATCCTACTTGGATTCACAAACGACCAATGCATTATGCATATGGGATTGATTCCCCAAGGCCCAACAACTTCAATCAAAAACTAATTATCATGAATTAAGAACTAAGATATCCAATGGTCTTGCCAACTCTAAGGGCCCACTTAGGTCGACTTTTGATTAGTACAATCCATTTAATAATTTAAATAATTTTATCATTCCATGATCTGATCTGAGGCCTAAATGCCTAATGCTAGACTCATTAGACTACACTCATCATTGGAAAAAATAATCTGTAGTTAATACACCATTAAACTTTATCAAATTATGGGCTACAAGAATATGACTGAGCAACTTCTTCATCTCCCCCTCTTCAACAGGGAGTAGTTTTTAGGTGCTAGGTGCTTAGCACCAAGCACAACCACTCAATGTGGCAAGTATAGCCACAACTTGTGTGTGCATGGTGCCCACCTAGGCACCTAGCACTTGAAAATTTTACCATCATAAGGACACCTTTTTATCTACCTTCCTCCCATTGACTACATGCAATCCGCGGCAATAGAGCACTTTCTCATAAAATTATAATGTTGCAAATATAGAAATTATAAATATTGTTATGTTTGTTAAGGAATGTTAATATAGTATCTGCCGAGCCCCCGATGACTAAGTCAAAAAATAGAGCCTTTAAATGTACCGTGGTTCACCTCTGATGGGCCATCAGCAACCACCGTGGACTCATATTTTTGTTTTTACTTTGGGATAATGAGCATGACAATCACATGTTAATAAGGAGCGACAAATGTTGCATAAAGTGAACTATACAAGTGTCAATTAGACTTTTTATTTTAATTTTTTATGATATAGGGTACTCCTTGCCAGTTAAACCTTCATACCTTTGATCTTTGGCTCGAGCGTTACCCGATCTGACAAGTAAAAATTATTCTTTAAGAGGCATATACAAGTGTATGTCAATTAAACTTTTAATCATCCATCCACAAAAACACTGATTTGTAAGAGCAGGGTTATCACAAATGGGGGCAAAACTTATGCTTTTCGATAGGCATAATTTTTCCCATAGAGGACAAAGAGAATTCTGATAATTCAATTTTTGAGATTTTCAATGTAAAAATCTTCTTAAAGTCTTTTAAAACAATAAAAAGCTATTCCTAAATGAGGTCTTTTTTAAAAATAAATGAAAGCTTTAGTCCCAATCCTCTAGAAAAATTAGAGGCCGTATAGTTAATTGCTCGGTTATAATTTTACTTAGAACAGTCTATTACTATTTATAACAATAAAAAAATTGAGGCATTCGGCGGCTGGTGGCTCAACATTTCACTTTATGCCGAAAAGTCCACAATCTTTTCTCATAGAAGCATAAGTCTTTTTTTCAAATTTAAACACTTAAAAGTTCAAAACGCCCTCTCTATATGAATTTATCTGAGTTTGATCTGAATTTATCTAAGACTAAAATGAATTTATTTGAGTTTGAACTGAATTTATTTGATTTTCTGTGTAGAATTTGTACACACAGTTTGACTAACAACGTATGTTTAAGCCTCTAGTTCACCCACTTTTCAAAATTGTTTTAACTTGAAATTCTGCAATATGAAAAACTGCATGTTAAGCTTTAAATTTTTTAAATTTTATTAAAAAATAAAATAATTAGACTAGTCCACCTATTTCAAACTTTTTGCTAAAAACTATTTAGTTTTGCTTTGTGGTAAAATTCATATTAATTTTGATTATTTTTTTTAAATTTTATATGCAATATGGGTGTTCCTTGAAAGTTCTCGATGAGTAGGTTCCAAATATACCATTTTTAAAAAAAATTGATATCTTAAATAAAAGTTATGAAATTTCAAAATTTTAAAATTTAAAACACAAAAGTAGTTATTGAAAGGCAAATCAATCATGAAAAAATATGAGCTGGATAATTAGGGACCTTCGCCTACAATAAGTCTAGGACCTTTGCCTACAATAAGTCTAAGTAGCTGAGGCTACAACCCTTAGAGGGAATATCTGTGGACTATGCCTTTGAACTGTATTATAAGAGGGATCTCTAGCTAATTTTCTCATAAAAGGACTCAAAATAAAAGATGTAATGTGACTCAAACTAAAAAACCTCATCAAATCCCTATTATAAAAATGCAAACCGATCAAATTATGGAGAACTCGTACTTCTAGTTAACATGCATATCCAACTCTAGAAAGATACCAGGCACTTTCCTTTTCATACTAATCCTGTTCTCATTATATCTGACCGACCGTTACAGTACTAGGTACCCTAGGATTATTTTCATCCAAATCCATATTATAGTGCTATAAATAACCCCACCCTGCTTGCCGCTCTTTCATGTCTCTCACTCTCAACTTCCTCTCCTCTCTCCTTTTCCTTTTTTCAACTCTCTCTCTCTCTCTCAAGAAGAAGAAGAAGCAGCAGAAGGGAACATGAAGCAACTACTCCGATTCTTGTCTAGAGACTCTGACTGCTCTCAATTCCTCCTTCGCAACGATTCTTCCTCCCCACGAGGACCCACCAAAAGCCACCGATCCAACTCCAAGGTAATGAAGGTGGGTCACTCCGGGCGAGTCCCAGAAGGCCACCTCCCAGTTTACGTAGGCGAGGAAAAGCAGCGATTCGTTGTGAGCGCCCAGCTGCTTAACCACCCTTTGTTCTTGGAGCTGCTCAATCAATCTGCAAACGAATATGGGTACGAACAACAGGGCGTCCTCCGAATCCCCTGCGGAGTTTCCGTTTTCCAACAGCTCTTGGAGACCTTGAGCCATTAATTCTCTCTTCTCTCTCCCTATCTCTATTTGTCTCAAGTTGTTTAGCATCCTTTCTCTCTTTTCCCTTTTCTTCTTCATTTTTTTTCCTGTTTATACTTTGCGCCTCTCCGGAGAACAAGGAGATTGATGAAAAATTGTTGATAGCTTGCATTCTTCCACTTTTTCTTGCTTCTGTTTGAGTTGGTTGTTTGCCTTATTTGTTGGGCGTAAGGATTCCATGTATGTGTTCTCTAGGGCTATTTTGTGAATGGCAGACCAATATCTTCGTTGTCTTTTCTTTCGTCTATGATTTTGTAGTGATATTAAAGGCCAAGTGTACCTCTTATCGATTTGTGCCGAGAATGTTCTCTCTTCCAGTTGTGCCCACTAAAGCAAGATATGACTAAAGCAAGAAAAATTCCCACAATGAAATTATCTTAGTTTTTTTTTTATAGCCTTAAAGTTTAAGGACATCTTAATGATATTTTTTTTAATTTTAAACCAATGGTGACCGAAGGTTGAATGATTCATATAAAATTTGGCCTAATACCAGATAATTGGATAATAAGATTTTTAAGGAGCTGTACTAATTAAAAGTGACCCAAGTAAAAGCCCCATAGACATGTAATGCCCATGCAGTCCACTCCTAGCAGAACATTTTCTCAATTGGTAAAAGTCCCATACGCAATTTGAAATAAAATTTGTGAGGTTTGTTTACTTAGTGGTGTCAATTCAAACTTCAGATATGGTACAATTAGCCATGTTGTAACAAACTAACGATGGAGCCACATTGTTTTTATCGGTAATGAAAACTTATATTAAAAAAAAAAGGAAATGATACAAAGAAATAGAAAAATAGTCAACCCAACATTTATTTGTAGAAATGTTCTAAAAGTGGTACCACACATCAATCGGTGATGCCAAACGTTTTGATCGATCTTGGTCCAAGTAGTCGCTAATTTAGGTTGAGGTTGTAATTATGTTAACAAATAAATAAAATTTATCCTAAAACATATTAATCATGAGGACCCCAAAATTGTAAAAGTTTCAAAATAACGATTACTATGAAAATAACGATTCCTATGTCAAACTAGCATTCTTTTACGTTTTCAAAGTTTTTTAAAAACATAACTAACAATAATTTCAAGTTTTAAATCTAGCCTCTGTTATTATTTTGAAAATTTATTCATCCCCTATTTAAAAAAAAACCCAGGTAGTTTGAATTAGTGGGCAGGATAGTTCTAGAGAATGTAGCGACTCCAATTCAACGAGATTACACTAACGAGTCCACTCCTGGTCCGATAAGGCAATTAAATTAAGCAGCTGATCTCATGAGTTTTTTTTTTTGACACATAATTCATCAATTTTTTATGACAACAGTTCGCAAGGATCTCTATGTATTTTAAAATGCAAGAGGAATTTGGGGATCAACATTTTGAACTTCTTACGGATTCTACGAAAACTTATATATAGGATTTAGGGGACGTTGATAGCCCCATCCAGATGACGTATAAAAGGCATAGGTGAGGTGTATAGTAAATTTCCCATCAAATGTAGCAGTTCAAATCAGACAAATGTATTGGCCCGGTTCACTAAAATTTGTGTTTACCCTTCTTATAGATCAGTCTTTACCTCGACATCTTTTACTTGGTTGATAAACAGGTTGGGTTGGAAATGAGGTCGTTCATACCATTGACCAGCGACCCAATTCAACTTTACTATCTGGGTCGAACCTTTTAGCTGTGGGTTGGATTTTAGTTAGACATTTTCAACAATGTTAATGAATGATAAGACTTTCAGTTTGAGCTTATGCATGCTACTCTGTGCTCAAACCCACCAATTGTTTGCATTATGTGTAATAGCCTACCGTACCTCAATTCTATATATGACAACTCTTTTCAGTTTCCTCCTTATTTGGGGTCACTGTTGTTAGTCAAAAACATTTTACTACCTTTCACACCTACATCGAGACAATTACCTGATTTGACACATTCAATTTGTAATAACTATGGATTGAATTCCAAACATGTAGTTAAAATTACAATCAAGCAATGGAAAAATGATCTGATGTTGTTATCACTTATATAGTTAACTGATCATATCATACAAATAGACTAGCAGCTTACAAATACGAGAGCAGTGCAAATTTCACCTCTATAAGAATGATATGACCAGTTAGATTGACTATGAGTGAAGAATAGTTTTCATTTTTTTACATAATCCAACAGTGTAAGGCATTCCATTTGGAGGGAAATTCAGGATAGTAGAATGTACGAGCCTGGGTTTCGTTGGGGCAGGGAAGGGAGTTTGGAACACTATAAACCCATCAGTGCGCCACTGCGCCCATATTTATTGTGCCACGACCTGATCGATAAAATTTTACTCTGAACGGGGTTATGCCCCAGTAGATTGATCTCATTTAAAATATGTGATTAGAATAAAGAAAACTAAAGTCAAATCAGTTGTTTTCCACAGCATCAACAATATTTCCGTTCTTCATAAAACAAGCCAAGACTATGATTTCCTTTCTAATATAAAGTTGAATCCAACTTATTGAATTATTAAAGTAACCCAAGAAGTGTGTCCTATATACACCACATCATTTTCTAGAAAAGAGTTTAAAAGTGTTTTTTTTTAACTATATTCTATCACCTCTATCATGCTCTGGGCCCAAGATTAGGATAAAAATACTATGCCCATGACGTGCCACACGTATCCCGTGGTAATTCGCACTAAGTCATAGCAAACTGAATTGCCACAAGGAAAATTTTCCAATTTCTTATGAGAGGAAGATCTTTAAGCACAGATAATATTACAATAAAGTGCAAAATAACATACGACATACATTCCCATTATTGAGTACAGAAAAGAGGTATCAATAATTACCTGCTAATTAGTTCATGTAGACATCTATTTAAATTGAAGTCTTTTAAGACATGTATATAAGATATCAACCATGTGATCTAATGATAATCTGCCCAAATAGGCTCAAGTACAAAGAAACTAGTAATGGTCTTATGACTGGGGCACAAGTAATAAACAAAGTCAATGTAAGTCTTAAGTATTAGGGAAAGTGCAAGATGATAGTCAATCTTATGCTCCAAAGCCTTATTAATTAAAGCCATTTGTGAACTTCAAGTGACATCTATATGTATACGTCTAACAAGGCCCAATCCTCTAATCCAGGAGGAACCGTCGAGGAGTCCTCCGCAACTGGGTCGAAGACCTGGTCTGGGTCCTATAACACCAAGAGTAACATCTTAAATACCTTGTTTAGCAATAATAATGAAGGTTATGACTAATATGAAATAAGATAGTATCATTAAGAAGGCAAGAAAAGTAAGCTAACCATGTTAGCATGAGTAAAAGAATCGAGTTAATATAATACACTTGCTAGTTGGCATACCACGCTGCTTAGTTCTCTCCAAAGAGAGTAGCTATCAATTTTCTCCAAAAGGAGAATAACAATTAACATGGTGGTATCAATTAGGGAATAAGGTGTGACCTTGGAACCTTAAGGAGTGTCGATGCACTCCTATCAATTAATAATTACCGCAATAGGGGAAAAGTGGTGTATCAAATAATATAGTTTGGTGTTGCCGACCCATGAATCAAGGAACAATAGAACTTAGATGTACCTATTTACTTACCAAACTTACTTGCATGTCTTATATTTGTTGTTAGTATCATTGTAAGAATGTATTGTCAATTACGTGACCCAAGTCTAATCTTGCTCTAAGGAAGATCAAGTTACATCTATGAAGATCAAGTTAGATCAAGGAAGCTCAAGGTCTATCAATGAAGATCAAGCAAATTCAAGGAAGATCAAGATCAATTAAGAAGATTCTCTATAAGTGCCAAGGGATAAGGTATCATTGACCCTTCTTACCCATAGAAATAGAATAGGAAAAAGGGTTTCTAATCACCCTGCATTTGTACTACGGCTTGGATCACGGCTAAGCCGTAGATCCTATGGCTCACTCTCCAGAGAGTATATTTTGAATCATTTTGTTCTACGACTGCACCGAAAAAGGGTTACGGCTAAGCCGTAGTGTGTTTCATGGCTAAGCCGTAAAATCTACGGGCCACAGTCCAGAGAGTGCTCTTGGCCATATAAAGCCTACGGTTGACCTTGCGGCCAAGCCGAAAGGCCTTCACGGCTAAGCCGTAATGTGATTCATGGCTAAGCCGTAAAGTTTACGGGCCACTCTCCAGAGCAGTTTTTGGGAGATTTCAGCTTACGGCTGACCTACGGCTAGGCTGAAAGGTACTCATGGCTAAGCCGTATAAGGATTTACGGCTAAGCTGTAAGCTTAACCGTAAGAAGGAATTTTTGTTGAATCCGGTCAAACTAGCCGTTGGATGTTGTCAGAGCATACGGTTAAGCCGTATACCATTCTGTTCTTAGCCAAAGATCTATCCGTTGGAGCTTATTTGTATTTAAAGAGTACCTCTCCTTTGCTCCAACCACTGACTTTATTACTAAGAAAATCACCAGTATAGCTGAGCCTTTGCACCTCCATTAAAATCATCTTTAAAGCTCCCACAACCACCTACTCTTCAACACCAAAAAGTGTCATTATTATTTCAAGAAGAGTAGTTGGTCATTTAGGAAAGGCTCTATTAAATCTGAGAGAATATCTTAGCCTTCCAAACCCTCTTAAAACCTCTTCCCTTGGCTGAGCACTCATCTGAAGATCTTCATCACCAAGGAGCAAGAACAAGAGGTCAAAGCTTAGAGGTAGTCTTTCAAGCATCAAGAGCATCACTCAAAACTAAGGTATATAATTCCTTGTTTAGGTGTTCTTTAATATTTCAATTCTTTTTGCTGTATTGGTGGAAGATAAACCACCGCATCAAAAATTGTTGTAGTTGGTGGACTAGATCAAAGATCAACCACCTGATCAAAAAAACCCCAGTTGGTGGAAGACAAACCACCGAATCAAAAACTGTTGCAAAAGGTGTATGTTATGTAAGTACCTCTTATTTAGTGGAACCAAGAGAGATTGCTCTTGAAAGTGGATGTAGGTCTAGGACCAAACCACTATAAATCACTGTGTTTATTGTTTGTTGTGTGTGGATGCTGCCTTGTATTCTTGTCACTTGTGATCATCATTTTTAAGCTACATCTTCATTATTATAGTTGCATTTCTACACACTGTCAGCACTCACAACTTTGAACATCTCTCTTAATCTTCTTGGGGACTCTCAATCTTAATTAATCCTTCAGATTGCACACTAATAAAACCTAATTCTTGGAAAGAAAATTTTAAAAGTCCTATTCACCCCCCTATAGGACTTTGTGAGATCTAGCTATTGCACTTTCAATTGGTATCAGAGAGGGTTACTTCGTAAGGTGTAATAACCTGAAGTAGATCCATCTTTTGCTAGATTCACCATGAATCCTGAAGGAAGCTCTATCACCTGGCCACCTTTCTTTGATGGAACAAATTATGCCTTCTGGAAAGCCCGAATGACAGCGTTTCTGAAATCCATGGACTGGGCTGTTTGGGAGGTTATAGAGAAAGGCTGGACGGAACCCACTGAAGAAGTAAACACAAATGGTGTCATAACCACTAGACCATTGGATCCAACAAAATGGTCTGCTGCTCAGCTACTTCTTAGACAAAATAATGCTAGAGCTTACAATGCTATAGTGTGTGCCAAGAATCAAGAAGAATTTAAAAAGATCATGACAATCACTAATGCAAAACAGGCCTGGAGAATCCTTGAAGTTACTTATGAGGGTACCTTAGTTGTCAAAAGATCTAAACTTCAGATGCTCACGAGTCAGTTCGAAAACATTCGCATGGAAGAAAATGAAATGTTTACTGACTTCCATACTAAGCTCATGAAAATTATAAGGCTCTTGGGGAAACTCTTCCAGAAGGTAAAATTTGTAGTGAAATCTTGAGATCACTTCCGGAAAGATTCCATCCTAAGGTAACTTCCATAGAAGAACACAAGGATTCGGAACAAATAAAAATTGAAGATTTAGTGGGATCCCTTCAGACCTTTGAAATCAAATTTAACAATGACAAAAAGAAATCAATTGCTCTAATCACCTCTCATAACACATCTTCCTCTAAAGATGACATAGGAATAACTAGTAATGACGAGGATGAAGATGTGGCCCTTTTGGCTAAAAGATTTTTGAAACAATTTAAGAAAAAGAGGGTGAAAGATTATAAAAATGAAAACACTAATGATAAATACAAAGGTCGGTCAAGTTCCCTCTCTAGAAGTAAGTATAAGGAGCCTATGTGTTACAGATGTAAGAAATTTGGACACATATCCACCGATTGTCCACTAAAAGGAATATTCAAAAAGAAGAATCTTGTAGCCACTTGGGACGATTCATCTGAATCAGATTCTGACTCAGAGGAATCACATCAAAATGAATCAGACAAATATACAGTTCTGATGGCTACCACTGCAACATTCAATCTCTCTGAGGAAATGATTAAAATATCAAATGGAGAAATCTCAGGAAGTGAGTCAGAGAGTGAATATGAAAATTCAGATGATGAGGATAATGACAACACCACGGATTCCTATGAACTACTTTATGAGGGAACCTGTAGGCTCGTTGAAACTGTAAGCAATCAACAAAACAAAATTAAGAATTTAAAAGAAAAGGTTGATAGTATTAATGCTGAAAAGGAAGAATTAATCAAAGAACTCGAAAGTGTAAAAACCCAATTATCAACAGAAAGAGAAAATGTAATCAAATTAAGAGAAAATGAAAAATCCTTTTTAAAAATAAAAGATGAAAATAATGCTCTCCACAATGAAGTGACTATTCTGAACCGGTATAAAGAAAAGTATAAGTACAGATTTACCCAAAATGATGAGAAATACATTAGACTATTCAAAATTGGGAAAACTTATAAAGATATGACCGGTCTTGGATATGACAAAAATGCTAATCAGCCTCCAAGTTCCGGAACTGTTTTTGTCAAAAGTGCTTTAAAGGAAGATACTAGTGTTAAAAATACTTTGGATAAGGTGTCACGACCCGAGCCCAGAAATCGGGGGTTAACGAAAAGCCAAACCAGTGACACACGTACTCCCGTGCACGTGCACCCAAACCCAGTCCAGATGCACGCACACAAGGGATCTAACACGTGCGGACTAAGCGTACGCGGAAGCTGTACATATCATAGCAAGCAACAAAGAAAATAGCGGAAGCCAAAGCAAATGCAAATACGGAAGCAACAAAGACAAATACACTGATAGAAAACCGAATACACACCAAAATCAATATATACAAATATACAGACTACAAGTCCCAAGTCCAAAGATCCAAAGTCCAAATACAATATCCCCTGAAACCCAAACTCAAAATCCCAAAACGAAAAGCCACTGGAAGTATGCATGAACGCACTCGGCAGAGATGATCAGGCCCACTCTGCCAAACCTGAGGGTGCCTCTACACTCGCCCCTGCAGCCTCCTCGACCGCCGGGGAGCTGGGCAAGGTATCTGTGCCTGCAACACCACAGACAACACAAATGAATACAACGATCCAGCAATATATAAGTAACAGGAAAGAAACACTCATAGTATCAAAGCTGAGTAAATGACAGAATAATGATTTCAGAATTTCATCTTAGTATGCTAAGCAAATCGTGCGTAGGAGTAAAGCATGATATGTGAATCAACACATAGAAATACTGACTAAGTGGCTACTACGTTAACCAAATTCTCTCCGATAGATAGCAGAGCAAAGCAGAGCAGATGAGAACACCACTGACCGGGCCAGGGTACAAGCGGGTCTCGGTTTCCTGGGTTCCGGGGTCCCAAGACAAAGCGACACTGCAGCGAATACAGAGATACAGAGATCTAAGCCAGAGGTAACCCCGTCGGGCATCCTAGGGCTGAGGCTGAGTAGAGCCAGACTAATACCAATCAAATCAAATCCATAAAAAGGGGAGATTATCCGCTTTGGGCTCACCGATGACAAAGACCGGATCTCGTCCTCACGTTTAATCTCTGGGCAGAGCCACCGGGGAATACCCAATATACAAAGCCAGAGAATATACAAAGCATAGTCGAATTACAGATTAGAACATAGATTAAATCAAAGCACAGCATAGATCAGAACTTGCCGAACAAAGAACGATACAAATATACAGAACGAAAGCAAAATGACTGAGGAAATGCATACATAGATTAACAGAGCAGAGGGCAAAACTATAAACAATATGCAATGCATCTCAGATTAATACGGAATCAAGGTTCATTACAAGCCAGTCCTAAGCTAGTTGTTCACTGTCACTAACCGTGCATGTTGATGTAGTTTTAAGTTAGTCAATGCACCGTTGCCCTCAAAGTGTTGCAATGTAATCTGTACGTGCACCGACGTCCCTTAAACCAACACCCATGGGGAGGTGCTTAACAGTAAAACAACACTCACATGAATAAGTCACAGCCTAACAGACTATTCATGCGTTCCAAGAATCCATTGGGCCGGTTTACATGAGTGGTCAACCCGTGTTTGAGCCCTACAAGTCTCACCATTATCCTAAGTTATGTTTCAGAATTGCCATGCCTAACGGTTTAGCCATGAGGGACCTATGGTTGAGCCGAAGACATCTTACGCATTCGTCGTAATATGCACTACGGCTTCTCCTTGGTTCCATTAAAAACACAGCTAAACTGGTCTCCTTCCACCTCTGATCTAATGCCTTTTGCGGCTGAGCTACAGTCAGTATACGGCTTAGCCGTAGACCAATCCACGGCTTAGCCGTAGCATTCCACGGCTTAGCCGTAGCCTCACCGTAGGAGTACTGATATCAGAAAAGTTTCGACTGATCAGAGATTTAATTCACGGCTGGGGTACGGTTGAGTCACGGCTAGCTTACGGCTCAGCCGTAGGACAAATTACGGCTTAGCCGTAGCCTAGCCGTAGAACAAAACTCAAATTTCGAGTCTCTGGAAATCGAGCCGTAGAAACTCACGGCTTAGCCGTACAATACAGAACACAAATTCGGGATAGTTACAGAAACTGGAATTTGATACAGAAGCTGAAGAAAATGAGTTACAGAGACTCCAAATTCACAGAATGTGGCTGTAAAGCATCAAATACTCTAAAGAGGATGGAAATCAAGCATTCAAATAGAACACCCATGTGTGTTATACAAGTCTGTACTTATACTTGCCTCAAATCTGGAAATCCACTGAATCAAGCTCCAAAGCAACTAAAACCAAAACAAATCAAAGCAATCACACATGCATGAAATGAAGACCTAGCAACAGAGAATGGGAGAAGCAATTGGAGAAGAAGAAGAAAGAATTGGAAAGAACCCACTTACCGAACCACAAAACATAAACAGAGAGAAGAGAAGAACCCAAATCCACTAAAGGACCCAATCCTCAAACGATCAAGAGAAGGAAAGAAGAGAGGGAGAGAAGGAGAGAGAACGTGGAGAGCTCCTCTGGAATTCCTTGCATGCAACGATCAAGTGAAATGAGAGAGAGAGAGACACCTGTAATGACTCATGTATATATAGTTTTGGAAGTTTAAGTCAAAGTCCAAAGAGTCTGGGTTATTTACAAATCAAGTCACACGAAGGTCCAACTTCCCCAATTGACTCCAAATGGTTCTAAGACAGTTACGGAAAATGTCGAGCTCAACGAAATACACATGCTGACACCAAGATGATGCAAAGATGATATGAGCAAAGCAAAAGCAAAATTACGAAAAAGGGCTTAGAACTGCCTATTCCAGGTCAAAGGTCACTCAACTACCTATCCAAGGCCCAAAACCAAATCCAAAAGACTAAAACAAAATAAAACACACACTAATGAGCCACTAATCCGGCTCAAAGGGGATCGGAGTGTTACATCCTCCCCCACTAAGAATCATTCCGTCCTCGGAATGACTACCTACCTGCGCAAAGAGCTGGGGGTACTGGCGTGCTAGCTGCTCCTCTAGCTCCCAAGTAGCCTCATCTGGACCGTGATGCTCCCACAACACTTTAACCCATCTGATAGTCCGGGTACGGAGAATCTGCTCTCGTGTGCCAACGATGCGAAGCGGACGCTCAACGTAAGTGGCATTAGGTTGAATCTGAATATCATCGTAGCGAATCACATGGCTCGGATCTGGCACATACTTACGGAGCATCGACACATGGAAGACATCGTGCACACCGGAGAACTCAACTGGAAGCGTCAACCGATAAGCTAAATCTCCAACTCGGCTCTTGACTTCGAACGGTCCTACATATCTCGGAACCAACTTGCCCTTCTGACCAAATCGAACTGTGCCCTTCATCGGAGAAACCTTAAGAAATACCCGATCTCCGACTTGGAATGCCAAAGGTCTCCTCCGAGTATCCGCATAGCTCTTCTGCCTGGATCGAGCAATCTTCAAATTCTCTATCACTTTCTGCACTTTCTCTGTCGTCTCAGCTATGATTGTCGGACCATGGAAACTCCTTGTTCCTACCTCTTCCCAGCACACCGGGGTTCTGCACTTACGTCCGTAGAGAGCCTCATAGGGTGCCATACCAATACTCTCATAGAAGCTGTTGTTGTAGGCAAACTCACACAATGCTAGATGCGTATCCCATTCCTTCTCAAAGTTCAGCACACTAGCCCTGAGCATATCCTCTAATGTCTGAATGGTACGCTCCGACTGTCCATCGGTCTGGGGGTGGTATGCCGTACTAAAACTCAACTTCGTGCCCATAGCTTCCTGAAATGCTCTCCAGAATGAAGATACAAAACGACTGTCTCGATCCGACACAATCGAAACTGGAGTGCCATGCAATCTGACTATCTCGTCAACAAACTTCCTGGCCATCTCCGTGAATGTCATCCCTTTCTTGAACGGAAGGAAATGTGCTGACTTGGTCAATCTGTCCACTATTACCCAGATCGCATTGTTCTTTCTACTGGTTGGCGGAAAACCGGAGACGAAATCCATAGTAATGTGCTCCCACTTCCACTGCGGGGTGTGCAATGGATGCAATGATCCTGGAGGTCGCTGATGGTCAGCTTTTACCCTCTGACAGGTCAAACATCGAGCTACGAACCCTGCGATCTCCCGCTTCATATTGTTCCACTAAAATCTGTCCTTCAAGTTCCGGTACATCTTCGTACTCCCTGGGTGCATCGCATATCGGGCATCGTGCGCCTCTGTCATCAACTTATCTTTCAGCTCATCCACAGCGGGAACACACAACCTATTCCTGAAGTACAAAACTCCATCTACCAAGCTGAAATCCGGTCGATCTGAAATCTGATCTCTGAACTTCACCAGGAGGGGGTCCTCAAACTGGCGATCCTTGATCTGCTGAATCACCTCAGGCTGAAACACGACGGTAGTAGCTAATGTCACCAATTCGCCTACCATCCGAACCTCTACGGGCTGATCATGCACAAGCATATAGAATCCTGCTAACACCTGAAGACTGTCTGTCCTCCTGCTGAGTGCATCTGCAACTACATTTCCCTTGCCTGGGTGGTACTTGATCGGAAAGTCGTAGTCTTTGATGAACTCTAACCATCTTCGCTGCCTCATATTCAAGTCATGCTGATCAAACAAGTACTGCAGACTGTGATGATCGGAATGGACCTCGAACTTCACACCGTACATGGTTGGACCAACTAAAAGAGAGAGTCGAGGTAAGAAAAGGTACTTTCTTGTCATGGTAGATGATTACTCTAGATTTACTTGGGTTGCATTCTTGAGAGAAAAATCTGAAGCCTTTGGAGAATTTAAAAGGATTGTAAAACAAATTCAAATTGAAAAAGGAACTTCAGTAGCCCGAATTAAAAGTGATCATGGTGGAGAATTTGAAAATGATCAATTTGAAAAATTCTGTGAGAAATATGGGATTCATCATGAATATTCAGCACCCAAAACTCCACAAAAAAATGGCGAAGCTGAAAGGAAAAATCGAGTTCTTCAAGACATGGCCACAGTCATGCTTCATAGTAAGAATCTTCCTAGAGACTTGTGGGCCGAAGCTGTTAATACCAACTGCTATATCATCAACCGAGTTTATCTTAGGACTGGTACAAATCAGACAACTTATGAATTGTGGCATGAGAAGAAACCAAATGTAAAATATTTTAAGGTCTTTGGAAGTAAATGTTACATTTTAAAGGATAGAGAACAACTGAGTAAATTTGACTCAAAAAGTGATGAAGGTATATTCTTAGGCTATTCAACACAGAGTCGAGCCTATCGTGTTCTAAATATGAGAACGGGAGTCATCCAAAAATCAATAAATGTTATTATAGATGATGAATCCACAATTTCTGATGATGTTGATGAAGTGGATGTTCCCTCAATGACTGAACCCACACGATCCACAGTAAAAACTGATGTACCTATTTCCACTGAAAATTTGGTGAATGTAAAAGATCATCCTATAGATCAGATTATTGGTGACCCCCTAACAGGTGTAACAACTAGGAAACAATTGGAGAACATTATGAGTCACTTGTGCTTTACTTCTGTTTTAGAACCTGCCTGCGTTGATGAAGCCTTTTCAGACAATGATTGGATAAAAGCTATGCAAGAAGAATTGAATCAATTTACAAGAAGTGATGTTTGGTACCTAGTTCCAAGACCAAAGGATAAAAATGTGATAGGCACTAAATGGATCTTCAAAAATAAACTTGATGAAAATGACATTATTGTTAGAAACAAAGCTAGGTTGGTAGCGCAGGGATATTATCAAATTGAAGGTATTGACTTTGATGAGACCTTTGCTCTAGTTGCTCATTTAGAATCAATTAGAATTTTACTATCTATAGCTTGTTTTTTAAAGTTCAAATTATATCAAATGGATGTTAAGAGTGCTTTTCTAAATGGAATTTTGAATGAGGAAGTGTATGTTGAACAACCTAAAGGTTTTATAGACACAAAATTCCCTAATCATGTGTTTGGATTGAAGAAAGCTCTGTATGGTCTTAAGCAAGCTCCACGTGCTTAGTATGAAAGGTTGACAAAATTCTTGTTAGACAATAATTTTCAAAGAGGTAGTGTTGATAAAACTCTTTTTATCCAAAAGACAAGAAAGTCAGTTTTAATAGCGCAAATATATGTAGATGATATCATCTTTGGCTCCACATCTAATGAATTGACTGCTCAGTTCGCTAATCTAATGCAATCTGAATTCGAAATGAGTATGGTTCGCGAATTGAATTTCTTCTTAGGTTTACAAGTCAAACAATTACGTGATGGTATCTTCATTTCCCAGTCCAAGTATGCTAAAGAACTGGTAAAACGATTTGGTCTAATGACTGGGAAACATGTCAAAACTCCCATGAGTACAACCATCAAACTTACTAAAGATGCAAATGGTAAAGGGGTTGACTCTAGCCTATACAGAAGTATGATCGGTAGCCTGTTATACCTTACTGCAAGTAGGCCAGACATAGCATTTAGTGTGGGAGCATGTGCTCGATATCAAGCAGATCCAAAAGAATTGTAACACTCCGACCCAGCTTGACCTCGTTTAACGGCTAGTTAATCTTGTTTTCGTTGTTAATCGTGTTTTGTTTGTGTTTTATTTTCGTTACGGGTCATGGATAGGTAGTTGGGTTGAGTTTGACCTGGATTAAGTAGACCAAGCCCTTTTTCGTAATTTTAGCTTTTCTAAGACATGGTCATTTTTGCATCATCTTGATGCCAATACGTGTCTTTCGTTGAGCTCGTTAACTTTCGTAACTACGTCATTTGCAACCGAGGTCGTGTGATTCGATTGGACCCAGATTTGACTCAAACTGAAATTTCCCTTCTAACTTGGACCCTCTTGAAATTTGGACACCTCATGAACTTATATATACTTCATCCATTGACAGAACCCACGTTCTCTCTCTTTTTCTTCCTCAACTGTGCACGTGGAGCTCTCTCTCTCTCTCTCTCTCTCTCTCTAATTCTCTCCTCCATCGATCTCCATCGATCAAGCTCAAATTGAGGAACTTGGGTCCTTGCATGTGAGGTGAGTGGAATTCTTTCCATTCCTCTCATCTCCTTTTTCTATCTCTTCTCCTTCTTGTTTCTCATTGAATGGTGTGTCTGTGATTCCAATTCTCATGCATGCATGTGGTTTGATGTGGGTTAGGTTGTGTTTGGATCCAAAAACTTCAGTTGGGCAATTGATTTCCAATTAAGGCAAGTATAACCATAACTTGTGAGAACCCATGTTGGTATGCATTTGATTTGGTTAGTTTACATGAATTGATGTGGAAAAATGTGTTTACAGCCCATTTGCTTACTTATTGATTCAGTACTTGTCTATCTCCATTGGAAAATTTCGATTTGAATGGTGTTACAGGGATTCTGTATGTGTTTCAGAAAAATTGACCTCGTGCACGTACGGCTAAGCCGTATGGCACTTACGGCTCAAAGTCCAGAGAGGAGAAAAACCCAGTTTTCCTCTACGGCTAGGGCACGGCTAAGCCGTGGATTACCCTACGGCTAAGCCGAAGCTCAGCCGTGGCCCAGCCGTAGAACAATGCAGGGTGCATTTTCTGGATTTAACTGAGAGTCATCAATTGACAGACCTTCTACGACCCAGTCACGGCTAAGCCGTAGAATACACACGGCTAAGCCGTAGCACACACACGGCTGTGCCATAGCACACTAGACTAATGAAAGAAAACAAGGATAGGTGTAATGGAAAGACCAATATGGCCTTCATGATAGAATGTAGAGCACCTATATCTGCCCAACGGAATGGGATACAACGCGTGAATGATCTCGAGGGCTGCGAATCATTCATGTTCATTATCCGGATGTTAAGCACCTCCCCATGGGTGTTGGTTTAAGGGACTTCGTGCACCGCTCGATTCAATGCAGCACTAGACAACGGTATGTCGAATAACTTAAAACTACATCATCATGCACGGTTAAAAACACCGGATAATTAGATTAGGATTGGTTTGTAAATAAAGATGATTCGACCTCGCATAATTTGTTGCATAACATATTGCATTCGAGTATTGACCTCTACGCTCTGACGTGATTACTTGTACTCCGTTACTTTACATTCACATTGTGATTCCTTACCTTGAGTATGCATGATATGTTCACACACAGATATGCACGTATGATATGTTGTCACGATCTACTCAGGGTTTTCATGATTAACTCTGTATGGTCAGGCACTACTTAGCCTCAGCTTTAGGATCCCGACGGGGTGAATTTGGTATAGTTATATGGACTTGCTGCAGTAAGGATATGTCTTGGGGAACCGGACCCCAGGAAACCGAGACCCATTGTACCCTGGCCCGGACAATGGTGTTCTTTGCATGTTATAAGATCCCTCTTTTGGGAGCATATGGTAATGTAGTAGCCACTAGTATGTACACAGCATGTATTCATTGATTCACTTAGCATATTTCTTTTTTGCATGACAGTCTAGTATACGAAAATGCCTTCTTTAATAACATGATGTTCTTTATTCTATTAGACACAGCGTGTGTTAACTTGCTATGGTTTCTACTTTGTTGAATCTTCGTATTCACAGTTGTTTTTGGTGTTGCAGGCCCAGATACCCCTGCCGAACCCTCGCAGGTCGGCCAGACTCCAGATGAGACCCCCGGGGCCCCATCAGGCCTAGAGGAGTGGATGTGATCACTCCACGGGAGAGCGTTCTTGGCATGCATCATTGGAGTCTTGTTTTGAGGATTTGTTCACTTGTGTATATGTCATGACTGTATATGTTGTTTTTGTTCTTTTTGTAAAACTTTCATATGTAATTATGTCAGTTCTTCCTCGTATTCTCTTCTTGCACTGTTAGTTTGATGTTTCTGATATTTACAGCTTCCGCGTACTTGCTTGGCACGTGTGAATGTTCCCTTGTGCGTGTGCATTTAGACTTGGTCTACGTGTACAGGCACGGGAGTACGTATGTCATCAGGTTTGGCTTTTGCTAACCCCCGAACCCTGGGCTCGGGTTGTGACAAGAATCCCATCTAACTGCTGTAAAAAGAATCATTAAGTACATTGCAGATACAACTGAATATGGTCTGTGGTATCCTCATGACTCATCATCTTCCATTGCTGGATACTCAGATGCTGATTGGGCAGGAAACTTAGATGATAGAAAATCCACAAGTGGCAGTTGTTTTTATGTTGGAAATTGTCTAGTATCTTGGCATAGTAAAAAGCAAAATTCGATATCTCTCTCCACTGCCGAGGCTGAATACATAGCTGCCGGAAGCTGCTGTTCTCAACTCTTATGGATGAAGCAGATGCTTATGGACTATGGCATTAAACAAGAAATAATGAGCTTGTATTGTGATAACATGAGTGCCATACACATTTCTAAAAATCCGGTCCAGCACTCTCGCACCAAACACATTGATATTCGACATCATTTCATTAGAGAATTGGTCGAAGAAGGAATCATTGAGCTCAAATATATTCAGACTGAAAAACAACTTGCAGACATCTTGACTAAACCTCTTGATGTGTTAAAATTTTAAAATTTGAGGAAATCAATTGGTGTTTACTGTTTGGATTAACTTGTGTTTTGCCCAGGGCCTACGGCTAAGCCGTAATCTCCTTACGGTTAACCCGTATTTGCGCAAACATTTACCCTACGGCTCAACCGTCAGGGTTTAGGGCTCAGCCGTAAAATACTCTACGGCTAAGCCGTAAATGTTATTTCCGTCCTTGTTCTGCGCGCCGATCATTACTTAACTCCGTCTCTTCATTGCTTTTTTACTCTGCGTCTGCACGAGCTTTCTGCCCTAGGTCTCTTTCCTTTCTTTTTTCGTCGTTCTTCCTCTTCCGGCCTTCTCCTTCCAGGTATTTGGGGTCTTCCTCTTCCGGCCTTCTCCCTCCCCTGTACTGTTCTCCTCTCTCTCTCTCTCTTCTTGTTTGCTCACCGCTGTTTCATTTGCTTTACTGTGCTCGATTCCTCTGTGTGCCTTTTCTTCCTGTTTTAGGTGCTTGGCTTTCCTTCTATTTTGTGGATTGACTTTACTCTGTCTATCACTATGCCTCCACGAACCAAAAATGCTTACCCCCCTGGTAAGAGGCCTCGGGCCTCGAGTAGCTCCTTCCGGCCTCGACAGCACTCTCCACCCTCTCCACGAGTTTTGGTTCCACAGGAACCCATCCGCGATCGGTCCTTCTTTTCCTGTCCCATTACTGTGGAACGCGATGTCAACATTCTCGCTATTGAAACCTATGGAGTTCATACCCTTCTCCAAAAGGTTGGGTGGGAAAACATTCTAAAATGGGGTGGTCCTGGCTTCCCCTCTATTGTACGAACCATGTATGCATCCATCAAGGGGGCATTGTTAGATTCTCTGTCTTTTGAGATTGATTTCACTAATGGCCCCAATACCATCACCCCTGGGATCATTTCTGCCCTTTTGTGTGTTCCTCTCGCCGATATAGCCCCTTTGGTCATCAAGGATTCTCTATCCGAAGAAGAAAAACAAACTACCACCTTTGCTCTATGTGGAGCCACCGTCCCGTGGAAGGACAAGGGGTTCCTCCCTACAGCCTCCCTGCTTCCTCACTACCGAATCCTACATGCTATATTTACATGTAACATCTATCCTAGGAGGGGCAATTTCTCTGACCTAACCCCTTTCATGATTAATGTCCTCTACTCAGTCCATATGGGGGTCAGAGTGTGTCTTCCATCTCTTATCTGTGCTACCATCATTCGGTTCTGGCTGTGTCCGGGTAGAGGCACCAATGCATGCGTATTTGGATATCTGATGACTCGCCTCGCCTCTCAGTGTGGGGTCAATTTACCTTCTGATGAAGCTCCTGAGTCTCACCCCACCTTTGGCACAGTCAATATTCAGAACATGCGCTTCTCCAAGCAACAAGCGGCTAGTCCCCGCTTTCATGACTCTGGGGACGAAGACGATTCACCGGATGGGCCTCCTCCTGCAGCACCCTCTACTGTTTCCCCGGTTCCGGTTCCTCCCCTGGCTTCTTCCTCTTCCTCGTTTGAAGTTCGGTTGGCAGCACTCAAACAAAGGCAAACCAAGATAGAGAAGCTCTTGAAGAAATCATTTCAATACCTGTCCAAGATCTCCAAAAGCTGTCACGATGTGGCGATTCCTTCCCCCTCTCCTCCTTCTGATTGATGTCTGTTCTGTCATTGTATTCTTTCTGTATTTTGGGCATTGACTGTGCTTCACCTGATGGTTTTGTTTGTGGTTACCTCTTTTGTTATTATGGGTGATGCACTCTTTTGAAATGTTTGTGCCTTGTACTGCTCATAACTTCTAATATACTATGGCCATTACTTCGCAACTGCTTATCTTTGTGTGCACTTATGCTCTTCTTTATGCTTTATCTCTTTGTCAATATTGTGCCAAAAAGGGGGAGAATTGTATACATGTCTTTAGGGGGAGCCCTCTAACCTCCCACCTTTCTAGTAGATTGTGTTTGCAGCCTTTTGCAGGTTAAGCATCTTCAAAGGGGGAGCTTCAATGTGTTGAACTTTCCGACTTATATAGATGTGGTTGCTTAAGGTGTATTCAGTATTGTAATACTTGTTGTATCTTATTTGTTGAGCTAAAATGTTGTATCTTCTTCATTATGTGTAATTTTGTCATGAAATTGACAAAGGGGGAGATTGTTAGTGTCATTGTAAGAATGTATTGTCAATTACGTGACCCAAGTCTAGTCTTGCTCTAAGGAAGATCAAGTTACATCTATGAAGATCAAGTTAGATCAAGGAAGCTCAAGGTTTATCAATGAAGATCAAGCAAGTTCAAAGAAGATCAAGATCAATTAAGAAGATTCTCTATGAGTGCCAAGGGATAAGGTATCATTGACCCTTCTTGCCCATAGAAATAGAATAGGAAAAAGGGTTTCTAATCACCCTGCATTTGCACTACGGCTTGGATCACGGCTAAGCCGTAGATCCTACGGCTCACTCTCTAGAGAGTATATTTTGAATCATTTTGTTCTACGGCTGACCCTACGGCTGCACAGAAAAAGGGTTACGGCTAAGCCGTAGTGTGTTTCATGGCTAAGCCGTAAAATCTACGGGCCACAGTCCAGAGAGTGCTCTTGGCCATATAATGCCTACGGTTGACCTTGCGGCCAAGCCGAAAGGCCTTTACGGCTAAGTCGTAATGTGATTCACGGCTAAGCCGTAAAGTTTACGGGCCACTCTCGAGAGAGCAGTTTTTGGGAGATTTCAACTTACGGCTAACCCACGGCTATGCTGAAAGGTGCTCACGGCTAAGCCGTATAAGGATTTACGGCTAAACCGTAAGCTTAACCGTAAGAAGGAATTTTTGTTGAATCCAGTCAAACTAGCCGTTGGATGTTGTCAGAGCATACGGCTAAGCCATAGACCATTCTGTTCTTAGCCGTAGATCTATCCGTTGGAGCTTATCTGTATTTAAAGAGTACCTCTCCTTTGCTCTAACCACTGACTTTATTACTGAGAAAATACCAGTATAGCTGAGCCTTTGCACCTCCATTAAAATCATCTTTAAAGCTCCCACAACCACCTACTCTTCAACCCCAAAAAGTGCCATTATTGTTTCAAGAAGAGTAGTTGGTCATTTAGGAAAGGCTCTATTAAATCTGAGAGAATATCTTAGCCTTCCAAACCCTCTTAAAACCTCTTCCCTTGGCTGAGCACTCATCTGAAGATCTTCATCACCAAGGAGCAAGAACAAGAGGTCAAAGCTTGGAGGTAGTCTTTCAAGTATCAAGAACACTACTCAAAACTAAGGTATATAATTCCTTGTTTAGGTGTTCTTTAATATTTCAATTCTTTTTGCTGTATTGGTGGAAGATAAACCACCGCATCAAAAATTGTTGTAGTTGGTGGACTAGATCAAAGATCAACCACCTGATCAAAAAAACCCCAGTTGGTGGAAGACAAACCACCGAATCAAAAACTGTTGCAAAAGGTGTATGTTATGTAAGTACCTCTTATTTAGTCGAATCAAGAGAGATTGCTCTTGAGAGTGGATGTAGGTCTAGGACCGAACCACTATAAATCACTGTGTTTATTGTTTGTTGTGTGTAGATGCTGCCTTGTATTCTTGTCACTTGTGATCATCATTTTTAAGCTACATCTTCATTATTATAGTTGCATTTCTACACACTGTCAGCACTCACAACTCTGAACATCTCTCTTAATCTTCTTGGGGACTCTCAATCTTAATTAATCCTTCAGATTACACACTAATAAAACCTAATTCTTGGAAAGAAATTTTTAAAAGTCCTATTCACCCCCCTCTAGGACTTTGTGAGATCTAGCTATTGCGCTTTCATTTGTAACTTGTGACCATGTATGTAATCAATAGGCAGAACACAATGATGGTAATAATAATTGAAAGCAGAAATCAATGCAATTGATAAGAAGAGAATAGGAGTGTGAAGGTAATGTGGTAGTATGCACATATATCCAATTTATTTAATTCAAGGCTAAATTACAATCCAATCTTATTCTAAGATGCCCTTATGCCTTCTGGCCCGGTATGAGCATAAGACCCTTGATGTCATGTACTACAATTTTCTTGATGTTACATTGTGTATAAAATTGACACTGGAACCCTTATGCCCATTCATGATGGTATGACTTTAGAACTAACCAACACATCTAATAAGGAAGAAAGATAGCTCTACACTTGCCTTGATGTTCCATTTTTCCCATTGGTTAATTAAGAAGGGTTTCCATAAGTAGGACTCTATGAGGTCCTAGGGGTATTCTTAGCATTCATTGCTTTGCTTCGTCCCGTGGACAAGCCAATCACTACCTACAGGTGTTTGGTTATTCTTAGTCTAATAATGTTTCAACCTGAAAGGAAAAAAGCAAAAATATTTTAAGAAGATTCGGGCTGTTCAACCCTACGCACTTAAATGGGGTTGAGCACACACTTGAGTGGGCAAAATAAAAGAGGGTGCGCTTAAGTGCATAGAGTGAGCTGGAGCTTGAGCAACCTTTTTGTGCCCGGTCAAAACTTTTTCCATGGATGTTCGAGTGAGCCTAGAAATGGAGTCTAGATTTCCTGATTTTCACTCTTCTTCCACACATTTCCATGGATTCCAACCGCAATAATCTTTCATGAAACATCTATTTTTACCATAAAACACCTATTTTCATTGCATTCCATCCACCAACACTTCCATTCATGAATTTTCCCCAAAATCACCATTTCATTAAAAATTCGTTTATTTCATTCCATTTCCATGCAATTTTCATTAATAAGAAGTAATAAAGAGCTGTAAAATTTTTGATAGTTAAGCAATCACTTTTAGAATCAATAAATGAACATGCATACAACCTACTATTTGTTATACTTATCTTAAATTGGTGATTAACTTTAATCCAAGCTTGAAATGACGAGAACCCCTAATCTCTAACTTACTCCAAGACCTTAATCATGTATGCATGAGAAAAGATAAGATTAAAGATGACAAAAGTATGAAATGAGATCTCACTCAATGATTGGCACAAATCTCAAGAAGGAATCAAACTCTATACCTTGGAAAATGTGTAGAGAACAAGACAAAACTCTGTGCTTTTTTTGGTAAGCTTTACATGTGGCTCTTTTCTCTCAAACAAACATTAATGACTACAAAAAAGGATGAGAAGGATGGTGGATAGCTCTTTAATGAAGGTGGGTGGCTTTCCTTTCACTCTCTTGGGGTTGGATGAGAAAGGGAGAGCATTGAAAGAAAATAGAGACTAGAGTTTTACACAAGAAGCAAAAGAGAGAGCGCTCTTGAGATAAAAGAACTTCCATAGCTAGGGTTGTTTTTTAATTTGCATCTTGATCCTAGCTCTTGGTTATATTATAAATAGGTTACATGTCTTTGAAGGACAACTTAAGCTTAGTGGGCCCCTTTGTGGATGAATGCATGTTAATGAGATGATGAGATGTTACATGACTATGAATCACACGTAGGGTCCATCTAATCTACTTAAGCACAGTTAGGTAAGGCTGTCAATCCGGCCCTTTAGAGAGGGAGCCGGGCCCTCAAAACGAGGGCTTATTTTTTTTCATCTAAAGCCCGAGGGTAGGGTAGGGCTCTATATTTAAAAGCCCGCATCTAGATAGTTGAGCTTAGGCTTGACTAATTAGGCCCCAGGGGGACCGGCCCGACCCCCCGTTTATTAAATTTTAATATAAAATATATAATATACACAAGCCTTTTGGGCCTGTTAAACTTTTTGACAAAAGCCATGTCCATGCTACAGCCAAGTATTTTCCACTTTTCACTTTATGAGAAATTATCAAAATACCCAGCCAACAGTAACATTTGAGGGGCATTTTCCTCTTTTAAAAGATAAAACTCTAAATGTCATCGTATATAAGCAACTCCCTCTCATCGACAAAGGTAAAAAGAAAAAGCCCTAAACGCTCCTATGCCCTAAACGCCACCACCAATGCCTTAAAAAAAAAAGTTTTTAACTTCGCCATGCTGCCGTTTGCATTGCATTGCCGGTCCCCAGCCCGGACAAAGGAGGAGGGTTTGTATGAGGTTGGTTGGTAGTGGTGGTATAAGCTGTTGCATATAAAAGATTTATTTCCATTAAAGATAAAAAAATTCCCTTTCTTTTGGCCCTGGTTCGGCCCTGGCCCGGCCCTAGCCTTGAGGCTTGGGTAAGGGCCTAAAAATTATAGGCCCGCCGTAAAAGTCGAGAGCCTTTACTCAGTTAGGTCCGGCCTGCACATATGAGAGTAGGACAAGGGCTTACCTAAGCCCGGCCCGGGCCCGGGCGCGGCCCTTTGACAGCCCCACATTTAGGATAGATTTCCTACCTAATCAACTCAATAATAATAGAAACCATGATCAAGATCAAATTAGCAGTAATTAAGAAAAACACACAATAATTAGACAAAATAACTCTATTCATGGTAGGGGTCTTACATCCTCCATCACCCAAGCAAAGACCTTCATCCTGCGGATCAAGTGCATGAGTGACATCTACTTTTTGGCATCGAGGCGTGCAGCGTTCATCATGCTCTCATTTTGACCGTAAAAAAATTGCGACTTGGAGTGACAGTTGCCTCAAAAAAAATAGCAACTTGGAGAGACAGTTGAAGCTAACATCACTACTACAGGATAGCTGGGAAGAGAGCATTCAGAAAAAGTCAATCAAGTTCTGTAAAAATTATATGTTTACAATCATTTTATGGTTGGCATAACTCCAGGTGTGCCAAAAATATTAATTCATATACTATATCATCTCATTAAACTGTTTCTCATTTATTTGATTAATTATTTAATAATTTGTATTTTAGTTGAAAAGCATAACACTACAGATTTTAAGTGGAAAGAAGTGGACTGTAGTCAGGAATAAATCTATCCTCCCTTGGAAGGCACTGGAACTAGGCTGTCAATGGACTAAGATCGGGGCCTGTCTTCATGAGTTTGGACTGTCCAATGGGCCTCATGGGTCTGACGAAGGCACCAGTTTTGAATCTAATCCCTTAATTATTATTAGACCTGTTGGACGGTAATAGATCATATCAAATCCACTTGAATTAATTCTTTGATTCTCCCTCTACTATTTTTCTGTTTTGTTTTAGATTATCCCGCTCCCCAGAAGGTACAGTTGTGAGCATTTAAGCAATTTTGTGAGTGCAGGTGCACCTTGGTGAACGCCAAGCCGAAGCCCTTATAGCTAGCTGGACCCAATCCTAAGTTAAATTTGGGTTTAGTTTTCTCGGGTTTGTGCAAGGCTTAGGCAGGAGGATCCCAAAACCTGCAAGGCATGGGCATGTGTGTTTGGGTACCAACATTCTTCACAGGTACATGACTTGTAATGTGAAGTATATAGAATACATATAATATACACTTCATATATTCACTTCATTTTAATATTAGAGTATATAGTATTACATGTTTTTAAAACTTTATATCCTTTGATAAGCAAACCAAAACGAATGATATGGGACCTGACCTGGCCCAAGTAATCCTGTCTTAACTTAAATTGAACATGGATAGGGAATTAACTAGGGGTGCTTATGGGCCAGGTTCTCACTTGTGTGTTGTTAATCCAGTCTTAACTCTAATTGAACATGGACAAGGAGTGCTTGTTATTCAGTAATTGATTTGCCCAAAAATGTGTTAGAACATCCAAGCAAGTGACAGAAAGCATGGCTTGGCCTCATTGACTAAATTGGCCTGCTCTTGCTTAATAGGTTTGAGCGGGCAGGGTTCAGCGCCTCAGGCTAGACATTTACAGCCCATGCCATGCTTAGGCTAAATAAGTGACAGTGCTTCTGAAGTAGGACTGGGCCTAGATATGCCTCTAGCCCGGCCCAGCCAGCCCCTGAACAACACTAGAAATAAAGATGTCAGGTTGGGTTTGTTTGGTTTCATTTGGTTCACGTTTGTGCTTGGATATGCGTGAATACAGTCCAGGATGAGCTGGGGTAGAGCCAATACTGACCAACCTGCCCGAGTTGAACCCGTAGTTGAGATTCATGTGTTGCACCCGATGGCATAAACATCCAATTCTTCTTGCTTTCATGTATACTGAGTTATATGCAGCTTCATATGGGGTCAACGTGGCATTGGCCCTATAGCCTCGACAGTCTCTCTAGTAGTTTGGGTTTGGGTCTGAAAACAAGGGACTATTAAGAGAAAGGTTAGAACTAAGGTACTGACTGTCCCCTTTCTTGCCCCTTCTTTTTTTAATCCCAGATAAGGGGACTAGGACCGATGTGGGAACGGGCACACACAGGAAGAGAGAATTCATATGCAGAGTGAGTGAGAAATCGCATATGCAAGGGGTGGGTGGAGACTAGGGATTGATCCATGGTCATCTGAGTAGGAGGAGGGGCTGCCAACTAACTAGGCAACCTGCCATTTTCCATTTCTTGCCCACATTGAACACATGAAGTTATCCATAGATTGGCTTGAGTTCTGGGCCTAATTTTGCCGTAGGGGTCAAGTCAGGTAACTGGTTTACTAGCCAAACAAATCCTTGGTGAGACCGTTCCCAAATAAAAATTAAAAAAATGGTTAATTTCACAATGGCGTGAGAATTATTTAGTGACCCATGCTAAATAGATGTGGAGGAAGGACCTTCTTCCTCTTTAACTGGGGGTGCTATAGAACTTTAAAATGGCTATAACTAAAATACCTGTCTAACCATGTTCATGAAAATGATTTCTCTTTCTTTCTTTCTTTCTTTCTTTCCTTTTGAACATGAGTTTATTGCGGCCCCTAAGAAGAGGTTGTCTTCGTACCCCCACCCCTCTGAATCCTTTAATGATTCGTATCAGCTCGAAGATTGAGGTTACATCTAAGCCTTCCAAACTAATTTAGCATCATAGTATCAAAACGAAGTAGAAATGGCCTTAGGAACTTATGTGCCTATCTTCCTATTTTATGTCCATGGGTTTTAAATTAACAACTTGAATGATCTTGAATCACTCAAAAATTCAATTGTCCCTAGCTATGAGAATCCTTCTTGCCCTTTCTCTGTTCTCTCAATGTTACTACTTTATATTTAAATGTCCTCTTCAATATCCATGCGCTTGGTTTAGGCATGTAACAAACATCATAACCCAAAAATATTTGCTGTCCTTTTTGTCGTCTTCTAATCAGTTATACACATTAAAATATACACAAAATTATTGTCTTTCAGTCTTATATTATCATTTAGTCTTTGATTAGATCATACTGATGCAGCAAAACAAGGAGAATCGCACCCATGATCCACTTTGCGTGTACATCCAGATTAGGCAGAACGACGGCATCAGCTAAACGTTTTCTGGACGGTTTCTAAACACTAGACTTACACGACACTATGTGTAGACTTTAGTAACCCGTAGTTACACTGTTGGTGATGTGTTTTGGTGAAATTCAATTAATAACATCTCAGTTTCTTTCAGCCAGAAGAAACGGGAAAAAAACCTCAATTGCTCAAAAGAAGTGTCACACTCTTGTACGACCTCTTGCTCTTATCTGATCTGTAACATTTGACGGGGGCCTATCAAGAAGGAGAAATTTAAGGACCACTAAATTTCTCATGATTTTTACTATCAAAAGATGACTTTCTCTTTTCAGATCGAGTTTACACCCTCGTAATCAATAGCGAAACTAGGGAATTTGCCCGAGGGTCCACTATGTTAAAAAAGGTTTCTTTGTTGAATGCAAAATATATAGATCATAATATTTTCATAAAAATAGAGGGTTTAAATTTTGGGTTGGTCTTGAGCGAATTATAAGAGTGAGTGCAAGCTGCAGAATTTGTAAATTAGGATAACCAGTCCTAAAAAGGGATCCATACCCAAAAGAATTTAGGTTGGTCAGTGCCCGAACATGAAAGTGAGAGCACGCTATTAGATTTCTATCTTATAAAATTTTAAAAAGTCTACATATATTTACATTATTAGGCCAGGAAGTATATGTGAATAACTTACTATTTTGTTTTAAAAGCAGCTGTGGGACTAAACCCTTATACAGACACTAACGCACACATCAACTCACAAATGTAAAATAATGGGGACTCGTATGTGTGAGGACATTGTCACTGACTAACACATGCGATGTAATCGGGCCTTGCACGTGTGAAGACACAAACATTGACTCATGAATGCAAGGTAATGGAAACTTGCAAATGTGAAGATAAACACATTAACTCACATATGTGAGGTAATGAAAACTCACACATGCGAGGATACATACACAAACTCATGCTTAAGATAATAGGGATTCACACGTGAGCAGATAAAATATGCTCGCACATGTGTACTTAAAAAAAAATCACAAATGTGAAATTATAAAAACTCACACATTCAAAGAGTGGGGGAAGCCAGGTTTGCATGTCGGACAGTGGAACCTTCCGGTGACAATAAACGCAGCTTTTCACTATGATAACATGCCATTCTCTCGTAAATAACTACAAAGAATATTCGGGTTAGAAAAATCGTAGTGCCTATAGGGCGGTTGAGTTCGAATCACCGGAAAGGATTAAAAAACCTCAAAAGAATTTGATAGCCTTTTTTTTTTGGTCTGCTAGCCTGCTATTACGTGGGAGGAGAAATGTCCTTTGCGACTGTAGGTTATCTCGTGTTTCCAAACGTGGTCCTAAAATTCGGTGATGAATTTGCTTGACATAAGCTACAGTCCTCTTTTCATATCCATTTACAATAAATAGTTCAACCCATCCATGGATACTTTGAAAAACAAATAAAATGACAATATAATTCCTGTATTTGACTAATGAAGTCCATAGCCTCCTAATTGTAATAGACTAATCAAAGCTCCCATTATAATGATAAGCGAAAATCCCGTCATGGTTGGACAAGAAAGTTGACTTTCATCTTAGGATTCACAATTAAATTATTGAACCGTAAGGGAGTTGGCGGATTCTTCGGTCATCCAAAAAGAAAAAAGTTTTTTTCATTTTTGACAATGAGATGGAGGTACCCACTTCGAAACTATTTAGAGCCTTACGCAATGCACAATTTTAGTGCGTGGTGTTCTCTATTCAAGATTTTATTAATGATCAACCATATAAAAAAAAAGGGATAAGTGGGTTCCTCATCATAAAAGAAAAAGTCCTTTAATTTTCCTTCAATTTATTTAAAAGGTTGAATACCTAATTGACTAGCCAATGAGTTAACTCACATCTGTTGGGTTATCTCATTTTGATCTTTTACATGCAAGAATTTTTTCCCTTTTTTAGTTATTACATTGTATTTTTTTGCACATATAAATTTATCAATGTGAATTGATTCACATGCAATCCTGAGGGGTAACTCGGCAGGCCAAGGATAATAGTTTGCACGTGAAAATTGTGGGTTCAAACTGCGCTACCACATTGAGGCCACAGACGAGTTACCCAGCCTTTCCTAGCCCAAAGAGATTAGTCTGGCCTAAAAAGCTGGGACACCCTCCATTAACCAAAATAAAAAAATGAAGAATTTTGATGCACATGTAAATAAAGGTATATTTATTTAATCTATTTTTTTTAAAAAGCTTGATTCTCCCTAGGCCGAGTCAATTTTTTAAGCAGGTTGAGTCGCATTTGATACACAAGTTTCTAACCCCTCATTTTAATGGATCAAAGGAGAGTTGTAATTACCCACTCCATATTTATCTTTGTGGTTGAGCTTTCCAGCCACATCCAAGAAATCCCTGGTTTGAATCATGCGAAATTAGTTTATGTACAGTATTTATGAGTGGTGTCGTGTATCCAAAAATTTATCAATAATCAACAGACTGTGGGTTAGAATTCCCCGTTAAAAAAGAGTAAATAAAAAGGAGAGTTGTAATTTGGCAGCGCCATTTCACACTGAAGCACTCGGTGATATTTATAAAAAAAAAAAAAAAGGGCATTTATTTGTTTATAATATGAACAACGTACTGCCAGCGCTGCCCTGATCCAATCTGTTTGTACCAGATGGACCTGGGTATATACAAAATAGGAAAAATGATAATAAAACCCCCTTTATTTGACTAAAGGGTCCATGACCCCATGATTAATTGTTACTAAATGGAAACCATTGGCCCCCAAACCTTGACTATTGATGTAAAGGGAAAAGCACGAGATATCTTACATGCCCAAAGAAAATCCCTTTTTGAAGAAAGATCTATAGGTTCTTTAAATGTTTTTTTTAAGTACATTTAAAAAAAATTATATCGTTATCAGGGGTAAAACGAAGTGATCATATCCAATATTATGTAGACAGTGGATAGATATAGGATTACCGGATGTTGTTCATATTTCATGAAGGATTGAGGTGTTGCAGGTTTCCAAAGCTTATGGAAATCTAATGTTTGGGTTTTAAATTTATGAAAATTCGTTTTAAAATTATGCTTTCTTCTAGAAATTGTGTTGAATTTTTCAGAAAATATCTTTTTAAAGAACCCATTGAATTCCTCTACTCCTTTTTTAGTTTTGTTTTGATTATAGTTCAACGTCTAATAGCCTTTCTAAGCATTGTCTTCTCAAGAAACAATCAACATCAAAACTTCATAAGATTGGAGTCAATAACTAAATAAAGACAATACAAAAGATTGCATGATACCTAATATGGACCAACCCCGAACAATAACAAAATATTAACATAATAAGTATCAGTCCTTGTGAGAAGGTCTCCTTAGCCGGTGGTAAGAAGAGACAGTTCTCACCTGCCCTAACACGCTACCTTTTATCACCCGAGCTCTCTTAAACCTCACCCGAGAGCTTGATAGAGTCCCAGCCCCCCTTTGTTGGGAATACCAAAAAAAGTACAAATCCTACTACTTAAAAATGTAAAATCCAATAGCCATAAAATTAACCTTTCAAACATATTCCAAGGACTGGCACAACCATAGAGAGATCTCGTAAGCAATTCGAATTAGAAACCTACAGAGCAGTGGCAATACCATGGTCAAATATACGCTTCATTCAAAACCACTCCCAGTTCTATGTTTTTATTTAATGATTTTTAGAAAATGTCAACCCCTAGCTCATAGATCTACTATAAAAGTACCAGGAGTCGTTAAATGAGACCACATGAATGGATGATGAGCATGAGGGGTCATGGGGAAGAGGGGGAGTAAGCCGGCACCTTATCAGCGATTGGTCAACGACGAGGAATGTGGGAGCCATCGAACCCCAAGAGGGTATGTTCCAATGCTTGTTGGGTTAGAGAAAATGGAAAGGTTTCTGGTACACACCAAGCTCTTAAGCCATCCCAGCATGGTAGCGTTGCTTGAGATGACAGCTTTTGAATTTGGTTATGAGCAGCAAGGGATCCTTAAAATACCTTGCGAGGTTGGATATTTCTCGGAGGTGGTCGACATGATCTCGAAGGCAATTAAGAAAGGCTAGTTTTTTTTTTTCTTTTTTTTTCCTTTTTCTTCTTGCCTTCGTTATGTAATTTATATGTAACGTGTAGTAATCAAGTACAGTTTAGAACAATATCATCCGATAAAATGTTATATAATTTTACTAGTTTTACATTCTCTACTTTGATAACCTTTCTCTTACATGAACTGTGAAAGTATGAGGTTTGTACTTAGATCCTTTGTTTTTTTTTTTTTGGTAAATAAGAATTCCAAAAAAAAAAAAAACAAGAAAAGACCCAAAAACCTACAATACAACCAAACATGAACAAAGCCAAGGCAGTAACGAACCATCCCAAAAGCAATCGTTTCTAGCCGAAGAGCTAAAATAAGCCATGATATGGGCTTTCCCATTCATTTCTCTTAGAATAAAGGAGAACTTAATAGAATCAAAAGATTTAGCAATGTTCAAAATGTCATTGATAGGAGAAATTAGGAGCCAGTCCATTAGTCTATTGATGTATTGAACCAGTTCCAAGGCATCCGACAGAACTTAAAGTCCTTGAGAAACCTTTAGCCACATCATTTTTTAGTATAATGATGATTGCGAGCACTTCAGCCTCTTTGGAAGAATTGGAGACAAAGGCTTTAGCAGCCCCTGCACTAAAAAAGGAAACATCAAAATACATTAAAAAAAAAACCACATCCAGCCCTTTCCTCCGGCTTCTTACTACAAGAAAGCGTACTATTCAGGACGATATTTGGCAACGCATTAATATTTCGTCACAATTGATGTAGTATCCACAACGAAATATGAGTTCGTCGTGAAAAGGTATAATTTTAATGATGAATGTAGGTTTTTGTCATGGAATATTTAAATTTTATCAGTGAATGTGCACCATATAATGATTTAGAAAAAATTAGAATACCTTTATCATGGAAGGGACAAGACAAGGCCTTATTCTTAGGGGAAGAATGAGCAACTTCTATTATAGTTACAGAATTACTCTTTGATAATATACAGTCAACTCTTCACAAGATTCTTTCGTGGTTAATAGAAGAATTCTTGAAAATGTAATTATTCCTTGCTTCCTAGATGATCCACCATAGGACAAAATCCTAGAGATCAATGCAAATTAAGAGATGGTTTTGTATAATTAATGGGGTTAACAACATTTGTCCACCAATCCAAGATTTGAACTTTATTATTCCCCATGGGGATAATTCCAAAGTTGGATCTAAACCAAACATTTCTAGCATACTCACATGGGAATAAAGCATGGGTAACAAATTGCTTCTCCTTATCATAGACAGGAAAGATATCACTGTCCATATTAAACTTAGAAAAAAGAAGATTTCTTACTGATATAGCTTCTCTTAAGCATTTCCCTCCAAAAAGAATAATTCTTGGGGGAAGGCGGAGCTTCCAGAGATTTCTTCACTTAATATGCTTCAAGATTGATCATTATCTCTATTTTCTTTGGAAATAAATTTAAAAGCAGATTTAGTGGTCAAATTGCCATGGTTAGTATAGGTCCAAAGTCTAGTATCTTGGGAGCTATTATGAGGAATGTATATCTTTAGGATGACAGCACATGTCTAGGATCCAAAAAAAAATTTTTTGTCAACTCATTATTCCATTAGTTATCCGGAAACCAAAGATCTTTAACAACCATACTAGGTTCTTGTGTTGGGGAAAAAGGCTTACGAAGGCCACTTTCAGTTGGTATCCAATGGCTATTCCAAACAGATATGCATTTCTCATTACCAATGATCTAACCAATTTTATCATTAATAAAGTTAATTGCCTCTGTAAAACCTCTCTAGAATGTACTACGAAACTTCCTTCCCATTCTTAGCCTCGCAAAGGGACTTATTAGGATGATATCTAGCTTTTAAAATTTTAGAGTAGAGAAGGTTATCTATTGGGCAGAGACCTAGGTGCCACAATGCCGTTTCTTGTGACTGCTCTAACAAAAAGGCCCGCGCCCATAATGCCGAATGCCATATAAAAACATTGATTTTACCGTCATATAAAAGTATTGATTCTACCCTTCTTATCACTTTATGGTTTTGGGATAAGTGGTAGCTCAATGAGATGCTGAGATCCTATAAATGGTATCAGAGCCAGGAGACGAGTTCGAGTTGCGAGAGTGCCATCGTGAGGAGGAGATTGTTGAGCAGAGGCATGCAAATGCTATAATGCCACTCCCTGCGACCACTTTAAAAATAGGCCCGCGGGCGCAATGTCAAATGCTATATAGAACCATTAATTCTAGCCTTCTTATCACCTTAAGGTTTCGGATAAGTGGAGTGTTGAGATCCTACATTATCGTTTGTTAAACATCTCGAGCAAGTTTTAACTTGAAGGGCTGTACATTTTGTCTAATTGATCAGTTATACTTAGATCCATGTTGCATTAGGATTAAGAAACTTGATTCACTGAAGGATGTGGAGAATCCAATGGTAAGATTAGAGCAATCTTATAAAGAGGTCTATGCAAGGGATACAGAATTTGATATTTTAAAATTAAATAAGCAAAAGGGACTTACTGTGAAATTCACCATTTGGATTAGATATCGCCACTGGTCTATTATCTCTAGTAAAACAATCTAATTGGGTGCTTAAGAGAGCACTTGAATTTTACCAATTAATTAAATAAGAGATTTGAAGGTTCAAGGGATAGAAATGTAACGGGCGCCAAGATGTTGGTTAAAAAATTGATTATCCTATTAGTGTCGTAGCTTCGATATCAAACTTTATATTTTGACAACGATTTCCTTTTCCTGGTTTTCACGTTGGGATTTAAGAGTCAGAGCAATGAACGGTGTAGGATTGATGAAAAAAGATTTTCTTACATCAAAGGGCCAGTTTGAAATCGGAAAAAATAGATAAAGGAAACGAGTGGAGAAAATTGTTCTTGTCCTTCATGCAAATTTATCTAACCAGCCATTGTGCCCATTTGCTCTTGTCCATGACTTGGTTTAGAAGGGATAAGCATCGATGATCATGATTACCTGCAACCGTCCATTTGGAAGCCAGCCATCAGACAGCTAGAATTGCTAGCAAGGAAGATAGATACGGGGCCACATTACCGTCACCGTAGATTACCAGAAAATCATTGCCTTGCTCTTCAAACGAATAGACCCAACCAGTTTTCAAGTTCGACATTGACCGTTGTTAGTATTGCCTTGGTGAGGAGAGTAGGCCTTGAGAAAGGTGAGATGCCCACTGGTAAGAAAAGACATCGAATAAGGTAGTAGGATTACTTGCTCAAAGTTCTAACCCAAAATGACAGCCAAGTGGGAATTGACGCTTCTTATCGTTTGGATAAGGCACTACACTTCCCATATGATAATTTGTTAGGATTAGCAATTGTGATAGTGATGGAAAGGAAGTGTTATTGAGTAAGTACTAATTCTCCGATGGGTCTTCCTATACCCAAATTAGAAATGCCCAAATCGAAGAAACCAGGTTTTATCCAATATTTAGACCTCAGTTCCATATTTCCATATTTCCTAGGTTTTGATCCACTGCATGGGCAAAAAATTCTTATTTTGGTTTAATTCCACTTTACGGGCCGCAATAGATTTGAGTGTTGGCTCCAGTCAGTAGATTTGATGGCTGCCTAATGGCGGGATGCCACTAACATATACTATGTATCCTATACGTGTGATAGTCGTCGTAGTCATCATCATCATTGTATTCAAATTCTGACTGTGTTGGGTCAGCTACATTAATTATATTTCCTTCATGAGCCATACTAATTTTATATATCAAGTTTATTATATTATTATATAAACTAGTTTTACAAATATCTTTTTTTTTTGAACGGTAATGCCAGGCCTTTTATTTGGCTAAATTTTGGTTCTGGCCTTCCATTTGAATTTGGGATCAGAAACGGGCCTTGTCACCTGGTCTCTATGTTGTACAGAGCTCACCAATCCTAATTCTAGTTTAGGTAGGGATTTGACCCTAGTCCTGCACGTCCGTATCCCGCCCCTACCATCAAGGAAGTCCAGCCCAGGTGAAAAAGAAGGGAAAATCTTCACCATCCGACAGACCTCTTGTTGTGGGATGGTCATTTTACAGATTATGGTCACGTAAAGCAAAGCCAATATTTTTTTTTCTTCTTTTTTGTCAAAAAAATAATATTCGTTACAATGAAGAAAACAGCAACAACAACACAGAAAAAGCAACTAATAACACCAAAAACCAACAAATAAATAAATAGGCATTCTCATGCCACAAAAATGTTGAGACCAGATTGACCGACTGCAATTAGCAAGGAAATGGGCCTCCTTGTTAAGTCCTTTTGGAATGAAAGCAAACTCAAAACACTCAAAATATCACCAAGCGACTAGATAGACCACTCTTTACCACCGTTGATTGCTTTGACTTATGGTTGTTCATGGGCCAGGTTGGGCCAGGTTGAGGATATTCAAGCCCAGCCTGACTTTTAAAATATAAGTCCAAGCCCCAACTGGGCCTTCCGTGGCTGGCCGTAGCCCAGTCTACCTGAACATGAGTAAGTCCAAGCCCGCCCAATTTCTCCTTATAAAAAAACAAAGGGCATGTTTGAATAGTTTAAGTTGAAGCTCAAGTGGTGGCGACACTCATGCATGTGTGAGATGGAAGTTGTTTGGTTCCCATCTTTATCACTCTCCACAAATATTTTTCAAATTAGAGTTGGGCCGGGCTTCAAGCTCTCTACCACTATACCTTTGCCCTGCCCATCTAGTAAACAGGCCTACATAAAATGCTCAAGCCTGGTTCGAGTACAAAAAGCCTACACCACAAGCCCAGCCCAAAGAGGACAAAGCACAGGTTGGACTCGGGCCTGCCCTATTCATGAACACCCCTACCACGCCTCCTTTGACCATTTCCAATGTATCCACATGCACACGAATTTTAGAATGCCCACTTTTTTTTTCTTTTCTTTTTATAGCATTTACTGCAAAGAGGAGAGCCCTTGTAATGGCCTCTTCAGTGGAAGGACTCTTGGTTCTTTGGTAGCTCTGGCAGCCATAATATGATCACTTAAAAAAATAGCAAAATCCAAACACGGATTGGTAGGATTTAGCATCAAATGTTGCATTAGTAAATATACATGTTGAAATCTTTGGGGATGCTCCCAAATATATGATTTTTTAGATTGAAAATAAATACACAATATACCACAAAAAAAAATAATAAAGCAAACAAATAACCACTACAAGAAAACACAATTTTTACATGGAAATCCAAATGGAAAAAAAACTACGAGTCTAAATGGTACCAATAATTAAGCACTATGAATCTAATAATTACAATATACTTACAACGTTATCAAGTCTTCGTAACCTGAGAACTATAAATCTCTGTATAAAATCACTTTGCAATGACTTCACACCGTTGATGCACCAGATCTAACCTTTACTTGACTCTTCAGACAATCTTCTACAAGAAATGTAGAAGATTAGAATCTTTAGAACAAAATTTCAGCACTTTTCTTCCAATGGATGCTCTAAAGAAGAAGAATGATCTTCAATATATAATTTCCACTCAGAATAATGAGGTCTATGTTTCATACCTTAGGGTTGAGAGAAAAACCATTTAATAATCCACAATTTGTGCCTCATAAGAATACTCATTGTAGAACTTGACTTACTAATTCTTGTATAAATAGGAAATAATTCCGCATTAGGTCAATGAGATTTTTTGGCCATTTGATCGGTCAGATATCAATTTTGTTTGGGTTTTAAATTTGAATTTTGCTTGTTTTGCTGTAGCCTTCTTTAGATCCGATTGATCCAATGCTTCTTTCACTTCTTTGAACTTTTTACTTTAATTCTTCACTTCAACTCTTTGAGCGATACAATCATGATTCATTCTAAAAGAAATAGAAAATATAATTAAACGAATCCAAAATTTTATCCAACCCATAAATTTCTCTAACACTCAAAATTTCTATAGTTGTGCTCATGGTCTTCACTCCTTATTCTAGAGTTTTTGTAATGACTAGCTTCAATAAAAGAAGTTTTGGTCATTATCAATGAATGAGGCATTTATAAAGTCATTGGTCTATGATTTTCAAAGGTAGATAAATGGCAAAAGGTCACTGCCTCCATTAATTCCTCTTTGATTCTTCTTAAATCATCAAATCTAACATGAGAAAAACCTCCCATCACATTTATGTAGAGCTTGAATTAGTAGCCGCAGAGCAATCCGAAGAAGACATATTGAGAAGATTGACATCAATTCCATTCAACAGATTTTATTTCAGACACAATGGCAAGGAAATTTTACTTTTTTCAAGGACTAGTGATTGTTGAGAGAAGTACGCGAACGTACCCACACAATCTGCACATGTGAGGTCAGACTTAGCTGATCCCGACGTTGAATTGTGGGCCCCACCATCCAGTGGGACTTTGGGAAATTGAGGAGCAACGAGTTGCGACAATTAATAACAGAACCTTACCACTTATCTCGAGTCAGTGGATGGTTTAGGTAACGGATGTTTTCAGATATGTTTTGGCTAGGGCGTTCAACTTTCCCTTTTGGTTGGCAGGGTTGGCTGAGGCGGACTCACCTGTTGGATTCTCCTTGTCAATGCTGTGGTATTAGTTGATAGGGCCCACTATGGAGCTTATATTGATCTGTGGCTTGCAGAAATTGACTGTTGTATTACCCGATGCAGCAGGAGTACACACTGGCCATAGAAAACAGGGCCTGGGAGCGGAATTACTCATGTATTTTAAATATAAGCTATTAAACAATTGTTCTCACTTTGAATAAAGTGGTATTTTCTCTTCTTTTTTTTTTACCATATTAACTATGTTTTTTTTTATTTTTTATAACATGAGATGCTTAGGGCTTGTTTGGCATTTTTCCATATTGTTTTCAATTTTGTCCTCATATTTGGTTGTATTGAGATTAGGTTGCACCGAAATTAAATTATGCAGAACTTGTTCGGCAACATTATATTAAAATACTCTGTTGAGAATATGTCATACAGAATTTATATGGTAATTGTGTAAAAAAATTTCTCTAACGAACAAAAGCAGAAGAGTCATGGGATCTAAAATGTGGAACCCACTTTTTCATGTTTATGGCACTTTATTATTAGCATACATAGGATCTACCTGAAGAAGTTACAACATAGTACCCTACCTTTAAAAATTAAAATATAAGGCCTATATTCATAGAATTTATAAGGTGGGCCTACATTTATAAGAATTATAATGTGAGCCCACCTTTTTTTGAATGAAAATGTGGAATCTATCTTTATAAATAACAGCATGATACAAACCTTCAAAATTTAGAATATAAGCTCACGGTCATAGGATTTATAATGTAAGTCCACTTTTTGTTATTGTGTCTATGTGACTCACATTTAGATATTATAAAGTGGAGCCACATTTTTTGTGATTTTGTACATAGGACCCACTTTTAGAAATTACAATGTGGTGTCCACCTTTGCAAATAGATTATACCATCTTATTTGTTGATTGTGAACACAAGACCTATTTTAAAAATTGCGTTGTACCCCCTTTTTTTAATATTAACATTAAAAATTACGTGATACACTTTTTTAAATATTAGAACATGATGCCACATTTATAGGATTCACAATGTAAGCCTACATTCATAGGAATTACAATGTGACTCCACCTTTTGTGATTTTTTTTAAAGACTAAATATTTTTTTGAAAAATTAAAAATTTTTTTAAAGATTAAATATGTTTTGAAATATTAAATATTTAAAAAAAGATTAAATTTTTTATTTTGAAAGATAATATATCTTTTACCATATAACCCACATTTAAAAAGTAAAGCATTGGGCCTACACTCCAAGGATTTATGAAGTAGTGCTGCCATTATAAAAAATTAGAAATTATAATATAGGCCGCCTTTTGTGATTGTTACCATGTGACTCACTTTGAAATAAGTAGGAAACAATTGTGCTAGAAAGTTGTTTTTAAAAAATAATAATAATATTTTTTTGTTTCGAGTTTCCATTGGTTAATATTTTGAGATTCCTTCTAGTAAGACCAAAATTTGAAATAGTGATTTGCACATATCAAATATGTCTTTTGCAGGCTTAGCTCATGGGAACATCTGAATAGTACGATGCCAAATGCACCCTTAGATTCTTGAATAGAAGACCCAATATTTGAACTTTAAGAAAAGTAATGCACACCCCCACTTTGAGCAACTTATATGAAACCTACACCATCATATATATATATATATATTCAAAAGAAATGTTCAAGTGAATCCATCTCTAATCATATGGTCGTGGACATTTACATGGCTTTTCCACTTTGCACATGAACATTCTATGTATATGATCATATATGCCTTTTTATCTTTTGCAAATGAATATTTTCAATTATGCAAGTATCCCTCACCATATGTTTATATATATATATATAATAAGCTGCATTTGTTTAAGTGAAAAAGCAATTTTACAATTTTATAAGCTTTTTCCTCTTTCATGGAAAATCTGTTTTGACTCCTCGTGGGAAAAGCTTTTTTGTGTAGAAAATTTGGCTCATTTTAGACATTTTTCACATAAAAGTGACAACATCAAACATCGATTTTACTATAATGCATAAAAAGCATTTTCCCAATTCTTTTATTTTTTAAAAAAATTGGCTGCACAAACATGCCCATTCAATAGACATATTTTGTTTTCCCAACCAACAAACATGCCCATTCAATAGACATATTTTGTTTTCCCAACCAAAATACAAAATGGATGGTCTGAATAGAAACTTTACAGTTCATTTGCTGATGCATGACTGGAAGCCATGTGGTGCATGACTAGAACGCTTTATTTGCTGACTATCTATTTCATGCAAGTATTTACGTGTGGGAGTCCTGCAAAAGGCCAGTGCAGGATTTTCAATCCTCACTACCCCTAATTATAATAGGGATAAAAAAAATCCTGCATGAATGTTTCAAGAGACTCCACGAGACCAAGACCGTATAATCATGGGATAGCTAAAAACATCTAATCAAGATGGTTAGATTTTTTTTATTTATGAAAAAAAGGTTTATATAGGATTGGAGACCATCATCCCAATTCCCGGAAAAGCACTGGACAACCCGGAACCCTAAAATAAAAATGGACAGGCCATCCTCAGATAAGAACAGGGCAAAATCATAAAAATGGCAGTGCTATGGTAACATTGACCATCTAGGAGGATATTTTCGAGTTTGAATATAATGATTTTTAGATGCAAAGTGTCTAACTACCATTATTGCATGTAATATTTATTGCATGGTTCATCCAACAGCTACTATAAACAGAGAAGGCGTGAAGTATTTCTCTCCTACTAAAGGGTAGAGCATCATGAACCACAAAGACATTCAAAATTCAAAGATAGAGACCCAACAAAGCCTTGAATGGGTTGCAATGATGTGCGCCGAGGTGAGGACCTGCTCAAAGTCTTCAATTCATTTTATTGGAACGTTCAATGTACTCATGAAAGCACGTTCATTCAATTCATAGTTCAAACTCCACTTCCGTGATTTCAATGAATGCCATTAAAACAGAAGGTGCACGATGAGTGCTTAGGACTGGGAACCCACGAAGACATGACCACAAGTGACCATGTCCTGTAATAAGATACATACTAGCGGGCAGGGGCATGACAGTGTGACTAAGGTCCTTACTCCATATAATAACTCTTGAGGGTTTTTTCGGTAATAAATACATAAAAATATTGTAGTGCTGTAGTGGTGTGGTAACATATCTAATGAGTAAAGAGTTAATGAGTTCAAAACCATGATCTATATATTTTTTAGCATTTTACAAATTCTCAATTAAAAAAAGTCAAAATAGAGAGATGTCCGGTCAAAATTGAATTCAAAATCCTTCTCTTTAATATATTATAATAGGAAACAACATGGGCTCTTTTTAATGAATGAATTTATTTTTGCCTAAAGAGATATACATAGGGTAATCTTCTATTGCCGACATTTTTCCATGCTAATAATAGATATTTTCATGAATCCCTAGGACGTTCATTAGGGTTGCTCAAACTCTTATTCGATTTAGCTTTTACTCTAGTAATGATTGATTTTGGGATGAGCTTTCTCCATCCTAACTCAATTCTATCATGGATGAGCCTCAGTTTTTGTAATGTTATTCAGATCTTTTAGAGAGAGAGAGAGAGAGAGAGAGAGAGAGAAAGAACAGCCTTTTAACTTTATGGTAAGAGGCCGTAGTTCTCACCTGGCTTTATAGGGTTCAAACTTTGGATAGGCAACCTTCCCTCATCCTAAAGTTCTCTCACCTCACCCGAAGTCTACTTTCCTCACCCAAGGGCTACTACCCTCACCCAAGGGTTGGGTCCCAGCCCCTATAGCTGGGTAATAAAAAAAAAGGTAGATATTGTCACTGTTAGCATCATAAAATTTAGTGGAATTTTAGTTCATTAATGGAGCCCCAATCGCATTAACTTTTAGGTCAGGCTATCCATATGTGGGAATGTTCCATAGGAAAAAGCGTCACTAGAGGTATCTTTAAAGAGCATTTGCTCTTTCTCATTTCCATTTTATTAATTGGACTTTTCATGTCCTATTCATAAAGGAAAACTGGTTTGAAGACCCTGTGTCATTACTGTTTAGGTCAAGATATCCATGTATGGAGATGTTCCATAAGAGAAAACTTCCCTATGATGTGGTGAAGTGTGGTGAGGTGAAGTTTCAAATTAAAATAAAATAAAATATAACGGGGTCAAATCATAATATGATGAGTTTTTATTTTTAATGGCTTGAGAATGAAAGTTTTTTACCTTTTGTATTCAAAGTAGATGTTTTTTTTCGTGGGATAAAAAGATAGCCTTTTACTTTTTAATGTAAAAAGTTAGAAGAAATTTTTAAAATGTGGTATTTTGATTTGACTCTCTTTTATTTATTGTGTCTTAAAATAACATTTCACTTCAACTTTCTTGTGAAGTGAATTTACCAAATGCGGAGCATTTGCTCATTCTCATTTTCATTAAAAATGGACTCTTTGCATCATATTCATAAAGAAAAATGGTTTGGAGATTAAAAAATTAGTGTTCAATTACATACTCTTTATTGAATTTATTCGATCTCATAGTAGAAGTGGGTTTAATTTAAGGACCCTTGAATGAGATGGAGAAAGAAATGGGCTCCCACTTCTTTATCAGGTTCAATTCATTAGGGTTATGGCCTGTATATCCAAACTAAGAATGGATAAAGTAAGAACACATGATGGAGGCATGGCATAATTTTATACATAAAAGATGAAGCATCAAGCATTATACATTGTGGCTAGGAGTAATATCTCATGAGAGGAACCTATTGTTTACCCATTTTTATATCTTCGCCTTTATCCATCAAATATAGCCCCTTTATCGAAAATAAATTGGTCAGAATTCCTGGAAATTCATGCCCAAAAACAAATGGTCCTTATTGATCACGTTACGAGCAAAAATTTCACACGTGGACAAGAAATCTCGAGGGAAAATTGATCTTACTCCTATATTTAAAGTGGGCCTCCTATATGCACACAACAAGAAAGAGGATTTTTTAGTGGCCAAAAAAAAAAACCGCCGCTGATAGTCAATAAACCGCCATTAATAGTCATTGCTAGCGGAAAAATGTATGCTGCAGTATTTGTTGGCTAATATTGTGTCGCTAATGTTTTACTGGTTGAAAAAAGGGATCCACCATTGAAAATGAAAATAGTGGTGAATTTCTTTTTCTGCTATTTCAGTTTATGCCACTATTGGAGTACTTTTAAGGCGGTAAAACCGTCAGATTGTACATACGGAGACGGAATTTTTGTGGGCGAAAATTTTCAATAGTGATTGTATATATAAAAATTATATACAGCGGCGGAAACTCATCGCCCCTAAATAATTTTTAAATGAAACGAAATTTTAGTCGTACTCTGTACCGGTAGGTATTTACAACCACCAACCCTAAATGAATTTTTAAACATCATTCGATGGAAAATTATTACATTTACTGGCGGATAAAATAGTGATACTAATTGTCACTTTTCTTGTAGTGACATAAGTAAGGAATGATTTTCCATAAGACGTCTCATGTGGATGTCAGCTTGAGAAAATTAGTTGTTATAATTATGTCTAGTTTTAGATCTCGTCCATTGATATCGTGGGTCACAATTATCAAATTTCCTTTTGAAATGTATGATGTGTTATTTGAGTGTACAATTTTCATAATTTGGTCTAATTCCTTTCAATGCTAATAATGTCTATTTCAATCCATTGTTTTATAAACCCAAGAGTAATGAAATAATAGCTCAAAAATGATTTAGGTTGTTCATCTATGTAACACTTTGATCCAAATTATTGTGCTTAGTAGTTAATTAATCTAATTTATTTTAATTAATGATGTTAAATGCATTATTAGGATTAATTAAATTTATTTTATCTTATTTAAGTTTAGTGGGTCGAATTTAGGTCATCGATAGGTAGTTTGGGCCGGATTTGACCTAGATTAGGTAAATTAAGCCCTTTTCATAATTTAAGATATTTTGGCGTTATATAATACATTCATCATATTGACATCATCGCTTGTCTCTCGTTGAACACAACTTTCTTGTTGGATCCAAACTCATTTGACCTCAATTGGGTCAATTAGACATTCAAATGACTTAAATTGAAAATATACTAACGAAACATGACTTTCTTATAATTCCCAGATCATTTGAACTTAAATCAGCCAAAACCCATTTCAGTCGACTCTTTTCTCACTTCCTTTAACAACAACTGAAATCCTCTTCTACAAGCCTTTTTTTTTTCCTTTAGTTAGTTCTAAGTATGAGAACTCTTTGCATATGATTTTGGAAGACTTCTAAAGGTTTTTTTTTTAAGAGATCCTCTAGAATGGACTAATGTCAATCTTAATAATATGTATGCAAACAATCAACCACGCGGCAGAAATAAAACAAATAAAAGTGCACACCACAAGAAGACATAGATTTTATGTGGAAACCCAACCTGCGAAAAAACCACAGTAAAAAAATCAAGCACTATGAATCATACTACAGTTACAAGAAAATATCCACAACCCTTATCCAGTTGCCCCTCAACATAAGGACTTTGTGATTCCCTTGCACAACTCCCTGCTGCAATAACCTCCTGCCATTCTTTGTGACAGATCCGAAACACCTAGACGCCTTTTAAATGTTACACTTGACTCCCCAAAGCAATCTTCTATACTCAGAGAAATAGAAGACAATGATCTCTAGAATAGAACTTCAGCCCTTCAACTCTCCAATAGAAAAACTCTAAAGAAGGTGATCTTCAATAAGTAATCTCTTCTTAGAACAATGAGATATGTGTTCCACACCTTAGGGTTGAGAGAGAATCCACTTTTATAGCTCCTAATTCGTGCCTCACAAGGATATTTCGATCAAGAAAGAAGTTGGCATCAAACAGACAAGTTTCCCTTCAATTTGGACTGAGAAATTGCAAATTAGCGCACTTTCTGCACTTACCCGATCAGTCGGATAAATAGCCCGACTGGTCAGATTAAGGTTCTGCCCCGAGTAAAAATTTTAGCATTTTTCTGCAAACTTTCGAAGGCCGTAACTTTCTCATTTTAGTTCAATTGAGGAGATCTTGGGCTCCATGGAATCTTCTCGAAACGAGCTTTCCAACGGTATATTGCATGCCTATATCCAAAGCTCGGTTTGTAAAATATGACTTTTTTAATCCATGTTGTCCATAGAAAACCACTTCAATTTGTCGTTTTTTCTTCTATTTCTTCACAGCAGTGCATCGGCGACTCAAACCATTGTCCATACTCGAAGATATATAAAATATAACACTAATGGGCTCAAGTTTTGTCTAACCCATGGATTTGCCAATACAAAAATACTTACAATCTCCCCCTTTGGCAATTAATGGACAAAACTTCCTATACATTCAATATATTCAAAAATAAAACCAAAAAATACATTGAACATTAAGTAAATTAAAATAACAAAGAAAATTTTACCATCAACTCTTCATCAGGTATAAAAGAAATCATCTTCAGCTCCATCTGTCTTCCGACTATGCAAAAATTCTATTCTCCCTCTGAATGCAATATCTCCCCCTTTTTGTCCATAATTGACAAAGCGAATGATCATCATGTAGCAAAGATGTCAACTTGGATCCAATATTAGCTCCCCCTCAATTACAGCTCCCCCTTAATTGTATCGTCATAACAGCACTGGGGATGGGAGCTTGATCATCTTGATCAGGGGTTTTCTGCATGTAGCTACTCACACTTATGTAGTATGATTTTTCAACAGAGTATGAGCAGCTTCTGGAGGTAAATCAGATTTCATAACCCAAATAGCTCTTGTTTTAACCTTTAGCTCAAACAATTGTTTCCACCGTTACTTATACTTTAGCAAAACATGCAGCTTTTTGTAATGGGGACGAATGTGTCATTTAACTCCACAGTGATGACAAATGGATGTGCGGCAGGATGTGACACATTCTTCCTTTTTAGATTACTCATCACATTAGGAACATGTGCAATATGTGGAGTAGTGTGTGCATTACTTCTAACAAAAACAAAGTTACCGTTAGATTTTGAAGTAGATGCACTATTATTGAAACCAAGACCGCACTTGTCATTAAGCAGCTTTTGAATACATAGGAAGTCATCAAGTATCTTTGAACCAACATTCATCTTATTTACAGACGCTTTTATAGAATCCAGCTCAGACAACATAATCTTTAGTTTTCCAGCCAAGTCGTCTTTTTCTGCTTTAACAATTTTTAAGTCAGTTTTCAAGGTTTCAAATTCTTGCTCAACCTTCTTAAACTCATCTTTCAGTAAACCATACTTGTGAAGTAGTTAGCTTATCAGTCATGGAATTCTTTTGTCCTTCTAACAAATGAACTTGTGAGTTGGCATCATCTAACTCGTTCTTAAGAGACAAAATCTTTGCTTTCTACTTAAGAGCATATTTTTCAAATAACTTGCTCATCCACATAGACTTGTCTAGTAAAATCCCATATTCTTCTTCGCAATCATCTTCTTCATCTAAAAGTACAATATCGGCAATCTCTGTAGCAGAACTGTCATCAGACACAATGGATCTAGCCATAAAAGCTACAAACTTACCATTCACAGTATCCTTCAAATCAGGTAGAGGGTCTTTCTCTTCTTCTGAAGAATCATCATCCCAAGTTTTTAGAGCTTTATACTTAGGATTCTTTTTCTTGTTAGGACAATCATTGGCATAATGACTAAGACCTTAACAATCAAAGCACTTAACCTTGGCTAATGACATCTTCTTTTCATATTTCGATCCCTTCCACTCAGCTTTCTTAGCTTTCATGATTTTTTAAAACTAAACTATTAACTCAGTGATATTATCATCAAAATCCGAATCAATTTCAATTTTCTTTGCAGATTGCTTCACGAATTCTTTGAAAGCTTTAAAAGCCAAACTGTTATTCTTTGCTGATTTTCCTTTATTTAAACGGTTTTCTTCGAAAGTCTAAAGATTTACAACCAACTGATTTACTGTGAGGGTTTCTAAATTCTTATTCTCTTCAACAGCATCCACCTTTGAATCAAACTTTGAAGCAAGAGACCTTAGAATCTTCTTGACAATTCTACTTTCAGAGATTACTTCACCCAAATTGAAAATAGAATTGATAATGTCATTCAGCTTAGCATAAAATTGATTGAAGGTTTCTTCTGTTTCCATTACAATGGTTTCAAAGGCCTGATTTAACCTTTGTAGCTTTGCTTACTTAACAATATCAATACCCTCATAAACAGTTTACAAAACATCACATGCTTCTTTTGCATTTTTATAGGTGAAAATCTGATGAAACTCATCAACAGACACTCCAGTCTAGATAGCATTCATGGCCTTATTATTGCAGTTGGAGGCATGCTTTTCTTCCTTAGTCCATTAGGCTTTAGGTTTAGCAATTGTTTGCCCATCAGCAGTAATAGTGGGTTTTGAATAACCTTCCTCAACACTATCCCACACATCATCATTAATAGACTTGAGGAACCCAATCATCCTTTGTCACAACCTGGGCCCAGGAGTTCGGAGGTTAGTAAGAGCCAAACCAATGATACACGTACTCCCGTGCCTGTACACGTAGACCTAGTCTAAATGCACACGCACAAGGGAAGTTCACACGTGCCAAACATATACGCGGAAGCTGTAGATATCAAAAACATCAAACTACAAAATTCAAGAAGAGAAATACGAAAATGAACTGACATATATATCTGAATGTTTTACAAAATGAACAAAATGATAGATACAAAGCATGACGTAAACACAATTACCAATTAAAACAACCGTAATTAGGTGCTAAACGAGGTTAAGATGGGTCAAAATGTTACATCCTTTGCTTCCAATAAGCATAATTTGAACCATCAAACAATGGAAGCTTCACAGTGGATGTGCTTTCTTGATTGAGCACCATTCTAAATATGTGTGCAAACAATCAACCACGCAGCAGATATAAAACAAACAAAAGCACACACCACAAGAAGACACAGATTTTATGTGGAAACCCAACTTGGGAAAAAACCACGGCTAAGAATCAAGCACTATGAATCATACTACAGTTACAAGAGAATACTTATAACCCTTATCCAGTTGCCCCTCAACCTAAGGACTTTGTGATTTCCTTGCACAACTCCCTGCTACAACAACCTCCTGCCGTTCTCTGTGACAAATCCAAAACACCTAGACGCCTTCTAGATGTTGTACTTAACTCTCAAAAACAATGTTCTACACTCAAAGAGGTGGAAAACAATGATCTCTAACGTAGAACTTCAGCTCTTCAACTCTCAAATGGAAGAACTCTAGAGAAGGTAATCTTTAATAAGTAATCTCTTCTTAGAACAATGAGTTCTGTGTTCTTCACCTTAGGGTTGAGAGAGAACCCACTTTTCTAGCCCCTAATTCATGCCTCACAAGGATATCTCGATCAGGAAAGAAGTTAGTATCAAACAGGTAAGTTTCCCTTCAATTCGAACTAAAAAATCGCAAGTCAGCGCACTTTCTGCACTTACCCAATCAGTCGGATAAATAACTCGATCGGTCGGATTAAGGTTCTACCTGGGTGAGAATTTCAGCATTTTCCTGCAAACTTCCAGAAGCCATAACTTTCTCATTTTAGTCCGATTGAGGCGATTTTGGGCTCTACGGAATCCTCTTGAAACGATCTTTCCAACGGTAGGTCGTATGCCCATATCCAAAGCTCAATTTGTGAGATATGACCTTTTTAATCCATGTTGTCCATAGAAAACCACTTTAATTTGTCGCTTTTCTTCTATTTCTTTACTTTAGTGCATCTGGCGATTCAAACCATTATCCATACTCAAAGATACATAAAATGCAACACTAATGGACTCAAGTTTTGTCCAACCCATGAATTTGCCAATACAAAAATACTTACAACTTCATTACTTTGCCATATCTCATCTCAATACGCTTCTTCTTCTCTTATGTTAAAATCGGGAGAATTTCCAACCTTCCTTTCTCTACAAGGTGTAAAGGTGAGGTCTCATAATTAAATTACAGATTCTTGGTTCCCAAATGAGTCATTTAGATTCTTAGTAATTGCATGCATACATACTTAACATCTTTTTGCATAATTTTATTGTTAGAGTTTAGTAAGTTAGGTTTTCTTCTAATTTGAGTCAAAGCTACAGAAATTTTTTATATCAAGCTCTGAATTAAGGCAAGTACAAGCATATTAATGTTGAATTCATACTGGTAGTTAGTGATTTTACAATTAATTTAAAAATGATTTGATCTTTTAGCCTCATTTACTTGTTCTAATTGAAAATGGATGCTTAGTGGAATATTGAATGGGAATGAAGACAGAGGATTGCCTAGTGTTGTTGAAAGAGTCGAATGATGGAAAATAAGGATTGAATGGGTTGGAACGGTGGTTCCTTGCAAGTACCTAAATTGGAAGGAGCAGTGCTACAGAATTCGCAATTGGAATTCAGGAGCAGGTGCTCGAGAGCAGGTAAGCGCATGCTCGAGCATGGTCCCCCAAAATTTCATCAGTCGTAATTTTAAATGCTCAGTTTTGACCACAAAACCATGTGCACTGCACTTGAGCGCATTTTGACAACCCTGAAAAGGTCTGATTTGGACATCTTTTAGATTAAAGGGAGGTTTGGTACCACCCTAATTAGCCTAAAGCCCTTCAAAATTAACCTTTAGGTTGGTTGTGATATGAAAATTGAACTGATAGGATCTTAAGGAAATCAAAGACTAATTAAGGCCTTAGTTTTGGATTCCAAGACCAAATTACTTGACCCAATGGTAATCAAGTACGCATGAGGTGCCTTGGGGGTTTGGGCTCACTCATGTGATGTTGTCCATTAATTTGTATAACACTTAATCATGTGTGTTAATTTAGGAGACTTTGATACACATCATAAATACAATGTAGCACTAAGCAAAGATAGCTGTGTATCAATTAGCCTAAAACTACATCATAATGGATGGATATAAGTTTGGCTAGTAAAACTTCTTGACTCTTTTAATTAAAATTGCATTGCATATTAAAGACTTTACAATTGCCTTCTATTATTGACATTAAAATTATTATTTATAAATCATGACTCATTCAACTTGTATAGTCTTCATTATTATCTTATTAATAGATTGATTGAATTGAGTACGATGACATGATTAGACTGTACTTGTAATAACTTGAACAGCATTGAACACTTACTTAAATTCAACTTAATGACTCGATTGGTTTGGCACCACTTAGCTTCAACCAAATGAGACCAAGCGGGGTTGAATTAGTTGTAGACTTGACTTGTTTACTGCTACAATTGGTATTTGCAGCTTCTGGACTCCAGGCTTACACGGACCCAGCTGTACCTAGGCCAAGGCACTAGTGTTCCCAACGACAAGATCCCTGAATGGAGGATTTAGCAAGTGAAGTAGCCAACGTCGCTGTGCATTTTTTTTATTTGATTCATATATCATGTTATATTCAATACTCAACATGCTTAGTATACTTAATTGATCTCTTATAATCAACTATCACGTGATTCTTTTAGATACAGTATGTGTTCCTTATGCTTTACTGAATAGTCTTATTTAGAGCTATCTAATTGGTGTTACAAGCTCATATCCCGATCTTACGGAGACTGAAGAGGCAGAGGAGGAGACCATGGAGTTTTCTTCAGGTCTTCACAAGTGGATAGCAGAAGCCTTTTGACTGATCCCATCTTCGGACAGTGACATGAAAACATCTTGGGTTTTGTATTATGGTGATTTTGGGATGATAGGATTTCATGACATCTTGCGTTAGCATACCACATATACAGGTCATGGTTCTTTTGTATTTTGAAGTTTTAGATGATGTACATCTTTGCGGACTTGTCTATAGTTGTCCATACACTCTTTTGTATAAACTTGATACATGTTCATGACATATAGATCATATAGGTATTACTTTTTAGTTTATAGAAACGAAATCTATATCTTTTGTATATGGAAGTGGTTTTAATTGTGGACTATCTTTCATGAATTAGATACTACTGAACTATGAATTGAAAGTGAAACAAAAAAACTAGGTGATATTGATACGCTTCTGCGTGTTTGGTACATGAACGGGTATTCGTTAAACAATCCTCACACGTGTGGTATGTTAATATCCCTAGTGGAATTATTCCTTGACTTTGTTTTAGGTGGGAATTTTTCGGAAGTACACATGTCATGCTTTAGGAATTACCCTAACTTAAGGATTCTTTGCTTAGGTCGTGACAATCTATTTCCATTTTCTTGAAAATGTATCTTATTTTAAGTAATTCAAAATATAAATGGTAATGAAAAAAAAATGAGTGATAAGGTCGCAGCCCGTAGTGTCAATGTCACATGTTGATTTTATTTTATTTTATTTTATTTTTTGGATAATTACCATACGAATGCCCTTATATTCGACATTTGCCCTAAAATTGTAAATAAAAATATAATTACCAGACAACTGTTCATACAAAAAAGGAAGTTATGCAAATGATGATTTTACCCTTAAAGTTTGAGATATCCAATGACTATAGGATATCGAACGATGTAATATAATAAACACCAAGGATATTGAACAGTGTAATATTGAACCTATATAGGATATCAAATATTCTATCCATTCCAACCCAACAAAGTGCATATTCACCACAAAGTTATGTTTTATCTTCATTATTCCTACTTTTTCAAGATTTCTGAGTGAAGGCTCTTCTGATACCGTTTTCTATCAATGAAAAAGGAGAACATAGTAAAACGATCTCTTCCTACCATACCAGAAAGAAGATTGTAAGATGAAAAAGGAGAAAAACGGGAGGAGGGAAGAGGACAACCTCAATAAAATGGAATTTTACCTAGCTATTTATCTTTTCTGTTCATCAAAAATAGCAGGCCAGATTTTTCTTCTCTTAGGTAGTAAAGAAAGGGTGAAAAAATCTAAATTTCGTGCGATATCTTAAATATCTGGAATATAGCATTGTTCGATATCCTACAAGCAAGCCGTAAGGGTAATATCATTCATTGCATAACGTCATTTTTTGTGCGAATAGCTATTTGGTAATTATCTTTTTGTTGACTATTTGAAAGAAAATGTTAGGTAAGAGAGCATTTATTCAGTAATTATATTTTGATTTTTTCTAAATGAAAATGTTCAAAGTATATAAATAAATAAAGGTAATTATTACATTAAACTGTAACTTAAATGGTGGGGTTGAGTTGAGATATCACCTTGAAAGATGTCAGGAGGCTGGAACAAATGAGAAATGCATGCATGATCAGCTTATCTTTAGCGCGCGATTCCATGTTCGATGCAATGCAATGCAACAACCTAACCAGTCGTACTATCTACTTTCGTTCCTATTTTAACTTGCCAGTCCTGTGCAATTTAATCGGCGGTGTGTCCAGGGTACAACGTCCGTACAACGCATATTCTAAGACAATGAACGTTTACTGCATCTGTTAAATCGCATCAATAATGGAAAACAATTCTACCAAATATATTAAAGCTTCACGTATTCTAACAAATGCGGGGTTTAAGGGTATGTTTTTTTTCTAGCGTAGGAGGTTTGGACCCTAAACCCCTAGTGAGAAATGAAAACCTTGATAAAGATAAGGGAGCCCTCTCTCGAGAGGAGATGACCTCTAGCGAGGTAAAACAGCTATTAGGTGAAGAAAATATAAATCTACAACATTCAACTTAGGCAATTAAGTAAAAACTAACTTTTCTTGAAAAAAGTGTTTTTCATTTAACGGCAATTGTATGGACATTATTTGTGACGAATGCTATGCCTTTCGTAAGTAATCATTTACCATTTTATTAATTTATTTGAGAAAAAGATCTTAGGGTTTTTTTTCCTTGACACTGCTTAAATTGATGAAGAATTTTAAAGCATTTGTCACGATAGTGTTAGAACATATTTCTTTTGTTCATAAATAAAATTAGGTAAAGTAAATATTGAATTGGTGGATAGAATTATGATTAGGCAAAAGTGATGATTAGGAAAAAGTGAAGTATACTTAGGATGCTAAATTATTTATTAATTATTTTAAGATAAAATAATAGTACTCAAGTGAGATGAGAAGTGAAAAGGCTGTAATCCCTTTATATGTGTTTCATGAGACATTTTCTTAGGGCTGGTAAAGTAGACGTATAAATTTCTTGTGGCTGAAACTTTAATTTTTCACTTGTGTGACTAATAAAAAATGGTAAAGTAAATTTTTTGGCGGCTGAGTTACTTTACAAAGATTTTTCTTTGCCACTTGCAATGCAAACAATTCTAGGAGAATTTTTTTACTATAAAAGGGTAAATTATTTTCTTAAATTATAAAATTTTATTTAGGGCATTATCAGAAAAACTTAGTGAAAAAAGAATTTAAATAATGCGGCCCCTGGTGGGATTTTCTCAATATTAAAATTTAGGCCGGAATTAGAATTTTATAATATTTTGGATTATTTCCATTTTATTTGCATTTTCCTCTGATAGTTTCATTTACTAGTGATTTGTTGAAATTCTGTGATATCATTAGGAAAATAATGTTTAAGGCGAAACGGCATGGCTATCGTAAAAAGAAAAGAAAACAACTTTACAAGTTTCAAACCCACAAAAATTTCAGGGATTCACATATTTGAAAATCTTGAATTCACATCAACAACCAAAAATATACATATGTATATAACCCTACTCAATGAAACAGTGAAAGAAGCTTTAATCACCATCTCTTTCACATATAAAAAAGGTTTATGAACTTTTCATCTATCCTAATTCCTCCCCTATTTACACAACAACAAAGGGAAAAAATTAATATTTTTTCACTTCTCTGAAAAGTCAAATATTTTCTGAATCCTATGAATTCAAATCTATCTTGGACTTCTTAAACGACCGAAACGGCACCACCGCATCGCATTTCGGACATTTCGGGTTCTTTTTCGATGCCAGAACATACAACAGGCAATTCGGACAAGCAGAAGCGAAAAAAATGGTCGACTCGGTCGACTCGGACGATTTCTCTTCATCTCCATCTCCAGCTCCTCCTCCCTTGATAGAGAGCGAAGGTGGCGTGGATACAGACGAGCTGATCATCGGGGAAGACGAGTCTCTGCTCAAACATCGTTTCTTTCCGAAGCCTCTCTCAACTCGCTCCAGGGCAGATTTTACCTTGTCGAGAGTGCACACGCTCTGGTAATCGAAGCAAGGGAAGACCTTCTTCTTCTTGTTCTTCTTCTGCAGATCTAAGCTTTCTTCTACAAAATTAGGAGGAAAGTTCAGGTCTTGGAGCTGAGCAACAGGTTTCTGCTGCTGCTTCGGCTTCGTTTCCGATGACGAATTCAGAGAATTGCAGCGTTGTTGCAGATACAATCTTCCTGACTGCAAAAGTACGAAATCGAAGGTAAGGGTTTCTGGCTTTATAGAAAACGGATCAAAACTAGCGAAGAAAAAGATTGAATTTTTTTTTGTTGTAACCTTGAGATCGAGACGCTCCTCCCAGCCGTTGGTGACCTGGAAGCCAAGGTCTAATTCCTTGGATCCACCAAGAAGATCTCTTGTGATGGGGATGTTGGGATCCTCTGCTTTGATCTGCTGTTGATCTTCTTTGTATCCGCTCAAGAACTGAAGCAAAGGGCCTACTTCCGCTGCCATTGATAAAGATAGGATTTTGCAGAGCGAAAGATACGACTTGCTATCACAAAATAGAGAGACAGAGAGGAGCAAAAGTTTGATTTGAACTCAATCCACGAGTAGATGTAATAAATAGAGAGGAGAAGGAGGACAAATGAAGATAGAGCAAGGGAGACCGGTGGGGGTCCTCTCAGTAATGGTGGCATTAAATGCCAACGCAAGGACTAGTCGTAGAGAGGAAAGTGGGTCAGCAATTGCTTGTGGGACCCAGTGTGGTTCGTAGTGGTGGTCTCCACTCCCACACAAGCTAAGGGTCCTGTCCTTGTGGGACCCACCCATTCTCTGGTATACATAGTAAAAGGTCGAGGGATGAGAGTGACATGGTGTGGAGGGACTCTGGATCCGGGATCTGTCAAATATCATATTAATCTTAATGAGTCAGTATTGATTGATCATTTAAATTATAAATGCATCTTAATCCAGTTCAATCTAATGCAGTTATAAGTCAGTTCAGTTTTAATTGAATAATAAGTTGCAAGGTTGTATACCCAAAAATAGAAAAAATGTTGTTTTGATATTGTTTCCTCAGGTTTGATTTTGTTTACATTAGCGACGGTGATGAAAAGAATTCAACATAAAGTAAGGAAATATGAAAGATCAGGCCAATCAATTGATATTAGCTATTGATTTTAAGTCATCAAGTGCAATTGCTGTTCAGGGTGAAAACTAAAAACTTGTTGTGATAAAATCCAACAGTTCATGGCGTATATTGAGTGTATCCTTTCGTGGGCCTGGTTTTGTAATTGTTGTTTGTGGGGTGCAATACTTTTATACCCTTGTTCTTGGTCTTGTCTTCGTAAGGTTTGTATATTTTGTTATCAATATAGGTTTCATGTTACTCATAAAATAAAATCAAATCCAGCAGTTTGTAATGTTGGAAAGCTTAAGACTAGGATCAAAACCACTCAATAGGGTTAGTAATTAGTAATTTGTGTGAAGGAATTGTATTATGAAGCAGAGCGCAAGGAAAAAGTGTACTATTGAAAAAATAAAAATTAAAAACACTAAAAATATCGCAAGTAGACCTAAGGTTGGGTCACTTCTCAGCCTGTCAGCCATGATTAGTAAAACTAGTGGTACTAAAAAAGAGGAATATTTTAGGAATCTATAATGCATAGATATATTAAAATGGATAACGTATCATGCCGTATTGCATCTGATACTTCAATTTTTATATGTAAAATTTGTATTACTGTGTCTATGGTATGTCCTTGCCGTATCCATCCATATTTGGACATCACATTATACATTCATCCCTCGTTATAGAGTGAGAGGCATTTATATAATTAGAAATATTAATGTGCAAAAGAGAAAAAGTCATTTTTGGTCATATATAAAAGAGGATTGCTCATATACAAATAGAAAAAACCATGTAAGCATCCCTCACCCTATGGTGAGGAATGAATGCATAGTAATATTTTTCCTCAATAAATATTGCATGTGACCCTAAAAATATGAGGGAATACCTGCATAGGCTTAAAACCTCTAACTCTTAATTAAAGATAGAAATGTGTATGTGCGTTTTTTCTGCATCATTGATATACTAAACAGAGCCATGCATGATACTGGTAGGCCAAGACTTGCTTATTAAGAAAGCAAGGAATGAACATTCTAAATTAAAAGACTGATGACAAATTTATACCTTTTAATTTGGTCCTATACATTTCATGTTTAGTTATTGCTATCAGCGAGTATTTGGGGCATTGATAAGCTGACATTTATTTGGGTTATTGAAGATCCTGCTGTGGGTGGCAATTGCTGTATGTATATTTGTGTTTCTGGGCAATTGTTCAGCCTAGCCGTCAGTGACTTGTCTCTTTAGCCTCTCCTCTTTTTCTGTAGTTTGGCTAGGGGCAAAGTGGAGCTAATCTTGTTACCCAAGATAGATAGATTTAATATTAAAGTGTATAAGAGCAAAGGGGCTCCCACCTTATGAAACTTATACATATAAGCATGAAAACTCGCAAATACACACAACTCGCGTATGCAAGGAAAAGAACTTAACATATGTAGAAAGGGGAGGCAACGTCCCAAACCTTGACCTTCCAATTTGACCCTGCCAACTGCCATCCATTGTTCTTGCAATTGTTGTGTGATTAGGGAGATGGATTCCATCTCATCCACAATATACGGAGGGGGAGGATCTTTTTTCTTCTTTTTCTCGGTGACAAAGGCATTTGGCAGAGATGAATTAGTGCAAGGGGAAGTGCTGCTGGCAGGCGTTTGACGTTTCAGTTACGAGATGCGAAGAAAAATTGCATTTAAGACATTTGTTGGGGAGTGATCAGAGGCTGCACAAGAGACGAACTTGAACTTGTTAAAACACTATCAGGCTTTTGGAGTTTTTTGTTTTGTAGCTTCGCTGGCTCACTGGCCAGCAGGTTCAGGCTTTTGGAGTTATTGATAGGCCTGGCACGATTTCTCTATGGCTCACAGTACCAACGGATGGAGAATCGTGGGAATCAGAAACTTGAAAGAGAGCCAACAAAATCGCATTAAAAGCTGTTTGTTTTGATCGGTCCAACCAAACTTGCATTTAAGATAATTGTTCGGATGGATTCCAGAATGAGTGGGACTGGGGGGGCTCATTAAAGTACGTTTGTTGGACTTTGTTTTTTTGCTAGAAAATTGCTCGACGTTAGTATAGATATGCTTCCAAGGTGAAAATTGGGAGCATTTTTCACGTTAGATTTTGAAGAAATGTCTGGTCCAAGGCTTTGACAGTTCGACCTCTTGATTGAATATTAATGATTTGATGTGCGCCATCATAGATTGATCGTACAAAAAATATTGATCTGATTGGAAGAATGGGACTCTATATTCCATAGAAATTTACTTTTTACTAGTACAAAAAGGAGATCTTGATTATCCCTTAGGAAAGGCTCCAACTTTCAGATCCTGCCTCTTTTGTAGACAAAAAAGTACAGATACCGAGCCATGGAAAAAATTTTGCTTTAACGTAAAATCTGAGACACATTAGAAAGTCGACGGAGTGGCATAAAGCATGGTTTTATACCTTATTTTTTGTGTTTGACACCTGCTTATTTTTTGCCTTATGTGCATTTGTATGGATTTATCAAGCACCACTTGAAGGATTAGCCCTGTTGGATTAAATATCTCATGGATGCATAAATCATCAAATATAAGACATAAATATTGAAAAGTATCTATTTGGTCTCTATTAACAACTTGAGATTTTGGTAGGAGTGATTAGCTAAAAAGCTTTGATATCTTATGTAAGCCAACAGGTCACAAATTTGAATTCCAAGAGAAACATTTCAAGCTTCACAAGATTGGTAGAAATTCTGACCATTATTTGCCGCATTATGTAATCCTTGGCATCACAAAATGTCATCTTTGTAAAATCTCTCTGTCCCATCGGATGGATTTTTGGTTGGAAAATACAGGGACCAGCTTATGATAAAAGTAATACCAACAAAAAGGATGGGAAAAGCACATATTTATCCCCTTCAATTATTGAATACCTTTTTTTACCTCCAGTTTTCTATAACAAGCATCATGCAAGGGAAAAAGTAAAAGTTGATACTTCTCCCCCACTCATATTTCATCATGCAATGAAAAATCCATACATACACTTTCCCATATGCAAAGACAGACACGATCAGGGCCTCAACTTTAAGCGCTTGGAATGGATCTCAGCGAATATTAATTAGGCCTAGCAAACACTGGAGCCTGATTGTATATGCTCTCGCCAGGCCCATGCACAAAACTAGCATTGTAGATCCATAAATTTTGAGTTATGATAGGATATTAAACCAGTCAACATGGAAGTGTAGGCTTCTTCTTAATTACCATTTTGGAATTTGGACGGTGCATCAGGAGCTTTAAGCATGAAAATTTGAACCCATATTTATTTTATTATTATTTTTTTCAATTCTTTAGTGCAGCACTAATCTTATTACTGAAAATATTTCATCTCAGGAATCACTAAGAGAAATTCAAAACTTTGTGTTATTTTGGAGAAACAACCAATGAAATCCTGCCCAAAATAAAATAAAGTGAAAAAGTGAACTCTGCAGGCATAGTGTGGTGGTACAGACATTTCTTTTTCAACTGAGAGGATGACGGTTAATTTTTGCCCTATTTAGCCAACTTGTCTGCCGACATTTCGCCAAGCGAACTGCTACACATTAAAAACATGTGAGAAAATAATTAAGACAAAGATAAATTTCCTTTTATGAAACCAACACCTCAACAAGTTGGCTTCCATCATGATGAATTCGTGATGACCCAATCTTCCTATGGATTGTTCTTGTATGAAAAATATACTTTTTGGGCCTGTTTCTTTCATGCAAGTGAATTCCTAGAAAATTTAAGACTTCGCATTCTTCAAAATAGTTAAAAATTAAATAGCAAAGGTGAATATCTAAAAAATAAAAATCAAATAATATCTTCTTTATCGGAAAATGAACAAAGGAAGAATAGAAAAAATGGTCATCAGCTTGATAACTTAAATCTTAGAGAGTATAATGCTTTGTCACAAGTCACAACCCTCTAATTAAGCATTGGCAGCGGCAGATCAAGGATTTCTGATTGGGTGGTGCTAATGTTTGCTAGACTTTGCTAATGTCGAACTTTTGCCCAACTTTTCTCAGTTAACATTGGTAGACAATAGCAACAATCAAGGTTTAAGCAGTTAAGACCAAAGATAGCAACAATTTCTGCATTACTTTTTGGGAATATTAGGACTTGGGATGCAACCCAAATCACCAGTTCACCTGACATTTTCAAAGAAATAATCATCAATATGCTTCCTTGCGTGTGTGTGGAGATGTGCAGAACATTGGCATCATATTACATTGGCCATTGTTGTAACTAATTTTAATTTGAGTAACGCGACAAATTGCACGCACCAAATCAGGATTGGTGCATTATCACCCAAAAACCAAGCATCAAAAGATCACCATCCTGCAGGTTTTATCAGAATCATTGCTTCCATAACAAGAAAGAGTTTCAAGGTGGGTCCCCAGAAGCTCCGGAAACTCGAACAGGAGGAATCTTTCTCTGGTGCAAAACTATTTTTTCACCTGGGATGCAGGTAGAGTGTCCATCCAAAACGCACACTTACAAAAACTTTACAAAAACTACAAAAACTAAGGCATTACTCCAATGAAAGAAGGCATTGCTCTTATCACAGAATCAGTTTTTCCTACTCAACAAGTAACCATCTTTCTGACACATCTCAAAGCCATTCCGAGCAAGCTGAAAAACCCTCGATTTATCCACTCACATGACATAAGGAAGCCCATCAAAACCCTAAAACTCTCCGACCTTAACCAATAAAAATGGACCCAGACGAATCAATACTCCAACAATTATAAGGGAAGAAGAGGGTAAACACCTCTAGCTTTCCCTTTTGCAGTTGAAGAATCACACCCCTTTTTTAACTTTCTTCTTCTTCTAAACCCTCCTGTCTTCTCTGAAATGTCTACTTTTTTAACACTTCACCGTACATAGCCCTTCCAAAAGAACCAGATGTGCTTCAAGAATAGCACCACCCAACTGAATATTTTCATACTCTTCCAGCATTTCTCACTTTGCTCAAAACCATGTTTTCGGCAAGACCCACTTATCCAGCGATCAGAAAGAGAGATGACAGGCAAAGGATTGCCAAAGTGGAAGAGATTGAACCCCATCATCATCATCACCGGCGCCGCTGCATGAGAGGAGAGACCCTTTTGGTGTTTGAGGGTTTGGTTGTGATTTAGGGATTTCGATCGACAAAGGAAGAGATGACGCGGTTTGGGGCCCGGTTAACGCACGTTAGTGAAACGGATGGGGCCGATTGCATCTGGACATGAGTGTGGCCCATCGGCCGCATGTCCCTCTTGGAGAGATTTAATTTTATTGCCCGGGGCGGCCGCATCCACATCATACAGCGGGGGTCCGCCCCGAGCATTGGCAAAATGGAATTTCAATGTCGACTAAGATAGAAAAGAAACAATAATGGATTAAGATGTGCATATCATGGAGGGCCCATAAAGATGATCAGCGAACTTGATATTAATGGATAGAATGTTCGCCAACTAATTTCTAAACTTTTTTAAAAAATAAACTCTCATAACAATATTGGTTTTGTGCAATATGATATAAGTTAGGGTTTTATTATGCATTAATCATTCTTGGTAAAATCATTAAAATAGTAAAAAAAGGGCACTCGGCGATAAGTCCTTCAACATTTCATATTATAATGAAAACTCTACAATCTTTTCTATAGAGGCAGAAGTCATTCTTTTAAATTTAAGCACTTAAAAAGTCCAAAATAATCTCTCTATAAACTTTCTTTTTCTTTTTCTTATCCCATCAGTTGTAGCAAAAATTGTTCAGATCCATGTTTTCTTCATTTTTGCTCATCTTCCTCTTGCTCTATCAGGTTTTCCTTACTAACCCCACCTCCTAGCAACACCTAAGAGGATCAAGAATATCTAAAAAACTACCCGCCTTCCCTTTTCATCTCCTCCTTTTCTTATTCCCTCATTTTCTTTCTCTCCTTTTCTCTCTTTTCCATGAATGAGGGCTGAGCTAGTCCTATACAATTTTCACACCTTTCCAGTTGTGATTAGAGTGTGTGTTGGGTTAAATTCACTTTGTCTGATTCATGGGCAAGTTGTGAAATTCGGCTTTGATCTTGATCTATGTGTGGTTAGTTCTTTGATGGAGATGTATTCAAAGCATGATGTGGATATTGCTCACATGTGTTTGATAAAAGTGTGAATATAAATGTTGACTCTTGAGTTTGATCATAATTTATTTGAATTTAAACTGAATTTATATGAGTTTAATCATAATTTATACAAGCATGAATATAATTTATACAAGTTTTTGTTGCAGAATTTCTGCTCACAATTTAACTGATGGTTCATGTTCAAGCCTCTAGTTGACCCACTTTTTCGAAAATTATTTTGACCTGAAATTCTAAAATATGAAATAGTACATGCTAAATTTAAATTCCCTAAATTTAATTGAAAAATAAGATAATTAAACTAGTCTACCTATTTAAAAATTTTTATCAAAAACTATTTAGTTTTGCTTTGAGGTAAAAATTGGTATATTTAAGCCTCTGGTTTACTGACTTCTCAAAATTATTTTAACCTGAAATTCTAGGATATGAAAGATTACATGCTAAACTTTAAATCCCCTAAAGCTCACTGGAAAATAAAATGATTAGACTGGTTTAGCTACTTCAAACTTTTTGCCAAAAACTATTTAGTTTTTCTTTGAGTTAAAAATTAGTATGTTTAAGCCTTTAGTTCACCCACTTTCCAAAATTGTTTTAGACCTAAAATTCTAGGATATGAAAAACTACATGCTAAACTTTAAAATTTTCAAATTTCACTGAAAAATAAGATGATTAGATTGGTTTACCTATTTCAAACTTTTTGCCAAAAACTGTTTGATTTTTTAAAGAGTTTTACAGAATGTTATATGAGTTTTGAAAAAAATTATAAAGGACTTGATGGGAAAAAGCCCCTTACATTTGCATTAAATATGATTAAGCTTAATTTTTCAATGTGCACAAATTGGGTCAATTGGGTATAAATTCATGCAAAAAAAAAAATTTTTCTTTTATATGCTAGGATAGCGTCACTTAGTTGTACATAAAAAAAAGAAAAAACCATAGAAAAGAAAGGATGAGGAGAGAAGAAAGAAGAAAGGAAGAAAAAGAGAGGATGAAAGGAAGAAGATGAAAGAGAGTAAGAAAGGAAGAAAATGAAGAAGAAGAAGAGAGGAAGAAAGGAAGAAGAAGAAAAAAGAAAGAAAAGAGGAAGAAGAAGAGAGGAGAAAGAAGAGAATAAAGGGAAAAAAAGACACCTTAATCTCTTACTTTCTTTCTCTCTTTTTCTTCTTCCTTTCCTTCATTTCTTCATTTCTCTCTCTTTCTTCCTTTCTTCTTTACTTTTTATTTTTCCATAGGGCTACGTGACACTTTTTTCTTTTTTAGTATCACTCAGCCCTATAAAAAAAATTGCAGAGAAAAAAGGAAGAATAAAGGAGAAAGAAGGAAGGAAGAAGAAGAGAGAAGAAAGGAAGAAGAAGAAGAAGAAAGGAGGAAGGAAAGGATGAAAAAGAGGAGAGGAAGAAAGAAGGGAAAGGAAGAAGAAGAGGAGAGGAAGAAGGGAAGGGATTAATATTAAGGAGCTTTTTTCTCTTTTCTTCTTTTATTTGTTCTCTCTTATTCTTATTTTCTCTTTTCTTCTTCTTTCTTCTCTCTTCTTCCTTTTTTCTGTACATTGTATTTTCCTATCTACAGCTGTCACTCAACCCGACGTACAAAAAAAAAAAAAAAAAAACGAATTCGAGCCCAAATGACCCAATCTGTGCACATTCAAAATTTTGGTTTAATTGTATTTAATGCAAATCTAAGGGGCCTTTCCCAGTAAAATCCTCAAATTTATATGAGTTTTGCAGAAATTTAAATGAGTTTTCTGTGTCGAATTTCTGCGCATAATTTCATTGTTGGCTCATGTTTAAGCCTTTAGTTCACCCACTTTTTGAAATTGTTTTGACTTGAAATTTGAGGATATGAAAGACTACATGTTAAACTTTAAATTGTCCAAATTTTACTGAAAAATAAAATGATTATACTGGTATACCAATTTTAAACTTTTTTCCAAAAACTGTTTAGTTTTGTTTTAAGGTAAAATTCAGTATGTTTAAGCCTCTCGTTCACCTAATTTTCAAATTTGTGTTGACCCAAAATTCTGAAAAATGAAAGACTGGTTGTTAAACTTTAAATTGCCAAATTTCACTTAAAAATAAGATAATTAGACTGTTCTATCAATTTCAAATTTTTTGCCAAAAACCGTTTAATTTTTTTATCAGTTTTGTAGAAAGTTATATAAGTTTTGAAGAAATTTATATGAGTTTTGCTTTAAGGGAAAATTCATATTAATTTTGACAATCTTTTTTTAGAATTCCATTGCAATATGGGTGTTGTTTGCAATATCTCGATGAGTAGGTTTCAAATATATTATATTTAAAAAAAACTAATATTAAGAGCAAAAGCTATGAAATTTGAAAGTTTTGAATTTCAAAACATGAAAGTAATTCTTAAAAGGCAAATCATTCATAAAAAAAGATAAGTTAACTAATTAGGGACATCCGCTTAGGATAAGTTCAAGTGTAGATTGGACTTCGTAGTACTATTCTAATAGGGATATTTGGCTAATATACTCTAAAAAAGCATTTATCAACATCCTGCCAATTAAATCTGACACTTAAAAACTCTATACGGTCAAAGCCCTTACAGCCAATGCATTCTAATCACTTCAAAATCTGAATATTTTTGAACGGGGCGTGTGCTCCTGATTTGACAGTAATGAGGGGTTTGGAATTTCAACCCTAAAAACTTCACATTCAATGTAGTGTTTAATAATGATCTAAACTTAGGAAACATGATCATTTGATCTGCTCAGAAATCCATTAGGATTTATTGTCATGCATTCAATTGGGTTACACCAAAAAAAAAAAAAATTTTTTTTGTCACGCGGGAAGTTAAAGTTAGGCCTAACCCAAACTAGATATTGGTAAAAGTCAAAACAGCTCTACCCCTATCCATTTATAAAAAGATAATGGTTACAAGATCAGCGAAACTTTCCTTTCTTGTCTTCTTCGCGTAACAGTTACGAAGGAAGAAGAAGACCGAAAGTTTCGAGAGAGAAAGCGCGATGCAGATATTCGTCAAAACCCTGACAGGAAAAACCATCACTCTCGATGTCGAGAGCAGCGACACAATCGAGAATGTCAAATCCAAAATCCAGGTCTCGTTTCCGATCTTTTCTTTCTTCAATATCTATCTAGGGTTCTTCTTTTTTCTTCATTTCTTTCTTTCCTGTCTTCAGAAATCGAGGCTCTTCCTGCTTTTGTTTTCTGTGGAGTCGATGATGGGTTAGTGAGATTTCTTCGTAGGTTTTATGGGAATCTAGGGTTTGTTTTGTTTCGCTTTGTATTTCGATCTAACGGCAAATTTTCGAGAATTCGAGGTTTTGATGTGATAGCTGTTAATTTAATCATGTTCTGGTGGATTTTGAGTGCCTGAAACATGTTATCTTTGGATGATCCATCACCTTCCAATTGATGGTATTTTGCTCTTGTGATTTGGGCGGTTGCTTGTTTCGAATTTTTTGTGGGTGTTGTCTCTCTGGGGTGGGGCTGCCGAATGAACGGTCCAGATCACTGGATTTTGTATCTGACCCTGTATGCGCGGAAGAGTGGGCTCCCCATCGTCAAACTGGTTGCTTTCTGTTTACCTCCTCAAATTGAACAGTCAATGATATATTGATATTGAATTGAGAACCCTTATCAAGATTCACTGTTCCAACATTGGGTGGGTCCCATTTTTTAAAAAAATTTTGATGGTTGGAAGGCTCAGTTCAAGAAGGGTTTCTAATCACTGCCAACGACCTTCCATTGGATCATTACTGTTTCTAATTATATTAATCCAGACCACATTCGAAGATTTCAACTAATGATTACAGTACCAAATTCTTATCATCTGCCATTTTGGTCCCAAATCCTCCATGGGAAGAATTTCTGGTGCCTGACTCACAAAATTATATTTGTATTTCTTTTCTCTCTTTTTGCCCACCCTTTTCGTCAAATTTGTGTCATATTCAAATGTATTTCAGAAGCTTCCATAGGGAAAGAACTATCTGCAACTCTGTAACTCAGTTATGCAGGGTAGTAAATTTCATGCCATTCCATATGCTATGGAAATTTAGAATTGTCACGGCGATGCTGAAAAGTAGGTACTTTGCATTATGTGATTCGTTAGGCTGTCTATTATGTGCTTGTTTCGGTTTTGGTCACACAACACTATAGGTTTACTAATGTTGTGGGATGTGCATATGTAACAACTGGTCTCCAAGTTTTAAAAGCCTCCTTGTTGTATGGATTTCAGATGTGCACTCATGTGGTTCTTTTGAGAATCACTCAACTTATTTTTCTCTTTTTCCTGTTTTTCAGTGTACTTTTATTTACATTTAATGCTGTTTGAATGCATTCTTGGTGCATTATGGTTATGCTTATATTGATAATCAAGAGGAGCAAAGGGGAGATGGCCATCCAACTATGCATGTTCATATCATTTAAAGATTCATACTTTACCTTTTCATGAGTTGGTGAATGAATTTAATGTTGCTCTCTCAACCATCCGTGCCTACAGTTGGCATCATTGCCCAGATGATCACAACAAAATGATCAACAGTTTTCATTAATAAATTGTGGTGGATTGATTTACGTGCGATCAGTCCGACTTTTATTCCCACTTCTGTCGGTGTGGAATATAACTCTCAATGCTAAAACAAGGAGTAAAAGGATTTTCTTGACTGGTTTGAACCCATTCTAGTGAGCATTATTATTTCCGTATTTTTTTGTCTTCACAACTTTTAGGAAACTATGTTGCCATATTTTAAAAATTACAATTTTTCTCTGGATATTATTATAGAAAGCTGCAGAAATAAATTAGTTTTAAAATGATCCGTAATAAATTTAGAAATGTACAATATAATCAGTCAACCATAAGTTGCCCAACTACAAGTAGGGATGGCAATGGGGTTGGAAGGGTTTGGGTTTAGGTAGACCCGAACTTGACCCAATTGGTATTTTTAATGTACCATTCCAGCCCCGACCCGTGACTGGTTTGATGGTTGTCGTACCAAACCTACACCATGATAGCCAAGGGTTGGGTTTGTTAGTGGTTCTATTAATATTTTTGAAAAGTATGAAAAACTACATGTGTTAGTGGAGATTTGAAACCATGGCCTTTATAAAATATCAATCCTCAATCCTCATTGCTACTTGCACTACTGATCACCCACATGGGAAGTAAAGATATACTGGGCGAGTCGGGTTGATGCACCAAAAAACCCATACCCACCCCGAACCCAACTCAATTTAACGTATAGGAAACCATACCTAACATGAACCCTACCCAAACACTAACAAACCTGCCCCTAATAGGAGTAGGTTGGAGCTAGTCCTCATTTGAATCTGACGCATTGCCATCCCTAACTACTAGAAAATCTTGACTCAGCCATTGGTTGCCTTGGGTTGGAGTTTTCCATAAATGCCTCACTCCATACAAGTTCGTGATTTAAGGTGTGGCTTGCATTTAATGCGTACCACGTACATTTCTCCATATGAGGCATACACATTAGAGAAAGAGTACATTTTTGTCACGATCCAGACAGCGGACATTTGCCTCATTATCGCATCCTATATTTAAGAAAAGGGTGAGGCAGTTTGTAATTTTAAGAAGTTAAAAATATCCTATTTTATTATTTTGAAATTAGAATGGTAAGAACGAGTTTAACTTAATTCAACATTAGTTAACTTATTTAATAGGCTTAAAAACAACTGAACCACTTTGGTCTTCTATTTTTATAATATCTTATTCTTTAATGTATATATTTGTTTATTTTCAAGAAGGCGTTTTAATGAGGCTTACACACTACTTGTTGCACAATTCTATTGCCTTGCCACGTGCCTCAATATTTGAAAACATTAGTTGGAAGATATTAGCATCTTGAGTTTCATAGCATGCATGGCTTCTTTTTGATGTGCCTAAATTTAAACATGTTTATTTACCCATGTAACATAGAATCCAATGCAAGATATTATATCCCTGCAACTAGCGAACTCCTTGATTAGGTTGGCATTGCGTACATCCCAAAGCCTGGGTCGCTGTTTTATATGTTTTAATATATGATTCTGATCCAGGAAGCATTCAAGGTGCATGAAAACTGAAGATGCATTGGGTGATCCCCAAGTCCAATATGAATTTGGTTGAAAAAGGAAACCTTTATTTCTATTTCAGAAAAAAGGGGAACCACAGCTGTTGAGGCTTATGCGTGCTCCTCAACATCTCATCTGGATCTATATAAACTCAACAGGGATATAAAAAAAGGAAAACCAACTCCAAGTTGATTTTGGTTTGTGTCACAATCCCTGTTGTCGCACTCGGTGGAGTCTTGGCTTGGCTCCCTGAATTTGGATTGGTTGTGACTGAGTTGGTCACTGATGCTTCAATTAAAAATATATACTACAAAACTGGGTTCCGTCTTCAGTCAGAAGTTTGAGTGTTCGGATGTACTTATGTGTGAGCGAAACTCAAACTTTTTTTAGCAAAAACCTTGTTGCTGAATTATGATTAAAATTTTTTTGGAAGCAACATGGCAAAAGGTCAGTTACTCTGAAGGTGATTAACACGTATTCAAACAATAACTCTCACCTTAGCTGTAACCTTTATATATTCTTGGTAACAGTACAAGATTAGGCCACAAGTAATTAATTACATACAGAAATATATCGCAACAAATTAATCATTCTCTAAATAATTGAACACCAAAGTTACTACTGTAATTAGAGGAGATGCTTTTCAACAGTCAATTGTATGCTTTGGTTTGTTATTTTTCATGTCTGATTGAGAAGTCTAAATGGATGTTTTTCAGGACAAGGAAGGAATACCCCCTGATCAGCAGCGGTTGATTTTCGCTGGAAAACAGTTGGAAGATGGTCGAACCCTTGCAGATTACAATATCCAGAAAGAATCAACCCTTCACCTGGTTTTGAGGCTTAGGGGAGGAACTATGATCAAGGTGAAGACACTGACTGGGAAAGAAATTGAAATTGATATCGAGCCCACGGACACCATTGAGCGGATTAAAGAGCGTGTTGAGGAAAAAGAAGGGATACCTCCTGTGCAGCAAAGGTGCCTTTGTTTTTTTTTTATTTCTCTCTGCCTTTATTTTATTTTTTCTCTCTTTTATCATACCATTTACAGGTCGACTTCCAGAATTTGAGTTTGTTTTAAATGAGTAATCTCTGATGGGCCTTTTGTCCTCTTTTAATTTACCATTTTTTATTTTTCTGCATGTGTTGTTAATCATAAAGTGCATACTTGATACTTGCATAATCTTTTACTCCTATTAATCCAGATTCTTTAAATTATCCATTCTAGTTATTTCTGTGGAAGTTGTAGTTTTGCTTGGTTTCTTTCTTTCATTGGCTCTCCTGGACATCTTAATTTTTTTACCACCCTGCCGTGCTGCTCATGACTTCATATATATATATTGGAAGTTAATGCATATTCCATGTTTATTTTGATTTCAATTTCCATTTTTTTATTAAGCTTAAAAAAAACTCCAAGCCAAGAATTGTCACTCTCTTTAGGCTTAAGAGGATCTTATTGCACTATGGATATCTTTGTTTTGGTTTAGATATGGACTTAGAAAGCAAAGTTAGGGAGAAAAAGGAGAGAAGCAGGAAATTGATAAGAAAGGAAAAAACGTGGTTGTCGCCATACCCATACTTGGGTTTAGATTAGGGCATCAAACTGATACCTATCAGGAAAGCAGAGTTGACTATGAAAGCTTGCTGAACCAAACTAGGTCTAATTCTATATAGACTTACTATGCACCACTAAAATTGTTGAGAATTGGTTGTAGAAAATAATGACTGATTCCAGTCCCTTTTTTGTTTGAATCTCAAAGAAGAAACTAGTTAAAGAAATGGAAATTTTAAGCATTTTTTTGGATGAACTACTATGCGATTTAGCCCTTATGGGTTCCACGCTAGCATGTGCCAGTCCAGTCCTGCTCCATGCCAGTCTAGTTTTGTTCCCTTTACATAATCATTTTTCCAAATTTTAGATGGTTAGGAAAAAGGGAGGTATTAACAGCAATGGAGTACAATGCTTTATAAATAAAAAAAATCAAAACTTTTACCTTCTTTGGAGTTAAACATTAGAACCCAGTGATCTTTAAGACTGTCACATGCATGGACATATATTATTGATCTGAACATATAAGGGATATATGCACAAGAGCTCTTGGGTTGTTGACTTCTAAACTTCTTGCGAGTATGGATCAATGCACCCTAGTTGCTTGCGACTGAAAGGCATCAATAATCAAGTACAAAATAGGAGATCTTTGTAATAGCTAGGAAAATTCAGCAAATATCATTTAATTTCTTCTACACTTAAAAGGTATGCAAACCTTTTGCTCAACACATGGAGATAATCTCTTATAGCACTAGTTTAACAAACCTAGAGCACTTACCAAAGGATGATAACATACCCAATTATTTGAAAACTTCATCCCTCAACAAAGTCCTAAGCACTTGAAAGCCTCAGTCTAGGATAATACTGTTACTTTATGAAAAATGAGCCTTCAAACCTCCAATAGAGAAGTACCAAAAGAAAAGGAGGCTTCAAGCCTTAATATATTATATGTTTCTGACCAAAGAGAAGCCCAATTAATATCTATTCATCAAATATTGTATAACAGTTTCCAAGAAGTCTAAAGTACTGATTTACTTATTCATTACTTATTAATTTCAGTGAAGTTATTCTAAATTTTGAGTAGTCTTTCCATGCTCATTTAGGTCACCTTCATGATGCAGGCCCTAGGGTTAGGGCTTGTGTAGGGGTGCCTAAGCATGTGTCCAAGGACACTTCGAATAGTCAAGAAGACTGCAATATACACGAGGACACACCTCTTTGGGAATAAAACCCCGATTCTATTAATCAATCAAGTTTGAAAATCTCTTCTCTAAAATACCTTATATATAGTAAAAGCAACTTAATATTTGAGAAAACCCTAAGCTATTAATAGAAACTTTCCTAATAATAATGTAATTAAAAATCTACTAATAAAAATAATATAATCTTAATCTAATTTGAAGAAGGACTGCTTTTGGGGCCTAGATTGCATCATCCTCCCCAGGTTGAAAGAAGAGTTCGTCCTCAAACTCAAGTCTACTTCGGATTGCCTAGGTAAATGTGGTGACCATGAAGGACTTATTTTGTGGCAACTTTCTAGGAATTCTTCTTCGGTGGTTGTGGTTTCTCGGAATGAAGAGTAACCTGCTGTCCACCATGCATGAATGTATAGGTGTTGTCGCGGATACCATGAGTTCCATTTTTGTCATACATCCATGGATGGCTCAATAAGATATTACCACTATCCATAGGTGGCACATCACATCAGATTGTATCTTTGTAAGTCTCATCAATGGCAAAAGTAACTTTGCAAGTATTTCGAATACGTGCTTGATCACCATTCATCAGCCACTTGACAAAATAAGGACGGTTGTGCTTATAAACTTTCAACTGGAGGCGGTCAACAAGAGCTTGGGAGATGAGATTTTCACAACTTCCACTGTCAATAACAATTGTGCAATTTTGTTCCTCAATTGTATCTGTGGAACGGAAGATATTTTTTTTCAGCCATTTATTCTCAACAATTGGTGGAGCTTCCTTGATGACAATAAAAGCTTCACTTGTGGTATTTGCATATATTTCAGTAAGTTCCTCATTGTCATTATCCTTTGGATCAGTGTTAGTACCCTTAGTATCATTTGGGATATTTTTATCAGCACCGTCAATCTCAATCAGATGTATTCGCTTCGGTCATTCTGCTGCGCGATGTCTGTGCTGTTGACAATGAAAACAAACTATCTTATTTTGACTTTCAGTCATTGCAAAAATTTGTCCATTGGATTTAGCTTCTTGTAGAGATGAATTCTTTGGTGGAACCCATTTGGATTTTTGTACGTGATGATTTGCAATTCCCTCAGCTTTGACAGCATGCTGGATGAGTTCATCGACATTATCAAAATATTGGAAGGCAAGGATATGCTGAATGTCTATTTTCAACCCATTGAAAATCTGTCAAATACCACATCATCATCTTCATTCAAGCCACAATGAGCTTGCACTGTCAAAAATTCCTCAGAATAATTAACAACTGTCTTAGACCTTTGTTTCAAGTTTTGAAAGCTGGAACATAGATCTCTTGCATAGTTGATAGGGAGGAATTTTTGCTTCAAAATATTTTTCATCTCAGTCCATATGTTAACAGGGTTCATGTTCTGATTCCTCTGTTTTTTTTTGCAATTCAGCCCACTAAGTTGCAGCATAATTACGGAATTTAATGGTAATCAGTGTGACTTTATGGTGCTCAGTCATTGGCTTATATGCGAAAATATTCTCTACACACACTAACTAATCCATGAATTTAGTGGGTTGCAAATTTTCATCATATTCGGGAATCACAATTTTAATCCCTAAATCTCGATCAGGATTATTGACTGGTGGATCTTGTTGATTTCGAATATTGGCACCATCATCACGGTTGTGATGCACACACTGATTAATTTTCAAATGTGTCATTCTATTGTCCAATTGTTGCAGGGTAGTGTGTATGCCATCAACTTTTGCAGATAATTTTCTAATGGCACTAGCCAAATCTTCAAGTGAAGAATATGAAGATTCAGCGTCCACTTGCTTCTTAGGAGGCTTTTTTTTTTTAATGCAAAATTTAAATATGACTGACCTGAGGTGTAGATCTTCTCTTCAGGAGTACGCTGGTAAAAACAGATTGGAAATCGAAGCATAGTTGATGTTGATATTGCAGAAACAAATTCTGACCGTTAATTGTTGAAAATCCGACCAGAACTCTTCTAAGACAAAACTTTGTTTGTGGGCCGTTTTGTATATGGGCTCACCTAACCTGAAAGCAGCTCAAGCGTACCCGGCTTAGAACACGGGCCGAAGATAGATATTTTTTTGTCTTGTTCTTCGTGACGAGAAGATGGAGATAAGAATAGGGCTTTTGCCCCTTGGTGCTTTGGTGGTTACAAGAGGAAAGGAGAGGATGGGTGCTCGGCCGTTGGCTGGCGTCAGGCGACTGATGATGACGGCGAGTGGATAGCAGCAGGCTGCTTGCGGGCAGCAATGCAGTGAGACGATCGTTGTAGTAGGGAACAACGGCGTGCGGCGCTGGCTTGCGGTATGGACGTCTGGAGGAGGTCGACTGTGGATTCCAAGTATGTCTTCCCTTCGCTTCTTTTTGCTCTCTCTCCCTCCTCCTCCTCTCTCTCTCTCTCTCTCTCTCTCTCTAGCTCTTCTGTTTTTCTCTTTTTCTACTGCTATCGGAGTTGGGAATGGACGAGAGGGGGGGGGGGGGCGCGGCTAGGTGTGTGGAATGTTTTTTTTTTTTAATGCACTTTGGGTTTAGGGATTGGTTCGGCGAAGGGTGTGGCCTGATGGAGATGGGAGGTGGATTGGAAGACAGTGGCGAGGCCGGATTGGGGAGTCGGAATGGGGGTGTTGTGCGTCGAAAGGGGTAGACGGTGGCGGGGATTTGGTCCGGCTAACGATTAGGGTTTGGTTTGGTTGTTGACGATTAGGGTTTGGGATGGGATGAATTTCTAAGATGGTTCGGAATGTAGATGTTGACAAGATTAGGGTTCTGCGACTAGGTTGGAAGGCAGTAGGGTGAATGGAAGTTGGAGAGGGGTTCGGTGGCCCAGGATGGATGTGGGCAGTCTCGGTGATGAGGGATGGGTTTCGTTGGGAAAGAGATAGCAGGAGGCAGATGTGGGGGGAGTGGGGATGATGGTCACTCGAGGGGATCTTCTTCTATGATACCAAACGGATGCAGGCCCTAGGGTTAGGGTTTGCGTAGGGGTGCCTAAGCATGTGTCCAATGACACTTCGAATAGTCAAGAAGACTTCAACACACATGAGGACACACTTCTTTGGAATAAAATGCAATTCTACTAATCAATCACATCTGAAAATCTCTTCTCTACAATGCCATATATATAGTAAAAACAACTTAATGTTTAAGAAAACCCTAAGCTATTAATAGAAACTTCCCTAATAATAATATAATTAGAAATCTATTATTAAAAATAATATAATCCTAATCTAATTTGAAGAGGAACTGCTTTTGGGGCCTAGACTGCATCACTTCGCCTTCTTGGTATTGAATTCCTAGAAATTTATAGTCAAGTGAGTTTTATTTGATCAATATTAAAGAGGCGAGGAAGGGTCCAAGGTGGGGAGTGATTTACCACTTACCTATGATATAATTTATTAGGATGATGGGTGGTATAATAATTTACTGTCACCTTTTGATTTTCATACCTATGATAGTAATAATTTACTATTGAATTCCAAGGTGGGATATCCTCTTTTGGGTCCTCATCTTTAATCCTTTAGATTGCTTAGAAATCCGAGGAATTCAAACGCCCTCAACATGGAGTGACTTAAGTGGATGCATCTTTTTGGGTGTATGCATATGCCTGCATTTACCATAACTGGAAGCCATGCCTAAGATTTGCGGCATGGAGTGTTCTGAGTCTGAGGCAAGCTCAACGTGTAAGCCCCAACTATTCTTGAGAACACTGTTTTGTGCCCACTGCACTCAGTTCCTTGTATGGGTCAAGGTTAGGAACACATTGTGGCACACTGGGAATCAATTTGGGTTCAGGTCCACCATGGAACTGGCCCTGATCGTGACCTGTTTACAGCCTTATGTAATGTGCTTGTTGATTCCCTTTTTCTCCTGAATTTTTGTATGCTTATGGGCATACATGTGATGTTTTATTTAGGAACGCCTTTGACATTGTGGGGTCCACCTCTGACCATGGTAAAATGCTGAATCAAATGGCCTCCTTTTATATGCCAAAATTTAACCTTACCTACTGTTGTCACTTTGATTTGAAGCAATGACCAAATGCCCTGCTTTGGAAATATGAATCAAAGCAGTTTCTCATCTGGCATTATATATCCCTGCTCCATGTCACTGGTCCATCATGAGGAAAGAGCTCAGACAAGGATCTTGTTGAAGCTCATGCTGTGCTCTTGGGGCTTGGGTGGTCTTCTTTGGATTTGATGTGATTTGTGGTTGCTGATATTAAATAACTTTCACACCCTTGTAGCTTACACGTTGATGCTCATCTAATGGTCTGACATTTGTTTGCGTGGGAGCTGTTGTTTGTTGAGATTTATGTCAGTGCCCTTGGGGCATTGGTAGTGCCAGCACATGCCTAGATTATATGTTTTACCTTCTCACGTTTGATGCCATATGCGTGGGTGCTGATGTTAAGGCTTCTACACCCTTTTTTTTAGCTTACCTGTTGATACTACCTTTATGATTGATATTATCATATGCGTAGGAGCTGATGTTGGTTATCCTGTACTGTTTGCTTTGCCCAGGCTTATTTATGCAGGCAAACAGCTGGCTGATGACAAAACTGCCCGGGACTACAACATTGAAGGAGGTTCGGTTCTTCATCTAGTCCTTGCTCTAAGGGGTGGTGGTCTCCAGTAGTTACCATTCATAGAGGAAATGGTCCTCTACTGATTAGTGGTTGTTGTTAGCTGCTTAAGCTATATACGAACATAAAGAAACTTAAGTGCACTTCTAAATGAACAGGATTTTGATATTGGGTTGATGCAAAATGTTCCCTAATGAAGCAACGACTATACTTTTTCTATTTTCATGGATTTTTTTGAAGCTGTGGGTCTGGAATCCAGGGATACAATTTGTTAGAATTTGAGACAAGAACTGCTGTTCCAGTAGGAGTTGAAGACATCCCCATGCATGAATAAACACTCATATTCTATGATCTATTATTTGAAATTGACAAACTGGAAGCAAGGGCAATGATTGATAGACTCCGCTTAGGGTCTAGATCCACTTGAGAATGTTAGTGGGGCACATTGCCACATAGGCGAAGTGAGGCCCACCCACAAGTGGGGTGCAACAAGGGGTTTACCTAGCATTACGAGGAAAATTTTCTTGCCGAGATTAGAGCGCAGGCATGAAAGATCTCTTTTGTTCTATCCAGTTTTATGAGTAGGGAAGCGTGAATCTAACAAATTACCTTAATTCTATTGAAGAATTTAGATCTTGACCATTTTCAATGCGCATGTGAGAGCCATCATGACTGTAGGATTCATAGGGTTGAATCTATATATAGTTCCAAGTGATCTAAGTTGTAGCATTCATAATGGAGCAACAAATAAGATCCGAGCACCTGGTATCTTCTAAATTCACTGTGGTCCCATTAGACCCAACATTGTTAGCTATGTTGCCCGGTTGGTCGAGGCCCTAGAAGAAGAAATCAATTCCCACAACCTTCTATAACCCTGGAAAATCAAATTGTAACCATTATATATTATGTATAATCGATAGAAATAAATTTGCAGGAACAGACTGGGTTTAGTTAATTTGGATTTGATTAAAATTGGTGGACATGTGTAATTTAGGGAGCCTTGTGTGTGATCCATCTTGATGGACCAATGGTGGGCTCCATACATACGGGCAGGTGGAAAAACCTCCATCCGCTTGAGCTTGTCGATGGAATCTCCTATATATATATATATGGGGAAATGGTGAAATGGTTATATAAGGACGGCCCTTACAGACTATTTTTCACTGTTTTAGACAGTTTGGCCCACGTTGTGGCTATCCAAATGGATCACATATATGACCCTTTTAAATTACACACGCCCACTAATTCTAATTTCCATCCGAATAGATTAAATTGTTGGATCGACTGCACATCTATCTAAATAGATTATATATATATATCTAAATATACATGGGTGTGCAGTCGATCCAACGGTTAAATCTATTCGGATGAGACCAAGAATTGGTGGAGATGTGTAATTCATGAGAGTAATGTATGTGATCCATTTGGATTGCTTGCAAAGTGGACCGCATTATCTAAAACAGAGAAAATTAGTCAGTAAGGATCGTAAGGACGGTCCCCTTATGGTCCTTATGGGACTGTTTCTTATAGTAATATATACCTCTGTGAAGCACTGTTTGCCAAAACATTTAGTGGGGCTCAACTTATGATCTATCCAGGTAGACCATAAAATAGGGATCTCCTCGTCATAGTCACCAATCCCAAGTGTGGCACCCATTCAATTGGATTGAACTGTTAGATCGGCTTGCACTTATTTTAGATGGTGAAAACAAATTTGCCTTTGATCAAGTGATTCGAATGATAATTTGAGCTTTCGTCACCAAATATGGATAAGTGGAGGGGAGATCTTTTGATCCCCCTAGTCCCATCCCTAGTGGGTCTCATTAGAAAGTGGTGTTGAGCACCGGTGCATAGGAGAGGGGCTCCCTACATATACTGGGGGACATGCATGGTAGGTGTAACACGACTGCTATTGAAATGAGTCCTTTTTTAGATGCAATAGAGAAGGACTAAAATGTCTATTTATTGTTTAAGCCATTGTCTTTCGCTAGCTTCTGCAGTGCACCCAACATCAATTTTTCCATTATCGGTCTTTGAAATATTCATGCATGAGAGCAAAGCCCATGTACACATTAATAAAGAACAAACTATGATTGGACTAACATTGTTTAATTCATTCCATGGATCTGGTAGTTGTTCAGTTTCTGTTGCAGCTCTATTCTGCCAAATCATTTAAAGGGGTGGAAAGGAGACTAGAATCAATTTTATAATAGGACAAAATTACTATACATAAATCCTTCACACTATTATAAGGGACACTTATATTTTTAAAAAGTATTAATATGTAAAGTACAAAATCATCACACCACGTTTTTTATTTTGTTAGGTCCAAAAAAGAAATTGCCCCTTAACTTATGGTGAGAGGCGGATGCACAGTAGTCTTTCCCTTTAGTATATACCTCAAGTATGGATATTAGCTGGGAAAGAAAAGTGTGAGCTTTGTCTCCCGGGTAGGCCACGTGAGCTGGCCGTATCCATGTCAGAAGTTGAAAAGCGTTGTATCCTTTCATTTTTGAATTTTTAATTAGATCTAATTTGAACCCTTTTTTAATCTTTTTTTTAATGTTAACCCTTTATTCAAGTTTGCAAGACTCCACTTGCATTTATTTTTCTTTTTATGTTTAATGCTATTTAAAATTAGTAAATTTCTTGTTATTGATTAATGATCCCCATGTTTTCTAAGAATTTGAGAATCTAAGTAAGTTTTTTGTTTATAAAAAAAGGTCCGCTTTGGCAAGAACTCTCTGAGTAGTTCTTTCTCATCTTTAACTCTAACCTAGACAGAAGAGTCCCACTCAAATAGGGACTTTCCTTTAGATTTCTACAAAAGGACACGTACCCCCGTCTCTCCTGACTTCTCAGACGAATCACGACTTCCTCTCCTTCAAGCTTTTTCCGCAAGGTATGTCTTCCCTCTCCTTTCTCTCCTTCTTTTTTCATGTATAACAATCATCTTAGTTTTCTCACGGTGAACCACACCAAAGTCGCACACTGCATTATCATGCTTCTACCCATGATTCATCAATATCACTGGGATCATCCAACCCAGGGCCATTACGGATTAAACTCAGCCCAAAACAACAACCAACGGGCACCATGTGCACCATTGTCCATTACCCGGACCCATCCCATCCACCTTCTTCTCTGCGGTTTCTTCTTCCTTCTTCTTCTTCTTCTTCTTCTTTTCGTCTTCTATCTTTCTTGATTCTTTTCTGCATCTTTCTCCTTGTCCTTCATCTTCTTGCTTCTTCTTTATTTCTTTCTCTTCTTTTATGATTCTCTTCTTCTTATCCTTCATTCCCTCTTCTTTCTCCTCTTCCCTCCTCCTTCCTCTGCCATTGAAACTACGAAATCAGGACTATCTCAAAAGAGACCCAAACCCCACTCGAGCTCTGCACCATCACTCGTCTGGACCCATAAATCCATCAGGCCATCGATAATCTTCACCTGTATTCAAATCAAGTCTCCACCATTGGCTCTGCACGATCATGGCTGAACCCAACCCCTGGTCACCACTGCCATCCCTTTATTCCCTTCTCTCGCTATCATCCCCACCAACCAACCCACTTCACCTGCAAACCGAACTCATCATCCCCTTCTCTGATCTTCTTTTTCTTCTTCCTTCTTTCGTCATCTCCTTGATTCTTTTCTCCTCTGTCTTCTTTCTCTTTTCTTCTTCTTGTTCCTGCTTCTTCTTCTTCAGCAGTTCCTCATCTTCCTCCTGTTTCTTCTTCTTTTTCTGGTTAATTTCCATCTTTTAATTCTGTGTTTCTGGTCTTATTTTCTTCCACCCTTCTCTTTTCTGTAGCACCCCTTCCTCTCCCTCCCTGCCCACGATCAGCTTCATTGCAGAACTCTCCGTTGCGTCTCTCCTTCTTGTTTTGTTCCTGTATTTTTTTCTTTCTTGTTTCTTTTCCTTTTTTCTCTTGTTTCTGTTCTCTCTTCTTCTTCTTTCCTGTTTCTTTTCTCTTGTTTCCTTCTCTCTCCTTCTTCTCTGTATTCACCCGAACCAGACCACAAGTCCAAAACCACCTCTGCACCGCTGTTTCGGCTTCTCCTTCCTTCAGGACCAGCACCCCATCGACCACCACCTCCTTCTGCCACTTTTCTCTGCTGGATTTTCTTCCCTCTCTGCTCTTTGTCGAACCCATGCATCCCTTCACTTGCTGAGCAGGACCCGATCCAGTTCTTCCCTTCTCACCTATTGACCCATGTTGCCCCACTTGCAATGCCTAATGATGTGGGCCCAAATCAACAAGTGACAACCCATTACAATTGACCCGTACCCGAGGCTGATCCTAGTTTAGTACTTTGTGCATGAATATAATCATTGGACCCAATTGCTAATTTAATTTGTTAAACATGAGGGCCCCACACTAAAATTACAAAATATCCAGGACAGGGCAGGTCCCACCCTTTCCCTTTGATCAAAGAAGTGTAACTAACATATATATATATATATATGTATATATATATCTTTCAAAGAAGTCTATTTTTAAAAGAAGTCAACTAACCTATCTATATCTCAATCAATGCTTTGCAAAACAGGCCCTAAGCAAAGTAAGAATTGATTATTCTTTTCAAGTTAATCAGCGAGAAGAAAGAAAAAGAGATGGAGATATTCATAAGAACCCCACGGAGTGTGACCATCACTCTCGAAGTGGAGAGCACCGACACCATCAACGATCTCAAGGCCAAAATTCAGGTTTTTGTTTCCAATCTTTTCTTTTTTCAACATCTAGGTTTTTTTTTTTGTATTTTTTTCCTAGTTGTATTTTGTTCAATATCTAGTGTTTTTTTTCTGTATTTTTTCTATTTAATTTTTCAATTATCATTAATGAATTAATAAAGATAAAATATTATCTATCTGAAATTATAGGGTTAACGCTATTGGTTGTGTCCCCGCTCCCATAGCTCCTCTGGTTGGGCCAGAAGAAGAAAAAAGAAACATATCCATCAATCATCAGTTGTCCCATTGCTTTCTTTCGATTTGATTTTTACCTTAAAATCTGTGCTTTATGGCTAAGGTGTATGTTTAACCCAAAAAAAAAAAAAATTAAAAAAGAAAAAAAGAAGAGTCTAATAAGGTGTAGCTTGCATTTAATTAAGAGTACCGCATTTGTCTCTCTATACAGTGTCACTCCACACAATTCCTATTGAACCCAACCTGGTGGGAGTCCTGGTTTTACTCACCAAGTCAACTCGGATTTTTTTGTGACTGAGTTGGTCACTGATGCTGTATTCAAAATAAGTACCGTGAATCTTGGTTCACTATTCAGTCAACAGTTCGATTGTTTGGATCTACTCACATGCCTGTGACCGAAATTCAATGTTACCTTTGCTTCAGCGAGAAAACCGTGTAACTTAATTGCAAATAAAATTTTCTTGGTAGTCATGGCAAAAGGTCAGGAACTCTCAATATAATCAAATCAACATTTCATTCAAACAAGAACTCTCATCTTACTTGTAAGTTGTAACCTTGTTTATATGTGTACGTAACCGAGTTCCTAGTAATCAGATATTATTGGTAACAGTGTTACAAGATCAGGCCATGAATACCTTACTTTTACATAGAACCAAATAGCCCATCAAGTGACACCTAGTCGAACTAATTGAATACCAAAGTGACTCCTACATAAGAGATGTTTTTCGATAGTTAATTGTCTGCTTTGGTTTGTTATCTTCATGTCTGATTGAAGAGTCTAAATGGATGTTTCTCAGGACAAGGACGGCATGCCCATCGATAAGCAGCGGTTGATTTTTTGTGGACAACAATTAGAAGATCATCTGACCCTTGCAGATTACAATATCCCGAATCAATCAACCTTTCTCCTGGTATTGAGGCTGAGGGGAGGAATGATGATCAAGGTGAAGACACTGACTGGGAAAGAAATCGAAATTGATATCGAACCCACTGACACCATTGAGCGGGTTAAAGACCGCGTTGAGGAGAAAGAAGGGATACCTCCTGCGCAGCAAAGGTGCCTTTCTCTTTCTCTCTCTTCTATCATATCATTTCATAGGTCAGATTCCACAATTCGAGCTTGTTTTTTCTCTGATGCGACTTCTGTTATCTTTTAAGTTTCCAGTCTTTATCTGCTGTTAAGCATTAACTTGGGTGCATAGTAGATACTTGCATTTTCTTTTACTTCTACTAGTCTAGATTATTTAAATAATCCTCTCTAGTTATTTTTGTACGAGTTGTAGTTTTGCTTGGTTTGCTTTCTATCATTGGTTCTGCTGGGCCTGTTTATGCTTACTAGATTATGCTGTTTGTAGTTGTCAATAATTTGGTTCCTTTTCTCCTTTCGTTTGAGCTGGATTTTCCCTCTTGAGAGTAAGAACACACAATATCTGTTGGAAGTAATTTGCGAAAATCTCTAAAAATTTAAATTTTAACATAAAACAAATAAAGTATGAGAGAAGGAATCAAATAGTTGATAGTTGAAGCACGTCTATGCTCTCGAGGCAGATTTCACCCCTAGTCTTGGTGGCATCTCCCAAGGATATGACAGCTTCTGGATCAAACAATCTCTACACTCAAAGCTGTTATGGATTGCCCAAATGTATGAATTCTTGTTACAATTGAATTTTCTTTTTAATAGAAAGGTTTATTTATATGAGGTTCCTTATCTAATATTGCTTCAGAACCACATTTGATGTGGTAATTAGAATAAAATAAAGAAATCTTTCGCAAGTAGAATTTTATTAAATATTCCTTAACCTTTGGAGGTAAAGATACAAGGAAACATGTCGAGTAAAGACTATAGATTCCCCCGCTGGCCAGTGAGCCAGCCAAACCAAAAAAAAAAAAAAAAAAAAAAAAAAACTAGAGATTCACTAAACCATCCTCACATTGCATATAGGCGTTGGCCTAAGATCAATCAAAGGTGACAATGACATGGACCAGATATCAGTCAATTAAGTCTCAGCCACAGACGAGGCTACCTCCCAACAATGACTCCTTTATGCAGTGCAAAGTTTTTTTAACGGAAAATTGTATTTTAGTTGCAGCCAGTAATACAATCTTAGGGTTGTCAAGGACCAATTGATTTTGGCCCTTGCATGATTATTTGAAGGATCGGATTTTAAAATATTAGGTGTGAGTCCTATTTCGGATCCATGAGATTGACAATTGGGACTGGATTCTGGTTCACAGTTATGGATCTATTGGGTGGGTCTGAGACCACTTCGGTCCTTGCCTTTTTATAAATATTAAAGATGTCAATAAACCCCAATTTACTAGAATACCCAAAGGACTTAACTTAGCCCAAAAAAGAAGATAGAGTTTAAATTGAAAAAGGAAAGTAAGATGTGAGGAGAAAAACAAGGAGATAAATTGGCTAAGAAGATGAGGATGGAAAGAAATTCCAATCAAATTAATCCAATTCCCATTTCAGCCAAACAAACTCAGAACTCACCATCACATGCCTAGAGTCCATGCCATATCAGTTTTCATTCTCCTTTCTCCATGCCAATTATTTTCCCTCTCTCCTATGCATATTCCAATTACATGCCAATCAAGTTTTTTTTTTTGGCATGCCATCTCACGTACAATAACCATACCTATTCAGAATTCTCACTTTCCAAAAAATCACTTTCTATTCTCTATTCACTTGATGACCCATCCATGCTTTATTTACTATTCATACATCACCTACCAAACAACCACTCTCTCCCTCAGGTCATCTCACTAGCCCACCTTCTACTCTTTCATGATAGGTTTTTCTCTTTCTCTTTCCATTCCCATTCTTTAAAATATCCAACATCCCAAACTTCCCATCATCCATCATATATTCTTATATATAAAGGGGAGAAGTACAACCGGCCAATAATCATCATCCCCTCATCTCACGCCCATCACCTCTCTCTCTCTTTCTCTCCGCATCATATGTCCCACCACTTCATTTTTCTCTCTTCCCCATCTCATCACAATCCAAAGTGGGGTTTGGCCAGCCCACTTGGACCTATTCTCTCTAGTGTATCTCCTCCTTTCATCTAATCTTCCTTAGTGTGAAGATTGAAGATAAGAGCTTGAATTGTGGGCGGAGTCCCCTCTTTTTGATGTCTTAATCTAGGGTAAGGGTAGCTTTTCTTTTTCTAGTTGTAATTATTTTTGGAAGTTTATTGGGTGTATTGGTTCGTTTAATTATAAATACACAATTAGTGAGATCAAGGTGTTTCGCCTTGGGTCGGCGCCATATGTTTGTGTGTAGTGACAGCACGTACTTGGTGCGGTGTTTTTGTGGATTTTTTTATTCTGCTAATATATTGTTTTAATCTTCCAAAAATAAGAGAAATTAGCATTCTTTTTATTTTAATTTTCTTATATCTGAATGTTTTATTTCTGGTTTTTTAATTTATTGCATGATTATTTATTCTTTTATATTGGTGGTTTGATCTATTTCATTGTCTTGCAGTTTCTAGCCTTAGGATTGTTTTAGTTTAGGATTTCTATTTTAGATTTAAATTGTAATTTTTTTCAAACTTGATCAACGTGAACCCCAAGTGCAAGGTCTCGATATAGTTTTACCCGGTCAGCCAGGGATTGTATCCACAGGGAGCTGATATTCGCAGAAAACCTGTCATAGTTGAAAAACTAAAGCTAACCTACTAAAATCTATAAAAATTACACACTACTACTTCTAAAAATTAAAATTAAATTACAAATCCAAATCTAAAAAAAATTACAATTTAAATCTAACCTAGAAATCCTAAACTAAAACAATCATAAAACTAGAAACTGCAAGACAATGAAATAGATTAAACCACAAATATAAAGGAATAAATAATCATGCAATAAATAAAAAAATTAGAAATAAAACATTCAGATATAAGAAAATTAAAATAAAAAAGAATGTTAGTTTCTCTTATTTTTGGAAGATTAAGACACTGTATTGGCAGAATAAAAAAAATGACAAAAACACCACACCAAGTGCATGCTGTCACCACACACAAATATATGGCGTTGACCCAAGGTGGAACACTTTGACCTCACTAATTGTGTATTTATAATTAAACAAACCAATACACCCAATAAACTCCTAAAAATAATTACAACTAGAAAAAGAAAATTTACCCTTATCCTAGATCAAGAAATATAAAATAGGGGACTCCACATGCAATCCAAACTCTTATCTTCAATCTTCACACCAAGGAGGATTAGATGAAAGGATGAGATGGACCGGAGAGAATGGATCCAAGTGGGTTGTCCAAACCCCACTTTGGATTGTGATGAGATGGGGAGGAGAGGAGATGGAGTGGTGGGACGTATGATGTGGAGAGAAAGAGAGAAAGAGGTGATGGCCGTGAGATGAGGGGATGATGATTATTGGCCGGTTGTACTTCTTCCCTTTATATATAAGAATATACGATGGATGATGGGAAGTCTGGGACGTTGGTTATTTTAAAGAATGGGAATGGAAAGAGCAAGAAAAAAAATAGCATGGAAGAATATAAGGTGAGCTAGTGAGATGATGTGAGGGAGAGTGGCTGTTTGGTAGGTGATGTATGAATAGTAAATAAAGCATGGGTCATCAAGTGAATAGAGAATAGAAAGTTATTTTTTGGAAAGTGAGAATTCTGAATAGGTATGGTTATTGTATGTGAGATGGCATGACGAAAAAAAAAAAAAAAAACTTGATTGGCGTGTAATTGGAATATACATAGGAGAGAGAGGGAAAAAAATTGGCATGGAGAAAGGAGAATGGAAATTGATATGGCATGGACTCTAGGCATGTGATGGTGAGTTCTGAGTTTATTTGGCTAATATGGGAAGTGGATTGATTTGATTGGAATTCCTTTCCATCTTAATCTTCTTGGCCAACTTATCTCCTTATTTTTCTCCTCACTTCTTCCTTTTCTTTTTCAATTTAAACTCTATCTCCAAGAGATAATTTCCAAAAAGTATCTTGAGATTGCTGCAAATAAAATGGAGTCCACCTTGAACGTGTGATGCAGCATGGGATGGCCCATTTTATCCGTGGGTCACATTTCCTCCAATTTATGCAGCATGGGATGGCCCATTTTATCCATGGGTCACACTTCCTCCAATTTATCATTCCTTTTCTTCACTTTTTTCTTTTTTTCTTTTCCTTCCTCTTTGTTGAATTTCTTCAAAAACAAATTTTCTTTGGCTTCAGGATTTGATGTGGGTCCCTTCTCTTCAATTTTCCTACAAATAAAAGTGATTTCTTAAAAATTAAAATAACAATTTTGATTGAAAGTCACAAATGCATTAATGCAGGCCCAATTCACATAAAATGACAATATCAATCCACATCATTGATTATGATTTTATCTTTAATTTACTAATGATGGTGAGAGATTTTATCATTCCATGCAAAATCATAAATTTGAAAAACACTTCTAAAAATAGAAAGTTTCATGATTTAATGAAAAGGTGCGGATTTTCAATGATTTTTGCAAGAAAATTCTAAAAGGAATTTTAAAAATCATAAAAACATAAATTCCAAGAAAATGAAGAGATTTCCAATGAATAAGTCCTTAAAATTCCTAAAAATACATATAAAATAATGCATATTTAAGGACTTATCACAAAATTTGGGATCGTTCAATTTTTGGTCATGGGCCTGATTTTGGGCCAATCTTCAAAACATTATGAGGTATGAGGTGAGGCATCCAATTGTGCAGGCATGTGTGTAAGCCTCAAGAATATGAATTATCAATTAATAAATAACTATATTAAAAATGAATATTAACAAAAATAGAAAACTGTAGTGATTTGCCTGTTTTTTTTAAGGCCTTTAGTGAGTTAGTTAGAGTTGAATTCAACTAAATCTAGTTATACAAACATCATAAAATATTTAAAAAAATATATTTTTGGATGTTTCTAGTCAGCTGGGTGTTTTATTTTGTCAAGTTTTTAGAGAGGTGAATTCTACGACAGATACTTTGACTAACGAAGGAGTTTTTTGTTCTAATGTGATGCTTGATGTTTAGATTTTTTTTTAGTTAATTTTTGTTTGGTCCTGTTTTGTTGTTTTTTTTTTTGAAAGCATGAAATAAATATACTGTTATTAAATAAATTATTTTCCTGAGATTACCAACTGTCCTACCCTTTTTCTCGAAGCCGAGAAGTGTCAAATACGCCTTAATGTGGAGCATGACTGAAGTGGATGCATCATTTGGGGTGTATCATGTATCAGTGTGCATCAAATATGCCTGGTTACATGTGAGGTTTTATTTGGGAACACCTTTGATTTTCTCTTTGTATTCTATTGCATACAACCAAATGATTCCCTGCAAACCATTGGCATGAGTAAACATATTGTGGGGCTGGCCTCGGACCATAGTAAAATGTTGGATCAAGGGGCCCCTCATAGTATGCGCCAAAACTTAACCCTGCTTATGGTTGTCATTTTGATGAAGTGAAATTTGGATGTTTGCCTATTCATTTTATTGATCTAAAGCAGGACCAAATACCCAACTTTGCTTTGGAATTGGAATCAAAGCAGTTTCTCATCTGTCACTAAATCCCTCGTCCATGTCCATGTCGTTAGTTAATGAAAGGGGAGCTCAGAGAACGATCTTGTTTAAACTCATTTCAGTGCTGTTGGGGCTTGGGTCATCATCTCATGGTTTCACGTCATCTCTGTGGGTGCTGATGTGAAAACCTTTCACACCCTTGTGGCCTACATTTTGATGCTCATCTGATGGTTTGATGTTTGTATGATGTTTGTTGATTTATGTCGGTTCCCTCGGAGCTTGTGTTCTGGCGGCACATGCTTAGAAATTAGAATATATGTTTCACCTTCTTATGATTTGATGCCGTGTGCATGGGTATTGATGTTAAGGCTTTTTTTTTTTTTTTAAAACAAAAGCCGATGTACTTCGACACCCTTTTTCTAGCTTACCTGTTGATGCTTAATCAAATGGTTTATATTATCATATGCGTAGGAGTTGATGTTTGGTTTTCCTCTAACTTTTGATTTGCACAGGCTTATTTTCGGGGGCAAGCAGATGGCTGATGACAAAATTGCCGGGGACTGCAAAATTGAAGCAGGCGCTGTTCTTCATCTAGTGCTTGCTCTGAGGGGTGGTGCTGCTGCTGTAAAAAGCATCAAAACTGCCCGGGACTACAACAATGAAGCAGGCTCGGTTCTTCATCCAGTCCTTGCTCCAAGGGGTCGTGGGCTCCAATAGTTTCCATCCATGGAGGAAATGGTCCTCTACTGATTAGTGGTTGGGCCATTTTGTTGTTATCTGCTCATGCTATATACAAACAAGAAGAAACATAAGTGCACTTCTAAATGAACAGATTTTGATTTTGGATTGATGGAATATGTTCCCTAATGAAACAACTACTGCACCTTTTCTGGTTTCATCGATTTTATGGGAGCTGTGGGTCTGGAATCCGGGGATACTATTGGTTAGACTTTGAGACCGAAACTGCTGCTCCAGTAGGAGTCGGAGACATCCCACACATAAATAAACACTCATATGCTATGATCTATTTTTTTGAAATTGACAAACTGTAAGCAAGGGCAATGATTGAGAGACTGCGCCTAGGGGCTAGATCCCCTTGAGAATGTTAGTGGGGTACATTGCCACTTAGCCACAGTGAGGTCCACCCACAAGGTGGGGTGCAACAAGGGGTTTACCTGGAATTACTAGGAAATTTGTCTTGCCGAAATTAGAGCATAGGCATGACAGATCTCTTTCTTCTATCGATTTTAATGAGCAAGGGAGCCTGAATCTAGCAAATTCCTTTATTCTATTGAAGAATTTAGATCATGACCATGATCAATGAGCATGTGACTGCCATTCTGACTTTAGGATTCAGAGGGTTGAATAATTCCAAGTCATCTAAGACCTAGCTTTCACAATGGAGCAACAACGAGTGGTCTCTTTGAAACCAACATTGTTTGCTGCGGTGCCCGGTTTTTCTAGTGCCCCAGAAGAAGAAATCACCTGCCGTGACCTTCCTCATGCCCTTGCAAACGAATCCATTCACCCACACTGGAAAATCAAATTGTAACCATTATATATTATATCCAAATGAAAGCATAAAATTTGCACAAACACTTCAGCCTTCTAAGATTTAATACATAAGCAAATTATGTGTACCAACCGATTTTAGATTGGTGACACAAATGTCCAGTAGAGGACTGCATCAGAGGTGTAAACAAGAGAGGAAATGATGAAAAAGAGGACAACTACAAGGATGTGATCAGCAATCTCCTATGAAAATAAAATGCTTCAAGGCGAGACAGTAAGTGGAGAGGACCCATGTATTATACCAAAAAGTAGAGAGAATGTAGGGATATTGGGTAGTTGCCTCTACCCAATGAGAAATATTGACAAATGTTTTCGTTGCTCCTACTAACACATTGAGGTTTTGGTATAAATGGTTAGTTGACAAAATTTAATATGGAGCGCCAACCATATTTCACCCGAGGAGGAGTAGCATTTTTTAAAAATTGGATGGAGGAAGACCAAAATGCTAATCTATTGTTTAAGCGCTGGCTTCTACATTCAACATCCATTTTTTTAGATTACAGGTCTTCGAATTATCTACGGATGAGAACAGAGCCCGTGTACAAATTTATAATGAACTATCACTGTACTAACAATCTTTAGTGCCAATTATCATCCATCTTCAGATAATAAACAAAGTCATCCGAGGGATCTGACAGTGGTTGTAGCTGCTTTATTCTACCGAATCATTTTAAGGTGTGGAAAGGAGTCATTAGAATCCTTTTGATCAGTCAAGTGATGAATAGAAAGGCGACGATTTTTTTTTAATGACTTTGGTATTTCTTGCAAGTTCAACTTTAGACCTTAATCATCCGGCTCAGGGGTTACTTTATTTTGAAGAGTAAAGGTTATTCCCTAAGAGGTACATATATAATCACACACATAGGACCCGAATAAGGCAAGAGTGATAGTTGAACTTGAGACCTTGGGGAGCAAACCCAAGGTTCAAACCAATTGAGACACCACCTTGATAGTATTAATATGGTGACGATGACCATCAACAAAGAACACTTGTGTTTATGAAACCAAAGTGTAGAGAAGTCCTAATTAACCCACTCCTGCTCTGCTTTTCAGATACTTAATGGTCGAGGATGCCAACTCTTGTGCTGAATATATTTAAGTTGATTTCCGTGCCTTATATCACAAGGGCTCAAGAATAGGGGCACTGGAGCACATTGTTTAGTGAGTTAGAACACTGATCTGATGCACCATAGCTGTTATTTATTCTTCACAATTTATTTGTTGGACAGTGTTTGAAGGGTAAGGATCCTCAAATATAAATGCACACCGAAAACTGTTTATCGGGTCATTGGCCTTGATCACCAAATCAAGAGAGCTCTACATGAAACCAATCCCATGCATCTGGATATTAGTCTTTCTATCTTTCATTAGTCTTCTGGAGCAGGTTAGTTATCGAATTCTAGAAGCATTAAACTAAAATGGGAATTTGTTACACATAATCGTAGAAGCATTTTGTTTTTTATTTTTTGCTAAAAGGTGTAGTTCCTTGATCGAAGGATTATACATGCGATGAAGAAATACAGTAGCAGATACAGCCAGCGAGCCAAACATAGACTGAAAAACTGGAATAAACAGGAGCACATCTGTCCTATCAAAATTAGTATGGATCAGCTGGATTTGGCAGTAGAGGTCGCCTTGTGCTTTGAGAACCCACCATTTGCAACCGATCTGAAATCTCTGATTCAGCCTTAGGAAAGCCAGCGACATTGATTTCCTGTATATAAGCATAAAGACAAGAAAGAGGAACATCTGAGTGCCAAAGATGCTTAGTTGGGAGTTTGAGATGTGAGAGGGCATCAGCTAGTTGGTTGGCCTCTTGTCTGCAGAGGCTAGTTCTCCAGCTATTAAATATCTTGAGGTGTAAATGAATCATTTTCAAAACGTCAGTAGCTTCCAGGGTGCTTTGTCCCCAGTCATAAGGTCTTTTAAAAGCGATTGTGCTTCTCCTTCAAGTATTACTTTATTCAATCTGTGTTCCTTGCATACTTTTAATCCTTCTAGGAGAGCAAGCCTATCTGCTTCAATTGTGCTAGTTGCAAAACTTGATTTGTATACGCCATATGAATAAGACTCAAATGATTTCGGAATACGATTCCTATTCCCGCATTGTCATTGTTATTATTGTCAAAGGAGCCATCGAAGTTCAGGAGGAGGGCCCCACTTGTCACTGAGGGTAAGCCAGTTTATGGTAAGACATTTCAGATTCCAAGCAATCCGCCATGAGTGATACAGTTTTAGGCCCTTTCGGAGGGTTATCTGTGGGTGAAGGGGTTGCCGTTTAAAGATGAATAGGTTTCCGCTTTTTCATATGTACTAGGTGATGATCACTCCCATTTGTCTAGCTTCAATAGTAGATGACCAGGCTCAGCTTTCAAAGGATGTATATTTTGTTGGGATGTTTGAAAGTGTGTGGATGCCATGAGTTTGGGACCAGACTTGTTTGGCGAAGGCACATTCTCGAAATAGGTGATCCACTGTCTCATCATCCTTTCTACATAGTTGGCGTAAGCCTGATGAGAGGATTTTGTGTCGATGAAAGAAGTGACTAGTTTGCAACTTGTTTTGAAGAAGCTTCCACATGAAGAATTTTATTTTGGAAGGAGCTTTGATTTGCCATATTTTGTTCTAGGGTAGATTTAGGCCTATAGAAGTTGGTGTTAAGGACTGCTAGAGGCCTTTCATTGTGCAAGAGCCAACCATTTCATTTTTCCAGCATGGAATGTCTGGGCCTCCAATGGATTTTTATAGGATAGCATGGGCTACAGTTGGTTTGAATAATGTTATGATTTTATCCCTATCCCAGACTTTGTTGTTAGATGGACGAATAAGATCCTGAACCAAGAATGGCATGTGCTGTAGGAGGATGTTTGTGTTTGTGTCTGATTGAGTTAAAGTTTGTCAATGTGGGATCCATCTATCGTAAAGAACTCTAATGTGTGATCCATCCCCAACCGACCAAGATAGTGTTGGGTTATGTCTTGTCTTCCGGTTTAGCCGGATCGGTCGTCTGGTTTAGCCAGAACCGAGACTCAGGGTTAGGGGTATTTTAGACATTATGTATGGGTTTTTCTTGGTAGCCAAGAAAGCGGGAACTATATATTGATGTACTGTAACCCTAGATCCTGAGGAGATTGAGATGGGATCATAGTGGATGAGTTCTCTCCTCCCGTGGACGTAGGCATAGTTGCCGAACCACGTAAAACTGCTGTGTCATGTGTGTGATAGCTTGATGGTGTGATTGCTTGCGTAGATCGTGGTAGATCCGTTGATCGCGGGTTGTTTCCGTTGCGCCGCTTTTCCCAACAAGTGGTATCAGAGCGAGGTTGAGATCGCTCGGCTTGTGCGATTGACGGATCGAGATTCGGATAGTGAGCTTGGAGCTTGTGCGCGAAAATCAACGGGAAGAGATCAGACGTGATCTCTTGGGCCACGGGAGATCCTCTGTTACTGAAACAGAGAGATCGGTTTTGTTTTGCAGTCTCCGGAAGAAGAAGACAGGGAGTAGGTTCCGTTGCTGTGATCTTCGTCGTAGAAGAAGGAGGGTTGCCGGGTTTTCCAGACGAGGAAGACCGGAAGAAAAAAAAAAAAAAAAGAACTGCAACTCACCTGTGCCGCTGCCAGAGATCGCCGGCCGCCCGCACGTCGCCATCGGCGTCGCCGTTGCAGTCGTCGTGCCGTCGCCCGCCTCGCTGGACCAGCCACTGCGCCGGAGCCTGCCGTAGCAGGCCGTTGGATTCGCCGCGTCTGCAACTGGGTTGCAGACGCAGCGCCCAGAAACAGGGGTTGAAGACGACTCCCCAGCCGTTTCGGGTTTCGGGTCGGGTTGGGTTAGACCCAACCCGTGTTGGCAAGCCCAGACAAGCAGTTGCAGATCAGGTCAGGTTCAACCCGACCCGCCTGCAGAGAAGCCCAGTGACAGAAGAGCAGGTCGGTTCCGGGTCAGGTCGGACCCGAACCCGGTTCGCCAGAGAAGCCTAGCAGAGGGGCAGTTTAGTTCAGTTCCGGGTCAGGTGAACCCGACCCGGATCCGTTTCAGAAGCCCAGTTTGCCAGCAAGCCGTGACGTCAGTAGTGACGTCAGCACAGTCAACAGGCAGGTTTGACCATATTCAACGGCTGAAATTGTTTCTGCGATATCTTGATCGTCCGATGTCCGATCGGAGATCCGTTTGAACCTACGGACTCGTTTTGAGCAGATCTATGCGTATATGGAAGAAGATGGGCTGGTCAATGATCAACATGGATGTTTGACCAATTGGAGTGTAGAGAATTAATTCTGCGATATCGAAGCCATCCGGAGTCGGATTTCAGATCCGTTTCTTCCAGCGTGCTCACGGTGACGAGATCTACGAAGTAGATAAAAGATATTGGCAGTTTGATGGGCAGACAATTGGGGGACTGAAGAAACTGACAGATTCACGATGATAGCAATGGATTCAAGCATCACGGGCCAGATTGAATTGTTTGATGGAGAAACGACTTCAGAGATTGGCAGGATAGAGTGTTAGACTCCGTGATACAGCAATGATTGAAAAGTGTTACTTGATGTCGTCAATGGTAGATTGCTCAAAGTACTTTAATGGCAAGCTCATATCCGCGTCGAAGGGATCAGGAAGGAGCGACATGCCTAAGTGGAAGAAAAAGCAAGAGGAATCAGAATCAGAAGGAGGTAGTGTGCAAGAAAGCTCGGATTCGGTTGACAAGGAATCAGTTTTGGTCGCTACAGGTATGGATCCGGTTGTTGATTCATGGTATTGCGATTCTGATTCTTCTTATCATGTGCTTAAGTAGAGATTGGTTTGATGCAAATAACTATCATGGTTGATGGATTTGTTCTTATGGGGATAATGCAACTGATGAGCATTTGAGATAAGAACGGTAGAAATCCAGATGTATAATGATGTTATTCAAACCCTAACAGTTGTGATATATGTTCCGGGATTACGAAGAATTGGATTTCTTTGTGTGCCTTATACTTCAAAGGCTGCAAGTGCATTGTAGCGGGTGGAGTAACGAATGTGGAAAAGGGAACATTAGTCATCATGGAGGGTGAGATGGTAAAAAAAAAAAAATCTCTACAGGTTGGTAGGGGATGCTTTTTTCAGGTGGAGTAGTGCGTGAGACATCAAATAACAAGGGAGGAAATCTGTGGTTCAGGTGGAGTTAGATGTGACGGATCATTGGAAGATGGATTGATGGATCTTCAATGATATCATCCAGTGGAAATCCAGGAAGCCCTGAACGGAGATGATTTTCTCGGGAAAAGGTAGTTTTGTTCAGGTCGGAGTAAGCTGGTTTAAACATCGGGCATACCTAACCCGCATGTACTATGCCCAACCCACCAGAACAAGCTAGAACAGGACAGTTGCAGATTTGACGGAAAGAACACCGGAATGGAGACAGAAGGAAGGATTCACAAGATACCAGTGATATCCGGATTCAGGGAGGTCTTCAGTTTTGTCTTGACGGATGGAAGTTAGGTTCATTGTGTTGCAAGGATGCCTGCATGTGGCAACAAATGGAGAGCACTTCGGAGGTTCAAGATGGTGGTGTTGAGGTCAAAGGAGGCAACTGTGGCCACGCTAGGTCGTAGCGTGTGCGGAGGCATACCTTTCAGCAAGGTATGTGAAGTGCTGGTTCAACATGTTAGAGTGTTGAAGAAAGAAGACTGCGCCATTGGTGTAGTGACGTACCCTTCAGCAAGGTGCGTGAAAGACATTACCGGGTATCTCAAGGTGGCTCTGAGGATTTACGGAATCCAAGCCAAGGTGGAGATTGTTGGGTTATGTCTTGTATTCCGGTTTAGCCGGATCGGTCGTCTGGTTTAGCCAGAACCGAGACTCAGGGTTAGGGGTATTTTAGACATTATGTATGGGTTTTTCTTGGTGGCCAAGAAAGCGGGAACTATATATTGATGTACTGTAACCCTAGATCCTGAGGGGATTGAGATGGGATTATAGTGGATGAGTTCTCTCCTCCCGTGGACGTAGGCATAGTTGCCGAACCACGTAAAACTGCTGTGTCATGTGTGTGATAGCTTGATGGTGTGATTGCTTGCGTAGATCGTGGTAGATCCGTTGATCCCGGGTTGTTTCCGTTGCGCCGCTTTTCCCAACAGATAGGTCCTGGAGAATAATGTGTCTATTGGCTACCATTTGTTTCCATAGTGGGGAAGCCGGCTGTTTAGGTGAACATGATCTAAAGTCTGTAGTTTTTTTAGTATTTTTGGGATGGAAGTTGAACCCACCGCGAATCTGTCTTAGTAAGAAAGTGCCAAATTAGTCGACCTGTAAAGGCCAAGCTTTCTGTTTCTAAGTTTCTTATCCCAGGCCAACTAATATTTCATGGTTTAGTTATATGATCCCATGCTACGGGAGTAAGATGTTTAAACCGAGCATTAGAGCCCATCCATAGGAAAGAATACATCTTTGTTGAATGAAACTGGACTTATTTAGTGAGATGTTGATGGGGGAGCCAATAATTTGGGATGGCAGAGCAAACCGATTGAATTAGAGTGGTCCAGCCAGCTGGGTCAAGTTGACTTTCCCCGCAGTTGGATTTTTTACTTTGAATTTTAGGGATGACGTTTTGCAATAGTTTGTCCTTAAGAGTTCTCCAAGGTTAGAATTGAACCAAGATGCACCATGGTTGGGATATAATTGATAATGTTTAAGTTTGCTGCACAGGTTCTTTGAATGTTGTGTGCAACATTGTTAGGGAACAAGATTTGACTTTTGTGAAGATTAATACATTGTCCCCCTTTAAGAGAGAATTTTTCCAAGTATTTCCTTGAAGAAATTAATGCATTTCTTAGAGATTTTGAAAAAGATGAGTACGTCATTTGCAAATTGAAGGATTGGAATTGGATTTCTACGTGGTATTAGTCTGGCTAGTGGGATTTTTCTTTGAGTTCCTGGGGAGTGGATAGATGGGTTAAGGGCTTTCCCATATAAAACATATAAGTAGAGGGATAGAGGATCTCCGCGTCAAAGTCTTCTGGGTATGGATGATTAAAATGTCTATCCCTCACATGAGCAAAAGCAAGATCAGCTCTTCGAGAATTTGAATATTGCGAACAAATCTTAGTACCTTTGCCTCGTTCAATTTCTTGTCACGTGGTTCGAACCGACACGCTTCCATCTTTCATGTTTTTAACATATCGAAAATACTAAGCTTTGCCACTCTGAGGCAACCAAATGGGGCCACATGTCCTAAATTGGCATGTGTGCATCATCAAAGCCAACAATCTTTTCACAAAGACATTAATATACCGTATGTGTTGGGACCATTGTTTTATAGTTTGGAGTAGGTGTGTACACGATTCCTATTGAATTGGATTGAGTCAACTTCGTCACCAAATCGTTACCTTTGGATTGGTAGTTTTGTAATTCATCATCAATCCGTCATCCATTAAATTCGATTCATACTGAACTATGGATCAACAGTTTGAATCGGTTTAAATTGTTCAATTCATTAGTCGTTTTCCTCACTATTTCATAGACTTTACTGACTGTAATAAGGAAATTACAATGGAGATTATTATCTTTTAATATTATATATATATAAATATATTTTTTATTTTAACAATTCGGATGGTCAAAATTTGTGGATTAAGGGTAAAATCTGTTACCAAACCATTACTAACGGATTATGATTTTTTTTCAATCCATCACAAATCCATCAACCATCGGATCGGTTAAAAAACCGCAGATCGGAATGGATTGAATCAATTTTAACTTGAAAAAGATAGAGATTTGAGAGAAATTTTTTATTTTAATCATCTAAATGAAGAGGCGAATATAAAAATAGCAAATTGAACTAGTATTTTAAAAATCTTGAAAATGATATTGTAATGACCCAAATCTCTTGATTTTAAATTAGATTAAATCTGAACCTTTGTTTTGATCTTTGATTGACTCCACTTGTATTTTATTTTCTTTTATGAATTGTTGCTATTTAAATTTTGATAAATTAATTTTTTATGATTAGTGGGTCCCATAATTTGTTAGAAATTGAGAATTAAGGAGTTCTGTTTAGATTAGAGGTCATATTTGATAAACCTTCTAATCGTATTTTCCCATCCCAACTCTACTCTAAGTATTAGAGTCATACTTAAATTATAAATTCCTAAAATAGAACTTTCATTTTTGTTCAACTCTGTGCCCTTTCCTCTAAAAGGGACACTTTAACGCCCTTCTTTAGCCACCATCATTCGAAATCGAACTCTATCCTCTCTTTTCAAATGCTTTTTTCTTTCAAAGTATGCTCCTCTCTCCTTTACTTATGGTTACTGTCTTAGTAGGGCATTATAATTTTTCATTGCCGTAGAATTTGCACCAACATGCCGTTCCACCACCTTCTCTGTCTTCTTCGGTTCTCCTCTCACATCACACACACACACACCAACTGGTTCTACTCTCTTTTTTTTTTTCGGCCACCATTGCATTACTTGTTTTCTTAACCGCTGGAGTAAATTAGATATTTTAATTTTGAAAAATTCTCAAAAACTCTCCATTTTAAAAGGTGGAGTTTTTGTCCCTTTTGATTTATCAAATGAGATCATGCGACCTTACCTTTATATACCAGCATATATTGAAAGAGAAAAATTAGGGATGGATAAATACTTTGACTTCCTAAATAATATGACAAGAAGATCACATTAGCCAATCAGAAAATGGCAGTTTTTCTTAAGAAAATGCCCAGGGAATTCTATAGCATACCCTTTTAATTATATCACAATAAGGAAATCGTATTACATGATCCCCATGTAATGGACCCGGACTCTTTTCATTTATGGCAAGTTAGTCACGCCAAATACTTACTGAGGACTCTAACTCAAACAACACTATTCTATTCCTATTTCTATTTCAAGCACCCAAAACTTCCATCTTTTTAAGTATGATAAGATTTTCTTTCAAAGAAGTCTATTTCTAAAGGAAGTCTAACTAATTAATATATATATGGACAAAATTACGCATTTGTCTCTTACACTATGGTGAGGAACACTTTCCCTTTTGAAAAGTATTAATGTACAAAAAGTCAAAATAATTACATCTCATGACACCTTTTGAACCTTATTAGGTTTTAAAAAGGAATTGTCTCTCACACTTTGCATAGTAGTCTTTCATATATATATATATATATATGACAATATCCAAGTGCATACATTTCTCACCAAAATGGTGAGGGACACTCTTTTTTTAGAAGGTGTTAATGTGCAAAGGATAAAACCATTTCATATCATGACACTTTTTTTACCTTGTTAGGTCTAAGAAAGGAAGTATCCCTCACCAAAATGGTGAGTGATATATAAATGAAAAATTCTCAAGAATGTTTGTAAGGAATATAATGTTGGCAAATTCATTGTCTGAAAAAAACTTGGGGTTAAATGTGTTGTAATTTTCTTTTCTAGATGAACTGAAGTCTTCACTAGAGTTATAAATGATGGTCTTCTCTTTTAAAGGTGGAAAGCGCGTGTCTTCTTTGTCGGACCGGTTGGATTTGTGGCAGACCAGTCGAATTACATGCACCTAACATCTACAGGCAGAATGGAAGACCGACTGGTCGGCTGTTGTGCCCGATTGGTCAAACCCCATGCTTGATCGGTCGGATAGCCTATCCGATCGGTTGGCTGAGTCGGCTGGGCAAGAATCAAAATCACTGATTTTTCAAATCTACTATCTTATGTGCTTAAGTCTTTCCCTATTCTATTGGAATTCAAACCAGAAAAGACACCATGGTTTTTGTATATATATGGATTAGTTCTTTCTATGAAGTAGAAAAGTCTCTCTTGATTCAAACCCTAGAAATTCTATTGAGAGACATATTCTTCTCTAAAGCTTCTCTGTCTTTGATGTGCTACAAAGTTATCTTCTGAGATTCGTCTTTTTTCTCTTCTTTAGTGATTTGCCTTGAGCGGCATCATGGCGTGAAGATCAAGCTTGAAAAAGGTGAACGGTGTGTGCGTCGACAAGAAGAGTTTCGAGTTCTTTAGGTTGTGTTCAACTGGAAAAATAGTAGTAAGTAGTTCTTGTAATCTTACTTGCATAGTGCTTGATCTTGGTGGACAGGTGGTTGGTCCTATGGCTTTTCCTGTTTGGGTTTTTCACATAAAAATCACATATCTTTCTCTTGTGGTAATTGCTTTTTAATTTAGATTAATTAGTTGTTTATTTACATACAAGAAATCTGTGTTGGAACCTTAACCTGTGTCAAGGTTTTCAATGTCTCATTTAATAAGGGGCATTTTTGCTGTTTTTCTATCTTTCAATGAGGGATAAGTCATGTGGTGACTTTTTCTCCTTTTTAAAAGTAACATTAATTGCTTTTTCACATTTCTAATCTCCTATTTGTTGCAAAAAGGAGCGTTTTCACTTTTAAAAATATGTAGGTGCTATCTAGTGCATATATATATATATGAAAAGCTGATTTATAACAACCACAGTATGAATCGTTGGAGGAGGGGACGTTTTTCCTTAGCATCATATGGACCTCCTCTATATATATTTCAATCAACACTACTATAAATAGATAATGCTTTGCAAAATAGGCCTTCAGCAAGATAAGATTTAATTATTCTTTTACAGTTAAGCAGGTAGTGTGACAAAGAAAAAGAAAAAGATGGAGATAGTCATAAAAACCCCACGGGGAGTGTTCATCACTTTCGAGGTCGAGAGCAGCGACACCAAACAAAATCTAAAAGCCAAAATTCAGGTTTTGTTTTCAATCTTTCTTTTCTTCAACATGTATCGTTTTTTTTTTAATTTTATTTTATGATTTCTTTATTTTTTAGTTGTATTTTGTTCAATATCCGGGGTTTTTTTGTATTTCTTTGATAGTTAGTTTTAAAATTATTAATAATAAATTAATAAAGATAAAATATTATCACCCGACAATTATAGGGTTATTGCTATCGATAGCGTCCGTGTCCGCTCCCATGCCTCTGAGGATCAATCTCAGGTTGGGCCAGAAAAAAAAAGGATATTTAATTTCTTTTTTCTATTTTTTTTATTTTGTAAAAGGGATCTTCAAAAAAATTACAAACTTCAGTTCTATTGCATTAATCATAAGATGTGTCAACGGGGTATTCCTCTCCCCCACAACTCTCCATATGAATTGGAAGAGGAGAGACGAATGCGGTACTCCTTAAATGCAAGCAACAGCTTATGCTAAACATACACGTTAGAGTAGAATAACCCTGTTATCTTCTTGTCTGACTGAAGAGTCTAAATGGATGTTTTTCAGGCCAAGGAAGGTATGCCCATTGATCTGCAGCGGTTAATTTTTTGTGGACAGCAATTAGAAGATAGGAAAACCCTTGCAGATTACAATATCCCGAATGGATCAAACATTCTCCTGGTATTGAGGCTGAGGGGAGGAATGATGATCAAGGTGAAGACACTGACTGGGAAAGAAATCGAAATTGATATCGAACCCACTGACACCATTGAGCGGGTTAAAGACCGAGTTGAGGAGAAAGAAGGGATACCTCCTGCGCAGCAAAGGTGCCTTTCTCTCTCTCTCTCTCTCTCTCTCTCTCTTTTCTCGTTCATCATATCATTTTATAGGTCAGATTTCAGAATTTGAGTTTGTTTTATCTCTAATGCACTCTCTGTTCTCTTTTAAGTTTCCAGTCTTTATGTGCTGTTAACCATAAATTCAAGTGCATAGTAGATACTTGCATTTTCTTTCACTAACATTACTCTAGATTATTTAAATAATCCATGCTAGTTATGTTTGTATAAGTTGTAGTTTTGCTTGGTTTGCTTTCCTTCCTTGGTTCTGCTGGGCCTGTTTATGTTTTCTATAATATGCTGTTTATAATTGTCAAAAATTTGGTTCCTTTTCCCCTTTAGTTTGAGCTAGATTTTCTCTAATAGAATAAAAACATACAATATGTGTTGGAAATAATTTGCAAAAATTGCTTAAAAAATCACATATAAAAATAAAACAAATAAGTAAGATTTCACTCCTGCATATATATATATATATGTAGTGGTCTTGATGATGTATCCCCCAGTATATATTACAGCTTCGGTAACAATCTCTACACTCGAAGTTGTTATGAATGGGCCAAATATATGAATTTTTGTTACAATTTTATTTTATTTTAATAGAAGGTTTGTTTTAGTGAGGCTCCCTATCTGATATTGCTTCTGAACCACATTTGACGTGGTTAATTAGAATGATCTAAAGAAATATTTCGCAAGTAGAATCTTACTAAACCATGCTCACCTGGCATATTGGCATTGGCCTAAGATCATTCAAAGGTGGCAATGACATGGACGAGATAACAGTCAATTAAGTCTCAGCCACACTTGGCTACCTCCCAACAATGAACTCCTTTATCCAGTGCAAAGTTTTTTTTTTAACGGAAAATGTATTTTAGATGCAGCTAGTTATACAATATTAGGGTTGTCAAGGACCAATTCACTTTGGCCCTTAACATGATTATATGAAGGATCGGACTTTAAAATATTGGGTGTGAGTCCTATTTCGGATCCATGAGATTGACAATTGGGTCTGGATTCTGGTTCGCAGTTATGGACCTATAGGGTGGGTCTGAGACCACTTGGGTCCTTGCCTTTTTATAAATATTAAAGATGCCAATAAACCCCAATTTACTAGAATACCCAAAGGAATCAACCGAAAAAATATTTGGGATTGACCAATTTTCGGTCATGGGCCTGATTTTGGACCAATTTTCCAACCATTAAGGTATAATCCACGAGGTGAGGCATCCAATTGGGCCAAGCATGTGTGTAAGCCTCAAGAACATGAATTCACAATTAATAAACAACTAGAGTAAAAATGAATATTAACAAAAATAGAAAACTGCGGCAATTTGGCTGCTTTTTAAAGCTTTTTAGTGAGCTAGTTAGAGTCGAAATAAATTAAATCTAGTTTTACAACAATCATAGAATATACAAAAAACAGTTTTTTTTTTTTTTTTTTGGATGTTTCTAGTGGTGTTTTATTTTGTCAAGTTTTTTAAGCAAGGTGAATTCTATGACAGATAGGAAAGAGTTTTTAGTTCATATGTGATGTTTCACGTTTAGATTCGTTTTTGAGTTTATTTTTGTTTGGTCCTGTTTTGTTGCTTTTTTGGAAGCATGCAATAAATATACTGTTATAAAAGAATATATTTTCTTGAGATTATAAACTGTCCTACCCTTTTTCTCGAAACCGAGATTTGTTAAATACGCCCTTAATGCGGAGCATGACTGAAGTGGATCCTTCATTTGGGGTGTATCATGTATCAGTATGCATCAAATCTGCCTGCTTACGGGTGAGGTTTTATTTAGGAACACCTTTGATTTTCTCTTTGTATTCTATTGCATACAACTAAGTGATTCCCTGCAAACCATTGGCATGAGTACACATATTGTGGGGCCGGCCTGGGACCATGGTAAAATGTTGGATCAAAGGGCCCCTCATAGAATGTGGCAAAATTTAACCCTGCTTATGATTGTCATTTTGAGGAAGTGAAATTTGGGTGTTTGCCTATTCTTTTTATCGATCTAAAGCATGACCAAATACCCAACTTTGCTTTGGAGTTGGAATCAAAGCAGTTTCTCATCTGTCACTAAATCCCTCGTCCATGTCGCTAGTCCATGAAAGGGGCAGCTCAGACAAGGATCTTGTTTAAACTCATTTCAGTGCTGTTGCGGCTTGGGTCATCATCTCATGGTTTGATGTCATATCTGTGGGTGCTGATGTGAAAACCTTTCACACCCTTGTGGCTTACATTTTGATGCTCATCTAATGGTTTGATGTTTGTATGATTTTGTTGATTTTTGTCGTTTCCCTTGGAGCTTGGTTTGTGTGGCACATTCTTTGAATATATGTTTCACCTTTTCATGATTTGGTGCCCTGTGCATGGTTGCTGATGTTAAGGCTTCAACACCCTTCTTGTAGATTACCTGTTGATTCTTAATCAACTGGTTGATATTATCATATGCGTAGGAGCTAATGTTGGTTTTCCTCTAACTGATTTGCACAGACTTATTTTCGGGGGCAAGCAGATGGCTGATGGCAGAACTGCTCGGGACTACAAAATTGATGGGGGCGCTGTTCTGCATCCGGTGCTTGCTCTGAGGGGTGGTGGTCTTCAAAAAATACCATGCATGGTGGCGATTGTCCTCCACCGATTAGTGGTCGGATTATTGTTTTGTTAGCTTCTCATGCTATATACCAACCTAAAGAAACATACCTGCATTTTGAAACTTACAGATTTTGATATTGGATTGATGGAAAACGCTCCCCAAAATATGCTATACCTTTTCTATTTCCTTTGAAAGTAACATATTTTGACAATGGATTGATACGTGCTATATTTTGAAATCTGTGTGAAGTTTTTTGGGGAGAGATCCTCTACAATAGATTAATGCCAATCTTAATAATATGAGTGCAAACAATCAACCACGCATCGGAAAAAAAATCAAACCACAAGCACACACTACAAAAAGACATAGATTTTACGTGGAAACCCATATCGGAAAAAAAAAACTACGATTAAGAATCAAGCACTATAAATCATACTACAATTACAAAAGAACATTCACAACCCTTATCCAGTTGCCCCTCAACCTAAGGACCTTGTGATTTTCTTGCACAGCTCATTGCTGCAACAATCCCTTCCTGTTCTCTGTGACAGATTCAAATACCTAGACTTCTTCTAGATGTTGTACTTGACTCTCCAAAACAATCTTCTACACTTAGAGAAGTAGAAGACAGGGATCTCTAGAGTAGAACTTCAGCCTTTCAACTCTTCAATGAAAGAACTCTAGAGAAGGTGATCTCAAACAAGCAATCTCTTCTTAGAACAATGAGATCTGTGTTCTACATATTAGGGTTGAGAGATAACCCCTTTTTTATATCCCCTAATACGTGCCTCATAAGTATAATTCGATAAGAAAAGGAGTTGGCATCAAACAGAGAAGTTTCCCTTTAATTCGGGCTGAAAAATAGCAAGTCGGAGCACTTTCTGGACTTACCCGATCGGTCGGATAAATAGCACAATTGGTCGGATTACGGTTCTGCCCAGGTGAAAATTTCGGCATTTTCCTGCAAACTTTCGAGGGTCATAACTTTCTCGTTTCAGCTTTGATTGAGGCGATCTTGGGCTCTACGGAATCCTCTCAAAACGAGCTTTCCAACGGTATGTCGCATGTACATATCCAATGCTCAGTTTGTGAGATTTAACCTTTTTAGTCTATATTGTCAGTAGAAAAGCACTTCAATATGTCGCTCTTTCTTCTATTTCCTCACTTCAGTGTATCCGGTGACTCAAACCATTGTCCATACTCAAAGATTTGTAAAATACAATACTAATAGACTCAAGTTTTGTCCAACCCATGAATTTGCCGACACAAAAATACTTATACTGTGGATCTATTTGAATTTGACACCATAACCTTCTCCTCCAGTGGGAGAGTTGGAGACATCCCGTATATGGAATGAACAAACTGTAAGCAAGGGCACTGTTTCAAAGACTATGCTTAGGGTATAGATCCACATGAGAATGTTAGTGGGCACATTGCCACCTAGGCGAAGTGACCCACAAGTAAGACGTTTGTCTTGTTGAGATTAAAGCCCTTGCATGAAAGATGTCTTCTCTCTATCCATTTTTTATCTGTAAGGGAGTGCGAATGTAGCCATTTACAATGCAAATTTTTGTCTTCTAATAGCCAATGTGATAGAAGAAGGGTTGATTCTCCATTCTAGTGGTTCGAACAGGGAGGGAGGGAGGGAGGATAAAACGTGATGAGGTAGTAGGACGAGAGGCGTATATGATGTGATATGTTTGATTATGGGTTGCCATGGTTAGGGACGCAAAATTGTACCATAACCAATCGGTTTTGTCCCGTTCAAATTGGTTGATCACGTGACATAAGATCTGTGTTAAGTCCAACCTAACCGAAGATTAGTATAATAATCCATGCTCAGAAAGAAGCAGAAGAAGAAAAGATTAGGAGAGTACTTTTTTAATGTAATCTAAGGTATCGTTTGGTTGCAGATATTTACATATGCAATGTTACCAATGCGTAACGGTTACGTATTGTTATATTTGTTTGGGTTGATTTACGCATGTAAGTATTTAAAATGAGTGTGTAAATGATATGAGAATAGCATGGTTTTTGGCCTAGATTTTACATACCTCAGTAGGTGGTAAAAGGTTTCCTACATCACTGTTACAAGGCAGATGTATAGTGTTTTAAGCATCATCACCATCCATCACGTGTTTTTGAATTTTTACACTTATTTGGGATCCTAAATGCAAATCTAAACCATCTATCATCTTCAAAAGGCCAATTATGGCTACTGTACCAAATTTCGTGTTGGTTCTTCCTAGATTATGAGATATTTTCAAGAACATTCATGTATAATATCCAACCATTCTAGATATATGTGGGCCCCATATTCATGATCTGAATCGTTCAAAGTCTTTAAAAGTTCCATTACGGCTATGCACCAAATTTGACAACTTAAATCATCATAGATGATGAGATATTTCCAAAACAAATACAACCATTGGATGGACTAATGTTTTTTATGTGCTGTATTGGAGTCCCTTGAACCCAGTTTGGTGTTTGAAGTTTTTAATATATGTGTGGACCCCACAAACATGACCTGAACCATTTAAAGTCTTTAAAATGACCAAAAAGGCCATGGGACTATATTTTATATTTTAATTCTTCACAGTTTTTTGATATTTATAAAAAAAGTTTAGATCTAAATATCTATAATTTTAAATTTCTTGGGGCCCCATTTTCTTGATCCAAATCGTTGATCCTCTTAAAAATGGTCATTTTTGGTTTGGGGTCAAGTGTCATGCATTTATTCATCATATAGTTTAATAAATTTGTGAAAAATGGTGAAAATTTTTTGTACAAAAATGCTCAACCGTCGGATGCATTCAAATTTACATATGATGAGGTGTGAAAATGACAAATATGGGATTGTGTTTCACATGTGACTTATTTGTATATGAAAATGACTCACATGTGGATCATTTACACATGTGGGCCATTTTCATATCCCATGTGAAAATGACAAATGAACCTAAGAGTTAATAACATAGAAAGGAAAGAGGAGAAGTTTGGGTACACGGAATTATTGTAGAAATCGAAAAGTGAAAGTAACAAAGTAGGGAGTAGATGTGGTATCTTTTAGGAGATAAAGTATGTAGTTTGTACAAGAAGAGAAATGGAGAGAGAATTGAAAAGATTTGAAAAATAAAACTGATTGTCAAAATCATAATCGACAGACTGTCAAAATCCTTGACTTTAATATGTTATACTGGAGTAATAACACTGGGAACATGATATCATAAGAATTCATTGGTATTGAGCTTCTTTTAGCTATAATTTTTTTTCCATGAAAAGGTACCTTTTTTTCGAGTACATAAAGAGAGGTGTTTGGACATCCATTTTTCATGGATAGTAATATTGTATGCCCCTTTGTTGCCTCCTCTTTCTCACCCCCTTGTTTCCAATGCTAGCGCAATCCAATCCAACCTTATTGAAAAAAATCAAATTTATTTTTAAGTTTACTTTTTTCTGTTTTGTTTGTTTTCTGTTCACTATAGTTAGGTCCAATAAATTAGTCCAATGATGATTTCGTGTTCATTTCTGGGTCCGAGTCCAATCCCAATCCTTGGATCAGACCCATCCCAAGGAAGTCACTGATTTTGAAATTGGGCCCTTCTCCCATATGGATTTAAAGAGAGGGAATTTATATATATATATATATATATATAGGTTATCAGGTGCGCACCATGCACATGGTGTGGTGTGCACCTAGGGCGGGGCCCACTAGATGATCAATCTAAATTAAATAAGGGAAGATGGGAAATGAATGCTCCAGCCATCACTACGTAGTAAGTAAAATCCTAGGAAAGTCAAGCTTTGATATACATTGTTGCCTTCTATCTTTCTCCCCTAATCTCATATCATTTACCCTCATCCTTTTAATAATCTTTAGGTGGAGCTCATTTGACAATGAATTTCAATGTGTCTAGTTCCTATGCATTCTATGCAAACAAGGCCTCTAATTGAGTGAGAACTAGATAATTTGCAACTGAGGCAGAGGATGAATTCACTTCCATAGTCTGGTGATCACCAATGGATAAAAATAGATTGATTCCTATTTGACAATTTGTTGAGGCTGATAAGATGATCAAAATATTTAAGTCATGATCATTAGTAAAGAATGTTAGAAGAAAATGGCCCAATAGTTGCAATCAAGTGATTAGAATTTCCCCTTCAGCTAATTCCATCTGTATTATATCCACAATGAGACCACGGTTCTGATGAGTTCAAACTGATTGCAAATACACCAACATAGGATTGAGGTGGCACAATTCTTCCACTATGCATGCGTTTGTCATAATGTTCATCTTAGAATCAAAGCATCCTGATCATCAAGCATTCTAATCTTCATATATATGCCCCACGTCCTTAGGACAATGATTGTATGTGCCCCACCATGGAATGGCTATAGCTCTTCCTGAAAATCGGACTGGTTGGATGATTGCAGCAACCATTAATAATTCATCTTGTGTTTAAACCTTAATTTTCATTTCGTCGTGGAAAAGAGCGAACTAAATGTAGCAGCAAACTGGAGACGTTGAAAGTCATTTGAAACACAAAATTCATTTATTATAATCAAGTATGAAATACAGACATGTATCCAGCTATATATGGGTTTAAGATAGATAATCAGTTATATCTGACAACCTAGTATCAGATGCAGACCAAAAGGTAGCCATTTATTTTAGGTTCAAAATAGCAAAAATAATGAAGCATGGACTGCTTGTTATGCGTTCACCCAGAACTGGGCCTGGAGATGATCAATTATTTTCTTGTCCACTTGGAAGGCTTTGGCTAGAACATCATCCGAGATGGGTGGGTGCGATCCAAACACTGAGTTAGCAATGGTGATAACGCCTGCATTTTGACTGCTGAGAGCAGCAATGGCTATAGCATTTGTGTGGCCAACATTGGCTTGGAAGTGAATTAGGCCTATTGGGAAGACAAACACATCACCCTTGTTGAGGACCTTACTTATGAGGGTATTATTGTTCTGGTTGGAGAGGACAAAGCCGACATAGAGCTTCCCTTCGAGGACCGTCAGTATCTCTGTGCCACGAGGGTGCGTGTGAGGGGGGTTCTGCCCATATGGTGCATAGTCTATTCGAGCCAGGGAGATGCCAAGAGTATTGAGTCCAGGTATTTGTTCGACATTCGCATTGGTCACACTGAACCCTTGATTGTTATCTGTGTTCCCTGGTTTGTCTAGGCCATCGGAGAAGAAATCACCTGCTGTGACCTTCTTAATGTCCTTGCAAACGAACCCATTCACCAACACTGCAAAATCAAATTGCAACCATTATATTATACACGAGCAAAAGTGAAAAATTTGCAGAAACACTATAGCCCGACGAAGATAACATATAAAGCAAATTATGTGTACCATCTGATTTATCGTCAGCGACACAGATATCCTGTAAAGGGCTGGGATCGTAGGCAAAAACAAGAGAGGAAGTGATGGAAAAGAGGACAACTACGAGGATGTGTGCAAACATCTTCATTATGTTCAAGTATAGATGAAGAGGAGGTGCTCTGAGGATGAAAATTAAGCATGGAGTGGGCTTATATATATAGGGAGATGTATGGTAGGTGGGACATGAATATTATTGAAATGGTCTTGTTTTAATTGCAGTAGATAAAGATTACAATTACTTTATTAATTGCAGTAGACAAAGATTACAAGACTATGTAGTTTAAGTCACTGTCATTCTCTAACTGCTACACTCAACATCCTTTTTTCTACAACTAGTCTTCGAAATATTGCAGGAGAACAAAACCCGTCCGCATTTATAACGTACTATCATTGTACTAACAATTTCTTTACCGACAATTAACATCCATCTACAGATAATGAACCAGGTCATCCAACAGATCTGACAGTTGTAGCTGCTCTGTTCAACCTAATCGTTTTAAGCGGCGGAAAGGAGACGATGGAATCAGTTTGATAAGTCATTATATCGTGACATTGACCATCTACAAAGAGGAGTCGTGTTCATAAATATCAAATTGCAAAGAAGTCCTAATTTACCTAATTAGGACAATGACCATCTACAAAGAAGACGATGGAATCAATTTGATAAGTCATTAATCGTATGGTGACAATGACCAACTACAAATTAGGCTCACGTTTATCCAACACAAATTGCAGAGAAGTCCTAATTGACCTAATCCAGCTCTGGTTTTCCAATATTTATTGGTCAAGGATGCCGTCTATTTTGCTGAATATATTTAAGTTGATGCAATTTAGGTGCCTCACTTCAAAATAGTTCAGGAATAGGCGCATGGGAGCACTTTCCAGATTATTTAACTGATGGGCCACATTCTTCGAAAATCTACCATAGCAACAGATCCAATCCATTCAATCTATGGCCTATTTTTAATTAAATATGGATCATAGCAGTAATTTCTTCTTTACAATATATTTAATTAAGGAAGACTTCCTGACCAGCACATGTTGTGGAAATTCTAGACTTCCTATCTTTTATTAGTCTTCTGGAGCAGGTTATTTATTGAACTTTAGTTGTTACACATAATTACAGAAGCCTTCTCTTGTTTGCTTCAGTGTCTCTTCCCTTGAAAGCCAAGAGCAAGTCCAAACCAAATCTCACAAAATTTGAATATTTCAACAAATCTGAGTATCTTTGTCTTGTTCAATTTCTTGTAGTCCAAATCATATTGTAGAGGAATCCTAATTAACCTAATCTAGCTCTGCTTTTCAGATATTTAATGGTCAAGGATGCCAACTCTTTTGCTGAATATATTTAAGTAGATGTCATTTAGGTGCCTTACTGAAAAATGGTTCAGGAATAGGTGCGTCTGAGCGCATTGTCCGGTAATCCAGATTATTTAACTTATAGGCCACAATCCTAAAAAATCTCCAACGTCAAAAGATCCTTTCCATTCGATGTTGGCTTGTTATTTTTATCAAATACGAACCATAGCTGTAATTTATTCTTCCCAATGTATTTGCTGGACAGACTTTGGAGGGTTCAGATCTTCCATTATAAACACTTATTTTGGGGGGTACCCCCATAGATCACTGGTCTAGATCACCCAATCAAGAAAGCTCCACATGTTACTAATCCCATGCTTCAACGACCAATACATGTACCGGAATCTTAATATTATAGGCTTCCTGAACATGACATGCTGTGGATATTATAGACTTCCTGACCAACATATGTTCTTGATATTTTGGTCGTCAAGTTGTAGAAAGTAATTCCTTAAATGCAATCACTTAGGTGTCTAACCCAAAGGAACTACCTTGAAAATTTCAATTCCAGTTCAATGAAATTGAAGAGTTATTGGTTACTTTAAATGTTTCTTTTTTTCATGTGGTTACATTTGCCAAACATATGGCATATGTGTTGGCCAAGGGATTGAGAGATTGTATCCTTAGGTAGATGCGATGATGTAATTGGGGTGAGGTAGTGTAATGCTCTTCTACCTTATCCCTCCCCTTTTTTTTTGTTTTCGTCCTTGTTTGTTTTGTCTTTCTTTACACTTGTACCCTTTCTTTTTTCGCAAAAAAAAAAAAAAAAACATATGTTATTGATATGATAGACTTCCTAGGATATCATAGACTTACTATCTTTCATTAGTCTTCTGGAGCAGGTTAGTTATTGAATTCTAGTCGTAACAGTTAATTACAGAGGCCATCTCTTGCATGCCTAAGTCTCTATCTTCCCTTGAAAGCCAAGAACAAGTGCGGGATCTCACACAATTTGAATATTTCAACTGATCCTAGTACCTTTGCCTTGTTCAATTTCTTGTCACATGGTCCAACCCCCCACACTTCCACACCTTCCAAATTTTAAGTATGAAGCATACTATGCCTTGCCATGCGGAGTCACCCGAATGGGGTCACATGTCCTAAAATGTCTTGTGCGCATGATCAAAGCCACCATTGCTTGACTTGTTCTCTTAACTGGCTATATGCAATTTACTGACTGTATGTTTAAACTATGATAAGAATGAAATCATATTAAACAATCAGTTCTAAAACTTGGGCCCAAACCGAATGGTCGAGTGACTCATAGCAAGTCGGACCGAATTTGCAGCAGATTGGCCAAACTTGTTTGAGTTTGTAATATGTGAGCTATGAATAACCTCTGCTTTTTCCTCTTGTCTGTAGCCTTTCCCTATGCTGCGCCATGATGTCAATCTTCTTTCCAGTTTTAATAATTAGACAAAAGAATATATAGTTGCAGATTGCGTCTTACAGCCAAAGGCTCGACATATAGAAGAATATATTATGCTTGTAGTTTGTAAGAACTGATGTTGTCCGGGTTACTTGATCCATAAGCTAACTAGGTTTATTATTTCGTAAGAAATGACGTTTGTCTTGAAGACTTAATCCAAAAACTGACTTTGTAACATTATCGTGCATAATTAGCTGATGAGAGTATTCAAAACCCATTTCACACTTCCCTCTATGCAGAAAGTGACAATGTTGGGATTGTCAGCAAATCCCAAGTCCTTGATCATGATGACTGCTTCCTTCCATCGAAACCAAAATCAACCAGATCATTCCATAGGGTGGCAGTGACCTTCTAGCCAGTGCTCGGCCAATTTGAAAAAATGATTCTTGAGTTCGTGTTTAGACATATTACCAGGTACTTCTTGGAGGTCATAATATTGAGTTACATAATACGTCAGGCGAAAGTTTGATCACTTCTACTTCTTCTTTTTCTTTTATTTTTATTTTTATTTTTTATTTTTTTTGCTAACGCAATTATACCAAGCTTTGTAGTATTGTGAAAATGTTCACCTAGAGCTGGCTGCATATAGCTAATATGCAGTCCGACTCATGGGGCCCACTTAGTTCAAGTTTGCTAATGGGAGGGACAAGGGGAATAAATAAAATCTGCCCACCAAATTATCCAAGCCCTTAATTTAATGGCCTTAAAGTGTAATGGCATAGTAATCATTGATTTTTTGATATTTAATCCAATGGTAAATGAAGGTCTAGTGAGCGTAACTTTGGGTCTGATACCACATAATGGAATGAAAAGACTATCAAAGAAATGTGATCCTAAGTGGGCCTCCATTGTGGCAGACTACCCTTGCAAGGCTCATTAGAGAACATTTCCCTACCAGTATTTTAGTCATTTTGCAAAAAGATAAAAAAGTATACTTTTCATGTCAATAGTGCATTACCACTACTAGAAGAATTGAAAAAAATGAAAAATTCAAGAGATGGCAGGAGGCTTTAAAATCCTAATGCCTTAAAATAATTCATATAAAAACATATATATGAAATACAACTTCAATGAATATATACAAAGAGCTATAACTATTATGAGAATTCAAGCGCATGAGAGACTATAAAGAAATTCTTTTTGTTACCTTGGCTCGATAATTAGTAAGGATGGAGAGATTGGAAATGATACTAAACACAGGTAAACGTGAGATAGTTGAAGTGGAGACTTGCTTTTGGAGTGCTTTGTGATTGACAAATGCCAAGAAAAGTGAAGAAAATCTTAACATTACAATAATTAGACCAGGTATGACATATGTGGCAGAATGATAGCCAATCAAGAAGCAATATGTGCATAAAATGGATGTAGGATAGATGAGAATGCTGAAGTGGATGTGCGGCAAAACTAGCAAAGATAAAATTAGAATTGAATTCTTTAGAGAACTTTTAGAGGAACATCAAAAGGGGATGTAATTGGATAAAGCAATTTGAGATGGTTTGAACATGTTGAACGTAGGATGACAACACCGTTGGTAATGAGAAGTTTGGATATAAAGGTTGATGGCCACCAAAGAAAAAGGAATGGGCTGAAGAACACATGGATGGTTGTATTAAAATTATATTTGAAAACGCTTAACTTAGCTAAGAATTTAGTCACGATAGACTTGAATTCCCTTCCCTGGCCACTGATGGCATATATAGACTAGCAAAAGATGCCCATGCTAAACATGAGTAAATAATCAACCAACATTTGCGAACATACAATTTGTAGAAAGAGAAAAACTTGCAAATATCTATCTAACTAGAGTATAGTCATTTAGGGGTAATCATTTCTCGGCATTGGTACTCCACTACAATGCAATAGATAAGTTACATCGATAATATTTTATAGCTAAAGAGATAGTTTTAAAAAAGAAATGTAGAGAAACAACAAATTACGTACTACTATTCTTGTACTAACTATGTTCTTTTATTATCACACATATGCAAAGTACATTATTTCTCAAACCATAGCACCTAACAGATATATTGTAGGACAAAGAGCATGCCCGAATTATATAGTTTGCACATTTGCATGGAGCTATAATTTATGACCTCTATTTTGGGAATTCGTATATGTGAATTAGATGGATTTTCAAGAGGTACATATTGATCCTACAAATTCTCTAATTATAATAAATTCACAATCATGTGCTCACTATAAAACCATACGAACAGTTAAAGCATAACATATGTCAAATATCAACAACTTCAATTAAAAATTACGTATAATTTGAATAGTTTTCTTAAGGAACATCTTTATTGGAGAGTTTGTGAGTTTTAAACCTTAATACATAAAGAAAAAGGAAAAATATACAATTCTTTCGTAATAATAAGAAAGCAAATATGTAGTTCTGATATTTTTGAGACTCTAACCCTCAAGCATGGGTTACAAGAAAAAAAAGGAAAAAAGGAAGAAGAATAAACACTTCAAATTATAGAGCAATATATATATATATATATAGCAAACACTATTGGCACCTCAGTCATAACTTTAGCATATGTAACTCTATGGTACATATCATCCTACAGTGTGAGGCAAATGAGGATTAAATCTAAAGGTTAATACCAACGAAACCATATAATATAAAAAAAAATATGAATTCACCTATAGTTTTGTTTGTTTGCTAATGGCTTGAGGATAGGGTTACCTGATATGCAAAAAATGAGAGAAACATGATGGTGGTCTTTGATCGTGAATCTGATGGCTTGATTTTCTAGTTGAAAGATGCCAGGAAGATGAAAAGGAGAAAAAAAAGTTGCAAACACTATATATAGGACAAAACTACTATTCATATGTCCCTCACACTATAGTGAGGGACACTTCCTTTTTCGGAATGTATTGATGTGCAAGAAGACAAAACCATCGCACTTCATGACACCTTTTTTTATCTTTTTAGGCTTAAAAATGGGATTGTTCCTCACCTTGTGGTGAGAGATGGATGTATAGTAGTCTTTTTCCTATATATATGTATATATATATATAGAGCAAACACTATAGCACCTCAATCATAACTTTAGCATATGTAACTCTATGGTACATATCATCATACAGTGTGAGCCACGTGAGGATTAAATCTAAAGGTTAAAATCTATAAAACCCTAAAATATAAGAAAAAATGAATTCACCGATAGTTTTGATTGATTGCTAATGGCTTGAGGATCGGGTTACTTGAGATGCAAAAGACGAGAGGAACATGATGGCGGTCTCTGATCGTGAATCTTGTGGCTGGATTTTCTAGTTGAAAGATGCCAGGAAGATGAAAATGAGAAAAGAAAAGTTGCAAAGGAAGGGATGTCCATACAGTGTTATGGGAGATAAAGAGCAGGGGTGGAACCACCTTGGAGCAGGAAGGGGCCAGGTACCCCCCCAACTTAAAATGAAATAAAAAGACAAAACCCCTTTTTAGCAATTAGAACCCTTTGGCCCAACCTCCTCAAGTTCTGGTTTTCTCTCCATTTGAGCACCGTAGGTTTGGTCTTGAACTAGGGCTTCTCCTTATTTCCATTTTCTCTCATTATAATTTCTAAGGTAAGTGGATAGCATTTTCATTGTTAACATCTTAATTTAATCTTGATTTCAGCATTTTAATATACTTGAGAATTGAGATGTTTTGCCCATTTCTTGTCTAATGCATTAGTATGACCATGCCATTGAGTATGTGATTGTGAAGAGCAAATAGTTTTCTTGCCCAAATCATATGTTTTGTTTTTTAAAATATTTTCAATATTTGTGTGATGACTGAATTAGATAATAAGAAAAAAAACCTACTAGATTGTGAATCACTTATTTTATCATAGTTACAAATGTATATGTTGTTTTTATATTTAATTTTTAGATGAGAAAGACAATTCCAATTGATGCATATTTCTAGGTTGTGTTCATTGAAAGAGAAATTGTTACAAAATTCAGTGTAGATTCAATTATTGACAATTTTCAGAATTTGAAAGAACATAGAGTTCCACTTTTATAGATATTGAGTTGCATAGTTGAAATCTACTAAGAAACCTCTTTTGTTCATTTTTTGCAATAACTGAATAGATAATGATTTTATTTTCCATATAAAAACTTAATATTTGCTCTTGATCTATTTGTCTTGTTTGAACTTCAAAATTTTCCACAAAACACTTCAAAATATAATGATTGCATGAAAAAAAAAAAATCTTCTGATTCCATTCTGTGAGAGAGAGAAATAAGTAGAGGAAAGAAAGAAATCCGAAAGAATAAATAAGGAAAGCTGATAGAATAAATAAGAAGATTTTACCAAAAAAATCCCTTTAGACTCCCTGTAGACAAAAAAGGACCAAAAATATATGTATCCATTGTAGTGGTCTCATAGGCCCTTTTTCATTTTTAATTTTTTTTTTGTTGTATCTCTTCTCATTTGCATATACAAGGTTTTTCTTCTTTATCTTCTACCATCACCTGTGTGACTACCATCCAAAAACAAAGTTTTTTTTTCCCTGAATCTGACATGAGTAGCGATATCCCTGTTTAACTGTGAAGAAGAAGAAAAAATGAGCATGTAAGTGGGGATATTGCTGCTGGCCAAGCACCTAAAATCCTCAGGATTTTACGTGAATTTACGTGTTGGCCAGCAGTGATATCTCCACTCACCTGCTCATTTTTTTTCTTCTTCACAGTTAAACAGGGATATCGCCGCCCATGTCAGATTCAGAAAAAAAAACTTTTTTTTTGGATGGTGGTTGCACAGGTGATAATGGTTGGATGGTGATGATGGGTGAATTTGAAGATGGTGGTGACAGAAAAACGTTGGAAATTAAGGTTGGTTTAGATGTTGTGTGCTGGAATGGTAGGAAAGGGGGTACAAAGGGAATGAGATAAGATGATAATAGGTTATAACACTTGGGCAATGTCTGTAAGGTGTTTGGTGAAATGACTGAGAGGGACACTTGTTTATAGAGCACTTAAACGACCACCTGTTTATAGAGGACTTGGACGACATGTATGGAAAGTGTGACAGTTTGGGACATGCCTGTAGGGTGTTTGATGAAATCATTGAAAGGGACATTTGATTGTTGTCACAACCCGAGCTTAGGAGTTCGGGGGTTAGCAAAAGCCAAACCGATGACACACGTGCTCCCGTGCCTGTACACGTAGACCTGGTCTAAACGCACACACACAAAGGAAGGTTCACACGTGCCAAACATGTACGCGGAAGCTGTAGATATCAAAACATCACACTAAACAATGCAAGAAGAGAATACAAAAATAGAACTGACATATATAGATGAAAGTTTTACAAAATGAAACAAAATACACATGTACAACTCATGATAAGATCCAATCGTGGCCAAACTCAAAATAAAGAAGACTCCTATGCAATGAATGTCCAGGGCGCTTTCTGGTGGAGTAATTACATCCGCTCCTCTAGTCCTGATGGGACCTCGGGGGCCTCACTTGGAGTCTGGTCGACCCATGAGGGGTCGGTCTGGGTATCTGAGCCTGCAACACCAAAGACAACTCGTGAATACAACGATTTAGCAAAGTATAAGCCATAACAAGTTAACACATGCTGTGTCTAATGGAATAAAGAATATCATGAAAATCATGACAGGTCACATTCGTATACTAAACTGTCGTGCAAGAAAGAAACATGCCATGTGAATCAATGTATACATACTGTGTACATAACTAGTTGGCGACTACATTGCCATATGCTCCCAAAAGAGGGATCTTATATCCGCGCAGAGAACACCATTATACGGGCCAGGGTACAAATGGGTCTCGGGTTCCTGGGGTCCGGATTCCCCAAGACGTTTCCTTATTGCAGCAAGGCCATGAAAACTACACCAAATTCACCCCGTCGGGATCCTAAGGCTAAGGCTAAGTAGTGCCTGACCATACAGAGTCAATCATGAAAACTTTGAGTAGATCGTGATAAGCAAATCCTGCGTGCATATCCGAGAACGTGTCTTATACGTGCAAGCTTGATAACATACATACATACATACTCAAGGTGGAGACATAGTACGACTTTCGACGTTACATGCAATGATCCTGCTAAAGAGTGGATATCAATGATCGAAATACAACATGTTATGCAAGCAAATCTTACCATATCGAATCACCTTCATTTACTAGCCAACTCTAATCTAATTATCTAGTGTTTCTAACCGTGCATGATGATGTAGTTTTAAGTTATCCGCTGTACCGTTGTCTAGTGTGCATTACATCATATGGTGCACCGAAGTCCCTTAAACCAACACCCATGGGGAGGTGCTTAACAACTGGATAACGTACATGAATGATTCGCAGCCCTTAAGATCATTCACGCATTTTATCATGTTCTATTGGGCAAGTCAAAGTTACCTACCTTCTACTTTAAAGGTCCTACGGGTCTCCTTCTTTTCCTATCCTTCTTACGGTTCATGTTAGCCAGCTCGGCCGTAGATAACCCTATGGCTTAACTGAAGGAACCTTACGGCTTAGCCGTGGCTGGGCCATAAAAGAGTCGCAGAATTGCATACTCTCAGTTATTTTCAGGTGTTACCTTGTATTGATCTATGATTGGGTTCACGGTTAGGTCATGGCTTAGCCGTAGTGTGTTTTAGGGCTTAGCCGTAGCACATTTCACGGCTTAGCCGTGCAGGCGTTGGGCCGATTTCTGAATCAAATACAGAAAACCCGTAACAACAGAACAGGAACAAACTCTCAACAGAGAAAGGAAGAATGAGCTCAAATTGAGCTGTGCACGTGTTTTCCATGCAAACTCGTGTGAATTAACCAAAATCAAGCAAATGCCAACATGGGTTCATACATCTTATGCTTATACTTGCCTTAATGGAGTTCAATTACAACAATTGTTGTCCTTGGGCTCAATTCACGTCCAAACACCACTCACAGCTATCATGCATGAGAGAAAGAGAGAAACTTGTGAGCATAGTCTTGGAATCATGGAAACGAGAAGAAGAAGATGAGGGAGATGGAGGAGACCTCGAACTCACCTTAATCCAATCACCAAGGAATGAAAGAGCACAATTCCCTCTTCTAAACGTGATCGAGAAGAAAAAAAATCTAGAGGAAGAGACAAGGGGACTCCAACGTGAGCTGAGAGAGAAGAGTGAGAAGGAAGAGTCGGTGGAATGACTTATATAAAATAAGGTTAGAGGTCAAATTGCAAGAATGTCCAATTCATAAATAATTTACAGTTCGAGTCAAATCTGGGTCCAATAAAGTCATACGACATCGGTTACAAACAACGTAGTTACGGAAGTTAACGAGCTCAACGAAAGACACGTGTTGACATCAAGGTGGTGCGAAAAGGACCATGTCTTAGAAAAGCTAAAATTATGAAAAAGGGCTTGGTCTACCTAACCCAGGTCAAACTCAATCCAACTACCCATCCATGAACAGTAACGAAAAAGAACCAAAAGCAAAACACAATTAACAACTAAAGCAACATTAATTAGTTGCTAAACGAGGTCAAGCTGGGTTGGAGTGTTACAATTGTAGAGCACTTTGATTGGTAGCTACAGAAATAAATGTGACTTAAGGTGGGTTGCATAAATTAAGATTGAAAAAAAAAAGAAACTGAATGAAAGAAAAAGGGATGTGGAAGATGATGTATTTAAATGGGTATATATGATACCGGGGTGTTTTTGTAATGAGCTCCCACTTGCACTCAAGTCCAAGACAATGAAGTCACCATATCATGAAAGAAAAATGAGGAGGAGGAAGGAGGAAGAAGGAGGATGAGAAAGAAGAAGCTCGTACAAACGAGTGAGAAGAGATAACACCGCTCAGCAAAATAAAAAAAAATAAAAAGTGACCACGAAGCCACTATCGTGGATACATATATTTTAAATCCGTTTTGGTCTACAGGTAGTCAAAAGGGACTTTTTTTTAGTAAAATCCTTAATAAAAAAAGAAAGAAAAAGAAGGTGGGTTCATTTGTGATGGGGAGATGAGAGCGGGAGGGAGAGAGGATGAAATTAGTTTTCAAATTAATTACCAAAATGCCATTGAATTAATGTTTCGATTAAAAACTTATTTTGGATATAACTTGCAAACCGTAAGTCAAATTGAGTCAGTACAAGAGGAAAGGTTCATAAAATAAAATTAAATTTTCAATGAGTATAATATTCTCATGGTTTCAAAGAGGTGAAGTTTTGACATTATTTAATGAGTTTTGGGTATTTTTCAAAAAAGGCTTAAGTACAAGTAGGTTGGGATTTTGGAGGCGAAGTTGGGTTTGGTTCATGTCGAGATAAAAGGATAAAAGTCTTAAAATTAGGTCACCTACCAAATGAGCCTAGAACTTCAGAAATCGAAAAATCACGAAAAAGGACCTATAGCTTCTTAGAAATGCAAACTACCCCTTACTGTGCTCTAATTATCTCTAAACCTGATTAGACTTCATACACATGATCTTGACTCTAATTTGGACTCGCTTAGACTCTAAGGGGTCCTAATTAGCAACATATAATTTAATTGATATATATTCACATTTAGCTTCTTCGTGGTTCCCCTTCTTGTTTTTTCTTCTTTCGTTTACTTTATTCTTTGCTTGGATCTCTTCTTGCATATCTTCTTTCTCCATTGCCATTGTCCCAAATAGAAACCTCTATAACTCTTCTTTTTCCCTGCTTTTTTTTCCTCTTCTTGCTTCTGTCTGTTTCCTCTTTAGTTTTTGTAACACTCCGATCTAGCTTGACCTCGTTTAGCGCCTAATTAATCCTATTTTCGTTGGTAATTGTGTTTTGCTTGTGTTTTGGGTTCGTTGCGAGTCATGGATAAGTAGTGGGGTTGAGTTTGACCCGGATTAGGCAGACCTAGCCCTTTTTCGTAATTTTAGCTTTTCTTAGACAAGGCCATTTTTGCATCATCTTGATGTCAACACGTGTCTTTCGTTGAGCTCGTTAACTCTCGTCACTAGGTCATTTGCAACCGATGTCGTATGATCCCATTGGACCCAGATTTGACTCGAACTGAAAATAGAACTATAACTTGGACTTTCATTGCAAAGTGACCTCTACTTACCTTATATATACACTTCATCGACTCAAGTCTCTCTCTGACTCTCTTCTCTCTCACTGTTCATGTGGAACTTTCTCTCCCTCTCCTGAGTTCTCTCCTCCATCATCGATCAAGCTAATTTGAAAGGTTGTTATCCCTTCATTCTCTTTCATTCTCTGGTGATTGGATTGAGGTGAGTTTGGGTTCTCTTCCATCTCCCACATCCCATTCTTATTCTTCTCGTTCTATGGTTTCTTGATCATGCTCTTAAGATTTCCTCTTGTTTCTCATGCATGCATGTTGCAGTGGTTGAGGTTTGGTTGTGTATGAGCCCAAGGACAGCAAGTTATGTAATTGAACTCCATTAAGGCAAGTATAACCATAATTTGTGAGAACCCATATTGGTATTTGTTTGATTTTGGTTAATTCATATGAATTTGCATGGAAAACGTGTTTACAGCCCAATTGGTTAGTATTCCTTGTTTCTTTGTTGGATATTTGCACTTCTGATGTCATGACAGGTTTTCTGCACTTGATTCAGAATTTGACCCCATGCATTGTACGGCTAAGCCGTATATCGCCTACGGCTTAAAGTCCAGAGAGGGTGAAAACCCAGTTTTCTTCTACGGCCAGGACACGGCTAAGCCGTATCTTGCATTACGGTTAAGCCGTACCTCAGCCGTGACCCAGCCGTAGATCAGTACAGGGTGCCTTCTTCTGGATTAACTGAAAGTAAGCAATTGACAGTTCATCCTACGGCTCATCCACGACTAAGCCGTAGAACACACACGGCTAAGCCGTAGAACCAAATACGGGTGAACCGTACTTGCGGATGAACAGTGAAGGGAACCACGGGGGAGCCGCAGTGCATATTACGGCTACGCCGTAAGATGCCTACGGCTAAGCCGTACGTTCACCTACGGTTAAGCCGTATCACCCTGGAAAAAAAAATGAATAACAAGAATAGGCATAAGAAAAAGACCTATATGGCCTTCATGATAGAATGTAGAATGTCCTTCATGATAGAATATAGAACACCTAGACTTGCCCGATGGAATATGATACAATGCGTGAATGATCTCGAGGGATGGGAATCATTCATGTTCGTTATCCAGCTGTTAAGCACCTCCCCATGGGTGTTGGTTTAAGGGACTTCGGTGCACCAGCCAATTCAATGCAATACTAGACAACGGTGCATCGAATAACTTAAAACTACATCATCATGCACGGTTAGGAACACTGGATAATTAGATTAGACTTGGCTAGTAAATGACTTGGATTCACTATGCCAATAGTTGTATGCATGACATGTTGTTTGTCAATTATTGCTCTCCGCTCTATCGCATGATTACTTGTTTCAGATACTTTCACATAGTTGTTTCTTTACCTTGAGTATACATGGATAATGCACGTATCAGACATGTTCTAAGATTTACACGTATGATATGATTGTCACGATTTACTCAGGGTTTTCATGATTGACTCTGTATGGTCAGGCACTACCTAGCCTCAGCCTTAGGATCCCGACGGGGTGAATTTGGTATAGTTTTCATGGCCTTGCTGCAGTAAGGAAACGTCTTGGGGAACTAGACCCCAGGAAACCGAGACCCATTGTACCCTGGCTCGGACAATGGTGTTCTTTGCACGATACAAGATCCTTCTTTTGGGAGCATATGGCAATGTAGTTGTTAACTAGTTATGTACACAGCATGTACACATTGATTCACATGGCATGTTTCCTTCTTGCATGACAGCCTAGTATATGAATGTGCCCTGTTTAATTTAAATGATGTTCTTTATTCTATTAGACACAGCGTGCGTTAACTTGTTATGGTTATACTTTGCTGAATCGTTGTATTCACAGTTGTTTTTGGTGTTGCAGGCTCAGATACCCCCGCCGACCCCTCGCCGGTCGGCCAGACTCCAGCCGAGACCCCTGAGGCCCCATCCGGCCTAGAGGAGTGGATGTGATCACTCCCTTGGAGAGCGGCTTGGTCATGCATGGCATAAGAGTCTTCCTTGTTTTTGGAGGATTGTCATACTTGTATATGTCAGGACTTGTACATATTATTTTGTTCATTTTGTAAAACCTTCAATTATGTATATATGTCAGTTCGGTTTTCGTATTCTCTTCTTGTACTGTTAGTTTGATGTTTCTGATATTTACAGCTTCTGCGTACATGTTTTGCACGTGTGAATGTTCCCTTGTGCGTGTGCATTTAGGCCAGGTCTACATGTACAGGCACGGGAGTACGTGTGTCATCGGTTTGGCTTTTGTTAACCCCCAAACCCTGGGCTCGGGTTGTGACAGTTTTCATTCCTCTTTCTTCTTCTCTGCTTCTTTCTTGTTCCCTTTTTTTTACACAATAGACGAACCAAACTAACCCACCATCGTCACTGATCTCCACTATGCTCCCAGAAAAAAAGAACCCATCTTCGTCTTCTTCTCTTTCCCACTCTTCTTCTTCTTCTTCTTTCCTTTGCTTTGTTGGTTCTTCTTTCCCTGCTCATCTTCTCTTCTCTCTTCCTCTCCTTCACTCCTTATTAATTCTACCAGCAGCTAAACAATCGGCGCCATTTCTTTTTTTCTTGTTCTCTTTTCTAGATTTTCTTTCCTTGCTTTCTTCCTTTATTCTTCCCTTCCCTGCTCTCAAGCCACCTGCTCAACATCTTATTCCTCCACTATAGCCCCTCTTTCCATTATACTTAATCAAGGCATGCAGGACCCTCGCCCCACTGCACCTCTTCATCTATTCCTTCTTTTTCTTCTATGTTTTTTCTTCTTTCTTCCCTCCTTCCCCTGCCATGCTCTCTCTCTAACTGTAAGGATTTTTGTGTTGGCAAATTCATGGGTTGGACAAAGCCTAATTCCATTATAGTTGTATTTTACATATCTTTGAGTATGGACAATGGGTTGAGTCGCCGGATGCACTGAAGTGAAAAAATCAAAGAAAAAAAGGCAAATTCAGGTGATTTTCTACGGATAGCATTAATTAAAAAGGTCATATCTCACAAGTCAAGCATTAGATATAGACATGCGACATACCGTTAGAAAGCTCGTCTCGAGTAGATTCCGTAGAGCCAAGATTGCCTCGATCGGAGTTAAAACGAGTAAGTTATAGCCTCTGGAAATTTGCAGAAATGTGCTAAAATTTCACCTCGGGTAGAATAGTCATCCGACCAATCGGACCATTCATCCGACCAATCGGACAGGTTTAGAAAGTTTGCTGACTTGTGATTTTTCAGTCTGATTTGAAAGGAACCTTACTTGTTTCATGCCAACTTCTTTCCTGATTGAAATATACTTATGAGGTAAGAATTTGGGGGTATAAAAAGAGGGTTTTCTCTCAACCTTAAGGAGGGGGGACATAGATCTCATTGTTCTAAGAAGAGATTATATATTGGAGATCACCTTTTCTAGAGTTCTTTCATTGGAGAGTTGAAGGGCTGAAGTTCTGTTCTAGAATTCTAATCTTCTATTTCTCTGAGTGTAGAAGATTACTTTGGGAATTCAAATACAACATCTAGAAGGAGTCTAGGTGTTTGGATCTATCATAGAGAACGGAAGGGGGTCGTTGCAGCAAGGAGCTATGTCAGGGAATTACAAAGTCCTTAGGTTGAGGGACAACTGGATAAGAGTTGTGAGTATTCTCTTATAACTGTAGTATGATTCATGTGCTTAATTCTTGACCGTGGTTTTTTTCCTAGTGTGGGTTTCCAAGTAAAATATTGTGTCTTCTTGTGGTGTGTGCTTCTAGTTTGATTTATTTTCACTACGTGGTTGGTTGTTTGTACATATATTATTAAGATTCGCATTAATCCATTCTAGAGGCTCTCCACCAAAACCTTCAGTAACCCATCTTCCCTGTTTCTTCTTCCTTCTTTGTTTTCTTCTTTTGTTAAGACAAAAAATTGACTAGAGTCAATCGACACTATAGTCTTGTTGGCGTCTATTGCAATTGTCTAGTAAAATCCAATTTAAAGAGGGATCAAACCATAAAATACAAATCCTTAATTTTTTTTATTTGGCCACTAGTTTTCTTAACCGGCTATATTTTAGATATTTCAAATATATTGTAATCGATTCGGACTCTTCTCCTGTATGAGGAGTCAGTCACGCCAAACACTTACATTTGTAAACTAGTGGGTTTCACAGTCAAGTGTCTTAATTTCTAAACCTTAAAAACAGTGGGCTGTCACTTCAAGCCAGTAGTCTGTCAAGTGGAGCCGCAAAGATGTGGACTTTCAAGGAAAGATGAACCTGTCGGTGCTATCTAAGTTGGAAGACATTTTAGTTTGATTTGCTTTCTTAAGCTAATTTGCTAACCGGAGTGTTTGCCTAAGTTCTCTGCACCGGTTTCCAGCTTGATATGGACCCGTGTTTGAGATTGTCATACCACTCGTAGGCAGGACCGTCGAAGGAAAGGGGAAATTATTGTTTCAATAGCAAAGACCCATTTGTGGTAGTGTCCTAGCAAGCAGTAACGAAACGAGATGAGTGTCTTTTAGGGCAACCTCTTGGTCCTCTTCCATCAAACATAGAAAATCGTGTCATGATATGCAGGATATAGAGTGTGAAAAGGCTTTAAGTCTAACTAACTCAAACAGCTGTATTTCTATTCCTATTTCTATTTCAAACACTCTAAACTTTTCTCTTTTAAGTAAGAAAAATTCTTCTTTCAAAGAAGTCTAATTCTAAAAGAAGCTTAACTGATGCAAATGAAGATTTTCATATATAAAAAAAAATATATATAATATTTCAATAAGCGCTACTATAAATAGATAATGCTCTGCAGAACACGCCCTCACAAATATAAGATTTGATTATTCTTTCGAAGTTAGTTATAGAGCGTGATGAAGAAAGAGAAGAGATGGAGATAGTCATAAAAACCCCACGAGGAGTGTTCATTACTTTGAAGGGGGAAAGCAGTGACACCATGAAAACCTTTAAATTTTGACACAAATTAAGGTCCCAATACAGATTTCTAGTATGTAGATACACAACCAATTAGTCTAAGTTAAAAAGCAATCAATACAAAAGAAAGACACATGATTTTTACGTGGAAAACCCAAACGGGAAAAACCACAGGAACTAACACCGGTCCAAACTCAGATCAAGCACTATGCAAGAGAGGTTACAAGATCTACTTACTACCCTTTTCCCAGTTGGACACAACTTAAAGGATTGAAGTTCTTTTTGCCAACGCACACGCCGTTCACCTTCTTCAAACTTGATCTAACATGCCTTGAAGCTACTTAAGATGAACAACCTTCTACAAGAGAGAAGATAATCTTCTACAAGATAGTAGAAGCAATATTCTCTAGCACAAAACTTCAGTACAATCTCCAATGAACACATGTATTTCATTGAGCTTGTCAACTTTCGTAACTAGCTTGTATGCGAACGAGGTCGTTTGTTTCTGATGGACCGTCAATTACCTCAAATTGTAATTCTTCTGGACTGTTGGACTTGTATGCAAATTGGCAATCCTTATCTTATATACATATATCCACCGACTTCTCCTCTCCCACTTTCATCTCTTCTTCACGCCAGCTCTCTCCCCCTCTTTCTCTCTCGTTCTCTTCACTCCATGCTCTCCATCTTTCCTTCTTCTTTTTCATGATCAGCGGAAATAAAAGGGGAAAAGTCCGTGCATTAACGTCTTTCTCCATTTCTTCTTCCTGCTTCTTGGTGCACTCATAGGTAAGGGAGGATTCTTGCCCATCTTGATGATTTCTCACGTTTTCTCTTTTGTTTCTCCTCCTACTTCTCTTCTTCTTCGCTCCTTGTGTGTTTCATCGTAAGCTTAAAGTTATGCTCTTCCTGGTGCGTTTAAGTGATTGCATACACCCATTTTCTCTCGCTCACTCTTGGCATGTATGGTGTTAGGAATTGCTTCTCTAGGATCATTTGAGCCAAAGAACAACTAAATTAAGGAAAGAGCGTGTTTAAGGCAAGTATAAGCACAGTATGGATGAACACATATTGATACACGTTGATTGTTATGTTCTTCTATTCTTTCTCGTAAGTGTGTGGTGTTTGACAGCCCTCTTGTCTTGTATGACCTTGATACACGTTGTTTTTGTCAATGGAAATCATGTAATATCGTGACCCTATTCTATATAGAACTTTGTAGTCTGACTGATCGGGACTGGGGTCCGACAGATCGGACACTCCCAGAATCAAAATTCGACCGATCGTGCTTCAGAGCCGATCGGTCGGCTCTGATGCACTTCTGCTCCTAGAGAATTAGGGTTTAACTGAATCCTATGCTTACTCATTTTCCTCCCCTTGTTGCTGTAACACCATAAGACCTTTTATGCCACCTCTAGGTTCATGATGAGATCATATAGGGCCTTCCCCATGGACTGCTCAACCATATACCTTGTCCAACGGATTACCTTAAACATATGAATGGTTTTGTAAGCTGTGACGCATTCATGCGCGTTGTCCAATTATTAAGCACCTCCCCAAAGGTGTTGGTTTAAGGGACTTCCATACACGTTTATTGATACAGTGCAACACTCCAAAATGAACAACTGCGTATCAAATAACTTAAAACTACATCATCATACATGGTTAGTAACAATGGACAACTAAGATAGGGTTGGTTAGTAAAAGATCGTGATTCCTGCAATAATCCGAATTATATTGCATATTGACTTCGGGTTTGCCCTCTTATTCATATGGTACGCATTCTATGCTGGGGCAACGATTGAATAATCCCTGAGGGCACTGTCCATATTAAATCCCAGGTGAAAATAGCTGCTTTCCATGCTTTTTGTCTTGTTTCTTATTCGACTTATAATTGTTTACTTGTGACTTGTAATGGCATTAATCCAAAATGATGCAGGTACTGTATTGCCTAACTGTGCCTTGACCTGGACTGTACTAAATTGTACTGACTGACATTGACTGACGTGCATCATACCACATGACTGATTTATTAATCTAGCTCTACTCAGCCTCAGCCTCAGGATACCCGACGGGATTGACTTTGACGTAAATTGTTATTGCCTCTACAAAGTGCTACTATCCTGAGATTCCGAACCCTAGGAACCGGAGACCCATTCGTACCCTGGCTCGGTCGATTGTGTTCTTGTACTGATTACTCTCGATTGGGAGAATATGGCAAATGTAGTAGCCACCAAGCCAATTTATCTGTGTTATGATTCTTACAGCATGTTTTTTGATATACATGACTTGCCTAGTATACAAACGTGATATCTATGCATTGTTAATTGTTAACTGTTAATTATTTTACTACACACAATGCGTGTTTACTTCTTGGAGCTTATGCTTTGCTGAGTCGTCGTACTCATTGGTTGTTCTTGATGTTGCAGGCCCAGATTCCTCTACCGACCCCTCGTCGGTCGGCCAGACTCCAGGAGAGATCCGGGAGACCCAATCAGGGCTAGAGGAGTAGTCTTGATCACTCCCTTCGGAGAGCGGCTTGGCATTGCATCCATCTATTGCCTTTCCTTTTGTTTTGTTTGTTTTGTTTTGTTTCTTATACATCTTCTTGTATTGGTCTTTAAGGAGCTATCTCTTCATTTTGTAGTGTACATTTTATAATTAATGTCATTTTGTTAACATTTCCTCATTGCTATGATATGTACAACTTCTGCGTACACTTGGTTTGTACGTGTGAACATCCCTTGTGTGCGTGTACTTAGACCAGGTCGAGGTATAATTGCACAGGAGTACGTCTGTCACTGGTTAGATTTTAACTAACCCACGATTTCTGTGCTCGGGCTGTGACACTTATGCCGCTACAGTGGGAGTATCATGTATGCTATAACATGTATAAGACTAGATATTGATTTTGCATCTAGTGTACTTAACAGCTATTAAAGTGATCTAAGTTTGGGACATTAGAGAATAGCTAAATAAGTTGTAAGGTATCTTAAAGGCACATTGAATTATATACTCACATATAGAAGATCAAATCACTTGACAGTGATTGGGTACTCAGATGCAGAGTTTGAGAGATGTCTCAATATTAGGAAATCTACATCTTGTTATATTTTTCTGATTACTAGAGGTGCAATTTCAGTAATCTACATTTGATCTCTGGTACGTGGCACGCTTTGAAGCCACGGGACAAGCATAATAGTTGATATGTTAAATTTTAGGGCTTTGTATAATTGTTTATATTTCGGAGCTGATTAGGATAGCACCTTAATCATTAGATTGGCCAATAATGACAAGAGTTTAGATAGTTCTAAATTATGGAAGTTAAGTATCTTGTGTGAAAGAAAATGTTCAAAATCATCTGGTGCCTATTGAAGGAATCTATACAAATCATTATTGTAGATCCTTTGATCAAAACATTGGTGCCAAAAGCATTTAAGGAACATGTCACTGACATGTGACTTGTAAAGTTGCCATGATAAAGATCATTTTTCTTTAGACACGGTTGATCAAATTTTAATTGACATTAATTTTTGTTTGACGATTTTGTGTTCTTTCTTTATTTTATTTATACACATGCGATGAGGTTATCAAAGCAGAAAATTTAGGATATGATAATTTCAGTATAACAAATTTGATAGAATGGTCATGAAAAGGATCCTATTGCCTCTATGAAGGACTTGGTCAAGTGAAGATCGTTGATCAGTGTAATACATGGAAAGATGCATGTCATTATAATGATGTGTAACCATCATGATTCGCATTAACAATTTTTCATTTGATTAAAGTACAAAGGCTTAGTATAAATAGGAATGGTTAGTGATATTAAATAATTTTTTGTGATCACAATAACCAAAGGATATTGGAGTAATGCTTATGGTTATGTGGACTGTGTGAGAATGTTGGAATAATAGGGCATTAAGCATGGCCTAATGACCTCATGCCAATGTGGGTCCCCCACTTTACCAGACCGCTATCAATTATGACTCCAACGTTAGTAAGTCTCCTTGATAGAAATTACTTTGGTATTTGTATAAAGGTGCTAATCTTATAGTATTTCTTATGCTAAGAGGATTATAAATCCTAATTAAAATAAGACTGCATGATGAAAAGGGAGTTGTCTTTGTAAACCTATATAGGGTTTAGGAGTTATGGCTCATCTCTACACGTTACATTGATTATCCCATCAAGATCACATATTTGAGCTGTAGTTGAGGGGCGTAGTAAATTTCCAATTAAAAATTCAAATTATGGTGATATTAGTTTTAGACTAACATCTCATGCTATATACAAACCTAAAGAAACATACTTGCATTTTGAAATTTACAGATTTTGATATTGGATTGATGGAAAAAGTTTTCCAATATATGCTACACCTTTTTTATTTCCTTTGAAATTAACATATTTTGACATTGGATTGATATATGCTATATTTTGGAATCCATGGATCTATTAGAATTTGAGACCAAAAGCTTCTCCTCCAGTAGGAGTTCGAGACATCCCATATATGGAATGAACAGACTGTAAGCAAGGGTACTGATTCAAAGACTCTGCTTAGGGTACAGGACTATGCTTACTGTATAGATCGACATGAGAATGTTAGTGGGCACATTGCCACATAGGCGAAGTGACCCACAAGTGTGGTGTAGCAAGGCGTTTACCTGGCACTACTAAGATGTTTGTCTTGTTAAGATTAGGGCCTTTGCATGAAAGATGTCTTCTCTTTATCCATGTTTATATGTAGGGGAGTGCGAATTTAGCCATTTACACTGCTAATTTTTTCCTTCTAACGGCCAATGTGAGAAAAGAGGGGTTGGTTCTCCATTCCAGATAGAGCTGGCAAAATTCAGCTCGACCCGCCAATCCGGCTTGACTCGATCTATTTTTGACCCACTTAACCCGACCTGTTTAAAATACGGGTTAGGTTAAAGTGAGGGTTAAGGTTTACCAACCCATATAAAAACGAATCAGGTTAAGGTTGACCTGCCTAACCCGTCCTAATCCATTTGACCCGTTTAGAATTTACTAAATTACCATGACTTTCCAATTTTTATGTGACTTTTCTTATTTATATAGGCCATAAACTATATACTATTAATCTTTTGTGGAGGATTTATATAAAATTTTAATACTTAGAATATAAAACTTATTTTTTTAATTTAAAAATATGATGTTTTTGTAGTTGAAATATGGATATGTGTTTTTTTATTTTTATGTTGATATATAAACTTACCTTTAAAATATTGATATGAATGAAATACAATATCATTGATGAATCTTATACTTATACTCAAATATGGAGTTATAAGATTGAACAAAAATTGAAAAGGGATATTCTCAAATTTTCAATAAATGGGCTAGAAAATATTTATAGATTCTCCATTTTTTACACCTTGAAAATTGATAAATTATAAATTCATGCTTAATGCAGTATTTTAAACGAATCAAGATGTAAGGAGAACTTTACAAATAAAATTGGACCACATAAAATTAGTTAAAATATGCACAAAATGGGAATTAAATATGTTAGGTCGGGTCAACCCGACTCAATCCGCAACAATTTTGGGTTAGGCGGGTCAGGTCGAGTAGACCCACTACGGGTGCGGGTTGAAGGCTTCCAACTGGTTTTAAAAACTGGTCGGGTTAGAATTGAAATTAATAAATTCGGGTTTGGGTTGACTCAACCTAAATCTGGTCAACCCGACCCGTTTGCCAAGTCTAATTCGAGTGGTTAGACCAATAACCAACTGTGTGAGAGAGAGCGAAAGAGTGGGGGGGGGGGGGGGGGTGGGAAGGTATGAATAAAATGTGATGAGGTAGAAGGACAAGAGTGTTGTATGTGATGCGATATGTGTTGGGAAAAATGGAGCAATGGAAACTACCCATGATCAACGGATCAATCATGATGAATACAAAACAATCACACCATAAAGCAATCACACACATGAACACAGTAATTTTACGTGGTTCGGCAACCTTGCCTACATCCACGGGAGGAGAGAACTCATCTACTATGATCCCATCTCGATCCCCTCAGGATCTAGGGTTACAGTACATCCATATATATAGTTTCCACTTTCTTGACCACCAAGAAAACCCATACATAATGATGAAAATACCCCTAACCCTGAGCCTCGGTTCTGGCTAAACCAGACAACTGATCCGGCTAAACTGAAATACAAGACAAAACCCAACAATCTCCACCTTGGTTTGGATTCCAGAAATCCTTAGAGCCACCTTGAGATACCTAGTAATGTCTTCACGCACCTTGCTGAAGGGTACGTCACTACACTGATGGCGCAGTCTTCTCTTTTCAACACTCAACATGTTGAACCAGCAGTTACATACCTCACTGAAAGGTACGCCTCCGCACATGCTATGACCTAGCGTGGCCACATTTGCCTCCTTTGACCTCAACACCACCGTCTTGAACTTCTGAAGTACTCTCCATTTATTGCCACATGCATGCATCCTTGTAACACAATGAACCTAACTTCCGTCCATCAAGACAAAACTGAAGACCTCCCCAAATCCGGATCTCATTAGTACCTTATGAATCCTTCCTTCTGTCTCCATCCCGGTGTTCTTTCCGTCAAACCTGCAACTGTCCTGTTCTATCCTATTCTGGTGGATTGGGCAAAGTACATGCGGGTTAGGTATAACCCAATGCTTAAACCGACTTACTCCGACCTGAACAAGACTACCTTTTTCCAAAAAAATCATCTCCGTTCAGGTCTTTCTGGATTTCTACTAGAAGATATCATCGAAGACCCATCAATCCATCTTCCAATGATCCGTCGCATCTAACTCGACCTGAACCACAGATTTTCTCCCATGTTATTTGATGTCTCCTTTACTACTCCACCTGAAAAAGCATCCCCTATCAACCTGTAGAGATTTCTGACCATCTCACCCTCCATGATGACTAATGTTCCCTTTTCCACCTTCATAACTTCACCCGTTACAGTGCACTTGTAGCCTTTGAAGTCTAAGGCACACAAAGAAATCCAATTTCTTTTGGTAAACCCGAAACATATATCACATCCATTAGGGTTTGAATAACATCATCTTACACCTGGATCTCTACCGCTCTTATCTCAAATGCTCATGAGTTGCATTCTCCCCGATAAGAACAGATCCATCAACAATGATAATTATTTGCATCAAACCAATCTCTACGCGAACATATGATAGGAAGAATCTGAATCCTAATACCATGAATCAATAACCTGATCCATACATGTAGTGACCAAAACTAATTCCTTGTCAACCGAATCTGAGCTTTCTTAGACACTACCTTCTTCCAATTCTGATTCTTTTACCTTTTTCCTTCTACTTTGGCACATTGCTCCTTCCCGATCCCTTCGACGCAGATCGGAACTTTCCATCAAAGTACTCGGAGCAATTTACTAATCATGACATCAAGTAACACTTTTCAATCATTGCTGTGTCACGGAGTCCACCACTCTTTTCTTACCAATTCCTGAAGTTGTTTTTCTATCAAACATTTCAATTTGGCCCGTGATGCTTGAATTCATTACTACCATCGTGAATCTGTCAGTTTCTTCAGTCCCCCAATTTTCGGCCCATCAAACTGCCAATATCTTTTATCTGCCTCGTAGATCTCACCACCGTGAGCACGCTGGAAGAAACGGATCTGAAATCCGACTCCGGATGGTTTCGATATCACAGAAACAATTTTCTACACTCCAATTCGTTAAACATCCATGTTGGCCGTTGACTGCCCATCTTCTTCCACATATGCATAGATCTCCTCACAATGAGTCCGCAGGCTCAAACGGATCTCCGATCGGACATTGGATGATTAAGATATCGCAGAAATAATTTCAACTGTTGAATCTGGTCAAACGTGCCGTTGACTATGCTGACGTCACAGCTTGCTGGAAAATTGGGCTGGATTCTGTGTACATGAGTTAGGTCTGACCTAACCTGAACTGGCGGATCTGCTGGATTGAATTGTTGGGTTGCACTTTAGTACACGGACTAGGTTAACCCGACCCAACCTGGCCTGCAACCTGTTTCACTGGGCTTCGCTGCTGACAATTTAGGTGGGACTCCGACCCGACCTGAAACCCAAAGCGACCTAGGATTGCTGACATGGGCTTATTCTCCACGATGGGTCAGGTCAAAATGACCCAACCCGAAACCCGTAACCTAGGATACAGTGTCTTCTTCAAATAGACTGTTTCTCTGTTCTGCAATAGAGAGAGCACCTCTTGGTCCTTGGCAATGCCAGCGGCAATGGAGTCCGACGCCTAGCGATGGTGGTTGATGGCGGCTGGTAGTGCGCTCTCCGGCGATGATTGGCAGTCCGGCGAAGAGCGACGAAGACGGCGAGAATCTCGGCGATTGTTCCGGTGACTAGAAAAGGTCGCGGCTCTACTTCTCCCTATGGTCTCTCCATGTATACAATGTGGACAACACTGGCACTACCACCTGCAGATGCAACTGCAACTCCTCTTTCTGCCATGATCGACGAAACCAAAAATGACAAAGATGAGGGCTTCATCTCCTTTGGCTACCCAATGTAGATCCATGGAAGGACCTACAACAGCCGCACGTACTGCACTGTTGGCCGCCCCACCTCAAACTCCACCGCGAAATCCAAGTCGATCATGTGCCTCTGCAACTGGAAAGGCAGCAATGAGAGATTGTTGATCTCTTTGATCTGTTGCACAGCGGCCCACAAGAGATCACGTTCAATCTCTTCTCCTCTAGTTGATCTTCCACGCACAACCGACGCGATCCGTCAATCGTAAAACCACAAGCGATTTCCACCTCGCTCTGATACCACTTGTTGGAAAAAGTGGCACAACGGAAACTACCCACAATCAACGGATCAATCACGATGAATACAAAGCAATCACACCATCAAGCAATCACAGAGATGAACACAGTAATTTTATGTGGTTCGGCAACCTTACCTACATCCATGGGAAGAGAGAACTCATCTACTATAATCACATCTCGATCCCCTCAGGATCTAAGGTTACAGTATATCAATATATATAGTTTCCACTTTCTTGACCACCAAGAAAACTCATACATAATGATGAAAATACCCCTAACCTTGAGCCTCAGTTCTGGCTAAACCAGATGACTGATCCTGCTAAACCGGAATACAAGATAAAACCCAACAATATATTGGATTATAGGTTGTAAGGTTAGGGACTTAGAATTGTGCCGACAGCATAACCAATTGGTTTTGTCCTGTTGAAATTGGTTGATCAGGTGACATGAGATCTGTGTAAGTCCAACTTAACTGAAGATAAGTATAATAATCTATGCTGAGAAAGAAGCGAGAGAGGAAAAGAATAGGGGAGTTTTTTTTTTTTTTATGTAATCTAAGAGTTAATAACATAGAAAGGAAAGAGGCGAATTTTGGGTACGGAGGGAGTTATTGTAGAAATGGAAAAGTGGAAGTATGAAAGTAGGGAGTAGACGAAGTTTTTTTACGAGATAAAGTACTTAGTTTATACAAGAAGATAAATGGGGAGAAAATTGAAAAGATTTGAAAATAAAGCTGATTGTCAAAATCATAATCGATAGACAGTCAAAATCCTTGACTTTAATATATTTTACTGGAGTAATAGCACTGGAAACATGATCTCATAAAAGTTCTGTGGTATGGTGCTTCTTTTAGCTATATTTTTTTCCAGGGAAAGGTACCTTGTTATCAAGTAAATAAAGAGAGGTGTTCGGACATCCATTTTTCATGGATAGTAATATTGTATGCCCCTTTGTTGCCTCCTCTTTCTCACCCCCTTGTTTCCAATGCTAGCGCAATCCAATCCAACCTTATTCAAAAAATCAAATTTATTTTTAAGTTTATTTTTTTCTGTTTTGCCTGTTTTCTGTTCACTATAGTTAGGTCCATTAAATTAGTCCAATGATGATTTCGTGTTCATTTCTGGGTCCGAGTCCAATCCCAATCCTTGGATCAGACCCATCCCAAGGAAGTCACTGATTTTGAAACTGGGCCCTTCTCCCAGATGGATTTAAAGAGAGGGAATATATATATATATATATATATATATATAGGTTATCAGGTGCACACCATGCACATGGTGTGGTGTGCACCTAGGGTGGGGCCGACTAGATGATCAATCCAAATTAAATTAGAGAAGATGGGAAATGAATGCTCCAGCCATCACTACGTAGTAAGTAAAATCCTAGGAAAGTCAAGCTTTGATATACATTGTTGCCTTCTATCTTTCTCCCCTAATCTCATATCATTTACCCTCATCCTTTTAATAATCTTTAGGTGGAGCTCATTTGACAACGAATTTCAATGTGTTTAGTTCCTATGCATTCTATGCAAACAAGGCCTCTAATTGAGTGAGAACTAGATAATTTGCAACTGAGGCAGAGTACGAATTCACTTCCATAGTCTGGTGATCACCAATGGATAAAAATAGATTGATTCCTATTTGACAATTTGTTGAGGCTGATAAGATGATCAAAATATTTAAGTCATGATCATTAGCAAAGAAAGTTAGAAGAAAATGGCCCAATAGTTGCAATCAAGTGATCAGAATTTCCCCTTCAGCTAATTCCATCTGTATTATATCCACAATGAGACCACGGTTCTGATGAGTTCAAACTGATTGCAAATACACCAACATAGGATTGAGGTGGCACAATTCTTCCACTATGCATGCGTTTGTCATAATGTTCATCTTAGAATCAAAGTATCCTGATCATCAAGCATTCAAATCTTCATATATATGCCCCACGTCCTTAGGACAATGATTGTATGTGCCCCACCATGGAATGGCTATAGCTCTTCCTCAAAATCGGACTGTTTGGATGATTGCAGCAACCATTAATAATTCATCTTGTGTTTAAACCTTAATTTTCATTTCGTTGTGGAAAAGAGCGAACTAAATGGAGCAGCAAACTGGAGACGTTGAAAGTCATTTGAAACACAAAATTCATTTATTATAATCAAGTATGAAATACAGACATGTATCCAGCTATATATGGGTTTAAGATAGATAATCAGTTATATCTGACAACCTAGTATCAGATGCAGACCAAAAGGTAGCCATTTATTTTAGGTTCAAAATAGCAAAAATAATGAAGCATGGACTGCTTGTTATGCGTTCACCCAGAACTGGGCCTGGAGATGATCAATTATTTTCTTGTCCACTTGGAAGGCTTTGGCTAGAACATCATCCGAGATGGGTGGGTGCGATCCAAACACTGAGTTAGCAATGGTGATAACGCCTGCATTTTGACTGCTGAGAGCAGCAATGGCTACAGCATTTGTGTGGCCAACATTGGCTTGGAAGTGAATTAGGCCTATTGGGAAGACAAACACATCACCCTTGTTGAGGACCTTACTTATGAGGGTATTATTGTTCTGGTTGGAGAGGACAAAGCCGACATAGAGCTTCCCTTCGAGGACCGTCAGTATCTCTGTGCCACGAGGGTGCGTGTGAGGGGGGTTCTGCCCATATGGTGCATAGTCTATTCGAGCCAGGGAGATGCCAAGAGTATTGAGTCCAGGTATTTGTTCGACATTCGCATTGGTCACACTGAACCCTTGATTGTTATCTGTGTTCCCTGGTTTGTCTAGGCCATCGGAGAAGAAATCACCTGCTGTGACCTTCTTAATGTCCTTGCAAACGAACCCATTCACCAACACTGCAAAATCAAATTGCAACCATTATATTATACACGAGCAAAAGTAAAAAATTTGCAGAAACACTATAGCCCGACGAAGATAACATATAAAGCAAATTATGTGTACCATCTGATTTATCGTCAGCGACACAGATATCCTGTAAAGGGCTGGGATCGTAGGCAAAAACAAGAGAGGAAGTGATGGAAAAGAGGACAACTACGAGGATGTGTGCAAACATCTTCATTATGTTCAAGTATAGATGAAGAGGAGGTGCTCTGAGGATGAAAATTAAGCATGGAGTGGGCTTATATATATAGGGAGATGTATGGTAGGTGGGACATGAATATTATTGAAATGGTCTTGTTTTAATTGCAGTAGATAAAGATTACAATTACTTTATTAATTGCAGTAGACAAAGATTACAAGACTATGTAGTTTAAGTCACTGTCATTCTCTAACTGCTACACTCAACATCCTTTTTTCTACAACTAGTCTTCGAAATATTGCAGGAGAACAAAACCCGTCCGCATTTATAACGTACTATCATTGTACTAACAATTTCTTTACCGACAATTAACATCCATCTACAGATAATGAACCAGGTCATCCAACAGATCTGACAGTTGTAGCTGCTCTGTTCAACCTAATCGTTTTAAGCGGCGGAAAGGAGACGATGGAATCAGTTTGATAAGTCATTATATCGTGACATTGACCATCTACAAAGAGGAGTCGTGTTCATAAATATCAAATTGCAAAGAAGTCCTAATTTACCTAATTAGGACAATGACCATCTACAAAGAAGACGATGGAATCAATTTGATAAGTCATTAATCGTATGGTGACAATGACCAACTACAAATTAGGCTCACGTTTATCCAACACAAATTGCAGAGAAGTCCTAATTGACCTAATCCAGCTCTGGTTTTCCAATATTTATTGGTCAAGGATGCCGTCTATTTTGCTGAATATATTTAAGTTGATGCAATTTAGGTGCCTCACTTCAAAATAGTTCAGGAATAGGCGCATGGGAGCACTTTCCAGATTATTTAACTGATGGGCCACATTCTTCGAAAATCTACCATAGCAACAGATCCAATCCATTCAATCTATGGCCTATTTTTAATTAAATATGGATCATAGCAGTAATTTCTTCTTTACAATATATTTAATTAAGGAAGACTTCCTGACCAGCACATGTTGTGGAAATTCTAGACTTCCTATCTTTTATTAGTCTTCTGGAGCAGGTTATTTATTGAACTTTAGTTGTTACACATAATTACAGAAGCCTTCTCTTGTTTGCTTCAGTGTCTCTTCCCTTGAAAGCCAAGAGCAAGTCCAAACCAAATCTCACAAAATTTGAATATTTCAACAAATCTGAGTATCTTTGTCTTGTTCAATTTCTTGTAGTCCAAATCATATTGTAGAGGAATCCTAATTAACCTAATCTAGCTCTGCTTTTCAGATATTTAATGGTCAAGGATGCCAACTCTTTTGCTGAATATATTTAAGTAGATGTCATTTAGGTGCCTTACTGAAAAATGGTTCAGGAATAGGTGCGTCTGAGCGCATTGTCCGGTAATCCAGATTATTTAACTTATAGGCCACAATCCTAAAAAATCTCCAACGTCAAAAGATCCTTTCCATTCGATGTTGGCTTGTTATTTTTATCAAATACGAACCATAGCTGTAATTTATTCTTCCCAATGTATTTGCTGGACAGACTTTGGAGGGTTCAGATCTTCCATTATAAACACTTATTTTGGGGGGTACCCCCATAGATCACTGGTCTAGATCACCCAATCAAGAAAGCTCCACATGTTACTAATCCCATGCTTCAACGACCAATACATGTACCGGAATCTTAATATTATAGGCTTCCTGAACATGACATGCTGTGGATATTATAGACTTCCTGACCAACATATGTTCTTGATATTTTGGTCGTCAAGTTGTAGAAAGTAATTCCTTAAATGCAATCACTTAGGTGTCTAACCCAAAGGAACTACCTTGAAAATTTCAATTCCAGTTCAATGAAATTGAAGAGTTATTGGTTACTTTAAATGTTTCTTTTTTTCATGTGGTTACATTTGCCAAACATATGGCATATGTGTTGGCCAAGGGATTGAGAGATTGTATCCTTAGGTAGATGCGATGATGTAATTGGGGTGAGGTAGTGTAATGCTCTTCTACCTTATCGCTCCCCTTTTTCTTTGTTTTCGTCCTTGTTTGTTTTGTCTTTCTTTACACTTGTACCCTTTCTTTTTTCTCAAAAAAAAAAAAAAAAAACATATGTTATTGATATGATAGACTTCCTAGGATATCATAGACTTACTATCTTTCATTAGTCTTCTGGAGCAGGTTAATTATTGAATTCTAGTCGTAACAGTTAATTACAGAGGCCATCTCTTGCATGCCTAAGTCTCTATCTTCCCTTGAAAGCCAAGAACAAGTGCGGGATCTCACACAATTTGAATATTTCAACTGATCCTAGTACCTTTGCCTTGTTCAATTTCTTGTCACATGGTCCAACCCCCCACACTTCCACACCTTCCAAATTTTAAGTATGAAGCATACTATGCCTTGCCATGCGGAGTCACCCGAATGGGGTCACATGTCCTAAAATGTCTTGTGCGCATGATCAAAGCCACCATTGCTTGACTTGTTCTCTTAACTGGCTATATGCAATTTACTGACTGTATGTTTAAACTATGATAAGAATGAAATCATATTAAACAAGCAGTTCTAAAACTTGGGCCCAAACGGAATGGTCGAGTGACTCATAGCAAGTCGGACCGAATTTGCAGCAGATTGGCCAAACTTGTTTGAGTTTGTAATATGTGAGCTATGAATAACCTCTGCTTTTTCCTCTTGTCTGTATCCTTTCCCTATGCTGGGCCATGATGTCAATCTTCTTTCCAGTTTTAATAATTAGACAAAAGAATATATAGTTGCAGATTGCGTCTTACAGCCAAAGGCTCGACATATAGAAGAATATAGTATGCTTGTAGTTTGTAAGAACTGATGTTGTCCGGGTTACTTGATCCATAAGCTAACTAGGTTTATTAGTTCGTAAGAAATGACGTTTGTCTTGAAGACTTAATCCAAAAACTGACTTTGTAACATTATCGTGCATAATTAGCTGATGAGAGTATTCAAAACCCATTTCACACTTCCCTCTATGCAGAAAGTGACAATGTTGGGATTGTCAGCAAATCCCAAGTCCTTGATCATGATGACTGCTTCCTTCCATCGAAACCAAAATCAACCAGATCATTCCATAGGGTGGCAGTGACCTTCTAGCCAGTGCTCGGCCAATTTGAAAAAATGATTCTTGAGTTCGTGTTTAGACATATTACCAGGTACTTCTTGGAGGTCATAATATTGAGTTACATAATACGTCAGGCGAAAGTTTGATCACTTCTACTTCTTCTTTTTCTTTTATTTTTATTTTTATTTTTTATTTTTTTTGCTAACGCAATTATACCAAGCTTTGTAGTATTGTGAAAATGTTCACCTAGAGCTGGCTGCATATAGCTAATATGCAGTCCGACTCATGGGGCCCACTTAGTTCAAGTTTGCTAATGGGAGGGACAAGGGGAATAAATAAAATCTGCCCACCAAATTATCCAAGCCCTTAATTTAATGGCCTTAAAGTGTAATGGCATAGTAATCATTGATTTTTTGATATTTAATCCAATGGTAAATGAAGGTCTAGTGAGCGTAACTTTGGGTCTGATACCACATAATGGAATGAAAAGACTATCAAAGAAATGTGATCCTAAGTGGGCCTCCATTGTGGCAGACTACCCTTGCAAGGCTCATTAGAGAACATTTCCCTACCAGTATTTTAGTCATTTTGCAAAAAGATAAAAAAGTATACTTTTCATGTCAATAGTGCATTACCACTACTAGAAGAATTGAAAAAAATGAAAAATTCAAGAGATGGCAGGAGGCTTTAAAATCCTAATGCCTTAAAATAATTCATATAAAAACATATATATGAAATACAACTTCAATGAATATATACAAAGAGCTATAACTATTATGAGAATTCAAGCGCATGAGAGACTATAAAGAAATTCTTTTTGTTACCTTGGCTCGATAATTAGTAAGGATGGAGAGATTGGAAATGATACTAAACACAGGTAAACGTGAGATAGTTGAAGTGGAGACTTGCTTTTGGAGTGCTTTGTGATTGACAAATGCCAAGAAAAGTGAAGAAAATCTTAACATTACAATAATTAGACCAGGTATGACATATGTGGCAGAATGATAGCCAATCAAGAAGCAATATGTGCATAAAATGGATGTAGGATAGATGAGAATGCTGAAGTGGATGTGCGGCAAAACTAGCAAAGATAAAATTAGAATTGAATTCTTTAGAGAACTTTTAGAGGAACATCAAAAGGGGATGTAATTGGATAAAGCAATTTGAGATGGTTTGAACATGTTGAACGTAGGATGACAACACCGTTGGTAATGAGAAGTTTGGATATAAAGGTTGATGGCCACCAAAGAAAAAGGAATGGGCTGAAGAACACATGGATGGTTGTATTAAAATTATATTTGAAAACGCTTAACTTAGCTAAGAATTTAGTCACGATAGACTTGAATTCCCTTCCCTGGCCACTGATGGCATATATAGACTAGCAAAAGATGCCCATGCTAAACATGAGTAAATAATCAACCAACATTTGCGAACATACAATTTGTAGAAAGAGAAAAACTTGCAAATATCTATCTAACTAGAGTATAGTCATTTAGGGGTAATCATTTCTCGGCATTGGTACTCCACTACAATGCAATAGATAAGTTACATCGATAATATTTTATAGCTAAAGAGATAGTTTTAAAAAAGAAATGTAGAGAAACAACAAATTACGTACTACTATTCTTGTACTAACTATGTTCTTTTATTATCACACATATGCAAAGTACATTATTTCTCAAACCATAGCACCTAACAGATATATTGTAGGACAAAGAGCATGCCCGAATTATATAGTTTGCACATTTGCATGGAGCTATAATTTATGACCTCTATTTTGGGAATTCGTATATGTGAATTAGATGGATTTTCAAGAGGTACATATTGATCCTACAAATTCTCTAATTATAATAAATTCACAATCATGTGCTCACTATAAAACCATACGAACAGTTAAAGCATAACATATGTCAAATATCAACAACTTCAATTAAAAATTACGTATAATTTGAATAGTTTTCTTAAGGAACATCTTTATTGGAGAGTTTGTGAGTTTTAAACCTTAATACATAAAGAAAAAGGAAAAATATACAATTCTTTCGTAATAATAAGAAAGCAAATATGTAGTTCTGATATTTTTGAGACTCTAACCCTCAAGCATGGGTTACAAGAAAAAAAAGGAAAAAAGGAAGAAGAATAAACACTTCAAATTATAGAGCAATATATATATATATATATAGCAAACACTATTGGCACCTCAGTCATAACTTTAGCATATGTAACTCTATGGTACATATCATCCTACAGTGTGAGGCAAATGAGGATTAAATCTAAAGGTTAATACCAACGAAACCATATAATATAAAAAAAAATATGAATTCACCTATAGTTTTGTTTGTTTGCTAATGGCTTGAGGATAGGGTTACCTGATATGCAAAAAATGAGAGAAACATGATGGTGGTCTTTGATCGTGAATCTGATGGCTTGATTTTCTAGTTGAAAGATGCCAGGAAGATGAAAAGGAGAAAAAAAAGTTGCAAACACTATATATAGGACAAAACTACTATTCATATGTCCCTCACACTATAGTGAGGGACACTTCCTTTTTCGGAATGTATTGATGTGCAAGAAGACAAAACCATCGCACTTCATGACACCTTTTTTTATCTTTTTAGGCTTAAAAATGGGATTGTTCCTCACCTTGTGGTGAGAGATGGATGTATAGTAGTCTTTTTCCTATATATATGTATATATATATATAGAGCAAACACTATAGCACCTCAATCATAACTTTAGCATATGTAACTCTATGGTACATATCATCATACAGTGTGAGCCACGTGAGGATTAAATCTAAAGGTTAAAATCTATAAAACCCTAAAATATAAGAAAAAATGAATTCACCGATAGTTTTGATTGATTGCTAATGGCTTGAGGATCGGGTTACTTGAGATGCAAAAGACGAGAGGAACATGATGGCGGTCTCTGATCGTGAATCTTGTGGCTGGATTTTCTAGTTGAAAGATGCCAGGAAGATGAAAATGAGAAAAGAAAAGTTGCAAAGGAAGGGATGTCCATACAGTGTTATGGGAGATAAAGAGCAGGGGTGGAACCACCTTGGAGCAGGAAGGGGCCAGGTACCCCCCCCAACTTAAAATGAAATAAAAACACAAAACCCCTTTTTAGCAATTAGAACCCTTTGGCCCAACCTCCTCAAGTTCTGGTTTTCTCTCCATTTGAGCACCGTAGGTTTGGTCTTGAACTAGGGCTTCTCCTTATTTCCATTTTCTCTCATTATAATTTCTAAGGTAAGTGGATAGCATTTTCATTGTTAACATCTTAATTTAATCTTGATTTCAGCATTTTAATATACTTGAGAATTGAGATGTTTTGCCCATTTCTTGTCTAATGCATTAGTATGACCATGCCATTGAGTATGTGATTGTGAAGAGCAAATAGTTTTCTTGCCCAAATCATATGTTTTGTTTTTTAAAATATTTTCAATATTTGTGTGATGACTGAATTAGATAATAAGAAAAAAAACCTACTAGATTGTGAATCACTTATTTTATCATAGTTACAAATGTATATGTTGTTTTTATATTTAATTTTTAGATGAGAAAGACAATTCCAATTGATGCATATTTCTAGGTTGTGTTCATTGAAAGGGAAATTGTTACAAAATTCAGTGTAGATTCAATTATTGACAATTTTCAGAATTTGAAAGAACATAGAGTTCCACTTTGATAGATATTGAGTTGCATAGTTGAAATCTACTAAGAAACCTCTTTTGTTCATTTTTTGCAATAACTGAATAGATAATGATTTTATTTTCCATATAAAAACTTCATATTTGCTCTTGATCTATTTGTCTTGTTTGAACTTAAAAATTTTCCACAAAACACTTCAAAATATAATGATTGCATGAAAAAAAAAAATCTTCGGGTTCCATTCTGTGAGAAAGAGAAATAAGTAGAGGAAAGAAAGAAATCCGAAAGAATAAATAAGGAAAGCTGATAGAATAAATAAGAAGATTTTACCAAAAAAATCCCTTTAAACTCCCTGTAGACAAAAAAGGACCAAAAATATATGTATCCATTGTAGTGGTCTCATAGGCCCTTTTTCATTTTTAATTTTTTTTTTGTTGTATCTCTTCTCATTTGCATATACAAGGTTTTTCTTCTTTATCTTCTACCATCACCTGTGTGACTACCATCCAAAAACAAAGTTTTTTTTTTCCTGAATCTGACATGAGCAGCGATATCCCTGTTTAACTGTGAAGAAGAAGAAAAAATGAGCATGTAAGTGGGGATATTGCTGCTGGCCAAGCACCTAAAATCCTCAGGATTTTACGTGAATTTACGTGTTGGCCAGCAGTGATATCTCCACTCACCTGCTCATTTTTTTTCTTCTTCACAGTTAAACAGGGATATCGCCGCCCATGTCAGATTCAGAAAAAAAAAACTTTTTTTTTGGATGGTGGTTGCACAGGTGATAATGGTTGGATGGTGATGATGGGTGAATTTGAAGATGGTGGTGACAGAAAAACGTTGGAAATTAAGGTTGGTTTAGATGTTGTGTGCTGGAATGGTAGGAAAGGGGGTACAAAGGGAATGAGATAAGATGATAATAGGTTATAACACTTGGGTAATGTCTGTAAGGTGTTTGGTGAAATGACTGAGAGGGACACTTGTTTATAGAGCACTTAAATGACCACCTGTTTATAGAGGACTTAGACGACATGTATGGAAAGTGTGACAGTTTGGGACATGCCTGTAGGGTGTTTGATGAAATCATTGAAAGGGACATTTGATTGTTGTCACAACCCGAGCTTAGGAGTTCGGGGGTTAGCAAAAGCCAAACCGATGACACACGTGCTCCCGTGCCTGTACACGTAGACCTGGTCTAAACGCACACACACAAAGGAAGGTTCACACGTGCCAAACATGTACGCGGAAGCTGTAGATATCAAAACATCACACTAAACAATGCAAGAAGAGAATACAAAAACAGAACTGACATATATAGATGAAAGTTTTACAAAATGAAACAAAATACACATGTACAACTCATGATAAGATCCAATCGTGGCCAAACTCAAAATAAAGAAGACTCCTATGCAATGAATGTCCAGGGCGCTTTCTGGTGGAGTAATTACATCCGCTCCTCTAGTCCTGATGGGACCTCAGGGGCCTCACTTGGAGTCTAGTCGACCGATGAGGGGTCGGTCTGGGTATCTGAGCCTGCAACACCAAAGACAACTCGTGAATACAACGATTTAGCAAAGTATAAGCCATAACAAGTTAACACATGCTGTGTCTAATGGAATAAAGAATATCATGAAAATCATGACAGGTCACATTCGTATACTAAACTGTCGTGCAAGAAAGAAACATGCCATGTGAATCAATGTATACATACTGTGTACATAACTAGTTGGCGACTACATTGCCATATGCTCCCAAAAGAGGGATCTTATATCCGCGCAGAGAACACCATTATACGGGCCAGGGTACAAATGGGTCTCGGGTTCCTGGGGTCCGGATTCCCCAAGACGTTTCTTTACTGCAGCAAGGCCATGAAAACTACACCAAATTCACCCCGTCGGGATCCTAAGGCTAAGGCTAAGTAGTGCCTGACCATACAGAGTCAATCATGAAAACTTTGAGTAGATCGTGATAAGCAAATCCTGCGTGCATATCCGAGAACGTGTCTTATACGTGCAAGCTTGATAACATACATACATACATACTCAAGGTGGAGACATAGTACGACTTTCGACGTTACATGCAATGATCCTGCTAAAGAGTGGATATCAATGATCGAAATACAACATGTTATGCAAGCAAATCTTACCATATCGAATCACCTTCATTTACTAGCCAACTCTAATCTAATTATCTAGTGTTTCTAACCGTGCATGATGATGTAGTTTTAACTTATCCGCTGTACCGTTGTCTAGTGTGCATTACATCATATGGTGCACCGAAGTCCCTTAAACCAACACCCATGGGGAGGTGCTTAACAACTGGATAACGTACATGAATGATTCGCAGCCCTTAAGATCATTCACGCATTTTATCATGTTCTATTGGGCAAGTCGAAGTTACCTACCTTCTACTTTAAAGGTCCTACAGGTCTCCTTCTTTTCCTATCCTTCTTACGGTTCATGTTAGCCAGCTCGGCCATAGATAACCCTATGGCTTAACCGAAGGAACCTTACGGCTTAGCTGTGGCTGGGCCATAAAAGAGTCGCAGAATTGCATACTGTCACGACCCGAGCCCAGAAATCGGGGGTTAGCGAAAAGCTAAACCGGTGACACACGTACTCCCGTGCACGTGCACCCAAACCCAGTCCAGATGCACACACACAAGGGATCTAACACGTGCGAAATAGACGAACGCGGAAGCTGTAGATATCATAGCAAGCAACAAAGAAAATAGCGGAAGCCCAAAGCAAATATGAAACGGAAACAACAAAGGCAATTACACTGATATAAAACCAAATACACACCAAAATCAATATATACAAAATACACAGAATACAAGTCCATGTCCAAAGTCCAAATACAGTCTCTCAAAGTCCCAAAACGAAAAGCCACTGGAAGTATGCATGAACGCACTCGGCAGAGATGATCAGGCCCACTCTGCCAAACCTGAGGGTGCCTCTACACTCGCCCCTGCAGCCTCCTCGACCGCCGGGGAGCTGGGCAAGGTAGCTGTGCCTGCAACACCACAGACAACACAAATGAATACAACGATCCAGCAAATACAAGTAACAGGGGTGAAACACTCATAGTATCAAATAGAATAAGGACAGAATAGTAATTGCAGAATTTCATCTTAGTATGCTAAGCAAATCGTGCGTAGAAGTAGAGCATGATATGTGAATCCAAGCATAGAAATACTGAACTAAGTGGCTACTACGTTAACCATGTTCTCTCCAATAGAGAGCAGAGCAAAGCAGAGCAGAGGAGAACACCACTGACCGGGCCAGGGTACAAGTGGGTCTCAGGTTCCTGGGTTCCGGGGTCCCAAGACAAAGCGACACTGCAGTGAATACAGAGATACAGAGATCTAAGCCAGAGGTAACCCCGTCGGGCATCCTAGGGCTGAGGCTGAGTAGAGCCAGACTAATACCAATCAAATCAAATCCATAGAAAGGGAGATTATCCGCTGTGGACTCACCGATGGCAAAGACCGGATCTTATCCTCACGTATTAACCTCTGGGCAGAGCCACCAGGGAATACCCAAAATATACAAAGCCAGAGAATATACAAAGCATAGCATATATCAAAGCTTAGTGCAGAACGAAGAATTAAACAGGTATACAGAACGAAAGCAAAAATGACTGAGGAATGCATAAATATAGATTAACAGAACAGAGGGCAAAACTATAAACAATATGCAATGCATCTCAGATTAATACGGAGTCAAGGTTCATTACAAGCCAGTCCTAAGCTAGTTGTTCACTGTCACTAACCGTGCATGTTGATGTAGTTTTAAGTTAATCAATGCACCGTTGCCATCAAAGTGTTGCGTAATCTTTGCGTGCACTGACGTCCCTTAAACCAACACCCATGGGGAGGTGCTTAACGGTAAAACAACACCCACATGAATAAGTCACAGCCTAACAGACTATTCACGTGATCCAAGGAATCCATTGGGCCAGTTTACATGGGTGGTTAACCTGTATTTGAGCCCTACAAGTCTCACCATTATCCTAGGTTATATTTCAGAATTGCCATGCCTAACGGTTTAGCCATGAGGGACCTATGGTTGAGCCGAAGACATCTTACGCGCTCGTCGTAATATGCACTACGGCTTCACCTTGGTTCCATACAAAACACAGCTAAACTGATCATCCTTTCACCTCTGATCTGGTACCTTTTTCGGCTGAACTACAGTCAGGATACGGCTTAGCCGTAGACCAATCCACGGCTTGGCCGTAGCATTCCACGGCTTAGCCGTAGCCACACCGTAGGAGTTCTGTGTTGGAAAAGTTTCGACTGATCAGAGATTTAATTCACGGCTGAGTTACGGTTTGGGTCACGGCTAGCTTACGGCTCAGCCGTAAGACAAATTACGGCTTAGCCGTATCCTAGCCGTAGAACAAAACTGAAAATTGAAGTCTCTGGAAATCAAACCGTAGAAGTTCACGGCTTAGCCGTGCAATACAGATACGAAAATGGGTTGAGTACAGAAACGAAAATTTGATACAGAAACTGCACAAAATGAGTTACAGAGGTTCCAAATTCACAAAATGTGGCTGTAAAACATGCTAGACAAAGAATAAGAGGAAATCAATGCCATCAAACAAAATACCCATATGTGTTATCAAGCTTGTACTTATACTTGCCTCAAAGCTCTATCAATCCACAACCTCAAGCTCCAAATCCACTAAAAATCAAAGCAAATCAAAGAGATACACCATGCATGAGATGAAGACACATCAACAAGGAAAAGAGCTGCAATTGGAGAAGAAGAAGGGAGAGTTGGGAGAGAACCCACTTACCACCAAAGCCACAGACAGAGACTAAGCACAGAGATGAGAGAGAATGAAGAAATCCAAATCAAAAATGAGAATCCAACATCAATCGAGCAAGAGAAGTGAAGAGAGAGAGAGAAAACGTGGAGCTCTGGAGATTTCCTCTTGCATGCACGTTGAAGACAATTTACAGGGAATGAGGACATCTGGAGCCTGATTCATTTATATAGGTTTGGAAGTTTAAAACAAGGTCCGGTGAGTTTAGACAAATTACAGTTCAAGTCACATGAAGGTCTAACTTTTCCAATTGACTTCAAACGGATCTGACACAGTTACGGAAATTGTCGAGCTCAACGAAATACGCGTGCTGACACCAAGATGATGCAAATATGATATGAGCAAAGCAAAAGCAAAATTACGAAAAAGGGCTTAGAACTACCTAGTCCAGGTCAAAGGTCACTCAACTACCTATCCAAGGCCCAAAACCAAGTCCAAAAGAATAAAATAAAACAAAACACACACTAATGAGCCACTAATCCGGCTCAAAGGGGATCGGAGTGTTACATCCTCCCCCACTAGGAATCATTCCGTCCTCGGAATGACTACCTACCTGCGCAAAGAGATGGGGGTACTGGCGTGCTAGCTGCTCCTCTAGCTCCCAAGTAGCCTCATCTGGACCGTGATGCTCCCACAACACTTTAACCCATCTAATGGTCCTGGTACGGAGAATCTGCTCTCGGGTGCCAACGATGCGAAGCGGACGCTCAACGTAAGTTGCATTAGGTTGAATCTGAATATCATCGTAGCGAATCACATGGCTCGGATCTGGCACATACTTACGGAGCATCGACACATGGAAGACATCGTGCACACCGGAGAACTCAACTGGAAGCGTCAACCGATAAGCTAAATCTCCAACTCGGCTCTTGACTTCGAACGGTCCTACATATCTCGGAGCTAACTTGCCCTTCTGACCAAATCGAACTGTGCCCTTCATCGGAGAAACTTTAAGAAATACCCAATCTCCGACTTGGAATGCCAAAGGTCTCCTCCGAGTATCCGCATAGCTCTTCTGTCTGGATCGTGCAATCTTCAGATTCTCTACTACCTTCTGCACTTTCTCTGTCGTCTCAGCTATGATCGTCGGACCATGGAAACTCCTTGTTCCTACTTCTTCCCAGCACACAGGGGTTCTGCACTTGCGTCCGTATAGTGCCTCATAGGGTGCCATACCAATGCTCTCATGAAAGCTGTTGTTGTAGGCAAACTCACACAATGCTAGATGTGTGTCCCATTCCTTCTCAAAGTTCAGCACACTAGCTCTGAGCATATCCTCCAACGTCTGAATGGTGCGCTCCGACTGTCCATCGGTCTGGGGGTGGTATGCCGTACTAAAACTCAACTTCGTGCCCATAGCTTCCTGAAATGCTCTCCAAAATGAAGACACAAAACGACTATCTCGATCAGACACAATCGATACTGGGGTACCATGCAATCTGACTATCTCGTCAACAAACTTCCTGGCCATCTCCGTGAATGTCATCCCCTTTTTGAACGGAAGGAAATGCGCTGACTTGGTCAATCTGTCCACTATGACCCAGATCGCATTGTTCTTTCTACTGGTCGGCGGAAAACCAGAGACGAAATCCATAGTAATGTGCTCCCACTTCCACTGCGGAGTGTGCAATGGATGCAATGATCCTGGAGGTCGCTGATGATCAGCTTTTACCTTCTGACAGGTCAAACATCGAGCTACGAACCCTGCGATCTCCCGCTTCATATTGTTCCACCAAAATCTATCTTTCAAGTTCCGGTACATCTTCGTACTCCCTGGGTGCATCGCATATCGGGCATCGTGCGCATCTTTTATCAACTTATCTTTCAGTTCATCCACGGCGGGAACACACAATCGATTCCTGAAGTACAAAACTCCATCTACCAAGCTGAAATCCGGTCGATCTGAAATCCGATCTCTGAACTTCACCAGGAGGGGGTCCTCAAACTGGCGATCCTTGATCTGCTGAATCACCTCAGGCTGAAACACGACGGTAGTAGCTAATGTCATCAAGTCACCTACCAACCGAACCTCAACAGGCTGATCATGCACAAGCATATAGAATCCTGCCAACACCTGAAGACTGTCTGTCCTCCTGCTAAGTGCATCTGCAACTACATTGCCCTTGCCTGGGTGGTACTTGATCGGAAAGTCGTAGTCTTTGATAAACTCCAACCATCTCCGCTGCCTCATATTCAAGTCATGCTGATCAAATAAGTACTGCAGACTGTGATGATCGGAATGGACCTCGAACTTCACACCGTACAGGTAGTGCCGCCACAACTTCAGTGCAAATACAATGGCTGCTAGCTCTAAGTCATGTGTGGCATAGTTCTTCTCATGCTCCTTCAACTGTCTGGATCCATAAGCAATCACTTTCTGATTCTGCATCAGTACACAGCCTAGTCCAACTCGAGAAGCATCGGAGTAAATCACGAATCCCTCACTACCATCCGGGAGAGTCAACACTGGCGCCGTAGTGAGCTTTTCTTTCAACATCTGGAAACTGCGCTCACACTTCTCTGTCCACTCATACGGGACCTTCTTCCGAGTCAACTGAGTCAGCGGGGTTGAAATCTTCGAGAAATCCTGCACGAACCTGCGGTAATATCCCGCTAATCCCAGAAAACTCCGAATCTCTGTCACTGATCTAGGACGGGGCCAATGGACTACTGCCTCAATCTTAGCCGGATCCACCATCAATCCATCTCTAGAAATCTTATGACCCAGAAATGCAACTTGCTCTAACCAGAAATCACACTTTGACAACTTGGCATACAACTTGTGATCTCTAAGCAGCTGCAATGCTTTCCTCAGATGGTCTGTATGTTCCTCAGCAGTCTTCGAATAGACCAATATGTCATCCATGAAAACCACAACAAACTGGTCCAAGAATGAAGTAAACACCCTATTCATCAACGCCATAAAAGCTGCGGGTGCGTTCGTCAAACCAAATGGCATGACCAGGAACTCGTAGTGTCCATACCGAGTCCTGAAAGCTGTCTTAGGAACATCCTCATCCTTCACCCTGAGCTGGTAATATCCTGACCTCAAGTCAATCTTAGAGAAGTAAGCTGCGCCCTGAAGCTGATCGAACAACTCATCGATCCTAGGCAAGGGATATTTGTTCTTGATAGTCACTTTGTTCAATTGCCTGTAGTCAATGCACATCCGGAAACTGCCATCCTTCTTCTTAACAAACAACACAGGTGCTCCCCAAGGTGAAACACTTGGGCGTATAAACCCTTTATCCAACAAATCCTGCAACTGTTTCTTCAATTCCAACAACTCTGCAGGTGCCATACGATATGGAGCTCTACTGATGGGTGCTGTACCTGGTATCACGTCAATCGAGAACTCTACCTCTCGGACTGGAGGCAACTCTGGCACATCCTCTGGAAAAACCTCCGGAAACTCGCTGACTACTGAGATCTCACTAAGCTGTCGCTGATCCTTCTTCTCTGAAATGAACGCAAGAAATCCCTCACATCCCCTACGGAGCATCCTGTCTGCCTTACAAGCAGATATCACACGCCTTGGGCACTTCGTCTGGCTGCCCTCGAATCGAAATCCGCTGCCCAAATCAAAGTAGATAGCCTTGCTGTAGCAATTAATACACGCATGATATCTTGCAAGCCAGTCCATACCAAGAATCACATCGAAATCCAGTGTCGTGAGCAACACGAGGTCTACTGGGAGCTGATGACCAGCTATCCGCACAGCGCACTGAGGGTAGAAGACACTGCACTCCACCCGTTTACCAACCGGAGTGGATACTAACAACAAGTAGGGAAGTGGTGTAGGTCGCTGTCGAAGCTGCACAGCAAAATGGGGTGCTACGTACGAACGCGTAGACCCGGAGTCAAATAAAGCTAAAGCTTCTGCATCAGAAATTAAAATTTTACCTTCCACTACCGTGGCCTCCTCCGCGCCCTCATGCGTAGCAGCATAGGCTCGGGCTGTCTGGCGGTTCTGCTTCTGGGCTGGGCGAGCTGTCTGAGATCTGCCCTGCGCTGTAGGTCCTGCCTGCCTCGTTTGTGGAGAGGACTGAAACTTCGGGCATTGGGCCCGCTTGTGGTCCGTAGAGCCACACCCGAAACAAGCCCCACTCTTCCTCCAACATCTGTCGGTGGGGTGATCCTTCCCACAGTGACCGCAAACCACCTGAGTACTGCTCGAACTGCCCTGCTTACCCTTGAACTTCTTCTGAAACTGACTTCTGCCACTGAAGCCTGCCGTCCTCTTAGCCTCAGTTCGCTCCTCCTCAAAGATGGCCTCTGCATCATAAGCCCTATCAATAGCGTCGTCCAATGTAGCCGGCCACATACAAGCAACCACGTGGCGTTTGTGCCTCGGATTCAGACCGTTGACGAAGCGAGTCACCTTCTTATGCTCAGTGTTCACCATATCCTCTGCGAAGTGGGACAGCTCTGTAAACTTGTGTACATAATCTGCAACTGGCATCTGTCTCTGCTGAAGGTTGAAGAATTCCACTTCCTTGGCCCGCTGAATGTGGAGAGGCATGAACTTCCGACGGAATTGCTGCTTGAAGGTCTCCCAAACTGTGGCACTGGGCATAGTCTGGAATGAGGTCTTAACACTCCTCCACCATGTCTTGGCTACACTCCGAAGCATAGAGGCTGTGAGAACTACCTTCTGCTTGTTACTGCACACAATCGTATCAAATAGCTCTTCAGTCTGCTCCAACCATTGCTCAGCCTGTAATGCATCCTCTATCCCATGAAACTCGGTCGCCCCTCGTTTACGGAACTTGTCAAAAAGAGCATTAGGATCTGATTCCTTAGGCTGGAAAATCACCTGCTGATCTATACGAGGTGATGCTACTGCGGCAGCCTGACTCTGTCTATCTACCATGGATGCCATCTGTGCCTGTAATGACTGCATAGACTGCATCATCATCATCATCATCCGCTCCTCACTACTGATGTGTGGGGGTACCGATCCACTATCACCATTGTGGCCCTGTTGATTCTCATCTCGAGATCCTGATCCTGATGCCATCCTGCAAAGAGGAAAAGAACATAACACGCAAATATAAAATGCCCTGAGTTAGTCAAATCCCAATCAACATATGAGACTTCGAGTCAAATAGTTGATAACGTTATCTCACCACGATCTTAGATGCCTACATGCTTATACTAGCATGCTCTGATACCATACAATACGTATGTCACGACCCGAGCCCAGAAATCGGGGGTTAGCGAAAAGCTAAACCGGTGACACACGTACTCCCGTGCACGTGCACCCAAACCCAGTCCAGATGCACACACACAAGGGATCTAACACGTGCGAAATAGACGAACGCGGAAGCTGTAGATATCATAGCAAGCAACAAAGAAAATAGCGGAAGCCCAAAGCAAATATGAAACGGAAACAACAAAGGCAATTACACTGATATAAAACCAAATACACACCAAAATCAATATATACAAAATACACAGAATACAAGTCCATGTCCAAAGTCCAAATACAGTCTCTCAAAGTCCCAAAACGAAAAGCCACTGGAAGTATGCATGAACGCACTCGGCAGAGATGATCAGGCCCACTCTGCCAAACCTGAGGGTGCCTCTACACTCGCCCCTGCAGCCTCCTCGACCGCCGGGGAGCTGGGCAAGGTAGCTGTGCCTGCAACACCACAGACAACACAAATGAATACAACGATCCAGCAAATACAAGTAACAGGGGTGAAACACTCATAGTATCAAATAGAATAAGGACAGAATAGTAATTGCAGAATTTCATCTTAGTATGCTAAGCAAATCGTGCGTAGAAGTAGAGCATGATATGTGAATCCAAGCATAGAAATACTGAACTAAGTGGCTACTACGTTAACCATGTTCTCTCCAATAGAGAGCAGAGCAAAGCAGAGCAGAGGAGAACACCACTGACCGGGCCAGGGTACAAGTGGGTCTCAGGTTCCTGGGTTCCGGGGTCCCAAGACAAAGCGACACTGCAGTGAATACAGAGATACAGAGATCTAAGCCAGAGGTAACCCCGTCGGGCATCCTAGGGCTGAGGCTGAGTAGAGCCAGACTAATACCAATCAAATCAAATCCATAGAAAGGGAGATTATCCGCTGTGGACTCACCGATGGCAAAGACCGGATCTTATCCTCACGTATTAACCTCTGGGCAGAGCCACCAGGGAATACCCAAAATATACAAAGCCAGAGAATATACAAAGCATAGCATATATCAAAGCTTAGTGCAGAACGAAGAATTAAACAGGTATACAGAACGAAAGCAAAAATGACTGAGGAATGCATAAATATAGATTAACAGAACAGAGGGCAAAACTATAAACAATATGCAATGCATCTCAGATTAATACGGAGTCAAGGTTCATTACAAGCCAGTCCTAAGCTAGTTGTTCACTGTCACTAACCGTGCATGTTGATGTAGTTTTAAGTTAATCAATGCACCGTTGCCATCAAAGTGTTGCGTAATCTTTGCGTGCACTGACGTCCCTTAAACCAACACCCATGGGGAGGTGCTTAACGGTAAAACAACACCCACATGAATAAGTCACAGCCTAACAGACTATTCACGTGATCCAAGGAATCCATTGGGCCAGTTTACATGGGTGGTTAACCTGTATTTGAGCCCTACAAGTCTCACCATTATCCTAGGTTATATTTCAGAATTGCCATGCCTAACGGTTTAGCCATGAGGGACCTATGGTTGAGCCGAAGACATCTTACGCGCTCGTCGTAATATGCACTACGGCTTCACCTTGGTTCCATACAAAACACAGCTAAATTGATCATCCTTTCACCTCTGATCTGGTACCTTTTTCGGCTGAACTACAGTCAGGATACGGCTTAGCCGTAGACCAATCCACGGCTTGGCCGTAGCATTCCACGGCTTAGCCGTAGCCACACCGTAGGAGTTCTGTGTTGGAAAAGTTTCGACTGATCAGAGATTTAATTCACGGCTGAGTTACGGTTTGGGTCACGGCTAGCTTACGGCTCAGCCGTAAGACAAATTACGGCTTAGCCGTATCCTAGCCGTAGAACAAAACTGAAAATTGAAGTCTCTGGAAATCAAACCGTAGAAGTTCACGGCTTAGCCGTGCAATACAGATACGAAAATGGGTTGAGTACAGAAACGAAAATTTGATACAGAAACTGCACAAAATGAGTTACAGAGGTTCCAAATTCACAAAATGTGGCTGTAAAACATGCTAGACAAAGAATAAGAGGAAATCAATGCCATCAAACAAAATACCCATATGTGTTATCAAGCTTGTACTTATACTTGCCTCAAAGCTCTATCAATCCACAACCTCAAGCTCCAAATCCACTAAAAATCAAAGCAAATCAAAGAGATACACCATGCATGAGATGAAGACACATCAACAAGGAAAAGAGCTGCAATTGGAGAAGAAGAAGGGAGAGTTGGGAGAGAACCCACTTACCACCAAAGCCACAGACAGAGACTAAGCACAGAGATGAGAGAGAATGAAGAAATCCAAATCAAAAATGAGAATCCAACATCAATCGAGCAAGAGAAGTGAAGAGAGAGAGAGAAAACGTGGAGCTCTGGAGATTTCCTCTTGCATGCACGTTGAAGACAATTTACAGGGAATGAGGACATCTGGAGCCTGATTCATTTATATAGGTTTGGAAGTTTAAAACAAGGTCCGGTGAGTTTAGACAAATTACAGTTCAAGTCACATGAAGGTCTAACTTTTCCAATTGACTTCAAATGGATCTGACATAGTTACGGAAATTGTCGAGCTCAACGAAATACGCGTGCTGACACCAAGATGATGCAAATATGATATGAGCAAAGCAAAAGCAAAATTACGAAAAAGGGCTTAGAACTACCTAGTCCAGGTCAAAGGTCACTCAACTACCTATCCAAGGCCCAAAACCAAGTCCAAAAGAATAAAATAAAACAAAACACACACTAATGAGCCACTAATCCGGCTCAAAGGGGATCGGAGTGTTACACATACTCTCAGTTATTTTCAGGTGTTACCTTGTATTGATCTATGATTGGGTTCACGGTTAGGTCATGGCTTAGCCGTAGTGTGTTTTAGGGCTTAGCCGTTGCACATTTCACGGCTTAGCCGTGCAGGCGTTGGGCCGATTTCTGAATCAAATACAGAAAACCCGTAACAACAGAACAGGAACAAACTCTCAACAGAGAAAGGAAGAATGAGCTCAAATTGAGCTGTGCACGTGTTTTCCATGCAAACTCGTGTGAATTAACCAAAATCAAGCAAATGCCAACATGGGTTCATACATCTTATGCTTATACTTGCCTTAATGGAGTTCAATTACAACAATTGTTGTCCTTGGGCTCAATTCACGTCCAAACACCACTCACAGCTATCATGCATGAGAGAAAGAGAGAAACTTGTGAGCATAGTCTTGGAATCATGGAAACGAGAAGAAGAAGATGAGGGAGATGGAGGAGACCTTGAACTCACCTTAATCCAATCACCAAGGAATGAAAGAGCACAATTCCCTCTTCTAAACGTGATCGAGAAGAAAAAAAATCTAGAGGAAGAGAGAAGGGGACTCCAACGTGAGTTGAGAGAGAAGAGTGAGAAGGAAGAGTCGGTGGAATGACTTATATAAGATAAGGTTAGAGGTCAAATTGCAAGAATGTCCAATTCATAAATAATTTACAGTTCGAGTCAAATCTGGGTCCAATAAAGTCATACGACATCGGTTACAAACGACGTAGTTACGGAAGTTAACGAGCTCAACGAAAGACACGTGTTGACATCAAGGTGGTGCGAAAAGGACCATGTCTTAGAAAAGCTAAAATTATGAAAAAGGGCTTGGTCTATCTAACCCAGGTCAAACTCAATCCAACTACCTATCCATGAACAGTAACGAAAAAGAACCAAAAGCAAAACACAATTAACAACTAAAGCAACATTAATTAGTTGCTAAACGAGGTCTAGCTGGGTTGGAGTGTTACAATTGTAGAGCACTTTGATTGGTAGCTACAGAAATAAATGTGACTTAAGGTGGGTTGCGTAAATTAAGATTGAAAAAAAAAAAGAAAATGAATGAAAGAAAAAGGGATGTGGAAGATGATGTATTTAAATGGGTATATATGATACCGGGGTGTTTTTGTAATGAGCTCCCACTTGCACTCAAGTCCAAGACAATGAAGTCACCATATCATGAAAGAAAAATGAGGAGGAGGAAGGAGGAAGAAGGAGGATGAGAAAGAAGAAGCTCGTACAAACGAGTGAGAAGAGATAACACCGCTCAGCAAAATAAAAAAAAATAAAAAGTGACCACGAAGCCACTATCGTGGATACATATATTTTAAATCCTTTTTGGTCTACAGGTAGTCAAAAGGGACTTTTTTTTAGTAAAATCCTTAATAAAAAAAGAAAGAAAAAGAAGGTGGGTTCATTTGTGATGGGGAGATGAGAGCGGGAGGGAGAGAGGATGAAATTAGTTTTCAAATTAATTACCAAAATGCCATTGAATTAATGTTTCGATTAAAAACTTATTTTGGATATAACTTGCAAACCGTAAGTCAAATTGAGTCAGTACAAGAGGAAAGGTTCATAAAATAAAATTAAATTTTCAATGAGTATAATATTCGCATGGTTTCAAAGAGGTGAAGTTTTGACATTATTTAATGAGTTTTGGGTATTTTTGAAAAAAGGCTTAAGTACAAGTAGGTTGGGATTTTGGAGGCGAAGTTGGGTTTGGTTCATGTCGAGATAAAAGGATAAAAGTCTTAAAATTAGGTCACCTACCAAATGAGCCTAGAACTTCAGAAATCGAAAAATCACGAAAAAGGACCTCTAGCTTCTTAGAAATGCAAACTACCCCTTACTGTGCTCTAATTATCTTTAAACCTGATTAGACTTCATACACATGATCTTGACTCTAATTTGGACTCGCTTAGACTCTAAGGGGTCCTAATTAGCAACATATAATTTAATTGATATATATTCACATTTAGCTTCTTCGTGGTTCCCCTTCTTGTTTTTTTTTCTTTCGTTTACTTTATTCTTTGCTTGGATCTCTTCTTGCATATCTTCTTTCTCCATTGCCATTGTCCCAAATAGAAACCTCTATAACCCTTCTTTTTCCCAGCTTTTTTTTCCTCTTCTTGCTTCTGTCTGTTTCCTCTTTAGTTTTTGTAACACTTCGACCTAGCTTGACCTCGTTTAGCGCCTAATTAATCCTATTTTCGTTGGTAATTGTGTTTTGCTTGTGTTTTGGGTTCGTTGCGAGTCATGGATAAGTAGTGGGGTTGAGTTTGACCCGGATTAGGCAGACCTAGCCCTTTTTCGTAATTTTAGCTTTTCTTAGACATGGCCATTTTGCATCATCTTGATGTCAACACGTGTCTTTCGTTGAGCTCGTTAACTCTCGTCACTAGGTCATTTGCAACCGATGTCGTATGATCCCATTGGACCCATATTTGACTCGAACTGAAAATAGAACTATAACTTGGACTTTCATTGCAAAGTGACCTCTACTTACCTTATATTTACACTTCATCGACTCAAGTCTCTCTCTGACTCTCTTCTCTCTCACTGTTCATGTGGAACTTTCTCTCCCTCTCCTGAGTTCTCTCCTCCATCATCGATCAAGCTAATTTGAAAGGTTGTTATCCCTTCATTCTCTTTCATTCTCTGGTGATTGGATTGAGGTGAGTTTGGGTTCTCTTCCATCTCCCACATCCCATTCTTATTCTTCTCGTTCTATGGTTTCTTGATCATGCTCTTAAGGTTTCCTCCTGTTTCTCATGCATGCATGTTGCAGTGGTTGAGGTTTGGTTGTGTATGAGCCCAAGGACAGCAAGTTATGTAATTGAACTCCATTAAGGCAAGTATAACCATAATTTGTGAGAACCCATGTTGGTATTTGTTTGATTTTGGTTAATTCATATGAATTTGCATGGAAAACGTGTTTACAGCCCAATTGGTTAGTATTCCTTGTTTCTTTGTTGGATATTTGCACTTCTGATGTCATGACAGGTTTTCTGCACTTGATTCAGAATTTGACCCCATGCATTGTACGGTTAAGCCGTATATCGCCTACGGCTTAAAGTCCAGAGAGGGTGAAAACCCAGTTTTCTTCTACGGCCAGGACACGGCTAAGCCGTATCTTGCATTACGGTTAAGCCGTACCTCAGCCGTGACCCAGCCGTAGATCAGTACAGGGTGCCTTCTTCTGGATTAACTGAAAGTACGCAATTGACAGTTCATCCTACGGCTCATCCACGACTAAGCCGTAGAACACACACGGCTAAGCCGTAGAACCAAATACGGGTGAACCGTACTTGCGGATGAACAGTGAAGGGAACCACGGGGGAGCCGCAGTGCATATTACGGCTACGCCGTAAGATGCCTACGGCTAAGCCGTACGTTCACCTACGGTTAAGCCGTATCACCCTGGAAAAAAAAATGAATAACAAGAATAGGCGTAAGAAAAAGACCTATATGGCCTTCATGATAGAATGTAGAATGGCCTTCATGATAGAATATAGAACACCTAGACTTGCTCGATGGAATATGATACAATGCGTGAATGATCTCGAGGGATGGGAATCATTCATGTTCGTTATCCAGCTGTTAAGCACCTCCCCATGGGTGTTGGTTTAAGGGACTTCGGTGCACCAGCCAATTCAATGCAATACTAGACAACGGTGCATCGAATAACTTAAAACTACATCATCATGCACGGTTAGGAACACTGGATAATTAGATTAGACTTGGCTAGTAAATGACTTGGATTCACTATGCCAATAGTTGTATGCATGACATGTTGTTTGTCAATTATTGCTCTCCGCTCTATCGCATGATTACTTGTTTCAGATACTTTCACATAGTTGTTTCTTTACCTTGAGTATACATGGATAATGCACGTATCAGACATGTTCTAAGATTTACACGTATGATATGATTGTCACGATTTACTCAGGGTTTTCATGATTGACTCTGTATGGTCAGGCACTACTTAGCCTCAGCCTTAGGATCCCGACGGGGTGAATTTGGTATAGTTTTCATGGCCTTGCTGCAGTAAGGAAACGTCTTGGGGAACTAGACCCCAGGAAACCGAGACCCATTGTACCCTGGCCCGGACAATGGTGTTCTTTGCACGATACAAGATCCCTCTTTTGGGAGCATATGGCAATGTAGTTGTTAACTAGTTATGTACACAACATGTACACATTGATTCACATGGCATGTTTCCTTCTTGCATGACAGCCTAGTATATGAATGTGCCCTGTTTAATTTAAATGATGTTCTTTATTCTATTAGACACAGCGTGCATTAACTTGTTATGGTTATACTTTGCTGAATCGTTGTATTCACAGTTGTTTTTGGTGTTGCAGGCTCAGATACCCCCGCCGACCCCTCGCCGGTCGGCCAGACTCCAGCCGAGACCCCTGAGGCCCCATCCGGCCTAGAGGAGTGGATGTGATCACTCCCTTGGAGAGCGGCTTGGTCATGCATGGCATAAGAGTCTTCCTTGTTTTTGGAGGATTGTCATACTTGTATATGTCAGGACTTGTACATATTATTTTGTTCATATTGTAAAACCTTCAATTATGTATATATGTCAGTTCGGTTTTCGTATTCTCTTCTTGTACTGTTAGTTTGATGTTTCTGATATTTACAGCTTCTACGTACATGTTTTGCACGTGTGAATGTTCCCTTGTGCGTGTGAATTTAGGCCAGGTCTACATGTACAGGCACGGGAGTACGTGTGTCATCGGTTTGGCTTTTGTTAACCCCCAAACCCTGGGCTCGGGTTGTGACAGTTTTCATTCCTCTTTCTTCTTCTCTGCTTCTTTCTTGTTCCCTTTTTTTTACACAACAGACGAACCAAACTAGCCCACCATCGTCACTGATCTCCATTATGCTCCCAGAAAAAAAGAACCCATCTTCGTCTTCTTCTCTTTCCCACTCTTCTTCTTCTTCTTCTTTCCTTTCCTTTGTTGGTTCTTCTTTCCCTGCTCATCTTCTCTTCTCTCTTCCTCTCCTTCACTCCTTATTAATTCTACCAGCAGCTAAACAATCGGCGCCACTTCTTTTTTTCTTGTTCTCTTTTCTAGATTTTCTTTCCTTGCTTTCTTCCTTTATTCTTCCCTTCCCTGCTCTCAAGCCACCTGCTCAACATCTTATTCCTCCACTATAGCCCCTCTTTCCATTATACTTAATCAAGGCATGCAGGACCCTCGCCCCACTGCACCTCTTCATCTATTCCTTCTTTTTCTTCTATGTTTTTTCTTCTTTCTTCCCTCCTTCCCCTGCCATGCTCTCTTTCTCTAACTGTAAGGATTTTTGTGTTGGCAAATTCATGGGTTGGACAAAGCCTAATTCCATTATAGTTGTATTTTACATATCTTTGAGTATGGACAATGGGTTGAGTCGCCGGATGCATTGAAGTGAAAAAATCAAAGAAAAAAGGGCAAATTCAGGTGATTTTCTACGGATAGCATTAATTAAAAAGGTCATATCTCACAAGTCAAGCATTAGATATAGACATGCGACATACCGTTAGAAAGCTCGTCTCGAGTAGATTCCGTAGAGCCAAGATTGCCTCGATCGGAGTTAAAACGAGTAAGTTATAGCCTCTGGAAGTTTGCAGAAATGTGCTAAAATTTCACCTCGGGTAGAATAGTCATCCGACCAATCGGACCATTCATCCGACCAATCGGACAGGTTTAGAAAGTTCGCTGACTTGTGATTTTTCAGTCTGATTTGAAAGGAACCTTACTTGTTTCATGCCAACTTCTTTCCTGATTGAAATATACTTATGAGGTAAGAATTTGGGGGTATAAAAAGAGGGTTTTCTCTCAACCTTAAGGAGGGGGGACATAGATCTCATTGTTCTAAGAAGAGATTATATATTGGAGATCACCTTTTCTAGAGTTCTTTCATTGGAGAGTTGAAGGGCTGAAGTTCTGCTCTAGAATTCTAATCTTCTATTTCTCTGAGTGTAGAAGATTACTTTGGGAATTCAAGTACAACATCTAGAAGGAGTCTAGGTGTTTGGATCTATCATAGAGAACGGAAGGGGGTCGTTGCAGCAAGGAGCTATGTCAGGGAATTACAAAGTCCTTAGGTTGAGGGACAACTGGATAAGGGTTGTGAGTATTCTCTTATAACTGTAGTATGATTCATGTGCTTAATTCTTGACCGTGGTTTTTTTCCTAGTGTGGGTTTCCAAGTAAAATATTGTGTCTTCTTGTGGTGTGTGCTTCTAGTTTGATTTATTTTCACTACGTGGTTGGTTGTTTGTACATATATTATTAAGATTCGCATTAATCCATTCTAGAGGCTCTCCACCAAAACCTTCAGTAACCCATCTTCCCTGTTTCTTCTTCCTTCTTTGTTTTCTTCTTTTGTTAAGACAAAAAATTGACTAGAGTCAATCGACACTATAGTCTTGTTGGCGTCTATTGCAATTGTCTAGTAAAATCCAATTTAAAGAGGGATCAAACCATAAAATACAAATCCTTAATTTTTTTTATTTGGCCACTAGTTTTCTTAACCGGCTATATTTTAGATATTTCAAATATATTGTAATCGATTCGGACTCTTCTCCTGTATGAGGAGTCAGTCACGCCAAACACTTACATTTGTAAACTAGTGGGTTTCACAGTCAAGTGTCTTAATTTCTAAACCTTAAAAACAGTGGGCTGTCACTTCAAGCCAGTAGTCTGTCAAGTGGAGCCGCAAAGATGTGGACTTTCAAGGAAAGATGAACCTGTCGGTGCTATCTAAGTTGGAAGACATTTTAGTTTGATTTGCTTTCTTAAGCTAATTTGCTAACCGGAGTGTTTGCCTAAGTTCTCTGCACCGGTTTCCAGCTTGATATGGACCCGTGTTTGAGATTGTCATACCACTCGTAGGCAGGACCGTCGAAGGAAAGGGGAAATTATTGTTTCAATAGCAAAGACCCATTTGTGGTAGTGTCCTAGCAAGCAGTAACGAAACGAGATGAGTGTCTTTTAGGGCAACCTCTTGGTCCTCTCCCATCAAACATAGAAAATCGTGTCATGATATGCAGGATATAGAGTGTGAAAAGGCTTTAAGTCTAACTAACTCAAACAGCTGTATTTCTATTCCTATTTCTATTTCAAACACTCTAAACTTTTCTCTTTTAAGTAAGAAAAATTCTTCTTTCAAAGAAGTCTAATTCTAAAAGAAGCTTAACTGATGCATATGAAGATTTTCATATATAAATATATATATATAATATTTCAATAAGCGCTACTATAAATAGATAATGCTCTGCAGAACACGCCCTCACAAATATAAGATTTGATTATTCTTTCGAAGTTAGTTATAGAGTGTGATGAAGAAAGAGAAGAGATGGAGATAGTCATAAAACCCCACGAGGAGTGTTCATTACTTTGAAGGGGGAAAGCAGTGACACCATGAAAACCTTTAAATTTTGACACAAATTAAGGTCCCAATACAGATTTCTAGTATGTAGATACACAACCAATTAGTCTAAGTTAAAAAGCAATCAATACAAAAGAAAGACACATGATTTTTACGTGGAAAACCCAAACGGGAAAAACCACAGGAACTAACACCGGTCCAAACTCAGATCAAGCACTATGCAAGAGAGGTTACAAGATCTACTTACTACCCTTTTCCCAGTTGGACACAACCTAAAGGATTGAAGTTCTTTTTGCCAACGCACACGCCGTTCACCTTCTTCAAACTTGATCTAACATGCCTTGAAGCTACTCAAGATGAACAACCTTCTACAAGAGAGAAGATAATCTTCTACAAGATAGTAGAAGCAATATTCTCTAGCACAAAACTTCAGTACAATCTCCAATGAACACATGTATTTCATTGAGCTTGTCAACTTTCGTAACTAGCTTGTATGCAAACGAGGTCGTTTGTTTCTGATGGACCGTCAATTACCTCAAATTGTAATTCTTCTGGACTGTTGGACTTGTATGCAAATTGGCAATCCTTATCTTATATACATATATCCACCGACTTCTCCTCTCCCACTTTCATCTCTTCTTCACGCCAGCTCTCTCCCCCTCTTTCTCTCTCGTTCTCTTCACTCCATGCTCTCCATCTTTCCTTCTTCTTTTTCATGATCAGCGGAAATAAAAGGGGAAAAGTCCGTGCATTAACGTCTTTCTCCATTTCTTCTTCCTGCTTCTTGGTGCACTCATAGGTAAGGGAGGATTCTTGCCCATCTTGATGATTTCTCACGTTTTCTCTTTTGTTTCTCCTCCTACTTCTCTTCTTCTTCGCTCCTTGTGTGTTTCATCGTAAGCTTAAAGTTATGCTCTTCCTGGTGCGTTTAAGTGATTGCATACACCCATTTTCTCTCGCTCACTCTTGGCATGCATGGTGTTAGGAATTGCTTCTCTAGGATCATTTGAGCCAAAGAACAACTAAATTAAGGAAAGAGCGTGTTTAAGGCAAGTATAAGCACAGTATGGATGAACACATATTGATACACGTTGATTGTTATGTTCTTCTATTCTTTCTCGTAAGTGTGTGGTGTTTGACAGCCCTCTTGTCTTGTATGACCTTGATACACGTTGTTTTTGTCAATGGAAATCATGTAATATCGTGACCCTATTCTATATAGAACTTTGTAGTCTGACTGATCGGGACTGGGGTCGGACCGATCGAACACTCCCAGAATCAAAATTCGACCGATCGTGCTTCAGAGCCGACCGGTCGACTCTGATGCACTTCTGCTCCTAGAGAATTAGGGTTTAACTGAATCCTATGCTTACTCATTTTCCTCCCCTTGTTGCTGTAACACCATAAGACCTTTTATGCCACCTCTAGGTTCATGATGAGATCATATAGGGCCTTCCCCATGGACTGCTCAACCATATACCTTGTCCAACGGATTACCTTAAACATATGAATGGTTTTGTGGGCTGTGACGCATTCATGCGCGTTGTCCAATTATTAAGCACCTCCCCAAAGGTGTTGGTTTAAGGGACTTCCATACACGTTTATTGATATAGTGCAACACTCCAAAATGAACAACTGCGTATCAAATAACTTAAAACTACATCATCATACACGGTTAGTAACAATGGACAACTAAGATAGGGTTGGTTAGTAAAAGATCGTGATTCCTGCAATAATCCGAATTATATTGCATATTGACTTCGGGTTTGCCCTCTTATTCATATGGTACGCATTCTATGCTGGGGCAACGATTGAATAATCCCTGAGGGCACTGTCCATGTTAAATCCCAGGTGAAAATAGCTGCTTTCCATGCTTTTTGTCTTGTTTCTTATTCGACTTATAATTGTTTACTTGTGACTTGTAATGGCATTAATCCAAAATGATGCAGGTACTGTATTGCCTAACTGTGCCTTGACCTGGACTGTACTAAATTGTACTGACTGACATTGACTGACGTGCATCATACCACATGACTGATTTATTAATCTAGCTCTACTCAGCCTCAGCCTCAGGATACCCGACGGGATTGACTTTGACGTAAATTGTTATTGCCTCTACAAAGTGCTACTATCCTGAGATTCCGAACCCTAGGAACCGGAGACCCATTCGTACCCTGGTTCGGTCGATTGTGTTCTTGTACTGATTGCTCTCGATTGGGAGAATATGGCAAATGTAGTAGCCACCAAGCCAATTTATCTGTGTTATGATTCTTACAGCATGTTTTTTGATATACATGACTTGCCTAGTATACAAACGTGATATCTATGCATTGTTAATTGTTAACTGTTAATTATTTTACTACACACAATGCGTGTTTACTTCTTGGAGCTTATGCTTTGCTGAGTCGTCGTACTCATTGGTTGTTCTTGATGTTGCAGGCCCAGATTCCTCTACCGACCCCTCGTCGGTCGGCCAGACTCCAGGAGAGATCCGGGAGACCCAATCAGGGCTAGAGGAGTAGTCTTGATCACTCCCTTCGGAGAGCGGCTTGGCATTGCATCCATCTATTGCCTTTCCTTTTGTTTTGTTTGTTTTGTTTTGTTTCTTATACATCTTCTTGTATTGGTCTTTAAGGAGCTATCTCTTCATTTTGTAGTGTACATTTTATAATTAATGTCATTTTGTTAACATTTCCTCATTGCTATGATATGTACAACTTCTGCGTACACTTGGTTTGTACGTGTGAACATCCCTTGTGTGCGTGTACTTAGACCAGGTCGAGGTATAATTGCACAGGAGTACGTCTGTCACTGGTTAGATTTTAACTAACCCACAATTTCTGTGCTCGGGCTGTGACACTTATGCCGCTACAGTGGGAGTATCATGTATGCTATAACATGTATAAGACTAGATATTGATCTTGCAACTAGTGTACTTAACAGATATTAAAGTGATCTAAGTTTGGGACATTAGAGAAAAGCTAAATAAGTTGTAAGGTATCTTAAAGGCACATTGATTTATATACTCACATATAGAAGATCAAATCACTTGACAGTGATTGGGTACCCAGATGCAGAGTTTGAGAGATGTCTCAATATTAGGAAATCTACATCTTGTTATATTTTTCTGATTACTAGAGGTGCAATTTCAGTAATCTACATTTGATCTCTGGTACGTGGCACGCTTTGAAGCCACGGGACAAGCATAATAGTTGATATGTTAAATTTTAGGGCTTTGTATAATTGTTTATATTTCGGAGCTGATTAGGATAGCACCTTAATCATTAGATTGGCCAATAATGATAAGAGTTTAGATAGTTCTAAATTATGGAAGTTAAGTATCTTGTGAGAAAGAAAATGTTCAAAATCATCTGGTGCCTATTGAAGGAATCTATACAAATCATTATTGTAGATCCTTTGATCAAAACATTGGTGCCAAAAGCATTTAAGGAACATGTCACTGACATGTGACTTGTAAAGTTGCCATGATAAAGATCATTTTTCTTTAGACACGGTTGATCAAATTTTAATTGACATTAATTTTTGTTTGACGATTTTGTGTTCTTTCTTTATTTTATTTATACACATGCGATGAGGTTATCAAAGCAGAAAATTTAGGATATGATAATTTCAGTATAACAAATTTGATAGAATGGTCATGAAAAGGATCCTATTGCCTCTATGAAGGACTTGGTCAAGTGAAGATCGTTGATCAGTGTAATACATGGAAAGATGCATGTCATTATAATGATGTGTAACCATCATGATTCGCGTTAACAATTTTTCATTTGATTAAAGTACAAAGGCTTAGTATAAATAAGAATGGTTAGTGATATTAAATAATTTTTTGTGATCACAATAACCAAAGGATATTGGAGTAATGCTTATGGTTATGTGGACTGTGTGAGAATGTTGGAATAATAGGGCATTAAGCATGGCCTAATGACCTCATGCCAATGTGGGTCCCCCACTTTACCAGACCGCTATCAATTATGACTCCAACGTTAGTAAGTCTCCTTGATAGAAATTACTTTGGTATTTGTATAAAGGTGCTAATCTTATAGTATTTCTTATGCTAAGAGGATTATAAATCCTAATTAAAATAAGACTGCATGATGAAAAGGGAGTTGTCTTTGTAAACCTATATAGGGTTTAGGAGTTATGGCTCATCTCTACACGTTACATTGATTATCCCATCAAGATCACATATTTGAGCTGTAGTTGAGGGGCGTAGTAAATTTCCAATTAAAAATTCAAATTATGGTGATATTAGTTTTAGACTAACATCTCATGCTATATACAAACCTAAAGAAACATACTTGCATTTTGAAATTTACAGATTTTGATATTGGATTGATGGAAAAAGTTTTCCAATATATGCTACACCTTTTTTATTTCCTTTGAAATTAACATATTTTGACATTGGATTGATATATGCTATATTTTGGAATCCATGGATCTATTAGAATTTGAGACCAAAAGCTTCTCCTCCAGTAGGAGTTCGAGACATCCCATATATGGAATGAACAGACTGTAAGCAAGGGTACTGATTCAAAGACTCTGCTTAGGGTACAGGACTATGCTTACTGTATAGATCGACATGAGAATGTTAGTGGGCACATTGCCACATAGGCGAAGTGACCCACAAGTGTGGTGCAGCAAGGCGTTTACCTGGCACTACTAAGATGTTTGTCTTGTTAAGATTAGGGCCTTTGCATGAAAGATGTCTTCTCTTTATCCATGTTTATATGTAGGGGAGTGCGAATTTAGCCATTTACACTGCTAATTTTTTCCTTCTAACGGCCAATGTGAGAAAAGAGGGGTTGGTTCTCCATTCCAGATAGAGCTGGCAAAATTCAGCTCGACCCGCCAATCCGGCTTGACTCGATCCATTTTTGACCCACTTAACCTGACCTGTTTAAAATACGGGTTAGGTTAAAGTGAGGGTTAAGGTTTACCAACCCGTATAAAAACGAATCAGGTTAAGGTTGACTTGCCTAACCCGTCCTAATCCATTTGACCCGTTTAGAATTTACTAAATTACCATGACTTTCCAATTTTTATGTGACTTTTCTTATTTATATAGGCCATAAACTATGTACTATTAATCTTTTGTGGAGGATTTATATAGAATTTTAATACTTAGAATATAAAACTTATTTTTTTAATTTGAAAATATGATGTTTTTGTAGTTGAAATATGGATATGTGTTTTTTTATTTTTATGTTGATATATAAATTTACCTTTAAAATATTGATATGAATGAAATACAATATCATTGATGAATCTTATACTTATACTCAAATATGGAGTTATAAGATTGAACAAAAATTGAAAAGGGATATTCTCAAATTTTCAATAAATCGGCTAGAAAATATTTATAGATTCTCCATTTTTTACACCTTGAAAATTGATAAATTATAAATTCATGCTTAATGCAATATTTTAAACAAATCAAGATGTAAGGAGAACTTTACAAATAAAATTGGACCACATAAAATTAGTTAAAATATGCACAAAATGGGAATTAAATATGTTAGGTCGGGTCAACCCGACTCAATCCGCAACAATTTTGGGTTAGGCGGGTCAGGTCGAGTAGACCCACTACGGGTGCGGGTTAAAGGCTTCCAACTGGTTTTAAAAACTGGTCGGGTTAGAATTGAAATCAATAAATTCGGGTTTGGGTTGACTCAACCTAAATCTGGTCAACCCGACCCGTTTACCAAGTCTAATTCGAGTGGTTAGACCAATAACCAACTGTGTGAGAGAGAGCGAAAGAGTGAGGGGGGGTGGGAAGGTATGAATAAAATGTGATGAGGTAGAAGGACAAGAGTGTTGTATGTGATGCGATATGTGTTGGGAAAAATGGAGCAATGGAAACTACCCATGATCAACGGATCAATCATGATGAATACAAAACAATCACACCATAAAGCAATCACACACATGAACACAGTAATTTTACGTGGTTCGGCAACCTTGCCTACATCCACGGGAGGAGAGAACTCATCTACTATGATCCCATCTCGATCCCCTCAGGATCTAGGGTTACAGTACATCCATATATATAGTTTCCACTTTCTTGACCACCAAGAAAACCCATACATAATGACGAAAATACCCCTAACCCTGAGCCTCGGTTCTGGCTAAACCAGACAACTGATCCGGCTAAACCGAAATACAAGACAAAACCCAACAATCTCCACCTTGGTTTGGATTCCAGAAATCCTTAGAGCCACCTTGAGATACCTAGTAATGTCTTCACGCACCTTGCTGAAGGGTACGTCACTACACTGATGGCGCAGTCTTCTCTTTTCAACACTCAACATGTTGAACCAGCAGTTACATACCTCACTGAAAGGTACGCCTCCGCACACGCTATGACCTAGCGTGGCCACATTTGCCTCCTTTGACCTCAACACCACCGTCTTGAACTTCTGAAGTACTCTCCATTTATTGCCACATGCATGCATCCTTGTAACACAATGAACCTAACTTCCGTCCATCAAGACAAAACTGAAGACCTCCCCAAATCCGGATCTCATTAGTACCTTATGAATCCTTCCTTCTGTCTCCATCCCGGTGTTCTTTCCGTCAAACCTGCAACTGTCCTGTTCTATCCTATTCTGGTGGATTGGGCAAAGTACATGCGGGTTAGGTATAACCCAATGCTTAAACCGACTTACTCCGACCTGAACAAGACTACCTTTTTCCAAAAAAATCATCTCCGTTCAGGTCTTCCTGGATTTCTACTAGATGATATCATCGAAGACCCATCAATACATCTTCCAATGATCCGTCGCATCTAACTCGACCTGAACCACAGATTTTCTCCCCTGTTATTTGATGTCTCCTTTACTACTCCACCTGAAAAAGCATCCCCTATCAACCTGTAGAGATTTCTGACCATCTCACCCTCCATGATGACTAATGTTCTCTTTTCCACCTTCATAACTTCACCCGTTACAGTGCACTTGTAGCCTTTGAAGTCTAAGGCACACAAAGAAATCCAATTTCTTTTGGTAAACCCGAAACATATATCACATCCATTAGGGTTTGAATAACATCATCTTACACCTGGATCTCTACCGCTCTTATCTCAAATGCTCATGAGTTGCATTCTCCCCGATAAGAACAGATCCATCAACAATGATAATTATTTGCATCAAACCAATCTCTACGCGAACATATGATAGGAAGAATCTGAATCCTAATACCATGAATCAATAACCTGATCCATACATGTAGTGACCAAAACTAATTCCTTGTCAACCGAATCTGAGCTTTCTTGGACACTACCTTCTTCCAATTCTGATTCTTTTACCTTTTTCCTTCTACTTTGGCACATTGCTCCTTCCCGATCCCTTCGACGCAGATTGGAACTTTCCATCAAAGTACTCAGAGCAATTTACTAATCATGACATCAAGTAACACTTTTCAATCATTGCTGTGTCACGGAGTCCACCACTCTTTTCTTACCAATTCCTGAAGTTGTTTTTCTATCAAACATTTCAATTTGGCCCGTGATGCTTGAATTCATTACTACCATCGTGAATCTGTCATTTTCTTCAGTCCCCCAATTTTCGGCCCATCAAACTGCCAATATCTTTTTTCTACCTCGTAAATCTCACCACCGTGAGCACGCTGGAAAAAACGGATCTGAAATCCGACTCCGGATGGTTTCGATATCACAGAAACAATTTTCTACACTCCAATTCGTTAAACATCCATGTTGACCGTTGACTGCCCATCTTCTTCCACATATGCATAGATCTCCTCACAATGAGTCCGCAGGCTCAAACGGATCTCCGATCGGACATCGGATGATTAAGATATCGCAGAAATAATTTCAACTGTTGAATCTGGTCAAACGTGCCGTTGACTATGCTGACGTCACAGCTTGCTGGAAAATTGGGCTGGATTCTGTGTACATGAGTTAGGTCTGAGCTAACCTGAACTGGCTGATCTGCTGGATTGAATTGTTGGGTTGCACTTTAGTACACGGACCAGGTTAACCCGACCCAACCTGGCCTGCAACCTGTTTCACTGGGCTTCGCTGCTGACAATTTAGGTGGGACTCCGACCCGACCCGAAACCCAAAGCGACCTAGGATTGCTGACATGGGCTTATTCTCCACGATGGGTCAGGTCAAAATGACCCAACCCGAAACCCGTAACCTAGGATACAGTGTCTTCTTCAAATAGACTGTTTCTCTGTTCTGCAATAGAGAGAGCACCTCTTGGTCCTTGGCAATGCCAGCGGCAATGGAGTCCGACGCCTAGCGATGGTGGTTGATGGCGGTTAGTAGTGCGCTCTCCGGCGACGATTGGCAGTCCGGCGAAGAGCGACGAAGACGGCGAGAATCTCGGCGATTGTTCCGGTGACTAGAAAAGGTCGCGGCTCTACTTCTCCCTATGGTCTCTCCATGTATACAATGTGCACAACACTGGCACTACCACCTGCAGATGCAACTGCAACTCCTCTTTCTGCCATGATTGACGAAACCAAAAATGACAAAGATGAGGGCTTCATCTCCTTTGGCTACCCAATGTAGATCCACGGAAGGACCTGCAACAGCCGCACGTACTGCGCTGTTGGCCGCCCCACCTCAAACTCCACCGCGAAATCCAAGTCGATCATGTGCCTCTGCAACTGGAAAGGCAGCAATGAGAGATTGTTGATCTCTCTGATCTGTTGCACAGCGGCCCACAAGAGATCACGTTCAATCTCTTCTCCTCTAGTTGATCTTCCACGCACAACCGACGCGATCCGTCAATCGTAAAACCACAAGCGATTTCCACCTCGCTCTGATACCACTTGTTGGAAAAAGTGGCACAACGGAAACTACCCACAATCAACGGATCAATCACGATGAATACAAAGCAATCACACCATCAAGCAATCACAGAGATGAACACAGTAATTTTATGTGGTTCGGCAACCTTACCTACATCCATGGGAAGAGAGAACTCATCTACTATAATCACATCTCGATCCCCTCAGGATCTAAGGTTACAGTATATCAATATATATAGTTTCCACTTTCTTGACCACCAAGAAAACTCATACATAATGACGAAAATACCCCTAACCTTGAGCCTCAGTTCTGGCCAAACCAGATGACTGATCCTGCTAAACCGGAATACAAGATAAAACCCAACAATATATTGGATTATAGGTTGTAAGGTTAGGGACTTAGAATTGTGCCGACAGCATAACCAATTGGTTTTGTCCTGTTGAAATTGGTTGATCAGGTGACATGAGATCTGTGTAAGTCCAACTTAACTGAAGATAAGTATAATAATCTATGCTGAGAAAGAAGCGAGAGAGGAAAAGAATAGGGGAGTTTTTTTTTTTTTTATGTAATCTAAGAGTTAATAACATAGAAAGGAAAGAGGCGAATTTTGGGTACGGAGGGAGTTATTGTAGAAATGGAAAAGTGGAAGTATGAAAGTAGGGAGTAGACGAAGTTTTTTTACGAGATAAAGTACTTAGTTTATACAAGAAGATAAATGGGGAGAAAATTGAAAAGATTTGAAAATAAAGCTGATTGTCAAAATCATAATCGATAGACAGTCAAAATCCTTGACTTTAATATATTTTACTGGAGTAATAGCACTGGAAACATGATCTCATAAAAGTTCTGTGGTATGGTGCTTCTTTTAGCTATATTTTTTTCCAGGGAAAGGTACCTTGTTATCAAGTAAATAAAGAGAGGTGTTTGGACATCCATTTTTCATGGATAGTAATATTGTATGCCCCTTTGTTGCCTCCTCTTTCTCACCCCCTTGTTTCCAATGCTAGCGCAATCCAATCCAACCTTATTCAAAAAATCAAATTTATTTTTAAGTTTATTTTTTTCTGTTTTGTCTGTTTTCTGTTCACTATAGTTAGGTCCATTAAATTAGTCCAATGATGATTTCGTGTTCATTTCTGGGTCCGAGTCCAATCCCAATCCTTGGATCAGACCCATCCCAAGGAAGTCACTGATTTTGAAACTGGGCCCTTCTCCCAGATGGATTTAAAGAGAGGGAATATATATATATATATATATATAGGTTATCAGGTGCACACCATGCACATGGTGTGGTGTGCACCTAGGGTGGGGCCCACTAGATGATCAATCCAAATTAAATAAGAGAAGATGGGAAATGAATGCTCCAGCCATCACTACGTAGTAAGTAAAATCCTAGGAAAGTCAAGCTTTGATATACATTGTTGCCTTCTATCTTTCTCCCCTAATCTCATATCATTTACCCTCATCCTTTTAATAATCTTTAGGTGGAGCTCATTTGACAACAAATTTCAATGTGTTTAGTTCCTATGCATTCTATGCAAACAAGGCCTCTAATTGAGTGAGAACTAGATAATTTGCAACTGAGGCAGAGTACGAATTCACTTCCATAGTCTGGTGATCACCAATGGATAAAAATAGATTGATTCCTATTTGACAATTTGTTGAGGCTGATAAGATGATCAAAATATTTAAGTCATGATCATTAGCAAAGAATGTTAGAAGAAAATGGCCCAATAGTTGCAATCAAGTGATCAGAATTTCCCCTTCAGCTAATTCCATCTGTATTATATCCACAATGAGACCACGGTTCTGATGAGTTCAAACTGATTGCAAATACACCAACATAGGATTGAGGTGGCACAATTCTTCCACTATGCATGCGTTTGTCATAATGTTCATCTTAGAATCAAAGTATCCTGATCATCAAGCATTCAAATCTTCATATATATGCCCCACGTCCTTAGGACAATGATTGTATGTGCCCCACCATGGAATGGCTATAGCTCTTCCTCAAAATCGGACTGTTTGGATGATTGCAGCAACCATTAATAATTCATCTTGTGTTTAAACCTTAATTTTCATTTCGTTGTGGAAAAGAGCGAACTAAATGTAGCAGCAAACTGGAGACGTTGAAAGGCATTTGAAACACAAAATTCATTTATTATAATCAAGTATGAAATACAGACATGTATCCAGCTATATATTGGTTTAAGATAGATAATCAGTTATATCTGACAACCTAGTATCAGATGCAGACCAAAAGGTAGCCATTTATTTTAGGTTCAAAATAGCAAAAATAATGAAGCATGGACTGCTTGTTATGCGTTCACCCAGAACTGGGCCTGGAGATGATCAATTATTTTCTTGTCCACTTGGAAGGCTTTGGCTAGAACATCATCCGAGATGGGTGGGTGCGATCCAAACACTGAGTTAGCAATGGTGATAACGCCTGCATTTTGACTGCTGAGAGCAGCAATGGCTACAGCATTTGTGTGGCCAACATTGGCTTGGAAGTGAATTAGGCCTATTGGGAAGACAAACACATCACCCTTGTTGAGGACCTTACTTATGAGGGTATTGTTGTTCTGGTTGGAGAGGACAAAGCCGACATAGAGCTTCCCTTCGAGGACCGTCAGTATCTCTGTGCCACGAGGGTGCGTGTGAGGGGGGTTCTGCCCATATGGTGCATAGTCTATTCGAGCCAGGGAGATGCCAAGAGTATTGAGTCCAGGTATTTGTTCTACATTCGCATTGGTCACACTGAACCCTTGATTGTTATCTGTGTTCCCTGGTTTGTCTAGGCCATCGGAGAAGAAATCACCTGCTGTGACCTTCTTAATGTCCTTGCAAACGAACCCATTCACCAACACTGCAAAATCAAATTGCAACCATTATATTATACACGAGCAAAAGTAAAAAATTTGCAGAAACACTATAGCCCGAAGAAGATAACATATAAAGCAAATTATGTGTACCATCTGATTTATCGTCAGCGACACAGATATCCTGTAAAGGGCTGGGATCGTAGGCAAAAACAAGAGAGGAAGTGATGGAAAAGAGGACAACTACGAGGATGTGTGCAAACATCTTCATTATCTTCAAGTATAGATGAAGAGGAGGTGCTCTGAGGATGAAAATTAAGCATGGAGTGGGCTTATATATATAGGGAGATGTATGGTAGGTGGGACATGAATATTATTGAAATGGTCTTGTTTTAATTGCAGTAGATAAAGATTACAATTACTTTATTAATTGCAGTAGACAAAGATTACAAGACTATGTAGTTTAAGTCACTGTCATTCTCTAACTGCTACACTCAACATCCTTTTTCCTACAACTAGTCTTCGAAATATTGCAGGAGAACAAAACCCGTCCGCATTTATAACGTACTATCATTGTACTAACAATTTCTTTACCGACAATTAACATCCATCTACATATAATGAACCAGGTCATCCAACAGATCTGACAGTTGTAGCTGCTCTGTTCAACCTAATCGTTTTAAGCGGCGGAAAGGAGACGATGGAATCAGTTTGATAAGTCATTATATCGTGACATTGACCATCTACAAAGAGGACTCGTGTTCATAAATATCAAATTGCAAAGAAGTCCTAATTTACCTAATTAGGACAATGACCATCTACAAAGAAGACGATGGAATCAATTTGATAAGTCATTAATCGTATGGTGACAATGACCAACTACAAATTAGGCTCGCGTTTATCCAACACAAATTGCAGAGAAGTCCTAATTGACCTAATCCAGCTCTGGTTTTCCAATATTTATTGGTCAAGGATGCCGTCTATTTTGCTGAATATATTTAAGTTGATGCAATTTAGGTGCCTCACTTCAAAATAGTTCAGGAATAGGCGCATGGGAGCACTTTGTTGGATGATCCAGATTATTTAACTGATGGGCCACATTCTTCGAAAATCTACCATAGCAACAGATCCTATCCATTCAATCTATGGCCTATTTTTAATTAAATATGGATCATAGCAGTAATTTCTTCTTTACAATATATTTAATTAAGGAAGACTTCCTGACCAGCACATGTTGTGGAAATTCTAGACTTCCTATCTTTTATTAGTCTTCTGGAGCAAGTTATTTATTGAACTTTAGTTGTTACACATAATTACAGAAGCCTTCTCTTGTTTGCTTCAGTGTCTCTTCCCTTGAAAGCCAAGAGCAAGTCCAAACCAAATCTCACAAAATTTGAATATTTCAACAAATCTGAGTATCTTTGTCTTGTTCAATTTCTTGTAGTCCAAATCATATTGTAGAGAAATCCTAATTAACCTAATCTAGCTCTGCTTTTCAGATATTTAATGGTCAAGGATGCCAACTCTTTTGCTGAATATATTTAAGTAGATGTCATTTAGGTGCCTTACTGAAAAATGGTTCAGGAATAGGTCAACTCTTTGTCTGAGCGCATTGTCCGGTAATCCAGATTATTTAACTTATAGGCCACAATCCTAAAAAATCTCCAACGTCAAAAGATCCTTTCCATTTGATTTTGGCTTGTTTTTTTTTATCAAATACGAACCACAGCTGTAATTTATTCTTCCCAATGTATTTGCTGGACAGACTTTGGAGGGTTCAGATCTTCCATTATAAACACTTATTTTGGGGGTACCCCCATAGATCATTGGTCTAGATCACCCAATCAAGAAAGCTCCACATGTTACTAATCCCATGCTTCAACGACCAATACATGTACCGGAATCTTAATATTATAGACTTCCCGAACATGACATGCTGTGGATATTATAGACTTCCTGACCAACATATGTTCTTGATATTTTGGTCGTCAAGTTGTAGAAAGTAATTTCTTAAATGCAATCACTTAGGTGTTTAACTGAAAGGAACTACCTTGGAAATTTCAATTCCAGTTCAATGAAATTGAAGAGTTATTGGTTACTTTAAATGTTTCTTTTTTTCATGAGGTTACATTTGCCAACCATATGGCATATGTGTTGGCCAAGGGATTGAGAGATTGTATTCTTAGGTAGATGCGATGATGTAATTGGGGTGAGGTAGTGTAATGCTCTTCTACCTTTTCCCTCCCCTTTTTCTTTGTTTTCGTCCTTGTTTGTTTTGTCTTTCTTTACACTTGTACCCTTTCTTTTTTCTCAATAAAAAAAAACATATGTTATTGATATGATAGACTTCCTAGGATATCATAGACTTACTATCTTTCATTAGTCTTCTGGAGCAGGTTAGTTATTGAATTCTAGTCGTAACAGATAATTACAGAGGCCATCTCTTGCATGCCTAAGTCTCTATCTTCCCTTGAAAGCCAAGAACAAGTGCAGGATCTCACAAAATTTGAATATTTCAACTGATCCTAGTACCTTTGCCTTGTTCAATTTCTTGTCACATGGTCCAACCCCCCACACTTCCACACCTTCCAAATTTTAAGTATGAAGCATACTATGCCTTGCCATGCGGAGTCACCCGAATGGGGTCACATGTCCTAAAATGTCTTGTGCGCATGATCAAAGCCACCATTGCTTGACTTGTTCTCTTAACTGGCTATATGTAATTTACTGACTGTATGTTTAAACTATGATAAGAATGAAATCATATTAAACGAGCAGTTCTAAAACTTGGGCCCAAACGGAATGGTCGAGTGACTCATAGCAAGTCGGACCGAATTTGCAGCAGATTGGCCAAACTTGTTTGAGTTTGTAATATGTGAGCTATGAATAACCTCTGCTTTTTCCTCTTGTCTGTATCCTTTCCCTATGCGGCGCCATGATGTCAATCTTCTTTCCAGTTTTAATAATTAGACAAAAGAATATATAGTTGCAGATTGCGTCTTACAGCCAAAGGCTCGACATATAGAAGAATATATTATGCTTGTAGTTTGTAAGAACTGATGTTGTCCGGGTTACTTGATCCATAAGCTAACTAGGTTTATTAGTTCGTAAGAAATCACGTTTGTCTTGAAGACTTAAACCAAAAACTGACTTTGTAACATTTTTCCTGCATAATTAGCTGATGAGAGTATTTAAAACCCATTTCACACTTCCCTCTATGCAGAAAGTGACAATGTTGGGATTGTCAGCAAATCCCAAGTCCTTGATCATGATGACTGCTTCCTTCCATCGAAACCAAAATCAACCAGATCATTCCATAGGGTGGCAGTGACCTTCTAGCCAGTGCTCGGCCAATTTGAAAAAATGATTCTTGAGTTCGTGTTTAGACATATTACCAGGTACTTCTTGGAGGTCATAATATTGAGTTACATAATACGTCAGGCAAAAGTTTGATCACTTCTACTTCTTCTTTTTCTTTTATTTTTATTTTTATTTTTTATTTTTTTGCTAAAGCAATTATACCAAGCTTTGTAGTATTGTGAAAATGTTCACCTAGAGCTGGCTGCATATAGCTAATATGCAGTCCGACTCATAGGGCTCACTTAGTTCAAGTTTGCTATTGGGAGGGACAAGGGGAATAAATAAAATCTGCCCACCAAATTATCCAAGCCCTTAATTTAATGGCCTTAAAGTGTAATGGCATTCTAATCATTGATTTTTTGACAATTAATCCAATGGTAAATGAAGGTCTAGTGAGCGTAACTTTGGGTCTGATACCACATAATGGAATGAAAATACTATCAAAAAAATGTGATCCTAAGTGGGCCTCCATTGTGCCAGGCTACCCTTGCAAGGCTCATTAGAGAACATTTCCCTACTAGTATTTTTGTCATTTTGCAAAAAGATAAAAAAGTATACTTTTCATGTCAATAGTGCATTACCAATACTAGAAGAATTGAAAAAAATGAAAAATTCAAGAGATTGGCAGGAAGCTTTACAAATCCTAATGCTTTAAAATAATTCATATAAAAACATATATATGAAATACAACTTTAATGAATATATACAAAGAGCTATAACTATTATGAGAATTCAAGCGCATGAGAGACCATAAAGAAATTCTTTTTGTTACCTTGGCTCGATAATTAGTAAGGATAGAGAGATTGAAAATGATGCTAAACACAGGTAAATGTGAGATAGTTGAAGTGGAAACTTGCTTTTTGAGTGCTTTGTGATTGACAAATGCCAAGAAAAGTGAAGAAAATTTTGACATTACAATAATTAGACCAGCTATGATAGATGGGGCAGAATGATAGCCAATCAAGAAGCAATATGTGTATAAAATGGATGTAGGATAGATGAGAATGCTGAAGTGGATGTGTGGCAAAACTAGCAAAGATAAAATTAGAATTGAATTCTTTTGAGAACATTTAGGGGAACATCAAAAGGGGATGCGGTTGGATAAAGCAATTTGAGATGGTTTGAACATGTTAAACATAGGATGACAACACCGTTGGTAATGAGAAGTTTGGATATAAAGGTCGATGGCCACCAAAGAAAAAGGAATGGGCTGAAGAACACATGGATGGTTGGATTAAAATTATATTTGAAAAAGCTTTACTTAACTAAGAATTTAGTCATGACAGATTTGAATTCCCTTCCTTGGCCACTGATGGCATATATAGACTAGCAAAAGATGCCCATGCTAAACATGAGTAAATAATCAACCAACATTTGCAAACATACAATTTGTAGAAAGAGAAAAACTTGCAAATATCTATCTAACTAGAGTATAGTCATTTAGCCGTAATCATTTCAGGGCATTGGTACTCCACTACAATGCAATAGATAAGTTACATCGATAATATTTTATAGCTAAAGAGATAGTTTTAAAAAAGAAATGTAGAGAAACAACAAATTACGTACTACTATTCTTGTACTAACTATGTTCTTTTATTATCACACATATGCAAAGTACATTATTTCTCAAACCATAGCACATAACAGATATATTGTAGGACAAAGAGCATGTCCGAATTATATAGTTTGCACATTTGCATGGAGCTATAATTTATGACCTTTATTTTGGGAATTCGTATATGTGAATTAGATGGATTTTCAAGAGGTACATATTGATCCTACAAATTCTCTAATTATAATAAATTCACAATCATGTGCTCACTATAAAACCATACAAACAATTAAAGCATAACATATGTCAAATATCAACAACTTCAATTAAAAATTACGTATAATTTGAATAGTTTTCTTAAGGAACATCTTTATTGGAGAGTTTGTGAGTTTTAAACCATAATACATAAAGAAAAAGGAAAAATATGCAATTCTTTCGTAATAATAAGAAAGCAAATATGCAGTTCTGATATTTTTGAGACTAACCCTCAAGCATGGGTTACAAGAGAAAAAAGGAAAAAAGGAAGAAGAATAAACACTCCAAATTATAGAGCAATATATATATATATAGCAAACACTATTGGCACCTCAGTCATAACTTTAGCATATGTAACTCTATGGTACATATCATCCTACAGTGTGAGGCAAATGAGGATTAAATCTAAAGGTTAAAATCTACAAAACCATATAATATAAAAAAAATATGAATTCACCTATAGTTTTGATTGTTTGCTAATGGCTTGAGGATAGGGTTACCTGAGATGCAAAAAATGAGAGAAACATGATGGCGGTCTCTAATCGTGAATCTGATGGCTTGATTTTCTAGTTGAAAGATGCCATGAAGATGAAAAGGAGAAAAAAAAAAGTTGCAAACACTATATATAGGACAAAACTACTATGCATATGTTCCTCACACTATGGTGAGGGACACTTCCTTTTTTGGAAAGTATTGATGTGCAAGAAGACAAAACCATCGTACTTCATGACACCTTTTTGATCTTTTTAGGTTTAAAAATGGAATTGTTCCTCACCTTGTGGTGAGGGATGGATGTATAGTAGTCTTTCCTATATATATGTATATATATATAGAGCAAACATTATAGCACCTCAATCATAACTTTAGCATATGTAACTCTATGGTACATATCATCATACAGTGTGAGCCACGTGAGGATTAAATCTAAAGGTTAAAATCTATAAAACCCTAGAATATAAGAAAAAATGAATTCACCGATAGCTTAGATTGATTGCTAATGGCTTGAGGATAGGGTTACTTGAGATGCAGAAGACGGGAGAAACATGATGGCGGTCTCTGATCGTGAATCTTGTGGCTGGATTTTCTAGTTAAAAGATGCCAGGAAGATGAAAATGAGAAAAGAAAAGTTGCAAAGGAAGGGATGTCCATACAGTGTTATGGGAGATAAAGAGCAGGGGTGGAACCACCTTGGAGTAGGAAGGGGCCAGGTACCCCCCCCCCCCCAAGTTAAAATGAAATAAAAACACAAAACCCCTTTTTAGCAATTAGAACCCTTTGGCTCAAACTCCTCAAGTTCTGGTTTTCTCTCCATTTGAGCACCGTAGGTTTGGTCTTGAACTAGGGCTTCTCCTTATTTCCATTTTCTCTCATTATAATTTCTAAGGTAAGTGGATAGCATTTTCATTGTTAACATCTTAATTTAATCTTGATTTCAGCATTTTAATATACTTGAGTATTGAGATGTTTTGCCCATTTCTTGCCCAATGCATTAGTATGACCATGCCATTGAGTATGTGATTGTGAAGAGTAAATAGTTTTCTTGCCCAAATCATTTGTTTTGTTTTTTTAAAATATTTTCAATATTTGTGTGATGACTGAATTAGATAATAAGAAAAAGAAACCTACTAGATTGTGAATCACTTATTTTATCATAGTTGCAAATGTACATGTTGTTTTTATATTCAATTTTTAGATGAGAAAGACAATTCCAATTGATGCATATTTCTAGGTTGCGTTCATTGAAAAAGTAATTGTTACAAAATTAAGTGTAGATTCAATTATTGACAATTTTCAGAATTTGAAAGAACATAGAGATCCACTTTGATAGTATTGAGTTGCATGGTTGAAATCTACTAAGAAACCTCTTTTGTTCATTTTTTGCAATAACTGAATAGATAATGATTTTATTTTCCATATAAAAACTTAATATTTGCTCTTGATCTATTTGTCTTGTTTGAACTTAAAAATTTTCCACAAAACACTTCAAAATATAATGATTGCATGAAAAAAAAATCTTCTGGTTCCATTCTGTGAGAGAGAGAAATAAGTAGAGGAAAGAAAGAAATTAGAAAGAATAAATAAGAAGATTTTACCAAAAAAATCCATTTAGACTCTCTATAGACAAAAAAGGACCTAAAATATATGTATCCATTGCAGTGGTCTCATAGGTCCTTTTTAATTATTTATTTTTTTTTTGTTGTATCTCTTCTCATTTGCATATACGAGCTTTTTCTTCTTTATCTTCTACCATCACCTGTGTGACTACCATCCAAAACAAAGTTTTTTTTTCCTGAATTTGACATGAGTAGCGATATCCCTGTTTAACTATGAAGAAGAATAAGAAAAAATGAGCATGTAAGTGGGGATATTGCTGCTGGCCAAGCATGTAAAATCCTCAGGATTTTACATGAATTTACGTGTTGGCCAGCAGTGATATCTCCACTCACCTGCTCATTTTTTTTCTTCTTCACAGTTAAACAGGGATTTCGCCGCCGATGTCAGATTCAGAAAAAAAAATTTTTTATGGTGGTTGCACAGGTGATAATGGTTGGATGGTGATGATAGGTGAATTTGAAGATGGTGGTGACAGAAAAACGTTAGAAATTAAGGTTGGTTTAGATGTTGTGTGCTGGAATGGTAGGAAAGGGGGTACAGAGGGAATGAGATAAGATGATAATAGGTTATAACACTCGGGCAATGTCTGTAAGGTGTTTGGTGAAATGACTGAGAGGGACACTTATTTATAGAGCACTTGAATGACCACCTGTTTATAGAGGACTTAGACGACATGTATGGAAAGTGTGACAGTTTGGGACATGCCTGTAGGGTGTTTGATGAAATCATTAAAAAGGGACATTTGATTGTTGTCACAACCCGAGCTCAGGAGTTTGGGGTTAGCAAAAGCCAAACCGATGACACACGTACTCCCGTGCCTGTACACGTAGACTTGGTCTAAATGCACCCGCACAAGTGAAGGTTCACACGTGCCAAACATGTACGCGGAAGCTGTAGATATCAAAACATCACACTAAACAATGCAAGAAGAGAATATGAAAACAGAACTGACATATATAGATGAAGGTTTTAAAAAATGAAACAAAATACACATGTACAAATCATGATAAGATCCAATCGTGGCCAAACTCAAAATAAAGAAGACTCCTATGCAATGAATGTCTAGGGTGCTCTCCGGTGGAGTGATTACATCCACTCCTCTAGTCTTGTGGGACCTTGGGGGCCTCACTTGGAGTCTGGTCGACCGACGAGGGGTCGGTCTGGGTATTTAAGCCTGCAACACCAAAGACAACTCGTGAATACAACGATTCAGCAAAGTATAAGCCATGACAAGTTAACACATGCTGTGTCTAATAGAATAAAGAATATCATGAAAATCATAACAGGTCACATTCGTATACTAAGCTGTCGTGCAAGAAAAAAACATGCCATGTGAATCAATGTATACATACTGTGTACATAACTAGTTGGCGACTACATTGCCATATGCTCCCAAAAGAGGGATCTTATATTCGTGCAGAGAACACCATTGTCCGGGCCAGGGTACAAATGGGTCTCGAGTTCCTCAGGTATAATTACTTGTTTCAGCTACTTTCACATTGTTCACTATGTCTTTATGGTTTCTTTACCTTGAGTATGCATGTATGATTCACGTATAAGAAATGATCTTCGATATGCACGCACGATATGCTTGTCACGATCTACTCAGGGTCTTCATGATTGACTCTGTATGGTCAGGCACTACTTAGCCTCAGCCTTAGGATCCCGACGGGGTGAATTTGGTGTAGTTTCATGGCCTTGCTGCAGTAAGGAAACGTCTTGGGGAACCGGACCCCAGGAAACTCGAGACTCATTTGTACCCTGGACCGGACAATAGTGTTCTCTGCACGATATCCCTCTTTTGGGAGCATATGGCAATGTAGTCGCCAACTAGTTATGTACACAGCATGTATACATTGATTCGCATGACATATTTCTTTCTTGCATGACAGCTCAGTATACGAATGTGACCTATTTTGATTTATATGATGTTCTTTATTCTATTAGACACAGCATACGTTAACTGTTATGGCTTATACTTTGTTGAATCGTTGTATTCACGAGTTGTTTATGGTGTTACAGGCTCAGATACCCCTGCCGACCCCTCGTCGGTCGGCCAAACTCCAGTTGAGACCCCCCGATGCCCCATCAGGCCTAGAAGAGTGGATGTGATCACTCCATCGGAGAGCGTCTTGGACATACATGGCTTAGGAGTCTTCCTTTTTGAGATTTGTCACGCTTATAGATGCCATGATTTGTATATGTTATTTTATTCATTTTGTAAAACCTTCAGCTATATATGTTAGTTCTGTTTCGTATTCTCTTCTTGCATTGTTTAGTTTGATGTTTTTGATTTCCACAGCTTCCGCGTACATGTTTGGCACGTGTGAAACTTCCTTTGTGCGTGTGCATTTAGATCGGGTTTACGTGTACAGGCATGGGAGTACGTGTGTCATTGGTTCGACTTTTGCTAACCCCCGGACTCCTGGGCCCGGGTTGTAACACGAATTCCCCAAGACTTTTCCTTATTGCAGCAAGGCCATGAAAACTACACTGGATAACGTACATGAATGATTCACAACCCTCAAGATCATTCACGCATTTTATCATGTTCTATTGGGCAAGTCGAAGTTGCCTACCTTCTACTTTAAAGGTCCTACAGGTCTCCTTTTTTTCCTATCCACCTTACGGTTCATGTTAGCCAGCTCAACCGTAGATAACCCTACAGCTTAGCCGAAGGAACCTTACGGCTTAGCGGTAGAAGGCTTCACAGCTTAGCCGTGGTTGGGCCGTAGAAGAGTCGCAGAATTGCACACTCTCAGTTATTTTCAGGTGTCACCCTGTATTGATCTACGGCTGGGTTTACGGTTAGGTCACGGCTTAGCTGTAGTGTGTTCTATGGCTTAGCCGTAGCACATTTCACGGCTTAGCCGTGCATGCGCTGGGCTGATTTCTGAATCAAATACAAAAAACCTGTAACAACAGAACATGAACAAACTCTCAACAGAGAAAGGAAGAATGAGCTCAAATTGGGCTGCGCACGTGTTTTCCATGCCAATTCATGTGAATTAACCAAAATCAAGCAAATACCAACATGGGTTCATACATCTTATGCTTATACTTGTCTTAATGGAGTTCAATCACAACAATTGTTGTCCTTGGGCTCAATTCACGTCCAAACACCATTCACGGCTATCATACATGAGAGAAAGAGAGAGAAAATCGTGAGCATAGTCATGGAATCATGGAAACGAGAAGAAGAAGATGAGGGAGATGGAGGAGACCTCGAACTCACCTTAATCCAATCACCAAGGAATGAAAGAGCACAATTCCCTCTTCTAAACGTGATCGAGAAGAAAAAAAATCTAGAGGAAGAGAGAAGGGGACTCCAACGTGAGCTGAGAGAGAAGAGTGAGAAGGAAGAGTCGGTGGAATGACTTATATAAGATAAGGTTAGAGGTCAAATTGCAAGAATGTCCAATTCATAAATAATTTACAGTTCGAGTCAAATCTGGGTCCAATAAAGTCATACGACATCGGTTACAAACGACGTAGTTACGGAAGTTAACGAGCTCAACGAAAGACACGTATTGACATCAAGGTGGTGCGAAAAGGACCATGTCTTAGAAAAGCTAAAATTATGAAAAAGGGCTTGGTCTACCTAATCCAGGTTAAACTCAACCCAACTACCTATCCATAACCCGTAACGAAAACAAACCAAAAGTAGAACACAATTAACAACTAAAGAAACATTAATTAGTTGCTAAACGAGGTCAAGCTGGGTCGGAGTGTTACAATTGTAGAACACTTTGATTAGTAGCTACAGAAATAAATGTGACTTAAGGTGGGTTGCATAAATTAAGATTGAAAAGAAAAAAAAATGAATGAAAGAAAAAGGGATGTGGAAGATGATGTATTTAAATGGGTATATATGAACCGGGGTGTTTTGGTAATGAGCTCCCACTTGCACTTAAGTCCAAGACAATGAAGTCACCATATCATGAAGGAAAAAGGAGGAGGAGGAAGGAGGAAAAAGGAGGATGAGAAAGAAGAAGCTCGTACAAACGAGTGAGAGGGGATATCACCGCTCAGCAAAATAAAAAAAATCAAAAAGTGACCATGAGGCCACTATCGTGGATACATATATTTTAAATCCTTTTTGGTCTACAGGTAGTCAAAAGGGACTTTTTCTTTAGTAAAATCCTTAATAAAGAAAGAAAGAAAAAGAAGGTGGGTTCATTTGTGATGAGGAGATGAGAGCGGGAGGGAGAGAGGATGAAATTAGTTTTCAGATTAATTACCAAAATGCCATTAATTAACGTTTCGATTAAAAACTTATTTTGGATATAACTTGCAAACCGTAAGTCAAATTGAGTCAGTACAAGAGGAAAAGTTCATAAAATAAAATTAAGTTTTCAATGAGAATAATATTCGCATGGTTTCAAAGAGGTGAAGTTTTGACATTATTTAATGAGTTTTGGGTATTTTTGATAAAAGGCTTAAGTACAAGTAGGTTGGGATTTTGGAGGTGAAGTTGGGTTTGGTTCATGTCGAGATAAAAGGATAAAAGTCTTAAAATTAGGTCACCTACCAAATGAGCCTAGAACTTCAGAAATCGAAAATCCACGAAAAAGGACCTTTAGCTTCTTAGAAATGCAAACTACTCCTTACTGTGCTCTAATTAGCTCTAAACCTGATTAGACTTCATACACATGATCTTGACTCTAATTCGGACTCGGTTAGACTCTAAGGGGTCCTAATTAGCAACATATAATTTAATTGATATATATTCACATTTAGCTTCTTCGTGGTTCCCCTTCTTGTTTCTTCTTCTTTCGTTTACTTTATTCTTTGCTTTGATCTCTTCTTGCATATCTTCTTTCTCCACTGCCATTGTCCCAAATAAAAACCTCTGCAACTCTTCTTCTTCCCTGTTTTTTTTCCTCTTCTTGCTTCTGTCTGTTTCCTCTTTAGTTTTCATTCCTCTTTCTTCTTCTCTGCTTCTTTCTTGTTCCTTTTTTTTTACACAACAGACGAACCAAACTAACCCACCATCGTCACTGATCTCCACTATGCTCCCAGAAAAAAAGAACCCATCTTCCCACTCTTCTTCTTGTTCTTGTTCTTCTTCTTCTTTCCTTTCCTTTGTTGGTCCTTCTTTCCCTGCTCATCTTCTCTTCTCTCTTCCTTTCCTTCACTCCTTATTAATTCCACCAGCAGCTAAACAATCGGCGCCACTTCTTTTTTTCTTGTTCTCTTTTCTAGATTATCTTTCCTTGCTTTCTTCCTTTATTCTTCCCTTCCCTGCTCTCAAGCCACCCGCTCAACATCTTATTCATCCACTATAGCCCCACTTTCCATTATACTGAATCAAGGCATGCAGGACCCTCGCCCCACTGCACCTCTTCATCTGTTCCTTCTTTTTATTCTATGTTTCTTCTTCTTTCTTCCCTCCTTCCCCTGCCATGCTCTCTCTCTCTCTAACTGTAAGGATTTTTGCGTTGGCAAATTCATGGGTTGGACAAAATCTAATTCCATTATAGTTGTATTTTACATATGCTAAGAGGATTATAAATCCTAATTAAAATAAGACTGCATGATGAGAAGGGAGTTGTCTTTGTAAACCTATATAGGGTTTAGGAGTTATGGCTCATCTCTACACGTTACATTGATTATCCCATCAAGATCACATATTTGAGTTGTAGTTGAGGGGCGTAGTAAATTTCCAATTAAAAATTCAAATTATGGTGATATTAGTTTTAGACTAACATCTCATGCTATATACAAACCTAAAGAAACATACTTGCATTTTGAAATTTATAGATTTTGATATCGGATTGATGGAAAAAGTTTCCCAATATATGCTACACGTTTTCTATTTCCTTTGAAATTAACATATTTTGACATTGGATTGATATATGCTATATTTTGGAATCCATGGATCTATTAGAATTTGAGACCAAAAGCTTCTCCTCCAGTAGGAGTTGGAGACATCCCATATATGGAATGAACAGACTGTAAGCAAGGGCACTGATTCAAAGACTCTGCTTAGGGTACAGGACTATGCTTACTGTATAGATCGACATGAGAATGTTAGTGGGCACATTGCCACATAGGCGAAGTGACCCACAAGTGTGGTGCAGCAAGGCGTTTACCTGGCACTACTAAGACGTTTGTCTTGTTAAGATTGGAGCCCTTGCGTGAAAGATGTCTCTCTTTATCCATGTTTATATGTAGGGGAGTGTGAATTTAGCCGTTTACACTGTTAATTTTTAACTTCTAACGGCCAATGTGAGAAAAGAGGGGTTGGTTCTCCATTCCAGATAGAGTTGGCAAAATTCAGCTCGACCCGCCAATCCGGCTTGACTCGACCCATTTTTGACCCACTTAACCCGACCTGTTTAAAACACGGGTTAGGTTAAAGTTAAGTTTAAGGTTTACCAACCCGTATAAAAACGGATCGGGTTAAGGTTGACCCGCCTAACCGGTCCTAATCCATTTGACCTGTTTAGAATTTACTAAATTACCATGACTTTCGAATTTTTAAGTGACTTTTCTTATTTATATAGGCCATAAACTATGTACTATTAATCTTTTGTGGAGGATTTATATTAAATTTTAATACTTAGTATATAAAACTTATTTTTTTAATTTGAAAATATAATGTTTTTGTAGTTGAAATATTGATATGTGTTTTTTTATTTTTATGTTGGCATATAAGTTTACCTCTAAAATACTGATATGAATGAAATACAATATCGTTGATGAATCTTATACTTATACTCAAATATGGAATTATAAGATTGAACAAAAATTGAAAAGGGATATTCTCAAATTCTCAATAAATGGGCTAGAAAATATTTATAGATTCCCCATTTTTTACACCTTGAAAATTGATAAATTATAAATTCATGCTTAATGCAATATTTTAAATGAATTTAGATGTAAGGAGAGCTTTATAAATAAAATTGGACCACATTAAATTAGTTAAAATATGCACAAAATGGGAATTAAATATGTTAGGTCGGGTCAACCCAACCCAATCCGCACCAAATTTGGGTTAGGCGGGTCAGGTCGAGTAGACCCACTACGGGTGCGGGTTGAAGGTTTCCAACTCATTTTAAAAACAGGTCGGGTTAGAATTGAAATCAATAAATTCGGGTTTGGGTTGACTCAACCTAAATCTGGTCAACCCGACCCGTTTGTCAGGTCTAATTCGAATGGTTAGACTAATAACCAACTGTGTGAGAGAGAGCAAAAGAGTGAGGTGGGGGGTGGGAAGGTATGAATAAAATGTGATGAGGTAGAAGGACAAGAGTGTTGTATATGATGCGATATGTGTTGGGAAAAGTGGCGCAACGGAAACTACCCACGATCAATGGATCAATCATAATGAATACAAAACAATCACACCATCAAGCAATCACACACATAAACACAGTAGTTTTACGTGGTTCGACAACCTTGCCTACTTCCACGGGAGGAGAGAACTCATCTACTATGATCCCATCTCAATCCCCTCGGGATCTAAGGTTACAATACATCAATATATATAGTTTCCACTTTCTTGACCACCAAGAAAACCCATACATAATGACGAAAATACCCCTAACCCTGAGCCTCGGTTCTGGCTAAACCAGACAACCGATTCGGCTAAACCGAAATACAAGACAAAATCCAACAATCTCCACCTTGGTTTGGATTCCTGAAATCCTTAGAGCCACCTTGAGATACCTAGTAATGTCTTCACGCACCTTGCTGAAGGGTACGTCACTACACCGATGGCGAAGTCTTCTCTTTTCAACACTCAACATGTTGAACCAGCAGTTGCATACCTCACTGAAAGGTACGCCTCCGCACACACTATGACCTAGCGTGGCCATAATTGCCTCCTTTGACCTCAACACCACCGTCTTGAACTTCCGAAGTACTCTCCATTTGTTGCCACATGCATGCATCCTTGTAACACAATGAACCTAACTTCCATCCATCAAGACAAAACTGAAGACCTCCCCGAATCCGGATCTCACTGGTACCTTGTGAATCCTTCCTTCTGTCTCCATCCCGGTGTTCTTTCCGTCAAACCTGCAACTGTCCTGTTCTATCCTATTCTGGTGGATTGGGCAAAGTACATGCGGGTTAGGTATAACCCAATGCTTAAACCGACTTACTCCGACCTGAACAAGACTACTTTTTTCCAAGAAAATCATCTCCATTCAGGTCTTCCTGGATTTCTACTAGACGATATCATCGAAGACCCATCAATCCATCTTCCAATGATCCGTCGCATCTAACTCGACCTGAACCACAGATTTTCTCCCTTGTTATTTGATGTCTCCTTCACTGCTCCACCTGAAAAAGCATCCCCTATCAACCTATAGAGATTTCTGACCATCTCACCCTCCATGATGACTAATGTTCCCTTTTCCACCTTCATAACTTCACCCGCTACAGTGCACTTGCAGCCATTGAAGTCTAAGGCACACAAAGAAATCCAATTTCTTTCAGTAAACCCAAAACATATATCACATCCATTAGGGTTTAAATAACATCATCTTACACCTGGATCTCTACCGCTCTTATCTTAAATGCTCATGAGTTGCATTCTCCCCCATAAGAACAGATCCATCAACAATGGTAATTATTTGCATCAAACCAATCTCTACGCGAACATATGATAAGAAGAATCTGAATCCTAATACCATGAATCAACAACCTGATCCATACCTGTAGTGACCAAAACTGATTCCTTATCAACCGAATCCGAGCTTTTTTGCACACTACCTCCTTCCAATTCTGATTCTTTTGCCTTTTTCCTTCTACTTTGGCACATTGCTCCTTCCCGATCCCTTCGACGCAGATATGAGCTTTCCATCAAAGTACTCAGAACAATCTACTATTCATGAGATCAAGTAACACTTTTTAATCATTGTTGTGTCATGGAGTCTACCACTCTTTTTTTGCCAATCCCTGAAGTTGTTTTTCTAACAAACATTTCAATTTGGCCCGTGATGCTTGAATTCATTGCTATCATCATGAATCTGTCAGTTTCTTCAGTCCCCCAAGTTTTTGGCCCATTAAACTACCAATATATTTTATCTGCCTCGTAGATCTCATCACTGTGAGCACGCTGGAAGAAACGGATCTGAAATTCGACTCCGGATGGTTTCGATATCGCAGAAACAATTTTCTGCACTCCAATTCGTCAAACATCCATGTTGACCATTGACTAGCCCATCTTCTTCCACATATGCGTAGATCTCCTCACAATGAGTCCGCAGGCTCAAACGGATCTCCGATCGGACATCGGATTATCAGAATATCGCAGAAACAATTTCAGCTATTGAATCTGGTCAAACGTGCCGATGACTGTGCTAATGTCACGGCTTGCTAGCAAATTGGGCTGGACTCTGCGGACATGAGTCAAGTCTGACCTAACCTGAACTAGCTGATCCGCTGGATTGAATTATTGGGTTGCATTTTTAGTACACGGACCAGGTCAACCCGACCCGACCTGGCCTGCAACTTATTTCACTGGGCTTCACTGCTGATAGTTTAGGTTGGACGGCGACTTGACTCGAAACCCAAAAGGACCTAGGATTGCCGACCTGGGGTTATTCTCCACGACGGGTCAGGTCAAACTGACCCAACCCGAAACTCGTAACCTAGGATACAACGTCTTCTTCAAATTGACTGTTTCTCTGTTCTGCAACAGAGAGAACACCTCTTCGTCCTCGGCAACACCAGAGGCGATGGAGTCCGACACCCAGCGATGGTGGTTGATAGCGGCTAGTAGTGCGCTCTCCAGCGACGATTGGCAGTCCAGCGAAGAGCGACGAAGACGGCGAGAATCTCGGTGATCATTCCGGTGACTAAAAAAGGTCGTGGCTCTTCTTCTCCCTGTGGTCTCTCCATGTATACAATGTGGACAGCACCGGCATTACCACCTGCAGATGCAACTGCAACTCCTCTTTTCGCCATGATCGACGTAACCAAAAATGACAATGATGAGGGCTTCATCTCCTTTGGCCGCCCAATGTAGATCCACAGAAGGATCTGCAGCAGCCGCACGTACTGCGCTGTTGGCCGCCCCACCTCAAACTCCGCCGCAAAATCCAAATCGATCATCCGCCTCTGCAACTGGAAAGAAAGCAATGAGAGATTGTCGATCTCTCCGATCTATTGCACAGCAGCCCACAAGAGATCACGTTCAATCTCTTCTCCTCTAGTTGATCTTCCACGCACAACCAATGCGATCCGTCAATCACAAAACCACAAGCGATCTCCACCTCGCTCTGATACCACTTATTGGGAAAAGTGGCGTAACGAAAACTATCCACAATCAACGGATCAATTACGATGAATACAAAGCAATCACAGACATGAACACGGTAATTTTACGTGGTTTGGCAACCTTGCCTACATCCACGGGAAGAGAGAACTTATCTATAATGATCCCATCTCGATTCCCTTAGGATCTAGGGTTATAATACATCAATATATATAGTTTCCACTTTCTTGACTACCAAGAAAACCCATATATAATGATGAAAATACCCCTAATCTTGAGCCTCAATTCTGGCTAAACCAGATAACTGATCCTGCTAAACCGGAATACAAGACAAAACCCAACAATATATTGGATTATAGGTTGCTAAGGTTAGGGACGTAGAATTGTGCCGACAGCATAACCAATTAATTTTGTCCCGTTGAAATTGGTTGATCAGGTGACATGAGATCTGTGTAAGTCCAACCTAACTGAAGATAAGTATAATAATCTATGCTGAGAAAGAAGCAAGAGAAGAAAAGATTACGGAATTTTTTTTTTATATAATCTGAGAGTTAATAACATAGAAAGGAAAGAGGCGAATTTTGGGTACAGAGGGAGTTATTGTAGAAATGGAAAAGTGGAACTAAGAAAGTAGGGAGTAGACGAAGTTTTTTTACGAGATAAAGTACTTAGTTTATACAAGAAGATAAATGGGGAGAAAATTGAAAAGATTTGAAAATAAAGCTGATTGTCAAAATCATAATCCATAGACAGTCAAAATCCTTGACTTTAATATATTTTACTAGAGTAATAGCACTGGAAACATGATCTCATAAAAGTTCTGTGGTATGGTGCTTCTTTTAGCTATATTTTTTTCCAGGGAAAGGTACCTTGTTATCAAGTAAATAAGGAGAGGTGTTTGGACATCCATTTTTCATGGATAGTGATATTGTATGCCCCTTTGTTGCCTCCTCTTTCTCACCCCCTTGTTTCCAATGCTAGCGCAATCCAATCCAACCTTATTCAAAAAATTAAATTTATTTTTAAGTTTATTTTTTTCTGTTTTTTCTGTTTTCTGTTCACTATAGTTAGGTCCATTAAATTAGTCCAATGATGATTTCGTGTTCATTTCTGGGTCCGAGTCCAATCCCAATCCTTGGATCATACCCATCCCAAGGAAGTCACTGATTTTGAAACTGGGCCCTTCTCCCAGATGGATTTAAAGAGAGGGAATATATATATATATATATAGGTTATCAGGTGCACACCATGCACATGGTGTGGTGTGCACCTAGGGTGGGGCCCACTAGATGATCAATCCAAATTAAATAAGAGAAGATGGGAAATGAATGCTCCAGCCATCACTACGTAGTAAGTAAAATCCTAGGAAAGTCAAGCTTTGATATACATTGTTGCCTTCTATCTTTCTCCCCTAATCTCATATCATTTACCCTCATCCTTTTAATAATCTTTAGGTGGAGCTCATTTGACAACGAATTTCAATGTGTTTAGTTCCTATGCATTCTATGCAAACAAGGCCTCTAATTGAGTGAGAACTAGATAATTTGCAACTGAGGCAGAGTACGAATTCACTTCCATAGTCTGGTGATCACCAATGGATAAAAATAGATTGATTCCTATTTGACAATTTGTTGAGGCTGATAAGATGATCAAAATATTTAAGTCATGATCATTAGCAAAGAACGTTAGAAGAAAATGGCCCAATAGTTGCAATCAAGTGATCAGAATTTCCCCTTCAGCTAATTCCATCTGTATTATATCCACAATGAGACCACGGTTCTGATGAGTTCAAACTGATTGCAAATACACCAACATAGGATTGAGGTGGCACAATTCCTCCACTATGCATGCGTTTGTCATAATGTTCATCTTAGAATCAAAGTATCCTGATTATCAAGCATTCAAATCTTCATATATATGCCCCACGTCCTTAGGACAATGATTGTATGTGCCCCGCCATGGAATGGCTATAGCTCTTCCTCAAAATCGAACTGGTTGGATGATTGCAGCAACCATTAATAATTCATCTTGTGTTTAAACCTTAATTTTCATTTCGTTGTGGAAAAGAGCGAACTAAATGCAGCAGCAAACTGGAGACGTTGAAAGTCATTTGAAACACAAAATTCATTTATTATAATCAAGTATGAAATACAGACATGTATCCAGCTATATATGGGTTTAAGAAAGATAATCAGTTATATCTGACAACCTAGTATCAGATGCAGACCAAAAAGTAGCCATTTATTTTAGGTTCAAAATAGCAAAAATAATGAAGCATGGACTGCTTGTTATGCGTTCACCCAGAACTGGGCCTGGAGATGATCAATTATTTTCTTGTCCACTTGGAAGGCTTTGGCTAGAACATCATCCGAGATGGGTGGGTGCGATCCAAACACTGAGTTAGCAATGGTGATAACGCCTGCATTTTGACTGCTGAGAGCAGCAATGGCTACAGCATTTGTGTGGCCAACATTGGCTTGGAAGTGAATTAGGCCTATTGGGAAGACGAACACATCACCCTTGTTGAGGACCTTACTTATGAGGGTATTATTGTTCTGGTTGGAGAGGACAAAGCCGACATAGAGCGTCCCTTCGAGGACAGTCAATATCTCTGTGCCACGAGGGTGCGTGTGAGGGGGGTTTTGCCCATATGGTGCATAGTCTATTCGAACCAGGGAGATGCCAAGAGTATTGAGTCCAGGTATTTGTTCTACATTCGCATTGGTCACACTGAACCCTTGATTATTATCTGTGTTCCCTGGTTTGTCTAGGCCATCGGAGAAGAAATCACCTGCTGTGACCTTCTTAATGTCCTTGCAAACGAACCCATTCACCAACACTGCAAAATCAAATTGAAACCATTATATTATACACGAGCAAAAGTAAAAAATTTGCAGAAACACTATAGCCCGACGAAGATAACATATAAAGCAAATTATGTGTACCATCTGATTTATCGTCAGCGACACAGATATCCTGTAAAGGGCTGGGATCGTAGGCAAAAACAAGAGAGGAAGTGATGGAAAAGAGGACAACTACGAGGATGTGTGCAAACATCTTCATTATCTTCAAGTATAGATGAAGAGGAGGTGCTCTGAGGATGAAAATTAAGCATGGAGTGGGCTTATATATATAGGGAGATGTATGGTAGGTGGGACATGAATATTATTGAAATGGTCTTGTTTTAATTGCAGTAGATAAAGATTACAATGAGTCAATGACTTTATAAATTGCAGTAGATAAAGATTACAATGACTATATTGTTTAAGTCAGTCATTCTCCAACTGCTACACTCAACATCCATTTTTATATAACTAGTCTTTGAAATATTGCAGGAGAACAGAGCCCGTCCACATTTATACCGAACTATCATTGTACTAGCATTTTCTTTAGTGACCATTAACATCCACCTACAGATAATGAACAAGGTCATCCAAGAGATCTGACAGTTGTAGCTGCTCTGTTCAACCGGATCGTTATAAGTGTGGAAAGGAGACGATGGAATCAGTTTGATGCGTCATTATATCGTATGGTGACATTGACCATCTACAAAGACGACTCATTTTTATAAAAATCAAATTGCACAGAGGTCCTAATTAACCTACTTAGGACAATGACCATCTACCAAGAAGACAATGGAATCAATTTGATTAGTCATTAATCGTATGGCGACAATGACCATCTACAAATTGGACTCATGTTTAACCAAAACAAATTGCGGAGAAGTCCTAATTAACCTAATCCAGCTCTGCTTTTAAAATATTTATTGGTCAAGGATGCCCTCTATTTTGCTAAATATATATAAGTTGATGCAATTTAGGTGCCTCACTTCAAAATAGTTCAGGAATAGGCGCATGGGAGCACTTTGTTGGATGATCCAGATTATTTAGGGCCACATTCTTCAAAAATCCACCATAGAAACAGATCCTATCCATTCAATCTTTGGCCTTTTTTCACTTAAATAATGGACCATAGCTGTGATTTCTTCTTTACAATATATTTGCTGGACTGAGTTTGGAGGGTTCTGATCTTCCAATATAAACCCTTACTGGGGCAGCTCCATTAGATCGTTGGTCTAGATCACCCAATCAAGGAGCTCCACATGTAACCAATCCCATGCTTCTACGACCAATGTAGGTTGTGGATATTGTAGACTTCGTGAACAAGACATGTCACATGTTGTTGAAATTATAGGCTTTCTATCTTTCATTAGTCTTCTGGAGCAGGTTAGTCATGGAATTCTAGTTGTTACACATAAACATAATTACAAAAGCCTCCTCTTGTTTGCTTCAGTGTCTATCTTCCCTTGAAAGCCAAGAGCAAGTCCAAACCAAATCTCACAAAATTTGAACGTTTCAACAAATCTGAGTGTCTTTGTCTTGTTCAATTTCTTGTAGTCCAATCAAATTGTAGAGAAATCCTAATTAACCTAATCTAGCTCTGCTGTCCACATATTTAATGGTCAAGGATGCCAACTCTTTTGCTGAATATATTTAAGTAGATGTCATTTAGGTGCCTTACTGAAAAATGGTTCAGGAATAGGTACGTCCAAGCGCATTGTCCAGTGATCCAGATTATTTAACTTATGGGCCACAATCCTAAAAAAATCTCCGACGTCAAAAGATCCTTTCCATTTGATTTTGGCTTGTTTTTTAATTAAATACGAACCGTAGCTGTAATTTATTCTTCCCAATCTATTTGCTGGACAGACTTTGGAGGGTTCAGATCTTCCATTATAAACACTTATGGGGGGTACCCCCATCAGATCCTTGCTCTAGATCGCCCAATCAAGAGAGCTCCACATGTAACTAATCCCATGCTTCAACGACCAATACATGTACTGGAATCTTGATAGTATAGACTTACTGAACATGACATGCTGTGGCTATTATAGACTTCCTGACCAACATATGCTCTTGATATTTTGGTCCTCTAGTTGTGGAAAGTGATTTCTTAAAAGCAATTACTTGAGCGTCTAACCGAAAAGAACCCCCTTTGAAATTTCAATACCATTTCAATGAAATTAGGGAGTTATTGGCTACTCTAATGTTTGTTTTTGTCATAAGGTTAGATTTATCAACCGTATGGCAGATGCATTAGTCGAGTAAGAAGTTGAGAGGTTGTCTCCTTGGGTGTGATGATGTAATTGGGGTGAGGTAGTGTAATGCTCTTGTACCTTATTCCTCTCCTTTTTCTTTGTTTTCGTCCTCCTTTGTTTTGTCTTTCTTTACGCTTGTACCCTTTCTTTTATCTCAATAAAATGTTGTTACCATTCAAAAAAAAAAAAAAAAAAAAAAAACATATGTTCTTGATATGATAGCCTTCCTAGGATATTAGTGACTTACTATCTTTCATTAGTCTTCTGGAGCAGGTTAGTTATTGAATTCTAGTTGTTACACGTAATTACTGAAGCCATCTCTTGTATGTCTTGTTGGGAAAAGAGAGAGAAACAAGAAGAACAATAATCCACACAAATAGACACAGATTTACGTGGTTCACCCGATGTGGGCTACGTCCACGGAGATTCAAACCTGTTTCACTATTATTAGAGATCACCCACGAGAAGAACAGTCCTCTCCTCGTGATTACAAGAGCACACAACTCTCCTTGGATTCTTCTCTGCAGAAAAACAACTCTCTCTTTTTCACCACTCTCTCAGAATAACAAAAGCCCTAATAAATAGTAACCCTAAGCAATAACAACCGTCGGATCTACCCTTATAACAAAGGGTCCAGATTAAACCGACTTATTACACAGTTACCCTAGATCAGGCTTCACTGACCCATCAATCTCCCACTTGAAGACTGATCACACTGAATGGCAGTAATAACAACAGAACACAGGTTCAAATCTCATCACCTTGTCTTCAAACAAGAAGTCCAACTGAAGCTGAACACAGCTTCAGTTTCTCGATGTGCACCACCTTTGTAAGCATGTCTGCTGGATTCTGACTTGTGGGAATCTTATCCAATTTCAACACCTTTTCTTCTAGAAGCCACCGTATGCAGTAATATCTTATCCGAATGTGTTTGGTTCTTGGATGAAAGGCCGAATTCTTCGCAAGATGAATGGCACTCTGACTATCACTGTACAGCTTACTGTCCTCTTGCTTCTTACTCAACTCTTCCATTAGCTCCTGTAACCAAATCATTTCCTTGCTAGCTTCTGTAGCGGCGACATACTCTGCTTCTGCAGTAGAAAGTGCAACAACATCCTGTAATTGCGATTTCCAACTGATTGCTGCACTACCCAAGGTGAAGACATATCCAGTAGTACTTCTACTTCTATCAAGATCTCCTGCCAAGTCTGAATCAACATAACCCTCCAGTTTGAGTTTTGGTCCTCCAAAACACAATGCTGCATTAGTAGTTCCTCTCAGATATCTGAGAATCCACTTAACTGCTTCCCAATGTGTTTTTCCAGGGTTACCTATGAATCTGCTTACAACTCCCACTGCATGAGCAATATCAGGTCTTGTGCTAACCATAGCATACATCAAACTGCCAACAGCTGAAGCATATGGGATCTTTGACATGTCATCTCTCTCCTGTTCTGTCTTAGGAGACAACTCTTTTGAGAGTTTGAAATGGCTTGCTAGTGGAGTGCTAACTGACTTAGCACCTTGCATGTTGAATCTGTGTAGGACCTTTTCAACATATTCTGCCTGAGACAACTTCAGTGTATGATTTGTTCTGTCTCTAGTGATTCTCATGCCGAGAATATGATTCGCAGCTCCCAAATCCTTCATTTCAAACTCCGTTGACAACTGTTTCTTCAGATTATATATATGTATAGTCTGTAACTCTAGACCTTGCGGCGGCGGCGGCGGCAGTTGCCCGTAGTGTTCCCACACCACGTAGGAGAGATGATGTGAGAGTGTGGGAATCTCTTGTATGCTTTACTTGTTATAGTGAAGATGTTCGTCCTCCTGTGCCCGTGGATGTAGCCCTATTTAGGTGAACCGCGTAAATCTCGTGTCTCTTCTTGTGTGTGGCTTGTTCGTGTTGATCTTGTAATTCCGTGGATGCGCACAACGGGTGATTGTCAGAAAATCACAATAACTGGTATCAGAGCGTGGTGTTAAGATCGTGGGATCGTGTTGAAAAGTTTCTGTTTACAGAAACTTGGATCCGGGCTCGATCGTCGCCGTCGCACGCCGTCACCGGAGGAGACGACCGGAGAAGAAGAAGAAAAAAAAAAAAAAACGCATGTCTGCCTGCTCCTCCCTGCCTGCCGCCACCGCTGCCAAGTAGCAGCGCCATCACTGACCTCGTCTGCCGTTGCTGCTCCGCCCGGATCAGACAGAGAAACGGCCGAAGAGAGGTTGCCAGATCTGCGCAGTGGACCCGAAGATCGCGCGCCTCCACTGTTGAAGTCACCACCGAGATCTCCGCCGGGATTCTCGCCGCCTTTGTCGCCGAAGAGGACGCCGTCTGCCGCTGCTGTACCCCGCCGCCGGCCCACCCTGTCAGATACTGGACCGCAGCCGAGGACGAAGACGGTCGGTCTCTATTGCAGAAACAGAGGAGAAAGGGAAAAGAAGAAGGGCATTCGGGCAGGGTCAGATCAGGTTCGACCCGACCCGGTTGCAGCGCAAGCCCAGGTAGGAAAGGAAGTGCAGTTCCAGGTCAGGTCAGGTTCGACCTGACCCATTTGCATCCGGCCCAGTAGTTCAGAGCCGGTTCGGTTTGGGGTCAGGTCAGGTCCGACCTGACCCGTTAACGGGCGGTCCAGCCCACCCAGCAGGTTCAAGCGGGGTCAGTTTAGGTTCGACCCGACCCAGTTGCAGCAAAGCCCAGCGCACGTGCAGATCAGTTCCGGGTCAGGTGAACCCGACCCGGGTCCGCTCCAAAAGCCCAGCAAACTGCTCAGGAACGTCAGCAGTGACGTCAGCATCTGTCAACAAGCAGGTTTGACCAGATTTGCGGCTGAAATTGTTTCTGCGATATCTTGATCCTCCGATGTCCGATCGGAGATCCGTTTGCGCCTCCGGACTCGTTTCGAGCAGATCTACGTAGTGGAAGAGGTTGATTGGATGTTTGACAGTCAAGGAGGAGGTTTGATCGATTGGAGCGTAGAAACTTGTTTCTACGTTATCGGTGCCATCCTGAGTAGGATTTCAGATCCGTTTCTTCCAGCGTGCTCGTGGTGACGAGATCTATAACTTGATGCAGAAATCTGAAGGAGATCTGAACAGATGTGGATTCAGGCTAGAATCAGGTCTACTCGACCTGGTTGTTGTTGCAAACCCAATAATAGGAGTCACCGGCCTAGTTGCAAAGGGTTTGCTGATTCAAACGAAGTTGTTCGTTTGGGGTTCACATGATCGCATGTGATGTTATTCATCTTGCCAGAGCCAAGCCGGAAAAGCAGCAAGGAGGAGCTGATGTATCAGCAGTTGATCGGAGGCCAGGTCAAATGGAGTTTTTGACTGTTCGGAGGCAGAGGTTTCTGCAATTGTGAAGTCATCTGGACTTGTATTCCCGATCTGTTTTGCTTACATGCTTGTGGTGATTGGATCTTCACAGTGATGTTGAAGATGGGGCAGGATGGTGAGTGATTCAGATATCACTCAGATTCGTCAATGGTTTCGAGCTTTTAGTTCGATGTGGAGTTTGACGAGATGAACTTTGTTCAAAGTTCATGTGCTGGTTCAACATGTCAAAATGTTGAAGAAGATTGTATCGTTGGTGCAGTGACGTGCCATTCAGCAAGGTACGTGAAGACATTGCCGGTTTTATCTCCTAGTAGCTCGAGTTGTACGGAGTTGTACGGAATTCAAGCCAAGGTGGAGATTGTTGGGTTTATGTCTTGTATTCCGGTTTAGCCGGATGAGTCACTGGGTTAGCCAGGGACTGATTTAAGGTCAAGGGTATTTTGGTAATTGTACCGGGGCTTCTTGGTGGCCAAGAAAGCGGAGATTATATATATGTATAGTCTGTAACTCTAGATCTTGCGGCGGCGGCGGCGGCAGTTGCCCGTGGTGTTCCCACACCACGTAGGAGAGATGATGTGAGAGTGTGGGAATCTCTTGTATGCTTTACTTGTTATAGTGAAAATGTTCGTCCTCCTGTGCCCGTGGATGTAGCCCTGTTTGGGTGAACCACGTAAATCCCGTGTCTCTTCTTGTGTGTGGCTTGTTCGTGTTGATCTTGTAATTCCGTGGATGCGCACAACGGGTGATTGTCAGAAAATCACAACATGTCTAAGTTTTTATCTTCCCTTGAAAGCCGAGAACAAGTCCCTGATCTCACAAAATTTGAATATTTCAACTGATCCTAGTACCTTTGCCTTGTTCAATTTCTTGTCACATGGTCCAACCCCCCACACTTCCACACCTTCCAAATTTTAAGTATGAAGCATACTATGCCTTGCCATGCGGAGTCACCCGCATGGGGTCACATGTCCTAAAATGTCTTGTGCGCATGATCAAAGCCACCATTGCTTGACTTCTTCTCTTAACTGGCTATATGTAATTTACTGACTGTATGTTTAAACTATGATAAGAATGAAATCATATTAAACGAGCAGTTCTAAAACTTGGGCCCAAACGGAATGGTCGAGTGACTCATAGCAAGTCGGACCGAATTTGCAGCAGATTGGCCAAACTTGTTTGAGTTTGTAATATGTGAGCTATGAATAACCTCTGCTTTTTCCTCTTGTCTGTATCCTTTCCCTATGCTGCGCCATGATGTCAATCTTCTTTCCAGTTTTAATAATTAGACAAAAGAATATATAGTTGCAGATTGCGTCTTACAGCCAAAGGCTCGACATATAGAAGAATATATTATGCTTGTAGTTTGTAAGAACTGATGTTGTCCGGGTTACTTGATCCATAAGCTAACTAGGTTTATTAGTTCGTAAGAAATACGTTTGTCTTGAAGACTTAATCCAAAAACTGACTTTGTAACATTTTTCCTGCATAATTAGCTGATGAGAGTATTTAAAACCCATTTCACACTTCCCTCTATGCAGAAAGTGACGATGTCGGGATTGTCAGCAAATCCCAAGTCCTTGATCATGATGACTGCTTCCTTCCATCGAAACCAAAATCAACCAGATCATTCCATAGGGTGGCAGTGACCTTCTAGCCAGTGCTCGGCCAATTTGAAAAAATGATTCTTGAGTTCGTGTTTAGATCTTGCATTTGGGATCCATGAAAAAACTATATCATTTTTTTTTTTGCAAACATTTTAAAATGTATAATGATCCAATGGCTAGAATTAAATCCCATAACCGAGTTTCACCCCCTAAATATATCTAACAATTTGCATCATGATTTATCATCCCAAAATCCAAGTTTTCCACGGTCGATTCTTCTTCCTTGAACACATCTTGTGCTTCATCTTCAAGGTTTTAAAGGATCTGACGATACCACACTATCAACAGCATAAATGACTGATGTTAGTGCATACTCACAAGTTTCAACGGTGGTCGTGAAATTCGTCTCTGGGTACCAACCATCATCCTCAATGACTGCCTCACACTCGTTGGCTTCCCCTTGCCTCAAGTCTTCTATTGCTGAATTTTCCTCAATGACTACTATTTTTACTTTACAATCTTTTGCAAGGTATCATGCATTACCACATTCGTAACACACCTTGTCCATTATGGATTTTGGCTTCAAAGCAAATTTTATGGCAAAAAAGTCCCACGCTTCCTTTGGAGTCTCTACACTGAGGATATACTCAAGCATGTCAACATCTGCCGAAACCTAGATTGCAAATAGAGCATGTGCTCCTATCATGATACACTGTTTCTTTGCAAATGCCTCTTTTGGAGGTGTGGTCTCTGCTAGACATGTTATTTTCAATAACGCGTTACTCATCAAGTAAGACTCCAATTGTTTTCTCCAAACATTGTAGTTGGACTTGCTATGAAGTAGCACTGTAAAAAAAAAAAACTTGGCACATAATCCATAAGTGTTGATCTAGGTTGATCGGCCTCAATGCTCTATACCATTGTGTAGATCTTGTCACCACTTGTGTGCTGGATCAAACGAATCTGAAATCCAAGTTCGGATGACACCAATATCACGAAAACAAATTCTACTTATTGATCTGGTCAAACCCATGTTTGACTGCACTGCTGATGTCATGCTGACTGCTGCTTGCTTCTAGGCTTCTCTAAAGAATTGGATCGGGCACACCTAACCCAAATCTGACCTGGTAAAGAACCAAGCCCAAACCCAAGCACTCCTTCCTCTTTGATTTTGCCCAGAGATGAACGTCTCTGCAGCAGCCACAAACCACAGTCGCCGGATCCACCGTTTTTGCAAACAAGAAGGCCGAGCTCTAGCCTCCTTCTTCTTCTCCTTTGCTCCAAAGCAAATGGACCCGTGAGTGTCACTTAAATTTGACGTTGGATTATCCTGGTGCAATCCCAGAGCTAGTAATTTTGTATCTAGACAAGGTTTGTTTTAATTTTATGGGAAAATATTAAAAGATTTCTTCTAATTTAAAAAAGTTCTTGATGAATCAATATTTATAAATGATCACTAGTGAAACATTTATTAGCAGGTCTCTTTATTGATGCTCATCATAGTAGCCGTCACCCAAAAAGCCTTACAAATATGTGAGTATTTTGCCCCTGTCCGATGCAGAGATCTTGTGGACTCATTCAAATTGAACAAGGGAATTAAGATGGCTCTAGAAGTTGATGAATTGTTAAGCCTTTATGATGGAATCCACTTGGATCAAGGCAAATTAGGCATTTACTTACTCATTAAGCCTCTAGGTTTGTGAACATTTCTTGGCATAATTACGAAGGTTTTTTTGTTCTTTTTTTAATGGGATCTATTAAGAACAAAACAAGAAACAAAGAAAGTAGAAACAAATCCAACAAAGGGAACACCACCAACAAAATACAAAATACTTACAAAGTTTTAGAAACATACTATTAACTAAAACAATGGGAGTTTTTGATAAGTCAATGAATACGGCAAGATCTCTGGGAGCCAAGATTTGCTTGGGTAAAAATCCAATACTCGCTTAGGTAGCTTGATAGGGACAATGGGAATACAAAAAATCAACCCAATCAAATTACCTTAGCCCTTGATTTAACGGCCTTGAAGTGTAATAGCATATTAACCATTGATTTTCTTGATATTTATTCCAATAGTAAATGATGGTTTAGTGAATGTAACTTTGGGTTTGATGCCACCTAATGGGATGAAAACGCTATCAAAGAATTGTGGTCCCAATTGGGCCTCCATTGTGCCATACTGTCCTTGCAATTGCTCTAGGAGAACATTCCCCTACTAGTATTTTAGTCATTTTGCAAAAAGAAAAAAAGAAAAAAAAAGACTTTTCACGTCAATAGTGCATTACCACTATTAGGAGAATTCAAAAATGCAAAACTTAAGAGATGGTAGAAGGCTTTAAAATCCTAAGGCTTTAAAATAAGTCATATAAAAACATATATATTGAATGCAACTTCAATGAATATATACAAAGAGCTGGAACTTCTAAGAGAATTCACGCAAATGAGATCCACAAAAGGATTCTTTTTGTTACCTCAGCTCGATAATTGGTACATATATGGAAATTGATAAAGAAGTTAGACAAAAGATAAATGTGAGATGGTTGAAGTGGAAAAATGATAAATGTGGGATGGTTGAAGTGGAAACTCGCTTTTGGAGTACGTTGTGCCCAACAAATGCTAAAAAGATTGAAGAAAAAATTTTACATGACAATGATTGGACCAAGTATGACTTATGGGGCAGAATGTTAGCCAATCAAGAACCAATATATGCATAAAAAGGATGTAGCATAGATGACAACGTTGAAGTGGATGTGTTGTAAAACAAGCAAAGATAAAATTAGAATTAAATCCTTTCGAAAGCATTTAGGGGTAGCATTAATACGGGACATAATTAGATAAAGCAGTTTGAGATGGTTTGAGGAAGTTGAACACAGTATGACAATATAACTAGTAAGGAGAAGTTTGGCTATAAAGGTTGATGGCCACCAAACAAAAAGGAATAGGCTGAAGAAGACGTGGATGGTTGTATTAAAATTAGATCTGAAAAAGTTTAACTTACCTAAAAATTTGGGTTGCGATAGATTTGAATTCCCTTCCGAAGAATGTAGTCTGGAGTCCATTGACGGCATAGCATAGATTGATTCCAATGTGACAACTTAGTGAGGCAGATAAAATGATTTAGTGAGGTAAATAAAATGATCACCATTTAATTTGTGACCATTGGAATAAGTGTTAAAAGAAAAATGGTTTAACTAACCTAAGAACTTGGGTTGCGATAGATTTGAATTTGCTTCCAAAGACTGTAGTTGGAGTCCACTGATGGCATAATATAGATTGATTACAATGTGACAACTTAGCGAGGCAGATAAAAATGATTTAGTCAGGTAGATAAAATGATCACACTATTTAATTTATGACCTTCGGAATAGTGTTTGAAGAAAATAGAACAATAGATCAAATTAGATGATTGAAGTTTCTTCAACAGATTATTGCCGTTTGTCTCTTATTGTACGACTTAGAATCGAATCGTCAAGCAGTCTTATCTTCTTATGCATATCATAGATCTTAGGAGTAATCACGAAAATGATTGTATGTGCTCGACTTAAGAATGATTATTCCCACCCTCAAAATGGAATGGATTGTGAAAATACTCCTTTGCTTTACATTTCACCATAATTTGATGAAAGATTTTGGGAGCTTGCTTTGTTTCACCTTAATCTTATGAAAAGTTCTCGAGGATGAAAAGAGATGACGAATTAATTGTGGCTACGATCATCCGTTGCATTCAATTTTGAGTGAGGGAGTAGTCATTCTTGGGTTAGGCAATAATGACTGTATGTGCTAGACCAAAATATTTTGAATGGGGTTGTTTTGGCTGTCGCGGTTGCAATCTTTGGAGGGTGGTTCCTTTTGGACGGTCCATTTGGAATGAAAGGAATGGAGGATTTTTCAGGGTGCCACTCTATCTTCATCAAAGCTAGTTTATTTGATCACTTTTAAGGATCGCAAAATGGGTTTTCATTAAAAATGAGTTCTCTAATTTTTGTCTTAACCATATCCTTGTTAATTGGTAATTTTGTATCAAGTGTGGAACAATTAAGGTTAAGAAATCCAATCTTTAGTTTCCTCCCCCATTAGGCGTGTTTAAGTTCAACGTCAATGGTACTACGAGGGCCAGGTTCGGTCATGCTGGTATTGGGAGTGTGTTGCTGTAACACTCCGATCCCCTTTGAGCCGAATTAGTGGCTCATTAGTGTGCTTTTCTGTTGTTTAATCCTTTTGGACTTGGTTTCGGGTTTTGGATAGGTAGTTGAGTAACCTTTGACCCGCGATAGGTAGTTCTAAGTCCTTTTTCGTAATTTTGCTTTTGCTTTGAGGGCATCATATTTGCATCATCTTGGTGTCAGCACGTGTATTTTGTTGAGTTCGTTATTTTCTGTAACTGTCTCAGACTCATTCGGAGTCAATTGGAGAAGTTGGACCCTCTTGTAACTTGATTTGTAAATAGCTGAAACTCATTGGCTGTTGATTTAAACTCCAAAACTATATATTGAGTCATGAGCCCAGGTGTCTTCTCCTTGCTCATTTCATTGATCGGTTGCATGCAAGAAAACTCCAGGGAGAGCTCCACATCCATTCTCTCCTCCTCTGTTCTCTTCCTCTTCTATGTGGTGTTGGGATTTTCCATCCAATTCAATTTGGGTTCTCTCTCTCATCTCTGTCTTTGCTTTGGGTAAGTGGGTTCTTCCCTTCTTCTTCTCCAATTGGATCTCCCATCTCTCTCTCTGCATGCTCATGGATTGTGTTTGGATTTGTTTTGCTTGGGTTGTAGTTGGATTTGAGCTTGGCTTCAGTGATTTGACAGAGCTTTGAGGCAAGTATAAGTACAGGATCGTATAACACACATGGGTATTTTGTTTGATTGCTTTGATTTCATCTTCTTCCATGTATAGGATGTTTTACAGCCAAATTCTAAGGTGTTAGGGTCTATTGAGCTTGTTTTGCTAAGTTTCTGTACCAAATTTCAGTTTCTGTACTCACTTCATTTTTGTATTCTGTATTGTACGATTAAGCTGTAACTTTGTACGGCTCAGATTCCAGAGACTTGAATTTTTGTATTTTGTTCTACGACTAGGCTACGGCTGAACCGTAAATTGTTCTACGGCTGAGCCGTAAGCTAGCCGTGACCCAGCCGTGAATTAACACTCTGATCAGGCGAAACTTTCTGATTCCAGTACTCTTACGGTGAAACTACGGCTAAACCGTGGATTGGTCTACGGCTAAGCCATGGACTCCACCATAGCTCAGCCGTCAAAGAGGGTCAGATCAGAGGTTGAAGATGACAGTTTAGTCGTGTTCTGAAGGGAACCACGGTTAAGCCGTAGTGCATATTACTGCTAGGCCGTAAGATGTATACGGCTAAGCCGTAGGTCACCCATGGCTAAATCGTAAGACCTGGAAAATCTGAAATAAAACTTAGGATAATGGTGTGACTTTGTAGGGCTTTTCACACATGTTAACCACCCATGTAAACCTGCCCAATGGACTCTTTGGACCGCATGAATAGTCTGTTAGGCTGTGACCTATTCATGTGAGCGTTGATTTACTATTAAGCACCTCCCCATGGGTGTTGGTTTAAGGGACTTCGGTGCACGCGAGGATTACATTGCAACACTTGGATGGCAACGGTGCATCGAATAACTTAAAACTACATCATCATGCACGGTTAGTGATAGTGGACAACTAGATTAATGTTGGCTTGTAATTAACCTTGATTCCGTATTAATCTGAGATGCATTGCATATTGCTTACAGTTTTGCCCTCTGTTCTGCTAATCTATGTTTATGCATTACGAGGTCATTTTGCTTTCGTCCTGTATATCTGTTTTATTCTTCGGTCTGCACTATGCTTTGATTTATGCTGTGCTTTGACTTAATTTATGCTATGCTCTGTATATCTCTGGCTTTGTATATCTCTGATTCATTGGGTATTCCCAAGTAGCTCTGCCCAGAGATTAATACGTGAGGATAAGATCCGGTCCTTGTCATCGGTGAGTCCAAAGAGGATAATCTCCCTTCTTTTGGATTTGATTTGATTGGTATTAGTCTGGCTCTACTCAGCCTCAGCCCTAGGATACCCGACGGGGTTACCTCTGGCTTGGATCTCTGTATCTCTGTATCACTGCAGTGTCGCTTTGTCTTGGGACCCCGGAACCCAGGAAACCGAGACCCACTTGTACCCTTGGCCAGGTCAGTGGTGTTCTCATCTGTCTGCTCTGCTCTGCTCTCTATGTGAGAAAATATGGTTAACGTAGTAGCCACCTAGTTCAGTATTTCTATTCTTTGATTCACTTATCATGCTTTACTTCTATGCACGATTTGTTTAGCATACTAATATGAAACTGAGTAATTAATATTCTGTCATTATTCAATTTGATACTATGAGTGTTTCGTCCCTGTTACTTATATTTGCTGGATCGTTGTATTCATTGGTGTCTGTGGTGTTGCAGGCACAGATCCCTTGCCCAGCTCCCCGGCGGTCGAGGAGGCTGCAGGGCAGAGCTTAGAGATACCCTCCGGTTTGGCAGAGTGGGCCTGATTACCTCTGCCGAGTGCGCACCTGCATTTCATCTTCAGTGGCTATCTGTTTTGGGTTTTGATTGGAGATTTTGAATTTGGCACTTGAGACTTTGATACTTTGTATCATTTTGTATATCGCTATTTGGTGTGTACTCAGTCTTGTATCTAGGTCCATAGTTTTGTATCTATCTTTGTCTTTTCCGTTCCGCATTTTTCGGCTTCCGCTATTTCTTGGTTGCTTGCTATGATATCTACAGCTTCCGCGTTCGCTTAGTTCGCACGTGTTAGATCCCTTGTGTGTGTGCATCTGGACTAAGTTTGGATGCACGTGCACTGAATCAAGTGACCATCAAGAACAAGTATCTTTTACCAAGAATCGATGAATTATTTGATCAATTGCAAGGTGCTCAATATTTTTCTAAGATTGATCTGAGGTCAGGATATCATCAGTTGAGGGTACGAGATCAAGATATTCCAAAAACTGCATTCAGAACTAGATATGGTCACTACGAATTTTTGGTGATGTCATTTGGGTTGACAAATGCACCAGCAGCTTTTATGGCTATGATGAATAGGGTTTTTGCACAGTACTTGGATAAGTTTGTGGTGGTGTTTATTGATGATGTACTTGTATATTCGAAGAATCAGAAAGAGTATGCTCAGCATCTTCGTACTTCATTGCAGTTATTGAGGGAACACCAATTGTATGCTAAGGCAAGTAAATGTGAATTTTGGTTGGAACAGGTAGGATTTCTTGGTCACATCATTTCTAAGGAAGGTTTAACGGTGGACCCAGCGAAGATTAAAGCAGTGGTAAAGTGGGATAGGCCAAAAATAGTGTCGGAGATCCGAAGTTTCCTAGGCCTCGCAGGTTATTATCGCAAATTCATGGAAGGGTTTTCCACAATAGTAGCTCCACTGTCGCGATTGACTCGTAAAGAAGCTCCTTTTGTGTGAAATGAGGATTGTGAGCAAAGTTTTCAGGAGTTGAAAAGGAGGTTGACCACAGCTCTTATACTGACATACTCGTGGCAATGATGTTTTGTGATTTTTACTGATGCATCTGGAGTTGGACTTCGTTGTGTTCTCATGCAACATAGGAAGGTAGCAGCGTATGGGTCTCGACAGTTGAAGGAACATAAACGAAAGTATGCAACTCATAACTTGGAGCTACCAGCAGTGGCCTTTGCTTTGAAGATATGGAGACATTATCCTTACGGAGCCACTTTTGAAGTGCATTCGGACCATAAAAGCCTTCAGTATCTCTTCACACAGGGTGATTTGAATATGAGACAGAGGAGATGGATGGAGTATATTAAGGATTATGATTTTGGGTTGAAGTACCATCCTGGGGAAGGCTAATGTGGTGGCAGATGCTCTAAGTAGAAAAGCAGCGTTCACTGGAGGATTAATTGCAGAATACTTCTAGATTCGATGTTTGGAAGATATGGATGTTTACTTTCAGCCTATCAGTGAGCAAGCAGTATTAGCTAGTATATTCTTGTGGGAACCCGAATTACTCCCGAGGATTAGAGAATACCAGCTACTAGACCCCGAGATTACAAGAATCAAAGATCATATGGAGGAGAGGCCTGATTTTAAGTTGGAAGATAATATTTTACATTATAAAGGAAGAATTTATGTGCCTGATTTTCCAGAATTGAAGGATGAAATCATGGTAGACGCGCATTATACTCAATATACTAATCATCCAGGAGGTACTAAGGTGTATCAAGATCTGAAGGATCACTATTGGTAGAAAAATATGAAAAAGCATATCACAGAATTTGTTGGAAAATGTTTGGTCTACTAGTAGATTAACGCAGATTATAGGAGACTCCCAAGTCTTCTGTATGAGTTGGAGATTCTTCAGTGGGAGTGGGAGCACGTCATTATGGACTTTGTGTCAGGATTGCCTAATACTAGAAAGGGATTTGATGCTATTTGGGTGATAGTGGACCGTTTAACTAAGTCAGCCCACTGTGTACCATTCAAGACTGGTCAAGGAATGGAGAAAATTACAGAGTTTTATATCAAGGAAGTGGTGAGATTGCATGGAACACTAGTTTCTATTGTCTCTGACTAGGATAGTAAGTTCGTATCTAGGTTTTAGGTATCACTGCAGGAAGCCTTAGGAACCAAACTGAGTTTAAGTACAGCCTATCATCCCCAAACAGACGGACAAACAGAGCGGACAAATCAAACATTGGAGGATATGCTATGGGCATGTGTCTTGGATTTCAAGACTAGTTGGGATGAAAGTTTGGCTATATGTGAATTCGCGTACAACAACAGTTACCACTCTAGCATTGGCATTGCGCCTTTTGAAGCTTTGTACGGAAGGAGATGTCGAACCCCTATATGTTGGTCGAACTTTGGAGCTCGTGGTTTTCATGGACCGTCTGTGATTGGAAAGTCCAGTGACAAGATAAGACAAATTCAGGAAAAGTTGAAGGTTGCCCGTAGTCGTCAAAAGAGTTATGCCGATAAAAGAAGGAGAGTTAAAGTTTGAGATTGGTGACCATGTATTTTTTGAAGGTATTACCTACACGTGGTACTTTACGGTTTGGGCAAAAAGGAAAACTCTCCGGAAGATATGTGGGACCATTCTAGATTATCAGTAAGGTTAATAACGTGGCTTATCGGTTAGCATTGCCACTAGAGCTGTCGGGTGTTCATAACACCTTCCATGGTTTTATGTTGAGAAAGTATGTAGCAGACCCTTCGCACGTGTTGCAAGATGAGCCGTTGCAAGTGCAATGTCAGTATCCACACTTTTTTCTTTTTTTCCTGAGGTATGTTAGTCATTTGGAGGACCAAATGTCCTTTAAGGGGGATGAGATGTGTAACACTCCGACCCAGCTTGACCCCGTTTAACGGTTAGTTAATCTTATTTTCGTTGCTAATTGTGTTTTGTTTGTGTTTTGTTTTCGTTACGGGTCATGGATAGGTAGTTGGGTTGAGTTTGACCTGGATTAAGTAGACCAAGCCCTTTTTCGTAATTTTAGCTTTTCTTAGACATGGTCAGTTTTGCATCATCTTGGTGTCAACACGTGTCTTTCGCTGAGCTCGTTAACTTTCGTAACTACGTCATTTGCAACCGAGGTCGTGTGATTCGAGTGGACCTTGATTTGACTCAAACTGAAATTAGCATTCTAGCTTGGACTTCTTTGTAATATGGACTATACCTTGAGCTTATATAACCCATTCCATCGATCAACTCACATTTCCTTCTCTCGTTTTCTCTCTTTCCCCTCACTGTGCACGTGGAGCTCAATTTTCTCTCCTTCGAATTCCTCTCCTCCATTGATCTAGAAGAAGATTCTTGCTTGTGAGGTGGGTAGGAAACCTTCCATTCTCTCTTCTCCTCCTCTAGTTCTTCTTCTTCTTCTTCTTCTTCTTCTTCTTGTTTCCAATTACATGGTGTCTGTGTTTTGTATTTCTTCCCAATGTTCATGCATGTATGTGGTTTTGCTTGTATTAGGTTGTGTTTGGATCCAAGGGCTACCATTGTGTAATTACATTCCAAATTGAGGCAAGTATAACCATAACATTGAGAACCCATGTTGGTATGCTTTGATTTTGGCTAACTCACATTGATGTGTGTGGAAAACATGTGTTTACAGCCCATTTGATACTTATTGGTTCAGTACTTGTGTATTCCCATTGATAGATTGCATTTCTGATGCATTTCCAGACATTCTGTACATGTTTCAGATTTCTGAATTCGTGCAGGTACGGCTAAGCCGTATAACACCTACGGCTCACAATCCAGAGAGGAGAAAAACCCAGTTTCCCTCTACGGCTAGGGCACGGCTAAGCCGTGGAATGCCCTACGGCTAAGCCGTAGCTCAGCCGTGGCCCAGCCGTAGAACAATACAGGGTGCAATTTCTGGAATAACTGAGAGTCAGCAAATGACAGACCTTCTACGGTTCAGCCACGGCTAAGCCGTAGACCACACACGGCTAAGCCGTATCACACACACGGCTAAGCCGTAACCACACATGAAGAATAAGGCTAGGTGTAAAGATAAGACCTATATGACCTTCATGATAGAATGTAGAGCACCTAGACTTGCCCAACGGAATGTGATACTACGCGTGAATGATCTCGAGGGCTGCGAATCATTCATGTTCGTTATCCGGATGTTAAGCACCTCCCCATGGGTGTTGGTTTAAGGGACTTCGTGCACCGCCCGATTCAAGGCAACACTAGACAACGGTGTATCGAATAACTTAAAACTACATCATCATGCACGGTTAGAAACACCGGATAATTAGATTAGAATTGGTTTGTAAACTTAAAATGATTCGATTCACATGATTTGTTGCATAACATATTGCATTCGACCATTGATCTCAACACTCTACATGATCACGTATGTTTCGTTATTTTCACATTTTGGTTTATTTACCCTGAGTATGCATGTATGATGTGTTCATTCACGGATCTGCACGTATGATAAGTTGTCACGATCTACTCAGGATTTTCATGATTGACTCCGTATGGTCAGGCACTACTTAGCCTCAGCCTTAGGATCCCGACGGGGTGAATTCGGTATAGTTTATATGGCCTGCTGCAGTATGGATTTTGTCTTGGGGAACCGGACCCCAGGAAACCGAGACCCATTGTACCCTGGCCCGGACAATGGTGTTCTTTGCATGTTACAAGATCCCTCTTTTGGGAGCACATGGTAATGTAGTAGCCACTAGTCATATACACAGCATGTTATCCTTGATTCACACAGCATCTTTCTTTCTTGCATGATCGCCTAGTATACGAAAATGCTTTCTTTAATAACATGATGTTCTTTATTCTATTAGACACAGCGTGTGTTAACTTGCTATGGTTTATACTTTGCTGAATCTTCGTATTCACAGTTGTTTTGGTGTTGCAGGCCCAGATCCCCCTGCCGAACCCTCGCCGGTCGGCCAGGCTCCAGTTGAGACCCCCGGGGCCCCCTCAGGCCTAGAGGAGTGGATGTGATCACTCCACGGGAGAGCGTTCATGGCATGCATCCTTTTGGAGTCTTGTGTTGTGTGGATTTTCAGACTTGTATATGTCATGACATGTCACTATTGTCTATATCTTTTGTTCATTTTGTAAAACTTTCATATGTAATTATGTCAGTCCTTTCTTGTATTATCCTCTTCTTGCTTGTTAGTTTTATGTTTCTGATATTTACAGCTTCCGCATACTTGCTTGGCACGTGTGCTTGTTCCCTTGTGCGTGTGCATTTAGACCCGGTCTACGTGTACAGGCACGGGAGTACGTGTGTCATTAGGTTTGGCTTTTGCTAACCCCCGAACCCTGGGCTCGGGTTGTGACATACGTATTGTATGATATCAGAGCATTCCTTGCTCCTTCCTTGTTCCAGATGATAAGCATGTAGGCATGTAGGATCGTGGTGAGGATACGATTTTCTTGTGATCTTTATAGCTTTTGGGGTTTGTTGGGCGCAATTGTTTTGTGTTTGTGTCTGACTCTTTCCATTTTACAGGATGGCATCAGGTTCTGGTTCTCAGCAGAATGCGGGCAATAATGAAAGCGGATCTGCACCGTCACCGCAAACACCGAATACAGATGAACGTATTCTCATGCTATTGCAGTCCCTTCAGGCACAATCACAAGCAATGCAGAACTTGCAAGCCCAAGTGACCACTATGTTAGACCGACAAAGCCAAGTCCCAGCTCAGTCACATGTAGATCAGCAGGTGATTTTACAGCCTCGAGAGAGTGACCCGAATGCCCTTTACGGCAAGTTTCGCAAGCGAGGAGCTATTGAGTTCTATGGGATAGAAGAGCCATTGAAGGCAGAACAATGGTTGGAACAGACGGAGGATGTGTTTGAGACAGTTGTGTGCACGAACCGACAGAAGGTCGGGCTGGCAACTTCTATGCTGAGAGACGTTGCAAAGACTTGGTGGAAGAGCGTGAAAGACTCCTACAGAGACATTCCTAGCGCGACAGTGTGGGTGATGTTCAAGCAACAGTTCAGGAGGAAGTTTATCCCGGCTCATGTGTTTCGAGCCAAGGAGGTTGAGTTCTTAGCTCTCCGTCAGCAGCAGATGACAGTAGCAGAATATGTGAACAAGTTTATGCAGTTGTCGCTTTTTGCTCCGATATGATCAGCACCGAGGAAAGGAAGGTGAACCGGTTTGTTGAAGGCTTGCATCCCCGGTACATGCATCACGTGACTGCGTTTCAGCGTCCGGCTACGTTTGATGATGCAGTGGACAGGGCCTATTCTGCCGAGGCCATCCACCAAGCTGCTAGCGCCGTTGAGCCTAAGAGACAGCCGCCTTTCAGTGCACGAGGACAAGTACAGAAGAAGACCAAAAGCCAGCAGAGTACCTCTAGTTCCAGTGGGGTGATTTGTGAGTATTGTGGCAAGAACCACGCGACTGATGCGTGCTGGAGGAAGGCCGGTGCTTGCTTTATTTGTGGTTCGAGGGAGCATAGGATCGCCAATTGTCCTCGACATAGAGCCTCCGGTGCAGCTCCATCTGGTCCTACTTCCGGCGCAGTTCCTAGCAGGCCTAGTGCACCTACAGCTCCGAGCAAGCCGCAGTCAGCTCGTCCAGGCTCGAGACAGCCTCGCCAGTCAGCCCGTGCTTACGCTGCTACCCACGAGAGTGCCGAGGATCCACAGGTGGTTGAAGGTACTGTTTTGATTTCGCGCGTCGAGGCATTAGCTTTGTTCGATTCGGGGTCTACACGATCTTATGTAGCACCTCATTTTGCCGAGCGGTTACCTCAGCCGTCTAAGCCGTTGCCATATGTGCTGGTTGTATCCACCCCAGTTGGCAAGCGAGTGGAGTGTAGTTTGTACTACCCCCATTGCGACGTGCAGATTGCAGGTCATCAGTTACCTGTTGATTTGATCCTGTTGTCGATGTTGGACTTCGACGTGATCCTTGGTATGGATTGGCTCGCTCGATATCGTGCCTGTGTTAACTGTTACAACAGGACGATCTTCTTCGATTTAGGCAAGGGCTTCCGTTTCGAGGGCAGTCAGCAGAAATGCCCCAGACGTGTGATCTCGGCGTGTAAGGCAGATCGCTTGATCCGCCGAGGGTGTGAAGGCTTCATTGCCTTTATCTCAGCGAAGAAGGAGACGAAGCAGCTAGGTGAGATCCAGGTGGTCTGTGACTTCCCCGATATCTTTCCAGATGATGTGCCAGACTTACCCCCGGTTCGAGATGTGGAGTTCGCCATTGAGCTTGTTCCCGGCACGGCACCGATCAGCAAGGCTCCATATCGCATGGCCCCAGCAGAGTTGTCAGAGTTGAAGAAGCAATTGCAGGAGCTTTTGGATAAGGGTTTTATTCGCCCGAGCGTCTCACCTTGGGGAGCACCAGTCTTGTTTGTCAAGAAGAAGGATGGTACTTTTCGGATGTGCATAGACTACCGACAGCTGAATAAAGTGACGATCAAGAACAAGTACCCCTTACCCAGGATCGATGAATTGTTTGACCAACTTCAGGGCGCAGCATATTTTTCGAAGATTGATTTGAGGTCTGGATATCACCAGTTGAGAGTCAAAGAAGATGACATTCCCAAGACTGCCTTCAGGACTCGTTATGGACATTATGAATTCCTCGTGATGCCTTTTGGACTAACCAACGCACCTGCAGCTTTTATGGCACTGATGAATCAGATCTTTGCTCCTTTCTTGGACCAATTCGTAGTTGTGTTTATTGATGATATACTGATCTATTCTAAGTCAGCAGAGGAGCATAGGGAGCATTTGAGAAAAGCCTTATCGTTGTTGAGAGAACATCGATTGTTTGCTAAGTTATCGAAGTGTGATTTTTGGCTTGAGCAGGTGGCATTTTTAGGTCATATCATTTCACGAGAGGGATTGGCAGTTGACCCATCTAAAGTAGAGGCAGTAGTGAATTGGCCTAGCCCCAAGACAGTGTCAGAGATTCGCAGTTTCCTTGGTCTAGCAGGTTACTATCGCCGATTTGTCCAGGACTTTGCTAAGATCTCTTCTCCTTTGACGAAGTTGACCAGGAAGAACGTACCATTTGATTGGACTGAGGAGTGTGAAGCCAGTTTTCAGACTTTGAAAGTGAAGTTGACTACAGTCCCAGTGTTAGCCTTGCCAGATGGTTGTGAAGGATTCGTGGTTTATTCAGATGCTTCTCGAGTTGGTCTAGGTTGTGTGTTGATGCAGCATGGGAAGGTTATTGCCTATGGATCGAGACAGTTGCGAGATCATGAGAAGAATTACGCCACCCATGATTTAGAATTGGCAGCCATCGTGTTTGCGTTGAAGCTGTGGAGACATTATCTATATGGTGTGCAGTTTGAGGTTCGTTCTGACCACCACAGTTTACAGTATTTATTCACACAGCAGGAGCTGAACATGAGACAGCGGAGATGGCTTGAGCTTATTAAGGATTATGACTTCCCGATCAAATATCAGCCAGGCAAGGGGAATGTGGTGGCAGATGCGCTCAGCAGGAAAGCAGAGTCAGTGCAGCTCTTGAGCAGTTTCCTCTTAGAGTTTCGTGGTCTCCCTGTTGAGGTTAAACTAGTGGATGAGTGCGTGATGTTGGCTAGTACGCTAGTGTTTCAGCCTGAGTTGATTCAGCAGATTAAGGACAAGCAGTTTGAAGATCTAACTTTGAAGCGCATTCGAGACCACATTGGAGACAGACCCGATTTCAGACTCGAGGATGGTATACTCTACTTTCGGAGTAGGTTGTGCGTGCCAGCAGTTGATGAGTTCAAGGAGAAGCTGATGAACGAAGCGCATTACGCTCGCTACGCGATGCATCCAGGCAGCACGAAGATGTTTCGGAATCTCAAGGATCGCTTCTGGTGGAACAACATGAAGAGAGAAGTAGCAGGGTTTGTTGCTCGCTGTTTGACATGTCAGAAGGTGAAGGCCGATCATCAGAGACCGCCAGGCTCGTTGCATCCTTTGCACATACCGCAGTGGAAGTGGGAAAACATCACCATGGACTTTGTTTCCGGGTTACCGCCGACGAGCAGGAAGAACAATGCCATTTGGGTGATCGTAGATCGATTGACGAAGTCAGCCCATTTCATTCCTTTTCGGAAGGGTATGACATTTTCAGAGATGGCTAGGAAGTTCGTGGAAGAGATCGTCAGGCTCCATGGTACCCCCGTGTCGATTGTATCCGATCGTGACAGCCGTTTTGTTTCCTCTTTCTGGAGAGCTTTCCAAGAGGCTTTGGGTACGAAGTTGAGTTTCAGCACGGCATACCACCCACAGACGGATGGGCAATCAGAGCGGACGATTCAGACTTTGGAAGACATGTTACGAGCCAGCGTGTTGAGCTACGAGAAAGAATGGGATCTTCACCTATCGTTGTGCGAGTTTGCCTACAACAACAGTTTCCACGAGAGCATTAGGATGGCACCATATGAAGCATTGTACGGGAAGAAGTGCAGGAGTCCAGTTTGTTGGGAAGAAGTTGGAACTCGAAGTTTTCACGGACCGATGATCATTGCCGAGACTACGGAGAAGGTACAGAAAGCAATTGAGAACTTGAAAGTTGCTCGGTCAAGACAGAAGAGTTATGCAGACACCCGCAGACGACCCTTAGAGTTTCAGGTTGGCGAGTGGGTTTTTCTGAAGGTCTCACCGATGAAGGGTACGATCCGTTTCGGCCAGAAAGGCAAGCTAGCTCCACGCTATGTCGGACCGTTCGAGATCAAGAGTCGGATTGGTGATTTAGCCTATCGATTAGAGCTTCCCGAGATGTTTGCAGGAGTGCACAACGTTTTCCACGTTTCGATGCTTCGGAAATATGTTCATGATCCCTCCCATGTCATTCGCTACGATGAGATTCAGATCCAGCCGAGTGCTGCCTACGTTGAGCGACCGCTCCGTATCGTGGGGACCCGAGAGCAGATACTCCGTACCAGGACAATTCGATGGGTCAAAGTGCTTTGGGAGCATCACAGTCCCGATGAGGCTACTTGGGAGTTAGAAGAGCAGATGACACGCCAGTACCCCGAGTTGTTTTCCCAGGTATGAGTGAGTTAGTGTTCATTCCGAGGACGGAATGATTCTCAAGTAGGGGAGGATGTAACACTCCGACCCAGCTTGACCCCGTTTAACGGTTAGTTAATCTTATTTTCGTTGCTAATTGTGTTTTGTTTGTGTTTTGTTTTCGTTACGGGTCATGGATAGGTAGTTGGGTTGAGTTTGACCTGGATTAAGTAGACCAAGCCTTTTTTCGTAATTTTAGCTTTTCTTAGACATGGTCAGTTTTGCATCATCTTGGTGTCAACACGTGTCTTTCGCTGAGCTCGTTAACTTTCGTAACTACGTCATTTGCAACCGAGGTCGTGTGATTCGAGTGGACCTTGATTTGACTCAAACTGAAATTAGCATTCTAGCTTGGACTTCTTTGTAATATGGACTATACCTTGAGCTTATATAACCCATTCCATCGATCAACTCACATTTCCTTCTCTCGTTTTCTCTCTTTCCCCTCACTGTGCACGTGGAGCTCAATTTTCTCTCCTTCGAATTCCTCTCCTCCATTGATCTAGAAGAAGATTCTTGCTTGTGAGGTGGGTAGGAAACCTTCCATTCTCTCTTCTCCTCCTCTAGTTCTTCTTCTTCTTCTTCTTCTTCTTCTTCTTGTTTCCAATTACATGGTGTCTGTGTTTTGTATTTCTTCCCAATGTTCATGCATGTATGTGGTTTTGCTTGTATTAGGTTGTGTTTGGATCCAAGGGCTACCATTGTGTAATTACATTCCAAATTGAGGCAAGTATAACCATAACATTGAGAACCCATGTTGGTATGCTTTGATTTTGGCTAACTCACATTGATGTGTGTGGAAAACATGTGTTTACAGCCCATTTGATACTTATTGGTTCAGTACTTGTGTATTCCCATTGATAGATTGCATTTCTGATGCATTTCCAGACATTCTGTACATGTTTCAGATTTCTGAATTCGTGCAGGTACGGCTAAGCCGTATAACACCTACGGCTCACAATCCAGAGAGGAGAAAAACCCAGTTTCCCTCTACGGCTAGGGCACGGCTAAGCCGTGGAATGCCCTACGGCTAAGCCGTAGCTCAGCCGTGGCCCAGCCGTAGAACAATACAGGGTGCAATTTCTGGAATAACTGAGAGTCAGCAAATGACAGACCTTCTACGGTTCAGCCACGGCTAAGCCGTAGACCACACACGGCTAAGCCGTATCACACACACGGCTAAGCCGTAACCACACATGAAGAATAAGGCTAGGTGTAAAGATAAGACCTATATGACCTTCATGATAGAATGTAGAGCACCTAGACTTGCCCAACGGAATGTGATACTACGCGTGAATGATCTCGAGGGCTGCGAATCATTCATGTTCGTTATCCGGATGTTAAGCACCTCCCCATGGGTGTTGGTTTAAGGGACTTCGTGCACCGCCCGATTCAAGGCAACACTAGACAACGGTGTATCGAATAACTTAAAACTACATCATCATGCACGGTTAGAAACACCGGATAATTAGATTAGAATTGGTTTGTAAACTTAAAATGATTCGATTCACATGATTTGTTGCATAACATATTGCATTCGACCATTGATCTCAACACTCTACATGATCACGTATGTTTCGTTATTTTCACATTTTGGTTTATTTACCCTGAGTATGCATGTATGATGTGTTCATTCACGGATCTGCACGTATGATAAGTTGTCACGATCTACTCAGGATTTTCATGATTGACTCCGTATGGTCAGGCACTACTTAGCCTCAGCCTTAGGATCCCGACGGGGTGAATTCGGTATAGTTTATATGGCCTGCTGCAGTATGGATTTTGTCTTGGGGAACCGGACCCCAGGAAACCGAGACCCATTGTACCCTGGCCCGGACAATGGTGTTCTTTGCATGTTACAAGATCCCTCTTTTGGGAGCACATGGTAATGTAGTAGCCACTAGTCATGTACACAGCATGTTATCCTTGATTCACACAGCATCTTTCTTTCTTGCATGATCGCCTAGTATACGAAAATGCTTTCTTTAATAACATGATGTTCTTTATTCTATTAGACACAGCGTGTGTTAACTTGCTATGGTTTATACTTTGCTGAATCTTCGTATTCACAGTTGTTTTGGTGTTGCAGGCCCAGATCCCCCTGCCGAACCCTCGCCGGTCGGCCAGGCTCCAGTTGAGACCCCCGGGGCCCCCTCAGGCCTAGAGGAGTGGATGTGATCACTCCACGGGAGAGCGTTCATGGCATGCATCCTTTTGGAGTCTTGTGTTGTGTGGATTTTCAGACTTGTATATGTCATGACATGTCACTATTGTCTATATCTTTTGTTCATTTTGTAAAACTTTCATATGTAATTATGTCAGTCCTTTCTTGTATTATCCTCTTCTTGCTTGTTAGTTTTATGTTTCTGATATTTACAGCTTCCGCATACTTGCTTGGCACGTGTGCTTGTTCCCTTGTGCGTGTGCATTTAGACCCGGTCTACGTGTACAGGCACGGGAGTACGTGTGTCATTAGGTTTGGCTTTTGCTAACCCCCGAACCCTGGGCTCGGGTTGTGACAAGATGTCAAGTCCCGAATTTTTATATTGGGTCATACCAGTTTGTCGGGTTTGAGTTGGGTTAAGAGGGTCAAATAGATCGGTTTAACACAATTGGGCCTGAGTTGATGGACCCTTTTTGCGCCAGAGGACTCTTTTTGTAATTTCTTAAAACCCACTAGAAAGCAGGAGGCCCTTCCTTGTAATTTAGAAAACCCCCCTCTCTTATATAAACTCTACTCTTAGGGTTTTCCCCATTCTTCCATCTTCTTCCTCTCTTCTGCAACCAAGTTCTAGAAGTTCTCCAGGGGAAAACCAAGGTTGGATCTTTTGCTCTTCAGATTTGCTTTTGGCTTCTAGATCCAGGCAAGTGGATAGCTATAAACAATGGCTTTTGATGACCTGCAATATTTATTAGTTACTTGTTGGATAACATGCCTTTTGTTGGACTCTTTTCGTTTAGGTGTAAATTTATGATTTTTCTTCCTTTTGATACCGGATTTGGATTAACAATTAGAGATTAGATTTCTTTTCTTCTTACACAAAATAAAAATCAGTATATATTCATATATTGAGTTTTTATTTTATATATATATTAAAAAAAAAAAAAGAGGCCGCGTGCGCGCTGCCCGCGCTGGCAGGCAGCGCTGCTGCCTGCGCTGCCCAGGCAGCACGTTGCTGCCTGGCCAGCGCAGGCAGGCAGCATGTGCTGCCTGCCAGCCAGGCAGCCTGGCTGCAGCCGGGCCAGCAGCGCCCGGCTCGGGATGCTGCTGGCCCAGCTGCGGCTGGGCCGGGTGTGCGGGTTTGGGCCAGCTCTGTTGGGCTGGCCCAGTTTAAATAAAAAAATACTTTTATATTTATATAAATAAAATGAATGAGAATTTTGGAATAGTGATTATAATATTTAGAGGGTTATAAATTTAGTTAAAGGACTAGTATACCAATAAAGATTTGATTTTATTAAATTAAGTTACGTTCATGTTATTAGAAATTTTGTTAGGGTTATTTATATATTTAATTGAGGATTATGTAATTTTGATTAATGTTTATTTAGATTGATTTAAAATTAACTAAGATGTATTTGGTAAATATTAAATCTTAATTAGATTGTATTTATAATTCTAATTTGGATTTCTAAATTGAGTTTGATTTCAAGCTAGGGTCCAAAATTTGTACCTTTTGTTTTGTATAAAATAATTAGGTGTATTTATACACAACAATGATATTAAGGAATTAATTATTTCTTTTCCCCCTTTGATCATAACTTGATTTAAATTTGGATTTGTAATTTAAACATCTTTTACCCAATTAGTAAAACATACTAAGCATACTTAATTGGATGAGATAAATCATGTCCTTTTTGGAAAACTTAGTTGGATGCTCACATGAGAATTAGATTAAGTGTTGAACGGGAATGTGAGGTTCGGGATGCACTACATGATAGGCACCAAAAGTAGTATAATGGCATCATGGACTCACATTCCCTTGTGATAGGGAGTTGGTTCTCATGTGTATATTTAAATAACTATGACTGTTAGGTGGTTTAGTGCTTACTCTTAGAAAAACTGGAATTGATACGTATACATAATACATTTTCGATTATAAAAGTTTACGTACCCAAATTGATAATGGTATGAATATTGTGATTAAGGGTGTCATATCATGATTCATTCTGCATCGATATATATATGCATTTGTAAATATATATATATATGTATATATATATATCTGACCGACTGCAGTTCGGAGGTGGACGTACGCCATCGGGTCAGCGTGTACTGTGGATTATAATACACAGCTGTGCCTTCTGTTATTATCTGCGGGAATACCCGATTCTGTTATTATCTGCGGGATTTACCCGTTTCTGTTATTATCTGCGGGATTTACCCGTTTCTGTTATTATCTGCGGGATTACCCGTTTCTGTTATCTGTATGCGGGATTACCCGTTTCTGTATATTTATCCGCGGGAATACCGTTTCTGTGCATTCATGCCATTGGGATTTGCATTTGAGATATTTTTGGCCATAATGAATACTTCTGTTTAATTCAGTTGATTAATCCATTGCTTGCAGTTTACTCTCTTGGCAGATAACGTCAATCTGACCCACTACTTTTGGTGTCTAGGTTCCGTTACAGGGGCCGAACCAGAGGGTCAGGCTACGCAGGAAATTCCGCTAGGTGGTGGAGTTGTTGAGTGGCGTACTGGTGAAATCATCTGAAGTGTCCTAGTGCGGTGCAGAGTTCGAAAACTTTAGGTTATGTAATAAGGCTATTTTTAGGCCATTAGTTTATTTAATTAAATTTATTTGTTTTGAAATTACAACTTTAATTGTTATGCTTCGAAGCACTTGACCTTGATTTTATTATTAATGAGATTTGTTACATGGTTGTTATGTGATATCCGTCTGCGATGAGTATGGATTTTTGTTCCGCGTGTGACTATGGTTGCTTGATCACCAAGCATAGCCTCACGAAGGACTTCGATCCACCCGGAATTGGGGCTCGTATTGATTATGTTAAAAAAATTTTAATTAGCCCCAATTCTCACACCCCTGGAACCGGGTTTGGATCCGGCCCAATTTTGGGGGCGTGACAATGACATACACTGCAGAAAAACTCTTGTTTGTCCAATCATAATGCTGCGGCAGTCCTAATGGACCTAATCCAGTTCTGCTTTTCAATATTTAATGGTCTAATAATTAAAAAAAAAATTTTTTTATGGCCGAGGAGACCACCTCTTTTGGCGAGTTGATCTATAATGATGCATTTTAGCTATCCTGGACTGCATAGTAGTTTAGGGTTAGAAATAAATTGTCCGGTGATCTAGATGACTGATCTGATGGACCTCATTGCAAAAGTGGCCCTCCTGAATAAGATACGGTATTGGAATATCCTAACCCTTTCATCTTTGGCCTATGGTCAATTGAATTATAGACCATAGCTGTGCTTTGTTCCGCACCGTATATTTGCTGGCCCTAGTTTGAAGGGCTAGGATGAAAAGGATTGGTCTGGTAACCGAATTAGACCAATGAGCTAGATCACCAAATCAGGGGCTCACACGTTCTGGATTTTCAGGGATCCCTTCATCAGTCTTTTGGATCAGATGGGCTTATGAATTCTAGAATCAGTAAGCAAATATGGGTATTTGGTACACATAATTGCAGTCCCAGAATTCATTTCTTCTTTCTCGTATGACAATGTCTAACCTCACTTGATGGCCAAGAACAAGTCCTAGCTAGGTTCATGGAAAACATGGATATTTCAAACGAAAAATCTAAATACATCTTGCCTCTAATCAATTCCTTGTCAACGGTTCAAAAGCGACCATTTCAATTTCTAAACTTCAATTATGTCATAGGCTTGTACTTCGCTACTCCTGGCCCCACCCGAAGGTGGCCACATCTCACACCATGGAATGTGTGCAAGATCACACGCATCCATCAATTTACAAAAGCACTGATGTTACATACAATGTGAGCGGCCATTGTAGTATAACTATTGGGCCCTACTCAGAAATAGGATTGGGAGATTCCCCGGAAACCTCGCAGATTCAGTCTCAGACATACTGTTCTGTTATTCTTCTAGTGTTGCCATGGGGTTTGGATATCTCAATGGTTCCCACTTGATAAACTGCCAGATAAGAATTGTGTAATATGATGGAAGTGAAATTGTACTAGTACTTAAAAATTCACCCGGGTGACTGAAAGGGCATTGAATCAAGTGACTCTAGAGAGGCAGTTTTGTGGAAGACTCAAGAAATTTCTATGCAAGTTGATGATGGACGAAGGATAAAAAGGGTCAGTTAAAGAAGACATAGCTGAAGGAGGAATGATGAATAAGAAGTACAACATATCAATGGATTTGGCTCAGGATAATTTGAAATGGAGAAACAGGATTTATGAAGCTCACCCCACCAAAGTTGGGACAAGTTAAAGCTTTGATGATGATGACTAAGTTTAACTAGGACAAATCCATGCACTTTGAGCCAAGCCAGTTCGACCAAGTTTGTGGCAGTTGGGACAAGTTTGTGAACTATGATTGGTTTCTACCATTCGTCTACTCTCTGTTATTATCTCTGCGATAAAGATGACATCAATGTTACAATTCTAATGTGACAAACTGTTTCATTGCAGACATAATCTAGCCCATAATGAAAACGCTAGGCAGCAGGGATATACAATGTTGGCCGAAAGTTTAGATATTTCAATTATGATGAGAATGAATTTGTGATAACCATGCAGTTCTTAAAACTCTGGCTCAAAGGGCATCAGTTGAGTTAACTCGAGGAGAAATATTAGACTGAGTTTGAGATAAAGTTGTCAAACACATGTGACTCTTTTCTTATAGCCGGGTCAATTCAGCTAAGTCAGGACAAGCTGAGTTTGTGAACTAAGAACAACCTTTGCTTTTCTCCTCTCTGTGCTTCTTCTCCTGTTCTACAGGACAATGTCAACCTTTCAGTTTTAATAAGACAAAAGCGTATATAATTACAGACTGCGTCTAACCTTTAAGCGAAGGTATCCGTAAACGGGAATATAAAAGAATATAAGATGGTTGTATTTTGTAAGCAATGGCATTGTCACAATCCACGAACTGACCTGTTGAGTCGACATTAATGGTCTTGAAGACTAAATCCAAAACTGACCTGGTAATATTCTCTTGTGCAATTAGATAATGAGACCATTTCAAACAACTTCACTCCTCCCTCTATTTATATGCCTTCTCTCTGCTCTTCCTTCTCATCCACCCAAAACTTCAAGAATCCAGTCACCATTTCCCTGAGATCTTCACATCCTGATCTTCTATATATTGAAAGAAATGAAAATGGCAGCTCACATGCTCCTACTCGTTCTCCTTTCCTTGACTTCAATTCTTAGTCATGCATCTGATCCCAGTCCCCTGCAGGATATTTGTGTCGCCGACCTTAAATCACGTGGTACGTTGTCTAGTCTTCAATGTAGTTAGCTTTCCCTTCTTGAATTAACTATATGCAAGCATATTTTTTTGCAAAATTCAATACTTCTGCTCGGACTAATATCTTATGGTTACATTTATCTTGCAGTGTTTGTGAATGGGCGCGTTTGCAAGGACCCAAAGCTAGCCGAGGCAGATGATTTCTTCTATGAGGGCCTAGACAAACGAGGCAACACATCGAACAATGTTGGGTCCAAAGTGACCCCAGTGTTTGTAAACGAGATAGCTGGACTCAACACCCTCGGCATCTCCTTGGCTCGCATAGACTTTGCGCCTTACGGAGAGAACCCTCCTCACACGCACCCACGTGCCACAGAGATACTTACGGTCCTCGAAGGGAAGCTCTACGTCGGCTTTGTGCTCTCCAACCAGAACAATAATACCCTCATAAGCAAGATCCTCAACAAGGGTGATGTGTTTGTCTTCCCAATAGGCCTCATTCACTTCCAAGCCAATATTGGCAAGACACCTGCTGTAGCCATTGCCGCTCTCAGCAGTCAGAACCCAGGTGTTATCACCATAGCTAACTCTGTTTTTGGATCGAAGCCGCCCATCTCCGACAAGGTATTGGCCAAGGCCTTCCAAGTGGACAAGAAAGTAATTGATTACCTCCAGGCCCAATTCTGGGTGGACCCCTAAGTCGCTAATAGAAAAAACTGCCCCTAGAAACAACTCATTATTCTTCCAACTTTAATTTTTTAGAATCTGTTTAAATAAGCAAAGTCATTTTGCTCACATATTCTTCTAGCACAATGTATTAGTTAGTTTGCATTTATAATAAGCTTGTATTGAGAATCAGATATCATTTGTAATTGTCTTTTTCGTTTGGGAAAATAGAAGATTTTGATATAAGTGGAAGAATGAGAATTCTAAGAAAAATTGATGAATTGATTGATGTGGTGAAACTTCATAATATATAAATTTCAAGACGTCCCATTATTCAAGAAGTGAGTTTCTATGATGGCTACATCTATTTGACTGGAAAACTGATTGACAATTTTTACGGTCCAAATTCAAGTATCTTTCAACATGCTTTCTCTGGATGTACGGGATTAAATCATGCATAGTGTGTTTTATTCGCCTGCCAAAGATCGACTAACTTAATGATAAAAAGCATCTATAGAATCCTTTTCGAAGCTTCAGAAGACTCTTTCTATTTTTTATGCAGTTAATCCGTTGGAGTGTATCTCTTTGATCAAAGTGAAGTTCGGGGCTAATATAATAATTAAGAGAGACCCTTCTCAATTATCCATTGGTACATGTGAGTCCAACCCTACTAAGAAAGCATTAAGCACCTCTAGTTTCTCATTATTCCCCCTTTTGCTCCTCTTATAATTTCCAGGAGAGCACATGTGTTTAGGAGAAAATGACAATGGGAAACTCCATAGGTGAAGAAATAAGGAGAAAACAAGTAGATAACCCCTATATTTCTCTTCTAGTGACCTCCAGTACTGTATGTAAATTTGAAAAGGAGAAAACCATCTTTGAAAAAAATACTTTATATATACTTTATATAGGAGAAAATAAAAATCACACAGTTAGATATCAATTTTTATTAATAAAATGATTAACTTCGCTAGAGAAAAAGGGTGTTTTCTCCACCTTCTTACAAGGGTCGCTCTACACCCAAGTGGGTTCTAGGTGAATGAAGCTGTGCGGATAAGAAATGTGTGGGTCAACCATGGATGACCAAGTCATATGAGATTTCTCATATTGATGGGATACTTCTCAATGCATATAATTTATTTGGCTCATGGAAAGTTCTAATCTTTCTAGGATTCTTATTTGGTATAAATTGGAGGGGTTTTCTAAAACTACTGATAGAAGTATTTCGTGAAAAGAAGGGAGTAGTTAGAGCACAAATGTTCTCCTACAAGTAACGCTATATGCACTCTAGCTCCATAGGGCCCACTTGGTCACACTTTTGATCGGTGCAACCCCATTCATCCTCTCATTATTTGGCACTAAGCCTAATTTCACCCTCATATCCACTGTTGGATTGAATCTTTTAAGGGAATCTGCAGTTAAAATTTAAATAACACTAAACCTTGTGGCTATTAAATAAGGGTCGGGATGATTTCACGGATGTGAATTTTCTAATGACCCTCATCCATGATGAGACCTTTTTTTTATCCCTCTTCCCCTAATAGAGTAATATGTAGGCATCTCAGTGGGCCCAACAAGTTTGGATTATACATGTGAGGTATGCAATCTACTCATACGAGAACATTCCCCTTACTTAGAGAGATCTTTTATATAAGAATAAGGGGTTTAGCCTAACAAAAACAATTGATGATTTAGATCTTGCATTTGGGACCCATGAAAAAAAATCTCAATTTTTTTTTATTTTGCAAATGTTTTAAAATGTATAACGCTTCAAAGGCTAGAATTAAATCCCATAGCCGTGTTTCACCTCCTAAATATATCCACGAGCATGTATCATGATTTATCATCCCAGAATCTAAATCTTCCACGGTCGATTCTTCTTGCTTGAGCACATCTTGTGCTTCATCTTCAAGCATTTCAAGGATCTGATGATACCACACCATCATCAGCATAAATGATTGATGTTAGTGCATACTCACAAGTTTCACACACCCCCCCCCCCCCCACCACCCCCCCCCCCCCCCCCCCCGCTCTTTGGCTTCCCCTTGCCTCGAGTCTTCTGCGGCTGAATTTTCCTCAATGACTACCATTTTCACTTTACAATCATTTGGAATGTATCATGCATTACCACATTCATAACACACCATGTCCATTATGGATTTTGGCTTCAAAGCAAATTTTATGGCATATAAGTCCCATGCTTCCTTTGGAGTCTCTACATTGAGGATATACTAAAGCATGTGATCATCTATCGAAACCTAGATTGCAATTATAGAGCACGTGCTCCTATCACGATACACTGTTTCTTTGCGGATGCCTCTTCTGGTGGTGTGGTCTCTGCTGCACACATTATCTTCAAGAACACGTTAATCATCAAGTGAGACTCCAACTGTTTTCTCCAAACATTGTAGCGGGACTTGCTATGAAGTATCACTGTAAAAAAGAGAAAAAAAAATTGGTGCATAATCCATCAGTGTTCATCTAGGCTGATTTGCCTCAATGCCCTATACCACCGTGTACATCTCGTCACCACGTGCGCGCTGGATCAAACGGATCTGAAATCCGAGTTCGGATGGCACCAATATCGCGGAAACAAATTCTGCTTATTGATCTGGTCAAACCCACTGTTTGACTGCACTGCTAATGTCATGCTAACTACTGCTTGCTTCTGGGTTTCTCTAAAAAACTGGATCGGGTCCACCTGACCCGAATCTGACCTGGTAAAGAACCAAGCCCAGACCAAAGCACTCCTTCCTCTTCGAATCTACCCACAGATGAACATCTCTGCAGCAGCCACAGACCACAGCCGTCGGATCTGCTGTTTCTGCAAACAAGGAGACCGAGCCCGAGCCTCCTTCTTCTTTTCTTTTGCTCCAACGCAAACAAAACTGTGAACGTTACTTGAATTTGACGTGGGATTATCCTGGTGCAATCCCAGGGCTTGTAATTTGTATCTAGACAGGATTTGCTCTAATTTTATGGGAAAATATTAAAAAATTTCTTCTAATTTTAAAAAGTTCTTGATGAATCAATATTCATAAATGATAACTAGTGAAACATTTATTAGCAGGTCTCTTTATTGATGTTCATCATAGTAGCCATTACCCAAAAAGCCTTAACAAATATGTGGGTATTTTGCCCCTGTCCGAACGCAGGGATCTTGGGGACTCATTCAAATTGAACCATAAAATTAAGGTGGCTCTAGAAGTTGTAGACTTGTTCTGATGGAATCCACTTCGATCAAGGCAAATTAGGCATTTACTTACTCATAAAGCCTCTAGGTTTGCGAATATTTCTAAGCATAATTACCAAGGGTTTTTTTTTTTTAATGGGATCTATTAAGAACAGAACAAGAAGCAAAGAAAGTAGAAACAGATCCAACAAAGGGAACACCACCAACAAAATGCTTGCAAAGTTGTGTCTAAGTCAGATACCGATTCATTAGAAACATACCATTAACTAAAACAATGAGAGTTTTTAATAAGTCAATGAATACGGCAAGATCTTTGGGAGCTAGGATTTGCTTGGGTAAAAATCTAATACTCGCTCAGGTAGCTTGATAGGGACGATGGGAATACAAAAAATCAACCCCATCAAATTACCTTAGCCCTTGATTTAACGGCCTTGAAGTGTAATGGCATATTAACCATTGATTTTCTTGATATTTATTCCAACGGTAAATGATGGTTTCATGAGTGTAACTTTGGGTATGATGCCACATAACGGGATAAAAAGACTATCAAAGAAATATGGTCCCAAGTGTCCTCCGTTGTGCCATATTGTCCTTGCAATTGCTCTAGGAGAACATTCCCCTACTAGTATTTTAGTCATTTTGCAAAAAGAAAAAAAGAAAAAAAAAAAACTTTTCCCGTCAATAGTGCATTATCACAATTTGGAGAATTCGAAAATGCAAAATTCAAGGGATGGTAGAAGGCTTTAAAATAAGTCGTATAAAAACATAAATGTGGAATGCAACTTCAATGAATACTTACAAAGAGCTGGGACTACTAAGAGAATTCACGCACACGAGATACAACAAAGGGATTCTTTTTGTTAACGCAGCTCGTTAATTAGTACATATATGGAAATTGATAAAGAAGTCAAACACAAGATAAACGTGGGATGGTTGAAGTGGAAACTTGCTTTTGGAGTGCCTTGTCCCCGACAAATGCTAAGAAGATTGAGAAAAAAATTTTACATGACAATGATTAAACCAACTATGACTTACGGGGCAGAATGTTAGCCAACTAGGGAGCAATATGTGCATAAAATGGATGTAGCATAGATGAAAACGTTGAAGTGGATGTGTGGTAAAACAAACAAAGATAAATTAGAACTGGATCCTTTCGAGAGCATTTAGGGTAGCATCAATAGGGGATACGATTAGATAAAGCAATTTGAGATGGTTTGTGCATGTTGAACATAGTATGACAGCACAGCTCATAAGGAGAAGTTTGGATATACAGGTTGATGGCCACCAAAGAAAAACGAATAGGCTGAAGAAGACGTGGATGGTTGTATTAATATTAGATTTGAAAAAGTTTAATTTACCTAAGAATTTGGGTTGCGATAGATTTGAATTCCCTTCCAAAGATTGTAGCCTGGAGTCCACTGATGGCATAGTACAGATTGATTCTAATGTGACAACTTAGTGAGGTAGATAAAATGATTTAGTGAGGAAGAGAAAATGATCACACTGTTTAATTTATGACCATTGGAATAAGTGTTAGAAGAAAAATAGTATAACTTGCCTCAGAATTTGGGTTGCGAAAAATTTGAATTCCCTGCCAAAGACTGTAGTCTAGGGTCCACTGATGGGAAAGTATAGATTGGTTCCAATGTGACAACTTAGTGAGGCAAATAAAATGATCACACTATTTAATTTATGACTATCGAAATAAGTGTCAGAAGAAAAACAATTTAACTTATCTAAGAATTTGGGTTGCGATAGATTTGAATTCCCTTCCAAAGACTGTATTCTGGAGTCCACTGATGGCATGATATAGATTGATTCCAATGTGATAACTTAGCGTGGCAGATAAAAATGATTTAGTCAGGCAGATAAAATGATCACATCATTTAATTTATGACCATTGAAATAAGTGTTCGAAGAAAATAGATCAATAGATGAAATTAGATGATTGAAGTTTCTTCATCAGATTATTGCCGTCTGTCCTCTATCCACAATTTGACCGAAGTTTGGGTGGTTTAATCTGATATGCATACACGATTGCACTATGCCTCGCTCTTATTGTACAACTTAGAATCGAATCATCAAGCAGTCTTATCTTCATATGCATATCATAGATCTTAGGAGTAATCACGAAAATGATTGCATGTGCTCGACTTAAGAATGACTATTCCCGCCCTCAAAATGGAATGGATTGTGAAAATATTCGTTTGCTTTATATTTCACCATAATTTGATGAAAATATTTTGGGAGCTTGCTTTGTTTCACCTTAATCTTATGAAAAGTTCTCGAGGGTGAAGAGAGATGACGAATTAATTGTGGCTATGGTCATCCATTGCATCCAATTTTGAGTTTGGGAGTAGTCAATCTTTGGTCAGGCAACAATGACTGTATGTGCCAGACCACAATATTTTGCATGAGGTCGTTTTGGTTGCTGCGGTTGCAATCTTTGGAGGGTGGTTCCTTTTGGATGGTCCATTTGGAATGAAAGGAATGGAGGATTTTTCAGGGTGCCACTCTATCTTCAGCAGAGCTAGTTTCTTTTATCACTTTTAAGGATCGCAAAATGGGTTTTCATTAAAAATGAGTTCTCTAATTTTTGTCTTAACCATATCCTTGTTAATTGGTAATTTTGTATTGAGTGTGGAACAATTAAGGTTAAGAAATTCATTCTTAGTCTCCTCCCCCATTAGGCGTGTTTAAGTTCAACGTCAATGGTACTACGAGGGTGAGGTTCGGTGATGCTGGTATTGGGAGTGTGTTGGAAAATGGCATTTTAAGCTTTTCAAGCATGTGGCAGTTTGTGATTCTAATGAAACAGATGGGTTAGCTATTTGGAAGCTCTCTTTGGTGCTTTTCGAGATGTTACTATGGTGCTCTTATTGCGGAAAGTGATTCTTCCGATGTGGTCATCACTTGGGCTACTAATTGGAAAGCTTCATTTGTCGTAACATTGGAGCTAAGAGGAGGTCACCTTGGGAGGATTTTATTATGTAGTTGTGTTGTGAGGGGGTATGGTGCTCTTGTACCTTAATGCTCCCTCCTTTTTTCTCTCTCTCTCTCTCTCTTTGTGTTCTCTTCTTCTTTTTCTTTTGCTTTCTCTCTATGTAATCTCTTACTCAAAGATTCTATTACCATTTTAAAAAAGAAAAACATTTCACCTTGATCTTTATTACCTCAAATAGGGAAAGGAAAAGAGCCAATTGAGAAAAAAAAATAGCACATTGGAGATGTTGAGAATCTTCTCAAGACAAACATCATTTATTATAATCCAGTAAAAGATTCAAACAGACACGGAGAAATTTATTTTTGTTTAAATAGCACCAAACAATTAAGCAGAGACTGCTTATTAAGGGTCCACCCAAAACTGGGCCTGGAGATAATCAATTACTTTCTTGTCCACTTGGAAGGCCTTGGCTAGAATATCATCGGAGATGGGTGGCTTTGATCCAAACACAGAGTTGGCAATGGTGATCACACCAGCGTTCTGACTGCTGAGAGCAGCAATGGCTACTGCAGGCGTGTGGCCAATATTGGCTTGGAAGTGAATGAGGCCTATTGGGAAGACAAACACATCTCCCTTGTTGAGGACCTTGCTTATCAGGGTATTATTGTTTTGGTTGGAGAGCACAAAGCCGACGTAGAGCGTCCCTTCGAGGACCGTCAGAATCTCCGTACCACGTGGATGCGTGTGAGGGGGGTTCTGCCCATTAGGTGCATAGTCTATGCGAACCAAGGAGATGCCAAGAGTGTTGAGTCCGGGTATCTGGTCTACATTCACTGTGGTCACATTGGACCCAACCTTGTTCGCTGTGTTGCCCGGTTTGTCTAGGCCTTCGAAGAAGAAATCACCTGCAGTGACCTTCTTAATGTCCTTGCAAACGAATCCATTCACCAACACTGCAAAATCAAATTGAAACCATTATATCATATCCAAGCAGAAGTACTAATTGTACATTTGTGGAAACACTTTAGCCCGACTAAGATAAACACAAAGCAAGTGAAGTGTACCATCAGATTTATCATCGGCGACACAGATATCCTGCAAAGGACTGGGATCGTAGGCAAAAACAAGAGAGGAAGTGATGGAAAAGAGGACAACTACAAGGATGTGTGCAACCATCTTCATTATCTTCTAGTATAGATGGGAGATGAAGTGCTCTGAGGATGAGAATTAAGCATAGAGAAGACCCCATATATACAGGGAGATGCGCGGTAAGTGGGACATGCTTGTATATTGAAATGGTCTTGTTTTTTAATGTAGAGTGGGACATGGCCGTTTAGTGAAATGGTCTTGTTTTTCAATGTAGAGGAAGTCTGCAATGTCAATTTATTGTTGGAGCCACCTTCGTCATTTGAACTGCTACAGCCAGCATCCATTTTACTATTGCTATTCTTCGCATTATTAAACCATGGGAGACAAAAGTCCATATACATATCCAACTAACTATTATTGTATAAACCGTTGAAGCGATTTTAGTTGTCATTGGATGGTCGTTGTAGCTGCTCCTTATGAAATGTTGAAAGTACGGATGGGAGACAGTACAGTCCGTCTCCTTAATAAGCCATAAATCCTAGGTGATGACATACACTGCAGAAAAACTCTTGTTTGTCCAATCATAATGCTGCAGCAGTCCTAATGGACCTAATCCAGTTCTGCTTTTCAATATTTAATGGTCTAATAATTAAAAAAAAAATTTTTTTATGGCCGAGGAGACCACCTCTTTTGGCGAGTTGATCTATAATGATGCATTTTAGCTATCCTGGACTGCATAGTAGTTTAGGGTTAGAAATAAATTGTCCGGTGATCTAGATGACTGATCTGATGGACCTCATTGCAAAAGTGGCCCTCCTGAATAAGATACGGTATTGGAATATCCTAACCCTTTCATCTTTGGCCTATGGTCAATTGAATTATAGACCATAGCTGTGCTTTGTTCTGCACCGTATATTTGCTGGCCCTAGTTTGAAGGGCTAGGATGAAAAGGATTGGTCTGGTAACCGAATTAGACCAATGAGCTAGATCACCAAATCAGGGGCTCACACGTTCTGGATTTTCAGGGATCCCTTCATCAGTCTTTTGGATCAGATGGGCTTATGAATTCTAGAATCAGTAAGCAAATATGGGTATTTGGTACACATAATTGCAGTCCCAGAATTCATTTCTTCTTTCTCGTATGACAATGTCTAACCTCACTTGATGGCCAAGAACAAGTCCTAGCTAGGTTCATGGAAAACATGGATATTTCAAACGAAAAATCTAAATACATCTTGCCTCTAATCAATTCCTTGTCAACGGTTCAAAAGCGACCATTTCAATTTCTAAACTTCAATTATGTCATAGGCTTGTACTTCGCTACTCCTGGCCCCACCCGAAGGTGGCCACATCTCACACCATGGAATGTGTGCAAGATCACACGCATCCATCAATTTACAAAAGCACTGATGTTACATACAATGTGAGCGGCCATTGTAGTATAACTATTGGGCCCTACTCAGAAATAGGATTGGGAGATTCCCCGGAAACCTCGCAGATTCAGTCTCAGACATACTGTTCTGTTATTCTTCTAGTGTTGCCATGGGGTTTGGATATCTCAATGGTTCCCACCTGATAAACTGCCAGATAAGAATTGTGTAATATGATGGAAGTGAAATTGTACTAGTACTTAAAAATTCACCCGGGTGACTGAAAGGGCATTGAATCAAGTGACTCTAGAGAGGCAGTTTTGTGGAAGACTCAAGAAATTTCTATGCAAGTTGATGATGGACGAAGGATAAAAAGGGTCAGTTAAAGAAGACATAGCTGAAGGAGGAATGATGAATAAGAAGTACAACATATCAATGGATTTGGCTCAGGATAATTTGAAATGGAGAAACAGGATTTATGAAGCTCACCCCACCAAAGTTGGGACAAGTTAAAGCTTTGATGATGATGACTAAGTTTAACTAGGACAAATCCATGCACTTTGAGCCAAGCCAGTTCGACCAAGTTTGTGGCAGTTGGGACAAGTTTGTGAACTATGATTGGTTTCTACCATTCGTCTACTCTCTGTTATTATCTCTGCGATAAAGATAACATCAATGTTACAATTCTAATGTGACAAACTGTTTCATTGCAGACATAATCTAGCCCATAATGAAAACGCTAGGCAGCAGGGATATACAATGTTGGCCGAAAGCTTAGATATTTCAATTATGATGAGAATGAATTTGTAATAACCATGCAGTTCTTAAAACTCTGGCTCAAAGGGCATCAGTTGAGTTAACTCGAGGAGAAATATTAGACTGGGTTTGAGATAAAGTTGTCAAACACATGTGACTCTTTTCTTATAGCCGGATCAATTCAGCTAAGTCAGGACAAGCTGAGTTTGTGAACTAAGAACAACCTTTGCTTTTCTCCTCTCTGTGCTTCTTCTCCTGTTCTACAGGACAATGTCAACCTTTCAGTTTTAATAAGACAAAAGCGTATATAATTACAGACTGCGTCTAACCTGTAAGTGCAAGTATACGTAAACGGGAATATAAAAGAATATAAGATGGTTGTATTTTGTAAGCAATGGCATTGTCACAATCCACGAACTGACCTGTTGAGTCGACATTAATGGTCTTGAAGACTAAATCCAAAACTGACCTGGTAATATTCTCTTGTGCAATTAGATAATGAGACCATTTCAAACAACTTCACTCCTCCCTCTATTTATATGCCTTCTCTCTGCTCTTCCTTCTCATCCACCCAAAACTTCAAGAATCCAGTCACCATTTCCCTGAGATCTTCACATCCTGATCTTCTATATATTGAAAGAAATGAAAATGGCAGCTCACATGCTCCTACTCGTTCTCCTTTCCTTGACTTCAATTCTTAGCCATGCATCTGATCCCAGTCCCCTGCAGGATATTTGTGTCGCCGACCTTAAATCACGTGGTACGTTGTCTAGTCTTCAATGTAGTTAGCTTTCCCTTCTTGAATTAACTATATGCAAGCATATTTTTTTGCAAAATTCAATACTTCTGCTCGGACTAGTATCTTATGGTTACATTTATCTTGCAGTGTTTGTGAATGGGCGCGTTTGCAAGGACCCAAAGCTAGCCGAGGCAGATGATTTCTTCTATGAGGGCCTAGACAAACGAGGCAACACGTCGAACAATGTTGGGTCCAAAGTGACCCCAGTGTTTGTAAACGAGATAGCTGGACTCAACACCCTCGGCATCTCCTTGGCTCGCATAGACTTTGCGCCTTACGGAGAGAACCCTCCTCACACGCACCCACGTGCCACAGAGATACTTACGGTCCTCGAAGGGAAGCTCTACGTCGGCTTTGTGCTCTCCAACCAGAACAATAATACCCTCATAAGCAAGATCCTCAACAAGGGTGATGTGTTTGTCTTCCCAATAGGCCTCATTCACTTCCAAGCCAATATTGGCAAGACACCTGCTGTAGCCATTGCCGCTCTCAGCAGTCAGAACCCAGGTGTTATCACCATAGCTAACTCTGTTTTTGGATCGAAGCCGCCCATCTCCGACAAGGTATTGGCCAAGGCCTTCCAAGTGGACAAGAAAGTAATTGATTACCTCCAGGCCCAATTCTGGGTGGACCCCTAAGTCGCTAATAGAAAAAACTGCCCCTAGAAACAACTCATTATTCTTCCAACTTTAATTTTTTAGAATCTGTTTAAATAAGCAAAGTCATTTTGCTCACATATTCTTCTAGCACAATGTATTAGTTAGTTTGCATTTATAATAAGCTTGTATTGAGAATCAGATATCATTTGTAATTGTCTTTTTCGTTTGGGAAAATAGAAGATTTTGATATAAGTGGAAGAATGAGAATTCTAAGAAAAATTGATGAATTGATTGATGTGGTGAAACTTCATAATATATAAATTTCAAGACGTCCCATTATTCAAGAAGTGAGTTTCTATGATGGCTACATCTATTTGACTGGAAAACTGATTGACAATTTTTACGGTCCAAATTCAAGTATCTTTCAACATGCTTTCTCTGGATGTACGGGATTAAATCATGCATAGTGTGTTTTATTCGCCTGCCAAAGATCGACTAACTTAATGATAAAAAGCATCTATAGAATCCTTTTCGAAGCTTCAGAAGACTCTTTCTATTTTTTATGCAGTTAATCCGTTGGAGTGTATCTCTTTGATCAAAGTGAAGTTCGGGGCTAATATAATAATTAAGAGAGACCCTTCTCAATTATCCATTGGTACATGTGAGTCCAACCCTACTAAGAAAGCATTAAGCACCTCTAGTTTCTCATTATTCCCCCTTTTGCTCCTCTTATAATTTCCAGGAGAGCACATGTGTTTAGGAGAAAATGACAATGGGAAACTCCATAGGTGAAGAAATTAGGAGAAAACAGGTAGATAACCGCTATATTTCTCTTGTAGTGACCTCCAGTACTGTATGTAAATTTGAAAAGGAGAAAACCATCTTTGAAAAAAATACTTTATATATACTTTATATAGGAGAAAATAAAAATCACACAGTTAGATATCAATTTTTATTAATAAAATGATTAACTTCGCTAGAGAAAAAGAGTGTTTTCTCCACCTTCTTGCAAGGGTCGCTCTACACCCAAGTGGGTTCTAGGTGAATGAAGCTGTGCGGATAAGAAATGTGTGGGTCAACCATGGATGACCAAGTCATATGAGATTTCTCACATTGATGGGATACTTCTCAATGCATATAATTTATTTGGCTCATGGAAAGTTCTAATCTTTCTAGGATTCTTATTTGGTATAAATTAGAAGGAAAACATCTAATAGAAGTATTTCGTAAAAAGAAGGGAATAGTTAGAGCACGAATGTTCTCCTACAACTAACACTATATGCACTCTAGCTTCATAGGGCCCACTTGGTCACACTTTTGATCATGCAACCCCTTTTCATCCTCTCATGATTTGGCACCAAGTCTAATTTCACCCTCATATCCACTCTCATAAGTCTAATATTTTCAACTCCGCCAGTTTTGCTGCCGGTCCCAAGCCCGGGTAAAGGAGAAGGGTTGCGTTAGTAAGTGACAGCCAGCGTAAAACTTTGTCATAACCCAAACATGAATTCTGAACAAATGATATTTCACGATAAGGCTAGGGCGTTCCCCGCTTTAAGCGATGCATTTCAGCATCGCCCGGCTGCAGTGAAAAGTGTGCAAGGGCTACCGCATGACTTTGGGCTAATGCGGTTAAAGAAGTTAGTCCATGAGAAGAAGAGGAGGAATAGGAAAATTAGACTTGCTACTTGGAATATAGGAACCTTGACTGGTAAGAGCATGGAGTTGGTTGAGGTAATGAAAAGAAGAAGAATTAGTGTAGCTTGTATACAGGAGACAAGGTGGAAATGGAATAAAGCTAAGGAGCTCATGGATGGGTATAAGCTTTTCTATGCAGGAAAGAGTAATACAAGAAATGGAGTGGGTATAATTATAGAGAAGGATTTAAAAGAGAAAATTGTGGGGGTAAAGAGGTTTGGTGATAGAATTATAGCAATTAAACTAGTACTAGAGGAAGACATAATTCATATCATTGGTGCATATGCTCCCCAAGTAGGACTAGAAGAAAGTGTGAAACGACAATTTTGAGAGGAGATGGATGATTTAATGCGAGAAATCCCAAATAGTGATAAAATTTTCCTTGGAGGGGATTTAAACGGGCATATAGGAAGAGATAATAGAGGATATGAGAGAGTACATGGAGGGCATGGATTTGGAGAAAAGAATAAATTCGGAAACACTATATTGGACTTTGCAGTGGCATTTGATCTTATAGTAACAAATACTTACTTTAAGAAAAGAGATAAGCATTTAATTACATATAAAAGTGGGAGTAATAGGAGTCAGATAGACTTTTTTCTAGTTAGAAAACAGGACCGATTGGCTTGTAAAGATTGTAAGATTATCCCAGGAGAGAGTTTGACTACGCAACATAGGCTTGGAGTTTTAGATATTTGCATTAGAAGTAAAAAGAGAGCAGTAGTAAACAAAATGGACCCTAAAACAAGGTGGAGAGATTTGATGGGGGAAAGAGGAAATATATTTAAGGACAAAATAATTGAGAAAGGAGAATGGAATATTGAAGGAGAAACTACAGTAATGTGGAATCAAATGGCTAGTTGCATTAGGAATGTTGCAAAGGAGGTACTTGGAGAATCAAAAGGGAAGAGACATATTAATAAAGAAACATGGTGGTGGAATATGGAGGTTCAGGAAGTTATTCGACAAAAAAAACATTGCTACAAAGTTTGACAGGGGACTAAGAGTATAGAAAATTTTGAGTTGTATAAGAAGGCAAAGAAAGAAGTTAAGAAAGTAGTAAGTAGCGCAAAGTTCAAAGCATATGATGACCTTTATAATAGGTTGGGAACAAGAGAAGGAGAAAAGGATATTTTTAAGCTTGCAAAAATAAGAGAAAAGAAAAGTAGGGACTTAGATCATGTCAAATGTATCAAGGACAATGAGGAAAATATTTTGGTGAAGGACAACGATATTATAAAAAGGTGGAAAGAATATTTTAGTAAACTTTTAAATGAAGAATATTTGGGTGATACAAGAGTGGAGGAGGATACTTCATTACAAGAGTATACTTTTCTCCGTAGAATTAGAGGGGTGGAAGTGAAGGAAGCATTAAAGCGAATGAAGACAGGAAAGGCAACAGGCCCAGATGGTATTCCGATAGAGGTGTGGAAATACTTAGGAGAGGTTGGAGTAAGTTGGTTATGCAGACTATTCAATAAGATACTTGTGACAAAGAAAATGCCGGATGAATGGAGAAGAAGCATTGTAGTACCTATATATAAGAATAAAGGAGATATACAAAATTGTAGCAACTATGGAGGGATTAAACTTATGAGTCACACTATGAAGTTATGGGAGAAAATAATAGAGCAAAGACTGAGAAAAAAGACTAAGATTTCGGAAAATCAATTTGGTTTTATGCCAGGGAGATCAATTATGAAAGCTATCTTTTCACTTAGGCAATTAATAGAAAAATACTGAGCAAAGAGGAAAAATCTACATATGGTCTTTATCGATTTGGAAAAAGCCTATGATAGGGTACCGAGGAATTTAATTTGGTGGGTCTTAAAGAAAAGGAATGTCCCAAGAGGTTACATTGAAATTTTAAAGGATATGTACGAAGGTGCAATAACAAATGTGAAAACCACATGTGGAGAAACGGGCGGATTTCCCGTGACTATAGGCTTACATCAGGGATCATCGTTAAGCCCTTATCTCTTTGCATTAATTATGGATGAGTTAACTGTGCATATTCAAGAAGAAGTACCATGGTATATGTTGTTCGCAGATGATATAGTATTGGTGGATGAATCAAGAGAGGGTGTAAATACAAAGCTTGAGAGATGGCGGAGGGCATTAGAATCTAGAGGCTTTAAAATAAGTCGTACAAAGACAGAATATATGGATTGCAATTTCAGTGGATATATACAAAGTGTTGAAACCACTGTCAAAATTGAAACCCATGAGATACCACGTAAAGATTCTTTTCGGTACCTAGACTCGATGATTAGTAAGGATGGGGAGATTGACGAAGATGTGGAGCATAGGATAAGAGCTGGATGGCTGAAGTGGAGAATAGCTTCGGGAGTACTTTGTGATAGACAAATGCCAACAAAATTGAAGGGAAAATTTTACAGGACAGTGGTTAGACCAGCTATGACATATGGAGCAGAATGTTAGCCAATTAAGAAGACACATATTCATAAGATGGATGTAGCGGAAATAAGAATGCTTAGGTGGATGTGTGGTAAAACTAGGAAAGATAAAATTAGAAATGAGCGCTTTCGAGAACATTTAGGGGTAGCACCAATAGGATATAAGATTAGAGAAACTCGCTTAAGATGGTTTGGGCATGTTGAGCATAGGCCAGTAATGGCACCGGTGAGAAAAAGTTTGGATATACAGGTGGAGGGTCCATCAAGAGGTAGGGGTAGGCCGAAGAAAACATGGATGGAAGTCATTAATTCAGATTTGAAGAAGTTGCACTTATCGAAAGATTTAGCTCAAAATAGAACGGAATGGAGAAATAGAATTCATGTAGCCGACCCCAACATAGTTGGGATAAGGCTTTGATGATGATGATGATAATGATCCACTGTTGGCTTGTATCATTTAAAGGGAATCTGTAGTTAAAATTTAAAAAACACTAAACCTTGTGGCTATTAAATAAGGGTCGGGATGATTTGACGAATGTGAATTTTCTACTGATCCTCATCATAAAGAGACCTCTCCCCCACTAATGATCCAATGGCTTGAATTAAATCCCATATCCACATTTCACCTCCCAAATATCCAACGGCTTGGATCATGATTTTTCATCCCAAAATCTAAATCTTCCACGGTCGATTCCTCTTTCTTGAAAACATCTTGTGCTTCATCTCCAAGCTTTTAAAGGATCTGATAATACCACACCATTAACAACATAAATGATTGATATTAGTGCATACTCACAAGTTTCAATGGTGGTCATGAAATTCACCTCAGGGTACCAACCATCATCCTCAACGACTCCTCACATTCGTTGGCTTCCCCTTGCCTCAAGTCTTTTGTTATTGGATTTCCCTCAACGACCATCATCTTCACTTTTGCAATCATTTGCAATGTATAAGGCGTTACCACATTATTAACACACTTTGTCCCCTATGGGTTTTGGCTTTGTAGCAAATTTCATGACAAACAAGTCCCCCGCTTTCTTTGGATTCTGTACATCGAGGATATAAGCATGTCATCATCCACTGAAGACTGTTAGAAAATAGAGCCCATGCTCTTATCATGATCTCCTCTTTCTTTGCGGATGCTTTTTCTAGTAGTGTGGTCTTTGCTGCACCCATTATCTCCAATGACGCTTTCCAATGACGCAATGCTGACCAAGAAAGACTCCATCTGTTTTCTCCAAGCATTGTAATTAGACTTGCCATGAAGTGGCAATAGAAAAGAGAGAAATAAACTCGACCTCGATGCATAAACTATTAGTGTTGATCTAGTTTGATCTGCCTTAATGCCCTACACCACTGTCTCATCGCCACGTGCATGCTAGATAAAATGGATCTAAAATCCGAGTTTGGATGGCATGGCATTGTGAAAACAAATTCTGCTTGTTGATCCGGTCAAACCCACTGTTTGACTGCACTGGTGATGTCACGCTTACTGCTGCTTGCTTCTGGGCATTTCTGCAGAAGTGGGTCGGGTCCACCTGAGCCGAACCTGGGATCGTAAAGAACCAGGCCCAAACCCAAGCACTCCTTCCTCTTCGATTCTGCCCAGAGATGAACGTCGCTGCAGCAGCCACCAAACCGCAGCCCCGGCTTAGGTGATGTGGCCGGCTGATACCGGTGGCGAGCGGCGGCGGCACCAACAACGGCGACTGTATGCTTCTCTTCTACGGTGGCGTCAGGCCAGATAAGGAAAATCTCAGAAGCCCAGAGATTCCGGATCCTCTGTTTCTGCAAACAGGAAGGCCGAGCCCCACCCTCCTAGTCCTCCTCCTCTGTTCCAACGCAAACAGAGGCCAGGACTCTTCTTCAATCAAGCCGGCGACGGCGAGAGTCCCCAGAACCGAGAACCCCCTCGCTTCACGAGACTCCTGCTGCAACAGGAACCCAGACCGAATCCCCTATTCGATCTGTAACACTGATGGCCCACAGTGCGACACTGATCAAAGTGATGGCCCACCTTGATCAAAGCAGCGAAGACAGCCCATACTGCCTTCTTCCCTGCAACCAATGCCCAAAATCGGAACCCCTCCTCTGCTCCGATCTGCAACCTATGCCCGTCTGAGATCCCCACCAAATCTCTTTACCTGCAAAGTGAATCGACCCAAACCCTATGGCTGTTGATGATTCGGAACCGCCTCAATCTGAATCTTCTCATCTCTCCCTTGTCTCCAAACCCAGTCGACCAAGACCCCTCAATCCGACGTACGTGGTTCTCACCTCTACGTCCCATTTGCGCTTGTCCCTGGATTCGTAAACGATCTCCAACATCTACGAAAAGTTAGAAATCAATTAGCCTAATCAAATAAAGTAACCCTTATTGGAAAAGGTTCTAAAACTCTGTTGTTTCTATTATCATTCGCTTTACGTACTTTAGGTGGTTTGATTCAAATATGGAGAGTGGTAAACGATGTGGTCATCTATAAGAACTCCTTTAGATGTGGTCAATTAAAAAAGGGTTGTGAGTATAAAGGTATATCATGCAACTACACAATTTTTCAATAGTTAATTTTCGTTGGACCTGGTAGGTTTTGTGGCTTTTTTATTTAGATTTTTCACGTATAAAATCAGTACCAAGTTCTTATGGTGTGATTGATTGATTAATTATATGAGAATGTCAATCTTTTAAGTTAAATTAATAAGACTAAAGAATATGTAGTTGCAGACTACGTCTTACCTGTATGGAAAAATATCGGCAAGCGGATATAAGGTAGCGTTTGGTTCACTGGAATGATTGCTGGGAAGAATGGAATGGAGGCTGGAATAAGCCTGGAATGGAATGAGGCAGGAATAGTAATTCTTATTCCAACGTTTGGTTAGACAGAGGAATCATTCCAGTAATAGGACTCTCATTCCAATTCCTGTGTTTGGTATGATAGAATGATACCAGGAATGGAATAAAATTTATATTAAACTGACCAAATATAAAATTTATATAAAATTTATATTTTATTAAAATATTAAAAAATTAATAAATTTAGCTTTTTAAAATAAAATTTAATTTTTTTATGTGACCAAACATTGTATATAATTTTATTCTTAAAATTTTGATATTTTAAATTTAATTTCAACTATGTTTATTTTATGATTTATATAATAATATTTATTTATATTTTATTAAAATATTAAAAAATTAATAAATTTAGCTTTTTCAAATAAAATTTAATTTTTTTATGTGACCAAAAATTGTATATAATTTTATTCTTAAAATTTTGATATTTTAAATTTAATTTCAACTATGTTTATTTTATGATTTATATAATAATATTTATTTATATTTTATTAAAATATTAAAAAATTAATAAATTTAGCTTTTTAAAATAAAATTTAATTTTTTTATGTGACCAAACATTGTATATAATTTTATTCTTAAAATTTTGATATTTTAAATTTAATTTCAACTATGTTTATTTTATGATTTATATAATAATATTTATTTATATTTTATTACAATATTAAAAAATTAATAAATTTAGCTTTTTAAAATAAAATTCATTAAAAATAAAATTGGGAAAGGAATGGAATGGCCATTCCTCCGCCCCCCGGTGGAATGGTGATTCCCTTGTATAAAGGAATGGTGATTCCTGAAGTAATGGTCATTCCGCCGTTTTTTCACGAACCAAACGTGGGAATGGTCATTCCAATGGAATGGCCATTCCATTCCAGCCTTCATTACAGCGAACCAAACGCTACCTAAGGGAATATATGATGGTCGTATTTTGTAAGCAACGACATTGTCTCAATCCATGAACTTACCTGTTAAGTTGTCTCAATCCATGAACTTACCTGTTAAGTTGTAAGAAATGACATTAACTGTCTTGAAGACTAAATCCAAAACTGACCCTGGTAACATTCTCTTGTACGATTAGATAACGAGACAATTTCAAACAACCTTCACTCCTCCCTCCATTTATATGCCTCTCTGTGCTCTTCCTCTCAAAACTTGTAAGAATTAAGTCTCCATTTCCTTAGAGATCTTTACATTCTCCTGAACGTCTTTATATCGAAAGAAATGAAAATGGCAGCTCACATGCTCCTACTCGTTCTCCTTTCCTTGACTACAATTCTTAGTCATGCATCTGAACCCAGTCCCTGCAGTATATTTGTGGCCGACCTTAAAGCTCGTGGTACGTTGTCTAGTCTCCAATGTAGTAAGCTTTCTCTTCTTAAACTAACTATATGTAAGCATTTTTTTTTTAGCAAAATTCTTTACTTTTGCTTGGACAAAGATCTTATGGTTACATTTATCTTGCAATGTTTGTGAATGGGTGTGTTTCCAAGGACCCAAAGCTAGCCAACGCAGATGATTTCTTCTATGAGAGCCTAGACAAACAAGGCAACACATCGAACAATGTTAGGTCCAAAGTGACCTCAGTGTCTATAAACGAGATAACTGGACTCAACACTCTAGGCATCTCCTTGGCTCACATAAACTTTGCGCCTTACGGAGAAAACCCTTCTCATAGGCACCCACATGCCACAGAGATACTCACAATCCTCGAAGGGAAGCTCTACGTCGGCTTTGTGCTGTCCAACCAAAATAATAATACCCTTATAAGCAAGATCCTCACAAGGGTGATGTGTTTGTCTTCCCAATAGGCCTCATTCACTTCCAAGCCAATATTGGCAAGACACCTGCTGTAGCGATTGCCACTCTCAACAGTCAGAACCCAGGTGTTATCTCCATAACTAAATCTGTTTTTGGATTGAAGCCACCCATCGCCGACAAGGTTTTGGCCAAGGCCTTCCAAGTTGACAAGAAAGTAATTGATTACCTCCGGGCCCAATTCTGGGTGGACCCCTAAGTCCATAAAAAATAAAAACCTGCCTAGAAACAACCCATGATTCTTTCTTAGCCTAGAAACAACCCATGTTTCTTTCTTATTTTTTAGGTTTTGTTTAAATATGCAAGTTATTTAGCTTGCATATTCTTCTATACACAAAATAGCAGTTGTTCGTGTTGATCGTAAACTTGTATTGAGAATCAGATTTCATTTGTAATTTTTCTTTCCAATATGGGAAAATACAAGCTTTAGATATAAATGGAAAAATGAGAAATTCTACTAAAATCGATGAATTGATTGATGTGGTGAAACTTCTAAGGGTTTTTTTAGAACCTCCAAAGTTAAAGGGTGATTCAAGGTCCCAAACTGATTTATAGAAAGCAGTCATGTTAACAATGGTGGAAATATAAAAGAACTGAAATACAATAAACCACACAAAGAAAACAAGACATGTGATTTTTTACATGGGAACCCAACATGGTAAAAAACCACGAGTACTATCTCCCGGACTAACGAAAATCAAGCACTATAAAAAGATGATTACAAGATATACTTTACAACTCAACCTAATGATCGCAGTTCTTTTGCTAACTCATTGCCATTCACCATCACCCGTGCTTGAACCTGTTGGCCATGTGGGTCCAGACTATCAATGGGTTCAGTATCTGGGGTGATTTCCCTAATGATATTAGGAATTTCCTGTTTTGTCAAACAGTAGTTTTCTAATAGGTTAGGACTTTCCTTTTTCTTGAGATAGAGTTCTTGGGGGATAAGGATGTAATGGTTATATATATGATGTAATCTGTAACCCTGGATAGTCAGTCAGAGAGGCTGAGAGTGGCTGAGATTCCAAGGCTGTGGTTTCACAGATTGGAGGAGAACCTAGTGGAAATTGGTTTCCCGTGGACGTAGGCATCTTTGCCAAACCACGTAAATCTTCTTGTCTTCTTGTATGGTTGATTGTTGATCTTGATTACGTCTGCACACACGCGCACAACAAGTGGTATCAGAGCGATTGATTGTGCGTGGAAGATCATCGAAAGGAGAGATCAACGTTGATCTCTGCCAGGCCACACACTGCGATTGTCTCTGTTTCCTGAAACAAAGAAATCGTCTTTTCTTGCACGATCAGTGAAAAAGAAGAAAACAGAGGCAGTGGGTTCTCGGTGTGCTGGGATCTTCGTCGTAGAAGGAGGGTTGCTGGGTTTCTGAGACGAAGATCGGAGGAAAACCGTAAGAAAGAAAAAAAGAAAAAAAAAAAAGGGGGACTGCGCTTACCGGTCGCCGCTACCAGAAATCGCCGGCAGGTCGCAAGTTGCTACCGCCGTCGCCGTGCCGTTGCCGCCCCTCGTCGCTAGTCGCCAGCGCCGCAGAAGACCTCGGCGTGCCTGTCGTTGCAACGTCTGTAATTGGTTGCAGACGCAGAGAAGGAAGGAGAAGACCCAGGGTACTGGGTCTTGGGTTCGGGTCGAGTCAGTTTGCCTGACCCGTAGACAAAAAAGCCCAGCGACATCCCGGGTCGGTTTGGGTTTCGGGTTGGGTCAGACCCAACCCGTGGTGCAAGCCCAGGGCAGCCCAGCAGCACAGTCGGTTGCAGTTTGGGTCGGGTTGACCTGAACCCGCACCCAGTCGGTCCAGCCCGTCAACTGCCGTGCAGACGTCAGCAGTGTGACGTCATTAGGCTGACGTCAGCCCACGTCATCGGACAGAGGGTCAACGGCCAGAGTTAACCAGATTAACGACAGAAGTTTGTTTCTGCAATATCTTGATCATCCGACGTCCGATCGGAGATCCATTTGCGCCTACGGACTCGTTTCGAGCAAATCTACGTGTTAGTGGAAGAAGATTAGCTGTTTGACGGTCAACAAGGAGTTTGACCAAATCGGGAGCGCAGAAAACCGTTTTTGCGATATCGAAGCCATCCGGAGTCGGATTTCAAATTCGATTCTTCTAGCGTGCTCGTGTTGACGAGATCTACAGCTTGGTACAGGAGTTGAGGTCAGTGTTAGTCGTTTGTTTTTCCTATTACTTAATTTGATTAAGATGGAGAACAATACTATCAACACTACCATGGTTAAGCTCAACCATTCCAATTGGTTGATCTGGAAACCAAAGATGGAGGATATTCTATATGGTAAAGACCTCCATGATCCCGTTGAGGGGGATAATGCCGACCGAAAGATATGCAAGATGCTAACTGGAACAAATTGCATAGAAAAGCGATTGGTCACATCAGACAGTGGGTTGATAACAATATATTTCACCACGTGTCTAATGAAACCAATGCGAATACCCTTTGGAAAAAGCTAGTAGTAATGTATGATAAAAAGACCTCAGTGAACAAAACCTTCTTGATCAGAAAACTTGTGAACATGAAATTCAAGGATGGTGGTCAGATGGAAGATCACATCAATGAGTTCTAAAGTATGATAAATTAGTTAGCCACTATGAAGATGATCCTTGATGATGAGATGCAAGCTTTGTTGCTTCTGAGTTCTTTGCCAGATTCATGGGGGACATTGGTTGTTTCCTTGAGCAATTCTACTCCAGATGGTGTGTTATCTATGAGTCAGGTTACCAGTAGTCTACAGAATGAAGAAACTAGAAGGAAATCTGCAGGGACAAATAATGCACAGGCCTTTGTTACTGAGAACAGGGGGAGAAGTAAGAGTAGAGGACCAAAGGGGGGTCGTTGCCAGTCTAGAGGTGAATCACAGTCTAAGTCTAGCAGTGAATCACAGAGCAAGAAAAAGTCTGTAAAATGCTTTTTCTGTGGCAAGATGGGCCACGTCAGGAAAAATTGTTTTGCCATGAAGGAACAGAAAGGATCCAACAATGAGAAGAAAAATGATAGTGATAACACTACAGCTACTTTGGAACAGGAAGTAGTGGTGCTCGCCGGCGATGATGATAAGTGTTTGAGTGTTGCAGATGGTCAGGTTGAGTGGTTTGTTGACACAGCAGCATCTTACCATGCTACTCCCTGCAGGGAGATGTTCACGACGTACAAAGCAGGTGACTTTGGTACTGTGAAGATGGGCAACACGAGTCATTCAGAGATTGTTGGTATCGGTGATGTCTGCATTAAAACCGATATTGGTTGCACAATAATGCTGAAAGATGTACGACATGTTCCTGATCTGCGGTTGAATCTAATTTTCGGGACTGCATTGGACCGTGCAGGTTATGAGAGTTACTTCGGAAATGGCAGATGGAAGCTCACTAAAGGGTCTCTTGTTATTGCGAGAGGTACAGTAGGTAATACTCTTTATAAAACACAAGTAAAGCTATGCAAAGATGCGTTGAATGCAGTTCAAGACAATTCCTCTATGAATCTGTGGCATAAGAAGCTTGGTCATATGAGTGAGAAAGGCTTGCAGATGTTGGCAAAGAAGGATTTAATTCGTGCTCCAAAGGTATATCCCTTGACCCTTGTGATTATTGTTTGTATGGTAAACAGCATAGGGTTGCTTTCTCTTCGACATCAAAATTGAAATCAAATGTGTTAAATTTGGTATATTCTGATGTTTGTGGTCCCATAGAGGTAGAATCATTGGGTGCCAATAAGTTCTTTGTCACGTTCATCAATGATGCATCTAGGAAAGTCTGGGTTTATCCGTTGAAATCAAAGAATCAAGTATTCCAGATGTTTCAACAATTTCATGTCAAGGTTAAAAGAGAAACAGGTAAACTCTTGAAGTGTCTCCGTTCAGATAATGAAGGAGAGTACACATCCAACCAGTTCAGAAGCTATTGCTTGAAGCATGGCATTCGACATGAAAAGACAGTTCCTGGTACTCCACAGCACAATAGTGTGGCAGAGAGAATGAACCATACTATTCTTGAGAAGATGAGATGCATGATAAGATTAGCACGTTTGCCTAAGTCATTCTGGGGTGAAGCCGTTCTGACTACCGTTTATCTGATTAACAGATCTTTCTCAGTTCCTTTGAATTATGATCTTCCAGAGAGAAGATGGACCGATAAAAATGTTTCCTATTCGCACTTGAAGGTGTTTGGATGTAAAGCATTTGTACATGTACCAAAGGAGCAGCGTTCCAAGTTGGACGATAAGGCAGTGAGTTGCATCTTTCTTGGCTATGGTAGAGATGAGTTTGGCTACAAATTATGGGATCCAGAAAAGAGGAAACTTATCAGAAGTAGGGATGTGGTTTTCCATGAAGACCAGTTATTTGGAGATGTTGAGAAGATTGATAAGTCTTCTGAGAAAGTTGATGGAGTGGTTGATCTCACACCGACTCCTTCTCCGGTGTAGACTACAGGTGGAAAAGGTAGACAAAACGATCCGGATCGTGATGAGGCACAGGGGTTGCCAGATGATGAGGGTGTTGAGCAGGGGGAGCTGCAATCTCCTCAGATTGAAACCACGGAACCTCAAGTTAGGAGGTCTACACGGGAGCGTCAACCATCAACTAGGTATCCTGCATCCGAATATGTTTTACTTACTGATGAAGGAGTGCCAGAGAGCTTCCGAGAAGCAATAACTCATGCTGATAAAAATGAGTGGATGAAGGCTATGCAAGATGAGATGAGTTCTTTGAAGAAGAACAAGACATATGAGGTGGTGCAACTTCCTAAAGATAGGAATGTTCTGAAAAACAAATGGGTGTTCAAGCTAAAAAAGGATGAGAATGGGAAACTAGTAAAGCACAAAGCACGGTTAGTAGTAAAAGGCTTCGCACAGATGAAGGGTATCGACTTCAGTGATGTTTTCTCTCCTGTTGTGAAAATGACTTCTATTAGAGTCGTTTTGGGTCTAGCCGCCAGCATGAACCTTGAGTTTGAACAGATGGACGTGAAGACCGCGTTTCTTCACGGTGACTTGAAAGAAGAGATCTACATGACTCGGCCAGAGGGGTTTGAGGTAGAAGGAAAAGAACAGATGGTTTGCAAGTTGAAGAAGAGTCTCTACGGGCTGAAGCAAGCACCGAGACAGTGGTACAAGAAATTTGATTCATTCATGTTGAGTCATGGGTACCGGAGGACAGCTGCAGATCATTGTGTCTATGTACATCGATTTATTGATGGCAGGTTCATTATCCTTCTTTTATATGTAGATGATATGCTGATAGTTGGACAGGATAGCAAGTTGATTGGTAAGTTGAAAGAGGAGATGTCAAAGTCGTTTGACATGAAAGACTTGGGTCTCGCATGAATGATATTGGGCATGCAAATACGTCGTAATAGGAGTTCCAAGCAGCTGTGGTTGTCACAGGAAAAATATGTTGAACGAGTTCTCGAACAGTTCAACATGAAGAATGCTAAGCCAGTTAGCATACCTCTAGCGAGTCACTTCAAACTAAGCAAACGCTTGTGTCCTACTACAGATGATGAAAAGGAACGGATGGCATGTGTTCCTTACTCCTCTGTTGTGGGGAGTCTCATGTATGCCATAGTTTGTACACGGCCAGACATTGCTCATGCTGTGAGTTTAGTGAGTAAATTTCTCGCAAACCCTAGAAAAGAGCATTGAGAAGCAGTGAAGTGGATCTTTAGATATTTGAAAGGTACTTCTAAGGTGTGCTTATGTTTCGGAGGCGCAAAACCAGTCATGGAAGGTTATACTGATGCTAATTTTGCAGGCGATCTTGATCGTCGGTTGTCGACTTCTGGTTATTTGTTTACTTTCGTAGGGGGAGCTATTTCCTAGCAATCGAAGTTACAAAATTGTACAGCACAGTCTACAACTGAAGCGGAATACATTGCTGCTAATGAAGCAGGGAGAGAGATGCTTTGGTTGAAAAGATTCCTTCAAGAACTATGTTTGAAGCAAGAAGAATATGTAGTTTACTGTGATAGTCAGAGTGCTATGGATTTCAGTGAGAAATGCTACATATCATGGTCGCATGAAGCACGTTGATATCAAGTACTATTGGATTCGTGAGGTGATTGAAAAGAACTTCATGAAGTTGGAAAAGATTCATTCAGACAAGAATCCCTCGGACATGATAACCAAGGTTGTGTCTAAGGAAAAGTTGGAGCTGTGTTCAGAGTTGGCAAGATTGAATTCTCAGCAAGGGGTTCAGGGCATCTTCCCTATGGTCTGGAGGGAGAGATTGTTGGCCATGTGGGTCCAGACCATTAGTGGGTTCAGTATCTGAGGTGATTTCCCTAATGATATTAGGAATTTCCTGTTTTGTCAAACAGTAATTTTCTAATAGGTTAGGACTTTCCTTTTTCTTGATATAGAGTTCTTGGGGAATAAGGATGTAATGGTTATATATATGATGTAATCTGTAACCCTGGATAGTTAGTCAGAGAGGCTGAGAGTGGCTGAGATTCTAAGGTTGTGGTTTCACAGATTGGAGGAGAACCTAGTGAAAATTGGTTTCCCGTGGATGTAGGCATCTTTGCCGAACCACGTAAATATTCTTGTCTTCTTGTGTGGTTGATTGTTGATTTTGATTACGTCTGCACACACGCGCACAACAGAACCAACTACCTTGAATCCTCAAAGCAAACGAAACAAACCACATTGAAACCGCAAAGCGAGCGAGTCTACTCAAGAGTAGAAGCAATATACTCTAAAAACTAAAAGCTTCAATACAATCTCTTAATGAATGCTCTAAAGAAAACAATATATCTTCAATGTGTATTCTCAAATTAAAATAAGAAGATTGGTGCTTAGGGTTGAGAAGGAAACCCTTTAAATAACCTTCAATTGGTGCCTTAGAGTTAGAGTCCATGTAGAATAGAAATAGGCAATTCTGATACAAAAAGGAAAGGTTTTTGCATAAATCGGTTTTAAAAAAACACACTTTTCATTAGAACGAGCAAGCCTTGGTTTGAACAAACTCCCACTCAAATTTTTTACCAAGGAAATTTTAACGCTTTCTTTGAATGGTTAATTCTTTGTTCGAATGAACTAGGTTTCTTACCTGGTTCTAATTCTTCACAAATTTTTTTCTATTTTCTTCTCTATTTTCACTTCAGCTCTTCTACGCAACATACACAACAGTCCATTCTAAAATAATTAATTCAAAATTACAACTCAATGAACCTTTAATTTTGTCCAACTCATAAATTAGTTAATTACAAATAATCCTAACAACTTCATAATATATAAACTTTCCATCATTCACGAAGTGAATTTCTATGATTGCTCCATCTAATAGACAGGAAAATGGATGGGTGGTGCACACTGTCCAAATTCAACTATCCTGCAAAATCCACCTTCACTAGCACGGGCCTTATCTAAACGAAAGGATTAGCCTGGATGGACTCCATTAAGTTGTGGCAAGTATTTTATATTTCTAGGACAAGCTATAAGAAGCATATAGATAGTCTTCCTTGTTTCTTTTGAAGTGCCTATTTACATGTTCAATTATGATTGAAGAGAAGTTTGTGTGAGTGCTAATAGAACTGTAGGGCGGTGCGTGCAAGTCCAGCACTTACAAGACTGTGTAAAGAATTTTTTAGTAGCATGAAGTCTTTGTCTTTTTTTTTTTTTTTTAATCTCTTGAACTTCGTTTTTTCTTACTTCTAGGCCTGTAAATCGGTCTTTGTTCCAAAGTTAACAGAAATGATATTATTAGGCTCCTGTGATTCACAGATTCTATATAGATGACAAAACATTTGAATGGAAGAGGATCAATCAATAGTGGCCTCATTCATCAAAATATAATTGACATTTTTTTTATATAATTGACATTTTTTTTTCTTTCAAATTCGCATGATAAAGTAACGTATCCGACTTATTGCTGCTTTGCTACTCCAAATAATAATGATGATAATGATAAGGAGGACGAGGAGGAGGACTAGTTTGTGGGTCCTGTGAGCCCTATGATAAAAAATACAGGAGGAATATTTGGTAATTATTCATAATAAAATAAGAAAAAAATTGTCAATTGTTTATAGTTGATCCAAAGCTGTGAAACGATATATAATAAAAGTTAGTATTTTGACATGGATGAAAGCAGTAAAGATACATGAAAAGAAGCGAAACAATTTGACTTAGAATAAAATAAATTGGTAAAATGAAATTCATGATGCGGACCTCATTGCAATTGAGATAAGGCTTCTTTCATGATATATTGGATTTAGATTTTTTTTTCCTTTTTGGGTCTATATGGGTGAGTATTTACAACTTGCCATGCCTGGGCAGCTGTGTGATGTAAGGCACCCTATGGCGTTTCTCAAATTTAGAGTTTTTATACATCTAATGAAAAACGGAAATTCTTGTATAATAATCGTGATTAATTAAAAAAAAGCTTGTATTTGTCCCATTTCCAAAAAAGCAACATGGCTATCGTAGCCTATTTTGAGCCATGGATGCAGTCTCATAGTTCCCTTTTCAGTGGCCAGATAGAACGACTATGCTGCTCCTGTTGTAGTCATAAGTAGGCCCGCCTTCTGTCTGAGGTATTAGCAGCGCACAGTCAAATACAACTCTTCCTACGTAGTTATCCATTCCTTCTTTGTCGGCCATCCATATTGACATTGAAACCCACTAGATGGATGGTCAAGATTCACCAACCACACCACAGCTACCGTTCAAAACAATCAACAACAGACGCATGCATGATATTCAAATTCAACACGCTCCACTCCGCACCGCTTTCTTATTAATGCTCCTTTACTTTTGCACTTTCACTCGCCCACGCTACCTGAAAAAACAAATCAATGGAACGAAAGTATGAAACATGTGCCTCTCTGTAATGAATTGAAGCTCTCATTCGAGTGCAGTTGCTTTCAGTCAAATCCGCGGTTCTACTTGCACGAGGTGGAAAGTGGACAGATACTGTAAAAAACGAAAAAACAGTGTGCTAGACACTACACAGTACCATTGTCCATTGCATTATTAGTGTACTTTTGTTGCAGCACCTGTAGGTCTCTCATTTCTTGTGTCTTTTGGATCTTACATGTTTATAGAATTTGTACATTGTAGTTTTGCTATACAGTATCATTGTATTATTGGGCTGTTTCTTTTGCTGTCCTTATATAACATTTGCCTTTTCTATCTTTTTTTTTTTTAATTTCTTTTCTTTCTTTTATGAGATTTTGGCATGTGCAACTAGAAGGCATACAGAGACCATAAATAAATCTTAAGAGGGATGTTCCTTGGCTAACTTTTTCTTTTGTCTTTTCTTTCTTACATGAAATTTTGGCATTGTGAGGTTTAATGCATAAAGAGACCATAATAAATCTTAGAGGAGTTCGTTTGGAGGAATTTGTGATGGGATTCTCGTGGGACTTCTTTTGCATAAAGGTCAATTGTTGTCCATTGAGCATTTGAAGATTTTCTGTTTAAATGGTGAAATTTCAAAAATCTGGCCTTCTATTTGACATTCTTAAAAATTTAAGCAAGGTTGTTTGTCTTTGAGTATTTGGGAAACTTCTTGGAAACTACTATTTGGAGGATTTTAAATTCTCTTAAAAATGAATTTTGTTCTCCAAATGGCTGCAAACAAACGCCCTAGTAAAGGACTTCCTGGTGCTTGCCTCAAGAAAAATTTACTCCCTTTGCCATTGGGTTTGAAATATTGCACTTGACACAAGTCAGTAAGTCATATGTGTCTAATACATTTCATTCTATTAAAAAATATCTTTGGGCCAATTTTGCAATTCACTTATAAATTGAATTCTAGGTGCAGCTTAATAAAATATGAGGGGTCTAATCATGATATGATATGATGTTTTTTTTTATCTTTAGTGGCTTGATAAAGGAAATTTTTTAATTTTTTTATTTTATTAAAAAATAGATGACTTTTTGACATCTAGTAGCTTAAATTGTTTTTTTTTATAACATTTTTTGTTTAAAAAAAAAAGAAAGGAAAATTTTAGAGTTTTTTTGCACGTTGGATATGACCCCCTCATCTTTTTATGTCTCTCAAGCAGAGGCTTCACTTTACATCACTTTGGGTCTAATCTTTTGCTAGAATTCGGAAAATTCATATGAGGAATTCTGAACTTTCTGGATATAGTGGAATTACTAAATGCTTTATTGTACTTGAGCATTTAAGAATTTTAGCAGAAGGTAAAGGAAGTGAAATTCTAAAATTCTCAAGGATTAATTGAGTACTTTCAAGTGAAAGAATTTTAAAATTCTAATAAATAAACATGAAATTTGCAAATGCCAAGGACAAATATATCACATCATATCCCAAAAACCTTAACTACCTAAATTCTTGGCAGAAATTTTTGTAAAAGAATATGCCCTTTACAAGTGCGTTACCCAATGATTTCAATTTTCATAGTGATATGGCATGTGGTTTTGGCCTATTGGTATTTGTCCTTGGCTATGAACATGGATGTATTCATGTTAATCACATACATGATAGTATTTTGTTTCAGTTTTTTTGAAAAAACTCTACTTAATATGATATACCATCATCATCCAAGTATTATAATTAATATTACTTTTGCTGAGTTGGGACAGCGGTATAGAACTTGCAAAACTACCCCTCCACCCAGCCATGGATGGCGCCTGGTGTGAGATGGGAAGCTCCTTTCCACTTGGTATCATCAAACTATTATTTATATGTTACTTTGAAATTTCGTTTATCATCAAGCCTGTTTTTGGCAAAGGCAAAGCTACACTAAGTTCAGATGTAGTAAACTAGTAATTATGTATGCAACTCGGTAATTGATGGTTTACGTAAATGCTATTTAATGTTTGGTTGGATTTATTTTTTCATTTTTGACATGATAAATAAATAGATTGGGCTAAGTTGAGTCTATTCTTGCCATATAAATAGAATCTAGCTTGAATCGGTCCCCAACTAGAACAACCGCATTGATCTGCCAACTAGGGATAAGAACAAACTATATCTAGACATATACCATATTTGGGTAGGTCTAGGACTAAGTTAAGTTTTCAATCAAATCTTAACTTATTAGAAATCACGGTACATGGGCCCAAAAAAGTAAAGAATTCCCTACACCAACTCAGATTACTAAGTTGGACATGTAGTATTATACATCAATATAATATAAAATATAAAATAAAGAGCCAAAGAGCATCTTCAACAAAGATGTCAAATGCCACATGGTACTCCAAAAAGGACAAAAAGACACATGAAGCCTCTCCAACTAAAAGGACTAATCTTATGGGGGCATTTGGCGAATTGAGATTACATGAGTAATTGCCCAACGGTGATGTGGCGGGTCACGTTGAGACAATACTTAGAGGACCTAACTTGACATTGGGTATATGAAGTTGGGATGTCAAATTTGTCATATCAAAAAGCAACGTGTTATTTATTCTTTTGAATATTTTATGATGTGGGCCCTACAAAAATACAAAACTTTTTTAAAAGTTTTGATAAGCTTCTTATGATGTGGGTCTCACAAGAATATAAATATATAATAAACTAATAAAATTGACACATTGATTGGAGTTCTTACTTTTCAAGCATAAAAAATTTTAAACTTTCAAAATATCACATAAACCTTCAATTGGGATTCTTTAAATCATATGAATAATAACTGGGGTGTGATTTCGGCCAACTCACCTTTTCCTCATCAAATCAATGGATGAGCCTAGAGTTGATGATTTAGACCTTTAGATGTGAGGAGGATCCTCAAAATGGCTATGGAACCAAGTTTCAGCCGATGATATTTTAAAAAAGGTGATCAACGTTCCATGCATAGATTTGAAAATTTGTCGGCCCTCTTTTGAAAAATCCAGACCATTAAATCTGATCTAAGAGCCAAGCATGACTATGGAATTAAATTTTATAATGTGGGGTCTTATGAATCATGAAATATTAACCAAAACATACAAGGCCATTGATTTCTTAAAGAACTTTTTTATAAAAATCCTCTCTTTTGCGGAGCCTAATTTTTTTAGGGGGAGATGAGTTGATTATAGACTTCAAAAGAAATTCTTTGAAACTAAAAAATTTTCTTGTCCTCGTCGACCGATGTCAAACTTGCCCTTAAATTAAGTTGCACTAAAATGCAACAAAACCAAAAAAAATCTGGAAACTTTTTCACTGCATATTCGCACAAACCAAAGAAAGTGTGCAAAGGAAAGTGCAGTTTCCTTTCCGGTCGGAAGCCGTGCGTTTATTTCGGATTTTCGCTGTGCCTTCCGGGTCACACTCGGGCACAGACTCAAACACGTACCACTGCACTATAAAACTAAAACAAACTCATCCCCCTCTCCCCTGCACGCCCTATATCCACCTTGGAATCTCAGAAATCCCAACTCCACCAAAACCCTAATTTTCCTCTTTCTTTCCGACTCCTCCCCCTCCCCAAATCTCTTTTCTAGGGTTTCTTCAAAACCCCTCTTCCATGGACTCCATCAGATGATCTCCGACCGCATCCGATCCCGGAGAAGGAGAGAAGACAATGCCTCTTCTATGGCACAAGTCCAAGGTCGCCCAATTGTCCGGCCTCGTCTCCGATCTCCGGTCGCGGCCCCGCCGCTCCTCTCTCCTCCTCCAAACCGGCTTCCCAGCTTCCCTCGTCGATCTCGTCGTCAAAAACCACTCCCGCTTGAAGAAGCCGTCGCCGTCGTCGTCGTCTTCTCCATCCAAGAACAAGAACAAGAAGAAGAACAAGAAGATCGAACGCTCTCCACCCGCAGACTCGGCGTCGCCTAGCTCCGTAATCTCGAGCTCTTCCGACGCCCCAATTGCAGAATTGTCACTGCAGGACTCATCTAGGTGTGAGATCGGTGAGGAACTCCGCAAATCCGAGCTCTCTTGTTCGGGATCTGACGAGGAGGTCAAACACGTTGTCGGGGTTTCAGGTTCCAGATGCTTCTCGTTGCTTATCAAGCTGTTTTTCGTACTAGTTCTAGCTCTTGGTACGAAAGAGATTGCGGTGGGGATCACAGCCTCTGCTTTCCTTCTCTTCTTCATTGAATTTGCCCGAAAGCGGTCGCCTTTTCGCTCGAGTGGTGGGTTGGATCTGAATCGGGTCGATGGGATTCGAAGAAATCTATTGCCTTTGGATTCGGTTGAAGCTGAACCAACTAGTAATCGAGGGGCTTTTGAGGACGATGATGTTCAAGCCATTGAATCTGATTTGGATTTGTTCAAGGGCCCAAGGAGATTGGAATGCCCAGAAAACGAATTGAAAAGTGGAATCTTGGCAGTGGGTGACGACGGGGATCTGGTTAAAGTCGAAAAGGGTAGGAATAGGAAGTTGGGTAGTTCAATATTCAAGAAGAAGCTTTTGCACAAGCTCGTACCCAACAAGTTCCGGCGTTCGAAGAATGGGAAAGTGAGTGAGGAGGGGAGATTGGATACTAGCAGTGAAGTCGCTGAGTTTAAACAAGGAGTTGAAGAGGAAACAGAAGAAGATTCACAAGAAGCAAAGGATGAAGAGATTTCTACTTCTGTAGCTTCCAACAACACTTCGCTTGTCAGTTCAGGGGAAATTGGTTTGACAAGGAAAAATGCGCGCAAAGAGATAGAGTGGAATTCAGGTCATCTGGTTTCCTTTGTGATTGTTCTCGTAGGCCTTGTTGGAGGCCGGATTATGGCGCTTATACTAACCGTCACATGGCTTCTTCTGGTGAAATCAGTACAAGCTGCATGGGGGCAACTTCAGGAACAAGAAAATGTTTGAATTTGGGGACACTCCTTTGATGCTTTCAATTGGAGTTTTCACTCTTGGAAGGAGACTTGACTTCTTGTATGTATATTGTGAAGCTGCTTGTCTAATCGTCCGTCAGAGTTCAATCAACTAGCAAATTCTTGTTTGCAGTGCCGATAACATCGGAAGTTCAACCTTTGTGTTGGCAATTTGAATAGCAGTGCAAGGTAATATACTTGTTTGAAGATGAAGATCACAAAGTACAGAGTTCGTTCATTTCATCTTGTTGATTTCTTTCTTCATTTTGTAGAGATAGATTTTCTCCACACTTTCTAGTATGTATCAGAGCTGCAGTGATGAGTTGCTATAACTAAAACAATGATGTACACCCACACCCAAATTAACCATAAATTGGATTCTTGTCTCTAACTAATTTTCTCAGTTTACGATTCTTTTCGTTTGAGATGGACTTATGGATGGTGTCTAAGGTATTTTTGGTTTTTTGAATGTCCCTGTTGACAATGTTGCTTCTCCACGCAAAATTATATCAGAGGCATTCCTGGCAGACCTAAAGTAATCTGAATGTGAACAAAAGAGGAAGTTTGCATAAAGCAATTCCTGTTTTTTGACCGTGACAAACACGCCGTGGATGTCTATTCATGCTTATAAACAGATCTGCATATGATTTGGTTGCATCTAATGGTAACTTGAGTACTTCGGATTTTGAGTGTCCTATGAATTGTTGACTCGATGCTTAGCTGTTTTGCCATACAAGCAATTCCAAGACATATCTATGCTAAAATCATTTATTTATCTGTAGTTGGGCTAGTCTTCCTCAGTTTAAATGGCTTCAGGGGTTCCTCATCTCTCATTTATGAGAACTTAAATGAGGAAAATCTGTCACCAAAATATATTTCTCACTGGATTTTACTGGCCTAGTGGGTGGATGTTAGACTCCTGAACTTGGAAATTTTATTTTATTTTTTTGAACTTCCAGTGTGGCATCTAAATATCATCCTAACTGATCAACTTGTTTATATCAAAGCACTTCGCTTGTATAAATTGCTTTAAGCTAATTGAGAGCGTAGGGATACGAAAAAGCCTAAATCTGTTTAGCCTGTACTAACTGAAGGAACAGACAGATAAACAGGGTAGCCTAAAATAGGAATGAGAGGGAAAGTAAAACATAAATGACTTTTTTTGTCTTCGCATAAAACCAATCCTAGTATGATGGGATAAACCTATTGTGGTGATGCAAGCCAAAATAATGGGATCCGCCTGAAGGTTTATACCTGCACACCCAATTCCAACAAGGCCCAGGCCTAGTAAAGAGTTCACAACTACAATTATTCTGGTATGTTTAGTTTTCTAGGATTTCAAGCTTACTAGGATTCTCTTATTTTTAGAAGTTAGTTATTATAATTGAGTTCAAAGTCTTTATTAGGATTGAATTAGAATTGTTTTCCTAGTTAGAGAATAAATTAGCTATATATAAAGATGTAATCCATTCTCTTGGGGCTCACTACATTGAGTTACAATAATAGTTTCAGTTTTCTTCGCCATTGTGAGTTGATTTCTTGTCTTTGGTGTGAAACAACCTTTTGGCTTGGAGAGTAGCCTGTTGGTTGTTCTTCCTTTCCCATGTTGCGTCTTGTGATGATGATATAAGCACACCTGCCAATATGCATATATAGGGACTTAGGGGTGGGACTTGGTCCCAAAGTTGAAATTTGTGCCCTTGTATTGACTTAGGGGTGGGACTTGGTCTCAAAGTTAAAATTTGTGCCCTTGTATGTGGCGCCACATGGATGCACAAACTTGAATGAAGATTTCACGTTGTCATTTCTATGAACTAGGGATCAACCTGATTCGCATGTCAAAAGCGATGGACAAATAATAAAAAATGTTCTTTTAACTAATCAAATCCAGCCAGTCAAAGATTCAACTCCTTTTTTAGCTATTTTTTAGCATCTATTTGCTACTAGAACTGGTAGTCATATTCCATTTCATTCCTCCTAAATATTTGCAGTCACTACAAACAATTAAGCGGGCCTTAAGGATTCATGAACACTTCAATCAACAAAAGGCATTTACATGGTTCTGACCATTCTTATATGCTTGGATCTGTATTTACTTCTATTTTGTGAAGGTAAAACTATAATTTACCAGATTTCTAGTGTACACTCAACTGATAGATGGCCACAATAGGGCACTTTAGTGTGAGACTGTCTGTTGCAGTTTCTAGTGGTAGAAAAGTATACCCTCCAGTTCTTTTGTATCGGAGTCTTCATACTTGTCATTGTAACATGTCATGCAATTGCCGAACATGGCTCTTCTATCTCTGAGGCATGGCATTAAAAGCATTGCTTTGTTTCTTGGTTTGAAAGAACAGCATTCAAGGATATTAACATATGACCTTTAGTTTATAACAACCATAAGTTTGTAATTTTGTTTTCCCTTCGTGAGCAATGATGTAAATTTTGATAGAAAACCATTTTCAGTGGTTTCTAGACTGCTACAGGCATAGACAGAGAAAAACCTTACAAGATTGTATAAGTGCAGACAAATGGGGATTGGTAGCTTGGAGATTAATGTAGTCTTAGTTAAAAATATTACAGCCAAAAGGGTTAATGGTAATAGGTGAAATTTGTGCTTTATAAGCTACAATTTGTTTTGGACTTTCTGCTTCTCCAGGATCTTTGTGGGCCTCATGTAACCTTCTTCCGTTCTTTGCAGCTTTCTGCCCACTATGTTTTCCCCCACAAAACTGACTTCTAGATATACAATATCCAGTCAAAACATATAAGATCAAAGATGCCAAAGTCCAAACAGACGCAAATGAAGCATTTATTAAAATAAACTTGATTTTCTTGTCCTTATTTGCAGGCCGGTCTTGTTACAATCTGACTTTCAAGTTAAGTTAGATGGTTCCATTAAAAAAAAGTGGACTTCATCAATTAAATTTCTTATAATACATCATGCAAAAGAAATTCTTCGCCATTCCTTGGCCTTTTGTTTGTGATATTATACAGATTTATAGTAATGACATTGAAGCATGAAATTCTTTAAAATTAAGTATTTCGTTCAACCAAACTAACACCAACTTCCTTTCTTAGATTTAATTTCTTCATGATTCTTCTCATTTCCAAAACATCATCCCAATAACCTGCCAAGGCATAAAAGTTTGATAGTAGAACATATACTCCATGGCTTTGAGAATCCAGCTTGAGCAGCTCCTTTGCCACCTTTCCTCCGAGACCAAATTCAGCATGACTTATGCAAGCACTCAGCAGGGTTTTGCAAGCTATGATTCTATCTTCAGCTCGCGCACTTGTAATAAGTTCCTCTCCCTCATGCAGCAATCCAGCTCGACTCAAAAGATCGATCATACATCCAAAGTGCTCTACCTTAGGAGGTATTCTGAAAACTCTAACCATCTGATCAAAACAGTGGCGCCCTTCAGTTACCAGCCCCGAATGTCTGCATGCTGTCAATATAGCAACGAATGTAGCCTCATTTGGCTCAATTCCTTCCTTCTGCATCTGCGAAAATAAGCGTAATGCATCCTTCCCATGCCCATGGTTTGCAAGCCCTGTAATTATTGCAGTCCAGGTGAAAACATCTCTACACCTCAAGTGGTGGAATGTGCTGACTGCCTCTTCCAAACTCCCACACTTTGCATACATATCTACCAGAGCTGTTCCCACAAAGTCATCTATTTTGATATTCATTCGGAGGATATACTGGTGAACTAATCTACCGAACTGCAAGTTAGATAAACTTGCACAAGCTGAAAGCACGCTAACAACAGTAGTTTCATCTGCTGTCACTTTCTCCGTCTCCATTTTTTTGTAGAGTTCTAGCGCCTCATTCCAACACCTGGCCTTGACATACCCATGAATCATAGAGTTCCACAAGACAATATCTTTGGCAACTATTCCATCAAAGATCCCGCGAGCCACATCTACTGAACCCAACTCCCCATAACCATTTATCAAAATGGTGTATGATACAATATCTCTAAGACCCATCTCACCGAACCATCGAAATGCGCTATCCATGTGACCACCCTTCGCATAGAAACCAAGAAGTGCATTACCCAAATTCAAAAGAGATCCAATCCCCCTCTTCAATGCATAAGCATGAACCATCCTTCCACAATCCAGCATTCCCCATTGTGAGGAAACTGACAATAGAATCACTAGAGTAATGGCATCAGCTCCAACTCCCTCGAATGCCATCGCATTAAACAAACCCAAGGCTTCATACTGCAAACTGGGACTCCCTGTATATGCCGATAGGATAGAATTCCAGGTTGCTAGATCTCTTTGGGGCATTTGATCAAACAATCTACGCGAATCTTCCAGCTGGGTCATGACCCCATACATGTGAATCAAAGAATTTTGAACATAAAGATCAGAACTAAACCCTGTTTTTGTAACATGGGCATGAATCTCTTTGCCCTTGGGGAGAGAGAGTATGCGGCCGCAGGCCTTGAATAGAGCAGGGTAGGTGTGGTGGTCAGGACGGGGGAGAGAGGTAGATTGCATGAAATGGTTGTAAATGAGGATGGCTTGGATGGGGGTGGGACTTTTGGCATAGGCTCTGATGATGCAGTTCCATACAAGGGTGGTGTGGGTGAGACCCAGTGTGATGGTTTGGGCGAAGATTTGGGCCAGTTGTTTGGTGGTGTTGGTAGAAAGCCTGAGCAAGGAGATTATATTCGAGGGAGTAATCATTTGGTGGTGTCCATTCTATCTACGCATGGCCATGCATATATGGACGAAGGTTCACCCTAGTTTATGATTGGGTGAGAAATTAGCCCATTTCTTGCCCACAGGCCTAAAAGATGAGCCAGACTTGGGCTCTTGTGGCCCACGAGCGCTCATAATTTTAGATTTAAAAAAAAATAATCGAATTTAGAACTACTGGCAAAATTTGAATTCTAAAGTGGGCCCCCAGTATCCTCGATCGTGATGGGACTCGAACCCACAATCTCCCGCTCCGGAGGCGAGCGCCTTATCCATTAGGCCACACGATCTGATTGGTGAGTGTGGTTTGAGTTTGATAATGATATATCGAAGGTCTATACAGGAAGTAGGTACGCTTTGCCCATATGTGGTACGAAGGTCTATACAGGAAGTAGGTACGCTTTGCCCATATGTGGTACGTGACTTCAAATGTTAACACCAGGTACTCATGCCATACCATTGGAAGGCTATTCTAATGCCAGATTTCTTCTATAAGGTATTTTAGCAATCAATAGCTATGTCCATTTTCACACCGTTTGTTGTGAGATTCCAACTCCAAGACAACTTGAGAAAATGAGGACATATTTGGAACAAGAAAAATGAAAGGATGTATTTGGGTGTAGCTTTTTTCCATCGTTCCAAAGCAACTCTACGGAACAAAGTGTCGGCACAGTAATGGGACATGTGTTATTTGTTCATTTATATATTTATTTATTTATTTGTTATTTTTGAGTAATTGAAATAGGAGGCTGAGACCAAAAAAATCTATATGATTGGAAAGAGAAAGCTTGGACATCAGCAAGGAGCGCCCACACAAGTGAGAAGAGCAAGCCCACAAAGTAGCAAGAATATATAACCTCTACAGATAAGGAAAGCCCACACAAATAAAAAGAGCGCGCCTATAAAGTGAGAATAATAACTCATACAAATGGAAAGAAAAGCCTGTAGAAGTGAGAAGAATATCATCCATTTAAAAGATACTGAAGCATCTTGTTGCTTCTCTTGGGTGCAATTGACAGAAACGAAAACAATAATTTCATTGTTTCGCTTTTTGCGTTTATTAATTTTAGATGTCTATATATGAGCTACGTTAACGTGGCCTTGATCTAAATGAGGCCTTCCAAGTTCAATTTGGTTTTTGGTATGGTTGCTCTTAACAAATGACCTATATTTTTATTTCCCATGAAAAGTTGGAATCCACAAACAAAAGCAGCATCAATGATATACCAAAAGACAGTGAGTGATCAATGAAAATCAAAATGGCACCTCTGTTGAAATTTGTTCTAATTAGAGATTTTTTTTTGTTGACTCTTAAAAAAGACATTTAGGACCCCTTTTTTTACTAAATTTCAAGAATTCATGTCTGAAGGAATTTGAAATCCTTAAAAAGTTGTCCCTTGAGGTGGAATTTCAAATCCCCCCCTCCCCCAGAGCATTTAAAATTTTAACCAAATGCAAACAAAATAGAATTCTGAAAATTCTGAAAGGTTATTTGAAACCATTTATATGGTTGGGATTTAAAATTTTGGTAAAAGAAATACTGCATTATAATTTTAATGAAAATAAAATGTCACATCATGTTCAATAAACCCCAATATTCCAAATTCCTCTAAGGAATTTTAGTAAAGACACAAATTCTTGTAGATTTTCTAGATGTACTTGGTGGTTAATAGAGGCTAGTAGGTGAAGTTACTAAATACTACACGTCCTCTTGTGTGTATAAATATAGCCTTGTCATGAATGAAGATGAAACCAAGCAAGTTATTGGGTTCTATTTGTAAGTGTGGTCTTGCTTTTCTTCTCTACTTGTAGCTGTTTCTTCTTGTTGATACGTTCGTTGTGTGGTCCTTGGCTCCTCCGTCTTATACAATCTTTAGGATTCTAGTAGAAGTATCTTAACTACGATGAGAAGAACCACACATCTTAGGATGGACGAAGGACCCCAACAAAATTGCGAAAGAGTTGAATAATGAATAAGGATGCAACCATTCTAGCAGCAGAGGATAACAAACATCAAAAGCCTTAAAATATATAAATATGCTTTCAGAGACAACAACACGTACACACAGAAAGAATGTCAAAGTCTATTGCGGCCTATGATCTCTCACAACATATTTTACTCTCTCAAATCTAATATTTGATGAATCATAGTAAGATGCTTTAGGGGAATAAATGATCCAAGTCATGTCCAATACTTCTCAAGAAGAGCTCTTTACCTTGCATCGGTACAGAGCTCTCTTCTTCTTGAACGTGTTGTTCTCAATTGTAAGAACTACTTTCCCTGGCTCGTTGTTCCTGAATGAGTTGCGGATTGGCGCTTCATTGGGACCCATTTTCTTGCCCTTCTGAACAATAATGGTGTATGATCCTTCTCCGGTTGGGACAAATTCCTCCTTGTAGTTGACCTCCCAGCCTAAAACAGTTAAATCCCAAAGGAGAGTGCTTCCTGCCTGTTGAGACATTAAAGAGAATTGGAGAAACAGTTGGTGTAGGAACTTTAAAAAAGTCACAATCAAACCAAAGAAGTAAGTGGATTGTGCAAAATACTTTTCAAAATGGAGGAATTGTATAGGGAAAGTAACTGTTTTGCTGAGTTTATTCTATAACATTTTTTTCTCCTTTAAGACAATTACTAGTCAAAGTGAAGTAATCTGAATGGTGATAAGATGGCATGATAAAAGGATAAAAAACAGAGAGCTTTTGCCAATCCAAAATTCCAATTCAGGTGGCACTCACCGTAAACATTTCTCCTAAATGATTCAACAATTCACATAAAACTTGTTAGGAACATTAAAATGGCTCTTGCAAATACCTCTGGCGCAGGGATTTCAATAGTTTCAGTCGAGCCCGACTTGATATCAATCCCAGAAACGCCACCGTCCTCAACAGAGAACTTGGTGTCATTGTCTCGCTTAAAACCTCCATAACAGATCGGGATATCTTCAACTGCAATGTATCTGCCAAAATCGAAACAAAGCATCTTTTCATGAAAAAGGATTTCAGAATAATAAAAATGACTTTTTAACAGAGGTTATAGAGAAATGTGTTGATACAAGAAGCAGATCTTACTTGAGCAGAGTTTCTGTGACCTTAGCAGGCCGAGCAAAGACAAACTTGCTCTTGGTTCTTTGAGTCAGGAAAGGAGATAGAAGAGCGTTAAATGCATAGTACCAGAAAGGAACATTGATGAAGATCTGCAGCCACAAGGCCCACAACAATGACAAAATGGCAGTGTTCATCTTGTCAATTGAAATGATGATGCAAACAAAGTTTGCCACAAAAGAATTCTAGATTGGCTATTAACCTAAACACTAAACTAGAAAAGGGAGGTATGGACAAATCTAAATAAGAACAAGGTGTGCTTTTCATAATGTCTTCTACAGCTACTAATCATTGAATTCAAGTTGATTTCTTAAAAGGAAGCAGCAATTTATTAACAATAGTGACAAAATGATTGTGTTCATCTTGTCAATTGAAATGATGATGCAACCAAAGTTTCCCACAAAAGAATTCTAGATTGGCTATTAACCTAAACACAAAACTACAAAAGGGAGGTATGGACAAATCTAATAAAGAACGTGCTTTTCATAAATGTCGTCTACTGCTACTAATCATTGAATTCAAATTGATTTCTTAATAGGAAGCATCAAATTTATTAACACCCTGATCCTGTGTTCAGTAAAAGGCACTTTTCAGAATCAAGAAACCAATAGTAGTCTACAGCAATAGCAACATCAACAACTAAAAAATATTTATTTACCAAAAAAACAATTTCTTTGGGCAAAATCTCTTGAAGATCAGTTTCAACCACACCACAGTTTCAATCACATTAGGAAATCAAGTAATTCGGGTGTCTCAGTGCTTTTCATAAATTACAAGTCATGGATAATGATCCTTTTGTGCAAGTGAAGGCAGATGTCATTAGACTCAGGTATTGGGGTTCCTATATCCCTCTTAGCCTCCTATCAAATTGCAAATAGGATGTTAACTGTTCTACTAGACTATACACTGCATTTAAGATGAAGGCACATCCAAACATGATTTAGGGCATTCTTGGGAATCAAATTGAGGCACGAATCTTTTTTTTTTTTTCTGAAATCTGAAACATTCAAGAATTTCGTTATTGCATTTCACATATCCCTCTCTTTGGCCATGGTATCCAACTGCTTCAAAACATGCGACATAATATAATGTATCCAATACTTCAATTTTATATGTAAAATCCATCTTCTCTGTGTTAATGGTATGTATGTCCTTCGCTTCGAAGAGACCGCTGTCTGGTTAACTGTTCTACCAAACTATCGAACTATCCAGTGGACTTTGATTTAAAGCACATTCAAACATCAAGCAGCACAAATGATGTAACACACACTAACACCCACATGAATGATGAGTCAGAAACAAGGAATAAATAAGGAATCCTTACATTTCTTGCAACAAGCTCTGGATAGTTGTCCTGGAGTAGAGCAACCGCCTGCTTTGTGGACATCCTGAGCTCCTTCTTGGAAGGCCCTGGAGAGTTCTTTAGATCAGTGATCTGGAGCATTGATGAGATGCCTCCAGGCTTGAAGTTCAGCTTCTGCTGGATACATTTCTCCATCACCTGAAGCCTCCATCTCAAGAACTGCTTGCGCTTTTCCTCTGTTCCAAACGTCTTCTGGTAAAGGTTGTCGTCCTCAAAGACTCCATAGATATTGTAGCAGACTGGATGACCCTTGAGATCAACACCATTCACGTAAGCTACTGAACTAAGATCAAAACCCAAATCCTCGTCCACGATCGAATCCATCCTATATTTTTCCCTCCAACGAAGGGTGTTCCTCAGCATCTCAAAGGCCTCATTGACCTTGAATTCTCGAGCACGCAGGAACTTCAAGAGGATGATGTCCGTGCCCTCAGAGCCCTTGCTAGGCAGAAGGGGCACCCCCCAAATGGAGATGTCCCTGTCAATTTGCACTGCTTTTTCTTTGATATCCACATCAGATTTCTTCTTTTCGGCATCCAATTTCTCCTTCTCTTCACCTTCATGTGATAAATTCTCCTTCTCTTCTGATTTCTCCTCCTTTTCACCTTCTTTGGCGGGTTTCTTTCCTTCCCCGACATCCGCTTTCTCCTTATCTTCCCCTTCTTGAGATAAATTCTCCTTCTCTTCTAGTTTCTCCTTCTTTTCGTCTTCTTTGCCGGATTTCTTTTCTTCCCCAGCATCCACTTTCTCCATCTCTTTGCTTTCTTGGGCGGGTTTCACCGCTTCCCCTGCATCCATTTTCGACTTCTCTTCTCCTTCTTGCGTGGTTTTGACATTTTCACAATCGGGTTTCTCCTTTTCAACTTCTTCCCGGGTTTTTTTATCCTTCACTTGTGTGGCTTCTTCCACCCCTTTCACTTCCTCTTTCTTTCCTACCTTCTCTTCTTCCTTCTTGAATAGCTTGTTTTCAAGAATGGCTTCTTCAACCTTTGCTTTCAGCTCCAACAATGCCTTCTTCTCATTCTCTTTCAGATCAGAAAGAAAATTGCTCTCCTCCTTGAATGAGGGGCTTTTCTCCACAGTTGCTTTACCCTTATCCTCCTCTCCCTTTACGGGTTCTTCTACTTTATTCATTTCAGCATCAACCTTCTCATCAATCACCTTACTAGATCCCTCCTGTTCAGAAACACCCACTTCTGCCATCTGGGTTTCTTCTGATCTCTCTTCAACAGTCATGTTTGCCGGTTTTTGGATTGAATCAGAGCTTTTTTCCCAGAGAAATTTGGGAGAAACCTGGTGCAGGAAAAGCTCTGATTGACAAAAAGAGAGGGAGAAAGAAAAGCCAAGCCTTTTTCTTTTTCTTCTCCTCTTTTGTTTACTAGAACTGCAGAGGCGGAGACGGTTATATTTGTCTGGGGTTGGGGTTCAGGTTTGAAATATTCAAACCGATCAGCAACGTTCGATTTTTTCTGGCGCCAACTCAGAGGAACCGTTGGGGTTCTTTTCCTGTTATTGTGCAAGGCTGGGGCTGAGAATAGAGGGCAAGAGAGAATCACTAGGCCCCACAGAACTCACAAGAAAGATTTTCCTGTCTTGGGATTCTTAACCATTCATCCAAATCATGAAACGGAATGTTTGATGGTCCCTTTTAGTGGACCACAGATGCCAAATAGATCTTTCCCTCCAGATCCTAACCATCAGATTTGAACCCATTAAGTGGGCCAGTGGTTCCTTTTCCTTTTAATGGAGAGGATCATTTTTACCTCATGGAGTACGATCAATACGATGATTAAGCCCACTGCATCAGTGGATAGGTAAGCTTACTGTTGGATCAAAGCCCGAGTCCTATAAAAAAAATTGTATTTCAAAGGCAAATGACAACTAGACAACCAGAATGATCCAGAATATCTCATCGGAGCTGATAAACGAGCATAGGCACAACGTATAGAAAATGGGCCAAAAAACACATATTTGAATGGGGAGGATTTTCATTAGTAAATTGAGATCTGGTTCATGCATGTATCATGGTCAAACCATGGGGTGGTTCACTGAAGAGTGCTTGTGGTGGGGCCTTTTTTGGGGGTGTTCTTTTCTTTGTTGGCCCGTTTCAAAGCCGTTGCCCTTAACAGCTCTATTTTCAGGTCCTAACTAAGTTGTATCCTCGTCGATGGGATCTTTGACCTGTTTTGGGGCTGTCTTTGTGACACAAGCCCACCACCTTCTACTACAGATGATTGAGGGCCTGAGGCGTATCACTTCATTTATACCTAAATTCTCTCTCTTCTAAATTCTAATACAGATGATTTGGGACTATTACTTACTGAATTTTTTGGCACTACTGGTTGGAATTAAAAGGTCAACGGTCTTCTTCTCCGATATAATCAATTGCTTGTTGGGACATTAATTCTGCCTCCATTGGGTCTCAGGTCGTTAATTGACCTGCATACTCCACTACTGAAACACCTACATCATCCCTGATAATACCACCAAATCAAGAAATATTAAACTTAAGTTTTACCTCTCCATGAGGTGGTGAGGTCCTTTTTTTTTTCCAGATGGCAATCCAAGGATAAGGTCTGCAATTAGATGATCAAAGAACAGGACATATATCATTGTGAATTTTCAAACATCTGATAATAATAAAAAATAAAAAAACTTATCTAACTCATGATCTTCTGATACAAAAATTACCTTATCTAAGTCATGATCGTCTTACAGAGAGCTGATTATGTACATTCGCTCAATTAAGTAGGATTGGTATTGGATCTGGTTGCCATGGAGATTGTTGGTACCTCAGAGGCATAACAAGCCGCCTACAGAGACCTCCCACGTCACTTCTGGTTCTGCCTTTCGAAAATGTGGACCATGTGAAAGGAAAGATATGGGGGGCGTGGCCAATCCATGACAAGCACACCACATGAATGCCATGGCAAATTGAGCCCACTTCTACAGTTCTATCATAGCTGGGATAAACAACATTCCTTCAATCAAATGCTGTGTTAAGACTTTGATCCAGGAAAGGGATGATTCATCTCTTCTGATTATACATATCTAAGGAACCCGAGAAGCAGATGTGTCCTCAATGTGTCCTGTGGTTATAATTCAATTAAGACTTCCTACAAAATGCAATACCCTCGTGTATATTGTAGTACCAGTACTGCAAGTAGCATGAGAACAATTGCACTCAAATATTTTGACCGATACAAAGTACTAACATTAACATGGAAACATACAGTTTCATTCAGTACAAGAGGAGGAAGCCCAGTCACAACAAGCATTGGTCTAGTGATTGTGCCTAAACCCCAAAAAGGGCGAGAAATATTGACTTCGGTGCAAAACTAGAAATTCCTCCCATGCTTCTCACGTTTTACTGAATTAGTCCACTTGTGACGTTGTTAGGATTTTTGTATTGGTTAAATTCATGAATTAGACAAAACTTGAATCCAGAAATCAGTATTTCATATTCTAAAGTACGTACTGTTGATCACACGCAAAGAAGTGTTGAATTAAAAAAATCAAGAAATACTGCAAGCACTCAAACGGGCATGCTCACGCTCTCGAATGGGCCTAGATAGAGACGACTACACTCAAGCCCATAAAGTCCGAGCTCAAGCCTGATAGATAGATAGCAAATTACTGGATGCACGAGATATGCGCTCAAGCAGACGCGCATGCGGCAAAAGCCCACCAACCTGTACAGATTTGTTTATTATTTTTTTCCAAAATTGTCTGTTCTACTTGGATTTCGTTTCCAACTTTAAGACACGAATTTGTGCTTTCACAAGAAGGCTCCTCTCAACCCCAAGTATAATACAACACATAGAAATTTCCAAAATTTGAATTGAGATTTTCATTAGAGATATCATCTAGATAGATTAGGCTGAAAGCTTCAAGTTCTATAGTTGATGCTTTTACTTATTTGTATAAAATTTGTTGCTTATACTTCCTTATAGAAGATTGTTCTCTCACTGGAAAGACTCATCCATTGTAGAAATCAAAACACTGATAGCAAGGCACCAAGGAATTGATTGTCATAAAAATCCAGCAAAAACAACTACAACGCCTTATGTCAAAAGACTAGCTGTAGTGTTGTGAGTATATCTTGTACTGCGAAAGTTAATAATTATTTTCGTCCACTTTGGAATCATGGTTTTTTCTTATTTGGGTAGCCACGCTAAATTGTGTGTTGTCTTCCTTGTGTAATTAATTGCTTTTATTTTTCTACCTCATAAAAGTAATAATCGAATCATAATCTAGAATAAGTCACGAGCATTAAAAGCTTTCAATTGCTATCGAAGAGGAACACACTAAGTAATTATGTGTTGATCTAAAGGGATTTTTTAGAATGAAAAGTACATCTACAACCAAGCCTTATATTTTGAAATATTAAAAAAAATCTGGCTTGAAGAAGATGCTCAAATCTAAGTCTGAGAAGAAAAAACTTAGATCTATTTAATGCTTTGTATCCAAAGACTTTAGCCATAAAGCATCTAAATGTACAAATAGAAAAAAGAAGAGACGTAGTAATGGTGATGATTATGAAGATGCAGAAAATTCTCTTCTTGACACTTCCCATGCTAATTATGTTACTTTCATAGTTTAAGCTTCTTCATCTAAAGGTGATTTTGATCAAAATATTGATGATGGAGAAGTGTCTCATGAAAACATAGACGGGGAAGCTCAGTATAAATTTTTGTACAATTAAAGTAATAAATTGAGCAAGCATGCGGCAAGAATTGTTAAGCAAGTTCAAGATTCTAAAGCTGAAATTCTATTTCTTATGAAGAATCTAAAGTAGTACATGCATAGATCATCCTTATTGAAGGTCATAAAGGTTCTTTACTTAAGAGTTTGACTTCTAAAAAATAAGAAAATGAGTCCTTAAAAACAGAAGTATTGAAGAACTGGACTATAATTGATAATCTGAACTTCAAGTTGAAGATATTGTTAACAAAATTGGATGCTCCAATGGCTAGTACAACTACATTTGACCACATCTTAAGTGTTCAAAAGTTACATACTGATAAGACTAGTTTTGGTTATATTGATAGTACTTCAACACACAATCTTAAGATAAAACTATTTTTGTTGAAAGCACTGTACATACATGCACTGCACTTCATACTGCATAGAAATATCATGTTGATTGCGCATCAAAGAGTGAGTTCGATCTTCAATCTGCGTGAGCACCCACATGTCATTAATATGAAACAAAAGGACACATCCGTCCCCATTGCAACAAGCTAAAAGCTATGCAAAAAATCAAGCAATGGGAACTCAGTTTTCTACACCGACATCAAGTGCAATCTGGATCAAGAAGGAAGGCCTACCATCTATTTTGGTTCACACTATATTGAAATTCTTTAATTCATAAGTGTGGGTATCAAAATTTTTTAACTCTTACTCAAAAAGATCAAGCCCTCAACCCCTAGTGCCGATATGATACATCATTGAGGGAGAGTTACAATTGAGGAGGAGCTACTACCAGATCCTGATTGACAAACATGCTGCACTGTGCCATCATAAATTTGTCAATTAAGGACAAAAAGGGAAAGTATAAATATTCAAGGGAAGAGTGATGCAGATTAATAGAGTTTCGAAAGTTCTAAATGAAAACTGATTTTCATTGGTACAGAGTTGAATATTATAGATTTTGTTCTTCAATTGATTGCAGAGCTACTGGTAATAATTTTTTCTAGAATTTCAATTTACTCAATGTGATGAATGTACTTTTGGATTTATTTTTTGGGGAGATTGATTGTATAAGAAATTTCGTCAATAAATTGTCAAAGGGGGAGATAGTTAAAAAAAATTTTATTAGCTAAATTCATGTATTGGACAAAACTTGAGTTAGGAATCTGTATTTCATATTCTTAAGTACGGACTGTTGATCGCGTCGCAAAGAAACGCTGAATTGAAAAAAGTCAAGAAATACTACACGTGCTTGAACGGGCATACTTACGCGCTCGAGCGGGCTTAGATAGAGACAACTACGCTAAAGCCCATAAAAAGTGCGCTCAAGCGTAACAGACGGATCACAAATAACTAGATGTGTGAATCACGTGCTCAAATTTATACTTATATGTGCTCGAGCGGGCATGCAACAACAGCCCACCGACTTGCACATATTTGTTTACTATTTGTGCCAAAACTACCTATTTTACTTGGATTTAGTTTCCAACCCTAAAGCATGAATTTTGAGCTATAAAAAGAGAGTTCCTCTCAACCCTAAGTACAGTACAATATATAGAGATTTCTAAGCATATAGAGATTTCTAAGTTTTGAATTGATATTTTTGTTGAAAATATTATCTAGAGCTTCCATGAGAGATTAGGCTGAAAACTTTAAGTTCTAAAGTTCATGCTTCTACTTTTTCGTATGAGATTTGTTGCTTCAACTTCCTTATAAAAAATTGTTCCCTCGCTATAAAGACTCATCCGTTATAGAAATCAAAGCACTAATAGTAGGGCACCGAGGAACTGCGTGTAGTAGAGATCTACCAAAAATAACTACAACATCTTATGTCGAATGACTGACTGTAAGATTGTGAGTATATCCTGTACTGCAAAAGTTAATAATTAATTTTGTTCACTTTGAACTCTTGGTTTTTTTCTATTTGGATTTTTATGTAAAATTATGTATTATCTTCTTTGCATGATTGATTGCTTTTATTTTTACATTGCATAAAAGTAGTAATTGAATCACAATCTAAAATAAGTCTCGAGCATTAAAAACTTTCAGATGAGCATTGTCCCTTAAATTGCATATACCTTAACAAGTCAATATGGGGGCTGAAAAGTGCCAACACCGTGAAGATGCCAAGTTACACAAATTGGGTAGTTCTGGAAACACAGCTAGAGATTTTGAGGTGTTAACTAATCTCATAGTAGATATCTTACAGTCCAAAGCTGGCCATTTTTAGACTAACCATCGGACTCTAAAAAGCTGGCATTTATATTTCTGGCAACAGACCGGACAGACCGGGCATTTATATTAACCATCAGACTCTAAAATAAATCTCGAGCATTAAAAACTTTCAGAAGAGCATTGTCCCTTAAATATCCAATACCTTGACAAGTCAATACGGTGGCTGAAAAGTGCTAACACCGTGAAGATGCCAATTTACACAAATTGGGTAGTTCTGGAAACACAGCTAGAGATTTTGAGGTGTTTATTAATCTCATAGTAGACATCTTACAGTCCAAAGCTGGCCATTTTTAGATTAACCATCAGACTCTAAAAAGCTGGCATTCATATATCTGGTAACATACCGGGCATATAAGAGGACAAATAATAGTGATGACAGCTGCCAGCTTGACAGAAGTTGATATTGTACTAGTAATATGTAGACAGGAGTTGTGGTGCAGTCTTTCCGAAATAATTTATGGAGAAGCTGGTCTAAGGTGGTCCAGATGTCAATTTTAATATAGATGCATTGTACTGATCAAATTAAAGACAAGCCAAGTCACAGGATTTATAAGAGTAGCAGATTTTATCGGAATTCCTTTTCATCACAATCAACTCTAGTTTAGGTGTTTGAATAGAAAGTCTGATAGGGAGCTTTAATCCTAGAATGTCAAGTTACCAGTATTTAATGAGTTAAAAGGTATTAAGCTTCTACTACAATGGAGTCAAAAAGCGGAAATTAAAATGAATTAACAGCATACCAAGTAAAAAATGGGAAAGGACATGTAATCTCTGGACTCTTGGGTCTTCTATCCCTTTCAGTTTTTTTATTAATGGACTATAACTCCTCATAGTTACAAACATCAAAAAACCTTAACTCACCTCAAAGAAGGAAAATCGTTTCATACTATAATGAAGATAACAAAATGTAGAACAGAAGCCCCCATCACAATTTAAACAAAGGAACCATATGACTCAACAATTGTCAAAACTAGATACAGTCAAATCGTATTAATGGCTCAGAACACCATCATCTACCATTTAATTTACCAGAAGGGTCGGGAGAATATATATTTTATTAACCCAAGTACAAACACTAAACATGCTGCACGCATGAACTCGAACTTCAATTAAAATAAAATGCAGGAAACATTGGGCATCCGAAAAATAATCGTAAGCCATGAAGAATAACCATTCCTTACAAGAATAATTTACTATTTACTATTTCAAAAACTCACTAGAATTTCAAGATAAATTGTTGAAAAAGTAGGGAGACATACATTGGTGAATTTGACAAGTGGGTGTTTGAAAACCAAAGAATAAAACCAAACTCAGGCCAAATTCCTTTGCAATGTCCTTGGACCATGGAAGTACCACCTTTCCTGTGCAATGCACATTTGAAAAAGAAGCCCTGTGTATTGGAATTTTCAAATGGTGGGCGTTAACATATTATAAGAATCTTATTATAAAATAAAAGAAGAAAGAAAGAAATCTGTGTCTTGGGCACAGGTATCTCAAAATGAACTTCAAATTTAGAAGGACGGAAGAAAGAAATAATGTTAGTAATATTTTTTTAGTGATGCTATTTGAACAACACTTTTATCTCTCCTAACACATGAGAAATAAAAAACAATTAAAAATAAAATTCTAAAATAACACCCCCCCCCCCCCCCCCAACAACAGATCTCTCTCCCTCCCTCCTCTTTTTGTTGTGCGCGTGTGTGCAAACTCAAGCAAGATCAACCAATCACCACACAAGAAGACAAGAAGATTTACGTGGTTCGGCAAGGATGCCTACGTCCACGGGAAACCAATTTCCACTGGGTTCTCTTCCAATCTGTGAAACCACAGCCTTGGAATCTCAGCCTCTCTGACTGACTACCCTAGGGTTACAGATTACATCTCATATATATAACCAGTACATCCTTATCCCCCAAGAACTCTATCTCAAGAAAAAGGAAAGTCCTAACCCATTAGAAAACTACTATTTAAACAAAATAGGAAATTCCTAATACATTAGGAAACCACCCCAGATTTGAACCCAATCATGGTCTGGACCCACATGGCCAACACTTTTCTGCCCCTTTTCTTTTGGCCGGCAACGAGCTCTGGCTGGCGGGAGAGGGGCTCTCACTCTCTTCTTCTTCCTCTTCCCCTCCCTCTCTCTCTTCCTCTTCCTATTATTCCTCCTCCTATTCCTCTTCCCCATCCTCTCCTCTTCCGCGCCTCCCCCTCCCTCTTCCAATTCCTCCTCATATTCCCCCTCCTCTTCCTCTCTCCTCCCTCCTTCCTCTTCCTCTTCCTCTCCCGTCCCTCCTTCCTCTCCTTTCCTCTCCTCTCTTCTCCCTTTTCCTCTCCTCTCCACTCTACCCTGTTCGGCAATATAAAGACGAACATCACCGATGTTCGACCTCCCAGGGCTAAACAAAACCCTGTTGTTCGGCCCTGAGAAGCTAAACATTACACTGAGGGCCGAATAGAGCAAGAGAGGAGAGAAGGAGAGGAAAAGGAAGAGGAAGAATGAGGGAGAGGAGAGGAATAGGAAGAGGAAGAGGAAAAAGAAGTAAAAGAAGGAGGGGCGCAATGAGGAGGAGAGGAGAGGAAAAGGGAGAGGAAAAGAGAGGGAGAGGAGAGGAAGAGGGAGAGGGGGAGGGAGAAAGAGCGCCCTTCCTACAGGCCAAAGCTCGTCACCGGCTGGAGGGAAAAGAGAGAGAATAGAGGAGGGAGGGAGAGATGTGTAGGGATATTTTGGGAATTTTATTTTTTTATTTTTTTTATTTCTCATGTGTCAAGAGAGATAAAAGTATTGTTGAAATAGCAGCACTCTTTTTTTAAGGAAAAAAAAAACCCAAGTCTTGAAGAAGATCAGAAATCTTTGTTTATGGATGTGAAAATGTTAGAAAGTTGTCAAATTTTTCTATAAAAACAAGAAAGAAATCTTTGTTTAAGGATCTGGAAATCTTTAAAAAAAAATGCTAGATCTTTTCAATCTGATGATTATAAAAAAAATGCACTAGAAATTTAAGATGGGGAAAGCTTACTTTTCAAAAAAATTGTAATCTTTTGACTTTACATTAAGGACAAGTGGCATTTTATATATAAAAGAAATTCAGTGGCATTTTCATAGTTCCAGGGCAATCCTCTCAGTTGTGGATACTTACAGCTGGGAATGATGTTTTATGTTGTATAATGGTTGTCTGAAGTTTGACATGAATGCCAATACTACTCTTTGTAAATTTTAAGGAATAACAAGTAGGAAAGATAGGTCGTCTCTGTATCACTTGTTACTTCTTAGTTATAATGTTAACCATGTCATTAATGGAAAGATTATCATCATAATTTCCTTTCCAGAATTTGTGATAACAGTTTCTAAAGAAAAGTCCTGAAGTAACCCATGATTTGAGTCTTTTCTAAATTCCAAACTCTACAAAGACAACAATATCTTATAGGGAAATTATACACATTAGAGGATGATTTATTTTTTATTCCATTTCTACGTTGAAAATACAATTAAGCGTGACAACATTAGATGGAACCAACACTACATTATCAAATTCAGTAACACAATACATGGAATTTTATAAAGATGATGAATTCACCGGCATAACAATTAGTTAGAATCATGAAGAACGTGAATTTAAACAAATATATTAACATCTATCATCGATGGAAAATCATCAATTCTTCATCGAAGATAAGGTGCAATTACACATTAACTTGGCTTGAACGTGCTTCACAATAATACTTCAATATGCGTAAAGTTGCGCTAATTCTTCCAATGAATCCATGGTAAGGCTTGGATCTGTGTTTTCAAGCATCCAAAGGAGGTGATCAAAGATAACGACCTCACACTTCACCGATATGTCACCGGATTTGTGCTTGGACTTGTCTATAAGAGCATTCAGTAGAGGATGGTTCAAGAGCTTGGCGTCGATCATGTAACGGCGCCTTGAGCTGCCGACGAAGACCACTTCTCGCTGATCATCGCTGCTCACCTCATCCCAGAACCCTCCTCTGGTAGATTGGGACCTTAGGCTGCTGTAAGATGAAGACCTCCCTAACCTTGACAAGCTTTTGCACTTCTTCAATATCTTGTTCATCTTTTTCATCTTTAACCATGAGAGAGAGAGAGAGAGAGAGAGAGAGATTACAAGGAACAACATACTAAGTGTGCCTTGATATACACACACCTACAACATCAAGGTTTGGTGCCCTGTCGTTGTTTTGCCATGCTTAGGATGTGGGCCACCCGCACAACCAGGGGAGGTGCAGGGCCCACCCCACAACCAAACGATTTATGGTGACTCACACACACAGCGGTTGCCGTGCTGTACGTGTAAAGCAACAAGATGATACGTCCAATTTCGCTGTTATAAAGCAATTTACGTCCAAGTTGGATTACACAAAGCCAATCAGCAATTTGGATCCGTCCACTCAAATGGGCCCCACCCATTTCCCCTCAAGTGCACGCTTGTCACAGGGTATCCCTCCATCTAGTAGTCCTTAATGGGCCTTGTACACCCACTGGTCTAACAGGGAGACAGGGCAGCATGGGACATGGCTTTCTATCTTGGCACGTGTGAACATGTGATCATGTTTCTGGAAATGAACAAGATGCTGTGATCCTCGATTTTCCGTTCATTTCATTTGTCGACGACAAGGAAGAGAATTCTGCCAGTGCCAACTCTTCACTGTTTCCATGCCCACCCCATGTCATTCTGTTGCCACGGGCATGTGCTGTTCAAGCTTCTACAAGCACTAGTAGTGTCCTTTTGCTAAATTTAGCAATGTTTACTAGTTCAAAGGGCATTCAAGAGGATGTCTAGGTTGATTAGGGCATTTGACTGGTGTAATTTCATTTTGGGCCGTTTATGGATCTCTGGCAACCTAATTTAGTTAATTTAGTTTACGTGTAAATATGGGAAAATGAATTTATATAACCTGGTTAACCCAAAATTCGTGACATTTGTTTTGTTCTTTATCATTAATAATTGCTTGTAACAAGAGGCTTAGATGATAACTTTTACAAGTAAACAGAGTGCCGGAAAAGCTACATTCAATTCCAAAGTAAACCAAATGATTGAACCTACTACTACACAGGTATCATTCATTTTAGGCAACATTTGTGAAGGCAACTTCTGTGAGTACGATGGGTTCATGAGTTTGGATAACCGCAGTAAGCTATTGGTGACATGGTGACAGTTGGCTTGTTCATTTTAGGTAAATGAAATTGCAAGTAGATGTAAATTGTGTGGATCAACTGAGTTCTAAGGATCCAAACAAATTTTGGGCCTGATTGTTTGGAATATATTTTACTGTAATTGGAACTGTGGGGATTTCTCAGAATTCCAGCTTCCCTAACGCTAGGATATAGTTGAGCCTTGTTTTCCACTTGCACACGGGAGGAATGGTAAACTATCTTTAGATCTATCTGACAGTTCTCAATTATAGTTGAGCATTTTGAAAAAGCATTGGGAGATGGCATTTTGGAGAACTTACAACTTTCCCCAATTTTCCTAGAATTCCTCTTACCAAACAGGTTGTTTGTATGTTTGTTTTCCTTCTTTTTTTTCTTTTTTTTTTTTTTTGTTTTTTAAGATGACGAGTATATTTCAACTGTGAAAGGACGGCCGAAAAACACCTCTGTACGAAGTGAGTTGCTTTCTTCCAGCTTTGTGTGTTTGGTATTCCTTACCAAAGACTGAGAACCTGCTGCTGGTAAAGCAGGGAGCATGGGTGCAAATAAAAAGCTAGCATCTCCGAAAATAAGTGTGTCATAGTGATGAGGTGTCCGTAATTATAACATCAACCAAGGATTGATCTCTAATTAGTACATTTTCATTTACAACTCCTGCTTATTAGGCCAACCAGAAAAAAAAAATAGTATCTCCTAACCTTCACAATCGATGAAAGCATTTGAACATGACCTTGAGCTTGGAGGGATCGTCACAGTCCAAGTTTAGGATAAGACAAAGCTTCCTGCTTGATGATTGTCATGGTGTGTAGGACAGGATAACAATTGGATAGACACTGACCTGACGAAATGTATGATGTGAGATCCTACCAATCTCACCCAAAATCATTCTCGTGGATGACAATATTGATTTCCACTTTGCCACCTTGCAAAGCCAAGAGGCACAATGAAACAAAATTAGAAGCGCCTCTCATCAGACGAGCCGAACATCAAATTTTGGGTTTCAATACAAGGATCAGCAGGTCCTATTACCATTGATGCCCAGATACAGCGCACAGCACAGAAACCATGAATACAACAGGGACACATTCTATTCATAAAAAGTAAAGTATCATATACAAATTTTTTAAGTACCCAGCATCATAGCTATAACCCAACTTGTGCTGGCATCAAATTGAGTTTTGGTATGGGTTGAGTTAAACCCAAGTCTGCTCTCACAACTGCATTGTCCCGTCTCTGACTCAAACGTGTGACAGATCTGTAAGTTATGCTACCAAATCCACTCGGTTAGGTAGGGTTTGATACCTGAAATTTTTAATTTTAAAATAACTATATATAAAATTCTAAATCCTCTCTTGGCTGTTGGAGAACCCATAATTTTAATTTTTTTTGAAATCTCTATGAGACCTTAATTTACCTAGATAATCCTTTGAGAAAAAACCAAGTCAAGTGCTCTTGTAGCCAAGATAAGAGAATCCAAAGGGATACAGGTAAAATACTTCGGTTAGCACCATAAAACTTTGTTGAAATAGCAAATCAAAAATATCTAAGTCTTGACCGTGGGCTTATAAGTCTTGACAGTTTTTAAAGTTGAGCAGCCCTTGGATCATCCCCTTATTCGACCAACTACATCCAGATCTCTAAAAACCACAATCAAACAGGCAATTTAGGATGGGTCACAGGTCACCTATTTAATCAGATCTGTTGCCATCCCTAACCCTTTTTGTTTTTGTTTTTGTTTTTTAAAGGTAATTTTTTTAAAAGATTTTTTTTTGAAAGGAAATTTTAATTTTTTTTTGAAAGGAAAATTTTTTATAGGTAATGGGACAAATTTGCAACATTTAAGGTAAATAAGAGTAGATCTCAGTACTTGGTGGGGTGGAATGTGGATAACAGGGAAATCCCTATCATCACACTGGTGGGGACCACCTGAAATCCATTCCGTTTCACTTTAAATGGATTTGTGGCACAGTGAAATTGTTCATAAGTTCTGAGACGCACAATCATAAGAGTCAGAGGTTTTTTTTTAAAAAAAAGAGAAATTTCATTTAAAACAAAGAAAAAGCAAAATATACTGCAATTAAGTCAAAATCTATAATCCAAAACAGAAAACAACTGACCATAGCCACCCCTACCGCACAGGGCAAGACAATGAGCAGGACCAACAGCATTAAGACCAAAATTTATTCAATTGGGCTGATTTATTCAACAGCATTAAGACCAAAATTATGGGATATAGACTATAGAGCCCAATCATTTGTACAGGATGGCATGCTGTGGATCCCATTTATTACTTGTTTCGCAAATGAGAAGATCATGACCTTTGAGAAGCCTTTTATCACTGCTGCCTTTCATGCAAAGAGGATCCCATGCACTTCAGCCTCCTTGGATTAGTTGAGAGAAGGGCCTTTATCCCCCCATGCACCATGTAAATTTTCATTAACGTAAAATACACATACAAAGGATGAAATACAATTCAAATTATTAAAAGCCGCATCCAAAAAGATGTGAACATGATCGGAGAAGGAGTTCTAATGGGCAATGATATGTTCCCTTGCTTTTGTGATGGTTGTGCTTGAATGATCAAGAGTTCTCCCATTCTTTTATAATTGGCAAAGGATTGATTTTCCTATATTTAAAGATTAATTTTCCTATATTTAAAAATGAACTCATTTCTAGTGCTCATCCTATAGGTTCCATTCATTGACCTAAAGAGCTCATCCTAAGTCCAATCAGAATCGATCTTGGTCGCTGCATATTTCGTGCCCTGACACCACATTGTGCAAGACAATTTGAAGGCTGATGACTTCAAATTCCACTGTCTCAACTTCTATTATCGTGTGCATCAAAGCATTATCTGTAATAATGCCTTACTCTAGTGCTTCGCCAGCAACTTTTCTAGCACCAAATCGCATAAATGACCTACAACGACAAAATAAAAGCCAATCAACACACAATAAAGTAATATTGGCGCATCTTGAAACCTATTTTCCATTATAAAAAATGCAAGGCGGGAACATGCCACAAACATCAATTAGGTGTGAAAGTGTATTCCGTTTACATCATAGATATGTATTGAGTTCAAAGATTTTAAATATCTTCACAAAATTATCCATATTTTAAGTAAAATGATTATTTTCTCATTCTACTTGGAATGCATTTTACTTGAATGAAAAGAAATAAACGGACTATGGACAAAGGGAGGTACTGACAGCAAAGACATCCTAACAGATCTTCTATAAATGGACAAACCTAATTATATAGCTCTGTTGGGAACCCTTATCAGCCGATTTAATTTATGGATGCAAATTACAAACATGATTAGTATAAAAATAAACCCAAATGATATGTTTGGCAAATAAGATGTAGCAAGGACCTCATCAAACCATGGACCTTCCACCTTGTTCTGCATAGGTGGAAGCCATCATTGATCCTAAAAGAATAAGATTTCGATGATCATGATAAAAAGGGAGCAAAAATTACACATTCATAAATTTGCAGATGACTTTGTTTTCTAAATGCACCAACTTTTATTTTATTCAAAGTACCTGCACCCATATGGGCTAGCGCTATGACCAAATTACAAGCCCATTTTTTGCACCTTTTTTATCTTCATGCATTGCTATGCCTAATGAAAGCATCTAGGCATTTTATTAGTAAATGATAGGATTGGAAGTTTTTTCTTGGCAAGAGTTTCGTTAGATTTAACAAGGACCTAACAGGAGGTCTTGCTGCCTCCATTGGCAGCTCAAGAATACTAATAGTGTGATGGGTTGGTGAAGCCTGATTTGGGTATATTTAATATTTATTTGGGAAAATATAGAATCTGTCGGTTTAATCTGGATCCTTTGTTATAAGGCCAGATCCGATGGTTGTAAATGCTCAGGGTATTATTAATTAGGACTTCTGTATTATTTTAAGTTGTGTGAGAAAGAGAGAGGGTTGTTGCTCTGCAGAGAAGAGCCCTAGAGAGAATTTTGTACTCTTATAATCACAAGAAGAGTTCTGTTCTTCTTGTGGGAGATTTCCAATAATAGTGAGCAGGTTTAAATCTCCATGGACGTAGCCCACATCGAGTGAACCACATAAATCTCGTGGCTATTGTGTGAATTGTGTGCTTCTTCTTATTCTTCTCTTTTCTCTTATAACAATTGGTATCAGAGCTTGGCTAGGGTTTCCAAGGGCTTAAGGCTTGTGCGCGGAAGATTGACAGACCGGATTAAGCTAGATCCGGGTTTCTATAGATTCAAAAATCGGAACAGAGAAAAGATCAACTGACCGATCTCTGTTTGGGCCACACGATCAGCGAAGATTGAAGAGGATTTGGGTTCTGGGGTGTTGCTGTAGATCTTCATCAGAGAAGATCGACGACGTTTTTTTTTTTTTTTTTTGTTGTTTTCTCGGGAAGAAGCCCAAAGAAAGGTTTGGACGGCTACAAGAAAGAAGAAAAAAAAACCCACTAATGGACGCCGCTGTCCTCGCCAGTCGCCGACCATCGTCGGTGATCGCCATCGCCGAACCAACCACGCAACCGTTGCTGGTCCCTGGACCTGTGCGCCGTAGCCGAAGAAGAAAAGGGGCTTCTGGTTTCCCTGTTGCAAAATAGGGACGAGAGAGGAAAAAGGCGATCGTGTGGGCCTTGGTTGTCGGTTCCAGTTCGGGTTGAGTCAGTTCGACCTGACCAGTGGTGGAGAAGCCCAGGCAGCAATGCAGTTTTGGGTTGGGTTGGGTCGGGTCGCAGAGCAGTGAAGCCTAGGTAGCAAGAAAGGTTACAGGTCGGGTCGAATCAAGTTGACCTAGTCCGTGTGTAGAGCCCAACCTACCAGCAAAACAGCAAAGCAGTAACGTCAACATAGGTCAATAAGCAAGTTTGACCAAATTCAACGGCCAGAATTGTTTTGCAAATTTTGAGGTCATCCAAACTCTGAATTGTACTCATTTTTTTTCTATGCACTCCTAGTGACGAGATCTACGAGATAAATGGAACAAATTGACTATTTGATTGACAGAAAAATAATCAAGCAAATAGAGGTTTGGTTTGAGCAGGAGCAATGACGGACGACACAAGGCAAACAACTGAAAATTTCAATGGACAAAATTTCGCATTCTGGAAGATGCAGATCCAGAATGGTAGGTACTTGATTGAAAAGACTTAAATACGATTAAACTCTCTTTAACAAAATCTGTTGCATTCAATATTTCAAAACAGCAAACCACTAAAGATGTTATGCCTACCCTTTCACGAATATTTGAAAAACCACCTTCTTTAAACAAAGTACATTTGATGAAAGGATTATTTAACATGAATATGGTTGAAGGTGAGATTGTCGTTGAACACATAAATGAGTTCAACACAGTTATGAACTAGTTGTCATCGGTAAAAATACGTTTCAATGATGAGATTTGGGCACTATTACTGTTATCTTTTTTACCAGATAGTTGAAGTGGTATGGTTAATTCACTGAGTAATTCATCAGAATCAAGTAAACTGAAGTTTAATAATGTTGTGATTGTTGTCATCGATGAAGAACTTCACAGGAAACCCCCAGCTGAATCATTAGGAAGTACATTGAATATGGAAAACAAAGAAAAGAAAAGTGAGAGAGGTCAAAATCGTGGAAGGTCTAAATTAAAAAGCAAGTCAAGATCGTCAAAAGGCATCATATGCTAGAATTATGGCAAAAAGAGACTCTTAAAAAAGGACTGTAGAGCTCCACCAAAGAAAAATAAGCAACAGAACAATAACAATGACAACGATAATTATGCTTTCGCAAATGTTGCAAGCGATACTGTTCAAGATGCTGTAATTCTTTCATTTGATCATAAATCTGAATATTGAGTTATAGATTCCAGTGCGTCCTTTCATGCCACTGCACATAGAGAATATCTCCAAAATTATGTGAAAGGTGACTTCGGAAAAGTGTATATTGGTGATGATGAACCTTATGATATAATTGGCAAAGGAGATGTTCTGATTAAATTGCCAAATAGAGGTACATAGCAATTAAATGATGTTAGGCATGTACTGAGCCTAAAAAGAAACCTTATATATGTTGGTTAGCTTACAAACTCTGGTTATGTCACAATCTTCGGAGGTAACTCATGAAAGGTGACAAAAGGAAGTATGATTGTTGCTTGCGGTAAGAAAGAATGTAATCTTTACCTGATTAATAGCAGTACTAATTCTATTGCAGCTACAGATAAAGGTACAAACTCAAACACATGGCATTGTAAACTTGGGCACATAAGTGAGCAAGGAATAAAAATATTTCACTCTAAAGGTAAACTACAAGACCTCAAGTCCTTGGGCTTAGAGTTGTGTGAAGACTGTATTTTTGGCAAGTAGAAGAAAGTTACTTTCTCTAAAGTTGGAAGGCAACTAAAATCAAAAAGGTTGGAACTAGTTCACACGAATGTGTGGGGACAAACACAAGTACCTTTTCTTGGCGGATCTTCTTACTTTGTTATATTTATTGATGATGCTACCACAAAGTTATAGGTTTATCCTATAAAACACAAGTCTAATGTGTTTGGTATTTTCAAAAAGTGGAAAGCTATAGTTGAAAATGAAATAGGTCTAAAACTGAAATACCTGAGATCTGATAATGGGGGAGAGTACTGCAGCAAAGAATTTGAGAAGTATTACTCCACAAATGGGATAAAGCGAGAGAAGACTATTCCTAATACACCACAGCAAAATAGTGTGGCAGAGCATATGAACAGGACCATTATATAGCGTGATAAAAGCACGAGGCTACATGCTGGATTGCCTAAGCAGTTTTGGATAGAAGCAGTAAATACTGCTACATACTTGATCAATCGTGGGCCTTCAGTACCTTTGGATGATGGATTGCCAAACGGAGCTTGGACTGGAAAAAGTTAAATCTTTCACACTTAAAAGTATTTGCTTGTATCTCTTATATTCATGTTGATGCTGAAAAGAGGGATAAGTTCGATCATAAATCTAAGAAATGCATTTTCATTGGATATGGTTCTGATGAAATTTGGTTATCGCTTCTCGGATGAAGAAAATAAAAAAATCATCAGAAGTAAAAATGTTGTATTCAATGATAAAGTCATGCATAAGGATAACGATACTGTGTAAAAGGATAATACACAGTACTTAGATGTAGAGGACATTCATGAAAATGATGGACTTAAAGCACATAAAAATGTAAACTCACAGGTAGATCCTCATATACCTACACTAGTAAGAAGGTCCTCTAGGATTCCTAAACCTACACAGCGGTATTTACCTTCATTGTATTACTTGTTGTTAACTGATGGTGGTGAGCCAGAATGTTATGAAGAAGCATTGCAGGTTGATACTCAGGCTAAGTGGGAGCAAGCCATGGAGGATGAGATGCAATCTTTATTGTCAAATCAGACATGGGCTTAGTTCAATTACCTAAGGGAAAAAAAGCATTCCATAACAAGTGGGTGTATAAGTTAAAAGATGAACATAACAGCAGTAAGAGATATAAGGCAGTAAGAGATATAAGGCCAGACTAGTTGCTAAAGACTTCTAACAGAAGAAACATATTGATTATTCTAAATTATTTGCTCCTGTAGTTAAATTAAACACAGTCAAAAGTGTTTTGAACATTGTGGCAGTAGAAGATTTATATCTTGAATAATTAGATGTTAAAACTACATTTCTCCATGGTGACTTAGAAGAAGATATTTACATGCATTAACTACAAGGACATGTTGTCTCAGGAAAAGAAGACATGGTGTGTAAATTCAAAAAGAGTTTATATAGTTTGAAGCAAGCCCCAAGACAATGGTATATTAAATTTGACAGGTTTATGTGCAACACAGGTTACAAATGATGTCATGTAGACCATTGTTGTTATTACAAAAGCTTTGATAACTGTTATATTATTCTTCTTTTGTATGTAGATGACATGCTTATTGCAAAATCGAACATGGAAGAGATAAATAATTTAAAGAAACCATTGTCAAAGGAGTTTAAAATAAAGGATTTGGATGCTGCAAATCAAATTCTCGATATGAGAATCAATAGAAACAGAACAAATCGTCCACTGAAGTTGTCTCGAGCAGAATACATTGAAAAGGTCCTATACAGGTTCAACATACAAGCTGCTAAGCCAGTTAGCACTCCATTAACAAGCCATTTCAAATTCTCAAAAAATTTGTCTCCTAAGACAGAACAAGAGAAAGATGACATGTTGAAGATCCCATATGCTTCAACTATTGACAGCTTAATGTATATTATGATTAGCACAAGACCTAATATTGGTCATGCAGTGGGAGTTGTAAGCAAATTCATGGGTAACCCTGAAAAAACACATTGGAAAGTAGTTAATTGGATTCTCAAATATCTGAGAGGTACTATCAATGCAGCATTGTGCTTTGGAGGATCAAAAATCAAACTATAGGGTTAAGTTAATTCAAACTTGGCAGGAGATCTTGATAGAAATAGAAATAATACTGGATACGTTTTCACCTTGGATAGTTCAGCAATCAGTTGGAAATCACAATTACAAGATATTGTTGTACTTTCAACTACAGAATCAGAGTATATGAATGCTACAGAAGTTAGCAAAGAAATGATTTGGTTGCAGGAGTTAATGGAAGAGTTGGATAAGAAACAGGAGGACAACAAGTTATACAATAATAGTCAGAATGCCATTCATCTTACAAAGAATTTAGCCTTTCGTCCAAGGACCAAACACATTTGCATAAGATATCACTTTATACGGTGGCTTCTGGAAGAAAAAATGTTAAAACTGGAAAAGATTCTCATAAGTCAGAATCCCACAGATATGCTTAAAAGGTAGTAAATATAGAGAAACTGAAGTTGTGCTCAGCTTCAGTTAGACTTCTTATTTGAAGACAAGTGTCACGCCCCAATCCCGGGAATTTGGGGATTTGAGTGGGCCCCCAAGGCGTGGATACGTAATCCAGTAGAAATCCGTGCCCTAAAGAATTATGCACGAATTCCTACAAGGGAGATTACACAGGAACGTGTGAGGTATGCTGACACATGTACAAACATAACTTATCATAAACGACATCCTGCGAAATACTCAGTAATTATCAAGAGCACAAGCTTTCATAAGTAAACATATAAACATACAGGAGAGTTAAAGTCTTTAAGTACATTTCCCAATTGGTTCTTAAAAGATTGATACAAAAGTCCCAGCATAATATCCCTAAAATAGACGCTCTCCGTAGGATGGCTAGTAGTAGATGTCGCCATCCATCCATTCACCTACACCCCGAGGTATCGTTGGGATACCCTCCTGGGCCGCGTCATTGTCCTCGTTGAGACCGGGATATGGACCTGCAATACCAAGGGTAACACTGTTAACACGACGGTTAAGCAAGTACTAAGGCATATGAAATAAATACAACATGATGTGGTAACAAGAACAATCACTAAACATGATGCATGAGTGAGGAATTATAATTGAAACATCATACATACTGATTGGCAACCACGATGCTCTATTCTCCCAAAAGGGAGCATACATATCATATGGGTCTCTAGGGGATCAGGCTAGCTTCCCGAGGAGCGTCGACAACCCCTCCGTAAACCTACTGCAGTGGTGACTTACAAATACCCAAAAGGGCAAAAGCTAAGTGGTGCCTACTCGGAATCAATCATACTAATCATATCATGTGTGAGGAACATTAGTCTAAGAGTATAATTGTAACAACGACAATAATAAAAAATGAAGCATATACATATTGAAATGGAGCAGATACATATGAGCTACAAGGCTCGAACCTCGGCTATACCCTTGGTTAACAAGCACACACTCAGTAGAAGCTCTGGCTTGTCAGACACGCACTCATTAGAAGCTCAGGTCTGAATTGCCTCGAGTTGTGCCAGAGGAATGAATTTGATAACAATCATGCTGAAGGTGATATATCATAGCAATATGGATTCATTCCCTTAGTTCCCAAGGACATTCAACACGATGTACGCATGAGACATTTGGTGTCATTATGTTACCGTGTCTTAGTATTACCTTGTGTGTACACGGGACACCCTTTCTCACACCAACATCCATGACTTGCCATTGGGAGATCATTCATAAATCATTCAATCATTCTAACAAGTAATTACCGGTGGCCAATGTGGAGGTATAGAAGGTACCAACACTAAGGCCCTACAAGGTCATTGAGGTTCCTAACGTCCTGCATTCATTGGGTTCTTACGGCTTAGCCGTATACAAGGCTACGGCTTAGCCAAGTGGGTCAGAATTCCATCTGCATTTTCGGTGCAGTTACGGTCCAACCGTATATAGGCCTACGGCTTAGCCGAGCTAAGCCTACGGCTAGGGTACAGGAAGGTCACGACGTAGCCGTAGCGTATTCCACGGTGCAACCATCTGCAAGCCATAGAAGAAACTGGGTTTTATGAGCTCTCTAGAAAGCTCGCCGTAGGGAGACCTACGGCTAGCGTACGGGCTGGATACGGCTTAGCCGTAGTGAATTTCACGACATAGCCATAAGTGAGTCTCATTTGACTGCTCTCTGGACTTTGAGCTGTAAGTGCTTATGGCTTAGCCATATCTTCGCCGTAAGCTTCAGAACCTGAATTTGGTTCTATAAATCAGTCCAGTTCGGGAGCCATGCAGAACTTAACTTGGGGAATGGTATCTATACTCAATTGAATTATCCCTTAAGTTCTCAACACTCACACACACACACACCAATTCCATTCTAACCATCCTAACACAACCCAATCTCATGTATGCTCTGACAACAATAAAATAAAGAATGAAGTTGAAATGTGTATGAAACTAATTCAGTAACCCAGAACTTAATCAGACATGCAACAAACATGACTCTAGTACTTGCCTTTCACCAGTGTTAGCCCTCTCAACTCCCTTTCTTGCTGTGTGCTCAGGAAAGTCTCTGGAAATAAAATGGGTTCTCTACAATAACATGAAAGTGTGGAATATGGGCTTAGAACCACATGCATCTCGTGTAAATTGATTCCCCATGGCCCTCATGACTCTAATTACATGAAATGAAGATGGATCGTTACCTTAGACAGCTAACTTGCAACAGAGGACAGTACAAGAGGTTGGCTCAGGGAGGAGAAAGAAGAAGAAGATGATTCTCCCTCAACACTACATGCAAGATCTTCCCCAACCGAGTGGCTCCTTGAATCTCTAGAAGGAAGAAGTGAAGGAAGAGAGGGAAGAGCACTGCTCCAGCAACCTAGAAGAAACAAAAAAAAAGGAAGGAGAGAGTACGTGGGATCTTTCCTTTTAACATAACTTTCTCTTGAGTTACATGCAAGCCCATAAGTTCTAGATAATTTACAGTTTGGACCAAAGGGACCTCAATTAGCCCAAGATGAGTCCGGATTAACTCGGGCCCAACACGAAAGACGATCTACACGAAAAGTTACACGAAAGGGAATGGACGAGGTGTCCAAGAGGTGCAAGGACAATTTACGAAAAAGTCCTTAACCACCCAAGGTGGGGTCCAAACTCAACAGTTTCACACTAAATTAACCCTTAACACGTCTTAATCAATATAAAACAAGATTAATTAACGTAACCAAGATTAGTGGGGGTTCGGGTCCTTACAACAAGGTATTGAGATTTGAAGCCATATTCTGCTGTTGTCATTGTCATTCAGTGTGATCAGTCTTCAAGTGAAAAATTGATCGGTTGGTGAAGCTTGATCTGGGTATATTTAATATTTATTGGGTAAATATGTAATCTGTCGATTTAATTTGGATCCTTTGTTATAAGACCAGATCCGACAGTTGTAAATGCTCAGGATATTATTAATTAGGGCTTTTGTATTATTTTGAGTAGCATGAGAAAAAGAAATGGTCGTTGCTCTGCAGAGAAGAGCCCAAAGAGAGTTTTGTACTCTTGTAATCATAAGAAGAGGTTTGTTCTTCTTGTAGGAGATCTCTAATAATAGCGAACAGGTTTGAATCTCCGTTGACGTAGCCTACATTGTGTGAACCACGTAAATCTCATGTCTATTGTGTGAATTGTGTACTTCTTCTTGTTCTTCTCTTTTCTCTCACAACAAAATAGTGCTCTAAACAATGATGGACTCCAATGAGAAAAAGATATCTAGGATTGATTGGAAAGGGGAAACTTATGATGTAGATGACAAAAGCAAAAGCCCCAACAACTGACTACAGCTTGACTTGGAGTTGGCATGAAAGAATATTGCTTCCATCTCCACCTTAGCTTCAAAGAAACACAACCTGTTTGTAGCTTGATTTAGCTTTGAAGCAAAACTCATCAACCTCCTCCCATTAAGTATAGAATTATGGCACTAAGAAAGGACAAATGATGATTTCATGTGAAAAGGACTTATGCCAATCTACAATATAGTTCTTCTTGTCGTTTCATTCACTGCCTCTTTGCCTTGCAAATCCTAGCATGGCCCACATGTCTGGATGGCTGGATAATCCAAAACAATCCTTATTGACCTTGACACAAGAATTACCTGGAATATATAGATGTTAAATAATACAGAAAAGCATGTATGGAGTATAGGGGTCAAATCCAATAGTTAACATTGTACAAGAGCCTGAGATGGTTCACTAAATTTGTGGGGTACATGAATTACATTTACTAAATACATGTGAGTTATGGAACATGAAACTTCAAAGGAGCAATCGAGGAAGAGTTTAATGAGTGGATTGGATAAAAAGTGATGAATCGGAAGCCTCCATAATTCCTACAATGCCATTTCTGGAAGTTAAATCTCTTCCACTGCTCCTTCAAAAACCTAGTCTTTCAAGTTAGAGCAGAAGAAAGAGTTAACTGAGTTTAATTAGATTCCATGTCAGGCCATCCAAGGGCTTGTTTGGTAAGTCTTAGCTAATTGAAATGGATCTATATAAATTAGATGTATTTGAAGGAAGTTGTTTCAAACTTACTTTTTTACAAAGAGCGCTTGGTATGCCTCTTTCAATTTTAAAAGCAAACCTGCCATTATGTGAAAGTGTAGCTTGTCAGTTGTACAACTGAAGCAATATGAGATTAAAATGGTATACATCCATTAATCAACTATTCATTGTATGAATGGATAAGGGTCAACCAAAACATCAGGGCAATATCTTAGTTCTTGATTTAAAAGCCTCACTGTTTTAAATATAGATTTTTTGTGTGATTCAATCCAATAATGAGTGAAGGTTCAATGAGTGTAAAACTAGGTCACCTACGGTTCTACTAGATTGTTGGATTTTGTCTTGCATTCCAATTTAGTTGGATCGGTTGTTTAGGTTAGCCAAAACTGGAGTTAGGGTTAGAGGTATTTTAGTCATTATGCATGGAATCTATATATTAATGTGATCTATAACCCTAAACATTAAGAAGGCAGAGTTGTGTTAACACAGCAGGGAAAGAAAGGAATAAAGTAAGCTTTTCTCCGTGAACATAGGCATAATTGATTGCTTGTGATTGTGTGATTTGTGCGTGCCGTGGTTGATTGCAAATCCTAGGCCTATTTTCCAACACAGATAACATGATGGAAAAAATATGAAAGGGCCTACCCTGATCAAAGGTTGAAGAGGTGGACTTCATTCTTCCCTTTAGTCTATACATGTATTGGTACTTTTATCTTTAGATCCATGAGAAACTAGTCAGTCTCTTCATTGGGAAGTATTTTTAAAAATCTGAATCTCTCAATTAATAAATGTCTATCCATTGGATGAGCACGGGCCAAATTTCATATCAATTAGACTTTGATCTCACCATCAGAATGATCACATATATAACATATGTATTTTATGTTTTGTTTCTACACATAATCAATCTGGCAATATAGCTACGGCTTACGAGCTTTATTGGAGTGAAATTTTGATGAGGGGAAACAAAAGAAGGGATCATTTATTTTGGCCGTTTAAATTTTTTATAAGTGGGCATGAGAAGGAGCCTCACAGATATCGTGCAGTTCCAAGCATGGGAAGATCCACAGTCCACACACTTTACAGGTTCTCTTTGATACATGAACCGAAACGAGGACAGCAGACAGACAGAGACTTGTGTTGTTAACTACAGCAAAAAGTAAAATAATGCACTGAGGTTTAAAAAAAATTTGTAATCTGTTGCAATTATTTTGTCCTACGAGCAGGCTGTATATGTGGGTGCAGTCCTTCAAACCTATGGATTGGGATTCTTGGCTCGACTGGAGGGGTCCATCTGTGAGCAACGAGGTAGAGCTGCATTCCATTTGAATTTGTGAGTGGCCCACATCACCACTTGGGCCCTTTGGGCCTCATTATCGATGCCCACATCCCACGTTACCCTACCAACTCACTTCTCTTCCGTGGTCACCCCTCGCGTCATGGGCTATGGACCGAAATAATTGATAAACCATCAGAAGCCTGGATATGGCGTGGTTTGATCTGTCCCTGAATGAAGTTTTTCTAGTTATCCAACTGGGTATCTAGGATGCGGCCCAATTTCATTGTCTTTTCCCAGCCTTGGAATACCCCCAGCACTGGTAGGCGGTAGACTAGCCTGTTTCCTACCAGTTACATCATCAACATTGGAGATTTTTTAGGTTTCGTGGCTGGTTTCGGGTCAATCTAGCGCAACCTATTTGCATCTCAGACCTATGTTAGAGCTCAAACCCACCCCAGATCTGAAGACCTAAAAAGTCATAACCGATCTTCATCTTTGCCAATAATGTCTAGTCAGTTCCAGCAAATTTAACCTCTATCCTTCCAAGTGGCACTGCTACAAATATAACTGCACCGGGGTGAATCCCATTGTCGAATCGATGCATGTAACTCAAACCAAATTGATTTTTATTTTTCTTTTTTTTAACTCAGCCAAGGGATTGGAATCCAAGAGAGAGGGTACACATGAAAATAAAAGTCCATAAAAATGGAAAGCATGTAACTAAAACTAAATTTAGAATTTTTTGCTTTGCATTCCCATAAATTCACCGTAAAGTTGAAAAGAGGAAATCCTCTCCATTTATACATGTACTAAACAAAGTTTATTCAAATTCAAAACTAAACCTAGAATTTCTAAGAAATCAAATCCTATCTTATTTTTATCTTCATACCATATAACCTCTAATCTATATCTCTAACATCCCCCCTCAATCTCATAGTAGGATTTTTTTCTTGTAAACATAAAAAATAAAAAATAAAACCTTTGTTCTCTAGAAAAGTAAATCAATTAATTTTTTATTTTAAAAAATATCTTCATGTCTTTTTGTGATCACCGTATGTCCATGAATCCATCACTGTCACAATCCGCTCCTTTTTTACTTTATCGATGCCAATGGCCCACTGTATCAAATCTATCATAATTTCTTCCAAAAGCTTCAATCGTGCAATAGTTCAATAAAGATGGAAAGATCATGAGATTTAGATATTTAGATGATCGAATGAGGGGAGATAGATGGTAAATCATCATTGGGTCTCCCTCGATATCATATAGAATTTCACAATTCACTATATTCCTATAAATTCACCCTAGAATTGAAGATAGGAAATCCTCTCCATTTATACATGTATATAGCAAACTTTATTCAAATTCAAAACTAAATATAGAATTTCTAACAAACCAAATTCTATGTTAATTTTATCTTCATACTATGTGATCTCCAATCCATATCTCTAACAACCACTAATAATAAACAAGAGGAAGGCAACACAACAACAATTAAAAAAGCAAAAGATCCTGCCTTATCCGAGGTACAGCAAATCACCAGTGCAAGATAGCAGCAAATAAAGGAATGTCCCCTCCATGAGCTGATTATATGTGAAATATGTAACTAAAACCGAATTGAGTTCGCCACATATATGCAAAACTAGCCATCAATCAAATGATGGCCCTACTCCTTTACCAGTCATTCTCTCTTCACCGCTGACAATCAAACATCCCTTCAGTAATCTATCATGTGAGAAAACCATTGAAGAAGTATCACGGTTTGACCTGCCTGGGAGATGGTTCACTAGCCTAAGACGTGGGTTTACACTCCAAGTCTTGTGTTGGACACTCAACTTAGACTTACCTAGTGCACACGTGTTACAATGTAATGCATTCATCCGGGGAAACAGTCTGCTAACACCCCCCCCCCCCCCCCCCCCAACAAAACCCCAACAAAAAAAAAAAAAAGAAAAGAAAAATACAGTCATGTTTAAACTGACTTGTTATAGGTGTTGGGCTTTAAAACAGAACTAGGGCCTTGCCCTATAGTTGAAGGTACACCAAGGTTGGAAAAGTCTCCAGCTTAACTCTTGAGTCTCTTGAGTCAACTCACTTTTGCAAAGGACCAAGCCAAATACAAGGGATTGTTGGCATTCTAAACCATAATAGATAGATTTGATTCCAAACACTTATATATTTATTTTTAAGTAGTCATACACAATGATGATGATGATGAAAGCAGTTATGCACAAGATTTAGAGTCAACAATTTAAAAATCATGACTAAAATATAATTTAAAACTTAAATTTAATCTTTTACATTCAATATTTGGATTAATAGATCACATAATATGCAGTTTTTTTCTTTTATTTTCCTTTTTTAGTATTTTCTTGCATGTATTAATTTACTAATTTGAATTAATTATCATGAATGCATGTAAAGAATATTTATTTATATTTAATAAATACTTGATTCATTTTTAAATATTTTAAAAATTATTTTTTTGAAAATCATGAATTTTTTTAGTCTCCACATTAAGTCTATCCGAGTGTTTTTATTTTTATTTTTTATCACACGGATTGCGTCACAATAAGAGATGTAAAATGGGCCAAGCCACCATAGCTTGGCACTACCCAGCACGACAGTCAACGCGGCCCAGCATGGCCCCGCACCAGGGCCGGCTTGAGACAATTAGATGCCAAAAGCAACAATTCCAAATGAGGCATTTTTTATTTTTTAATATTATTATAATATTTTACTTAAAATTTATTTTTTTCCATTTTTTGTAATGCAATGTTACTAATTAAGTTTTTATATTCAAGTTTTACTAACATATCTTTTTTAATTGATGTTATGGCTAATCCACTTAATCCTTTTTATAAAATTGTTGATCTAAATTAGGATTTTATCAATTTTAATTTTAAAAAATTTTTTCCATAAAAGCAACAATTACAGTTATTGTCAATACTTTTCTAGTCGACATATTTAATATTTATAAATTATAACTAATTATATTTACAAATAAAACGAGTACTAACTATAATAAACATATAATATGAGCTTGGAATTAAAAAAAAGTTTTTAAAGCATAGAACCATAAAACCTAATTAGTGATTTATCATTGTTGGTCACAAAGAGTATAATGTGAATTACATTTGAATTTAATGCAGCTTCTTCAATATGAAAAAAAATATTATATTTGAAGTTGTCTTCTATAGATATCAAGTAATACAAATGTAAGGGTAAAAATCTGCAAACTGTAAGATTTTCATAACAAAAAATGATTTCTTGTTTGTTATGATTTTAAGGTTTTTTTTTCTTTTAATGGCAATACTTTCTCAACGGTGAAAATGAACTTTTATTCTTTTTTTGAAATATGAAAAGATAGCAGTTTTTTTTTAAATATAAAAAGATGTTAATTGCTTTAATTACTTTTATAAGACCTTATTCTTTAGGAGAAACAAAATGATGACAATTATTTTTTTAATTTAAAAAAATTTAAGTTGCTTCAATTACTTTTATGAAGCCTTATTTTTTTGTTGATAAAAAAAAGAAAGGAATTGCTTTTTGAGGAGCCTTATTTTTTGGGGGGCCTAAGGCAAAGGCTCTTTTTGCCCAATGGTCAAGTCACCCCTGCCCCGCACGGTCAACAGCACTACACGATAAGTAATTGATGGACTCACAGGCAATGTTAGGCCGAGGCTGCAGTCCTGCAGGCATGGTTTGGCACAAGGAACGGCCCATTTTACCCCCATAATGGCCCTTTTTTTTTTGTAGTCTATATTTCTCTTTTTTGTAGTATAAATATAACAGCATGTAATCTTTTTCTTTTTATTTTTTTATTATCTATAAAAACCATAAAAGTATTAAAGGTAATTCTATGGAAAACCTTTTAATAAAATGAATTTAAATAGAGTTTTTTTTTTAGTGAAGTAGGTTAAATTTGTTCAAATCACTTAAATTTATTTATCATTCTCATCTATGTAAATATCTTTTAAATTTTTTAGCTTAAGACCTTAAAAAAATAAAAGTATAAAATAATAAAAGGGTGGCACGGCACACGCAGCCCGTGCCAGTGGGCCATTCTAGGCCTAGCCCTGCCAACAGCTGGCACAAAACAACACGGTACAAACTACTGTGTGTGCCATGCCAATAAGGCACAAAGCAGGACTGAGCCATGACACTCTCGTGCCATCCGGCATAGGCCAGCACGATTTACATCCCTAGTCACAGTCCCAAGTTTTCCAAACCTTGGATAAAATGGGGAAGGGGGGCTCATTATATCCCATTCAGACATGTCCAATCATGGATTATCTTTCATTGTTGTCTTGTCTTATCAGTTTTCAATGTCCAAGACCATCCTTACATCCGTCTCCCTCACATGATTAAAGACACACAGAATAAAACCCATGAACCTCATGTGGCATTTTCACCAAAACAAGTCCTCCTTTTACCGAGAAGCAAACCCAATTTCATCTGTGTCAATTCCTGCCACATTTAGCCATTAGCTAGTCGCCCACAACTTCTTCCTTCAAACATATGATGCTCATTCGCCATCAGTCAAGACTTTTGTGCCTTTGGAAGTGACTTGAATAATGGTGTAGAACACTTCATCTCAGTGGATGAATTTTGAAAGAACTTTGGCTTCTCTGACTGCTAGAGACCACCCGCTTTGATACCATTTTTATCCAAGAGAATGCTAAACTACCACACCCTGGATTTTCATTTTCAAAAGCACATGCCTCCTGTTGGATGAGGCCCACTTGGATGAATGCCGAAAACCAAGATAAAAGGTTTTGATGTCTAGAGGTGGGCCCAAAATTTTTATTTTGAGTGGAGTTAAATTTTTCATAGTTGATTCAAGGATAAATTCAAGTACTTCAAAATTATCGCCAACCATCAATAATCTCCATTTATGGCATCGGTTAAAGTCGTGACTTTGAATTTTATATTTTTTTAATATAAGGAATCTTACTACTATCATCCAACTCGTAAAATAAGTTTTTCTAACTACAACACCCAAAGAACAGCTCCTTACCTTACTTTAATGGTAAGGAGTGGCAATTATTACTTGACTAACCAAGGTTTGAACCCTAAGCAGGAGCAAACCAAAGTAAAGTTATGTAAGTGTGGTCATACCCGTCACACCGTGGTACACGTCCAAATCTTATATAAAAAATTTGGGACCTCCTTTTACCTTAGGTGCGCTACTTTTCTTCCCGCATGTGCAAGTCAAATTACTTTATTTATACCTATTTGGGGAAGAGGATATCGTATTCTCAGTGGAAGTAGATGTCAAAACTGAACATGAGTTTTTTAATGTAGGGCGATCATCTAATTTAGATGTGGAGCAAGTTTATATGTAAAGTATTTATTACATATATGTGGGGCATGGTCCTTCGCATATGAATCTCTAAGTAATTTCAAGACTAACCTCTAAATGGGTCCGCCACTGTTGACGTGGTTACAGTTGAACAAATATGATCAATTCCACTCGGTGTCATTTGCATAAAGAATTCATGTCCAAATTAGCTTAATGGATTATTAAAAAGGTGATAGGTGAAAGTCGTGAGGTGAGGATCAAGGATATCAAGTGAGGGTGAAAAATACAAGGTAGTGATCTAATCTAAATAAAAGCCTCACTTTCCTACTATATGAATTACTAAGGTGAGGATTTTTTCTTTGATGGTCATTTTTTGATATTTATGTTTGATTCTATGTTTTTAACTACTTATTAAAAAAAACTTTCTTATAACTCAATTACATGACACAAACTACAAACAGCTGAATGGTGAAGCACCTCTATTCCACAGCTGATCAGGACCATTTTTTGGTTGTTGTGCTGAAAACATGAGTTGCTTAATTAATTGGCAATCCTGCATCTCACGTTGCTGTCTAAGGATTGATATCTCAGAATCTGACTTGTGTTTCCTCTTCCCACGTTTGTGGCCTGCCCAGCCAACTTAGCTGATATTAAAAAGAAAAGAATTTTATAACCGGAGAAGGAAATCATTTGGATGGAATGTGTGGTTGTGTGTGTTGCCGAGCATTTACGTGAGGAGAAAAAAACCTCCCAAGATCATCACTTCTAAATCCCATTCATTTTCTACCAACAAAAAATAAATATAAACAAATAAATAAAATCCCATTGCATGTTTCGCTGGAACCCATGTGGAGGTGACTGTTTTGTTTTCATTATATTATTGACACGAAAGGAACAAAATGCCACTGGCCCACTACCCATCAACTCCGTAGATGCAAGGAGCTAGTTTCTGTAGTGTATTCGAGGAACATGGTAAATGTAACCACGCTTAAAATGTTCGTAGGGAAGTGTATTGTCTTAGAGGACCTATATGGACTTAACTAATATAAATTACTTGTGGGTGGTTGTGTGTATCTTAGGGTTTACCCAAGGGGGATCAGCAGGTTTCTTAGTTTTTAGAAAAAAAAATTATGTCCTGATCCAAAAACATGTGGCTTGTGGGGGTGGAGAAGATCTTTGACACATATAAAATGGGGCCTTATGGTGGAGGTTAGATCGATCAGTTGTTTGTTAGTAATAGGGTTGTAAACGGGTCGGCTCCAATTTGGGTCCATGATGGACCTCGAACCGGAACCGGAACTGGTTCAAAGCCAGTTTCCTGAATTCTGAACCAGAACCATTAAGAAGTGAATGGACTCGGATCCGGAACTGGAACTGGAACCGGAACCATGTATGGGGTGGGTTCGAGTTCGGGTCTGAGTTTAGGTCCGAGTCTATGTAGGGAATGTTTTAAAAAAAAAAAAAGCAAACTTTTAGGAAGAAATTTTAAAAACTGGAGTAATATATCGAGCCTTGGGTCCATGGGCCAAAACCAAGGTGAAACTAGACTAAGAACCATTTAGATTACGGGCCCAAAAATAGGATCCAAACCCGAACCCATTTACTTATTGGTTTCTAAATAAAAATCCAAACTCGGTTATCAACTAGTCGAAATCTTTGCAATCAAAGAATTGAAGACCTATTCACAACCCTAGTTAGCAATTCGGCCTCTCACTCAAATGCCTAGGATTTGATTTCTAGCTATGTAATTTTCGTTTTTCTACTTGTGAGGACTACTTTTTAGTGGGCTCTCTCTATGTGTGCCCGCGGGCTCTCTCATGGGTCTCAGCACCTTGTAGTGGGGTATTGTTAAAGCAATCTATTCAATTACATGCGAGATTTTATATCTAGGAGAGAGAGAGAATTATATTAAAAAACACCTAATTATTTTGAGAATTTCATGGTGAATAGTGCTTTGTGTACCATCCATTTGAGCATCAGATCATGCGTATTCAAAGGTAGGTCCCATTTTATGGGACCTTTGGGATACTCTGAGCGGAGGTGTGCAAAGCAGAAAGTGAACATTTTTCCAAGTTTTGTAGATCCCAAAATGAGTTACTAAAGGCCTCTAACCCTTTTGGCTTTATATTTAGATATATATTTGTAAATCTTTAAAGATTTTCTAAGATTTGCCAAATTCCCGCAAGGGATGGACGGGGTTGGCATTTGGCAATGATCTAAGCTGGTCCGTTGGGCCTGAAAGGGTACCGCACTGATAAGATTAGACAGCTTCTAATTAAGGTCTATGCATTATTTACATAACGAATGAAAGGATCATTAATTACCTCCATCGCTATGAATTATGATCTTAATCTACCCTTTCTTGCTCTCTACTTCGTATGAATATTGACTAAATATGTGTTTATGAAGACATTATTGCTCATTCTTCATAGTGCTGGTGGTGCCATGTCCCGATCCATAGACCGACGGGGTAAACCATTAGCTTAAACCATGCTAACTAGGTAAAGATTGGCCTTCATAGTGAAAAGTAAAACTGATGATCCCAGCTAGGAACATTTATTTTCAAATAGAAATAATAAAAGTAATTGATGTTGCTAATTAAAATTATTAAACCCAACCTGTAGGTGGACTTTTTTTGAAGGGCTGGGCTTAGGTTTGACGTGTAGGTCCACGGATTGGGAGGGGCCTACTTTTGAGGCCCAACAGTAGAAAGGTTAGGCTTTGATACACCTCGGCCCTGCCCTAGTCCATTCCAATGACACCCCTACTTACAACCCGTTAATGAAGTAATATTTAAAAGAACTTAAAAATTCAATTTTATCCCTCTTCCCGTCTCCATTTTTCTAAAATCTGATGTTGGTTTTATGAGGAGATTCTCATCTTTTTCATCTCCTTTTTCAAAACACTAATCTTAAATGTAATATGACAATGCCAAAACCTATAAATTCGTAGATCTAAAAAACAGCAGCCCAAACTGGTGGATACTTGCTACAATAAAAATATTTGGTTCAGGGGTTTGGACATTTTCTCATTTTAGTTTTACATTTGAGAATTAGAACAACAAAAGAATGGTGAAGAAGTGAAGAATTAATAAGCTTTCAAGTGAAAAAGCATTTCTAATTTAAGTGTAGCTATTGCAAAAACTAGAAAAGTATGGGTACTTTTATGAAAATCAAAACACTCTTTCTTTTTTTTCTTTTTTCTTTTTTTTTTTTTTTTTTTTTTTGTACTAAGCTTAGTAGGCTGTGATTGTAGCCCTCTCGTGAGGAAAGTAAACATTAGGTGAGTTAAGGGAACTCTCTAACGAGAGAAGTAGACCTCGTATAAGGAAAGGTAACTGTACAAGTACAAATCCTAAACAGCCACATAAAAAATTGATGCCTCTCACCACTGAGTTAGAGGCATTCTGATCCACTTTCCACTTATATCATATTCAAAGCAGTTTTTTGATATTGCAACCCTATTACGTGATATTTCAAAGTACTTCACTTTTAAATCTTTATCTGTCCACTTCTTTAATGCCTTTTATTAATAACCATTCTTCTCTTCTTCTACATGCACAAATCATCTCAAATAACATTTCTTAATTAACACTTTCTCAAAACCCGGATAAATTTCTTCCTGCAGTGATCTTTTTGTTTTTACACAACCCCTACATCAAACATGATTTTTAATGGTAAGAATGTGTATTATGAACATAGAGGCGTTAAAATGGATGCGTTGTCTTTTTTGAATGAGAATGTGTAGTAAACTAGTTAGGCAAATTGCTGAAAATGTTACATATAGCATTCAATATAAAAATCATAATTAGTAATTTAATAGCCCCAGGAAAGTCATTCATACTTTAGCAATGCCTAAGACCCAGATAAAAAATTCTGGTAGAACTGAGGAAAAAATGACCGTATCTGCATATGCAGTGCAAAGAACGGTAGTGCCTGAGCTGCTGTCACGCATATATATATATATATATATATATATATATATATATATATGCACACAAAGACCTGCTCGTACATCTCCCAATGTACGGTTATGCATGGTTGTACTGCATGCCTGCAGTTCTCTGGGGTTCTTTTCATTCAACACGCACACGCTCTCTCTCTCACACACACACAAACATACCTTTTCACTGATTTCTTTTTGCAGCATGCTTGAACCATGCAAGCATTGAAAGTGTTGGCCTGAAACCAGTCCATACAAGAACATACTAGAATCAAATAATAAACAGCATGGAAAGAAAGAAACAATAATTCATGATTAAGTAGTGGAATGAGAGAGACAAGGTGTTAATCTCAACAATTAGATTAACACTGAAAGTAAGCCTCCAATATGAAATATTGGAGGGAAAACGCTACTAACAGAAGAAACAGAAAGCTGAGGAACCCACAATACCTATCCCCATCTAATTAAGAGAGTTGTCTAAGGAACTCATTCCTTGTTGTTTTTCTCTTTATTGCTATATTCTAGCTCCTTTTTTTTCTTTCTCACCCCAGGCAAGCAATGTGGTTTCCACTATCTTTGAAGAATAGACAGATAGGCAAGAACTTTGAATAATTTTCTCCACTTTGAAGAAAGATAGAAGAGGGGGAGGAAGGCCCATCTCATGCACCAACTTCCTTCCAGGGCTTTTTTGAGCCATCTCACTCAGATATGTACTTGCTCTAGCTGTTGACAGCTTCTGTTCCTCAGCTTTCTGTCCCATCCTACAATATTCCACGAAAGTGGGCCTCATGGACCGCTCCCAATCCACCAAACACTATTGTCTTCATACCTAATTATAACCTAATTAGCAGACCGTTACAGAAAATAACCCAAAAAATATATAATATAAACCACTTCGAATTCAAACTGGAACTAAAGGTTTATCGCCAGACCTTGACTGAAACTACACCACATATGAACAAATAGAAATTTTTCAGTCCTACACTCCTACTTTGAGGTGGGCCATGTGAACCGCTGATCAGAATCCATCAGGCCCTCTGCTGAGGCCATGTCATAAATATGATCTTCTTTCCCCTAAGCAACCCTAACTGTTGAAACCATAAAATGATCAACATCCTACATTTAAATCCCTTCACCAAATGTCTAGGATCATTTTTAGAGAGAAAATGTAAGACCCACGGCCTAAGGTTCCAAATTTTAACTGGCACATGTGACCCACCCCGTAGAATGCTACTGATCTTTTTCTGTTGTTAAAAATGGTGTGCTATTCGAAGGTCTTGGTATAAACCCCTCCTAGTTTTTCCGCATTAGTTTCCTGACCAATCAAACAGGCTGAATGGATCCAAGGACTTGTTTACTCTTTCTTCATCTGATTTCTCTGCTGTGAAGCCTTGTGGAAACATGAGATTTAGTGGGTCAGGCTCCAATTCTCCTAAATCCGCAAAGAAGTCATCGGATTGATTCGACTCTATCATCATGGGTCTGTAACTATGATTAAAACCTTGATCATATTTCTGATCTTTGATGTCCATATGCATTTCCTTCTCTATCTCTTTCATCTCCTCTTTAACAGTCCCTCCATTTGTGGTTGACCCACCAACTATAATGGCGGACGATGCATTATCAGTATCATTGTCCCTGTGTTCTTCCTTCAAGGTTGTGGGTTTTGAGATGAAAGTGGACGGTGAGCTCTTTGTAGCAGAATTGCTCTTCGTGGGCTGAGATCTTGTTGAGCCTGCAAGCGCATTTCTTTGGGTTGGCCATGGATGATTGTGTTCAGAGGTGTATGTGATGACTAACATGTTAGGATCATTCCGACTCCTTTCAACTTGTTTTCTTGCAGAGCAACCTTTGGAGCTGCTACATCTATAATAACCCCTGGACATTATAGATTTAAGTTAACATTAAATAAACAAAAACCAACATTACCAAAATCAAAATACTCCCTCACACGCAGATGTATTTTCATTAATGTGTATAATTAAGTTTTATCTAATGGAGAAATGCCATGGTGGATGTTGGGAAATTAAGGTAGAAGTTCTTTATTTTATCTCCTATTGAAAATTATATTGAAAGATAATATTTTTTTCGTGATAATTTTGAACTATCTAATCCAGATTAGAAAGGACGATGGCATAAAGTGGGTTCTACTCAAGATTATGTTGAAGAATGAAAAATATAATGTGAAACAAACTCAACTTCTTTACTCCAGGTTATGAAAGGGGATGATAGAAAGTGCAACCACTTTTGAGTAGGATCTTTTCACTTTATTCTAATCAATAAGTGCTGTATGGAAAGGATGAGCAAACAACATTTCTAATCACAGCCAGGTGAAGAAATAGCATTTTTCTAAGAGTACAACACACACACACAGAGGTATATAAGAGAGCTTTGTGATCTAGTTATGGGCTTTTTGTTTTTATAGCAAATGATATAAGAGAGCTTTGTGATCTAGTTATAAACTTTCTTTTTCACAAACGGCTAAATCCTAAGCTCTCTTATTTGTAGATCTTATTGGCCCCACAAAATTTTTCACACATCATACTTTTGAAATTTGTTAATTATGACTTACAGGTTCTACAGCAAAGGAGCCTTTTCTGTTATGAAAGACTGATCATATATAATGGAAAATACCTTGGATAAGGAGAACCTTTGATGGGTTTTTGTCCATACTTTCTCCAGGCCCAAAGATCAGATGGAACAACTTCTCCAGTAGGCCTATTGTTTGCAGCTGCTGGTGCTGGAATACAAACCACCTGCTTTGCCTGGTTCTTCCTGAATATACAAAAACCAAGAACCCTTCTTTTCAGTTTGTAGTAGCAGTAGTACAAATATATAGGACTAGAAGAAGAATAGTTTCAGGACAGCTTTTGGCTCTACATCTTGCTACTTTTTTCAAATCCTCATAATTCTTTAGCTACTTTCTGGTGAGCCATGTGATAGCAACATTATAGTACTTTTTTTCCACAACCCAATAAATGAGAAGAAGAAGAAGAAGAAGAAGAAGAAGAAGAAGAAGATATCTTGGGACTCCTGGCTCTGCTAGCTGATACATAACCGAAAGCATCATACAATGATTTTATTTTTGATAAATAAAAAAGAATTGAAACCTAAGGATGATATAATTAAGGCCAGAACACATCCAAATAACAAAAGGAAAAGAAAATAAAAGACTGATTGCTTGTGAATTAGGCACGAAAAGCTTCAGATATAACAACATGAAAGCTAAGTTTATGCTTTTTATCATGAGAAACCTAATGTGTCTTTTCAGCTTGAAACTCTATGAAAACCAAGTATGTGGCTGGTATCTAGACACACAGAAATCGCATCTTCTCCACCTCCAAAGTCATATGAGTTTCTCACAATTTTCACGAATCCCAACAAGAAAAGTCCTACTAGATTAAATTCACATAAAAACCAAGTCCTACAGGTTTCCCACATGAATTATTACAAACCCAAATTCGGAAAAGAAAAAAAAACAATTCCATAAAATTCAAAAAATTGAATTCATCCACTTGATTTGAATCTCTTTTATATGATCTGGGGCTTGGCGAATTTTAAAAAATGTCCTCTCAAACCCCAAGATTATGAGGTGTTATCATATGAAATGAAACGGATTTCTATGAGATGTGCACCTATAATCATGTGATAAACAAAATAAAATCCCACAGCTCGAGCCTCACCTTCTTTTAATACCCTGATTCCGCGGCGTTGAGATCTGCACTATACCATTGTCGATGGAACGATTCATGGAGCTGTTGGAGTTAATCATGTCATAACCATCTAACGGGGAAGGCTTGATTGCTCTTGGTGAAGCTGCAACCATGGGCGAATTCTGGCGCGGCGAGATCGCCATCTTCGCAGTGGGAGAGATCTGAAGCATCCTAGAGAAGATGTTAGGAGGTCTCTTTGTGTCATCAACCGACATCTTCTGAGGTAGAAAATTGCTACCACCAACACTGCCATCTGGCCTAGCATTCATTTTAGCAAGATCCATGTTGGAGTTCGATCCGTTGAAGAACACTGAACCTGCAGCGAAGTCTAATTCATGCAGGAGAGAATCGGGCATATTCGAGAAGTTAAATCCAAGATCATCAATGGGTTCTTCAATTCCTGATGGAAGATTAGTGGGATCCGAAGAAAATTGCCAATCATTAACTGCTTGATTGCTCGAGGTTCCTTCGCCTCCACCGCTGCCGCCAGCTCGAACTATGTCCCCGAGATCTCCTTGATCGCTTTCCATTCCCTGCCAGAAGGAGCACATCACTCTTGCTCAAAAGGCACCACAAGTGATCTAGCCTCCTGTGATGTTGGTTTGATTGGAGTTATACCCAAAAAGCATCAAAACCATGCTTTTGTTTATGGGTTTTTTGCATGGATGTAAGATAATGGACTTCGGAGGAGTTGGGTCTTGCCTAAGAAACAAGGAAGGGAAGAGGGATTGAAATTTATCAGGTGTCTCCTCCTCTCCAACAAACAAAAGAGAACAGCTTTGGATATTGATTAGGTAGTTAGAAAGAAAAGGGCAGTATTAATTCCTTCTCAATATTTCATCCCCTCAGGAGGCTGACTTTTTACACAAGCTCTTCTCCAACGCGCAGAGGCTGAGAGAGAGAGGTTGGCTGTTTGATGCTGTTTTAAACATATCATATATGTCATGAAAGTGGGTCAAAATCTCTGCAACTGTTTGATGCTGTTTTTAACCTTCTTCTTTATGGTAATGTTGTTTTTTTAACTTTGTTTTACCTTTTCCTTATTTGGTTTGATGAGGGTAGAAATATCTTTGTATCTGTCTATGCTTCAGATTCAGAAGATCTGTAACAGAGCCTCTCTTTTTAAATCAGGGAATAGGATAAGAAAAACATAAAAAGGCGGCAACTGGCCGCTTTTCCCGGGAGGCCTTTAAGAAATCGTCTTTTCGATTTGTCTACTTCATTTACCACTGACGAGGGCTATTTTGAAATGGTGCTCCCGTGAGTTGGGATAATGAAAATTTTATAGGTCTGAATTTTTACAATGCAAGTTAAAAAATATAAAGCAGAATAAATAAAATAAATTTACAAGCAAAAAGCAATTAATTACATAAGAAGAAAATAAGTAAATTTTTACATGAAAGCCCCTAGAAAAAAAAAACCACGAGCTGCATAAGTTAAAAACCAAATATTAATCTCGAGTAATTACTATATTTATTCACAACCTTATACAGTCAGTCCATCAACTACAAGATATAGTTCTTCTTGCAAAAATCCACGACACGACTCGACTCAACTCTGCGTGCCCTACTCTCCACGCCCTACTCTCCGCGCTAAATCCACAATACCTTGTTTTCACAAGATAAACAATCTCCTGCTAAGAAGTAGAAGCAGCAACTCTAAAATTAGAAACCTTCAATAAACTCTTTAATGGAAGCTCTAAAGAAAAAGTATAATCTCCAAAGAAGATTCTCAACTTGAAATATGAGATCTATGTTTAGGGTTCAAAGAAAATTTCTTTTTATAACTTACAATTCGTGCTTTAGAGTTAGAATTCAAATAGGAACAAAACAAGCAACTTTAGCATATGAAAGATTTTCATACAAGTCGATAGATTTCTACACAATGCCCGATCAACCGATCAAAGGTCAAATCAATCAAATTAATCTACTGGTTTTAATTTGATCAATCTGATCAAATGCCCGATTAATCGGATTAATTTTAGCACAAATTTTTAAAAACTTATGAAGCTATAACTTTGTCGTTTTAGCTTCAATTAACGTAATCTTAAGCTTTACGAATATATATATTCAAAACTAAATTTTCAATGGTAGGTAGATTGTTCATATCAAATGCTAGGTTTGGAAGATATGACATTTTTAAACCATAATATCCTTAGAAAAGCAATTCAATTTGTCGCTTTTTCTTCAATTTATTTAATTCATTGTATCCAGCAACTCATACCTCAATCCATACTAAAAAGATATATAAAATACAACACTAATGGACTCAATTTTTATCCAATCCATAAATTAGCCAATAAGAAAATCCTTACAGATGATATCAGAAATATGAGTTCCCTAGACCCTAGACCCGATTTCTTAAAATAAAAAAATAAAAATAAAAAAAGAAAATGTTTGGGCCCAAGGTTTTGACCCATTTTAATTTAGTATGATGTCTTACCATTGCATGGACTCGAAAACTTCTACCCTGAATTTAGTGTCAGGAGTTTTTATCAAGATGCTACAATCACCTAGTATATCTATCTATGTAGGTCTATCATCATCATCATTATCAATTTTGCCTTGTCCCAATTGTATTGGGTTTACTATATGAATTTTATTTCTCTATTTTGATATATTTCCTTAGTCATAGCCTCAGATAAGCTGCACTTATTTAAATCTATTTTTATTTTCTCTATTTATATATTTTTCGGCCTACCTCATTTTCTCAAGCAAGCCATCAACCTACATTATCAAACTTAAAAGGTTGTGTTGCCAACTACTAAACATCCATAAAAGCACTTTACATATATGATGGGCTGGCCACCTTCCCGTATATCATCACAAAGGTGAAGCCTAAGTTCTGGATGGCAGATGGGCCAAATGCCCCCCAAAATTTAATTGTTTTACATTGTATAGGAAACTGCTAAATGTTGGGTCATCTAGCAAATGGTTATGATCATCTAATGGCACTGTTGGGCCTCTTTGACTCCATCTTTCTTTCACTAAATTGGATTAGTAGTGTAGTACGATAATATACACATGGCAGGATTGATCTGTGGGTGGCCATGTGAGGTGAGACACCCTTACTAGCTAGTGGGTTCTGTTATGTTTCTCACTAAAAACGTCACATTATCGTGGTGATTGATATACGTCAAGGTTGACCTAACTTCATGGTTTGTGCAATTGAACACAAAATCACTGTTCAACTAAGCTTTATTCATATCTTTTACCAAAAAAGAAGTTTTTAGTTCTAAGTTAAATTTTCACATCAACCGGATTTATTACCATAGTCAAGTTTATCAAGAGTATAAAATGTGATTTTAGTCTTATTAAATTTCGTTATATACATAATTAGTTGGAGTGAGATTTGGCATAGTGATAAAACATAATGGGACCGTAAGTTTTAGCAATTTGAATTTCGGTGCCAAGCCTCATTGATGAATTTCCAAAGACGAGGTCAGAAAGTTCCCTAGTTGATGTCCCAACGGGATTCACACTCATTTTGAAAGATGAGTAGATGACTGAGTTCTCTGATTTCATCTCAAAGCCTTTCTTTAAGTTAGGGTCTAACTTGGAGAATTCCTCGTGAATTATGAGTTTCTAATATATCTTTTTCTATAAAAAAATTAATCCCAAAATACTAATATTAGTTAGGACCCATATAATTAATGGCTTTGCTGAGTGTCAAAAACCATGTTTTAAAACCATAATTTTCAACTGATTGTCAAGTTTGCAAGGAATTCTTGCTAGTATATTACATGTCGTTATAAGTTGAAACTCTAGAAATAAGTTCAACAAAACTTACTTTGAGCTTTACAGGCTTTTACTACTTGAAATGTGGCCTTTCCGTGAGGGGCTACGCTTCCCAGATGTATACTTTAGATTGAAGAATTTTAAGGAATGGTCCGCGAAGTGAAAGGCCCTCTAAAGTATTGAGGTGTGAAAAGACAAGATTCAGTTTTAATGTCTTAAAGTAGACTGGCTTTTGGACTGGGTGTTTCATGGGTATGCATGATATCATTGTGGGCCATGGGTGGTGGTCTTTTGAAACCATTAATTTGATTAATGTATAATTAAGGTTTGGTTATTTTATGTTTTACCTTTCAGTGATAGGTGGGCCGTCAACCTGACCTTGGGCGTGTTTGGAGAACTGAATTTTTTTAATGGACCAATGATCAATGGGAGAATGCCGACCTCTTTTCTCTTTACTTTGGTGGGACCTTCAGATAAAGATCTCTTTCTCCACTGTTGCAATACATTCAAAACCTAATCACTCTTCAAACGTCAACAAAATCATCCACCTCTAATTTCTCATTTCGTTCTAGTCCTTCTTTGCTGATGATACCATCTCTCCCCTCCTAATTCATAGAAAGAGAATTGTTAACATATGTTTTTGGATAGTGTACCATTTTTGTCATAAAAAAGAACCAACTATAAATCCTAAATAAATGACAAAACCCATATGGCAGAATCCCTAAAAAAATTGTCCAATCATCATTTTAGATAATTAATTCAGATGCTTTTCTTCTATCCAATATCATTAACCTCTTGGGTTAAACAAAAGACCCCATATGAACTACGGCTCATTGGATATGTTATGAATCTTGGGGCTGGCATTTGTCAGTGGTCCAACCCTAATTAAGCAAAATCATTAATAGGTTCCAGACCCTCCCTCCTTTCCACGTTCTTGCATGAAGAACCCACCACTCAACCCCAGAAAACAACAAATTCACACTGGGATTCTCTGAGCTAACCTTCAGAGCTTGTCTTCTCTACCCAAGTTTTCCAAGAATCAGAAGCATCCTTCCATGTGAACATAGCCATAATCTAATGAGTAATGACTATTAAAATTAAAAAAATATAGGATATAGGGCCACCCCTTATACATGCTGACCGCAGGAATCCAATTTATTAATTCAAATTGTACGATTAAAATCACAATTAGGGTCATGTTTAACCCTCACCAGGTCAATCTTCACGCGTGACACCTGCATAAGCGCATGACGCATTATGATGTCACCATCCACCAGTCATACATAAGTCGTTAAATCGCAACCATCCAGATGGATGGATGGGCCAGGTTAAGAGATCACTGATCACCTTCTTTTCAGATGGATGGATGGATGGATGGATGGATTAAATTAAGATATCACTAATCACATACCACATTCGACAGCCCTTTGTACCACAGTCAGAGGGTGGCCCTCCCTACAGGTCCTCACCACCACCCACAAAGCCTACTGATCTCTTAGTAGGCCCTCTCACCACACTCATAAACTAGCCCTAAAAGACATGTATCATATAAATGAGCTTCGTCTCTAGGAAGTCCAAGTCTAATTAGGACGATAATGTGAGGCTCACCGAACATAAGACCCTAACCCCCACAAAATTATTTTAGGGAACCCCAAATCCAAGCTTTCTTACCCATTTTTGGAGCCCGGATTGCCCGAGTATCTACCCCACGCGTTGGTGAGTAGAATGCGTCAAACTCCACGATGGGGCTCACATATTGATAATTTAGACCAATCAAAATGAATGTCCATCCCTCCCATGACATATCATCAAATTATACCTCAATAAAAGTTGTCCCCAATATCAAACTGACTGATATGACTGATAATGTGATTAATGTAATCTCATGCATTATTAATTATTACATTAATCTTATTATTTTATAGTGAGATTAACTCCTAGTGAAGTGAAATTTAATAATACATCACAGAAAGTCATGGAATAAAATTTATTTTGAATAATCCTGATAATCAATAGGTGGGCCCACAATGAAGTTGCACACATCTCATTCACTGAAGCGTGTGGGGAATCAATCCAGACTCCCACTTTTGTGGGCGATAGGCTGGGTTTGGTGCAATAGAGCCTTGGGAATTAAAGCGTGGCAAGTGGCCTTCTAGCTCCCATGTGAATCATGGCTTTACTTCAACAAGAACTCCTGCTTTTTGCCTTCTTTATGTGTGGTTTGTTTGAACCATGAAGATTCTGTTCCCATTTGGATTTATCGTCCGTCTCTATTTCTACTTCAAAGCTCCATACCATAGTCCAAATTGCAATCTTTCTTTTGTTCCTTTTTCTCATTCTTTACCTAGAAAGTTGTCATTTGGAGATGCTTCCTGTGATATTTGTAGAAATAGCAATAAAAAATAGCCATCCTAGCTAGAGAAAATAGTCAATTTATCTATTTTTATTCCTATTCAAAAGATTCCAATGATCCTTCCAATAAGAATTCAAGCTTTAAAAAATCAGAATGATTTTAACGATATTTGTAGAAATAAGCAAAATTAAAATAGTTACAGACACCTCAGAAGAGATCTTTGATTAATTGATCATTGAGTAAAATGCACTTGAAGGAACTTAGATCAGTGGGACAATTTTTTTTTTTAAGTGGAATGCATTGCATGCATGCTAAAGTAGGATGTACATGTGGCATGCATGGGCCACACATTTTCCACCACTGTCACAAATATTATATATTCCTGACCTATGATACGGACAAAACCTGATTTACTATGTGGCCAAAAGGGTATTGAGTTGGGTCGCTCGGACAAAGTCATATGGCGAATCAATTTGAACTATAGCATGGACAAGTTTTCCCCTTGCCCATCTTTAAGTTGGGCTCTCTTCTTTAGCCCAAAAAAAAAAAAAAAAAAAAAAGTTGGGCTCTTTTTTTATTTTTAATGACTTATGATATCCTTCGCCAACTTAGTCTGCAAACATTTGGCCTCGAGTCCAACGTTTATCCGATTCTGTTGAGTAAGGACAATTTCCTAAGAGGTATATACATAGCCGCACACATAGCATCCAGTGGAGAGAAAATCAAGTCTCAAACCAACTGATCCACCACCTTGATGGCAAGTTGGGCTCTCTTTAAAGGAAACATTTATTTAAGATTTTGGCCCTACAGAAGACAAAGTCCTGGCGCCGACCTCTTCCTTTCTTTGGATCCGTCTTCCCGGATGTGTGAGAACTGGTCTATTCTCAGAAAAATGAGTGGCCATCACATCTAGTTCTGGTCAGTCAATATAAAATATAAAAAATTACATTATTTTTTAATTCTATATTGATTGTATTATACCTACTGTGTGGCCCACAACGTATTTCACAAAGAAAAAGGGCATGAGCCCATTGTAACTAAGTTGACAAACATTTGCTAATTTATGTAATGTGAAGTTGAGAACCGATGGATGGAAACGTGAGAACCTTAACACCATAAAAGTATCTTTCATCCATGGACATAATGGTGGAGGGGCTAATGGATCCGGGCCATTAGTGCACTCCTATTTAAGGCCAGTTTATGTCCCTCTTTACTTTGTTAAGTGTGTGACCCACATTTGAGAATCCATATCATTCACACTCTTCTGCATCTCATAATGGGCGTTTTTACTAATTTTACACTGATTCAACCTCTAACCACGGTTTAAAAATAAAATGAGCTGAAAAATGTTGAACTTGGAAGCTTTAAAATTAAGAGCTAGGATTATCCTCCGTGTCTTTCATAAGATACAATTGAATTGGCATTCCTAAGTTGCCCACATAACAGATGAGCATTGTTAAGAAATTGCACCTGGGTTGACAAGAGTGAATCAAAGAGGATTCTTAGACTAGGGCAAATTCAAACATGGTGCTCATGACCGATCCTCCATCTTGAAGTGGACCCACAGGCCACAATCCTCCTTATTTTGTCACTTTGATAGAGAGAAATTTATTATGAATTCTACCACGACTTCCCGCAAATTTATTATGAATTATCCCCTAAGTGCCATGAGGATTCCTTCCTACTCTCCAATCTTCTTACGCTATTATCGACATGCTTTCAAATGGGCATGTCAAAAAAGTTAAAAAAAAAAGCAACACAACCCCAACAAGAGCTCAAAATATGGACTCAAATCTTTTTAAATCCAGAGTCTGTCAAAGTGAAACATGCCTTTATAAACGCATTGCGCTGCTCTTACAAGAACCCAGATCAAGTTGGAGCACGTTTGAGGCAGCTATGACAAATTGGTGAGGCCGTAGGCCGGCTCACTGACAGTGGCTGCACTGATGACTATGAATGTTTTTGGTATCATCAGCCTGATGCATAGAAGGGCAGCAACAATGGTGGGCCACGCAAAGAGATCAGTGAGCGATCGGTGGCAACGGCCAAGATTGCTTACCCACAGCAGTGAAGCTAGGAATTACAGAAGTGGGAGAGGCACTATTTCTCACCGAGCAGGGAATTCTACCAAAGAGAGGACCTCAAGTGTCTGCTGAGAAAGAGCTTCAAAAATGGAACTGAACAAGGTCCGTCCAAGCGTGTCAAATGCTCGATTCCATAGGTACCAGTAAAAAAGAAGGAAGTGTGGATTCACAATTAATCACCAACGGGTACATCCAAATGCACATCATGTCTGATTTTGATTTCTTGGCTACAGTCTAAGAGAGTGCATTTCTCCCCAAGCACAGATCAAGAATAACTACGACGTCAACCATGGGCAAGAGTTTGTCATGATAATGATGTAGACATTTTGCAAATTTTTTCGTTAAGCCGCCTCCAAGGGGCTTGGAGTGACCCCTCGCTTGACGATATCCCTACCAGTTCAACGTATAAGGGCATTTGCTTCGATCTATCGGCCCATGGTCATGGTGTGAGGGAATCTGACTCCAGAATCTGGGGCTTGTACTCATTGAAATCCCCAATTGAACTCCACCGTTTGGCTACCTATTTAAAACTCAGAACCTTTCAAAATGATTTCCCTCCTAATGTTTGAGATGTCTCCAAAATTTTAATCCGACATGAGTTACTTCCACAATAAGATTGAACATTTGACTGAGTAATCAAGTTTTCAAGCAAGTGGCATATAAAATTTGGGACATCCCATACATTGAGGAGTTCATTTTGAAGGGCTCAAATTGTCAATAGGTGGGGCCTCAGAGTTTTATTTCTTTAATATAGGATTTTACTTCAAAGCCCCAAAGGATCAGCACTAGATAGAAGTTAGGGTCTGTTTGGTTGAGAGTATTTTTTTATAGGACTCACTAACAAAAATGCTGGGCTGTTTTTGAAAATTCCTAATTCCCTATTTGAGTAGTTTTAACTGCTGCAATTGGCACACAAAGATTTACTCTTTGGGCACATAATTTAAAAAAAAAAAACTCCCAATAAAAATACCAAAATGCCCCCACCACCCTCTTTCTCCCCTTCTCCACGTCCCCTCCTCCAACTCCGGCAAGGCAGAGGGAGGCCACCCCCCCCCCCCCCCCCCCCCCCCCCTTCTCTTATCTCTCTCCCTTCCCAACCTACTCCCCAACCCTCCGCCCCTCTCTCACAGTCGCCGGGTGGAAGCAGAAGGGAGAGGGAGGGGCGGAATCGCAGGAGAGGTGGGGAAGGGGAGAAGGTTGGCGGTATTTCAGTATTTTCACTTGACTATTTTTTTATTATGTGTATAAATAGTAAATTTTTGTGTCATAGCTTTTAGAGTGAGAATCTGCTTAGCTGGCTTGTGAAAAGCCACTCTTCTCCATGGGATATCCTCAGAATTCTGAATTTCAAAATGCTACAAACCCCTTGATCATTTTGGAATTCCACTTTGGATAGTCTGACAAGGCATCCTCAAATGCTTCAAAGGCGGCCCCAAGTGACTGGTGAGGTGAGGACCCCCACCCAACCACTATATTCCCACAGGCAAAGATTCTTCCCATGAGAACCCTCCAATCGAATGATGCTTTCCGCAACTACTCCATGCAAGATAAGAGTCCTGACATTTCTCGGAGCAACTGAAAGAAGATAGGAGGATAGTGCGATTTGTTGGGCACCATTTGGATAGAGCACTATTTTGACAGGGGTGCATAAAATTTCAGTCATCCATCAGTTGTCTTGCCAGGCCCACCAAGCTGAGTGATAACTAAATAGTGTGATCTGTTGGTCACCATATGTAGAGGTAGATAGGAGGGTGGATAAAGTTTCAATTTTCAACCGCAACCATCTGTATATGTATCTCAACAGCTAAGATGAAAGGGTTAAGGGTGACTGGATGTAAAGGTGACTGGATAGCCATTTCATGGATTGACATCCCACTACCCCACGGGTTTGCAGTGGGACCCACAGTACTCATGATTGGACTTCCTGGACCTCACACGCAGAAAAATTTCAGGCCTTCTATGGGTAAAGCCACAACAACACACCCTATATACTATTCAAAGTGCTTATTGACCTCACCATCCAAACCTCACAGTCCTCTCATTGTTCCCAGTGTGTTGCTGGTGCTTGTGCTTGTCCTTGTCCCATCATATTGGAAAAATCATAGCATCCTCAACCCCGCATATGAATTGTTTACTTGGCCCTCGTGCAATCAAAAGTGGTAAGTGATCCAGACCACTGATCTCATAGGCATCACCATGGCTAGACCATGTTTTGACATCCACCTTTATCAGACATCTTTGAGTTTCAATTCAGTTTAGAAGTGGATGCATAAGAAAGCTATACAAGCATTTTTCACAGGGCAACAATAGACCAAAAACTAGGAAGAAAGGATCTTCCAATCTTCCAATCTAGATACTTTTTGGGCATGGTCTTCCCAAGGTAGGTCTCATCACAGCAAATAGATCGGGCAATAAAACCATAGGGCCCACATGTAAAAATTTAATGCCCAAGGCCTAGGATGAAATGCATGCCTCTTACATGGCTCAATTTGACCTAGTTTCCATCTGCATCTTATAAATATATTATCACTACCCAAACAAAAAGAATAATAACATTCTCATGCAACAAAACTAATCCCCCTGTATAATACAAGCGCAGAAGCTGTCCTAATAAAATTATATTTACAACAAAGGATGGAACCCATTCCTCTGCGGCCTTTCATGTTGGGGGCTGAAAGGAATGGACCATCCACTATAGAACCCCTTCTTCTTCTTTTTCTTTTTCTTTTTTCCTTTATTTCTTTTTTTTCTTTTTGGGACTACAGGTATCAACAGCTTGTAGACTGCACAACCAACAGAAACCAGGAAAAGTTTCTAGCTTTTGCTTCAGTTATGGATGGTTTCTGGTGGAGCTTGTTACCTACGAGGGGACCTGTGAGGATAAGGCGGTGGCTTGGCAGGATGAGGTGATGGCTCCGAACTCTCAGAGACCTCTAGTTGTGTGGGCAGCAGATTAAGGAAACTACCTTGAATAGTTGGATTTGGAGCAGCATCTGTGTCTACGAAGCCATAGAAAAAGAAAACTAGTCTCAGTATCGGAATTAAGTGATTACCAAATTAACCATCTTACAGAATTGAATCGCTTGGAGGACACATTACAAGGTTCACACACTGCAAATGTATGGTTGGCATTGGGCAGGCAGAACACTTGCTCTGAGACCCATCATTTGGTAATCCAGACCACTGATCTGAAAGGACCATATCATGCAGCAACAATATCATGGATTGGAAATTCATAACCACATCTCTGAACTAATATTTCTGGACCTACAATGTTCTCACTTCTCAACCATCTATTTGTTGGATCTTTACAGTGTGGGATGCTAAGTTACAATCAGGGATTTGTCTCAAGCATCCCCAAGTGCCGTTGGATGATCAGTGAACAGTCTGGATTACCAAATCATGACCACTCTGTGTACATAATCCTAGATCTTGGTGAACTATATATTTGCTGAGCTTCAGGACCACTCATAATTCCTAGTGATTAGAGATTTTACCAAACAATGACTTGATTGATGGCCTCTTTGGTTTATTGCTCTTTTTCTTCAACTCCGCTGCATGAATAAGACAGAATAGTAAAATATGGTCATTATCATATTAAAGAACACTAATAAAAGAGGACAAAGTAATTTCATGAAGAGGGGTTTGTGTGTGTATAATATATAGATATATATATATATATAGAGAGAGAGAGAGAGAGAGAACCAATTCCAGGCACAGGATGATCATTGACGATTTCAAAGTTCTTGTATGTGTAACCCACAAAATTTACATCCTTGGACGAAAGCATCTGAGAGAAAAAGAAAGACATTACATAATTTGATCAGCACAATTGTTATATAGAGCCAATAACTGGATCAGCAATCACAACAAAGAAATGTCAAAAGAAGAGATGAAATTATTAGAAATTTAAAAATCAAGACCTTTTTTCCATTGAATAACAAGAAAATTCACTAAAATGATGCAAGGTGCATCAATAGTGCTATAATTTTTCCAAATATAGATGATCAAAAGATTCCCTCTATTGACAGAATGCTAGTAATTTCATTATTGAGACTTGCCTAGTCGCGTGCAGTATCAATCCAATTAAAGATTCTCAACAACCTTGGAAGGCATACTTTTGATTGCATGACAGAAAATAAAATATTCCTGTTCCAAATTTAGCCGCAACACAAAGAAAATAAAAAGTTCTGAAATTTGTTCATTTTCTTAGTGTGTATTTCTTTGAATGCCCTTTATGTCAAAATCATAATTTCAACGCTCAAAAACAACAACTCACCTTGGCAAGTCTTGCCTCTTCGTTATCTCAAGAATCCTATTGAGTATCGACATTTAATAAAGTGCATTCAGGAATTTGAACCTCATGAACTATGAGAAATCCAGACACTTCTTTTTTTTATAACAGATATTAACTTCTTTTTCATGAAAAAAAAAAAAAGCTTTTGTAGTCGTAAAAATATTGAAAGTAAAGCTCCACTTGGAAATTCAAGGAGTTGTTTAAGGACCTATTTGTTTGCATTAAAATACAAAGGAATTTAATGCATATGATTCACAGCATTAGTGGTTAAAAATGAAGATAAAAGGTGAATTTTAAAAAATGAGCATCAAATAACGTTTTCATTTAGAAAAATCAAATCAAAAGAAGATGAGAAATGAACTACAAGGGTGATGGCTGGCTTATTCATTTGCCATCTTCTTTTGATTTGATTTCCCTAAAAGGAATGGTTATTTAATGCTCATTTTTAAAAATCCATCTTTGATTTTCATTTTTAACCAGTTATGGCACAAATATTATGTATTCAATTCATATTTATTGTAATGCAAGAGGCCCTAAATGTAATCACCTAGAGGCATCACAATTCATAAATAGTACTGACAATAAGGATTGTTCGACCACACCAATTCTAAATGTGGAGCACTAAAATTCCTAAATCCCAAATGTACAATAAATGTACAAAACATCCCAAATATCAGATAACCCAGTTGGTGAAAGACAATCATCCAAGACGAGGTCCAAAACAGGGGAATGATTCTCAACCTTTTTTTTTTTTTTTTTTTGAGAGAGAGAGAGGTTCTCTACGTACCAAGGGTGTTTCACTACTATTCTAGAATCTCAAATTCACAATGTGTATGTATGGTATACATCAAAATTGGTGTCCTAAATTGTGAAAGTGCAGCATCCCAAACTGTTTGGAAACTATTCGAACAGGTAAATTGATTCTACTGACTAAAAGATTGATCTTGCAATAGAAATGAATAGAAAGCAGTAGATTTATTATTAACATTAAAATCAATGGTCATGAACAAAAGGATTTACAATCATGAAAACAATATTAGATATGATTCCAATAAGCTTAATGATATAAAATAAGAATCAAACCAAACAAAAGCATAAAGAGCAGGGTTCATTTTACAGCATTTGGAAGAAAAAATGCTAATATTAATGTCTGCACCATGCACAGAAGCAAGCTGAAGGAGAAGAGCTGACAAGGGCACTTGAAAGGTAACGTCTGCACCATGCACAGAAGCAAGCTGCAGGAGAAGAGCTGACAAGGGCACTTTAAAGGTAGAATAGTAATAGGATCACAAAGGACAAAGGCTGCCTTATCTCATATCCTCTTTCATGCAAAATAGTGAAATGTATAAATTGATGGAAACTGTAATGTGGAAATGAACATAATTTACCAACACCGTTCACTGATATCCTAAAAATGAATTACTAATTCAATAAGGCTCCAATTACATTTTCCTTCATTTAATGAGTAGCGCTTCCATGAATTCGGCAACACTATGTAAGAAATCTATATCAAAATAACCTGCTAAAGACCACTGCAGATATGCAATGCATACCAACCTAATCAAAGCAGGAAAAGAACTTCAACCACAACCATTCTCCACTTGATGGCCAATGAATAACCAGAACCCATGCTTAAAATGAAACTAATAATAAACAAAATGACAGAAACTATGAATTTTCAACTAATCATATGCATGTGTGTAAGTTAAGACACGAAGTTCAAAACTAGGAATAAGCAAAATGACAGAAAAGATAAATGGTTAACTAATCATAGACATCTATGTTTGTGCACTTGTAAGTTAGACAAGAAGTTCATTGAAACTGATTAAGGCTGAGAATTCAGCGCTCACCTTTCTCCATGGCCCTGATTTGGATGAAGCTTGCATCGAAGTCCCTAACTGTCCACAACAAGTAATAAAAGTTTGAGAGAGAGAGAGAGAGAGAGAGAGAGAGAGAGAGAGAGAGAGAGAGAGAGAATGGAGATTTATTAGACTGACATGCAAATACAGCTGTCAACATAGAAAAAATAGGAAGAAGCTGACATAGTTCGCCACAGGATTTGACTAAGTTTAAAGAGAAGGCAACTGGAAAGTTTCACCATTTACAGGAAACTAGAACAAAGGGAAAACACCTCCCAAGCACAATTTTATGGGTCTTAAACCCATCCCTAAGACCATGTGTTAAAACCCCAACTTAAAACTGAAAGCACATTTAAACAAAGTGTGATTGATGATAGTATCATGTTGATGATAGTATCATGTCCCATGATTCTGTTCTGATTTTCATACGCTTGAGATTTCAGAAATGTAAAGATGAGGCAAATAGATCAGAGCATTGTAGTTAAAACTACAACTGCTATAGAAATGGGTCACTAAATCACCATGGCCAGTAAACATCAATTTTTTGTTCTTTTATCATGGTTAAGAGAACGAATAACACCATAAGCCATCAAACACCAAGTTTTACTATGATAAACATTGAAAAAGGCATCCCAGATAGGTATATCAGTGATACAAGAGACACATAAGTAGTAATAGTAGTGAGAGTGAGAATTGTGTAGAGTTACATCTGAGCTCCCACTTAGAGATGGATTGCACCACAAGTCCATGTTATATCCTTATTTATTAAAATTGGCAATAGACAAATGAACAATAGGAACAATAGATATTCAAGATGAAGTTACATGGTGTATGGTGATCGCAAATGATATCATAGTTGTTAACCAACAAGAAAATGAATGATAAATTATAAAAGGCATAGATTATTTTATAGTTAAATAATAAAACACTTTAAGCCAACCCCACATTGGTGGAATAAGGTTAAGATGATGGTGATAATATTTTGAGTGTAAAGATGTCCATGCTCACAGGCAATTGGTAAAGATGTCCATGCTCACAGGCAATTGGTTACACTAACAGGAATGCTAAGTAGGCTAACAGAAAAAAAAAAGAGTAAAAAAATATATATTAAATATGGCTTACCTCCTCAAACTTTTCAAAGTTTTGAGTATCCAACTCGTTATTAACCTCAGGTATGAAAGCAGCTTCCATTTGATACAGTTTGTCCCACTGAATGCCTTTAAACCATGGGTGTGCCTAAAGCAGTTCCAATGTCAACACCCATTTCTCAATTTTAAAAAAGGAAGGGATGAAATATACAAATTTCAATACCTTTATTTCATGAGCTCCTTTAGTACCAAGTCTCTGCTCCACATTACACAACAGTTTCCTAATGAGATCTTTTGCTTCGGCAGACAGTTTTGCCTCTTCAGGGAACTTCAAGTGGGTTCTCCAATTAACAATCTACATAATGAAAACAAAGTATTTGTTAAAAAATTCACAAAATATAAAATATGGCAGACTTTCATACACCCAAAGGTAAATTGCTATTCTAAGTTTCTAACTATAAAACCCAATTAAGAGACTAAATGCATGCCAATCAAAGGGGATGGTGAGAATGAGAAGTGCTTCAGGGTTGATTAATGATGAGAACAAAGTGGGCCACATGGGACCCACCTTAAAGCCACCACTGCTTAGAAGCCAAAGGGGGACTTCCGCAAGTCTCCTCTTGTCAGTTAGTAAAAGTTAGGGGGCATTCAGAAACTCTATAAATATTAAATATGCTCTTATTATGATTTAGGCTCTAATTTTATGATTTAAAACTTCTTTACATGTTAAAGCATTTGGTAAATCTCTAATTATATTTTCTATGTTTAGAGCCTATTGACTTATCGGAGCTTTTGCCAATAAAAAATAAGCTAAAGTGGGTTAATTTTTTAATAGAGCTTTTTTAGCTAAAACAAATGGAGGTGGACAATGCAAAATTTACAAGGGTTCTGGACAAAAGTGAGTCTTTCTTTTCCTCTTTTTTTCTTTTTTTTTTTTTTTTTGAAATGGAACCTAGTAAATTTTTCAAAATGACGCAACGATGGATTCTACATTGTAATTCTAAAAAATGGGCCCCAGCATAAGGCCTTTTTTTACATTTTACCAAACAGACTTCGTAAATTAGAACTTAAAATTAGAGCTTCTATTTTAGACATTAATCTAATTAACTGTTATTAATAAGACCAGAATTCCAAAGAGCCCCTTAAAATATAAGGGGCACCTCCACAGTTCTCTAGAAATTAGAAGAAGGGGTTTTCAGTACCTATTGTGTTAAAACTCTTCGCTTTATTTCCCCTTTAGAGAGTCCTAGTTTGTTAAGCTATTTAATTTTTCATTTAAGAGACAGGGTGGTTGAGATTATCCTTTTAATTTCAACAGACATGATTAGATTTAGGTCTTATGGCATTAAGAAGCCAATAAAAACCCATGCAGGCCATTGTGTTGTCTCTGGGAATTAATGAAATATTAATATTTGTCAATTATGGCTTTCCTGCAGTTGTTATCAGTCATTCAGTTGTGATTTTCTCTGCAAACTGCAAATTTCTCTTTTCTTTGGCCTCCGTGAGTCGTGAGGCCTACCCATTAGGGTTTGTCTTCCTGTTTCTGCATCTTTCAGTCTTTGTTAGCATCTACATATTCTCCATCCATCTGCAAGCTCCAATCAAGGGTTTTCTTAAGTGATTCCAGAAACTCAAAGCCCCATCAATCTAAAGTGCAGACTGGTATTTGCTGACCTACAGTTTATATCAGACCTCTGTCCTACAATAAACCAGTCCATTTTAAAACAGAGTTATAGCCATGTTCAAGTGCTGTAAGAAACAGCAAGTTTACATGCAAAATAGGACTGATCATATACTTTCGTTATTAGGTTGAACTGGTATGTCATTAAGGCTATTCGTGAGAATTGAAACGGATTATTCAATGGAAATGCCCTCAATCTTGTAGCAGGGGAACCTCTTATGGAGGATTTATATGCCTGTCAATTATTTATTCACATCAATTAAGAGCGAGCCAAATCAACATTCTATTTTATAGACCATAAAAAGGTTAACAGTGTCTGCTCCGTTGTCATTCAGTCTAACAGTAAATGTAAATCAGTTGGGCATGAAAGCAGGGATGATTGCCTCTTAAGATAGCAGGTAGGAAAGGTGGAATTGATCACAGATTGGCATGCAAACACTCGGTAGCCCAGCTTAACAGCGTCTATATTTTCTTTCCTGTTTTGAGTCCAAGCAAAAATCTCTTCAGAACCAAATCATTTAGCCCACGCCTCAGAGGCGGACCCAAGTGGACTCCATTTAGCCCACACCTTGTCCTCATTTACACATGACCGTTCACCAACACCCTAATTATCTAAATGATTCACTGAAAAGGGCCTACTTTTGCACCATTTTCACACTTCACTTACTGTGAAGGGCTATTATGAATGGAATCAAATCAGTCGCCCCCATCGCACCTGGGTCCACCCCCAAAACTCACATGAAAATCTTGGGTCCGCCTCCAAAGTCCACATAAAAATTCCTGGCCCACCCCTTAAACCCACTGAACATCCTAGGTTCACCCACAAAATCCAACTACCTGTTTAGGTCTGCCCCCTCAAATGAAAATCCTAAGTCTGCCGCTGTGTACCGGCACCTAGTCCTCATTTACATATGGAACCATTTACCACCGCCTCAGGTATCTAAATGATACACCCAAAAGGGCCTATTTACACCTCATTTATTGTAAATGTGATGCGTAAATGAGCACAAACAAGCATGATCCTGCGTAAGTGTATCTCATGTGCATCATTTACATACATAAATGAGCGCAAGCAAAAGGGCCCTAAACAAATAGCGCATACCACATTTAAATGAGTCGAAACAGTAGTATGCCTAACTATGATGGTGCGCTCTCTATTCAGTAATATAGGATGGCCATGCATAACTTCTTCAAGTATTTCTTTTACGATTGGTTCTTTTAGCCGAAATATAAATTTTGTAATTCCCATATCGGCAATGCAAAGCCCTGGTAACTTTATATGCTTTACAAAGTTATCAGTATTTGACCATTCCAAGAAAAAGAAAAAATGTCAATATTTGCATTTGCACAAAGTGGTTCAGCATAGTTCTAATGGCAACTCTGCCATAATAGGGTACCTTAATTGATCTCATTTACATCCTCAGACCCCAAAATTCAACCTATTCATTATCTGAGCGCCTCTCAGAGATTAAAACCATCACACAGCAACGGAAAATACTCATAGCATGCCAAATTAGGCCTAATGTCAATTGACAACGGTTAGGTGTTTGTCAAGGGTGTGAATTGATTCGCTATAAGAAAACAACAAAAAGAAAAACAGGAAAGTTCTAAAAACTCACGATGCTATACTTGAATATGTGTATATATTACAACACATTTCAAAGATCATGGCCTGCTCAAAATAGAACGGAATGGAGAAACAGAATTCATGTAGCCAACCCCAACATGGTCGGGATAAGGCTTTGATGATGATGATGATGATGATGATTCCGAAGATCATGGCCTGGCCTGTGAGGCCCATATAGATGCATGTCAATCATTTGTTTTGGGAAGGGGGTAAGTGGGTGGAAAGGTATGGCCCAACCTAGGTGTATGGAGAAAATGGAGACAATAAGATCACTTTAATTCTGGTTTTAAAGCCCAGAGTTGAAATTTTTTTGGCCATTAGATGGACTGCATGTTCTCCTGTTTCCAAGAGCGAAAGGGTGTAACCATGCATCCAGAGGTAGGATTGACCATAAGGGTGACCAGAGGGGTCCCACAGGCCTAGCTGTTATTTTTTATAGAACAGAAAGCTGTTCCTGAAATTTCCTGTCAAAAATATACAACAATAACAAGCAAGCATGTAAAATAAAAATCAAAACAACAGGTGAGCCAAATCAGTTGAGACAGAAGGGAACAGCATAACGATTTACTCTAGCAGGACCATTACTCTAGTTTTTCAATAAATTAAAAAATTCATTTATATACTCAATTTAGTTTCTGTCACAGAGCATACATAAGCGTTCAGTGAGAACAATGTGGAACCTATGGGGGAAAAAGCCCCACACTAAAACACACATTTTAATTTTCTTTTCCTATCTCTTCAAATGATGGCTGACTTTAAAACTTAGTCTAGCAGCCCCATGTGAAACTCAAACAGGAAAAGCCTTTGACCCGCATAGCATACATACCTTTCTGCAGGTAGACATTGGTTCTTCAGAATAAAATGGTGGATAACCCACAAGCATCTCATACATGATTGCACCAAGGGACCACCTATAAGAAAGTTCAAGATAAGCAATGGAAATAACTATTAGTTAAACATAACAAACTGTTAACGTACTAACCAATCACACTCCATTCCATAACCTTTCTTCAACAACACTTCTGGAGCAATATAATCTGGAGTACCAACAGTTGAATAAGCCTGCATTTGCCAGAAGAACAAAATCAAATGCAGAGTAATACATGGAGCCTCCAGAAGTTGGAAATCAGAACAAAATAAACACTGAAGAGTGACATGAATATATAACACAAACTTATAAAATGGGTCCAATGGTGAATGGACAAATGCAACCCCAAAAAGAGTCACAGCCAAAAAAACATGGCATCTACGCATAAGTACAAGAACAAGCAGAAGCAATTTGCAGGCAAAACATGCATACATAACATGTACGCAGAGATGCTGAGTTAAGCTCCAGGGCTCACCCAAAACAAGACATGGCAACTTCTCAAAGAAAATCTTAGATAATGCTAATGTTCCAATTTAATTAAAATGTTGATTGTTCTCTGAACTAAGGACCGAAACATGGACGTGGCATGTTGATTCAGCTCAACTAGCCAGAAGCCACCTATTTTTCTTTGTGTGTGTGTGTGTGTGTGTGTGTGTGTGTGTGTGTGTGTGTGTGTGTGTTTGTGTTTTTTTTTTTTTTTTTTCTAATGGTAGTAGCACGCACACAGATGCGCTCACACGCAACCCCTTAGTTATTTGGAAGATTTTATAATTTTTTACAAATGGACCACAAAAATTTTCAAGCCTTCCCCCCCACCCCGAACCCAACCAAGGAAGAATTGCTGGGTTCGCCCCTAGTAGTGGCTACCTCCTTTGCCAAGTTTATGCTTCAAATACTTAACTTCTAGCACAAATATTTCACCCTCTGACATGCTTGGCTAGTTTTTACTATTAGCTCAATAAAACCAAGATTCAAGAGCAATTAGTTCTTTAGCACTTGAATGGAGCTTCAAGGTTTTCTACACATACCGAAATAACTTCCATCCTAAACCACCACTCAGATCATGAAGGACTGGAGGCAGCCATCTAAAATGGGATGGATGAACAATACAGCAAACTTACCAACATTCGCCTATTTTTCTGCCAGTGCAATAACTGTTCCTGTTGTGTACGCTTGGGTTTGACTGGTACATTTTGCCGCTCATCACTCTCCAGAGAAGGTTTGCAATTACTCCCCATTGAATAGTCACTCTCACTGAGATTTGGAAAACTACTACAATCCAATGGTTTGCACAATCCAAAATCTGAAAGCTTCATATGACCATTACGATCAAGCAATAAATTGTCGGGTTTGATATCCCTAAAGAGAAGATATAACTTCTGTTAATAACAAATAAAAGCCTCAAGTACACCAAGAGATCCCAGTGGAGGATTACTAAAAAAGAAGAAAAAAAAAAAAGAAAGAAAGAAAGAAAGAAATGAGGACAAACCTATGGATGTAGTTGTGCTTATGGATGGATTCAATGGCTAGGACTGTCTGTCCAACATAAAATCTGGCCTCATCTTCTGTCAATGTATCCTTGCGCATTAGTAATGTCATCATATCTCCACCAGGAAGATACTCCATGATGAGATACAAAAACTCCTCATCTTGAAATGAGCAGTAAAGTTTGACAATGCAGGGACTGTCAACCTCAGCAAGGAGATTTCGTTCAGCTTTAACATGCTCAACCTAAAATAACCACAAATGAGAGGTAACAAAAGTACAACAAAACCAACAAAAGCAGATGAAAGCATCAAATAGTACCTGGCCTCTGCGAAGCATCTCTGATTTCTTGAGCTTTTTCATGGCATATACATGGTTAGTAGTCTTTTCTCTACATAGTCTCACCTGTATAAATTTCAGTATGTGATATTGTGATTAAACCATTATTTAATAGCTTGAACAGACTCAATTCAACTCAGACAAATTTCAACTCAGCCAGACTTCTATTGATAAAAACTCAAAACAGTTACGATTCAGTCACTCAGTACTCAGTTGACAGTCTAGGCTTGATAAAAACTCAGTAACACTCCAGCAAAGCTTGGTATGACTTTTTTTTTCACTTCTATGTATCTGTGTGCAGAGTTTTAGTTTACACAACCAAACCAAGACTTGGGCCTCTCAGTTAACTCAACTAGGTGATCTTTCTAATCAAGTAGTAATTTGTGTTTGGAAACAAGTTGAACTGAAAATATCCTGCCAGAAATAACCAACAAAACCCTCTAAGAAGTATATCAAACAAAATACAATTACTCACTTTCACTGAATCAAGATTCTAAAAGAACATAGAGTTTTAGGTTCAGATATCACATTTGTAATGGTAGCCAGAGATGGGAAAAAGGTCAGCTGAGTAGTGAAGAATAATATCAAATTTTAACAAAACGAGGACTTCTTTCATAAAATTTAATAAAATTAACTTGTACAAGAAGGCTAAGTCATGAGACTCATATAGGAACACATAGTAATAGCAAGTAGTTGTTATCAAATAGAGAACAAAGACCTTAACAGCAAGGAGCAGGAGGATCATTTCCAAGAAAGTCAAGATTCTCGCTATCAACAAAGTCGAAGCTCTTAAAAAAGGTATTTGGTGTGAAAGAAATTAAAAAAAGTCAACATACATCAGCGTAATGCCAACTCATCATGGTCATAAGAAGATGTCATTAAATAATCTTCAATAACATGGCTCCCAGAATCTAATGATTTGGGTCAAAATAGAACAGAATGGAAAAACAAAATTCATGTAGCCGACCCCAACATGGTTGGAATAAGGCTTTAATGATGATGATAATAACGACCATGCCTCCTAAAAAAGTCAAAAGCTCAACTGAAAATTGCACAAGATTGGCTGGGGCGAAAAGGGGTATTTGTTTCAACTGCAGCTTGCAAACGAATGGTCTAAAGGGATTTTCTCCATATGGAACCTCCCATAGCATCCTTGTTAATTATCCTCTTCACTATGTTACACATAAACAAGAGGTCTGCAAGCATGTGTGTGTGTGTGTGTGTGTGAGTGAAGCAGCGCATGGGAAGAAGATTAGCCAACGGGTTAATCTCCAAACCAAAAGGCTTAAGGATAGATTATCTAGATGCCTCACCAAAGACAAACAAACTCTCTCAACTGAGAACCAAACCCATACTCTTTATTCAATATCAATGTCTTTGCATACATCCCATGAAAAGATTACATCCTTATTTATAACTAAGATATCGTCTAAGAATGAAAACAACTATTCTAAACAAATAAGAAGTCCTAAATCAAACATGACTGGACTTGCCAAATATTAATAAAGCAATTAAAACAACTACTAATAATAGAATCTACTCTAATCTATTGAACTTTATTGGTCATAGGTCCAATGGGCTGGCCAATCATGGATATGGCCCGCATCAGTGAGAGAGAGAGAGAGAGATTTGAAAGATACCTCTCCAAAAGCGCCCCTTCCAATGATGGTCAGGAGTTCGAAATCATCAGCACCCATTTTGTGCCTCTGAAGACGCATATATTCAGTTTCCTTTTTCTCCAAATGTTTTAGAAGATTATTCTGATCTTCCTCTGAAACTTCAGCATCAGCAAGCTTTCTCTCCAAGATCCAACGTCTGCAAAATCAATTAAAAGATTTTGAAAATAAAAAAAAAGAAACTTTCTTTTAAAAAAAATTAAAAGATAATAAGAACATTTGGAAATGCAGCATATGCTGCAGAAGTGCAGAGCTACATCCAGTTGAAATTGACACTAAAACCAACAGTAAAAGACCATCTAGCATTATTTCTGTCTTAGACCTTCTAGCATCACTTATTTCTTTCTGTCTTTTATCAGCATGTTTAATCTTTGCTGTATGTGTCCATGTTGTAAGGTTTTAGAGGCTAAACGCGGACTATTTGCAAGGTGCACAAGCAAGAAGAGGAGAAGAAGTGCAGTAGCAGGTGGCCCTTACAAGAAACAGAATCATTTTTATTGGAAATCGCACAATGCAGTTCATGAGGCACCTTTCACTTTTTGAGATCTTTTCACATAGCTCAAAACAGAAGAAATCTTTAATTTAATTGACATGACAGAACATCAACATCATATGAAAGCAAAAAAATAAAAATAAAAAACAGGTGGAATCACCTCTCCTTTCGATCTTGGATGCACTTCATCTGAGCCTTGTAATGGTTCTCAATGTACTGTTTCGCAGCAGCAACTTTCTGTTTAGTGATATTTGATGGTGCCTCATCAACAGGAGGCTTCTGTCCATCCTTCCCATTCTCTGTTTCCTTCTTAGTACGACCAGATCTCAATCTATCCCCCTTCGGATGGAACTTCTGAAACCAACTCCTTGCAGAATCCATTTCAATCAGAATATCATCATCGTTTCCAACAACACTTTCTTCATTTCAACCCAACAACAGTACTAAACTACAACAAAAAATTATAAATGTTGTTAATCTGCAAGTCTGCATTGGGTATCAGCGAAAAAATATTTCATCAGATAAAAATTATGAAAAAACATGTAGCAAAATTATTCTCACACATACTGTAGTTTTCAAACTACAATAAATGATTAAAAGTAAAAAGAAAGTGATGGATGCCTGATTGTCATTACATTATTATTTTTTTCACTGAATTCAATGCTAAGGATCTGTTTATTTCATGTCACTGAATACATTGAAATTGTCAGACTTCTATTTTTAAAAATGGTATAATTGAAGAGACAAATGTGAATGTTCAAAAATGACAATCAAATTATTTCCCCCTCGTGGAAGATGAAACAAGAGGAGATGAGAAATGAATACCCAGCCACCACCCAAGTAATTCAAATCCTAGGATAGTGAGGGTTGCATCAACATCATCTACATCGGTAACTTAGATCCTGCACCCTTGCCTCTTTAATAATCCATTAGTGGAGCTCATACAACCTTGAATTCCTATGTATTCTATGCAAATAAGCAGGTCATAAAGAAGCATATAGAGAGGGGGGAAAATGAACAATGAACTCTTGAAAGATGCAACCACATGTACACAGTGATGACGTAACACTGAAAAATATCTAAGAATTATTTGAAATACATTCTAATTTCAAAGAGCACACAAGTTTAGTAAGTTGAACACAAAAAATCTCTAAGACCTTCAGAAACAGAAAAAAGTCACAAAAGCAGCAAGAACCAGGACATTCAAAGTCTCATATTCACCAGAATTCTTTTTGTTTCATAATGTGAAAATGCACAAGTCCTCATTACTTACCAAAATTGTCACACATGGACAAACAAAGGCACAGGCACTCACGCAAATGTACACACACACTCACAACCACAGCCCCATACAACAACATGCAAATGCTAACACATGCACGCAAGAGGCACACACAGATGCACACAGCAAACCTGCACGAGCACCAAAAGAAATGATAAGTTCTAGAGAAAAAGATGCCAACTGATTCTACAAACTACTGAATGAAAATTGCAACCATAAGAACTCATCAAATTTAAGAAGTCCAAATAAAACAAGTAATCAGCCAACCCACCGATTGTTTAGTGGTAAGGGCCTTAAAGCACCTCCCTTTCCAAAAGGGCAACCACGGATCAATTCCTGGTTGTTGGCTTTTTGATTAGGGACTACGTAGTGTGTGTGGTGCATAAGTTACCAGATTAAAGGGAAAAAAATGGAATAATTGTAACGACCCCAAAATGTCGATTTCTGGAGAAGTCCACATTTCAAGGTGTTAATGATGAATTTAAATGGATCTGCAATACGAGATTTGCTATCTGGTCCATATTCGCAGCGGAAACATAATTGTCCAGCCATCATAGGTACCATCAAAGTGAATAATCCTACTCAAATTCACTAATTTAAATGTATCAAAGTCATAAATAAAACCATAAGCAAAGATATAATCCAACTAACTAGGTCCTAACTGATGCAGTCTAGGCCCCAGCAGCCCCTCTTCAACTTAGATTAATATTATTATTAGTAGAATTTTAATTAAATTGTTATTAGGAAAGTTTCCATTTTTAGCCTAGGGTTTTCTTACACATTAAGTTTGCTTTAACTATATATATGGCATTGTAGAGAAGAAATTCTCAGATTTAGTTAATTAATAGAATTGGGTTTTCCCCAGAGAGGCACGTCCTCGTGTGTGTTGAAGTCTTTGTGACCGTTCGAAGTGTTGTTGGACACGTGCTTAGGCACCTCCACGCAGTCCTAACCCTAGGGTTGCATCATATTGGTATCAGAGACGAAGGATCTGCACGATCTTCCGGCGTGATTACCCCAACTCCGTCTTCCATCTTCGCCGATCCACCCTGCCATCACTTCTGCTCTCAGAACCCATCGCCCCGTTTCCCGATCCGACACTGTCGCTCCCCAGTCCACTGCCGACACCCCATCTCTACTTCCATCATACCAGCCTAACCCCTACCCATTCCACACAATCCAGAGTCCCAAAAAAAAAAAAAAAAACCTGTCCCGAAACCCTTTCCTATACATACCAGTCGGCCCCTTTTGGAATACCCCCCCTGCCTACATCGCACAACCCAATCCACAGCCCCGGGACCCAAACCCACAAAACCCTAATCTTTCCCACCCCCAATCCTCCTCCAGAAGCCGCAGAGAGAGGAGCAGCAGCCGAAAAAAAAAAAGCAGAAGCATAAGCAGAGCCGCGAGAGAGAGACACAGCGAGAAAAAGCAGGTACCTGGTTCTTGCCGTGCAACCACCACCCACTGCCGTTTGCCCTCTGTGGAAATCATCGCCGCCCTCTCTGCCAACCGGCGGTATCACTCGACGATCGCTGCCAACACCCGAACTGCATCTAGCTGCCGGACGCAACTAGCCGCTCGCTACACCAGACCTTGTCTCTAGCGCCGACGCCTCTCTTTCCATCGCTTCCTCTCTTCCGGTTCCTCCTCTACTCTCCTCTTGCATCCACCGACGCAAGGCCAAGATCTTCTTTCTTATCCCCATCTTCTCGTCACGAAGTACGAGACCGAGACAAAAAAAATCAATCTTGGGCCCGTGTTCTAAAGTTGGGTACACTTGACCTGCTTTCGGTGAGCCCATATACACAACGGCCCACAAATGACATTCCTCTTAAAAGAGTTCTGGTCAATGTGTGTCTTCAAGATCAACATGAATTGTGCTCCGATTTCCGATCTGCCTTCACCAGCATACTTCTGAAAAGTAGATCTACACATCAGGTCAGTCAGATTTAACTTTTGCATTGAAAAAAAAAATGCCTCCTAAGAAGCAAGTGAATGCTGAATCTTCATCTTCTTCACTTGAAGATTTGGCTAGTGCCATTAGAGAATTATCTGCAAAAGTTGATGGCATGCACACCACCCTACACCAATTGGACATTCGAGTGACAAATTTGGAAAATCATCAACGTGTGCATCACCACCATGAAGATAGTGCACATATTCGGAATCCACGGGATCCACCACTCAATAATCCTGATCGAGACTTAGGGATTAAAATTGTGATTCCTGAATATGATGAAAAATTGCAGCCTGCAGAATTTATGGATTGATAGTGTGCGTGGAGAATATTTTCGCACATAAGCCAATGACTGAGCACCATAAAGTCACACTAATTGCCACTAGATTTCGTAATTATGCTGCAACTTGGTGGGCTGAATTGCAAAGAAAACGGAGGAATCAAAACATGGACCCAGTTGATACATGAATTGAGATGAAGAATATTTTAAAACAAAAATTCCTCTCTGTCAACTATGCAAGAGATCTACGATCCAGCTTTCAAAACTTGAAACAAAGATCCAAAACAATAATTGAATATTCTGAGGAATTTTTAACTCTGCAAGCTCGTTATGGCTTGAATGAAGATGATGATGTGGTAGTTGATAGATTTTTCAATGGATTGAGACTAGACATTCAGCATATCCTTGCCTTCCAACATTTTGATAATGTCGATGAACTCATCCAACATGCTATCAAGGCTGAGGGAATTGCAAATCATCAAGTACAAAAATCCAAATGGGTTTCTCCGAAAAATTCATCTATCCAAGAAGCTAAATCCAATGGACAGATTTTTGCTAGGACTGAAGGTCAAAATAAGATGGTTTGTTTTCATTGTCATCAACACGGACATCGAGCAGTAGATTGTCCAAAGCGAATACATTTGATTGAGATTGAAAGTACTGAGAACAATATCCGAGATGATATTAAGGGTACTGACACTGATCCTAAGGATAGTGACAATTCCAAGGATATTGACACTGCAGAAATTGAATTCACCGATGCAGAGCCCCCAGATGAAGCTCTTATTGTCCTCAATGATGCTTCACCAACTATTGAGCATAAGTGGTTGCGCAAAAATATTTTCCGTTCCGCAGGAATAATTCAGGGACAAAACTGCACAGTTGTTATTGACAGTGGAAGTTGTGAAAATCTCATCTCCCAGGCTCTTGTTGATCGCCTCCAATTGAAAGTTTATAAGCATAACCGTCCTTATTTTGTCAAGTGGCTAATGAATGGTGATCAAGCGCATGTTCGACATACTTGCAAAGTTACTTTTGCTATTGGTGAGACTTACACAGATACAATCCAGTGTGATGCGTTACTTATGGATAGTGGTGATATCTTATTGGGCTGTCCATGGATATATGACAAGAATGGGACTCATGGTATGCACGACAACACCTATACATTCCTGCATGGTGGACAGCAAGTTACTCTTTATCCTGAGAAACCACAACCGTCAAAGAAGAATTCCTGGAAAGCTGCCACAAAGGAAGTCCTTCATGTTCAACACATTTACACTGGCAATCCGAAGCAGAATCGAGTTCGAGGACGAACTCTTCTTTCAACCAGGGGAGGATGATGCAGTCTAGGCCCCAGCAGCCCCTCTTCAACTTAGATTAGGATTATTATTAGTAGAATTTTAATTAAATTGTTATTAGGAAAGTTTCCCTTTTTAGCCTAGGGTTTTCTTACACATTAAGTTTGCTTTAACTATATATATGGCATTGTAGAGAAGAAATTCTCAGATTTGGCTGATTAATAGAATTGGGTTTTCCCCAGAGAGGAGCGTCCTCGTGTGTGTTGAAGTCTTTGTGACCGTTCGAAGTGTCGTTGGACACGTGCTTAGGCACCTCCACGCAGTCCTAACCCTAGGGCTGCATCACTAACATAAATAGCCAACCAAGGGCTTACAACCAATCTAAAATTAAAATCATTATAAATAACTAATTATCTAAATTGTCGACTCTCTAGCACAGGCACAATATCTTTAAGCTATATCGTCTACACTCCACGAGTAGTTTCCCTGCGATTCCTCTTCAACCACTGTTCCCTCCGGTTCATTGGAAAGGGTGTCGTTTCCTACAAACGCCAATTATAGGGGTTCAGGTTATGAAATAACCTCTGAAAATATACCTACCAAATTTTCATATTCCATACCATATTTTGATAAAAATCAAAGACAGATAAATCATAGAATTTTCAAAATAGTTTGACAAGATATAATAATTCAAGATATAGGTTCATGCATGTGAAGAGTTTACAAATACCATAGCGTATTTAAAACAAATTGGCATCCCATATTGACTAGATTGTCACAGGTATTATAGTGGTCCCCCTTTAATGTAACGGAAACAAAGAACAGAATTTAGTACCCAGAGATTCAAAGTTATGGCCATTGGCCATCAGAGCAAAGTAACAGAGTTTGTTACCGAAGTAACTAATTGTCACTAACAGAGAGTTAACTAATCTGCAGATAGTTTTAGAAGTATAGCCCCTACACAGTGGTGCCCCACTATGCTAGACTTAAACAGCCCAGTGGTGTCACCTTAATTCAAAATACATATAAACAAACAAATAATCATCAAACAAAATTTATTTACATGTAACAAATTCCAAAATTGACAGATGCGATGTCAAAACGCCATAAATCATATAACAAAGAAAGTATGTTTTAACCATATTAGGTACATACTAAATATGACTAAAATCATAAAACCAAATAATCAAATTTAATTATACAAAAATCTAGATGACCGCGAGGACCTCCTCCTTAGGTTTGGGTTATGTCTTAATTGGCACTTCCAAAGGTAGTTTGTGTTCGAAGAGCCCATAACATCTTAAGTTTCCTTAATCCCAGTGGTACTTCAAGGTAATTCGAAGGTGGGTGTCAAATCATGAGGACATGACTTATTATTGGTTAAGAATTAATTCGTTTACATAATACAAAATTTTTAATTTAAACCAAATCCCTAATCCTTAAAAGTCCTTAACTTAATCATAGTCAAGGGTACATGTATTATCTCTTAATCTTATAGTCCACATTAAAGGAAGGGATATCAAAATTTATTAAACATGGGTCATGGTTCAAATCAGTCCTTAATGGAGAATTTAAACATCATATTCATGAGTTTCTAAGAAGTACATTTGGTTACCTAATTGTGGAGGGTCCAATGGTAATTTACCTAAAGTGGTAGGCTTATTCAAAACTCCCAAAAATTACTTAAGGCTAAAAAGTACAGCATAGCAGTACTCTTTTCTTTCACTTTTTCAGTAATACGGCTAGGAATGGGTCTTTCGTCTCTATTCATCAGGCCTCATGGACGGTGGGTCCCAGTCGATCAAATCCACAAAGAGAGTGGGCCCCAAGGTTGCCTAAGGATGGGTCTTCAGATATAGGGTTTGGATTTTCAAACCAAGTGGCCCACAGGGTCCCACAACCCTATCGACTAAGACACCTAGTAATGTCCAGACTTAGAGATGTGATTTTCTGAACAAGATCCCTGGTTCATATTTGTGATTAGGTGGCCCACATGGGTTCTCTATGATTTCTAGGTCTTACAGAAAGATGTCACTCAAGACAGAAACTTCTTGAGTAGACGCGACCATAACTGGGTATGCATATAATAAAATAATCCATAGGATAATCCCTCCAAAAATTGTAAAACAACATCTTAATCAAATTAAAGCTCTACTTCAATAAGTCAAGAATGCACGTGAGTTAAGTTTCAAAAGAAAATTATATAAAACTAATTTGGAAGTTGAAAAGTCGAGTAGGAATAAATTTGGGCTTGTTTACTTGCCTTAATCGCCGAATTTACCAAAATCTCCAAATCGCAGAGAGCTTGAAAGTAATTCCTCTGTAGCTTCTTCTCAAATCCTTAAGCCTAAAGTTGCAAACCTTCTAGTAGAGAGAGACTAGGAAGAGAGGAAAACTAAGAGAGAGAGAGAGAGAGAGAGAGAGAGAGAGAGAGAGAGAGTTGTACGTGAGTGTTGTGGGCATGGATATAAATATCTTCATAGCAGCCGATAAATCAAGCTAGCACCCTATTTCAGAAAAATCGACGCTCACAACTGTAGCGGCTCGTAACGGGCGCTACGCACGTATCGGCGGGGGGGTTAAACCCCCAACCCCCCCCCCCCCCCCCAAAAGCCGATTTTTTTACTTATTTTTCCATTTTAACTTTTATCTTCTCCCCTTTCACTGCTCCAAGCCCCTTTCCTTGCCTCCATTTTTCAAATCCTCTCAAAAAAAAAGTAAAATCATCAACAAAAACATCAAAAAATTAAGGTGGTATTCAAGATTCAAGCATCAAGCTAAAAAAAGGTGAGTTTTGAAGCTTTTTTTTTCCTACTTTGTGCTTATTTCTCTCTTTTCTTCTATGAATCACTTGAAAATGAGTTGTTGCTGTTAGATCCATGTTCCTCTTTGATCAAGCCCCTCTTTTTTATCACTTTCTTAATTTTTTTTTGAATTTTATTTTCGGATTATTTTATTATTTGAAAAAAGAAATCTATTTTATTAATGGAAAACCAATAAAATGGGTTGAAAGTGGTCCCTAAATGTTAAATTTATGTTTCACATAGATCAATCCCACATATTTTTGTGTTCTTCTAATTTTTTCATATTTTTTATTTTCGGATTTTTGTATTTTTTTATAGAAGCAAACTCAATCAAATGGGTTGAAAGTGGTCCCTAAATGTTAGATCTATGCTTCCCATAGATCAATCCCATATATTTTTGTATCCCTCTAATTTTTTCATATTTTTTATTTTCGGATTTTTGTATATTTTTAAAAAATATTTTTTATAAAAGTAAACTCAATCAAATGGGTTGAAAATAGTCCCTAAATGTTAAATCTATATTTCCCATATATCAATCTCAATCCCCACCCACGTAGATGCTTGTTATTCTAATTTTTTCATGTTTTTAAAATTTATTTAAATTTTAACATATTACTTTTAAATCTTTTTTAGGTATTGTGACGTGAAAAAATGCCGCGTGAGATAGATCCTGCATGGAGCTATGGTGAGGCAATTGAAAACAATCAGTTGAAAATTAAGTGCAAGTTTTGTCACAAAGTGACCAATGGGGGCATTACAAAATTTAAACAACATTTGGCCCATGTGCAAGGCAATGTTGCAGGGTATCCTAAAGTGTCCAAAGAAGTTAGGGAGCAAATGAAAATTTAATTGAATCAAACAAAACAGAGAAAAGTACAAATTAAAGAGAAGAAGCAGCAGGGTGTTGATGCAGCACGCCATGATGTATTTGGGGATAAAGGTCTTGGTGCTGCTTCTGATGATAAGTTTGATGACCCAGAAATGATGGCTGCACGCCGAGAGTCTCTTATGTCGTACCAAGAAGAAGCAGAGCGTTGAGCCTATAGTCAGCGTAGAAACTATGATGAAGGTGGCTCATCTGGTGCAACAAGCAGGGGCAAAGGCATTACGAGCAAAATGCGTAGAGCATTTAGCACCCGACAACGGGATGATGATATAGAGATTATTTCTACTCGGATGGCTACACATACACAAACTGGAAGAGGGGTTAGTTTTGTTGATCTTTTCGCACGTAAATCGAAGGCAGCTAAGCAACCAAAAATCTCTAATGTTGTCAAGGATGTCATGAAGGTCGCAAGAAATAGATTAGCCAAAGCTACAACAAAATGGCTAATTCATAAGAACATACCCCCTACCGCAATTGATTCTCTTTATTTTCAGACAGTTCTTGATGTTGCGGCTCAAGCTGGGCGGGGTATTACGTCGCCATCCATGTATGATATGGGCACCAAGTACCTTGAATAAGAGTATAAAGAAATAAAGGCTTGGGTGGAGACGTTTAGGCCCATGTGGGGGCAAAATGGAGTCACTATTATGTGTGACGGGTGAGCAAGCGGCACCCAAACACAATTAATTAACTTTTTGGTGTATAATGTCACTGGGACCGTCTTTGTAAAGTCCGTTGATGCATCTGAAGAGAAACGGACAGCAGATTATATTTATAGGCTTATGGATAAAGTTGTAGAAAGTGTTGGAGAGGAGAACATTGTCTAGATTGTGACAAACAATTGAGCCAATTTTAAGAAGGCCGGTCAACTTTTAATGGAAAAGAGGACACATTTATTTTGGACCCCATGTGCAGCACATTGCATTAACCTTATAATAGAGGATATTAGAAAAAAGAAGAATGTGGCCACTGCAATCAAGGCATGTAGAAGCATTACAAGGTTCATATACGACCATTCATGGCTCTTCAGCTTGATGAAGAGATTCACAAACAATCGTGCCTTAGTGCGTCCAGCATCCACTAGATTTGCTACCCATTTCATTGCTATGGAAAGCCTAGTACGTTGGAGAACAGAGCTAATTCAGATGTTTTCATCAAAAGAATGGCTTCATTCGAAATGGGGCAAAGCAACACGTGATCCGAAGTTTGACATCCCAATTCTAATGAGGGATGATAAATTTTGGGCCAAAGTAGAGAATATATTAAAGGTATATGAACCTTTAGTGAAAGTGTTGCGACTTGTAGATGGTGATGAGAAGCCAACAATGGGGTACATTTATGAAGCAATTGATCGGGCAAAGCAAGCCATTATAGAAAATTACCGATATCATGATGATTACATAAAAATTATTGATGCCTGGTAGAACAATCAGCTGCACCATCCATTGCATGCTGCAGGTTATTTTTTAAATCCTGAATTCTACTATCGCAATGCCCCACACCACACTGAAGCAATAGATACGGAATTGCGAGTAGGATTAAGGACGGTGTTGAAAAGAATTTTGAGTGAATATAATCATATCGAAGCTATACAAGAGGTAAGCTAGTTAAGAAATTTATTTAATCTTTTAAATATAGTTGAGATAATTGTATTGATATGGTGTACTTATTTATTTCTAATTTTTTACATTGTAGATTTCTACTTATACAAATAAAAGAGGATCTTTCGCTGACCCTCTTGTACAGCGAGCGATTGGAAGATGTTCACCTAATAGTTATACTTATACGCAACTGACAATACATAGAAAAGGAGCTCTCTACGATTTAAAGATGTCTTTTTTTTTTTTTTTTTGTATTCCAGCTGATTGGTGGGAGAGTTTTAGAGAGAGTACTCCTCATCTAAGGAGAGAAGCCATTCGCATCCTTGTCAAATAATAACATCATCAAATTGTGAAAGGAATTGGAGCACTTTCTCCATGATCCATATGAAGCCCAGGAATCAGATAACCATGAGAAAACTCAACAAATTGGTATACTGCCATTACAATCCCAAGTTGAGGAACAGAAATATAGAGAGAAAGGCAAGGGATAATCCTACTTATTGTCCAATTAATTTGAATCACATATTCAGAGACGATAATCCCTTACTTCCATGGATAGCCGAGACTGAAGATCCATTGTTAGATTCAGATCCGGGCTTTCAGCAAGAAGTACAACGTTTAATTGCTGAAGATGTACAAATGTTAGGGGGACAGCCACCTCAGGGAGAAAGAAGTAGTGGAAGTGCAAGTGCAACATCTAAAGGGAAGGAACCAGCTCCTATTATGTCATCTTCTGAAGATAGTAGTTCTACTGTTGCCTCTTCCAGTAGCCATGCGGGAGGTCCTGGAGGAGATGGAGGAGACCGGTGGCACTGCTGAGTTTTATCAATATGATGAAGAAGAAAATGTCGTTCATGTTGAGACCGTAGAGGAGTTTCCCGAACAATCAAGAATGGCTCCACAACGTGCTTATCAAAGGGGACGGAGAGTGGCATCACCCGCACACATAGATGAGCAAGGGAATATGGGTGGAAGTGGAAATGTAGGAGGGGACCAAACAGCATCTTGGAACCCTATTTATAATGTTCCACTTCCACATTCAGACTACAAGCCGTATCCTCATGAACCATCACAATATTATTAGTATGGTCATGTGCAACAAGAAGAAAAACAATCTTCGGCTTCAGGGTCTTACTCATATGGTGACTCTGATGATAGTCAACCTCAATATAGATATCCACACCTCCAAGCTCCTTTGATTTCTTCTTTGCATTCCAAGATCCCAATGCCCATCAATATCAAATTCAATTTGGGGAGAATGTGCAATATCATAGGGGCACAACAAATGATGATGAAGATGATGACACTGATAGCAATGTGATTCCTGGAAGACATTCCCTTTAGTATTAGATTAGAGCTAATCAACAAGGTATTCCTCCATTACAAAGTCTTTGCTCTTTAAGTAAATTAGTATATTGTTTTTCTATAAAGTTTAAACATAGTTTATCTTTCATTCTTGAATGAATCTTGATGAAATTTGTTTATAACATTTTTTTTATAAGCCTTAAGTTAGTATTTAAGTTGACATAACTAAACAACATAAATCCATATGAAAAACATTGATTATTCATATTCTTTTCTATTGATACAGCGATACAGGATCTCACGCAATGAGGAGACCGCTACATACTTATAGACTAGTTACGTTTGCAAAACAAACACATATTCCATCATTTTCCAATATTCTGGATTTTCTGGAATTTTTTCTGATTTTTTTTAAGGCTTTCTTAAATCACACCGCTACGCCGCTACATATCGCCATTACCGCTATGTATCATTTTGGCGACGAGCCGCTACGCCCGCCGCAACCGCTATTTTCATCCTTGGTTGTGGGTAGGGGGTTGTGGTCCTATATATAGGGTTTATACACTACATCCCTCTTATGACACAAAGTAGTGTAGGATTCTTTCTCTTTTTAGTAGGGTCCAAAGCAACTTTTACATCCTCATTGTATGAGGAGTATAATTACACATGGTGGACGCTTCCCACGTATCTTCTCTCTTGGTCTATGCCAAATATGTGGGCCCCACTTCATCAGTAATGTGATTTAACCTAAATCCTTTCATCAATGCACTAGATTAACCCAGACGGCTTCAGGCCTTAAGGGAAAGTTTCACAATTAATTATTCTCTATCCAACAAGATCTATGTTTTGAAATTATAAAAATACCCCTCATATTTTCTAAAATAGCAAACATGTCCTACAATTCTTGAATCAAGCCATAATCGTGTTCATGCCCTAATTGTTCAATGTGGGTCGATTTTCCCCAATTCGATTAATTTCAATATTTATCTAGTAAATTATTTTTAATTGAATTAAACATTATTAATTTGGGCCGGGATCTTACAATTATCCAAAAACCAACTTTGTACCACAAGACCACAGTACTGTTCCAAAAGTAATGCTAAATCCAAAAAAGAACCCAAGGAGCTAGCAAAAGGAAAACCCAAATTCATATAAGTAACCATCTATAAATATATACCAGGAAAACCAAACAAAAAAGAATTGACTAAAATCTGGAGATTGCCTAAAATAAATTTCACCATAATCCTGATTAGTGCACTAGATCCCACATTAAAGTCTCCAAAAGAACATTCAGAAACATGAAAAAGGAAAAAGAATTCTAACTTTCGATAATAAATGTTCAATGCTAAAATAATAAAAAAATATTAGAAAATAAAGCATTCTTAATCTTCTAAAATCTAATAGAACTGAAATCTCATTCCCAAGCCAATCAGTTTTGCATATGAAACTGCCGGATTAGAGATATATTAGAGTAATAATCTGTTGTGATTAAGTACGATCTAGGTGGATCTGATAAGAATTTGCTCTTGCATTGCATATTCAGCCTCGTGTAGTCTCAAAGCCACAACAAACTAACTCATTCTGGCCATCTGGAAATGATCAGACATCTTCAATTTAACAATCTCAGCAACAGTCCATGGTCTGTTGATCTAGCTATCTATCCGGTTCACCAGTATAATCTGGTCAAACGCACTCGTTCTCCCCCTTTTTCTTTTGCTGCATCATCCAGTTAGCAAATCAAAACATAATTCATAAATAATCACTGGAGGAACTATCTCATTACCTGCTACGGCCGCAGTACTAGGCAAAGATTGACCCTATGGTGTAAATTCACAACAACTGTCACATTGCCTAATCATAACAAATCATTTTACTAACAAAACCTAGTTATACTAACAAACCTCTAACATGTCTAATAAATCCACAATCCTCAATCTTATGCAAAATTAAGACCCTAAAAAAAGCAGCAAACGACATCGAGCAGATAAAAGGGGGAAAAACGCTTACTTTTACTCCAATCTTCCATCCTCATACCAAATGTGAATCAAAGGAAAGGGCAAAAATACTCAAAGAAACCTCAAAATCATAAAAATTCACCAAATATAATTTCTAGCCCTAGAAATTTAAAATCGACACTATCATTGACGCCCAAATCCGTCGTCACGGTCACAGCATCAATTCCCACTCCAAAATCCTCTCAAAGCCAATCAAGTTCTCATCTATTCACCAAATAGAGAGCTGAAACCCTCAAAATAGCAACAGAGACCACGAATCCACCCTAAAAACCCTAATCTAGACAGAACACGCTCGTTCCAGCATCAAATTGAATCGAGCAAATCACAGGAGCAAGTGCTCAAACAGCAGAATCATCATACCTGGATTGAAATGATCGCGTGCGAGCCAAAAAGAAATGGAAAACGCGTGCGAACCGAAAAATCCGAAATCTTCAACTTCCGAAATGATCGCTTTCACGACCTCTCCCGCTTTTGACTCTCGCGCGAGACAACTCCTTCTCGCTCTCGCTCTCTCCGATCTTCCTTTCACTTTACACAGCAGGAGATGATAAAATATCCCGAAATGAATGAGGGTGATGTTACCGAAATGCCCCTTCCTTAATTAACACAGTCATTAAATAAGTAAATCTGTACTGTGTCTGTGATTGACTCAGATTCTCATTTCTCACCAACTCCACGCGCACGCTGCCACCACCCCTGTAGTGAGGTGCGAGTGGACAGATGGCAATGGTTCCCGTTTACCTGGGCAGGCCTCGCTTGCCTCGGCCCAACCTATTGAAGTTTAGGAGTGTAATGTACCAATCCAAGCTATAAACACTACACTATACCTGTACTTATTATGATTTCAATTTAATTTTAGATGGGAAAGATAATTTCAATTGATGCGTATTTTAAGAGAAAAAATTACAAAAAATAGGACATTGATATATAATTGCAAACCTCCTCCAAAGTTAAGATTCTAATTTTTTAAAATTTCAGAGAATACTTGGAAATATAATGATTGCATGAAAAAAAAAAGATTCCTTTAGTTCAGCTCCCCTCGTTGCAAAATCCTGATTCTGCCCCTGAATATGGGGACGTGACAATATTTATTATTGAAAATTTTTCACTTGTGCACATACACAATGCGCACGAAATATCAAGATCATCTTAGAGGTAGGACCCACTTCTGAATTTTACACATACACAATCTAAATGCACAGTGTGGATGACTATTTTATAATTTATATTATGTAATATATGCAGTAAAACTAGGCATCTTGGGCGTTGAGTATGAAATCCATAGACTTATTTAATTAATGAAAGCATCTTTCTGCAGTTTTTTTTAATGAGATTAAAACCATAGAATGGTGTAATCTTATTTGGGCCAATGCATTGGACTTAGGGCATCTCCAGCAACACTATGCATTTTGCCTAGCAAAAAAGTTACTTTATCTATTTTGCCTTTGCACTTTTTTAATACACTATCCAACAATACTCTCTATTCTTCCTCTATTTCATTCAAAGATTATTTTTTCCTAACTAAATTTAATTTAAATTACTTCTATAGTTGATTGCAATAGTTGGAAATTTATTAAAATAATGAATGCCTCCTCTACAGTGCCTTTGTATTTTTGGAGAGGCACTATAACTCAACTTCATTTTGCCAAGTGTAAAGCGTGTCCATTGGAGCTATGAACTTAGCTCTTTAAAATACAATTTAAAAGAAAAAGCCTTCTACCTCATCTGCAGAAGATGCTTTTAGAGCACAAATCCAAATTATAAAAAAAACGGATCCAAATTTTGGATCTATACCTTTTTTTTTTTTTTCTAGTTCGTGTGCTTTTGGTGTTTACTTAAGTATTATAAGCACTACTTTCATTTGAAAATGAGGGGTTGCCCGATTGGTGGAGAACCCTACCTCTCATTTGGGTGACCACCCTAGCAAAGGCGGGCCCAAGTGTAATCACGCAGGTATAATTGCACTCGCAAATATAAGACCTTTAAATTTTTAATTTTATTATTTAATTTCTTCATTTGACTATTGCTCACACCACCTTCAACCATTGCTAACCCAAGTCTCTCCCTGCTCTACGTGTGAGTTTTTCATCACATTAGTGCTCCCTGCCGAGCATAGTGCTACTCTCATATGTCACCGATCTCTTCTTTCCTCCTAACTTCACTTTCTTTTTCTCTTTAACAGTAGTGCTACTCTCATATGGCACAGGACCTTATAATTTATAGTGAGATGTGATTATTTTTTTTATATGATAAGAATTTTATTAAAGAAAAAGGAAATTAAGAAAAGAGGAGTAAATAGTGAGGTACAAAAGTATTGTATTGTACTTCACCCCACTCCTCCTACTTTACCAAAAATACCCTATCAAGGATACACTTTTCAACCTCTTATTTAGGCAACGCATCAATCATAGAGGTGGCCACATTTTCACTGCATATGATGGAAAGAGTGGACCACATCTATTATTTCCGGACCATTACATGGTTAGTTTGCATGAAGTTCTCCAATTCATGTGGTTCATTTTGCTTCATGAAATGAAGTTCGGTTTGAGATGTTGATGATTTATAGTGATGCAATTACAGGCGGTAAAGAGATTACAGGTAATGAAGTGGGCCACATTTCCACTGCATATGATGAAAAGAGTGGACCACATTTATTATTTCCGGACCATTACATGGTCAGTTTGCATGAACCTTTCCAATCCATGAAGACGTGGTTCATTTTGCTTCATGAAATGAAGGTCGGTTAGAGACGTTGATAATGGAAGTGGGACGTGGTGCTTCGGATGCCACATGATCATGTTGGCCGGAAAACACTTTATGATGGCGTTATGATGTGGAGCTCGGTACATCATGTGATGAAGACATGAAGTCGATGTAGCCATCAAACCCGGCATACCATCACCTTCCCGGTCACGGTTCACCCACACCCACATTCCATCCTCATACCCCCACCCATCTTCATTCTCTGTCTCTTCCTCTCTCAGTTCCTTCTGCCAACCTCGTTCTCTTTCTGTTCTCAGTCACACAGCCATCGCTCTCTCCACCCATCTCACAACTCTCACACTGACCGGCACCACTCACTGCTCTCTCCATCATCTATCTTCTTCGTCATCTCTCCCATGTCCATCTTTTTCCATCGTCCCTTTCTTTTCTCTCTCACACCTATTCAACCTTCCTCCCATCATTTATCTCTTGGCCCACATCTCATCCAATCCATCTCCATCTCCCATCATCTCTTTTCTGACTATCCGCCATCTCCTCCGGAAAGAAGCACGAGACGATCAGTCGTCCATTTGTAAAGGCTAAAGTGCATTTTTGGTAATCTCTTTTGAAATGATAAAAATCGTTGGACGTTGGGTGATATGCCGGATGTCCTGTTTTGAAAGAACTTTGGAAATTTAAGGACTTTTTTGAAATGTACCTTTTATTTTGTCCTGTTTTTGAAAAGTTCCATAAAGTTAAGCCCTATTTTGAAATTTTTCCTAATTTATATTATGAATCTACTTAAGCACTTACTTTCATCATTAATGAGTGCATTAATCTATGTGGGGCTCACGTTTAGGGTAGAAATGAGATATGGGCCTCCCAAAAAATTAATATTTAGAAATCCCTTGATCTTAAATTCATATCTACACAGGCACAAAATAGTGGCCATACCCCCCACTCCCCTTGAGAAGGTTCTTGCATAAAATTGAGGAACATGAACATGTTATCCAATTAATTAGCTGAAGATATGGCAACGTAGGTAATTAATTCATTTTTATTTAGGCCCAAATTTTCCTTAATCTTTATTCGTATTGCAGGACTTACCTTTGACAAATTCAAGTCACTTGTACTTATCTATCCACGTGACTTGGCATCCAATGTTGATTTAGCTAGATTGAGCCTTTGATTTGCTCCACAAGATATCAAGTTGATTCTTGCCTCTTGCATTATTTGAGTAATAATTGTAAGGCCATATATATATCCCAAAAAATAATCGTCGTTAGAATCGGATCACCCACAGCCAAAGGTTAAAATTTTGAACGCTGGGCTGAAAAAAAAAAAAAGGCAGCTGTTGATTAATTCAATTACAAAATTCGAGACCACAAAGATGGGATTGTCCCAAATGTCAAATGATGCTGACGCGTACACAAAGTTGGTTGCCTGCTGTCGGTTAGGGCCGGTACAAAACTAGAACGAAAACGTTGAGAATGAAACCAATTTGGTAGTTGGTGCCGACCAACCGCCCAGATGCCACGTGGCTTAAAATTGTGTCGTGACCATTTGGTAGCTGATACCGACTTAACTGTTCAAGCACGACAGAGAAAATGGCCTAGCTTCTATTCCTACCTCCATCTGACAATAAAACCCCAAACACAATGTGGAGCTCGAGATTGAAGTTAGTCATCTTGTTTAGTAAAAAGGTTTAAGATTGCCTGGAACTATTAGAGCAGGTTTTGTGTGCATGTCGTGGAAAGCCGGTTCCATGGAAAATTTTCTCAATAGCATGGAAAATGTAATATTCACTTCCTCTATGAAAAAGTCATTATGCAAACATGCCCTCAAAATCTTAATTTCGTAAAACGATTTTGGAAAGCTTGTTCATGACATAGGGCAGCATTGCTACAAATATAATTATAACAAAGCATTTCGATTATTTTTTTCAGTTTTGAGTTTACTTTGGAAATATGCCATGAAAAATAAAATGAGTTTTCAATTGATTGAAAATAACTAGACTGTAATCCTGATAATAACTATAAATGGCACGTTTGTACAGGCATATTTCTGCCAAAAAAGGCTTGGAAAATTTGACCACTTTTACACCGTCGAAGAGAAAAGCCTTTCCTATGGTGCAGATGCAGCAGAAAATGGACGTGGGGCTGTTATGTTTCAGGTGAAGTAGTCAATCCTAGGTGCCCTCTGTTTGAGAAATTACAGCGTCCATTCAAAAGATACGTGCATGTGGAGCTCATAATTCAGTGATCTGATGGACCGTCCATTGATGGAAAACCCCAGGAATGCAAAGATCTTTTGAGTCTTGGGTAAGTAGGCTGCAAAATAGGTGGGTGATAAAGCCACTAGCAACATCCATCAAAGGAAGGTAGCTACCATCTTCCAATCAGGTAGATTATTGGGGCACCTTCATCATCTAAGTGGCCCATCTCATCTTGAGCCCACATGCAAGAAACAGGGTGCCTCAGGGAAATGAAATGTGGAGTCGTACTAGAACCTTATATTATACCCCCATCATTTCAGTCTGCCAGGATTTTGTCCTCAGGGCTATTCTACACGCAACTACCAGATTTAGCACTGCCGCAATGCAAAATTTGGGGCGGGCGGAATCTCAGTTGTTGCATGGAGAGATGTGGGTTTATAATCTTACAGATTGATTGGAGCCTGTTTTATGCACATAATCACAATTCATTGAAATGAATACATTGTCACTATCAGTGTCCAGATAGCCAAAAATGAAATCAATCTACTTTCAGAAAGATGGTTTCAGGACAACTTCACTTTCCGTCATGGGTTTATGGAAATTGAATCCATGAAAACAAGTAAATAAAATTCACAGCACCTGAGGAGAGGTTTTTTCCTTTTATTTTTTTTGTTTTTTTTTATGCGCCACATGCGCAACAGATAAAGGCCTCATGTCTCCCTCCATTTCCTCCGCCACTGTTATCCTTAAACTATTACCGGAGTGCTGATGGTTTTACTACTAGTAGAAAATATCAGCTGGTTCTCAGACTACACTAGAACTAGAGACCTCACCCCTTAGAATACCGTCACACCTGCAATCAAGTTAAGAAACCATAGCCAAACCATAGCCATATAATTTGGCTGGGTCCCAAGTTCTGAATGTGACTCTGGCTAAAGTAATATTCAACGTAAGACAAATGATTCGCATTGGGTTTTGGCAGTGAACCACATTTTTTCAAGTGCTCTAACTGATGATGATTACACTTCAATCGTAATGATATCCAACTCCATACCAAATCATGGTAATCAAACATCAATTATATTGCATGCTCTATGATGGATCAAGACCCAATACTCCTTTGGTACTCGACGCCAATGACTGAAGCGGTCTCAAAATGCATTTCATGGTGAAATACACGAGTTGCTCAAATATACCGAATCAAATACAAAGGTTATTTGTTGACCATTAAAGATAGCAAGAACATGTTCAGAAGGGTAACTAGTAAAATACCATGCCCTCAATAAAGGAACTTTTTTTTATTTTTTTGGTAAAGGCCCTGAATAAAGGAACTAGCAACAAATTGGTGATGTACAATACTCTTAGTATACACAATTATAATGAGTGATCTAAAACATACCCAACAGGTGCATAGCTTATGCAGCCAATCATTCTCATAATAAACTATCACAAAAACCAAGAAAGCATTTGATTAAAGAATGAAAAATATATCTATTTATGGTGATAATTTAATCAAGTCTAAATAGAAAAGCACATTTAACCAGGTTTAAGATGGACAAGAAAATCAGAAGCACCAACAATGACACCAGCACTCCCAAACATATCAGCAAGCACGGAGAACAAAGCCAACTTGTTGCTTAATTAAATAGCCCCCCCACCCACCCCCCCTCCCTCCCTCTCCCTACACCCCACCCAAAAAAAAAAAAAACGACAATCATATTTCACAGATGCAAACAGCAGCAGAGAATAATTGAGCATCTAGAAGAATCAACGCTGAAAAAAATATCAGCTCATTTCAATCATCTCTTTACACATTGTTTCTACAAGCAATCACAGAATTCTAAGCCATAATTACAACAGAGGAATTCCCACTCATTTTACTTGCCTCACCAGTTGAACAAATCCTTCTTAGGAGAATTGATAAGTAAACCCAGCTTGTAATATCGATTCGAAATCCATTAAGACAGATAATATGGCAAGATCAAGCCCTCCTAGCATTACCATGTCGCTGGCTTCTGAAATAGCTAAGAAGTGCCTGTGCCTACAAAAGGTTAGAATAACTAAATCCAAGTCATGAATGGTTGAAATGATTGCATGAACAACTATGGTCAAAAGACACAGAAATGGAAGATATGTCAGCAATAGCCTATTTTTTAATGTTTGGGTCCCAGAATGTCCGCTAGAGGAAATACATGACCGCGCATCAGAGGTTTTATGAGATGTGTGTCTTCTGGTTCAGTTAACATATTCCAGATCATTGCTCTAAACTGTCTCCCAGTTTTTTCTCTTTTTTTTAATATTTTTATTGGTAACATTACTTAAACCCACAATCTCTAGGTTACAATATTGAGCACTTTCCAGTGTGTGATGCAGCCCAAGAAGACAGTTGGGCCCAAACATTGACCCACGGGTCAAAACATAGTCCATTGGGTTCAGCCATAGTCCCAATTGGCTGAGAGCTACTGTGGCACCTTTTATAATTATCCTATTACTATTATTTTGCTTAAATAAGATTAGGAGCTTCTTGTTTAAAAGGATTAGGAAGTACCTTGCTTTAATTAGTAAATCTTGTTAGCCAAGAGGTAGGTTTATTATCCTATAAATAAGAGAAACCTCAACGTAGTTGATTATGCTTTTGATAATTAATAATATTCAGATTGAGTTTTCCCTTTAGTAATGGGTTATTTCTTGGTTATGCTTGAGCCTCAAGGTAGGAATCCATTGTGGATTCGACCAATCCTTCTAGAGATTGATCTATTCTTCTCGATTGTGGATCGCAGTTGTGCCAATGTGCCAAAGGCTCATCATCTCCCAATTATTTATTGAAGATCAAGAAAAGATATTCGCTTGTTGAAACAATAGGAAGTTAATAGAATCCAGTCCTTTTACCAACAAGTACAGCTAAAAAAACATAACAATGATCTAGAAGAACAGATAAAGATTGGTATTTGATTCTGTAGGCTGTTTGGGTTATGAACTTATGATAACCAGATACTTCAAAAAAGGCAACATATCTGTATCATGTCATATCCAATACCTCATTTTTATGAGAAAAACACGTCCCCAGTGTAACAAGTTATATCCCTGCTGCATCTGGGCATCATAATCCTACATTTCCTCTCTAGAAGAGAGAGAGCAAATGAGGGAAGTGAAACCTACTCAAGTCCTTGGGACATGGAGCATCAAGTTCATGCAAGGAGACAAGGTGAGTTTGCCTCATAGTTACCTAGTTCGCAATTTGTCTACTTCATATTCAAGTTTTGAGTTTGCAATTAGGTACCAATCATAGTTCATGATTTCATTTTGGTAGGTTCATTGAGTCTGTTTCCAGTTCACCCAGTTTGTTATTTGAGTTCACCAACTTCGATGAACAAACTCAGGTTTCTAGTTCAGCATGGTTTGGAGGTTAATTCTTCTGGCATGGTTTGGAGGTTAATTCTTCAGGGTAGGTTCATTCAGTTTATTTTCCAGTTCATCCAATTCATACTTCTAGTTGATCAACTTCTATTAATGAACTCAATTTTCTATCTCAGCATAGTTCAGAGGTCCAATTCAACTGATTTGAAGGTCTTTCACCAAAAGGAGAGAGAGAGAGAGAAGGGGGAAAACGGGAAAACTAATATGGAGGTCTTATTCCACTAATTTGTAGGCACGTTCATCTGTATCCCTCTACTAAATATGTCACACCCTAAATGACCTCTTCAAAGCTTACAAATCCCCACCATCATCATTTAGCCATACATAGAAGTAACAGTTTATGCAATTATTCATATGACCTCTTCTGATAATCTCCTTTAACAAAAACCTCTCTTAAAAAATTCAACCCAGTTCGCACAGTAGAGTGAACCAGTATCAAACTATTGAGCAAATCCAACAACAAATTGAGCAAAGAACTAGTTTTTTATTCAAAACCAGGTAACTATGGTAAAAAAAAATACAGCCAAGATGGTGATTGCAAACAAATGAACATCTGGCTATTCCAGGCCACGAATGGTAAAACGTAAATACATGAACGCATAGGAAATTGCATAGAAATCATACATGCATACATGTTGATGAAGTCTTAGTCAACATACCTTCTCTTTAGCTCGTGGTGTGCCTGATTGTGATAGTGCAACCAACGGAGGCACAACACCTTCTTGGAGAGCCATAGTGCAGAACTTGACATTATTTATACAAAGCTGTAGCAGAGCAGCTGCTGCATTTTCCTTCCCTCTTGAGGATCCCAATTCAACAACCTCCACAAGAACTGGTATCCCTCCTTCCTGTCCAATTGCATTACGACCCTCGGGTATGGTCGAAAGGTTAGCCAAGACAGCAACAGCCTTATCAGCCATACCAGCTGCAGGGTCCATCAGCTCCACAAGACACTTCACAGCTCCAGCTTGGACAATCCGAACCTTGTTCTCATGAAATATAGATAAGTTGAACAAAGCTGTTGCAGCATCCTTTTTCCCCCGAGGAGTCCCATTCCCCAGTAATTCCACCAGAGGCCTGATTGCCCCAGATCGTCCAATCTTCACCTTGTTCTCCTCAATGACTGATAGGCTGAAAAAGGTTGCCGCACAGTTCTCTTTAGCTTCTGCATTCCCTGTCTTGAGCACATGGATGAGAGGGTCAATGGCCCCCTCATTAGCAATGGAAATCTTATTGTTATCGTTGATGGATAAGTTTAGCAGGGCAGTGACAGCATTCTCTTGGGTCTTCAGATCTGCTGAGTGAAGCAGATGGACCAAATGACCTATAGCCCCGCAGCTTGCAATCACAATCCTGTTATCCATGTTGTGCTTAGCAAGAAGGCGGAGCTCAGCTGCTGCATCTCTCTGTAAATCACCCGAACCACTCTGGAGATCTTCAATTAGCTTTTGAACTTGAGTTTCAATACCTGAGAGATCAGGTCTTGAAACAGAGGCTGGATAAGATGTCATCCTCGAAAAGAAAATTGCAGATGGCCGTCGCCAGATGTTATGGCTTCTGGACCGTGCCACAGCCAACCGGGAGGAAAACTCTTTTTCTCTACATGGAGGGTCTGGAGTTGGAGTTGGAGCTGGAGCTGGCACTGGAACCAGAGCCGGAGCCAAAGCCTCCAATGTCAGCTCACTGGAAGCATCACTACTGCTGTTTGAGAGATCACCTGACAACCGCGATGCTTCATTGGCATATCCAGCTCCTTGCTGGCAATCACTACTGGAAATGGCACTCGAGATGGAAGTACTTCGGTTATGACTTTGACACTGCTCATCAGCCCTGAAAGCTTCAGAAAGATCCTCCCTCATTGATACCAGAGCTTGTCTGTCAGAACCCGCACTTTGACCATCAGAAACTTTTTCCACATCTTTGGCACTCACTAATGATACTCTACCAATATCCACCTCAAGCCCATTTAGAGTGTCCGAAGGTGTCCTTTCCTCCCTGGAGGAATTGAGATGCGAAGGAGATGTTGATTTGTCAAGTTTATGATTGAAGTTGGACAAAACACTTTGGTGTGAACCCACCATATACTTAATTGATTCAGGTAATACAGAAATGCCAATACTGGAAGCATTGACTGCTTGGGAGCCAAGAGGATCTACAGCATTACAGTCCAAATGGGGAAGAACTTGGGACTGGTTTGAGCTCACTGACTTTATTGGATCAGGAAGCTTGATGTTGTGCAACTCACACCAGCTTGCAATAAGTGCCTTGACTGTATAGTTAGGAATTAGATTGGTATGAGAAAGAGTCTGGCGTGTCTTTGGACAAACTGTCAGGCCCTGATCAAACCATCTCCTAATGTAGGCTCTCTCATAGGTCTGCCCTGATGCCACAATAACCGGGTCAGACATCAATTCAAGAGAAAGTGGACAGCAAAAATCAGCAGGAACAGGGACCCTGTTAATGGCCTGACATCGTTTTGTTTTTGTGAGGCTCTCATGCATAAGTGTAGCAAGTGCAATCAAATAATCAATATAATTCTCAGATGCATAGATTCCATCACGTTCCACCTTTGTTTTGACCTTCTCAAGGGCAACAGCCTCAAGCAGTAGCTCTTCATTTGATATCAAACTCAAGGAGTTTGCAATCTTTGACAGGCTTTCTGAACTAGGCATGGCATTCTCTTGTGCATATCTCATGGATTCTTTGATGATATCAGATATTTGTTCAGACACTATGAGCTGAAACATATGCATACATTGCTGATATAGTACATGCAATAATGAGAGCATCCGTCAGCATATAGAGATAGAAACATATTTGGTGGAACATAGTGATACCTACTACCTTCTTTGCCGATTCCACATGCCAACAAAATAATCATGCAGAAAGACGAGCTCAATAGATGTCCCAGCACAATAATAAGCAGGTAAAGATGGAACATGGTGTGGGAAACATATGGACAGTTAAAGTAAAAAGATGTATTCCCAGAATTTCTAACCATGTTTTTATACATACATCCACCTGATGAGCAGTCCCATCTTTCTTTCTCTCTTTTTTTTTTTTTTTTGATAGGTTGTCCAATATAATTTCTGGCTCAGGGCAACTGCATGGCAAGTACCATATTTAGATGAGGCTATGCAGATGGACGGCTGAGATATCTCACATGAGTACTGTGCTGGCATGTGAAGCAGCGTAGAGATGGGCATGTTGAATGAAATCTTATTTAGGAGAGAGAGAGAGAAAGGGATCTCAATACCTGAATACTCAATGAATCTGAAGTTAGAGTGATGGACTGAAGCAGAGAATTCACTAACCCACAAATCTCAATCCCATATTTCTGCATCTTTGTCATCAATGATTCTATTTGTAAAACCTGGATGTCAGGCAGTAGTTAGCAATACAATCTGAATAACAAGATTGCCTATTTTGTAAAAAAAAGTTGCTGGTTTTATGGAAAGCGAATATAAGGTTTCCAAAAAAGAAAAAAAAAGATAAAAGGTTGCCTATAGGAGTTTTGAAGCCAGATTCAACTTCATGTATGTGTACCAGTTCAGACCGGGATCATAAACAATAAATAAAAGTATAATGAAATCATGCCTACACTAATCACTATGCAAGAGATGTATTTTGCCTTCAAATTTTATGGAAGCATGATTTCTTAGGAAATTGAAGTTTCAACAACTTCGAGCTTTTAGCATCTTCTGACATATTCCTGATTGTTCTCTCAGAAAAAAAATGACAACTTAATTTTGCATTTTTTTGGATAACTAACTCTTATTTTTGGAAACAAAGATACACAAAAGCACTTCCATGAAGAAAATGAGCAACAAGAGGCAAATTTACATACTACTTAAGAATATACTAAATCAAACATTAAAATGATGCAGCATTTTAACGTAACTCTTCCCTCAAAACTCTTGATTTAGCCAACTTATCTGTTTCTGGATTTGCCCATGGGCATAACAGAAGTATGACCAGTTCCATAGCAAGATTTAGTGTCATGGAAATCTCCACCATAATAAAAGTACATGCAGAAAACTCCCGCTGATTAGAGATATCTTCAACATCCATGTTGTTCAGAGAAGTGTCGAAACAAATTATCATTTCTGATAATTTTATATGGATGGTAGCAACCGGCACAGCTTTCAAAATCGGAATCATATCGCAAATCGTTCGTACCCATAAATCAAATCGAATAGCGAATCGTATCTCAAATTGTAGGATTTTTTTATTATTTTTCTAAAAAAATGAAAAATAATTGAAAAGGAAAAAGGAAAAAGTAATTATTCACAACCACCCATGTTCCCATTATAGCAATATAAGTACAATAACAAATCTATTATACAATCATATCAATAACATCATGACATATATTTATATATATAAGAAATGATGTGTAAACTGTAAATAATTAGATAAGTTTAAGGTATCAATATATTTTTTATTATCTTTAAATCAAAATATAAATATAACCATCAATCTTATATGGTAGGATATCTCTTGAAGTTAAGAAAGTGTTCATGAAAAAAAAAGAAAATAGATTAAAAAAAGAATAAGATATAGACAAGCACCATACGCACAGTCAAATACTTTACATAAATGCATGTTATTTATTCATCTTTAAAAACTCATCAAAGCCACCAAAGATTCTTAGGAGGTTTCATTAACTACTAAATAGCCTTTTAAGACAAAAGTGTTAAAAGAAAGAAAGAATAAAGAAGAAAAAAAATGTAAAGATTGATAGTATTAACTTATTGGCTGTAGGTGTTCTTGCTTAGCCAAATTGCTTGAATCGTAAGATTCAATAAAATGAGTATTGAATCGTAGGATTCACACCTGAGTCCTAAGATTCATCTGCAAATGAGATTCATTGCATAAATATAAATCATTTTCCTTAATATTCAAGAGATGAATCGTATGATTTTAAAAACTATGCCAACTATTAAAAGAATTTCATAGATGGGCCATCCATGATGCAACCTATTGAATTGCATCAACTCCCCCACACAGTGAGACAATTTTAGTGACAAAGCAAGAATTGATACCATTTTTCTTACATCTAGTGCTTCAAATTCATATCACTATCGTAATAGCTAGTGGCTTGCATCAAATTTATAGTGTAGGATATGTTTACACATAATCCAAGTCATGCAAAATGACTAGTTTTGCATAATGGATGGTTGTTCATTTCATATGCTTTAACATAAGCACAGAATTTATATAACAATAAAAAAATGTCCAACTCAATGTAACTTGGTTATTTTTTATAGTATTGTTGATACCTTAAACATATTTAACTATCCACACATATCATTTATAATATATTAGTATATGTCATGGATTTCTTCATATGATTTCAACCTAGTGTCAGTTGTAATTATATTATGTTACTATAGATGGAAAATGGATGGATTATAAATAACTTCTTTTTCCTTTTCTTTTTTAAAATTGTTTATTATCTTTTATAGCTATAAGAAATTTAAAAAACATATGATTTGTGATACAATTCGATTCTTCGCTTTACTGATTTGGATATGATTTCAATTTTCAAAACAACAACATACACCAGGTCCCCTATATGTAAACTTAATGTCCACATTACAATCAATCTTACTAAAGTATTTTTCAGCCATATCAATGATCACTTCTATAAATGTAGAACACGTATACATAATTCGAATTGTTCATTTGACAGGCCGTTTGGATGATCCATAACCAGAGAAACATGTTGACCAAATGATCATAGCCAATCAACAAACAAGGTCAAATAAATAAATAAAATTCAATAGTAATTCATTTTCTTCCTTAATAATCCTACAGTTGAAGGGGTCATGTTAATGAGATCAATGCGCTTGGGGGCTGCAGTTCATGCTGGTAGAGCCCTCTGTGAATGCCTTTGATCTCAAGTGTTGCATGTGTAAGAAAGTGGAGTCACTAATAAATTCAGACAGAAATGTGACCACTACCTAAGGCCAAGTGAAAATTCAAGACATTGCTACACACGTGAAAGTAGAAGCAAGAAACTATCATTCCATACTGAAGTCCACTTACAAAGTAAAGTTTGCTTGTCATCTGCTGCCAGCCTTCTATAAGATCCCTAGCTTCATTAACAACAGCATTCAGTTCTTTCAATGCCCCATTAAAATTTTCATCTGAAGAAATCTCAGAATCTACAATTTCATCAAGAATGCGCCTCAAAAGTCTCAATGCCTCATCTATCTTCTGATGATAACTCTGAAATAGTTCTGATTTTATATTGTTAGAAGCTGATAAACAACTGAACTCAGAGATGTTGTTGATTAGAGCCTTTAAGAATGATATCTCCATCACACCTGTTACATATAGAACCATCAACAAGGCCCACCATCATAGTGAAGATGAAAGGAAAATAAATAAATAAAAACACTGATAATAAAAAGAAAATGAAATTATAACTTATTTTCTATGTAAAACAGAACTCGGAAGGCATGTGGAGGAAGAGTTATAGAACCCAACAAGATCATGTTGCAATATAGATTTACCACAGAAATGTTTAATGATAATATAAATTTTATTTTATGTCTGCTTAGGTTGTGTTTGGTAAGTGGCAAAGCCTTTCCTTGTAATGCATGTTTTCAAATTAGAATCACCATGGCAAACAACTGCAGAGTTCAAACAAATGTGGAAGTCCATAAAAATCAGTTCTGTAAAATTAGAAGGACTAACCTATTTTATATGTTTCAAAACAGCATTTTGAATGGTCATAGAACAAAGAAAAAGGTTCCCGATTTGGAAAAATGCAGTGCAAAAAATCCCTTAAGTTCCAAAAAATATATATATGTCTCCAAATATATATATATATAGGCAGAAGTAAATTACAATATCACTAGTGAACAAAAGCTAGGTGGAGAGAGAGAGAGAGAGAGAGAGAGAGATTATTAGGATCTTTGTAACAAATAATGTTATCGGGTCATTAGTGATCAAGGTATTATCAGGAGCTTTTATAAGTTTTTGGTTCTTGTCAGGTTATTAATGGAAAAGGGACAGTGCAAAATAAATTATTAAATAATATAAATAAAAGAAAAAATTAAAAGGCTAATATTATATAGAACTTCTATCAGCTTCTACTGTATTATCTCTTTTCATCTTTTATAATTCCTTTTATTTTAAAATCCTGTTATCATTATTTTTTATCCTTAAATCTTAAACCTAATAGAGAGAGTGAGGAAAGGGAAAGAGGATCCATATTTGAAAAGAAAAAAAGTAGTAGACAACAATAGCACTTGACAAATTGGTGTTTCGAGACAGTAAGCCTCCTTTACTAGCTTCCACTTAAATATCTCTTTTCATTTTTTATCATTATTTTTTATTTTTAAATTCTAATACCATTTTTTTTTAGCCCTAAAGTTTAAACTTAATAGGGAGAGAAGGAGAAAGGAACAGAACATCCAAACTTGAAAAGGAAAGGTGTCATAGCCAAAAATACCACTTGACAAATAGGTATTTCAGGACAGCAAACCTACTTTTTTTTCTTCAATTCCACTATCATTTTTTAATCCTAAAGTTTAAACTTAAATAAGAAGAGTAAGAAAGGGAAAGAACACTCAAACTCAAAAAGAAAAGATGTAATACCCAGCAACACCACTTGAAATAGGTGTTCCAAGACACAAAGCGTACTTGTAAGGAAACTGTTAAATGAGCAAAGAAGTAAAAACAAAAAAGGTAAAACTAGAGGGAAAACTCGGAAATTTTGATTTAGAAAACAAATTGTGAATATCATATTGTTTACATGGTATGCGAAAAACTGTAAAAATTTAATAATTATCGCATTATTTTGTTTATGTAAAACACTTGTCCTAGCAAGAATCACACTGTTTTAAATCATCATCAATATTTTTTAGTTTTTACTATGATTATGATATCTTTGAGAATATACATGGGGAAGCATCTCTTGTCATGAATTTTATAGAAGGATCACATCATGACATGATGATTTCTACAAAAAGAAGGCCAAAAGCGTCCTCTTGCTGTAGATGTCCTCCCTGTTTGGCATATGCATGTTAGATTTTGAAGTGACAAAAGGTCATGGCTTTAAATGGGATTGAAAGGAATATAGAACTCATAAAACTGATCTCAAATAGAAGGCATAAGGTTTTGATGGTGATAATGATGAATGAAATATCACAATTCCTTTTTTGCTTTCTTTGCTTAGAGCTTTCATTTTTTTTTCCTTTTCAGACAGATGAGAATGGCTCAACTAAATTAAATAAATTGCAAATGTCTCACCTATATAGATCATATGCTATCCAAAAAATCAATTGATGATACTTCTTCAAAAACATCATCACAAAGGAAATAATGGAGGAACCATCGGAGCACATGATCCGTTTTATAACTTGAATGAATCAAATATTATGATTATGTTGTCTGGATTTTAACCATGTTTGGCGCTTAAATCCACATGTGCAAGTGATGCTCAGCACATATAAGTTTTCTACCAAAAAACAGAGCACATAAGTATAAGTCATGAACTCATGATGCTGTACCCTGGTAACACAGATCTGTCATATTTCTATTCAGACAGATTTGCATATCTAATACAACCATAGTAGGATAGGAGTCTAGATCCCCCGAGGCCTGATAGGTTCCTCAGTCCTCATAAGGGCCACTAATTAGAACCTAAAACACTCAAAATAGATGTCCCCTCTTGTATTCCTCAAATTTCAATTTAATAGGAATCAGGCCAAAACTGAGATTGATCACACGTAAAACACCTAAGACTCCTTAGTGTGTATTTTATTCATGAGTTCTACATGTGCTCAGTCTGATAGTGGGCCCAAATCCAATGGGAATGAAGTTTGACCAGAGCCAATACAAGAGGGACATTTCTTTTGAGGCTTAGACTTTAATCAATAGGCCCCACCAAGAACCTTAATGGGTTTCTTGTAAGGCCCAGCCTTGTAATTCCAAACTCAGTGGTATAGTAGTTATAGTGAGTAAAAAAAAATTATCTTATGCCCAAACATATTTCTATCAAACTTGGACCCCACTTACACATAATTCTCAGCAACTTATCTCAGGAAAATGTTGGGATATTTTCACATTTGGGGATTTTCTTGGGATAATATTGGGAAAAGGTTGCAAAAACTAAATCAATATTGAAAAATAAATATGCTAAAAGTTTTGAACATAAATGTAACTTGCAGTTAAAAATTGATTTTTGTTTAGTTTTACTACTTCTTTGTTTGTCATAATTTCATCTCATCCTATAGTGACAGCTTCAGTTTTTGTGATTGTTTAAAATAAATTGGGACTGCCAAAAAATAACGTATCATAATATTTTTTTAAAAAGTTAAAAAAACCATTGACACTTATGATGCTGCCGCAGGCCAGAAGCATGAAAGAGGGACGAGTCAATCACAAGAAAGTCAGAAATATTAGGTCTTCTAGTATGTCATAGACTGCTTGGGATTGTAGATGTCTATGCACATAACAGTAATGCCTGGGACTGATTATTTCTAATTTAAGAAATTTAGGTGATTTACATTCCCTCTTGGGTAGTCATCTATGGAACTTTAAGAAAAGTTTAATTTACTAATTAGTGGAGTGGTTTCATCATAAGTTGGATTTCTAAAGCCAAGCCCAACTTGATGGGATTATACCTGAGCTGATGAATGATGATAGTGATGAGTTGGATTCTTAATGGATCATGTCACTAAAATCAAATAGAGCTTGCGATGAGCTAAGCGCCTTTCAATGTCTTCCGTTGAGGGTAAAAAATTCAACACTGACAAGACACAATAGAAAATCATATTTCGAGCTTCTATCATTTTCAATTTTTCTGTGTGAACCAGAAACTTTATTAATGAAGAAAAATGTGTAACTTAAAAATGAAAACTACAAGCAAACTTAAATCTTTTTAAATGAAAAATATTCCATATACAACTCTGTAGACAAGGCCCCATAAAAAGAAAGAATTATACCAAGTGATGATTCAATAAGCACAAATAAAGAAAATGCACATAAGTTGAAGTTCAGAACAATAATGAATTTCAAATATGGAAAGAACACATATATAGGGATAAGCTAATGCAATGGCTTCCACAACAAAATGGGAAAACAATGAACAAAAAAGAAACTACAGTACAACTCTTCCAAGTGTTTGAAGAGAAGTCAGCTTCCACTAGAAAATGGAAAGACACGAAACATAGAGACTCTACAACTCTGTCAAATCTTCTAAGAGAAATAAAAGTTTTTAATCTATAATAGTGTTCCTCATCCATTCAAGGCAAGCTGTCAATGATAGGTAGGCATTCTAGCTAATCGAGCAATAACAATAACTCTTTTTGTTTTCACAGATAGTAAATGTGATTGCATAATAATTGCTGGTTTTTATCTTTGACATTTGGAAAGTGAAGGGGCTAAAATGTAACTACCACAGCTTTACAGTATAAATTTCCTGTACCATAAATTAGCTTTTCAACATGAATAAATTTTTCTAACTGATACAAACTTATTTTATGAAAAATATAGAGTACAAATGAAACTGTATGCTAATAATAAACCAATTTCAAAGTTAAAGACACAGTTAGATGTGCCACAAATTGCATGTGTTTTTATTATTTTGGGTTTTTCCATATCTCTATGCATTTGAGATGGCAAAGAAATCAGAAAGCACATCAGGTGAGATGGTGTCTTTCTTCTTTGTCCCCTGCAAATTACTAATAGCATGGTCACCAACAGTCCCGTTCCCATACCAACCATGCCTAGTGAAACAGACAATAAACGATTCAGCTACACGTTCAAATGTTTATAATTTAGGTTGATACCTCCCAAATCAGATGATAAATTTCAAGAACGGAAGAATAACAAATAAATAAATAAATCAGATAGAGTTCGAATCGACAAGTCAATGATAAAAATAATAAACACTGAAACGTGATAAAGCCAAATCATCTCAATCAAATTAAGTTCATTTGAGAGAACTTTGACCATTTGATTACAAACAGAAGCTGTGATGAAATAAATTAAGCCATCTCACCCATATATAACAAAAGTACAAAGACCCAACAGATAAAATAAAATAAGTCAACCAGCAAACTATACCTTCGATTCACCATAAACTTCTCAAACATCAAAATCCAAACCGACCCAGTTCACATTGCTGTTCCTGAGAAGCACCAAACGCATCAATACAAAGCGAAGAGCGCATTTCCAGCCATTTCCAGTCAAACCCAGACACGAAATCCCTCAAGAAACTGACCCAGCTTGAAATCTCACATGAAAATGGACTCTGCGATCATTTCCAGCAAAACCCAAGAATCAGAACCTGCTTTTTACCCTTCTCAGGCCCTCAAGTTCCTCTTAGAAATCGACCCATCTCTGAATTCGGTCGTATTCAGGCAGAATCGAGTGGAAAAAACGACGAGGCTTATCGATTCGATAAAGAAAAGGTGAGATTTTTGGAGATCGTTCATGCCCCTCTTTCTGCCTTCTTTGGAAACTCAACCGTTTGAAATAAACAAAAAAGAAAGAGACGCATGGAGACGCAAGAAGACTCCATGCATTTCATGGCACCGGCAACTGCTGCTGGGCCCCGATGCCGCAAACATCATTCGCGCGAAAATATCTATATTTTTCTAATTTTTTACGGTTTTTCTTGAAATAAATACTATAAAAAATTTGTTGAGAGAAAAAAAAATTTTAAGAGGATTAACCAGTAAAATCATTAAAGGTGACCCAAAAATAAAAAAAAAATACAATTTTATCAGTGGGTGCACGTGGTTTGTCTTCCATCAGCTTTGGAAATTTGATGAACGAAATCATTGCCTACTTTCGGATACCAATCAAACTGTAATTCATAATAAATTTATTCATAAAGTTGGATAAGACATAGTATAGAGAATTTTGTGGAAAAAGGCCTCTTAGATTTGCATTAAACGCAATTTGGACCAATTTATCAATATCCACGAATTGGATCAATTGGACTCAAATTTGTGTAAAATTTTTTTTTTCTTTTTTCTTTTTTTGCATGTGTGACTGACGAACAATTTCTCAGTAGTACATTAAAAAAATGCAGAGAAAAAATAAAGAAGAGAAAAGAAAGAAGAACGGAAGAAGAAAAGAGGATAAAGGAAAAAGAATAGAGGAGAAAGAAGATAGGAAGAAAGGAAGAAGAATAAAGAAAGAAATGAAAAAAAAGAGAGGAGAAAGAAAGAGAATAAAGGGAAAAAAAAACCTTAATCCCTTGTATTCTTCCTCTATTCTTCTTATTCTTTGCTTTCTCTTTCTCTTTTTCTTCCTTTCTCCTCTCTTCTTCCTTTCTTCTCTGCATTTTGTTTTATCGCAGGGTTGAGTTTTTTTTTTTCCCTACAAGGCTAAGTGACGCTAGAAAGAAAAAAACCACAGAGAAGAAATGAAGAATATAGGAGAAAGAATAAAAGAAAAAGAAGAGAGGAGAAAGGAAAAAGAAGAGAGGTGGAGGAAGGAAAGGAAGAAAGAGAAGAGAGGAAGAAAGGAAGAAAAGGAAAAAGAAGAGGAGAGGAAGAAAGGAAGGGATTTATATTAAGATTTTTTTTTCCTTTATTCTCTTCTTTGTCCTCTCTTCTTCTTCATTTCTTCTTTCTCTTCTCTTTTTCTTCCTTTCTTCCTCTCTTCTTTTCTTCTTTTCCCTCCTTTTTTCTCTTTTCTTCTTTCTTTTTTCTCTCTTATTGCTAAAATTTTTTTTTTTGCATGAATTCAAACTCAACTGACCCAATCCGCAGATATTGATAAATTGGGCCTCATCATGTTTGATGCAAATCTAAGGAGCTTTTTTTCCCATAAAATCCTCCATAATATAAGTTAAATCCTTGAATATTAAATCAACAAATATTGAAACAAGAAAAAGTTAGATATGAGCTTACGTCTACATTTGCTAAATTATTTAGTTGTCTTTGAACTTACTTCACTTTCATCAAGTGCTTAATTCCTTTCGGCCTGTTTTTTGAAGTTGTTACAAGTAGGAACATCACAGTTTTATTTGAATATCAACTAGGATGCAATGATCGGCCTACAGTCATCCTAGTTAATGCCTAAACCTATGAACCATCAAGAACTCAAATTAAATGTACATTTAAATAAATATATATATAAGAAAGATAGTTAACGTAATCAAAGAAAAAAACACACACACAAGTAGGAGGTGTAAAGTGCTTGTCATTGTTTGTATCTTCTTTGCCAACAAGCCGTTATCATCATCATCTACATTCTTTATCTCTTCTTCATAATCTTTGAACCAAGCCATAGATTTAGCTAACATCCTATACAATTTGGCTAGACAAAGCAGGGCCTAAGGATATGAGTTAAATTCTCTGCATAATTCTAATAACTAAGCTAGGCCCCTAGCACCGGATTGATTTTTCATAATTTGCCCTGACACTAAGAACAGTAACTATGGCCTTATGGCATAAATCTCCTTCTATTCAGTCATCATCTTCTTATTCTTCTTTTTCTTATCATCAGATGGAATAAAAGTCTTCTCCAACCATGTGAACTTCAACGTAATTCCCATACAATCAACAACCGATTGAGGACCAATATAAAGCAACTCCTTACAAATCTCTTGTATACAATCCAAAGGGAAAGCACGTCCAGTAACTGCTAGGCCATCAATTGAAAGCTCATAAATATATGCAATAGCCTCTAACATCATTATCACTTCACCGATAGGCAGGTGAAAAGTATTTGTCTTAGGCATCCACCGTTCTTTCAAACCGGTGATTAGTACCCAATCTATTATCATTTTCTCCATCTCGGCCAAATGATGGAGGCCTGTTTGTCTTAGATATTCCATTTGCCTTCGGTTTAATTTTCATTTTCCTTTTGACGGATTTGTTAGGACACATCTGAATCTACCCCCGCTCTTGTCAATTATAAATGTATCTAAGAAAAACAATACTAAACAACATAATAATATACAGAAAACAACTACTTAAGGATATAACATTCCACGTGCTATGTGATACTCGTTATCAAAGAACAGTGGAAGTTCAAAACCTTTGTATGATAGAGCAGACATCTAAAATATGCAATTATGGTATATAAACAAATGATCCATCAGTCTCATTATTCAAACAATAATTGTTTCAAAACAATATTAATGATTAGGTGGAGGAAAAAAACCACCTCAAACACGACATAATCGTTAAAAAATTAAAGCAATGCTACAACCATATTGAGTGCATTTAGGCCTTGCTTGTTAAAATGCATTTTAACAACCATTAGTATATATCACTACAAAAAGCTAGATAGTCTGCATCCATTATGAACAAAAACAAAATATGTACTCTAAAGATAATCAAACTTGGATTTTAAAACCGCTGTTTTCACACCTCGCACACATATACTTCCAAACACAAATTTACACATACATACATAATTAGATGACTAAATGCACAGATGCATACTAATACAAGGAAAATGGCCAGAAGTAAAAAATCACCCATCAGATAAAATCATCAAACTAAGAACTTGAATCAGATGGAACTAGAGACAAATAAGAGGAAGAAGGGTTTAAGGTTTGGTGAACTTGAGTGTTGTACAGAGGATTTCTCTGTTCCTTCTTCTCCTTCCACACTTATCTTCCATGAAGATTACAAGCTCAATTAATGACAAGCAATGCGATATAATACAAAAGTTGACAACAAACATGTGGGAACGTTTAGAAAACAACAAAGAAGAAGACAACCACACATAAAACCCAAAAATAACAAAAAAAAAAACTAATCTGGAAGAGAATTACCTTTGAACAAGAGCCTGAACTTAGCAAAAAAAAAAAAAAAAGAGGCTTATGGAGATCAAGGAGAAACAGTGGAGTAGGTCGAGCACGAGTAGCAACTTGAATGTAGATTTCAAGCTTGAAGAGGAAGAAAAAGACAAACAATCTAGGGATTTTTGAGGTAGAGGAACGTCAGATTCGATGCTGGGACAAAATCCCTTGATTAGATTCAATGCTACACCCCAAAGTCAAAAAAATAATCCACTAATAAAATTGTGTTTTTTTGCTTTTGGGTCACCTTTAATGATTTTTTTGGTAAGATTCTCAAAAATGAATTATTGATAGCAAATTAACAATGTTGTAAATGTTTTAAGTGATTGGTTCAACTTTTTTTTTTTTTGTTGTTATATTGTTTTTGTGATTTTGAAGATATCTTTTGGGAAAATTCCATTCTAGTCTCTAGATAAAGATCACCAAAATTGGGCCACTGCTAGGATCATTTGGTGATCCAGACCACACATTTGGTGGCCCCCACTGATCTATTGTAGGCCCTTTAAGACCCCAGATCCAATGTTGACTTTTCTTTGTGAAGTCCTAGATCAATGTCGCTATGTGTCCGTACTGTTAGAATTGAGGATACCAAGTTCAGAATATTGACTTTTCCCACTTAAAAAAAGTCCAGAATATTGACTTGACTCTTCTAGAATCACCGAGACAACTCAATTCATAGGTACCTGGTTAGATGGGTATTCTTGGGTCTGTCAGATGTTGGCCGAACTCACTTGAGATAGTTGACTCAGTGTCATTCAGCCACTCGGCCCGAAAACGCCAAAGTTCAGACGATGGAGCATGTCTATCTAGTTGGTTGGTTGAAAGATTGCAGGATTTATTCCAGGCCCAGCATTCATACTGGGATAGTGGGATGGCAACTGTTCACTAGGTCATGTTTGGCCCCACAACTAAATGATGGTACTGGTTGGTTTTTTTTTCCCTTTTTTTATTTTTTTCTCGCGTTGTGGGCCTACCTGTCTAGAAGTAATACTTTTACTTGAGGACTTAATTCCTCACATGTGCATTAGACTAAAATGCCAATATCACTCAACCATTAATGCATTGAAGGTTGTTTGGGGGGATCCTTTAGAATGAATTAATGCAATCAGTCTCAATATTATGTGTGCAAACAATCAACTACATAGCGCAAATAAATCAAATAAAAATACACATCATAAGAAGACACAGTTTTTACGTGGAAACCCAAACCGAAAAAACACCTACTATAGAAAATCAAGTACTATGAATTATACTATAGTTACAAGAGATATATTCACAACCCTTATCCGGTATCACACATATTAAGACCTTGTGATCCCTTGTACAGTGTTCTGCTGAAACGAATCATTGCCGTTCTTTGTCACAGATTCAATTACCTAGACACCTTCTAGATGTTGTCACTTGACTCTCTAGAACAATCTTCTACGCCGAGAGAAGTAGAAGACAATGATCTCTATAGTAGAACTTCAGCTCTTCAACTCTCCAATAAAAGAACTCTAGAGAAGGTGATCTCTAATAAGTAATATCGGCTTAAAACAATGAGATCTGTGTTTCATACCTTAGGATTGAGAGATAACCCATTTTTTATAGCTTTAATTCTTGGCTCATAATTAAGTATATTTCAATCAGAAAAGAAGTTGACATAAAATAGGCAAGTTCTTCTTCAAATCGGACTGAAAAAGCGCAAGTTGGGGAAGTTTTCTGCCCCTGTTCAATTGGTCGGGTTGTTGTCTGATCAGTTGGACTTAATTATTGGGTCAGGTCCGATCAGTCGGATACCCGCTTGACGAGTTTGATGAATTTTAGCACGTTTTTTCTGTAAATTTCTCGAGGCCATAACTTTCTCGTTTTAACTCCGATTGATGCAATATTGGGTTTTATGAATGTATACTTAAAACGAGTTTGCTAAAGGTAGGTTGCTTATCTACATCCGACGCTCGGTTTGTGACATATGACATTTTTAAACCATATTGTTTGTAGAAAATTACTTTAATTTGTCACTTTTTTTTCTATTTCTTCACTTCAGTGCACCCGTCGACTTAAACCATTATCCATACTAAAAGATATATAAAATACAACACTACTGGTCTTAAGTTTTGTCCAACCTATGAATTTACGAATATAAAAAACCTTACAGGTCTGATACATTATAATGCCAACTCCTCTTTTCAAGAGACAAAGTTACAAAATATGGGATAGTCGTTGATTTTTACATTTTTTCTCCTTGCAAGGCTATAAATGAGGTCAAATTCGATGGCATAACTCCTTCCCAATCTTGCACCAGACAATTTCTTTGGATGCAGCTTAAATCGGCCTGGGACCAATTGTCCAAGCTTTTTAATGGTCTGCTCCTTTCTTTTATTTCTCTCCTTTTAAGAGATTCTACTCCAATATAATCAACCTTCTTTTTCTATTTTTGCTCCTTTCAGGCCTGTTAAGAATGACCTTTTTTTTTGTTCCCTTTTGTTTTTTTTAGGGAGCTATTTTTATCTTCAGCTCTCTCCCCCTCTCCTTAATTCAAATTGCCTTAATGAAAAAAAAAAAAACTTGTGCTCCTCTTGGTTTACAAGCAATTAAAACAACTTAACAAATAATTCACTATTTTATATATCATAATAAGTAGGTCATAAAAGGGGCAGAGTGAATCAAGGAGAGAACCTAGATATTCACTAACCGAACGAGGGCCTATATCTTATAATATGCACTTGCCCATACAAAATGCCCCAACCCAACTTGGGACAAGGATAGGTAGGTTTTGGCTGGTCAGCTGTTGAACCAGTCTCATTGTCATCCATGCATGGGCACGCTTGTTTGTTTCACGTAATTGAATGCATAAAAATTCTAATTAAACTATATTAAAGCATAGGGTTGTTAAGTAGATTTTGAATGTCAATTGTAATTTTAATTGAAAATTATTCTTTTTTTTTTTCAAATACTCCACATTCTCTTCCCATTACTTATGCCAATACTTATTCTTTATCTCATAAAACCACTCACCTCCACTCTCCACTTTTCAGGGTTCCACTTTTTTCTTTTTTTTTCAAAAACTCACTCTCCACATTTCAAGGCTCCATTTATTATTATTATTTTTTTCAAAATCTCTCTTTCTATTCAAACTCTTCTATTATCTTTCGACCTCAATTCTTCTATTCACATTTGATGCCACTTAGCTCTTGTAGTATGCAAACATTTACGTTTAACCTTTTCATTTTTTTCATTTTTTTCCTTTTTAATTTCTAAAGATTAGCAAGTGATGATTATTTGGAGGTTTCATATGGTAATGAATCTATGAGTTAAATTTCCTTTATTTTATGTAAGTTCCTTTATTTTTATGTCCCTTTTATGCTAATTTGATTTTCTTTATAGTTGTTTACTCTTTTGTATATAAATGTTTAGTTTGCTATTTTTGGACCTACCTGTGCTGATTGTGCTAGTACTTTGTACTTTAAAAATGAAACGTTAAAGGTGAATATTTGGAAATGGCCTTGAAATATCTAGCCCTTCTGTGAAGAATGAATCAAAAGAATATAAGAAATTAATACTTAGCAATTGCCCTAGTAATATTTCAAATACCAATAAAGTAAATGTTCGCTATCAAAGCTCATTTTATAATGAATTATTATACGTATTATATGCCGGAAAATATGCCCTAATATGAAATTCACCTTAGAGTTGCAATGGAAATACAAATTACATAATAAGATGCCGAACAAGGGAATTGTAAGTATTCCTAATTTCTTAGGTCTCTTGTACCTTTTAGGAGTTTCTTTTCCTTCTTCTCCTTATTTTTGTTTTATATGATGAGGACCTAGATTTTGAGGGATAGCCCAATTAGCCTAGGACCACAAATTGTTTTTAGAGGTTGTGGTTCAAAATATGCTGCTATACTACGGCCACAGGTGATTCACCCGGCTTCTTTTGGGCTTGAAGGGATTAGTTCGGCCTAAAGGGCTGGAAAACCCTCGGTTATATATATATATATATATATATATGATGAGGACCTTAGAATCATAAGAAAAACATTACAATATAAAATGCGGATATGTCTCCCTCAAATGGGGCTGTGATGCCTACAGTCTATCAGTCACATTTAGATTACACAAATGTTGTTGTATTCTTTAATGGGAGAAGACATAAATGCATGTATGATGTTTACGGTGTTAATGTCTGTATTGTACCTTTGCTGTGATAATCATTAGTATAGTTACCTGAGAGTAATCTTTCAAAATAGAATCCAACCAAATCCCCTATGACGTGCCAAACTTGTACTATTCGGTCTTTAATTACTTTCCGAAGGCAGCATTGGAATTGATTGCCTAAGTCCAAACTATAAAGTTTTAGGCTATATTTAAGCTCTGATTAAACATCCAATATGCTTGAACCAGGCACATTAACAAAAGCAATTGAGCTTGAGCTGTCTGTGTAGAAGCTTCCATTCAAGTTGGACCATCTAACTGGTCACTGGTCCATGGCATTCAGGCATGACCTGTTTATCCATGGGGAATAATTAATTTGAAAATTTAATGATCGATCGTTAGATATGTGTGTAATACCAAGGATTTAACACCACTCCACGACGGGTGTTGTGGCTTAGGTCACCCTTTCTTAAAATATAAATAAAAATAAAAGAAAAAGGATTTTTAGGAGGTAATGTTGGTTGGGTACGTTCCCACTGAAAAAAGGAACATCTCCACTAAAAAATGTCTGACCCCATTTGAGCCTTTTCTGGAGATGAATTCAGAAAAGAGCCCAACAGTATGTGTTCTCAGTGACTAAGTATGGTGGTCTGACCCGACATAAGCCAGTGGAGCAGGATGGTGGCCAAACGAGCCTCGGCTACTCCTGTAGTTATGATTGTGATTCTGCCCTCGGCCCTTTTATGTTAGAAGATACAAGATTTTGATTGGTGGAAGGGGCAAGGGCCTGAACTTCCTTTTAAAGATTCTTACCAGGCCAGGCCATCTGTACATTTCCCCACCTGTCCTGCAACCCGGTTCAAACCGGACCTTGTATTTCCGAGCTCGGGCTAAGAATCTTATACTGATAAATTAGTTCTGTCTAAGTCGAGCCCACATGAATTGAACTTGCCAACCCTACATGAACATGATTCCAAACATGCTCGGGAATATAGAGGAGCTCAGCCTGCATAGCGAACCCTAACTACTCGAGAATTTAGTGTGTAATTTGACAATGAGAGGATTTGATAATAGAGAGAAATTGTTTTTTATTTTTGTATTTACTATTGCCTTTTTCGTTCGGTGTAGCATATTTTTCTTATACAAAAAGTTGAAGAAATATGAATCGATTTTGATTATAGGAAGGATTTTGATTCTCACAATAAGGGTAGAAATGTAGCCTTTCTCTCTCTACAAACATATTAAATCCTCGTATCACATAAATAAGTCCTTGCAAGGGCAAACCCACATATTGTTATGTGGGTGCAGATCCGCCCATTAGGTTTGAAGATGGCATTAGAGGGATATGAGTCCAATGGGTCATGCATCAATTTCATGCCCATCGTGCACCCCCTCCCATGCCCATCATGCACCCCCATCCATCTTAGTTCATGTGTATTCGAAAAACCCCTCCTTCCTCTTCATCTAAGGCTCGTCCCTCTCAATCGGAAATCGCCTCATCAAAGCGTAAATCATCTCCATGACTTCCTTGAAGCGCGGCAAGCTCTCTCTCTCTCTCTCTCTCTCGCATTCACTTTGTGTCTTGAATTTCCTCTCTATTCAGTATCCTGCCACTTTGTTTCTTGAATGAGGGCTCTATTGACTGTTGTAATACCTTTACATTGCTAGTCGTTTGTATTGTAAAGGGTGGTTTTGCTGTTTCCGTTTGCATTGCATGGAACTTATGTGGAAACCATCTATTTGTAGAAATTTCCAAATAAGTTCCTAGTTCACTTTTTAGATTGGTGAGGGAAATGAGTTCCGGAGTTGGGGTTAGTCATGATAATGAGTTCAATTTGATTTTATATATTTGGCATTTAATATAAAAATCTAGGTGTAACAAATGTAATATTTTTTATAATTAGCCTACATAGGAATACTGGTCTTGTGAAGAGATTAATATTTGTTCAAATCTTTCAAAGTCGGGGGCAATTGTCAAATAATATTTTAGAGTTGAGAAATGACTTTTGACGAGAGAATGTTAGTTGGCATATTTAAATTTTTTATTTCTATTTAATGCAATACATTTTTTCTTTTTATCTGTGCCCTTCGAACGAAAATCCTAAGTCTACTGCTTCTGAGGATTTGGGTCATGTACTAGTCATTTTTACATTTTCGAAAAGGGTTGGATTCTTGCCGGGCACATATAAGAGGTCAAACCAACCCAAAGTCTATTAAACCCAACCCGACACACTGTCAAACCAAAAATAGCGATAGGTCGGACCCAAACCTGACTTGGATTACTCAGCAGGTGTTTATCACGTGTTAAGATTTGTTAACTCAGTTGTTTATTAGGTTTTGAAAGACTGGGTGCGAAAATGATTATAATTATGATGAAAATGACTCCTTAACCACCTTGAAGTAACTAGCAATCCCTTTTACACTTAGCTGGATCCTCCTGTTTCCTGTATCATCAGCACATGCAGACATGACCACGACCTGCTTTCGAACACAGAGAGATGAAAGTCAAGACACAGATTTTTCAATCTGCACTCGTGGAACTCATGCAAATGCATGCGTCCGAGCAAGGACTTTGGATGCGCGCATTGACTTGTTTTTAATGTGGGGAGGGGATTTTTTCTGAGAAAAAGACGCTGACATCTGCCTTGCTTCTTTTTAAGATGTCTAAGAGTCTCTTTATATTATGAATTCACCATAATAGATATGACCCTGCTTTCTAAATTGTCAAGTTATGATGGAAAGACACGCCCTTCTTTCAAATCAAGAATCCTGAAATATGAAAAAAAAACATACATTTTAAAAAGCTAATCATTGTTTTTTGAGAATTTTACCAAAAGAATTCATAGAAGGGACCCTCAAACCATATAACTCACTCAAGGTATGGGTGCCCCTACCACTCCCATATATATTTTTTTTCTATCTAATATAGGAGCATCAACCTTGCTGCTTTGATGCTTGTTACATTTGCATATTAAAAAAGAGGGACTCTCAGGTTTCCTAATTTGCAGAAAATCGCATAGGGTCGATTGGATGCTCTTCGCCAAATAAGATAGGGTTGTTCGATGCTTTTGAGTTCGGGAGGAGGGTGGCCGAGAAAGAAAGTAACAGGACAGTAAAAATAGATTGAAGGGAAAGGAGTAGCTGTCAGGTAAGGAGGAGGGTTATTAACATCAAAGTTGGGGAGAAGGGTGGCTGGGCGTCACAAAAAGAAAGAGAGCAAAGAGGTGGGGGAAGGGAATGATGGTGGTCACAGCAGGAAGCCAAGCAAAGCGTGTAGTCTCAAAGAGGGAGTGCGACATAGATGGGAGGAGGAGGGGCAGAGGGGATGTGATGCAAATGGGAGGGGAAGGCTCGTAGAGGAGATGCGATGCAGATTGGAAAGGGAAGAGCTCATAGAGGAGAGAGAGAGGGCTGCGAATGTTTGGGAGAGCCTCTAATGGGAAGGGGGGAGAAGGTGGAGGTAGAGCAAGGGTGCTCCTTCGTCTTCAATCTATTTTTACTGCCCTATTACTCACTTTCTCAGCTACCCTCCTCCCTAGCTCGGAAGCATCAGACAACTGTCTTCTCTGGCAAAGAGCATCCACTTGACCTTCTACGATTCTATACAAATTAGGGAATGTGAGAGCTCCTCTCTTCGAATGTGCAAGGTAAGAAGCACAGGCGAATTCGATGCTCCCATATTTTATGGAAAAAAAAAACACTTTGGTGAGATGTGTCGTTTAGGGTCCCCTTCCATGAATTTTTTGTGGGTAAAATCCTCTATTTTTTAGTTCTACTTTACATTATTTTTAAAGTTGTCAGCTATATTTTTTTTAGAATTAAAACAAAATAGTAGCAGGTTTTTGAAAAATTCAAATTTTAATCAGAGTGTTTTTTTTTTTTAATCAGGCGAAGACACTGGGATTTTAGGGGGAAAGAGAAATCCCATAGAGGGAATGGTACCAAAGCCATTACACAAAGCTGACGAATTCATCATACACAGATAAGTGCATATCAAACGACGAGTTCTCATCACTTACTTTCTCCTTGGCAGCTGCCTAGTAAAGGAGGTACTTCCCATTGTCTTGGCCTTTCACATTGAAGAAGAATATAAAGAAAAGATAAGTGGGGAAAGCTCAACCTAATTGAGAAATGACATGGTTTGTCCTGTTCCTTGCATTGTACTCCTCCAAGGGTGCAACTTGGGTTGGACCAAACTCGGACCTCAATTGTGTTGACAAAGCCAAAAGTGAAATTTACAATGGGGCTTGCCCTTGCTTGGTTTTGGATTGGGCCCGAATTTCAGAACCCACATGAAATTCAGATGGGGTTTTTAGACTTGGTAGTTGATTTTGACTCTGTTACAAGCTGAAAGTATGTTTAGATGGGGAAATTACAGTTTGGGTCATGAATGTTTGGATTTATTTGCGTTGGATTTGAATTTGAGTTACCTACATGTGTATTTATTCAGATGGAACATGGGCTGAGCCAATTCGTGACCCACCTTCTAAAGTTGCATGCACCCCTAACTCTTCCCAAGAAAGGGTGGTTTAGGTTGGATGAAATTGCAGCCCATGTGCCCTCTACCAACATGCAGCCAGCCCTAGCGAGATGACTAGATGAGATGTTGTTGGTGCACAATTCGAGCCAATGCGCTCTTGCCTTTTAGTTTGTTCAATTATTTGTAGAACACACCTGGGTCCCATGTATCGCCAATAAGTGATGTAAGATGGACAAACAACCATTAACTTTTAGAAGCTGCTCCTAAGATTTATGGGAGTCTTTTCCCCTATCCACACCCATGACTGAATTCGGTGTAGAGGTAGCAATGGGCTGAGTCAGGTATGAGTTATATATGGACAATGGCCCGTGAGGTAAGCAGTGCATTGTATGGTTTTTTTTTCTTGTTTCCTCTGTAGGGTCACATGGAGATTTTGCTGTAGGTAATGCCTAATGAGTCTGCTTTCTTGTTACAATGAGAATTTTGCACCTTAGGTCCCTTTGGAAATGCTGATTGAGAATGTTAACGAAAAAGTAAAAGAAACTTATTTGAACAACTCATCTCAATATTGCAGCTTTTAAGTAACATCATGCCACTTCATATTGGAATTGTTTTTAATCAAAGAAAATAAATAATCCATACATAAGCATTGGGTAAAAGACCCAAGTCCAACGCCAACTCCAACAATGTAGCCAAATGAATTTGCAAAAGGTGTTATATGTGAGGTGATAGAACTCACATTTGCAAAAGGAAGGGAGGTGATAATTGAACCTTAGACCTCTCAGTAAAAACCAACACTCCTATCCCTTGTGAGGAGCTATTATTAAATGAATCTAAAGAAGTTAATTTGCATGTTTTCACACTCAGCTGGGGGTTACCCATTTATGAACAGGTTAAGGACGGTGAAGAGTGTAATTGTTTTGTAAATTCTTCAATCGAGCTCAACATGCTTTGGCTGGACTTTAGTGTTGCAAATTTAGGCCCATGGATGGGTGGGCTCAATTTTTTGTCCAATAGATAAATGGGGCGAACTTGGCCATGTTCACTTGAAGTAGGGTTGAAAGTTGCAACTTGATCTGGGCTCAACTTGAAAAATTACTTGACCTGACCTAATTTTGTATTGGTTTGTGTTTTGACTTATAAGATTTGGATTGGGCTTACGTCTAAAAACTCCTCGTCAATTTTGGGTTGATCAAAATTACAGTGGAGTTAATTCTTGGGTTAATGAGCTGAGAAAGTCTTAGAGCATGTTTGTGTATAGAGCATTTCCGCATAATGACAAAATTGCCGATCATCAAATGCATCTAAATATAGGTTTTCTGTAAAAAAAAACCCATCAACTTTTCTATGGAAATGTGTTACACAAATGTGCCTAAGAGACATTTGTCATATGGAATTTCTAACGAGAGTTAACTCTATCAGACCTTTCCAATAGCAAAGTTAGTTGCTATTAATGAAATTCCTAAAATTCCTTATTCATTTGGCAGAATTTCATATTGGGTTTGCAACTACAACTAGGTCAAGTTGACCCGATTTTGACCTAAACCCCACATTTGTTCAAATCTTCTCAATAAGAGAAGTTGGTGCCGCCTGAAACTCCTTCTTCCTTCTGTAATCAAGATAGGACGTCTCCTGGTAAGGTATGCAGATCCAGATTTCTCCAGTTTAGGTGAGCGGAGAGCAATAATCTTCTCTTTTCAAGATTTTTGCAGCAAGTCGTAGATCGCGTCACAACAAGCAGGCTGGAAGAAACGGATCTAAAATTCGACCTCGGATAACTTTAATATCGCAGAAACAGTCTTTTACGATCCTAATCGATTAATAACCAGCCTTCTGCTCTATCTTAGAACCCGCTTACCAAAGGAACTCGATCCCCTTCATCTTCCTCTGGTAGATCTGCACATTAGACCGGATCTTTGCCTCTCTTAACTCCTAGAGCAGCGATTGGCAATGGCGAGGGCCTTGACACGTGGCCCACTTCAACATCTGCACATGATCTTTAACTACAGCTGCCTGTGTCTTCTCTGCACTGCCAAGCTCGAATAACGTTCTGTAAACAAGAAGGCTGAGACCTCAATGTTCTTCTCAGTCACTGGCCTACAACAAATCACCAAGGTGTCTTCACTTGTGCCCCTCTTTTCGATCTGCTATGGCCACCTGGAAGATTGATCCGATCTTGATCTGCCAATCCACTTCTTTTGCAAAGATTTGAGGATAGATCCATCAATCGCAAACCCAAGCGATCTCCACCTTGCTTTGATGCCAATTGTTGTACACATGCAGAACCACTAGTTGTTGTTAGATTGGATCAGGGCAATTACATCACCATTATCACACACATAAAGAAGAAAACCATGTAATCATGACATACGGATTTTACGTGGTTCACCATAAAAAAGGGTATCTCCACGATCTATAAGTATTTTGCTCGATTTCACTATGAAATATATTAGGTAATTCGTTACCAAAATTCCCGCTCCTCCAACACTTAGCTTTTTAATTTTCATAGGTCTTAATCTTGCTCTCACAGCACCCTACTATACGTGGTGTGTCAACACCAAGAGAAAGAGAGTTTAAACCTCTCCACACCCTACATAACCCTACGTGGCTTACACTACGAGGACGAGATTTGCCATATCTCTTACATACAGTCTAGGGTCACATTACATGAATATATAATGTATGCTTTCTTGACCACTAAGAAAGCTCCGGTACAAAAACTAAATTACCCTTGACCTTGACCTGGTCATTGGCTAGACTAATGAACCAATCCGAATAAACTGAAATAGAAGGCATAAGTCTAACATTTCAAACATTCAGCTTTTAAAATATTATTTTTTACTTTTCAATTTCTCTAAATTCCAACATCTATATTAGATCTGTAGGGTGTGCTTGAGAAATTGAGAGATTTGGAGGGAACAACATCTGCAAGAATTACAAAATTTTTCCCATCAAAATTCTCTAGGTCCTAATAGCTAAAAACTCCATGGATAATAAGTAGGAAGATGGCAGGAGGGCCCTATAGGTGTCTCATTCGAGCAGCCTACAAGATGCATCAATTTTCACCTGACCGTTTGGAATGCATCATAGCAGAGGAAAGTCAAGTAGAGCCCCCATTTAAGATCCACGAAACCATTATGAGTCATATAAAAATATAAAAATTCTTCTCTTTCTTAAAAAAAGAAATAAAAAAACAATATTTTCAAGTTGTTTAATAACCAAATAACCATAAAATTTTAAGAAAAAATCAAATAGATTCCTTATTAAGTTGCCAAAGATAAAGAGTTATGATATTATGATGCGACGCTGTAACACTCCGACCCGACTTAATCCGAAGTAGTAGGTAATTACGTGCAAAGTTTAACCCGATTTAGGTAATTCGAGCCATTTTTCGTAATTTTTGCTTTTGTTGGACTTTGTTAGATTTGCGTCATTTTGATGTCAACGCGTGTAGTTCGTTGAGTTTGTCAATCTTTGTAATTGACTCGATTGCAAATGACCTCGATTGCTCTCGTTGGATCGTCAATTGACTCAAACTGGAAATTATGCAACATGTTGGAACTTGTTTGCAATTAGACTCATTTTCTCTTATAAATATCCTACTTACCCCTCTCTCTTGTTTCTTCAGCGCTCGTTCTCTCTTTGTCGCTCTCTCGTTCAGCTCTCTTTCTCTTCCTTTCCTTTTTGTCTTGTGTACGTGAGGAAGAAGAAGAGCAGTGCCGTCAGTTTTGTGTGTGTTTCCAGTGGATTGAGCCAAGGCAACAACTGTGAGTGTGTGATTCCATTTTGAGGCAAGTATAAACACAAGAAGCTTTAACACTTATTGGTAACACTGTGATTATATGCATGTTTTACTCTTCTTGCATGAATCAGTGTTATACAGCCCTTTCAAGTGAGTTTTGTCTTATTATTCTATTTTCGTCGAGAGTTATCCATTTCTGTATTCCTGTAACTGTTTCAGGAAATTGACTCAGCGCACTCACGGCTAAACCGTGAATTGTGCTACGGCTAAGCCGTGAAATGTCTTACGACTAAGCCGCGACCCAACCGTAACCTTAACCGTAGATCAATACAGGGTGACATCTGAAATAACTGAGAGTTTGCATATTCACTGCTCTTCTACGGCCCAGCCTGATCTAAGCTGTACGTTGTACTACGGCTAAGCCGTGGGGCAAGATACGGCTACGCCGTAGAGTAAAATACGGTTGAGCCGTAAATGCGGATGAACAGTTTGGGGAACATCGACTCCGCCGCAGTGCAGCTTACGGCTACGCCGTGAGATGCCTACGGCTAAGCCGTATGTTCACCTACGGCTACACCGTGCAACCCTGAGAAATGGATAAAAAGATTAGGATTAAGGAAAAGACCTGATATGACTCTCATACTAGAGTGTAGACAACCGAACATGCCCAATGGGATGTCCGAATGACATGAATGATCTCGAGGGTTGTGTCTCATTCATGTATGTTATCCAGTTGTTTAGCACCTTCTCATGGGTGTTGATTTAAGGGACTTTGGTACACATTCGGGATTGAATGCAACACTTTGTGATGGAACAACTGTGTATCGAATACCTAAAAACTACATCAGCATGCACGGTTAGAAACACTGGATAAATAAGTTAGGATTGGCTTGTAATTGACCTTGATTCATTAAAGAAATCTGATTGCATAGCATATTGATTTCGGTTTTGCCATCTTATGTGTTCTGCGCTGGACCTTTCGATTCTGTGGGACATGCAGTAGCCCAGAGCGAAGCCCGGGTAGGCACAATCTACTACTATGTAATTGTCCTTGCTCCTGTGGAGTACTTGAGTTCAGTGTATCTGTTATTTGCCCGCATTCATCAGTATTTCTTTGCTTTGGTTATTTGTATCGTTATGCGCAGTGAGTATCCGTATCTGTGATGCACTTCCTATTGTTTGTTTATTGTGATAGCTTGTGATATGTGAGATCTGTATGTGATATGGATTGGGGTGCATCATTTAATTTGATTGTGATCGTCTAATTAGCGCTACTGAGCCTCGGCCTAAGGATACTCGACGGGGTTGATTTTGGCTTAGTTTGTGTGTTTGCCTCTGCAGAGTGCTCTTGTCCTGGGATTCTAGACCCCGGGAAATAGAGACCCATGCGTACCCTTGCCCGGTCGATGGTATTCTCATTCCGATTGCTCTCGAAAGGGAGAATATGGCCTATGTAGTAGCCACTTTGACCGTTATCTGTTTGTTTATGATTCTGCTAGCATACTTATTCATATGCACGATTTGCCTAGTATACGAAAATGTTTATTCTGGATCCTTGTATTACTACTTTTGTTCATTACTAGATACGATTCGTGTTATCTTCTTGTGGCTTATATTTTGCTAAGTCGTTGTACTTGTGAGTTGTTCTTGGTGTTGCAGGCTCAAATCCTTCTCCCGATCCTGCGTCGGTCGACCCGACTCCAGGAGAGGTGCGCGAGGCCCCCTCCGGCCTAGAGGAGTGGACTTGATCCATTCTTCAGAGCGCAGTTTGCATCATTTTGTTCTCCCCAGTCCCTTGTGTCCGAGCTGATTTTGGGGATTTTTCTATATATTGTATTTTGGGGTCGATTGATATCTGTATTTTGATTTTGTCGACTAGTCCCTATATTTTGTTGTATATTGTGTAATCAATCAGTTTAATCTTTTGTAATCATTGTACCTTCTGTTATCTTGTGGTATGCCTTGACACGTATAGCTTCCGCGTACACTTATTCACACGTGTGATTGATTCCTTGTGTGTGTACATTTGAGCGAGATCTAGGTGTACATACGCAGAAATATATGTGTCATTGATTAAATTTTTTCTAACCCTCAATTTTTTGGCTCGGATGTGACATACGCTCTCATATTTCATTCTCTTTTAGTACGAGGCTGTCCTGACCAAACATTATACACGAATGAAGCAAAAAAGACAGCTAAAAGGAGAACTAACACAAGAGTCATGTTCAAGTCATCTCACCGTATATCGCTGCACCACATGTGAAAACAAACAAGGACTGTATCACCTGCATGAGGCGTCCCATCACCCTTAATAGGGGTTTAAAAAAACACAAACCACCCATCACACACTCACACATCATTGTCCTTCGGGATTGATCTGTAGACACAGTAAATCCAAAATAAAATATGTACAAAGAAAACCCCCTTTTTTTTTTCTTTTTGAAAAACAACACTGTACTGTTCTTCATCAAAATCCATGTACTTGAGTTGAGACCCTCTATAACATAATATCTGATTCTAGTCTCTGCTGCAATTGCGGGGTAGAAAATCACCCATCTATTTTAAGAGGCCACGACTCTCCCAAATATTTCTGTTCCACTTTTCTATCCTCTCCATTACGAGAGAAAGAAGAAGAAAACCCTAGATACAAACTCCAACTAGGGTTTCCTTCTCCTCTTCTTCTTCTTCTTCTTCTTGTTTTTGCGTTCAGATAGACAGAGATTCAGATTTATGTTTTTGCGTTCAATCCGTGACTGGAAAGATGGAGGGATTCGCAGGTGCGGATGGGATCCAGGGAAACCCTAATCCCATTGATTCTGGAGACTTCGGCGGCGATGGAGCCTCGGGTCTGTTCAGATTTCCATGCTTTTGATGTGCGCCTATTTGTGTGTTTTTTGGTTGCTTGTTGCATTCTCTTTGTGGGTTTCCTAGATCTGTGTGTATTGAGCATCATGAAAACTTGGTTTCTGGGTTTGGTTGGAATTTTACTGTTCGATTGAGTTTGATGGAAAATTGGATTTTGGGCTGTGCTGTCTGTGGCATTTTTAATCAAATTGAGCTGCAAACGTCGAAAATTGTCCCAGTGGGGGTTGGAATTTGAGATAGTTTTGTGGTCCTCACTGATGGGTTCTTGATTTTCGTAAAATTTTACTGTTTGATAGAGTTTACGGGGGACTATCGTGCTGGATCTCTTCTGCGCTGTGTGATTATTTGTTTTGTTAGCCAATCATCTTCATTATGTGGGTGTGTTATCCCATCAGTCTGGGTTTGCCCCCTCATGAGTTACTTTAAAAGAAACCATGTGCATACTTTCTATCTATGTTGCCTGAGGGTGAGACTGTGCGTCTGCGGCTGTGTTTGTTATTTGAATGACATGTACATGGTTTGGTGCTGAAAATGATGAAAGGAATTGGTGTACAAGAGAAAAACATACTAGGCAACATATCCAATTATACATAATGAAGGAAAATTTAAATATCTTACTCAGTCATGCCCAAAAACAGCATTGTAAAAGCCCCATGAAAAGGGAACATCAATTTCACTGCCATTTAGTTTTACCTCTATATCCTTCTATTTAAGGTTATGTGTTATTGTTTCCCACTTGACCTGTTTAAAGGTATGCTTAGTCTTTTTTTCTTAAGTTGGGTGATCTCTGGGCATGCGAGTAATACTAAGGCGCCAACACCGCTGAACCATGAGTGTGCTGGCAAGTTATGCTTAATCTTACTCAACAGCCGAACATGTTGTTTCTCACTGCATCTAAAGTTGTTATTGATTCTGCCTTTTCCTAGTTTTTTCACTTTGCCTCTTTTTCCTAAACAGAAGAATCTGTAAAACTGGTAAGATAATTACTTATGTCATGGTTTAACTTGATTTCTACTTTCATGCAGATCATCTCCGTTTTGATGCATCACAGTATGCATTCTTTGGCAACAGTGTTTCGGAGGAAGTTGAGCTGGGTGGGTTAGAAGAAGATGACAATTATGATGTTGGATCAGTTGGGTTCAATAATGATGAATATTGGTTCTCTTCACTCGGTGATAAAGAAGAGGTGAGCTTTCCAATGTAGAAAAGTATGCTTGGCCGGTAAAGATATCTCGATCAATTTTCTTTTTGTATTCATCACTGGGTTTTAAGTTGAGTGAATTGGTGCTCCCCTAGAATTTTTTTATATATATGGTTTTTTTTTTTGTGTTTTTTCTTTTTTCTTTCTTCTTTTAATCAGGAACTGTCCTGTTTAACTTCTTTTGCAATTGCTCTATTACTCCAGTAATCAAAATATGACTTGATCCTGTGACCATTATTAGTTTGGAAACATTGATTTTAGATAAGGTGCTTGGTCATGTATGCCCAGTTTTTGTTGATTATGCTGATGCAATATTAAGAACTGCACATCCCATAGGCCACAGGGCCATAGGTATCTTGGATGCCAAAGCAAATTTTACAGTTGGATGAGATGGTTCTTTTTGTTTCCTCCGATGCCTTTAAATTGGAATGCAGTTTTCAAGTTCTCTCTCTGTGGGTTATGTGTCCCGAAAATGGTCATGCATCATGTATGGACCATTCTCTTATGGTATCACATGTCCAAGGATTGCCTTGGTAAATTCGTGTATTTGTTACTTGAGTCGTGTTATGAGTCTGAGGACTCAAAATCCCATGTGTAAATTTCATGAGCCAAATGATGTCTGAATGACGTGAATGGTTCACTGGGTCATTGAGTTTTTGTTCAACAAGCCTAACATCATGCGGCTTTTGACTTGATTTGGAGAACCTAACATCTTGCAGCTCCTGACTTGATTTGGAGAAGTTATGGCCTTTTTATTGAATAGTGTGTTATTAGTTTGAGTCCTGTTAAAAGTTGTCATAGTAGTGCCATATGCCTAATTGATCTATGCGAGTATCAAGCTTCTCCTTTTTTCATGCAATTGAATTAAACTTTTTTAATTTGACTTGCTCTTTCTCTCACGAGATGAAGAGTTTCTCCTGTGAAGACTCTTTGGGAAACCCCCTTGCTAATGGCTTGGTTGGTTGGAGACCTTGAAGATGACCATGTCATGACTCCATTCTAGATCCAACACCACCTCACTCCACATCAAATATCAAATTGAAGAGTCCAAAAAGGTCAGGAAATCCAATCAATCCATCTTGTAGAAGGCTTGAAATGCAAGCCATGCACTAGGGTCATTCATATGGGTCTATAACTAATGACACTGACAATAATGATAATATTTAGCTTGATTTCTCTTGGATTTATGTGTTTTGTGTTTGAAAAACATGTAAACCTATCGCTGTGATAACTTGGCTTTGCATTTCTGATGTTTTACCTTTTTGGTTCCGGGCATTGATCTGTTTGGTAATGTTCCTCCATTGGCTGCTTTTTGGGTGCAGTTTTCTTTTATTTTTTATTTTCTTTTAAACTGGCCGAATCTTTATCCCTCACAATTTGCTGTGTTGTTGTGAAGTGTGCTAATTGCCAACTAGTTCTTTTAAGAACAGATTATAAAATGCAGTTTTTCCATGAGGAGCAGCCTGTTGTTGGGATAATTAACTGTTATTTTAAATTTGCAGGGTGAAGGCTTGGGTTCTTTTACTGATGTGGATGATCTCACAGATACTTTTTCGAAGGTTGGTTGTTTTGAAATTTATCTTTCCAGCATTGTTGTGATCATGCAATGGAAAAATTTTACTGTATCATGGCACAGTTGGAAAATTTGATGTGTAATGTTGTGGGTTCATTTTTCATATTTTCTTATTGTTTTTACTTCTGTATCTATGTGAAAAAGTCCTTTTTGAATATTTTAGTAATAAAAGGCTTTTCTGTGAAATGGTGGGTACGTTATTTTGGAGGTAATCAGTACACTTGCAGTTATACTTTTATGGTGGGCTTGGCCTTAAATACTGTCTGAATAGGTTCAAGAGTGAAACTCTTGTTAGGGAAGGTGGAATATATAGAGGAACTGAAAGGAGGTGGTTTTTAAGATAAAATGAACAAGCTTTACCTTCAGAACTGTTGATGTCTGGGAAAGGGGAGAGAAGGATTTCTTGTGATGGAACTACTCAGGATCAAGAGAACCTGCAGTGTTCTGAATTAGGAATCAAATAAAGTGTGACACTGTTGAGACATTCTCATACCAGTGGCGGTGCAGGATGCTAACATTAGTGGGTATGGGAGGTGGGGTGTTAACTGTTTGAAACTTTTGACATGCTTTTCTTTCTGAAGATTATGACAAATTTCATTGTTTTAATAAATTTATGGACTAAATAAAAGCTAAATAGAAGTAGTATATTGTATGCATGCACAGAAAGAGCAACATCTCCCCACAAATTCCGCTCAATGATTTATGCAAGTGAGAGATTGCAGGTCCCATCATCAGCTAGATGAATTTACTGTTGTTATTGCTGAATTCTGAGCAGGATGGTCAAAAAAGTTGTTGTTGTTGTTTTTTTATTTTTTATTTTTTATTTTTAAGTAGTGAGGTAGGGCTGTTTGTGTAACGCCACACCCTTCACACATGCATGATATTGTCCGCTTTGGCCTATGGGTCTCACGGTTTTGTTTCTGATGGGCCTCGACCCACTAAAAGGCCTCATGCAAGGTAAGGGTGCAAGCTCTATATATAAACCCATTCACTTTCCTCTTCATAGTCGATGTGGGACTTCAAGATGTTACAATTCACCCCCCTTAGGGTTGCACGTCCCTGTGCAGTAGCCTGCCAGCCCTTTTGGCCGGCCCACATATGAACCTGCCCACTTGCATCAGGCTACAGCAGGGACCCACACTCGATCTAATCGAGAGTCGGCTCTGATACCACTTTGTAACGACCCAAGATTCTGGCGCTCTTCAGATTCTTAAGTCGTTAACTTGATCATATTACAAATTCATAAAATAAATTCAAGATCAAGTCTAAGGAAAATGAAGGTAAATTCATAATATTAATATCTTAACAAAGTCTTTACAATTATAGCTAGGAAATGACAATAGATCTAAAATATTCCAAAATGGGGTTAACTCCATCTAATGGTCTAGATGGTTTTCGAACTCTCTATCAGCGTTGCATGCCAAAATCTATATGCTGATCTCCGCCGCTCTCAGATTCCGCTACAAAAACGTTACCTGTAGTGGGGCGAGCCACTAGTCAGTAACACTGGTGAGTAGAATTTCTAAAATCAAGAGAGCAATAGTAATTATCATGATATCAATAGAAGTTCATAGGTTGATTGACCAAACTACCACCATACCTATTTATATTAGCAGCATAAACAAGGGATTCATATTCGTGTCGTGACAAGATTGTCACCATTCTTAGTTGTAAAGGGATGTATATTCATGTCGTGACATAACCGTCACCATTCTTAATTGTGAAGGGGATTCATATTCATGTCGTGACAAGATTGTCACCATTCTTAATTGTAAGGGGATTCATATTCATGTCGTGACAAAATTGTCACCATTCTTAGTTGTAAAGGGATTCATGTCGTGACATGACCGTCACCATTCATTGTAAGGGGATTCATATTCATGTCGTGACAAGATTGTCACCATTCTTTAATTGTAAGGGGATTCATATTCATGTCGTGACAAGATTGTCACAATTCTTAATTCATAAGTCGAATCCAATACCAATGGAAACAGACACTTCTAAACAATTCTAAAAAAAATATCTCCGCTCACTGATTTCATAATAAGTATCATTATGTCTTCCATTGGCCAGTCCCACATACTTGAGTCAAAATCTTGCCCCACTCTAATTCATAACTGGTGCTCCAAATATGTGGCATTGGCCCTATTTTTTGAAATTCTTTTTAGTCATAGAGAGAATACTATACTCATATAATTAGAATTAATCACTTTGAGCAAGTATCACAGAGTCTCATATTAATTATTCATTCCATACATAGCTACTAAGGATAGTATTAAATCTAGATTGAGATTCAGAATTTACAAGTCATCATTTGTATAGTAAAAATAAAAATGAGACTGTAGCGATGGAAGTACCCACTACTTAATTTGAAACTAGTTATATTATGGTAGCTCATCTTGTTCACACGATCTTATTTAATAAAAGAGGGAACTTCTTAACAATCCCTTACAACAGTGCAATATTAACATAATGTTTCACAGCTAAATATTCATGAAATGGAAAGCAGTCACTACTGTACATGTAATACTATACAATAGTACTAGTATTCCCATTTTCTCATAATATAGATCAATCCTAGGGATTCTTTGGAACCCAAAGTCCTTTATAAAAATTCCTAAGTTTCTTTGATATGAAATTGTATAATAGTAACATAGTTCAAAGGGGCACTTGTGACCGATTAGGAAAATAACAGTAGTTTAGTTGAAAGAGTACTTATAACTGATTAAGAAAATAACAGTAGTTTAGTTCAAAGATTACTTGTGACTGATTAAGAAAATGTATAACAGTAGCTTAGTTCAAAGAGTACTTGTAATTGGGTAAGAAAATGTATAATAGTAGCTTAGTTAAAAAAGTACTTGTGATTGGGTAAGAAAACGTATAACAATGACTTAGTTCAAAAGCACTTGTGACTGATATATAACAGTAGCTTAGTTCTGAATTTCTTCACTCAATAAAACATTATATTCTATAAAAGAAACAGTCCATAGGAAGTGTATCAATCATAGGATTCAAATTTACCGGTCATTATACAAAGAATTAATGTACATATTAGACCAGCAGACTGTATGATGAAAACAGTCCTTAATAATCACATTTATCATGAGATTCAGATTTACCAGTCATTATACAAAGAGGATAAATTTTAAATCTGTATTTTCCTTCACAATCCTGTCGTCAGTTTAGCATTTTCATCAATTCAGATCTGGATTTTTAATATAATGAACCCTTATTAAGCCAAATCAAAGAAATGATAATCTTATGTCAAACAGAATTTATATCCTGTTGCAAGGATATCAACAGAAACTGACTGATATATGTAAATAGAAACCAAACAGCAGAATATAAGGAACACCATATTCACATGAGTATAAGAGAAGTCCTACTCACCTGGTATAAGTAATAAGTGACCTCAAATCAGACATCCACTATGTTAGGTGTTCCTTGGAATCTCCTTGCTTCTATTTTCAAATATCACTATATTGGACTCCTACTTTTCTTCCATGAGAACCATGAGAAAGTGAACAAAGATGAGAGGATATCTCTTCTTATATAGTGCTGGAATCCTAAAGGATTTCCCTTGAAAGGTCACCTAAGAAGACTAAAAGTCACAATTTAAGGTCATTATTTTGGGAGTTACACAGTTATAATTTTTGTAAAATTTAAGTTTGGGGAATTTAAGTGTGGGAGTTTCACAGTCATAATTTTGGGAAGCTATAGAGTCACAATTAAGTGAGTTGGATCATTTGTGGACCTAAAAAATTTGACCCAATAGCCCAATCCAGTCATGAATTGGACTGATCGAAACTGGGCCTCAGCCCATTTAATAATTCAGGCTTGGCCCATTTATAATTCAGGGTTCTTACATACTCCCCCCTTTGTGAAATTTGGTCCTCCAAATTTAAATCATGCCTTAGAGAAAGAGATGTGGATACTTTTCTCGGACATCTTTTTCTGTCTCCCAAGTGGCCTCCTATTGATTATGATGCTCCCACAAAATTTTAACTAGGCGGATAGTTTTATTCCGAAGGGCTCTTTCTCGTGTTTCTAAAATGACTGTTGGCTTCTCTTCATAAGACAAATCTTCCTGTATCTGAAGTGGTCCGAAGTCTATCACATGAGACGAGTCCGGTTCATATTTCTTTAGCATGGATACATGAAACACATTGTGTACACCAGCCAGTTGTGGGGGTAATGCTAGTTCATAAGCATTCCCATTACTAACATGACCAATTATCTTAAAAGGTCCGATGTAACGCGGACTCAACTTGCCTTTTTTTCCAAACCGCATGATACCCTTGGTTGGAGAAACTTTGAGAAAGACATGATCTCCTATTGTGAACTCTAGCTCCCTCTTACGATTGTCCGCATAACTTTTTTGTCTACTTTGGGCAGTTTTGAGTCTGTCTCGGATTTTCTTGATGGTGTCCGTTAAGGATTGAACCCATTCTGGCCCAAGGATTCTTCGATCGCCACCTTCCTCTCAACAGATGGAAGATCGGCAATTCCGTCCATACAATGCTTCGAAAGGTGCCACTTGAATACTGGAATGATAACTGTTATTATAGGCAAATTCTACCAAGGGTAACTGCTCATCCCAGCTGTCTTTGAAATCTAGGGCACAGGCTCGCAACATATCTTCAAGAGTCTGATTAGTTCTTTCAGTCTGGCCATCAGTCTGAGGATGATATGCGGTGCTGAACCGCAATTGTGTTCCCATGGCCGTCTGTAAGTTTCTCCAAAAGTTGGATACAAGCCTGGAGTCCCTATCCGAGACAATAGACACCGGAATTCCATGCAGTCGAACAATCTCCTTAACATATCTTCGTGCCAATTCTTCCATCGATGTTCTTCCTTTCAGAGGGATGAAGTGGGCAGACTTGGTCAAGCGGTCCACAATTACCCAAATTACTTCATTGCCCCTGAAAGTCTTTGGAAAGCCAGAAATGAAGTCCATAGTGATGTGCTCCTAATTCCACTCTGGTACAGGCAATGGCTGCAACAACCCGCCAGGTTTCCGATGATCTGCCTTAACTTGTTGGCATGTTAAGCATTTTGCCGCAAATTCTGCAATGTCCTTTTTCATACCATTCTACCAGAATTGCTTCTTGAGATTCTGGTACCTCTTAGTACTTCCTGGATGAATGGTATATCGGATATGATGTGCCTCATGCAGTATCTCATCCTTAATTTCCCGATCATTTGGAACACACAACCTATTCTTGTAATACAAGATACCATTAGTAAGTGAAAAATCCGGCTTATCTCCCAATTTGTTGAAGATTTGTACTAGTGTCCCATCATTCTTTTGGCGGTCCTTAATTTACTGGATGATTTCTAGTTGAACTTTGAAACTCCCCAATAATATATTGTCACCAATGATCCGAAAATTCACATCCAAGTCTCTGATTTCTGCTGGTAAATTCCATTCCGCTGTCAAGTGAGCCAATTGGACTGACTTTCTGCTTAATGCATCGGCCACAACATTTGCCTTTCCGGGATGGTAATTTATAGTGAAGTCATAGTCTTTCAAAAATTCTAACCATCTCCGCTGCCTCAAATTTAACTCCTGCTGGGAAAAGATATATTTTAGGCTTTTATGGTCCGTGTACACCTTGAATTCTTCTCTATAGAGATAATGTCGCCAAATTTTAAGAGCGAAAACTACAGCAGCCAATTCTAAATCATGAGTGGCATAATTTTGTTCGTGTCTTCAATTGTCTAGATGCGTAAGCAATTACTTTTCCGTGCTACATAAGTACGCACCCCAGTCCTTTGAATGACGCATCACAAAATATGACAAAACCACCAGTGCCTGATTGTGACATCCTGGAGTCCCACATCGGCTATAGAGAGGAAAGTGAATGGGTTTATATATAGAGCTTGCACCCTTACCTTGCATGATGCCTTTTGGTGAGTTGAGGCCCACCAGAAGTAAAACCGTGAGGCCCATGGGCCAAAGCGGACAATATCATGCATGTGTGAAGGGTGGGGCGTGACAAATGGTATCAGAGTTGACTCTCGACTAGTTCGAGTGTGGGCCCCTGCCGTGGCCTGGTGCAAGTGGGCGGGTTCATATGTGGGCCGGCCAAGAGCGCTGGCAGGCTACAGGAGCTAGCAGGCTACTGCACAGGGATGTGCAGCCCTAAGGGGGGTGGATTGTGACATCCTGGAGTCCCACATCGGCTATGGAGAGGAAAGTGAATGGGTTTATATATAGAGCTTGCACCCTTACCTTGCATGAGGCCTTTTGGTGGGTTGGGCCCACAAGAAGCAAAACTGTGAGGCCCATGGGCCAAAGCGGACAATATCATGCATGTGTGAAGGGTGGGGCGTGATAGGGCTGCACGTCCCTGTGCAGTAGCCTGCTAGTTCCTGTAGCCTGCCAGCCCTCTTGGCCCGCCCACATATAAACCCGCCCACTTGCACCAGGCCACGGCAGGGACCCACACTCGATCTAATCGAGAGTCGGCTCTAATACCTTTTGTAACGCCCCAAGCAGCACACTGGCCCAATAACTCGGTGAGCCTTTCATGTGGCCCAAAATGCTTAAGCCCAAGTTATTAGTAGTAACCTACATGGTTCATTATATACTGGACTCATATTTCATTCATAAGCGATGTGGGATGGGGTGTTACAATCTACCCTCCTTAAGGCCACACGTCCCCGTGTGAATCCATCTAACTACACCAGGTGATGTGGGATCGAAGCATTCCATACCCGTGTCCCCTGCGGATTCCCCTATCTTGACTCACAGGCTTGTGCAACCTGGCTTTGATACCATTTGTCACGCCCCACCCTTCACACATGCATGATATTGTCCGCTTTGGCCGATGGGCCTCACGGTTTTATTTCTGGTGGGCCTCAACCCACCAAAAGGCCTCATGCATAGTAAGGGTGCAAGCTCTATATATGAACCCATTCACTTTCCTCTCTATAGTCAATGTGGGACTCCAAGATGTCACAATCTACCCCCCTTAGGGGTACACGTCCCTATGCAGTAGTCTGCCAGTTCCTGTAGTTGCTCCTTAAGTTCCCGTAGTTCTGTGGGTGCCATACGATAAGGAGACCTAGAGATTGGAGCTGTTCCCGGTATCACTTCAATAGTAAAATCTACCTCCCGCAACGGTGGTAAACCGGGTAATTCATCTTGGAAAACATCAGGAAATTCTCTTTCTACCGGGGTTTCTTCTAGTTTTGGTTCTTGTTTTTCCCCGGTAACGAATGCTAAATACCCCGTACACCCAGTTCTTAATAATTGACTGGCTTTAATTGTCGAAATCACACGTGTTTCTACTGCTTTCCTTATCCCCATTACATGCACATTTTTTTAACCCTTCTAGTTTAAAGCGGACTATTTTATTAAAACAGTCTAGCACAGCCCTGTGTTTTGCTAACCAATCCATTCCCAAAATAATGTCAAAATCATTCATTGGTAGCAAAATTAAATCTGCAGGCATCACAACTTCCCCAATCCTTAAAGGACATTCATAGAATATGGTGTGAGTATTCAATTGTCCTCCAGTAGGGGTGGAAATTGCCATTGCTTGAGAAAGTTTAGAAGGGGGTATGTGCAATTTTGGAGCAAAATTATGTGAAACAAAGCAGTGTGTAGAGCCGGAATCAAATAATGCAATAGCCTTGTTGCCAGAGATTAGGAGCGTACCCTCAACCACATTGCTTGCTACTGGTTTCTAAGTGTTTTAAGGATTGCCCAAGACTTTGCTCTGATACCACTTGTCACGCCCCACCCTTCACACATGCATGATATTGTTCGCTTTGGCCCATGGGCCTCACGGTTTTGTTTCTGATGGGCTCAACCCACCAAAAGGCCTCATGCAAGGTAAGGGTGCAAGCTCTATATATAAACCCATTCACTTTCCTCTCCATAGTCGATGTGGGACTCCAGGATGTTACAATCCACCCCCCTTAGGGCTGCACGTCCCTGTGCAGTAGCCTGCCAGTTTCTGTAGCCTGCCAGCCCTCTTGGCCCGCCCACATATGAACCCGCCCACTTGCACCAGGCTACGGCAGGGACCCACACTCGATCTAATCGAGAGTCGGCTCTGATACCATTTGTAACGCCCCAAGCAGCCCACTGGCCCAATAACTCGGTAAGCCTTTTACGTGGCCCAAAATGCTTAAGCCCAAGTTATTAGTAGTAACCTACATGGTTCATTATATACTAGACTCATATTTCATTCATAAGCGATGTGGGATGGGGTGTTACAGTTTGCTTGAGTTTCTCAACCGCCCCGCCCTTTGCCCACTGCTCATGACACGCTACGGAACCTCCAATGTGCCGGGGGACCAAGCAGGGTGTAGCTAGGCATAGGAGTTGACTCGGCGTCAGCGGCTTCGTGCCGCATTGGAGTGATGTGGACGTGAGGACTTGGGTTGGGGCGCAAAGTAACTAAGAGAGCCATTCCATTTGAGGCGAGACAGAATGGGCGGGCACGAGCGGTCTGGTGTTTGAGCCGATTGGTCAGATGACGACTACTTCAGTTATTAGATTAGTCTCCTGTCGAGTTGGTTGATTGCTAGGCCCCTCGCTTATTTGAAACTCCTATGGAGTTAGGTTTCCGGTGGTTACCGCAATGGTCAGTTTCCTTGGTGCACAACAGAAAGAATGTTGTTGTGAGTTAACATTGAGAACTTTTCGTACCAGTGGAGTATTCAGAGGTGGAGTATTCAAACCACCAATCAAGGGGAGAACAATTTAAAAAAACAGATGTGCTGGAATCACCAGCACCCAAATCCAGTCCTAGGCTAAGAAGTCCGGTGGAAACTGCATCTTCGACAACACAAGATGATGAGAGAAGTGAAATCACTCTCGACAACATTCCCCTAGCTCAAAAGATTTTGCCTTCAAGGAAGTGTCTCCCGAGCTCCTGCTGGCCCCCATCTGAAGTAAGCATTTGGGGATTCTGCCAACTATTCATTTTTTCGAAATCATCTCTGTACGAACGTAGTGTTAGAAAGAGTGCCATCTTGTGCTTGGACTTCAAACGGTTCTGCTTGAACTGTGTTAAGGTTCCCGCATTATTGGCTAATAGAGAATCCAATTTGATTTACCAATATGTTTAGTAGAGAAGAGAATAGGTTTGCCGAGTCAGAATTAAAAAATGATGCTTCAAAAAGTAAGATTAATAAAAAGATTATGGGCATAGGTTTTACTGAGAAATAATTTGGGAAAGGAACATGTACCACTAGTGTTGCAATGTTCTCTTAGTTAAGGAAGCTTTGAAACCCTGCACCCACACAGATACAGAGGTGGTTTACGCCTGGAGCTATTTTTCCTATTTCTAGCATTTGGTTCTGTAATTTTGATACATCCAACTCCTTTTTTTCTTCTTTTTTAACCTTCATCCTTTGCCTTAAATATAGATCCTTCATTCCATTATTGATAAGATGTAAGCTTCTGCATTTTTGTGTATAAATATTGAGCTAATACTTGTATTTTTTTCCCTCATAGCTAAAGAAGTTCTCATATGAACGAAGGAGCATAGATAACATTGGTGATAAAGGATCTTTTCCTCAGGAAAGTAAGTCACTTTTGAAATTCTTTTTGTTCTTGGATCTTTATCTAGTTAAAATAGTTTCGTGGAAGGTTCTCATTTCTTTTTGAGGCCATCAATTTCTTTTGTTGAGAAGTTTCTTTTTTGTCCTCCTTGCAATTGGCTGTTTTCCTTATATGTAGAAATCAAGCATGGATCAGAGTCCAAGATGCTGTGACAAAGAATAGCATAAATGATTGGTGTTGGTTTTTTTTTTTTTTTTTCAGCAAGGCATGATGTTGTTTAAAAATATATGGATGCTATATTTACATGAGATATTGTTTATAGATTGTATTTCAGTTGCACTTCATGAGATGATAATCCAATTTTTTGACATGGTTTGGTCCTGAGATGATAGTGGCATACATGATAATCCAATAGCTGCACCAAAATTTTCACACCTCAGGCGCCATTACACTTCTTACACAATGATGGCAATCCTATGAGGCCTATCTAACACCTTTTTTATTCATCATCATCATCATCAAAGCCTTATCCCAACCATGTTGGGGTCAGCCACGTGAATTCTGTTTCTCTATTTCGTTTTATTTTAAGCCAAATCTTTAGACAGGTTAAATTTTTTTAAATCGGATTTAATGACTTCCATCATTGTTTTCTTTGGCATACCCATACGTCTTGATGGGCCATCTATCAGAATAACCAAACTTTTTCTCACCGGTGCCATTACTGGCCTATCCTCAATATGCCCAAACTATCTTAAATGGATTTCTCTAATCTTATCTCTTATTGGTGCTACCCCTAAATGCTCTCGAAAGCGTTCATTTCTAATTTTATCTTTCTTAGTTTTACCACACCTCCACCTAAGCATTCTCATCTCTACTATATCCATCTTATGTATATGTGTCTTCTTAATTGGCCAACATTCTATTCCATATGTCATAGCTGGTTTAACCACTGTCCTATAAAATTTGCCTTTTAATTTCATTGGCATTCGTTTGTTACAAAGTATTCCAAAAGTTAGTCTCTACTTCGACTATTCAGCTTTTATCATATGCTCTACATATTCGTCAGTTTTCCCATCTTTACTAATTATCGAGCTTAGGTACCGAAAAAAATCTCTATATGGTATTTCATGGGTTTTAATTTTGACAGTGGCTTCAACACTTTGTATATGTCTACTGAAGTTGCACTCTATATATTCTGTCTTTGTACGGCTTATTTTAAAGCCTTTAGATTCTAATGCCCCTCGCCATCTCTTGAGTTTTGCATTTACACCATCTCTTGATTCATCCACCAATACTATATCATATGTAAATAATATACATTATGGTACTTTTTCTTGAATATGCATAGTTAACTCATCCATAATTAATGTAAAGAGATAAGGGCTTAAGGTTGATCCTTGATGCAAACCAATAGTCACGGGAAATTTACTTGTTTCTCTACACGTGGTTCTTACATTTATTACTGCTCTTTCATAGATATCCTTAAAAATTTCAATATAACCGCTAGGGACATTCATTTTCTTTAAAACCCACCAAATTAAATCATTCGGTGCCTTATCATAGGCTTTTTCTAAATCAATAAAGACCATGTGTAGATTTTTCATCTTTGTTCGATATTTTTCCATTAATTGCCTAAGTGAAAAGATAGCTTCCATAGTTAACCTCCCTGGCATAAAATTAAATTGATTTTCCGCGATCTTGGTCTTCCGTCTTAGTCTTTACTCCATTATTCTCTCCCATAACTTCATAGTGTGACTCATAAGTTTAATTCCTCGATAGTTGGTACAATTTTGTATATCTCCCTTATTCTTATATATAGGTACTATAATGCTTCTTCTCAATTTATCCGGCATTTTTTTTATCACAAGTATCTTATTGAATAGTCTACATAACCAATTCACCCTAACCTCTTCTAAGCATTTCCATACCTCTATCGGAATATCATTTGGTCCTGTAGCCGTTCTTATCTTCATTCGCTTTTAACTTCCACCCTTCTAATTCTACAGAGAAAAGTATGCTCTGGTAATGAAATATCCTCCTTAGCTTTTGTGTCTCCCACATGTTCTTCATTTAAAAGTTTGCTAAAATATTCCTTTAACCTTTCCTTAATATCGTTGTCCTTCACCAGAATATTTTCCTCATTGTCCTTAATACATTTTGACAAGATCTAAGTCCTTACTTTTCTTTCCTTTTTTTTTAATTTTTGCGAGCTTAAAAATATCGTTCTCTCATTCTCTTGTTCCCAACCTACTATCAAGGTCATCATATGCTTTGAACTTTATACTACTTACTACTTTCTTAGCTTCTTTCTTTGCCTTCTTATACAGTTCAAAATTTTTTATACTCTTAGTTCCCTTCCAAACTATATAGCAATGTTTTTTCTCTCGAATAACTTCCCAAACTTTTATACTCCACCACCAAGTTTCTTTATTAATATGTCTCATTCCTTTTGATTCTCCAAGTACCTCCTTTGCAACCTTTTGAATGCAATTAGCTATTTGATTCCGCATTACTGTAGTTTTTCCTTCAAGATTCCTTTCTCCCTTCTCAATCATTTTTGTACTTAAATATATTTGCTCTTTCTCCCTTCAAATCTCTCCACCTTGTTTTAGGGTCCATTTTGTATACTACTGTTCTCTTTGTACTTCTAATGTAAATATCTAAAACTCCGAGCCTATGTTGCGTGGTTAAATTCTCTCATGGGATAATCTTGCAATCTTTACAAGTCAATTGGTTCTGTTTTCTAACTAGAAAAAAGTCTATCTGACTTATTACTCTCACTTTTATAGGTAATTAAATGTTCATCTCTCTTTTTAAAGTAAGTATTTGCTACTACAAGATCAAATGCTACTGCAAAGTCCAATATAGTGTTTCTGAATTCATTCTTTTCTCCAAATCCTTGCCCTCCATGCACTCTCTTATATCCTCTATTATCTCTTTCTATATGCCCGTTTAAATCTCCTCTAGGAAAAATCTTATTACTATTGGGGATTTCTCGCATTAAATCATTCATCTCCTTCCAAAATTATTTTTTCACATTTTTTTTCTAGTCTTACTTGGGGAGCATATGCACTCATAATATAGATTATATATTCCTTTAGCACTAGTTTAATTGCTATGATTCTATCACCAAACATCTTTACCTTAATAATTTTCTCTTTCGAATCCTTATCTACGACTATACCCACTCCATTTCTTGTATTACTCTTTCTTGTATAGAAAAGCTTATACTCATCCGTGAACTCCTTAGCTTTATTCCCTTTTCACCTTGTCTCCTGTATACAAGCCACACTAATTCTTCTTCTTTTCATTACCTCAGCTAACTCCATGTTCTTGCCTGTCAAGGTTCCTATATTTCAAGTAGCAAGTCTAATTTTCTTATTCCTCCTATTCTTCTCTTGGACTAACTTCTTTAATTGCACTAGCCCAAAGTCATGCGGTAGCCCTTGCACACTTTTCACTATAGCCGGGCGACATTTTTAAATTGCTGTGGACCACATTTTTGTAATCCAAACCATTTAGTTTGTTTGGTGGACTTATAAACTCCAAGATCTTGATGTTGATTATTTTTAAATCTTCATAAATTTTGAGTAATTTGTAAAAAAGTCTGAGATCTAATATTCTACACTTGTGGGCCCCCAATTCTTAAATATCAGGATGTTTAGTTCTTCATGGATTTTGAGAAATTTGTGAAAATTTTCAAAAAGTCAAATAAAGCTAAAATTGTTGGACGTACTCATTTATACATGCGAAAATGATGATTTTGAAAAACATGGTAATGCATTTCACATTTGTAACATTTGAATATGTAAAACCAATTTTCCTATGACATGTAAAAGACAAATGACCCCCAAGTCTTGTTTGCTCCTTTTCTGTTAAATATAATGTACTGTTAGTGATTAAAAACAGGAGAAAAGATAAATAGAAAATCAATACAGATATCTCTACAAACCATAAAATTCCATGCAGACCGTCACAGGCATAGATCCTTATGTTACTTTCTATTCATGCTTGTTATTTGATAGAAGGCCCTATTTTTGTGCATGTAATAAAAAAAGCTCTTTCATTTCAGCTCATCATAAGAGTAAACATTTATGATGTAATTGTCAATCTAAGTATTTCATTTTTCTTTTGTGAATATATTCATCTAAAACACTTGTGTAGAATATGATCTTTTTCCCCTTCAGGTTTGTCTGCTGCTGATTGGTCACAAGAGGCAGACCTCTCTAACTGTTTTGATCAGCAATTGTCAAGTGCTGAAAATGTTCAGGAAGGTAAAAGGTGGTGGTCACAACCACAATTTTCTTCTGCTCGTCTCACTGAATTGCCCAAACCATTGCACAGAACATCTTCATATCCTCATCCGCAGCACCAGCAGCAAGAGCAACAGACGCCCACTGGCACTGAATCAGTTCCCATACCCAAATCATCTGTTACATTGTACCCTCCTCCTGGAGGCCTGTCACTGGCTGAGCCAAACCGTTCACTCCTACCTAACGACCTGTCTCTCTTTGGAGGACCTCAGATGGCTTTTTCTCCACCAAACCTGTCTACCTTTTCAGGTCCTCAGGCTCATTTCCTTGGCCTCCGTCATGGGTTACCTTATGCTGGAAATGTTTCCCAGATCACTCCTCCAAGCTTACCTACTAATAGCAGACCACAGAACAGTTGGACGAACCAGTCTGGCCTATTTTCTGAGGAACATTCAATCCTCTTGCCTAATTTGTTACAGAAACAGTTACCTCATCTAAATGGGGTAATGCCTTCACAGTTATTGGCACATCAACAACAGCATAGATTATCAACTCTTGCCCATTTCTCTGCTATGCGGTCCCAGCTACTTAACCAGCACCCTACTCTCCTACATCCAATGAACAGATATGAAGGAATGCTTGGGGTGGCTGATCTGAGAGATCAGAGCCCAAAACCATCACAAAGAGGGAGACAGAACCTTAGGTATTCTCAGCAGGTCTCTAACACCAGCAGCCAGAAGAGAGATAATGGATGGCCTCAATTTCAGTCCAAGTATATGTCAACCGAAGAAATTGAGAGCATTCTGCGAATACAACATGCTGCTACCCATGGCAGTGATCCGTATATAGATGACTACTACCATCAAGCTTGTTTGGCAAAAAAATCTGCTGGGTCAAGGTTGAAGTATCATTTCTGCCCTACTTCATTGAGGGATCTCCCTTCTCATGCCCATGCTACCAATGAACCTCATGCCTATCTTCAGGTTGATGCACTTGGGAGGGTCTCATTCTCTTCAATCCGCAGGCCTCGACCCCTCCTTGAAGTTGACCCACCATCTGCCTTGGGAGATGGCACCTTTGTACAGAAAGCTGCTGAGAAGGCCCTCGAGCAAGAACCAATGCTGGCAGCTAGAATAACCATTGAAGATGGCCTGTGTCTTCTTCTCAATGTGGATGATATTGATCGGCTTTTACAATTCAGTCAACCCCAAGATGGTGGCTCCGAGCTGAGGCGGAGGCGACAGATTCTTTTAGAGGGGCTGGCAGCCTCCTTGCAGTTGGTTGACCCGCTCAGCCCAGGCAAAGGTGGCTGTTCGGTTGGGTTAGCACCCAAAGATGATCTGTTATTCTTGCATTTAGTTTCTCTTCCCAAGGGAAGGAAACTTCTCGCGAGATACCTGCAGCTCCTCTTTCCTGAGAGTGAACTTAACCGTATAGTCTGCATGGCCATTTTCCGTCACCTGCGGTTCTTATTTGGTCGGCTTCCATCAGATTCTGGTGCAGCGGACACAACAAAGGGTCTTGCAAAGACAGTCTCTTCATGTGTATGTCGCATGGATCTGAGTGCACTCAGTGCTTGCCTTACTGCTGTGGTTTGCTCCCCAGAACAGCCCCCACTTCGCCCACTAGGAAGTTCTGCTGGTGATGGAGCAACCATCAACATAAAATCAGTTCTTGAGAGGGCAACTGACCTTTTAAGTGATCCTCAAGCTGCCAGCAATTACAGTGTGCAAAACCGAGCCCTCTGGCAGGCATCTTTTGATGCTTTCTTTGGGCTGCTTACTAAATGCTGCTTCAACAAGTATGACACAATCATGCAATCATTGCTCACTCAGGCTCAAAATGCAGGTGTTGTTGGGTCAGAGGCAGCTAGAGCAATGGGTAGGGAGATGCCAGTTGAGTTGTTACGTGCGAGCCTGCCTCACACTAATGAGAGCCAGCGTAAGCAATTACTGGATTTTGCTCAGAGGACTATGCCCATAACTGGATTCAATGCCCATGACAGTTGACAGATAAACTTTAGCTAGGTGCTTCTTTGGTATTTTCCATAAAGAATGACACTACATGCGTTAGTATCCCCATATTTTATTTGGGTTACTAGCAACGTAGGAATTAAATCGCTTTCGATCCACGGTTTCCTTTAATGAGGTGTCTTACTCATCTGTTTTACTTTTCATGAACTTCAAGACTCGTGCCTTTTATTTTTGGTATTATCATGCTGGATCTTCGTGGGCGAGGGTGACTGGAGTTTTTCTGTTTCCCAAGGGAGCTTGATTTTAGTGCTCTGGGTAGAAACTCCTGATGATGGTGATACAATGTACAGTGTCTATTACTGGGAACCTCTCTCTCTGTTTTTTCCTTGAAAGGAGATTGGGATGTGTCCACAAATAAGATTTGGAGATAGATTGCCGGTAGGCAATGGGGAAGATTCTCTTAAGCTGCTTGTAGTACTTGATAGTCACTTGAATTTGGTGTAAAAAAGACAGGTTTGTAGCAGGGACTTTATAGCATGGGATGTTGGTTTGTAAGCTTTAGTAGCTGCTGATGTCAGCAAATTTTTAACCCTTTTCTTTTTTAAGGGGGAAGGTAATTGTACTCTGTTCTCTGTTTTTGTGGTTTAGTCGTGTTCCATTGTGCATCCAAAGAGCAGTTTTGGAATTTGGATGCAGCTTTCTGCTGCTTGGTCGCTGTTCCAGGTTTCCTTTGCATAATTGCGGTGTGATGATCTAATGGGAGCTGTTGGCTTTGATGTGAATCTTGGTGGAAATCCAAACATTATTAGTGCTAATTGCAATTTATCTAGAAGTATAAATTGCATCTTTTTAACTTGGACTTTGTTTGCAAGCATGTGAATTGTAGATTTGTGCACCATCCTGGTTTTCTCTAGTGACTCAATGTAAAATCTCCTCCAGTTGAAGAAGCTTATGAACCTCGATTTCTCAGGTGACCCTATATAAATTTCCTTTCCACTTGAAGTTACTTATAGATCTTTTGAGTTTCAAATTCCTATAACCATGGTACATGATATTTATACAGTTTGGTGCTTTTTTCTTTTTTTTTTCTCTTGCTACATAGGGATATTGGTCCATGAGTGATACTTTAGCTTGAGCTCCAAGTAAGCAAGCGTGGAAATTAGTGCCAACATCACTCAACTGAGAGTGAGAAACTTCGAAAGGATGGAGTAGTTTTACATGTTTCTTGCTTTATTTTTAGTACTATATGCATATGTATTAAATATCTAATGTAGGGCCACTATGTAGAATTGTCTGGCCGGGAGGCCATGGTATTGAGTCCGGATCCTCTTCAGTAATTTTCCACCGTAACTGCGGGGAGACCTGTCAGCTCCCCGCACGTCACCATGGGGCAGCCTGGGTATTATTCATTATCTAAAGAATTTTAGGGTATGTTTGCACACGATTTGCTTCCATGGCAGTGACTTTTCCTTGCATGTACTTGCATGCCAAAATCGCTCTGCACTAATCCTTGGTTTTCATTATAGAATATTTAAAAAATAGGGGTGTAACCATTCGGTTAACAGTTGGTTTGAAAAAACCGTTAACCGAATTATGATATATTTTTAATTTTTAAAAACTGTAATCTTATCCTAAACAACCGTTAAAAATTGAACTGCGATTAACCTTATAAGTCGGTTGGGTTACGATTAACGGTACTAAGAAATGATTTGAATATTGGATGGCTGTGGAGGTTTTGTGATAAGAGATTATTGGTTGAAATCGATTTTAAAATATGACTTGGTGTGTGACAGTTTGGTTAATCTCATATGGTTCATCAAATCATGTGTTACAATTTAGTTAATTGTGTGCGATTAATTGTATCGTATTTTATGGTTCGGTTCGGTTAATAACCGCGAGTTGAAATTGAAAACTAAAATCGAACTGTAAAACACGATTTTTCAATTTTAATAATCATAACCATAACTGAATCATGAAACAGTGTTTTTAATTGTCAGTTGATCAAATGCTTGAGAAATGATAATAACAGAAGCTTCACTCATCACATGTGTGAGTCTCATTGGTCCTCACATGTAAGAGTGTATCTCCTTTTATGTGTGAGTCTCTAAGGGATTAAGCTCCCTCAAAGCTGGCATACTTTAAAAAAAAAATACAAAAACCCAGATGCTACTCTGGATCTTAAGCCAAAAGGCTATATGTTCATAGAAATATAAATATATGTCAAGCTACCTGTGATCATTATAATTAATTCAAATTTACATTTTAAAAATACAAAAATAAAAATGAAAGGAAACAAAAATCGTAGTAGTCTCCTTTCCGTTGAATTTGGCTCAGTTGAAGAAGTGGTGATTACGAGTCACCACAAGTTCTCCAACCCTGTTCATACCAGGGATCTGGTCCCTCTGTCTCTTTATTGATGTTTGTTTGGGAAGATCTGTTGTGGTTATTTCCAAGCGAATTTGTTGTTATTGGGTCCCCTTCTAAAGGGAAAATGCAGCTGTCATTGTTTTACAGTCTTCCTAATAAAACCCTGAATGGAGGAGGGCAATGAAGCCTCGCTTAGCCAAGTCATTATCATGAAGAGGGACCGACCAATTTAATTTGATCAAGCTCACCAGAGCTCTTTTGAGTTTGACCCATGAATGGAAACAAGTGGGACCGTCTTTAAATGACAGCAGCGGCCTCACGGGCACTGCTACTGCGACCTTAAAAAGACAAATCCTATTCCTATCACACCCAGTTCCAGGCTGCAACATGCTTTTTTTTTTTTTTAAATTTAATAAGACTCACTTTTGACCCTGCCCATCTGGCAATAATGCTAAGATGCGTCTACTTCAATCCAGTAAACCTCCAAAACTATATACATCTAGAGAGAGATGTATATATTTTATTCTTATTTGAAAGGTGGAAGTCTAGGAGTATGACTTATTATATGCGTTAAGGTAAAATACCAATTCATACATGCATGTGATACTGCACAACTGTATGTTAGGAATGGGCATTCACTTATTGGATCAGTTAATAAATAACAAATAACTTCAATAAACTATGATTAAGACAAAGTGATATAGTTGTTAGCAGCAATGCGCAAATGACACTAGCAAACGCTAAAAGCTTACTTCCCACCTTATATAAATCATCCCCCCACGTTGAAGGTGGTGCATTTCTTTGTAAACTGGAAAATACTGGAACTGGAGTCAGGTCTATTAATTGATTGAACAACATGTGCCTCCCCGTTACGACCAAAATATCTCGACTGTCTACCAACTGGGTCTTGGCAATTATGGGTCATCATTAGTACTGGTCAATTTAAAAATTGATGGGTCTTTGGTCTGAATTAGTTCTCTACCCTCGTTCTATTGTGAAGGAATCTGGGCGACATTTGGGTCAGTCACAGAAATAGCAAGTGGGCTCCTGTTCATGTTTTCAGGAGATACGTGCGAGACAGCCGACCTTAACCCAGTTGTACTTTGATCAAACGACTACATTTGGACCCAACTTGTTAAATGAGGGTTTTGGTTTAGATTTGTATTGACATTTGCAACTTAATTCCTGGCCATTTGGCACATAGCTCCTTTTGTGATTTTTGGAGGTTTGGGGGAGCTTGGGTGCCCCAATAGCCAATAGACAATAAAGTGTACCAAGTGAATGATTGTGAATTTAAAATTTTATACCTTTTTATGTGATTCCTGTTCTTCTTTTGGTGCCCCCTTTTCAATGTATTTTACAAGTGAATTATTGGCCACGGGACAGGTAGGTGACATGTTAAGAACGGATGGGACTCTTGTAGTGTACTTTGGGGTCCATATGTGACATGCATGGTAACGTATTTGTCAAACGCACTTTAACATGACGACAAGAAGGGGAAAAGAAATGGGATGATTTCTAGATTCTCGTAGTTGGATTCGAAGAATATGGGACTGTAGGTGGTAAAAAGAAGAGAGAGAGAGAGAGAGAGAGAGAGAGAGAGAGCTTTTTCTAGTTCAAGAAAGAAACCAAAATCTCCTCTTTCCTTGTCATATTTCAAACGCGCCCTCCACTACTTCTAGATCCACTCTCACTCCTTGCCCACAGGTGTTCTCTCTCTTCCTGTGATTCTTCTGCAATTGTTTTTTCTTTTGGTATCTGGGTTTTTTTACCAATTTGTTTCTGCTTCTTTTGATCTCAAATAGTTCTGTTCTTGTGGGGTTTTGCATGTGGTCTTTGTGCATCTGGTTTTATTTTATTTGACTTCATTAAGGAAGAAGTTTGAATTTTCACATTGGGTGTTTCATTTTTTTAGTTTGGGTTTCTGATTTGTGTTCCTTCGATGTTGAAATGTATGATCTTTTGAGTGTTTTCCCAGTTTTCTGTTTTCTTTTCAGATGAGAGGATGAATTTGAATTGTCTGGTTTGGGTTCTAGCTCGTTTTCCTTTCTTCCCAGGATCTTTCTTCTTCTTTTCTTTTCATAGTTCTGTCTGAAAATTTATTTCTTGATTTTGAAGTTCAGACCCATAGTGTTCATTTCATCTTGAAATTTGTAATTCTGTGATTTCCCCTTCACTTTGTGTTTCTTTTCCCATTGAATGCATGTGGGTGTTCCTTTGATTTTTTTTTTTCGGTTTATTTTTATGAAAGATTAAATTTTTTGAATTGTTTGGTGGACTTTTGTTGGGATAGAAATAGGATCATCAGGTTTGTCGAGGACAGCAAATGTGTGCTTGGGGACGTGTGGATGTTTGTGGTGGCATTGAGACCAAAGATTAGGGATTGATTTTTAAGGATTACCATGTCACCCTTCAACAGGAGCAGAATTCAGCCCAGGGCTAGTAGATCGTGGAGCTTTTCAGGTGGGTTTTGTGTTGTTTGTAGTGGAATTTAAAGCTTTACGTTTAAAACTTTGAATGTGGATTTTTTCAAATTTTTTTTTCTAAATTTTCACTGTAATCTGATGAGTTTACGTAGATGAGATCTGTTTTTCATAGTATCAGTGTGATGATGTTTACATGGTCTTAAAAGCATGGTATTGTAGTTTTTCTTGTCCCTTTTTTGGTTGATTCTGTGAATTTATTGTACTCAATTATATCTAATTATATTTTTTTTAAACAAACTGAAACCACCTGTGGAGTGGCTGGTTGGTGGAAACCTTTAGGGCCCGTTTGGGCATTCACTTTACACCGTTTGGGCATTCACTTGTAAAGTGAATTCAAACTGAAGAGTCAGTTTTGAAGAGAGATAAAAAAAGGAAGAGGGGTCTTATAAAAAAAGTATAAAATTTCAAAATCCACTTTCTTGACCTTTTGGTTTTAGTTTGTCCACCAAGCTGACAACTTTACATGGGTGATGAATCGCGTATGTGTAAATAGGTTTTCTTCTTTTTCATTGATCAATTAGGAAACATTTTTTTGACATGCTATTTTTGAATTAGTAGACTAGACACAAAATTTCTTTCATATGGTGCAATCGGTGTCTCTTGGGGCATATGGTAGGAGAGCTTAGTTGTTGTTGTTGTTGTTGTTTTAATAGTTTTTGTGCTACTTCTGTAACTTCTCTAAGCATGTGCAATTTGTAGCAAAACCTGGTATCCAAGCGAAACAATTCTTTCAAATAAATGTAATTCATATGGATGCATAGTGGTCTACTCCAGTGTTTCGAAGTCACCTTCCCTTTTTAGTATTTCTAATCTCATCATAGATATGACTGTTCCCCTCTTGTAGAAATGGAGTATTCAGATACAAAGCGAAAGCCTCAACTTATTGGTAAAGTTATTTTGGCTGGTATCCTGGTGTCTCTTTGCATTGTCACACTGAAGCAGTCCTCTGGTATCTATGGCCCAAGTCCGGTAAATCTCGAACACTTGTGGTTCATAATTATTATCATTAGTGCTATTCATTGTCAAGTGTATTTTTGGACAGCTATTTCACTACAGTTGGATTTCATTTTCATGCTGAATTCCACTTCCAATCTTCCATTCTCAAGCAATTTCATTTAACTAATTTTTGTCTTCATTACTTATGGATCTGGATTCCAGTACATTTTCTGACTTCATATACTGAACCTAATGCTATTTGTAGTATATTTTGGTGAGCGATTCCATGTTGGGAATTAAAATATCTACTAACACACTGTGCTTTCCACAAAGTTAGCAATAGCATTTGACAGCCATTCCTTTCGGGCGTCACTTGTTTGATGTGAAATAGTAATTGCACTGTGTGTGTTCATTAAAAAGAAGAAGAAGGAAGATCCACTTTTTACATTGGTTTCAATTTTAATCTGCCTGGAAGTGTGATTATGTTGACTGCTAGTAGCTAAGGAGATCATGTGTTGTTTGCCTAATGACAACATTTAGACCAAGCTTGCTAGTCTAGTTTTTTTTTTTTTTTTCTTTTTTGGGTACCCAGGTTATGGGGGCTGGAACCTCAGGCCCTCAGCTGAGGGAAGGGGAACTCGGGTGAGATGAGGGAGCCCTTAGGTGAGGGAAGTAGACCTCAGCTGAATTAAGATAGCCCTTGGGTGAGGGAAGGTGGCATGTCCAAGGTTTGAACCCTGGGCAAACAGGTAAGAACTGACGCCTCTTACCACTGAGCTAAGAGGTAAGAGGCTGTTCTTGTCTTGCCAGTCTAGTTGAAACTGTGTACAGGTTTTCAGAAGGGCCATTGATCTGCTGTTGTGTACCTTGTCTTCATTTTGTTTCTTGGCAAGAGTCTTCTTATTTATACTTCCACAGTCCATTCTGAATCCAATGTTCGGTAGAGGTTGTGCTTGCTGGAAAAGAGCTAGAGGGATCATTGCATCCTTTTATTTTCAATTTTGGCATGAATGCATTGTTACCCGACCTTTTTATCAACCTGGAGATCCATTATGGAAGACTTATTCGAACTTTATTTTGATGGCAGTGGGGCAAATTGCAAGGGTGTCATTTTCAAGGGCTGTGTGGCTTTGGTGACTGTTTAGATTCAAATGAAGTTGAATTTAATGCTTTTCCTTTTTAAGTGGTCCTGAAGGGCTGCAATTTGGTTTCTGGGAATTTTATTATATGGCTTTAAAAATTGGCTGAGCTCAAGTCAACTCAGTAATCTATTAGGAAATTATATTGTTTGCTAGTAGTTTGCCATAAGCATCCACACACAACAAATTTGGAATGCGGACGTAAAATCACACCTATTGGACTTTACAACTATCTGCTGTAAGATTAGGCAACAGATGGTATTGGCGAATGGGCAGCAATCATTGATTAGACAGCTACCTCGTTCCTTTTTTAAAACTTCATGATGTATAATTTTTTTCCCTTTATTTTACGTTACAAAGATTTAAATCACGTTTACTCTTTTTTCCCCCTGTTCTGTGTTATGTTTATCAATCACTGATGCATTTTGTATTGTCCCAGTTCTCCCACCATGAGCTAGGCGTAACGCATGTCTTAGTAACAGGAGGCGCAGGTTATATTGGTTCACATGCTGTACTTCGGCTTCTGAAGGACTCATACCGAGTAACTGTGGTGGTATTTTGCAATCCAATTAAAAGTTTACATTCGATTACCCTTTCAAGTTTCATTGATTTCAAAGGTTTTTGGTTAATCCAAAATTTTGATGACTAAAGGCATGATTAAGTCCAAGTGTTTGTGAAAAATCTGCTGACTACATGTGATTCCATCTGATTTCTTGCCAATTCTGTATGTAATTTTGTGTATGGCTGAATTAAGATGTAGCACTGTGGTAAGCTACACTTCTCATTATAGGAGAAGTCCAGGGATCGATGTACGTGAGGGTCAGTAATAATAATATTAATAGTAATAAATCATGCCTTTCTGGTTTCATCATGGTCAAAGTTTTTTTTTCTTGAGCATTGAAAAAGTTTGATAATTTTAGTTATAATGCCTGAAGGTTTTTTTATTTAATCCAGTCAATTTTTAGTCAACTAGATCTTTTGCAAAGGAGCACCTAGGTTATATATATCATTACTATTGTTTTTTTATAGTTTATCCTTCAAATACCTTTTTTGTAAAATTATTATGTATCAAATTCTTGTTATCAGCCAATTGCTTGACTTATTCTGAGTCCACCTACTGTACTTTAGTCAGTATCCCTTTTCTCTTCTAAATTATGGATTAAAATGTTCCTTGATCTTTGCTTCTGTAATTCTGACAGGATAATCTTTCCCGGGGCAACCTTGGTGCCATTAAGGTTCTCCAGGAGCAATTTCCAGAACCTGGGAGGCTTCAGTTTATTTATGCTGATTTAGGGGATGCCAAAACTGTATCCTGGTCATATAGACTGTAGATTGATGAGGATGTATGCTATGCTGCATTTGTTTATGTTCTAGCTTGGACAATAAAACTTTATTCCTTCACTGAGATTCAGGTGAACAGAATATTTGCAGAAAATGCATTTGATGCTGTTATGCATTTTGCAGCTGTTGCTTACGTTGGGGAGAGCACTCTTGATCCTCTTAGGTATGATCTGCATATGGTGTGTGACATCAATTGAAGCAAAGAAATAGGCTTATTCTTGCTTTATTGCCATAACCTTTAGATAGGTTGTCTATGTGCATGCTGCAGAATAGGTAAGTCTTATGCCTGGTGTTGCTATAGGAGATAGGCCCGTTATTATATTTATGGAGTATGTTTTCAAAATGTGTTGGGGTTTTGGCCTTTTCAAGGCATCTTTGCTTGCATCTGAAATTTGGTAGAATGGATGGTTGTCAGTTTTGCATTACAGGGTTGATGCAGGTCTTAGGGTTAGGACTTGCGTAGGGGTACCTAAGCACGTGTTGGAGGATACTTCGAATCGTCGAGAAGACTTTACAAACAAGGATGCACCTCTGGAATAAAATCCACAAATTTATTAATCAATCAAAGTCTGACAATCTCTTCTCTGTAATGCCATATATATAGTAAAAGCAAACTTAATGCCTAAGCAAACCGTAAGCTATTAATAGAAACTTCCCTAATAACAATGTAATTAGAAATCTACTAATAAAAATAATATAATCCTAATGTAACTTGAAGAGGGACCGCTGGTGGGGCTCATATTGCATTATCCTCCCCAGGTTGAAATAAGAGTTCGTCCTTGAACTTAAGTCTTCTTCGAATTGCCTTTGTAAATGTGGCGAACATGAAGGACTTTCTTTGTTGCAGCTTTTCAGAAATTCTTCTTCAGCAGTTTTGGTTTCTCGGGATGAAAAGTAATTTGTTTTCCACCATGCATGAATGTATGTGTTGTCATGCATACCATGAGTTCCATTTTTGTCAAACATCCATGGGCAGCCCAATAATATATCATCACTATCCATAGGTAGCACATTACACCAGATTATATCTGTATAAGCCTCATCAATGGCAAAAGTAACTTTGCAAGTATGTTGAATATGTGCTTGATCACCAGTCATCAGCCATTTGACAAAATAAGGGTGGTTGTTCTTGTAAACTTTCAACTGGAGGCGATCAACAAGAGTTTGGGAGATGAGATTTTTACAACTTCCTCCATCAATAATAGCTGTGCAATTTTGTCCATGAACTGTACTTGCGAAACGGAAGATGTTTTTCCTGAACCATTTATTCTCTATAGTTGGTGGAGCCGCTTTGATGACGATAAAAGCTTCATTTGTAGTATTTGCATATGTTTCGACAATTTCCTTATTTTCAATACCTTTGGGATCAGTTTCAGTGCCTTGAGGATCATCTAGGATATTTTTATCATCACCTTCAATCTCAATAAGACGTATGTGCATTGGATATTTTGCTGCATGATGCCTGGGCTGTTGACAATGAAAACAAATCATTCTATTGTGACCTTCAGTCTTTGCAAAAATCTGTCCTAGCGAACCATTGGGTTTAGCATCTTGCAGAGATAAATTCTTTGTTGGAACTCATTTGGATTTTTGTGCTTGATGATTTGCAATTCCCTCAGCTTTGACAGCATGTTGGATGAGTTCATCGACATTATCAAAATTTTGGAAGGCAAGGATATGCTAAATGTCTATTCTCAATCCATTGAAAAATCTATCAAAAACCACATCATCATCTTCATTCAAACCACAACGAGCTTGCAGAGTAAAAAATTCCTTAGAACAATCAACAACTGTCTTGGACCTTTGTTTCAAGTTTTGAAAGCTTGAATGTAAATCTCTTGAATAGTTGACAGAGAGGAATTTTGCTTCAAAATATTCTTCATCTCAGTCCATGTTTCAACATGGTCCATATTTTGATTCCTTCGTTTTCTTTGCAATTTAGTCCGCTAAGTTGCAGCATAATTATGGAATCTAGTGGCAATTAGTATTACTTTATGGTGCTCAGTCATTGGTTTGTATGAAAAAAATATTCTCCACACACACTAACTAATCCATGAATTCAGCGAGCTGTAATTTGCCATCATATTCGGGAATCACGTGTTTAATTCCTAAATCTCGGTTAGGATTATGAACTGGAGGATCTCGTGGATTCCAAACATTTTCTCCATCAGCACAGTTGTGATGCACATGCAGATTAGTTTCTAAAGTTGTTACCCCAGTTTCCAATTGTTGTAGGGTGGTTTGTATGCCATTAACTTTTGTAGAAAATTCTCTACTGGCACTAACCAAATCTTCAATTGAAGAAGATGAAGATTCAATTTCCACTTGCTTCTTAGGTGGCATTTTTTTTATTGCAAAATTTAAATCTAACCGACCTGATTTGTAGATCTGATCTATAGAAACACACTGGTAAAGATGGATCGGAAATTGGAAGCAGATGATGCCAATATCTTAGAAACAAATTCTAACCAGTGATCTTTAAATATGCTATGACTGGAATATGCTGATGCAAGGATGAGGTTAGTGATTATGTCATGTCTGATCAGACTTCAAAACAGTTTGGACCTGAATACTTACCTTCCATATATTGCCTAGCTCAAAATTGATACCGAATAGATATGGCTTAACCAGGGCAAGGAACTAGGTGCAAGCTCGTGTGACAAAAATAATAAGGGAAAGAAGCCCTTTTTCGGTTACGTGTTCAATGCAACGAACGCAAAGGGAGGTGGGCAAGAGGGCTTCTTTGGTTTGCAAATGGAGTGCTGTAGGAGATGGCGATGACGACGTGCGACGATGGCTCCGGTGACAAGTACGCTGGTCTACTAATTGATCGCTTTTTTTTTTTTTTTTTTTTGGCCTGGGAGTGGGCTTGGCAGATGTGTTTGACTTGGTGAAGGCCAAACAAGGGTGGGAGATGACGGTTGGGTGAGGAGAAAGGGAGTGATGCGTTTTGGTGATTGATGACAAAAGTGACTAGTTTTCTGGGAATGGTGTTGGTCTGAATAGGGTTTTGGCCAGTTGGGGGAACGAGAGTTATGAGGGATGAGAGACGAGGTGGAAACGACGATGGGATTGGGGCTTTAGGGTTGAAGTTGGTTTTTGTGGCCTCTGTTTTTTTTTTTTTTTTTAATAAAGGTTATGGGTGTGGGGTTCTCAGACAGTGGGATTGGGTTTTGGTAGAAAGGGGAATGGGGTGGTGTGAACAGTTGACCGACGGTGGACTGGGTTTTAGTTGGGAGAAAGAGAAGGGTTTCGGTAGGGGATGGGATTCGAGACTGAGGTTGAGGCTTGGCTTGGGTTTCGGGTAACTGATGGTGATGATGGATGGTGCAGATGGATAGGCTCTAATCAGTGACCAGAGGGTGAACGGAGCAATGTGGATCTTCGCTCTTATACTCTGATGCGGGCCTTAGGATTAGGGTTTGCGTAGGGGTACCTAAGCACATGTCCGAGGACACTTAGAATCGTCGAAAAGACTTCACATACGAGGGCGCACCTCTGGGATAAAATCCACAAATTTATTTTGACAGTTTCTAACTATGAGGTTTTTGGAGTTGTCGATCATCTTGTCCATTAAACTACTTTAATCTCTTGTGATTTTGCTCTACACTAAATGCATCCTTAAATTTATGGCAGTGTTATACTAAGGCATCCATGTCTTTCATATTTCACTATTCCAAATTATAAGTAGTCACAAGCTGGAAAGTATTAACCTCCTGTAAAAGCATGCTTTAGATGAAAGACATCCGATAAACTGGTATGGAACTTCTATAATAAACTCTACATGGTTTCTTGAAAAATTCAAGGTTATGGAACTTGTATTTGCAAGATATTTGAAATGATCTTCTGAAGCTTTTGCCATCTACTCTCCCTGTTAAATGTTATTTGATTGTTTGAATGTTTTTGTGGTTTTTGTTTCTCTCCTGACATGAATAGACTGTACACTTTAGTGCAAAATACAGATGCTATCTTATAAGTTGAGTACCTTAGTTTTCTTTAGGATTCAGCTTGAATTCTAATTAACTGCATGATCAATGACTGCAATTTAATGAAAAAATTGAATGGGATGGTCCTATCATCGTGAATGATTTTAAAGTTCAATTTCATTGGTTGAATGGCTATATAGAGTTGAATGATGGGCATCAAAGAAATGACAAGGAATCAAAGAACATGTGGGTTAGATATGTGTAAGGTTGGGTGTGTGGAGTATTAAGAAGTAGAATTACAGATGTGTACATAAGAGGAAATCTATGTGACTCCAATGGATGAGAAAACTAATGAATGTTGTTGGAGTTATTTTAAGTATGCGTATAGAAGGTTAAAAAAACAGCCCCTGTACTAGATGGTTGAAGTAGTGTGATTATAAGGAACTTGATGGGGACCAAAAGGACTTTGAATGAAGCAGTCTGAAGTCATATGTAAGAATTGTCCAGTGACAAAGACCCCCATTAGGGGTGAGTGAAGAAGTGTAACTTACAAAGCTGACCAGATTAATGAAATTGGGCTTGAATGATTGGATGGATAGATGATATTCTAGCTCTCTAGGTGCTTTATGTGGTTCTTACATATAAATGCTCTGGAAGGAGGCAAGTTGGCTAGAAGTTGATAGGAAGTATCAGAACCACTTGAGTTGGCATCCTGTGTTCCCAACTAGTATTCCCATCCTTATGTCTTGCTTTAATTAATTGTACAACATTGTGGTTGTAGTTGCTGGTGCTGCTGCAGTGATTCTTTTCTGGGATCATTGGATTATCACCATATGGTTTGCTTAAACTTTTACTTATTGTGTTGTTCTCAACTGCACTTCAGGTATTATCACAATATTACATCAAATACTTTGGTAGTACTAGAAGCTATGGAAACACATGGTGTGAAAACCTTGATTTATTCTAGTACATGTGCAACATATGGAGAGCCCAAGCAAATGCCAATTACTGAAGAAACTCCTCAGGTGAGATCAGCATACTTTTTTCTTTTCCCCCCTCTTTTTGTTGGTCAAATGCTGTTGACTAGAGAAGACACTATTCCTAATCAATTCTGAGTTTGAGTAAACATTTTGCAATAATTGTGTTAATTTGTAAATGCAGTTCCCAATAAACCCATATGGCAAAGCTAAAAAAATGGCTGAGGATATCATCCTAGATTTTTCAAAGAAATCTGACATGGCCGTCATGATCTTGAGGTTTGTTGTTCTGTTCTGGATTTTTATATTGGATTCCTCATAGCTGTTGGTGATTGTTATTATAAAAGTAGCTTTTGTGAATTGTGAGTGCCTCCTATTAATTATCTATTATGTACTAATGTTGCCTCTGAATGTTATAATTTCTTTACAACAGTTCTCACTGTGTCAAGATCCATGTCATCTTTCTTTTTTGGTCAGATGTTGACTTAGTTCTTTCAGGAAACATGACACTGATATCCATCTTTATCCAATGTCTTCCCTCTTTTGATTTGTTGTTGATGGGAATGAAATGAGATTTGAATTTCAAAATTGTTTTGATGAGCCCAAAAAAATAAAAGAGGTGTTTGGAATACTTTTGAGTCTTTCGTCGATCATCATACTAGATCTACCTGTATTTACCCTTTGAAGTGTAATGATGAAGTGTTCCATCTTTAAGACTCTTCATATCGTGGTCTTTAACCAGCTTAATTCAAGCATTGAGGTTTTACGTTCTGATAATCTGGGATAGGGTACATTTCTTCAGCTTTTTGAACATACTTGCTGTCCTATATGCTTGAACACAGCGGTGTGGTCAAGAGAAGGAATAAGCATTTTCTTTAGGCAACACATGTTCTCCTCAGAGAGATATATTAGCTAGGTTTTGTTTTTATTGCCTCCCATTACAAGTTTTGCAGCTAGGAAGACCAATGTTCTCCATACCACCTAAGGTTTTGGATATGTTTGCTTTATATATATTCCAATTAGTCGTAGAGAACCAGATGCTAGAGCTGGCATCTTTTTAGTATCTTTCAGTTTTTAAAAGAGGTATAAATGCTATTTACCTGGTGAAAGTAGCATAACAGAAGGTTTATTTCTATGAATGTTCCCTTCTTCAAAAATGTTCCATTTTATTTTCTAGAAGGCAAACGTCTTTCTAGTCTGTAAATTCCCCATGTGGAAAGATCTAAGGTCGATAATATAGTCTTTACCATGCATGATATATGTTGTTATCCCCTTCCAGAAAGTATTAACATCTAACACAATACTCTTGAATCTTAAAATTTGGAGTTACCTCCAAAGTGGAGTAATTCTTTAAGACCAACACTTGAAGAGGGTCTCCACTGTCTCAAGAACCACCTTCAGAATATATTCATGGACCAGTTGAATCTCCAATCATGTCTTTTACAAAGTCTACTAAAGAGTTACCTATTCCCATTGAGTCACATGTTGTGTTCATGATGTTCCCATTGCCTTGAGCAAGGGGAAGCATGTTTGACTGATCTACTTATTTATAATTTTATTTCATACAATTTTATATCTCCTAGAGTTGTGCTTTCTTGTTCTCTAACTTCTGTTCTTCTTTCCAGTATCACTTGAGCTCTTTTGCATCAAAAGTGGAACCAGGCCATGATTGATGAGATGAATACTGACAAGAAAAATTAAACTCATGAGCTTGTTAAGTTGTTGCAGGGAAAATGTGCAGTGGTGGTGTAATGGATGTTTACATAAAATTCTAGGGTTGTTGCCCAAGGATTTACAATAATCGGGGGATCAATTATCATGAGACATTTGCAGTTGTTGCCAATTCAAACTTTGTTCATATTTTATTATCACTTGTAGCCACTTCATTAGTTGGATGCTAAAAATGCTTCTTGTATGGAGATTTTCATGAAGAGGAATGTATGTCTCTACCTCCAGGGTATATACCCTCATCACAACGCAAGACAACTTGCAAGTCAAAGAAGTCAATTTATAGTGTAAAGAACTTCTCCCACGCATGGTTTGATCTATCCCGTTCAGCCATGACAAAGTTTATGTACTCTCTGAGTCATGTTGTCACACCTTGTATCTCAAAATGAGGGTGGGCATAAATATAGTTATTGTGTATGTTGATGACTTTTTTTCTGTTAAGAATGACAATCCAATGGAGGTTAAGGCCTTAGAAGAGATTATGTTGCGAGTTTGATATTAAGGATTTTCGTCCCATTAAAATATCTTTTGGATATTGAAGTGGCTCGATCTCTTAGAGGAAGTATGCCTTAGATCTTCTTGGTGTTTTAGCTGGCTGAGTGCTCATCCGATTGATGATCCAATTGACCAGAATCATACGCCCAAGATGGATTATGGTGCTCCACTTCCAGATCCCAGTCTCTGTGAAACATAGTGGGCCTGGGCCAAATGCGCCTGAGAAGCAATGTTTGGTAACTAGAGCCAGTGCTGAGGCTGAGTATGGGCAGTGGCACGTGGTGTTTGTGAACTGTTTGCTATAATAAGAGCTGAAGGTCATAATTTCTCTTCCAATGAAGCTTCATTATTAACTGTTATCCACATTTCATTGAATCTAGTTTATCATATGTATCATAAGCATACTAAACATACCTAGGCTGCTTTGTTGTGGTGAGAGAGAGAGAATTGTGACCAAGGAAGTTACCATGTGTTATCATAAATCAGATGATTAACAAGTAAATTCTTTTATGAAAAGAATTAGTGAGGTGAAAGCTTTAGCAGATTTTGATATGCATATGTACAACTAAGCTTAACATGTACAATTTTAAAGGTTCTCATGAAATCTCTTTGATAAATACAATTTTCTGTATCTTGAGCATAATAGATGTACTCTATCCTGTAACCAAAACGTTTTTAGAGGTATTTGTTGTACTATGTTTTGATATCAAGTAGGACTCCTAAAGATGTAGGTGGAAACTAATATATAGCCTTGTACATTATCAGATATTTTAATGTCATTGGATCAGATCCGGAGGGACGATTAGGAGAAGCTCCAAGGCCCGAACTGCGGGAACACGGTCGGATATCTGGTGCCTGTTTCGATGCAGCTTTGGGAGTAATTCCTGGGCTGAAGGTGTTATTTTGCTGATTTTATGTGTATCTTAAAATAAAAACCTCTTTTAGCTGTATGTCTTATGTATAGTTTATTTCGCATCTGCTGTGATAATATTCTTTTCTAACAAAAGATTACCAACATATAAATCATAGTTTAAAATCTGACGAACACTGAAACAAATCAACTCAACCTGACAGGCCATCAGGTAGGCTACTAAATTTTGTTTGTTGAACTCTGTACTTTACTCAAGGAGGGATGGATTCAATTTGAGTTTTCAAGATTTTACACCATGCATAAAAAGCAATATGAAGTCATGAACTACCTTTTGCAAATACCATTCTGATCCTCATTGGTCCTTGTGCAGGTTAAAGGAACAGACTATAACACCGCTGATGGCACTTGCATCAGAGACTACATTGATGTCACTGATCTGGTTGATGCTCATGTGAAAGCTCTTGATAAGGCAAAATCTAATGAAGTTGGCATATACAATGTCGGCACAGGAAAAGGTCACTGAAACAGTCCTAACTGCAACTAGTCTCATCTTTCTATTGGTTTTTCTAGCTATGAATGCACAATAAATTACATTAAATCATCAGGAGCATTGTTATTATCTTCAACCAGATGATGTGTATGTTAGGATTACTCTTATCTTTTACTTGAGGATGCTCACAGTATCTTGGTATCCTTGGGCCAGAGTTTGTGTTTCTGTGGTCATTTATCAGTGATCCATGGAACCAGGTTGGAAGATTTTACTGGGGCTGCAGGTCTGAAACTGACTAAATTTTCTGCTGTATTTGGGCTATGGCTATATTTCTTTTTGGGGTCTATCTACTTGTAGTGATGCAGGCCATAATAATGGGCCCCGTTTGAAAGTCTATACCCGCAGGCCAAAAGCACAGTAGATTAGAGTAGATTATATTATTAGTAGTTGCTTTAGTTGTTTTATTAATATTTGGCAAGTCCAGTTGTATTTGATTTAGGACTTTTTATTTGTTTAGAATTAGTTGTTTCCTTTCTTAAATGATGTTTTAGTTATAAATAAGGATGTAATCTCTTCATGAGAGATAGACTTTCATATTGAATAAAGATTTGGAATTGGTTCTCAGTTGAGAGAGTTTATTTGTCTTTGGTGAGGCACCTGGACAACCTATCCCTAACCCTTTTGGCTTGGAGATTAGCCCGTTGGCTAATCTTCTCCCCCTGCGCTGCTTCATGTAGGATGTTGGTTGAAGGGCTATAACAGAACCCGTCATAGTTGGAGTGAGGCTTTGATGATGATGTCTTTATATTTGCACATCCTTGGTCGAGGATCATATATAGTTCTTTAGTCACTGTGCTCCTGGATGAAACATGCAACTTTTGGCTGAACAAAATCTCCTTTGCTTGCTCTAATCGTATCGACCATCCCCATGGGGTACATTGCCTAGACGGTTAATCTCATGATGCTTTGTTACAAATGCCCCATAATGTAAACTTTTCTTCGTCATAAAATCTGAGCATTTAATCTGTTGATATCATACTATTGAAAGAACTCTTGGCTCAAAAACTTATTATCTTGATGATTAAATTGCCCATTTAGAAGTTATAATTTGGATCACTAAGTTCATACAATGGTAGAAACTGGAGATTACATTCCACCCTGGACGATATATTCGATCGGGACTTACCTGTCAGGTTGCTAAGCCAGAAAAGTGCATAGTTTTATCAGTCATTCTTTCAAAAAAAAAAAAAATATTGCACAGTTTTAGATTTGTTCCAGCTATGTAAGGTTGCGAAGCCAGAATAATGCATAGTTATATCAGTCATTCTTTCAAAAAAAAAAAAAAATGCACAGTTTTAGATTTGTTTCAGCTATGTAACATATAAGACCATTTTGCCCAACCCATCTTTGTGTGACGTGGAGAATTTTTATTGACTGCTAAAGGGCATACACAACACATCTTGCGTTGTTCTTCTCATTCCACTTTTATCTATATATTGACTATAAATATCCATTCTCTTGCCTCACTGAGTTTGGTGATCCATTTGCCTCTAAAAATAGCTTTAATCACCTCCAAAATTCCAAATCTGCAAACGATCTTTTTCTTTCGATGCACTTATGCAGATAGATCTGAAAATTGTAATTCAATTCTATGAAATAATCTTATATCTTTATCTGGGGATGATCTCAGGTAGATCTGTAAAGGAATTTGTAGAAGCGTGCAAGAAGGCGACTGGAGTGGACATTAAGGTTGATTACCTCAGCCGCCGGCCCGGTGACTATGCTGAAGTGTATAGTGATCCTTCAAAGATTAGACATGAACTGAACTGGTCTGCCGAACACACTGACTTGCTGGAGAGTCTACAAATCGCATGGAATTGGCAGAGATCACATAGGAATGGGTATGAGTCGTCACCTTTGGCGATGGTTTCATAATACACATGGCCCTATGCAGCGCAGAACTTAGATAGATCCAGAGTATCCCAGCAGCACTGCTATTTCTGGCATTGCTAGAAAGGGGTGATCTTGTGGTATCTAGGAAGGATACAGGAGAGGATATACATGTTTCTATGTTGAATGGTTGGAAGTAGGATTGTAGGAGTATCCCCATTTGTTATCGCTTTTTTTTTCCTTAATATTATATGAAACACAAGGGAGAAATAAATGCGTGCAGCAGGTTACCTTTTGCACACCATGCTATCTGTTGTCAAAATGTTTTGTTTTGTTTTGTATATGATATTTGGAACGTGTTGATGTGTTTTGACTGATCCAAGAGTGATGAGGCATTACTTGTTTGAGGCCTTTCGGACATGAAAACCAATTTTTTCCCTCATATCTGTTGTGGCAGTGGGAATTTTTTTAATTATAATTAGATCCAGTAGAAAGAGGTAGTACTATGTACTCTTCTCCTTCTCCAGGTTCATCAACAATGAACAATGAAGATACTGAGGTCCAACAGGTCATGTTCAAGGTGGCAGTAACAGAAGTTGAAATTTCAGCGAGTGGGATTTTCTACAGCACATACCACTCCAGGGCCAACTTCTTTCCAGTTCTTGTTTCTCTTTTGGTATGGGTCAGCTACTCTTTCAATGGAGCTCCCTCAGGTACCCCATTTTGGTTTCTGTGGCTAAGTAGCCACTGTGGGTTAATAGTGAGCGTGGAGCACATGGCTGTTGCCCTTTGGACCATTCTAGTACTTATGGGTTACCTTTATTCTTTGGTCGGCTACTCATGGGTCACCTTGGTTTTCACTGGGTGCAGTGTCAAGTATAATGGGTCAGTTGAGGTTTCCTAGCTGGTGAAGTGTGAAGCGGTAACTTGTCTTCCATCCAAAGGACTTGTTGGCATTTTTCATGTTTTATCTTCAATGACATGTTTGTCATTTGTTGATCAGATTTGGCGCCGGTAAGCATGCTTACTGCTGATGATCCCTGCTCAGGTTTGTCATATAAAATCATCATCATCGTCATCATCATCAACAAAGTTTTATCTTATCAATCTGGGATTTACTTCTGAAAAATGGATAGTAAAAGACGTTTGGTGACCATGTTCATTGGATTAATCCTCTTACCCAGTGCACCAATGTGAAAAGACCATTAAACTTGAGTTAATTTAATCATGATTAATGCTCTCGGCTTAATTAAAAATCAGCCCAACACTCTCGGTCAAAGGGAAGTTTTGACAGGTGGAAACTAGTAAAAGTCAAAATGGCAGGTTTTTTTAATTGTTAAAAAAATTCCATTAAAGAATTAGCAACACACTTAGTGAGAAGCGCAATGATTCATTAGAAGCAAAATCCATGACAACTTACAGAGTGCCTAAAGCTGTAATGGGCTGGTTGTCGAATCAAAATGATACTCAAATACCGGGTTAAGTAATCAGTACTACCTAAACACTTGCGCCTCCAAAGTTATGCTTCCCTTTCGAATTTTCTCCTCGCATTGGCTGTCATATGAAGTCCTGCAAGACTATAACCCTGCTAAAATATTTCTATTACACATCCACAGCATCTTCTTCAACCACTCAATGTTGGGGGCTGGACCATAAATCAGGAGCAGATGTTGGAGCTTGGCTTGACCGTACATATCAAGATTGAGCTCAGACAAATTATTGAAGAGGATAGTGGTGAAAGATATAAATTAGTGATGTAGAAGAGACCGTGAATTTCACATGTATTGAATCACTAGGTGATGGTCATTTTTTATATTTTCACTTTTGCTCCTTCAATTTGACCATTTGTAGAAATACAAATTTGGATGCAATTATATTAAACAAGCAGGCTATTAAGAAAGAGGCCACTTTTTGTGGGAAAGATAATGGCCCACCGGTGATGGGTCTTTCACTTGTTTCCAATTCTAACATAACATGCGTAGGAACCCCACATCAATTGCTGTTTAACGTGAATGCACGTTTCAACCAGCAATTGTATGATGCATTGTTTTTAACACTCATTACCTGGATCATTCACGTTAGTTCGAATGGAAAAGTGGATCACTTGTGCGGATTTGTTTTTCTTAAAATTGATTAGATTAATCCAACGGCAGATTGATCTCCAATTGGAGTAAAATTTAGCAAAGACCCATGTAGACTTGCGATAATTAAATCACTGCTTAGTCTCACAAATTTCTCCTGGGAGCGAGCCACACCTGCAAAGCACAAATCCTACGTCTGTTCAGTGTTCACACACACAAAGGCCTATCAAGTATCAGCAGCTAATGGGTTTCTATATATTTGACCTTCTCTCCTCTTGCAATGGCAAACAAATAATTTAGAAAATACTAATATTTGTAGATAGGCCTAAGAGGTTTTGGTCCATTTCTGTTATGGAATTATCTGTTGGTTCTTATCCTTTACGATTCCATAGGGAAATCGTCATCTGGGTTCTCTAGGAAATCGTCATCTGGTTTTGTAGAATCTGTTATTTTCATGTCTGGGTCATGTTTATTTTTGGGAGATTTGGGGTTAATCTGGTGCTTTTCAAGGTTACGATTTAGGAATCTGTAGTTGGTTTAATTATCTATAATCCATCTGATATTGGTTGCTTTATGTTTTACTTTTCTTTCTTTGATTCTTTGTTTTTTGGTGGTGAGTTCTTTATATCTTGCTGATGCTCCTTCCCTGTATTTTTCAGTAGATTTTTGTAATTTGAAGTTGGGAATGCTATTTTTGGTGCTTTCTTTTGATGTTGTTTTTCAAAGAACAATTTTGAAAATTTCAGTTCTTTTTTTTTTTTTTTTTGGTGTTGATCTTTTTTTTTTTTTTTTTGTTTCCCGTTTTTGTTTTGAAATTGTGAGGAGTCTATGTAAGGATAATTTCTGCTTCATCAGCGAAACTGTATTTTTTGTTTTTTTTTTGTTTTTTAATTTTATTAATGGGCATTGTTCTTCTTTATCATGAGCTGTTGGAACTGTTGTATGGTCGTTTGATAGATTGTTTTATTTGCTTCATTGTATTGCTTCTAGCTTTTTATATGATGTCTCTAGCTTGAGTAGACTATAGAAATGAGGTCTGTTGCTACAAATGCATATAATTTCCTCTGTCAGTTTCCACAGATATAGATACCACAATCTGTTGGTTTCTTCTACACATTATGGGCGTTAAAATCATAACCGAAGTGGATACTCCCTGTCACTGACCTTGTTTCCGCACACTAATGTTGGTGGTTGTTGCCCCTGATAATGACTTGGTGGAAAGGGCAGAATACAAATCTATGCCCAATACAGCAATGCCTGCTTCTTATGCGGAATTGTAGGGACATCTTGTGATTTAGGTTTCATCCAAGAACAACCTTATTGTCAGGTGTTTTTAACAAATTCAATTTATGAAATTGATTAGTGAAGAACGCCCTACATGCTATGAATGTTGTACCACATTCCCATATGTTTTTCTGCAGAGATACTATAGTTCAAAGTGTTATAATCTTATTACCAGCGAGCGACTGAGCATGGAAAAAATAAACATAACTGATCAAAAGGAGGAATGGCAGCATCAAGCTGCTGATTCCACATGCAGTCATACACACACCAATGCAAATGCAATCAGTCAGCACAGCTGAAGGAATAGAATGACCCATAAAATGAGCGAAAGAGAAAGAAAAAAGAAAAACAAAAAGACCAGTACATGTATGGGGTACCTATCAACAAAAAGGACAAACAAAAGAGTATAGTTCATTGAGATTCCAAAGCTCTTCCAACCAGTACCCATGGTCTGCTAGTAGAATATTACAGTAACATAGTACAAACTGGTTCATTTTTTGGCTTGGAATGTACAGTATGTTTGGATGTACCTCAGATCACTGGTAGATGGGATAATCTGGAACCCACCGAGAAAACAGATCAGCAGTTGTTGAGAATTGGGTTTACCTTGCATTTTACTATTCAAGTCATATCTAGTGGAGAAAATGTGTCCAAAACAAAATTTTGTGACTTCTGAACAAGCCCTTCACAATTTCTTTTCCAATTGAAACAAAATAATACCTACCATTATTGCACTGTTCGTGTCCTAACTGAAGTGATTATTGTCTCTGTGTTATGCATGCAGTACCAATAGTGTTCTAGCTGGATATGATTAGTGTTAATTATACTGGAGTTGGACTAATAATGTTTGAGGTACTTTTTCTTTTGTGTCTTCCAATTTTCTCCATAGGAATCTTCTGATTTAGAATCATTGACTATAAAAAAAAAGGGTGGCCCAGTACACGAGGCTCCCGCATGGCGGGGTTTGGGGAGGTTAAAATGTACGCAGGCTTAACTTCATTTTAAAGAGGTTGTTTCCGTGATGTGAACCTGCGTCCTCTAGGACACTATCAGTAAACCTTTACCATTGGGCCAGGCTACCCTCCTAGAATCATTGAGGCATCTGATCTAAATTATCTTTAGCTAGAAGTTTAAGTTTTGCTGCGTTATATATATATATATATATGGTCTGAACTTGGAATTTCATGGGAGGTGTGGAGGACGATGAACCACCATCGAAACGTGTGAAAGTGCCCCCAGGAAATTCAAAGATCCTCTTGACTGAACTGTCTCTCACAGGTCCCGTCAGCTCTCTAGGAGACATGATGGCCTGGCCTTTAACTTCCCAAAGGGATGAAGAGATGGTTGGTTCTAAAGGAGTTATCAAACCAGCAGAATTTGTTAGGATCATAACAAAAGCCCTTTTTCCTCTTGGTTATTAAAAAAGCGGCACACTACTTGAAGAAGAATCGGGAATAGCCTTGCACCTATCCGTGGCTAATCTTTTTAGGAAGCAAGTTCTTGATGGAAATTGGGATGCAAGCCTGGACACATTGCGAAAAATAAATTTACCAGAAGAACTTTCATGATATTGGAGCAGAAATTCTCTGAATTCTTGAAGAAGGAGAGACTTATGGAAGCTTTGAAGACACTGCGATCTGAGATTTCTCCTCTTGGCGTGAACAAGAAACACGTGCATGAGCTTTCTACTTGCATTAGATTCCCTTCGCGCCGCATATTGCTTGGTTTCACTGGTCATGATATTGCAACTGAGAGCTTGAAATCAAAGCTTTTGGAGAGGTTGACAACATTGCTGCCCCCCCACTGTTATGATACCTGAAATAAGGTTAGAGCATTTGGTCGAACAAGCTCTCAATGTGCGACATGGGGGTTGTGTTTATCACAACTCATTGAATAATACAATGTCATTATATTCGGATCATCAATGTGGAAGGGACAAAATTCCTTGTCAAACTCTACAGGTTAGAATTTGTTTTTGAGATGTAAGGTTGGTATCTCTTAATTCATATCCATGAATTTTTAATCTTCCATATGGTTAATTTTCTCTTTTGCTTTGTCTTAGTCGGCTTCAACTCTTTGGACACAATACTTGGGAATCTATTAATTTATGTTTTATTAATTCTTTTAGGATTGTCTATGATGTTGGAAATGAATCTATGGTCATGGCATATTTCAAATGGAAAATTGAGCTGTTATCTTCTTTTGGGTCTACCTCTAGTTGCAAACAGTTTGATTCTGTTATGCTTTTGAGACTTTGAGGTGCAAAGGAAATTGGAACTACTCATGTTTGATATTGCCTTTCTGCCTTTTGCACACCATATCTGAGTGCTATTCATGTTATTTATATGGGCAGAAAAGCTGGGAAACATAATGCCACCTGACGTAACTTCTGGTTGAGGTACTGCTTTAGATGTAGCATAGCAGATATCCATGCATTATGCCAAAATATTTAAATTAACTGCACGTTTTATTCTTCAATTAAAATATAAGATTTTGGGATCGTATTTTTCTTTTTGCTGTGAAATGGACAACAAATCTTTGCGAAATGGAGATAACCTCCTCTCTTAATATTAGCTTTCAAGATTTCCTCGTATGAATTGATGAAATTGGAGTGGTGCAAAATGCTTTTTTACGGTGGCTCTGACCCAAAAGGTTGCCCTGTACTAATTAGTGGTTGGAAAGATTTTGGGGCATGAGTACCTAGGTAAAAATCATTTTAAAAAAAGTACCTAGTGAAAATTCAAAATATTTTCTATGATGGCTAGATGTTGATGGGGATACAGAAAATGTGGAGTGAAGATATACTTTTTATTTGCTGAAATATAGGTCAAAAATGTTAATGTGATTAAACACTACTGAAAATTTTTCCAAGCATTTGTGAATGATCTAGTTCAGTATTGTTGTCCAAATGGTGTAATGCTAGAATTTTAGCCTGTGGCTCAGTTGAAAGGTGCTCACAGTGCAACCACTAGAATGCAGGTTTGAATTGTGTTAAAAAGGTGCCCCCACCTCCTATTTGCATTTGAAGAAAATACATGGGCAAATACATCATTTTTGCAGCACGCGCGCGCACACACACACACTCCTATTTGCATTTGAAGAAAATACATGGGCAAATACATCATTTTTGCAGTTGTGGGTATCAGTTTGAAGAAACTCATAAAAGAAGATGCTTAGAATAATGCTGGCCATTATTTCATTAAAAAGTATAAATAAATTCAAAAGTTGAGTTTATTGTTCTCTAGCCTCTTAGTCACAGGCCCCATGTTATTCAATTTGTTTTTTTCCACTTTTTTTTTTCTTCGGTGATTGACTTCACCTTTAGATAGATCATGACTCAATCTTTCAGCCTGTGATCCAGGTTAATGAGGATGGTGGAGTGTCAATGCGTCATAAACTAATTGGTCACCAAAGACCGGTTCTATCGGTTGCCCGGAGCCCCGACGATTGTTATTTCTCACTTGTAGGTTGGAAGATGCAGTTAGATAATGGGATGTCAACTCAGGTGCATCCCTGCATGTATGTGAGAAAATAGGTCTCAGCCTGATTTCATGTGGCTGGTTTCCCAATGAAAAATATGTTCTTACTGGAGTGACTGACAAAAGCATCTGTGTGTGGGATCTGGACGGGAAAGAAGTGGCATGCTGAAGTGGCATGCTGGAAGGGTCACTGGACGGTTAAGATTGTAGATGTGGCTGTTACAACCGATGGAAAACAGATCATAAGCATGGGCAGGGAAACTGCAATTCCGTAGCTTGACTTGGAAGTGAAGGCCAAAAGATTGATACAGGAACAACACACAATTACTTCTTTTTCATTATCAAGAGTTTTTGCTGGTGAATCTTATCAACCAAGAGATAAATTTATGGAGCATCATGGGTAATCCAAAATGTGTTGTCAAGTACAAAGGTCACAAGCACACCCGATTTGTGATAAGGTCTTGTCTTGGAGGATCCGAGCAAGCTTGTATCGCAAGCAGTAGTGAGGATTCACAGGTTCGGAATCCTTTTAGTTTCATGTTAAGACAATGATGGTAACCTGTTGTAAAGTGAATTCAAAGTGAAGCCTCAAATAAAAAGAGGATAAAATATGAGGGGTCTAATCATAATGTGATGGCTTTTGTCTTTAGTGACTAGATAAGAAATCTTTTTTACTATTTAACATAAAAAAATAGATGACTTTTTGTTATTTAGTGGCTTAAAAATGTAGTTTTTTTTATTTGATTTAAAGAAGGGAAAATTTTTTATTTTTTTCTTTTTTTTTACTTTTGATTTGACCATTCTTCTTTTCATGTATCTTAAATGGAGTCTTCGCTTCACATCACTTTACAAGTGAATTAACCAAAGGGGCCCATGGTGAAAAGTAATGGGTTGCTTAAGCACCGCACTGTATGACCAGTAGGAGTTGAAGAACTTGTTATGGGCCACTGAATTGAGCATATAAATATATATATATATGCTTTTTTAATTCTTCTTTCCATCAGTGAAGTAGGACATATTACTGTTAGAATGAGTTTATATTTAACTACAGCTTGGCTATCCAGATTCCAGACTACTATTTAGTGTTCCCCATAGTGGCTGGAATTGGAGGTGCCTCAAAAGATTTTTGTGATGGAATACTGTCTTCGCATCTTGCAGGGGTGGGCCTTCTTTCTTGGGCTTTGCTGTATGCGCCATCTCACATTGTTCCTCTGCACTATATTTTAGTGGCTCTTTCTCTAGTTTTTCCCTTCTCTTTTATGTTGTGCAACCTCTGCCTTCTATTCTCTTTAGCTCTAAGAAAATTTACCATTAATTCATAAAAAAATCATCAACCATGGTGTGCATCTCTCTTCTATGATACTAGCTTTTTCTAAGAGCTTGTTTGGCACTACCCTATGGAATTCCTATGAAAGGGGTTTTATCATAATGGTCAACAATCAAGGGTGGAGACCTATAACCATGCCATAATTCTTTGAAATTGAGTCCCACCCTTCACCCGAGAAAGCTTAATCCAATAGTTTAGTGAACTGTGCTGCATAAAACACATCTTGATTACTACAATTATACAACTGATTTTATATTGCATTTTCACAAAATCACAACACTTTGGGATTTAAACTTGCTAGCGTCTTCTAGTTAACAATATTGGAAACTTGAGTTATTTTCACTGGAAAGTTATGAAGGGACTGGTTGCATTGAACCTGGTTTGACTGGTTTGTTCAGTCTGTTTTTCAAAACAGTATCATCAGTTCACCTTACCCATTGACAGCCCTATCCATCAGAAATGACTGCATGATCCTGTGGCATTGTTTAAGCCAGGATGGAACCACCCACTTGCTGAAAGAGGGCCCTTTTTCACTATGAGACTGACATTTGATATCCAATGAGTTTCCAATATTACATCAAACCTTTTTTCCTCTTTCCATTCTTTTTCTGTTTTGTACTTACATTTTCGTAAGTGTTAGAATACCCATGCCATCTAAGGGTGCATTTGATGTCTCAGAAATCACAAGCAAAATTTCAGCTTTTTTCAGAAAGTAAATATTAGGAATCCCTTTGTTTTGTTTTCCCTCATTTTCCTTTCTTTTTTTTTTTTCTCCTTTTCCCCCTTTCGTAATGTGCCTGGTCATGATGGAATTATTTTTTATTTTTTAATCTATTTTGCAGGTTTATATCTGGCACAGGGTACAGGGGAGCTCATAGAAGCATTACCTGGGCATTCTGGTGCGGTTAACTGTGTCAGCTGGAATCCGGTAAATCCACACATGTTGGCATCAGCCAGTGATGACCGCACAATTCGTATATGGGGATTGCATAGGCCTAGTCTGAAGCGCAAGGACACTTTTAGGAAATGGTGCTGCCCACCATTGCAATGGAGGTAAAAAATGATGGAAAAGAAATTGGAGGATCAGATATTTAATCTCTTTTATAATCCTTTGTTGCCTTTACACATCCTTTTCCCCCCATCTCATTGTGGCGCTATAGAAAAAAATGTGTAAATTAGATGGTCACTATTTTCCAATAAACTGTCTATTATGACCATTTTTTAGTTCCTTAAAAATGCTCAGGCATTTGAAGTTCTCTCTCTCTCTCTCTCTCTCTCTCTCTCTCTCTCTCTCTATATATATATATATGTATATATATGAAATTTCTTGTATGTGTCATCTGACTTGTCAATGATCCTATACATCCAAATTGGGAATCCATCAATTAGGGTTGCCATTGGGAGCAAATATCTACAACATTGTGAATTCATCTACTTATACATGTTGCCTATGGGCGTCTTTAACTTGTTTTATTTTGGAGCTGCTGCTACTACACTCTTGAATCCAGTTTTCTTGTTGGGCTGACATGCTTCCAGAGTAAGGGCCGGAATGATGATGGTTGTGACAATCGTGGTGAATGTGGGATGCTGCCACTTACTGCTTTCCTTTTACAATGTCAGTCATCCCTATCTCTCTAGATCTGTTGTTTGCTTTGATCCTTTCTAACTACTACCGCTCTTTCTGTCGTGGGAGCCTTTGAATTCGGCCACTTCTCTAAAATTCTAAGACTTAATCTCACCAAATTGCAAGCATTGGTTGAAAATGCAAATTTGCACAGCTCTGTTAAATTTTTGTAAGTTCCAGGCAAGATTAGGCGAGACTAATTTTATTTGGTATGCAACGAATGTGATTTGGGACATGAGAGGGTATTTCAAAATAGGTGCATTTGCCTTAAGCAGTGCTGTGGTGCCCTCCAAGTTAGTATCTTAAGCGGTGTTGTGGTGCCCTCCAAGTTCATATTGGTTTGTTTGCATTAGAATGCATATGATTTCATGCCATAAGTAGTTCGAAATAAATATCAAAGGTGAATTTTTCTGAAAATGAGCATCAAATAGCCTTTATGGAAATAGAAAATCAAGGGAACATGGGAAATGAATACCCAGCTGTCACCCTCGTAATTCAATACATGGATAAGTGAAGGCCCTATTTACATTTCCACCTTACAAGCTCCACCCCTAACATCATGCCCTTCACCCGCTTTTATAATCCTTTGATCGAGTTCATTTCAACATAAATTTCTATGCATTCAATTCCATTGTATCTTAATCCAAAACAAACAGGCCCTAAAAGATGGATCAACAGTAGGAAATAGATTTGTACGCAAGTAATATGAAGCTCAAGTGAGAGGCACAATGTATTTTGTTGACCAGCAAAGGAACTACCACAATTCTCACAAAGGAGCGGCACAGATCCGCTATTATACCAAGAGACAATAGAATATGGCACGACCATATTAATTCAAGGGCGATATCCCTTCCATGAAAGATTTGGATATTTTGATTTTTTTTTTCTGAAACTTCCATGAAATTTTAAATGGTTCGATGGAATGTCATGAATTCTGAAATTTTTGTTTTTGCTAAGGGGAGATCTCATGAATTTCAATTTATGGTGATGGGAGTACTTTCAATTGTCGTGTCTTTTCTTGTGTTGTTGTTATTCCTGTGCATGACTATTCTCTCTGCTACTGTCACAACTATTGGTGAGCAATATTGCCAGAAAATGTTAAAGTTCACACAGAATTATAATATTTAAAATACCAAAAAATTAGAAAATGTGTTGATAAAATGAAAATAAATTTATGATACTGTTGAACAAAATGGTGAACATTGTTGAAATTTATTTTGAATAGTTATATTTATTTTCTGTGCTTTGGCATTCTTAAATATCGAAACATTTTTAAAGATTTTTTGCAACATTTTCCGAATCATATCCCAGAAAAAATCTCAAAGTTGAAAAATATCCCTCCTTTTTTCTGATACCATAACTTTGGGGATTGATATTTGTGACAAAGCTCTCATAAGATGATAGCACTAAATAAATGAGAAATCGCGTGATGTAAAATAAATTTCTTTTGCAACTAAAATACAAACAGAATTCTCTCACAATACAAAGTTTCAACAAAAATAATACACTCATAAATTACAAACCAAATCTCTCATACATAATACAAATACAAATACATCCATAATAACAAGTAAAAGAGCAGAGGAAGAATAACTACAAACCCCAATATTTATTAATAGGACAGATGCTTGAACAGCAGCACTCATGGCTTAGTTTGAAGGTGGTGGAGAGAGGAATGGAAGAGATGGGATTGTAGGAATTGAAGGGATGTTAGGGATGGAAGGCAGTGGTGGCAAAGTGACCCTGGGCATGCTAGGAATGGTTGGGATGGTGGGCATGGATGGCATTGGCGGCAATGTGGCCTTGGGCATGCTAGGAACGGTTGGGATGGTAGGTATGGATGGCATTGGCGGCAATGTGGCCTTGGGCATGCTAGGAATGGTTGGGATGGTAGGCATGGATGGCATTGGCGGCAATGTGGGCTTAGGCAAAGTAGGGATGGTGGGTTGAGTGGGCACGGTGGGGATGGCTGGCAAAGGTGGCAATGTGGGCTTGGGCAAGGTGGGGATGGTGGGCAGGGCTGGGGGCGGAGCCACTGGTGGAGTGTCCAACAAGCGGCGTGCCGCGAGGCCCACACCGGCATTCAACGACACAGCGATGACAAACATCACAGATAGGAGGAAGCAAGCCTTAGAAGCCATTGTAAAAGGATGGATGTGAAGTATTTGAGGTTTTGGTAAGTTGATAGAAAGGGATCAGAGAAGATATGGTATGATGAGTGATGGGGAGAAAAGAAGAGAGTTGGGCTTTTATAGTGGGGTGATTGTCATATAAAAATGTGGAGTTTGGTGGGCGATTTCTGGTGTTGTTGGAGAGAGTGTTGAGGTGGTTGTTTTGTGGGACTGTTAGTTCACCTTCTTTACCCATCTTCATTGCAGTTGTCAAAGGAAAACCTTTGTTTGGAGAACTAAATGAAGAAAACCAATCACACACGCCAAGTTATGTGATACTATCTAATCTAATCTATGATAGATGGGAAATTGGACCGTTTCATGGGATGTTGGTTGAATGAGCTGACTCAGTTTGGTATATGATCGGTCTAGGAACTTTTCTATGTACCATGAGGTGTGGAGTTAGAATATTTTTTTCTCAACCAAGCGGAAGGACATGTTATTGGAATGTTTCTTAGATCAGATTAAGACAATCCATTTGCTGGTCAAAATTATAGGAATGTTTCTTAGATCAGATATGTTTCTTAGATCAGATTAAGACAATCCATTTGGTGGTCAAAATTCAAAAGTGATCTGCCTTGGATTGTCTTTCTTTTGAATATGATTGGAGCTGATCTGGGCAGGGGCCTTGTTAATTCTTCCACTTAACGAGGCTAGTGGAACCCACCACCAGTATGCTACATGGTCACCTCTGATTCGTTGGCCGAAATGGGGTCCAAACTCCTTTTAGCGAGTACAGATCCTCGAGAAATTTGTTAATATTAAATGCCCTACGAGTAGATTGCATATTGATAAAAATGCAGTTTCACTCATGGAGCACACTCAGATAGATATCAATTTATAGGAGAAGGCAAATTGAAAAGGGGGCAAATATTCACCTCCAGCAAATTATTCTAACCCTCAATTCATCACCCTTGAGTTCAATAGTGTCTTAACGTCAAATTTTATGAGATTCAATCCAATAGCGAGTGAAGGTTGGTCCTCATGGAAGATCATATGACGGGAATAGAATTCAAGGAGCTGTATTAATCAAAGGTGACCCAAGTGGGCCCCATAGAGTTGGATTGCACATGCAGTCTGTTTGTGGGAGAAAATTCTCCCATCATTCTCCCATCTTTTGAGGGCCCTATACAAGTTTCATTCCTATAGACTTGAGGCCAACCATCATGTTATTGTCTTCATGTGATTAATTTGATAGTAGAAGACTGTGATTAGAGTGAAATTTGTAGGGGCTCATAATCAAAAACTTTGAGTGATTTATACTGTTTTAATAAGTACGAATTTCTACCGGTAATGAGTGATTATTCTTACTGGGCTGTCCGGGGGTTTAAACCTTGGCTAACCCCTCTTCTTTCAGCTTGTACAGGCTACCTTCCTAGTTAGGTGGGCTTCCTTCCGGATCTGCCAAGCTATCCTTGGTCATCGCCCCCTTTACTGGACTATTAAAAAGAAAGGTGGGCATTTCTACCGAGCTGCACCAATTTCTCTGAAGTTGCAAACCTAATTGCCGTAAGGGGCATTATGGTTAAGGTATTGCTAACGAATAGAGAATTCCTCACGAAAACAACTGCTATCCCTAGTCCCTAGATATCTAAAATCAACATCGTAAAATATCACAAATTTTAATTTTCAAAATACTATGTTATACTAGAACATTTTTGGAATCAAGTGGGGGACAATATTCAGGAAGGAAGCAGGAAGTCATTAAGGATGTGTGTGGAAGCCGGATAAGGGGGGATAAGCAACTTTTTACATTCTGTCTACTTATCTTTCGTTTGTTTGTATTTTTAGTGGCCGAAATTATATTATCTAAGTCTCGACACTACAATGAATTAATACCTAGTATTTCAGCCTTAAAAATTCCACTTGAGAGATGGGATGATTTGGGTTGACTTTGAGTGGGACGGGGGGAGATTATATTTTGTAGGAATTTTTGTCTATTATCTTTCATTTATCCGGATGCAACTAAATAGAATTAGATTATCTTTGAAATAAATGGAGTTCTATCCCCTGCAATAAATACTATTGGATAGGCGTGGATTATATTAACTATCCAATCCTTTAAAAAATTTATCTCAATTCCAAACTCATCATAGAAAAGAACTCCAAACATCCACTGCGCGGCCCACCTAGTGATAATCCAGACCTTACATCTTCAGCACATTACTAGAAGTGGATCTCATCGTAAGAATCAACACGTGATTGAAAACGTGAATAGGTGCTGACTCGACATTTGCTGCAAGCATGTGTGGGGCCATTAATTAATCATATGCTGAGCGAGACCAAGAATGATATATATATATATATATTTTCTTTGAAGTAAATTTAAAGATTTCATTAAAAAAACCATCATCAAATCTAATCTCAGAGATATCTAAAGTCCGAACAGAAGATAAATAATTTGATACTGGATCCGGATCATCATATCATATCATTGTATGTGCTCTCCCCAGTTGACTAGGGGCGACTGAGGAGCGGGACTTCAAGTCCCAGCAACAATCGTAAGAATTCTGATTTCCGGACTCTCAAAATGGCATGCTTTCATCAGCTAAACCTCACACCCATCCATTCTGCACTTCACCCTGCCCTATCTAACCCTAACCCTAACCCTAACCCTAACCTTCTCCCGAAATGCGCCAAATTTCGGTGCTGTTCCACTTCCATTTCCAACCCGAAACGTTCCTACCGCATTACCCTTCTTCCTGGGGATGGTATCGGTCCCGAGGTCATCTCCGTCACCAAGGACGTTCTCTCCCTCGCCGCCTCTCTCCAAGGTATCCTTATTTAGGGTTTAGGGTTTAGGGTCTAGGGTTTAGGGCTTTTACTTCTGCTTAAGTCTATAAGATTCAGGATTTTTTGGGTCAGTTACAATGGATGCTTGCTGATCAGAAGACACTCCGCCGCCATGCAAGAGATTCTCGGATGAGTCTGTTGTTTTGAAATGTGGCGCATTAGATCCAGGGCCACTTAATACCGGATCTAATGGGTATGTACTTATGTGCTTGCAGGGATTGAGTTGAAGTTTCAAGAGATGCCAGTTGGAGGTGCGGCCATTGATTCCGTCGGAGTTCCATTGCCGGATGAAACACTTTCAGCCGCCAAACAATCCGATGCGGTTCTTCTCGGAGCAATTGGAGGGTGATGAGTCATTCCCACTTCAGACATCTTGTTGTTATTGCCTTTTTATTTCATGTGAATTTCATGGTTGTCTTTGAAATTTGTATGCCCTTTTGTGTGTGTGTGTGCGCGCGCGCTCCCCTTTTGCAAGTAAACATTTATGTAAAAATTGATCAGTGTACAAACTACAAACCATGGTGGCCATCTGGAGGAGGTGGCTCCTGTTGGTTGAGTCATAGCAAGGTTCAGATTGTATAATGTAAATACTAACTTTCCTGGCTGTGTCTCAGCTAGTTAGGGACATGGTGTGTGTAGGTGTCTTAGTTTGCGTTCTTATTAAAAAAAGAAAGATGAAGAAGAAGAAGATAAAAAATCAGATTGTTGCTATCTTTTCTTACATGCAAACTCAAAAATCTCCAGGTACAAATGGGATAAGAATGAGCGTCATTTGAAGCCGGAAACTGGTTTGCTTTTGCTTCGTGCGGGTCTTGGAGTCTTTGCAAATTTGAGGCCAGCTATTGTATTACCACAAGTACTGTTTGGAACTTTCAAATAAGAAGATTCTCATTTGCCTGTTATCATCAAATTTGAGTAGATTGATGCTACACTAGTATAAGATTGATTAGATATATTTATATGTAAGTTGTGAGTAGCTTTTGGAATTGCATCAATATTCCTGGACAACACATTCACTTTGTGGAATTACTCATTTATTTTTTTTTTTTTACCGGCATGGAACTGTTCCTTGGTTGATGTGGATAGTTAGTTGAGACTTTTGTGTACGTCATTTTTCACAGCATGGCCAATCTGCAGCAGACTGTTGTCACTAAAAGGTGGCCCAACATCTGTTGAGTAGCTTGGTCAAACAAAAGAATAAAGACCCTTTTTAATAGAGAATCATATGTACCTCATGACAACTTTTGATTCTTTGTTGCCAACATTGTTGAAGTCCATGGAATATGAAAGATTTTAAATTTTCAACCCATGGAATTTATGATTAAGTATTTCAATCTTTTTTGTCTCAATCTGTTCATTGAATTCATCTTTGCTCTTTACCTTGTCAGTTGGTTGATGCATCCACTCTGAAGAAGGAGGTTGCAGAAGGGGTTGACCTCATGGTCATAAGAGAGCTTACTGGAGGTGTAGTTTCCTTAAAACTCTACCATAATGTGCTAAGTATCCTTTTCTGCTTTTTGATGATTGAGGCTGATACGAAATGAACTCCAAATCATTCTCATGTCCTCCTTTGCCAGGAATTTATTTTGGAAAGCCAAGGGGTTTTGGAGCCAACGAGAAGGGTGAGGAAATTGGCTTTAACACTGAGGTTTATTCTACAACTGAGGTAATAGGCTCTCTGATTTGACATCCCAACCAATCTTTTTGAAGGCAAGGACTCTTAGGGTCGTGCACCACAGCAAATATACAGTTTGCTGGTCCTCTCTATTCTTTGAATTCATTGTGATCAATGGTTTCATGATTAAGATTCTCTCTGTAGATGACATTCCATGAATATGCTGGACCAGAAGATTCCAACTCTTCTATCTCCTGTCTAGTAAATTGATGGTCAGGAATTCAATTCAATCACAGTATGGGAAAAAGGCCAGGATCTTCAAGTCTGCGTGCCTTTTGGGACATCTTAAAAATGGTTTTAAACTGGCTTGCTATGCCTGAACTTCAGTATATGGATACAATACTAACCAAATTGGCATGATTCACTTTCATCCACTCATTTCTGCCCTAAGTTGCATATTTTCTATAGTAGCTGTCTACTGTCAGTTCTTAACTCATTGACCTTGTGTTCCCCTATGAAAATCCTTGAAAACATCTTGTTAATGTTTAAGATTTGCAAGCGTAAAGTGTTTCAGGGGCTTGCAAACTTGCATGGATACTTGCTCGCCATCTACTTTGTTTTCTTATGAGAGCTTTCTTTAGCTTTTTTGCACAGGTCTTTTGGTCTTTTCATGATTGATTCATGTGATAAAATGAAACTCAGGTTGATCGCATTGCTCGCATTGCTTTTGAGACCGCTCGAAAACGACGTGGAAAGCTATGCTCAGTTGACAAAGCTAATGTACTGGAGGTATCTTCATGTTACTGACAAATCTCTTTCTTTCTTTTGTTTGGTGCTAGAACAATTTTTATGTTTTTTATTTTTATTTTTTTAATAAGGTTGATTCAGAAGAAGGATTTGAGGAATATTAGTGCTTTAAGTATTGGTTCCTTCTTCAAATTGGCCAGGCATCCATCCACTGGAGGAAAAGAGTGACGAAAATAGCTTCGGAATATCCAGATGTTGAGCTTTCACACATGTATGTTGACAATGCAGCAATGCAACTTATTCGTGATCCAAAGCAGGTACATTGCAGGTTTTATACCAATTTATTTGAATTTTCAATGGTACAAATCTGATGAAAGGCTGCCTTTTGTAGCAAAAGGGTAGCCAGCTGAGACACCTGGCATCTTGGTGGTGTCCATTGGCCATACCAGGTGCATAGTTCGGCTGTGGATAGGGAATGTACAGTATATCAGCCCTATTGGACAATTCTAACCCTCCAATCAATGGTTATGAAAGTGATGGAGTCAAAAATGAAATCTGACTTTCGATATGATTGGCTTGGGTTAGATGATTAGATATGTTCAATGAGACTGATATTTGTGAGACCCTTATTCCCCTATCATCTATGCACTTGATAGGCCCAGCAAACCCACCATAGTGATACATGTCTGTGCTGGACATCCATTTGCCAAATGAGAAGAAGAGTTTTCTACTGGCTGGCATGTCTCTTTGAATCAGTCAACAAGAAAGAAATAGTAAAACATACACCTTGAGTTAACTGAAGGCCTGCAATCTAGGCGCATGTAGGACAATCAGAGAGGTAGACCATAGACCACATCATGCACAAAGCATCAGAAGCACCTCAGCAGATTCATCATGTTCCATTTGGGGTCGGGATCATATGTCTCTCTTTGTTGGTATCTCATATATACAAGGAAGCGAAATCATTCTTACAGTTACTCTAAGTCAGGACTTACAGTTAATCTAAGTCAGGATCAAGGAGAAGTAATTTGCCTGTTGGCATAGTTAAAGATTTTCTGTAATTTTCTTTTATTGTCTCAGTGGTTAACCATGTCTACAGTTCAGTTAATAATATATATATTTTGCTTCTTAGGCTAAAAAAGGGTCCTAACCATTCAATTAACAAGCATTGAAAACCATAGAACATTTAGTGGTTTACATTAAGTTGATTTTTTGATCTGCTAGATAATTTTTGAAGAAATGATGTGTGGTCATGGCCTATTTATGGTGGGGCCTTCCTCTTCAATTGTGCTAATCAATGATCAACAGTGTAGATTGCTTGGCCCAAATAGGAACGGTCTACACTACTGGTCCTTTAAAAATTATATTTGATACAGCATGGTTGGAAATGACTTGCAGCCTTATCTGAGGATTTGGCTTAGGATAGATTGGAGTGGAGAAACTGAATTCATGTTGCAGACCATAGTTGGGAAAAGGCTTTGATGATGATGATGATGATAATGATGGCTGGAAATGACTTGCAAGCTGATGGCTTTGATGATCATTCTTGTCTTCCAGAATTTATTTTTGAGCTTTTATATAAGGTGGTTTCTTCATTTAACTTCTGTTTATATGTGGCAGTTTGACACAATTGTTACAAACAACATTTTTGGAGATATTTTGTCAGATGAAGCTTCTATGCTTACTGGAAGCATCGGAATGCTTCCATCTGCTAGCCTTGGTGAATCGGTATTTACTTGTTATAGAACCCCTTTACTGGTTGTTTGGATTTTGGAAGGTTCTTTCCATGCCTTGTCTTTTCAACTTCTAGCTTGAGGTTATAGTTGATTCTGATTCTGTACATCTGTAGGGACCTGGCCTTTTTGAGCCCATTCATGGTTCTGCTCCTGATATTGCTGGACAGGTTCAATTTTCAGAACTTTTCTTTGTTGATAATAATAATTAAAGAAGAATCTTTTGATGTTATTATTGTTTTTGATGACAATGATCTTGTGATGACCTTTTCTTCTTCTCTTAGGACAAGGCAAATCCTTTAGCAACAGTTCTTAGTGCTGCAATGCTTTTGAGATACGGGCTGGGGGAGGAACATACTGCAAAGAGAATTGAGGATGCCGTGCTCGACACTCTGAATAAGGGTTTTCGAACAGGCGATATACATTCAACTGGAAAGGTATCCATTTTCAGTTGTATTTTAATTAGGTAAATAGGTTTAGTTTAATTGGTTATATATCATTTTTGGTAAAACTGGTGGCATGGTGATAGATTAATTATCATCCATTTGGTTTGAGAGAATGAAGTCATATTGGACACTTGCCAAACTTTTCACAAAACCTTAATTTACCCTCTCTCTCTCCCTCCCTCCCCCTTAATTAACAGACCTTGATACATATTTTGTATATTTTCATTTCATATCATGTTCATCTGGATGTGCTTTTGTTAATGCATGCTACACTTGCATTTTAGTCTGCTGATATTCATATTACAAGGGATTACAGTGACCATGCATCCTTCATGAAACAAATTTTTTTGCAGTTGCGTGTCCATAGATTACACAAATCCAGACATTCAAATCCTTGTCCTTATTGCCAGAGCTCGTAACGTAGACTAGATTATTGTTGATCAAAAAAGAGAATAACAGTATATGATTCATGCATCAGAACTTGTTTGTAGCTTGTCTAGAAATTGAGATTCCTGATAACTTTCGAGTCAAATTAGTGAAAGAAAGCTTGAATATTTGGGGAATTAGAAAATGTTTGGAGTTGAACACCCTCAATTCCCAAATTGTGGTGAGTTCGTATCATGCGTGCCTTCTTTGGGTTTATACTGACTGATGTTTTCTTCCTCAGGTGTTGGTAGGATGTAAAGCTATGGGAGAAGAAGTACTGAAGTCAGTTGATTCTCAGAGACCCGCTTATCAAAACTAGGTGGAAGATAGTATCTAGATGACAATGTTAAGCTGATCATTCTTGTATTAGAACTCTGTGCCTTTCCTGGAAGAAGTTGTTAGGATAATTAAGAACAGCTGGAGAGTCCGCAGCAAGCCAATTGTGCTTGGTGGCAAGAGCGCATACTTCTCAGTTAATGATTTTTCAGTCGTGTCTGAGGGATTATATTACTTAAAAGGGAGAGTTTTGTAATGTGGCCGTCATTAATTTATCCCTGTGATTGCTTCAAGAAGGGAGAGATTTTATCATGGAGACATTAATAGTTTAGCATGCTATGTACCCAACTGCCCGTTATTTATCGGTTAGATGTGTGCTTCAGATGTACTTTTAAGAGTGTCTATTCGAAGGCAAGTGGATTTCATGTAATTCCATGGTTAAACAAAGTTTGGACTGCAGGATCTCCTGTCCTGAATTTCATGGTAATATTCCGTGCATACACATGTGCCTTTAGGGTTTGTTTGGGGTCACCTCTTCCGTGGCTACAGTTTTTGACCTTGGGTTTCCTCTTCTGCAGCAATGGTTTCCGACCTTGGATTTCCTCTTCCGCGACAATGGTTTCCATCCTTCCTATTCCCTCTTGCGCGTGGAAAATAAGCAAAAGAGGGAGGAATCCCTTCCCATTTCGTCGCTGCATCGAACAGCAGGAGCAGGGAGCTGGATTTTACTGATGCCCTGCTCCCCCTTACTTTCTGCCAAAAGCGGGGGTGTACAAGCAGTCCCTTTGTGTGCTCACTTCTAACAGATTGACAATCAGGCTCAGACAATAAATAGAGTTGGCTTGCTTCGTGCGACTAATCACTTGACCTTTGGCTCTTCGTCTGGAATGTGGAGCAGCTTTGCAATACACTAGCGAGGGGACATTTGTTTGTACTCGCATATGTAATATTGCACATGACTGTTACAAATTTTTTGTTTACCTGTCATTAATATTCATAGATTTCGAGATACATGAAGGTATTACACACATAATCCAAACAAACATGGTCTTGTATTTCAGAGGGGTAAGTTTTACATATGTTTATCCCATGTGTAAAAGAAAAACAACCCCAAAATAATTTCTTTCTGAGGAGAAGTTAACTGTCTGGTGATGTAGAGAGGAAATTCTCTCTTTCATCGAGTTGAAGAATTTTAAATTTATTAAATTGATAACTGAATTCTCTGTCATGGATTTTAGGATTGAATGTTGAAGAATTTTAAATTTATTAAATTCAGTAGTAAGATTGTATTGCTTTACTGAATAAACCAGCTTGTTCTCCAGTACATCTTCAAGGGAATCTAATTTAAGTACTAAAGCAAACCTATATCCTTGCCAATACACTAATGGTTGAGTTGATTGAGCAGTGTTGTTCAGGAGTAGCCCTAGCCACAAACAAGAAAAGATTAAAAGGGATTAAAAAACGAGGGTTATAATTAAAGATCAACCATTAAAGAATGGGTGGATCTAATCAAATCTAAACCATTAGAAAAAAGGGGTTGAACATGATTCTAGGGATGCTATTTCTTAGGCAAGTGAGGAGGTGAAAGAGGTTTCTGTAGATCTCCAATCCTTGACACTCCACCCTGATTTAAGAACGTTTTTATAGGAAACCACTAATAAATGCCAGGGATGGCCTTTGGAGCTGCTGGATAAAGGTCTCATCTGCTTCTCACACCTGCGTTCCCACAGTTTTTACTTGTGCTGTGATGGTGTCCAACATTTGCAATTTGCATTTCCACTGCAAGCCTGTATTCCATGACCTGGTCCTCTGGCTGTGCTTCCAGTACAAGGTGTTAAAAAAAAAATTTCTTTGATGAATGTGATTAATCAATTGTTCTTGACATTAACATCTGTTGTTGTCAGTCGATTTGTGAGTGAAAAGGTGGAATAGATATTTTTGCTAAGGCTTTAATCTGGTTAATTGGCTGCAGAGCAATCTTTTGCCTGCTTCGAAATTGCACTTTGGACCCAATATCATAAGCAACCATATGACACGACATGACATTGATACAAAGTAAATAATACACAAAGAAACAAGTATGTATAGTTTGAAATGCTTTGATAAATTTGCTTCAGCTTGATAAATATCTCAGGAAGGGACATGGCTGAGTACCTGCGAAAACAGAAGTAATCAAATAAGACATGTCTGGTCCCAGTGAATGAAAATGTGCTGTCAATAGGATAATGTTTTGGATTTCTTACCCACTTACGGAAAATGTGGAAGACGAAATTGTAGAGAAAACAGTGTACACGGTTGGATGCAAAGACTAGAGTCACATAATTGCATCCTACAACAAATTATCAACAATTCGCAATCCATCCTTTGAAGCTAGTACTGCCATGCACCTAAAAATTTCGCAGGTAAAGCGTGTCAGATCCCAAGTTGAAAAAGTATATCCAGTGTATCATATATGATCCAGATACATCGGGAGAGAGGAGGGACATGACAAGGAAAACCACACGCTTTTATAAAGTTCATCACATGCAGGTGCAGCTGTTTGTGATACATCCAATTTTGTAATCTAAGCAATGCTTCTGTATTATATTGTAACCAATACTTGCTATTTCATGTGTAAAATCCATGTGCTTCCAATATGTCTCCGTCATGCCTGGGCATCATAACTTGTATGTGGGAACTTCTCATTTGACACACACCACATGCGCGCGCGCGCACGCACGCACACAAAAAAAGGAAAAATAAGAATATATTCTAGAGGAAAGAATAGATACAATATACAAAAAGAATGGGAAGCTCCATGACACTTGGAACAATGAAACTCCCAGAAAGTTTGAGAAACAACCAAAGGGGGAGCTAAGCCACTGCCTACACTAAGAAGGCATAACAAGAAGTGCCCACAGGCTGGGCCAGCCAAAACAAGCAACCAAACAGCCAGGGCAGAAAGCAAAACCAAAACAGTCCACAACCTGGCCAGGCTAGGAACAAAGATAAGAAGGCTCACAAAGAGGCCAAACAAACAGATGAGTTAAGAGGCTAGACCAGAGCCTAGATTCAATGACAGATTGGGTTGTGACCTCTCAGGGCAGCTGATAAGCGAGACCAAACAAGCATATGAAGTGAATATAAGGATAAAAGTTTGGCCATCATCAAATCTGGTAATGGCTCTTGCAAAGGAAAAGGCATGATGCGGAGAAGGGCATTAAAAAAAGACAAAAAAAAAACAAAAAGTAAGAGATTTAAGAACATACGGGATGCCAAATATCACTCCATGGTCCACAACGCCTTCAATTTTGTCCAAGCTTTCTGCTACTTGTGCTGTAATTTGATGAAACATAGACAAAAGAGATGGGAAGCCGAGAAATAAAATAGCATGTGAGATAAAACAGCTGCATCTGATTTTACACATACCTACTTATATATTTCATACATACATAAATAATTTTTTGAAATATTTTCACGTATGAACTGTGCACTCTAGCTAACATTTGGAGCCATTTCAACCATCTATGATCAACTTACCCTCCTCATTTACATTTCTTCCTGTGAGTTCAAGTTGACAGTACAAACAGCCTAATTTCGATGCATATCCAGCTGTCACCAGATTGACATCCAAAAAAAGGATGCCCTTTAGAACCAATCAACTTACAAGCCATAGACTGGGGGGGTAGTATGAACTGAAGGGGTTGGCATTCTGCATGCTCCTAGGTCCCATTGAGATCTTTGCATCCTCCTACTCCTCCCTCCCTCAAGAGTGGCATGGCACAAGTGGGGTCCCACAAGCTAGATCACACCATCCATATGTCCTCACCTGAATAAAGCTACATGCTCACGTGTGTGCATGCGTGCACATATTTGGAAAATATTTAGGGATAGGCAAACCATTCCTAGTTTAGGAATAAGCCTGTGGGGCCAACCTTGACACCCAAAAACCCCCTCCCTTCCAATGCAAGCCCTTCATATAAAAGTACCCCCTCTCCCCTCATTAATTGACACCAGCCCAAATTTGACACTCATTTGATAGGTCTCCCATCTATTAAACTTGACACTCATCTGACTTTATCCAATTGCTATGCCTTCAAATGGGCCCACTAGCTGGACCCATCATAAGACAAGATTGGTCTGGTCTAGTTGTTCCTCAAATAACCTCAAAAGGTTATTTTTATGCACTAACTTCATATTAATAGTTTCAAAGGACTGGGGAGTGAAATGAGAAAGTGTTATGGAGGGAGCATTGAAATTTGAATGAAAAATGTTAGAAATGTACATATAATATTTTCCATCTTATTTAAGACTATGGAATGTGTGACTTTTATTACAATAATGGTGTACCTAGATCCAGAATGGGAGATGTGAATATGACATCAAGTACATTGTGTCCTTCTCTAGTGACAAGTGGGAAATCACCTCCTGTTGGTCCAGCATGCCTGATAGTTGGTCTCCTCCAAACCTTGAAAGTAATTGGAAAGAAAGAAAAAGGGCCATAGCATCATGAACATCTGTCCATAAATTATCTCTACTTCTACATCCAAACAATGCAACAGTGGCAAATGGGCTGGGTTGGGTCAAAACAGGTCAGAATGACATGGGTTGTCTAGAGGCTAAAGTTCAACCCTTTTTTTTTTTTGAAAAGAATCATGGCACCCAACCTTCACCCAATGTTTTAGTTGTGGCCCTGTTTCCTGAGCCTACCTTTGACACAAGGGCCTTTTCTCTTTTATTAGCCTAAGTAAATAGCAGTAGAAAATGGAAAGACTTGAAAACTGCTGGTCAAAGGTCTTTTTTTTTTTTTTTTCGTGATTTCCTAGTTTTCAAGGTTGGGGGTGTGGAGAATGGAGGGCAGTTTTAAAATCTTACAAGGACAGGGAGTTTTATAGAAGTGAGGAGATACCCAGATGAATTTTAGAAAAATCCCATCCTACAAGGAAAAGGAGTAAAAACTCTCCTGGTGAAGTATATCACTGTGGGATCCCACTTTGAAACAGGCCTTATTTTCTTCCTGCCTTCCTATAGGTACTAAAAGGGATTCAGTGTGGTAGGATCAGGTAGGCACCCAAATTATGTCTGAAAGACAGAAACCTTTGAGGGGAAAAAAGAAAAATATAAAAACAAATGGATAAGACCTCTGCATCTCCTAAGAACAAGTCATCTATTTCTTCTGCAGTTTCCATCCAATTAACCTGTCAACAAAACACTAAACATCACACTCTTAAAAGATAGAAAATGAGGGCCAGCAAGAACTAGCGGGATATAACAGCTTACACTGTTAACCAAGACTGGTATTGAACCATGGAGATCTCTGGTATACTGTTCTTCAGTCACAATAAATGCACGCTTGCAGGCTGCTTTTACTATGGACTGTGGACCAAAAAAAAGGAAAAAAATTTGTCGTAGTTTTCGTCATAAAGAATTAAAATTAAAGAATCACACTACCCCAAATCCCCCCCAAAAAATGAATAAATATCAATTTGATGACTAAAATCCTAATGAGAATTTCATTGAAAAGTTCTTCTATATGGAAAATTCATTTAGTATTTAAAAAGACATGAAGGATGCTTATGGAAAGACAATTTCCAATTGCAAACATGTTTAACAGTTATATGTGATCCGACCCATTCAATAGGCAGGCTCCACCAAGGAGATATCTGGCCCATAACTCAATCAGGTCTGCTTGACAAGTGTGGCGCAAATATAAGTTCATCCAGTTGAGCATCTAATTTAAACTTTTTCACTTTTTACATTGCAGAAGTGTCCCATCTGATGTATGAACCCCTTTCATTTTTAGGCTAGGGTATGTCCAAGGTGGAGGCCACCTGATGAAAGACCAAAGCACACAGGAGCATCCGTGTGCTGTGAAGACAACCAAGAATCATCATCAGAACAGAACCTTTGTTGGGCTCAAAGAGTTTTCTGCAAATCCATTTTTGTTCTTGTTAGTTAGAACTGACATTTATTGTTAGCATATAATGCACCTATCACTCAAGCCAAAGATAGGCCTCACGATCTATGTATGGTGGATGGATACTTCAAAATGGCCAACATATCATGTCGTACCATATTTGATACTTCATTTTTTATTCATAAAATCCATGTCCCTACAATGTCCATGGTGTATCCTTGTTGTATCCATGTCGTATCTGGGCATCATAGCCTATAACCCCAAGCAAAAGCCTATGCAAATAGCAGTGGGAGAAATATATATTTCACCTTTTCTTGAAGTATGGAATCTCCACCCTGCAAAGTCCGGCGACCAATGACAGCATTAAGTGTCCCTTCTTCGATAATATCAGCATCATCAAATGAAAAATCAATCTGCAAAATATTGCGTAAAATGTTTTAATTCCAATGCACATGAAATCACGTAAGGTATTTTGTCAAAATCAGTATGGTCCTCAAGGGTGCATCTAATACATGCATACTCACGAACCCCAAGACAAACAGAACCAACATATTGGACAAGAAGAATTTGTGCACACTTGAGAACTATCTGAATAATGATCTAGTGGAATGCCTGCTTTTGCCGCTTGACTTGCGCTAGAAACAGACCTGGAGTGAGTCATTGCAAGTTAAAACATCTCTGCTAATAAAAGAAAGATAACGAATATAAGAAACAAAAGGAACAACACACTTTAACTAAAAAAGGGGCACAAAATAAATGATATTTGTTAAGAGGAAGCAAACAAAAGTCGAAGAAACAATTGCCGGAAATGATAACCAGAATACTTAAAAGGTAGTGCAACTCAACTGCATCCTATTCATAGCTCTAGAGCATTGTTTCAGTCTCAGACCCTGTAACACAGTGAAGGTTGAAACCACCATGTAACATCCTAATAGAACTAAGGGTTTAAACAAGCAAAGCTGAGGCAACCATGGCCAAGCTCTGTTTTCACTTCATCAAGCACGAGCTTGAGCTCAATTATGAATCAAGGGAACTTCAAGAGTCGGTTTAGGGTCGCTTCATGTTTTTTTTTTGCATGCTAGCAAAGCTGAGTGTGAGCTTGAAGTTGTACTTGGGCTCATTCATAATGCAATTGAGCTGAGCTCAAGCCAAGCCCTTAATCCAGCTCAGTCAAGCTGAACAGGCCTTGGCGCAAGCTTAACTCAATTAGTTCACGAGCGAGCTCAAGCCCAAGCCCATTGGAGCTGACTCAAGCTGGCTCAGCTTGTTGACAGCCTTCCATGGAACAGCCAAATAATAGTACTGTTTCCTTTCATCCTCCTATTTTTGGGGTAGAAAACATTCTTTGAAAACTAAAGATTTGAAAATCTTCTTTCTCAAGGGCTTTTTAGGGTCTTCTAGTCCCAAGATGTATATAATAATAATGATAATAATAATAATAATAATACACTGGTATACATTATATAATTCCTTTATATTTTACATTGCTTAGTGCTCACTATTATATTCACAGAATGGTAACAGCAATTACTGAAACTGGTATGTAGCAGTTGTAGCAGTTGAAACTGTTACATAACAGCTTCTTTTGCAAAACATGAGTCCATGTGCAAACTATAGCGAGGCAATATTGTAGATATATCTACCTATCCAGTTACCATAGGTATAAGTAGAACTACAAATTGATCAACAAATAGAGAACCTTGTATTAAAGCACTATTAAAGAGTCTTGAACTCTCAAATCTGCAAATGGATGCAAACTTAACTGAAGAGACAGGAATTTCTTTAAAAAATGCTAGTGAATTATGCAATGTTGCATTTAAAAAAGTCTTCTTTGTGATACATAACTTGCACAATCACAACAAAGACAACCAAATGACACATCTATAACTTGCACAATCACAACAAAGACAACCAAATGATACATCTATAACTTGCACAATCACAACAAAGACAACCAAATGACACATCTATAACTTGCACAATCACAACAAAGACAACCAAATGACCAATAGTTGTGCTATGTTTCAATATTAGGGTGTGCTTGAATATCTCAAAAATTGGAGGGAAAGAGGTTCCTTTTCAATCTAAAGGTATAAGCATTTAAGGTATGAAAGGAAAACAATGTGCTACAAGTTTCAGGTGGAAATCCCTACTGCAGTTTCTGCTTCCATTTTCCTCACCATCTCAAATGTGGTGCCAATTCAATCAAGTGTGATCATATCTGCACGAATCTTGATTTTGGGTACATCCAAACACATGCTTAATAAAAAACTATTCTGCAGGTGTTTCAAGAATAACATGAAGGCAATGAAGAGACAGAATTGAACACTGAAATGAACAGCATTTATTAACTTGGTAGGTAAGAATTGAGCCAACTGAATAGAAATCATTAATTTAGAAGGCAAGAATTGAACCAGCCACATCAACTGACAACAGAAAGAGCCATCCAATTTTTCTATGTACTCAAACTAAAGAGTTAAGAAGCAATTAAAAGAAAAAAAAAAGTGTATATGATCATGAAGGGGAAGAAATCCAAGCCCCCACACCCCCTAACCAAAAAAAAAAAAAAAAAAGGGAAATACTCAGCATTTACAACCAGAGCGAGCCATGGGAAAGAGATGGGAGTGAATAAACTTACGTTGGGAACCCTACTATATCTTTTAAAGCTCCTGTTTTCAGTTGTTGACCCAAATACTGTAAAATCATCCCAGAAGCTTGGCCAGATCCTAAACCGAGCACCATGCCACTTTTGATGTAAGTGTCCACCTACATAACTTTTCCAAGTTACAAATTGTGAATCAAATAAGTTGGACTAATTAAATCACAAGAAGTATCATGCTAAAAGAGAATTTAAATGGTGGGTGGAAAAAACAAATAAGAGTCAAGCTCAATGCAAGAGCCATGGACACTTCAAACTAGTCACTGTACCAACATTCTCTCTAAATTAAAATAAATAAATAAATATTTAATAGTCAATATACACCCCTCCACCTAAAAGCACTCACAAACTGTAGACTCTTTATTGGACACCACCCTAAAGACCCTAGGGAATAAGTTGCTTAAAGGTCCTACCCCAACTCAATCATACAACTACAATCTAACATGCCTCCCTTTTCCCACCACAACACCCACTCCCTTAGCAAAGGCTGTCCTCCACTCCGTAGACTCATCCCCAACTGATACAATAGCACCCCATAGAGCTGACTTACGATATCTAAGGCCCGGAGTAGGTCACCCTCCCCATACTTCACAGTTATGACTCTCCTCCAAAGAGCTTTCCTCTCCTCCCTAAACTTGCACCACCATTTCGCTAATAAAGCCCCATTCTTCTAATCCAAACTACTAAGACCCAAGGCCCCACTTCATTTTGGTTTAATAACCTCACTCCATTTCAACAAATGAATTTTCTTCTCATCAGCATGCCCTTCCCATAAAAAGTTTCTCCCAATATGGTCCACCCATAAAATAAACTGGGAGATTAGATAAACAAGATTTAATCAAAGTGATCATACCACCCATATATAAATAATGTTTTTTACATGAAGATAATTTCTTCTCAAACTTATCAATAACTGGGTTTCAAAGAGCCTTAGATCTCAGTTTTAGCCTAATCGGAATACCAAGATACATAATATGAAGCCTCCTGGATTTGCATCCAATCATGGCCGCAAAAGAATGAATAGTTTCGTCAATACAACCAATCCCCACTAACATACTTTTGGAAATGTTAGTTTTCAGCCCCGAGACCAACTGAGTGCAAAATTATTTTTAGAGCCCAAATTTCTTCTCTCTTAGTTGAGCTAAAAAGAATGATGTCATCTGCAAGTGATAAATGAGAGACTTTCTTTCCATTATAAATAAGTTCAAAACTGACAGTTTTAGAATCACCAAGAAAAAGGTAGTCAAGGTCCCAAATCAGATTTCAAGAGTGCAGTTTAATTAACTATGGCTAAAAAATAAAAAAACATCCAAATCAATCAACCACAAGAAGAAGAGGCACACGAGTTTTACGTGAAAAACCTAACACGGGAAAAACCATGAGTCCTATCACTCAGACCAATGGAAACCAAGCATTAAAGAATGAATAGTTACAAGATACTCTGGTAGGACATTTGTATTGGCTAAATTCATGTACTGGACAAAACTTGGGTCCATTGAATTGTATTTTATATTTAGAATGGACTGTGGTTGGTTGCCGGATAAGTTGAATTGAAGATAACGCAAATTGAATTTTTTTTAGGACATTATGGATTAAAAAGGTCATATCTCACAAACCGAGCATCGGATAAAGGCAAGTTACCTACCATTGGAAAGCTCATTTCTAGTAGATATTAGTAGAGTCCAAAATTACATAAATTGGAGTTAAAACAACAAAGTTATGGCCTCAGAAAGTTTGTTGTTGCTCGTAGGAAAATCATGGGCGCTCGAGCGCCTGTTTGACCGGGCTCGAGCGCCAAAGATAGTGGCGAGCGCGCTTAAGTGCTCATTTGACTATGCTTGAGTGTATGGACGGCAAAAGCCCACCAACCTATACGAAAACCTTTCCTATTTATGGCAGACTTGCCTGTTTCACTTCGATTTGGTTTTTAAATCTAAGGCACAATTATGGGCTATAAAAAAGGTGTTCTTTCTACCCTAAACACAACACAACACATAGAGTTCTCCTTATTCTAAATTGGGGAATACCATTGGAGAGATTATCTAAAGCTTCCATGAGAGATTGGGCTGAAGACTTCAAGTTCTAGAATTGATGCTTCTACTTCATTGTAGGAGATTTGTGGTTTTTCCTTCCTTGCAGAAGATTGTTCTCTAAGTGTACAGAATTTTCATAGTGGAGATCAAGGCACTGATAGCGAGGCACCGAGGGATTATGTGCTATGGAGATCTATCAAGAACAACCACAACACCTTGTGTCGAGGAACTAACTATAGGGTTGTGAATATATATTGTACTGCAGAAGTTAATGATTAATTTTGTCCACTTTGGACCCATAGTTTTTTCTTGTTTGGGTTTCTATGTTAAATTTGGTGTTTTCTTCTTTGTGTGATTGATTGCTTTTATTTTTTCGTTGCATGAAAGTCGTAATCGAATCAATATCTAGAATAAATCCCGGGCATTCTAAAACTTTCATACTCACAACCCTTGCCCAGTTCAACTCAATCTAAGGTTTGTAGTACTATCACTTGCCGATAACCTCGCCATTCACCATGCCTCCGATCTTCAGGCTTGATTCAACACCGCCTTGATGCCTCTCAAGAGGAACAAACCTTCTACGAGAGAAGACTATAAGAAGTAGAAGCAACAATCTTTAGAACTCAAAGTTTTCGCACAATCTCTCCAATGGTTGCTCTAGAAAAGAAGGGTAATCTTCAATGGGTTTTTTGAACTAAGAATAAGGATATTGGTTGTAATCGGTGCCCTAGGGTTAGAGAGGAACCCTTTAAATAACCCCAAATTCATGCCTCATAGGTATTCTCCATGTAGAACTAAAACATACAGTCCCATTAGAAAAAAGGAAACTAAGTTCGCGTGGGATTTTGGATTTTTCTCTATCATCCGCTTCAGTGGGTATCAGGTTCTCTCGAGCGGGTAAGCTCTATGTCTGGGCGAATCCTGTCAGGTCCGCTTGAGGGGACGCACCACTCACTAGAATAGGCCGAGCTTTTATCCCAGTTTTATTTTCTTTTGAATTTCTTCCGTTTTCTACACTTCCTTCTCTTTAGCACATCTGGCGACATATACCACAGTCTATTCTAAAATAAATATAAAATTACAACTTAACGTACTGCGATTTTTGTCCAATCCTTGAATTAGCCAACACTCATAATCCCAACAAAAACCATTAATCACATGCATCTCTCTAGCTCTTACAAGCAGCATGCTCAAGGCCTCCACTACTATTGTAAACAGAAGAAAGGGAGAGAGGGGATCCCCTTATGAATCCCTCACAAAGCATTAAATATCTTTGTCCCATGTAGGAGATCCATTAACCATCTGTAAGGAGATAGAGATTATGTTCTTGTCCCTTAAAAGGTTATGAAAATTATGCATCGGTGTTGGAACTAACAAATCTTATAGAAAATTGTATGACCTTGTTACAAGAATTAGATCACTCAACATTGTCTCTTCCACAACAACATTGACAGTAAAGAAAAAAAAAAGAAGCAACCTTAAAAGCTGAGATTCGACATCGAGCTTTTTAAATGGATCGAGATGGAATGCTTACTGTGAGCTTGGCCGCTTCCGCTAGGCGAGGAAGATCCATCCTGCTTGCCATTGCAGTCAGCATCATTTTCCGGCGGTTGCTTCTTACCGGGGGGGTTTTCCAGCGAGGGGATTGGGAACGAAAGGAGCCTAAAAAGGCCATCTCTCTCTCTCTCTCTCTCTCTCTCTCTCTGTCTGTCTGTCTCTGTTTCTTTCTTTCTTTGTAACGGCTAACGGATAAGGAGGACTGACTGAGAGGTGTTAGTTAATTAGAGGGCCAAACAGGAATAAAAAATCCGATCTGCCGGATTCGAGCCTCCGACCTAAGGATGCGTGCTACTTTGGGTTAACCTCACTGCAGTCCTCCTCTCTACCAACTGAGCTAAGGTCGGTTCTATCAAAATTTGAAATACAAAATATCATCACCACAAATATTAATTTCATGTTTCTTTGAATATTTGGAAAATTCATATTTGGTGATTGTAAATTCTCTTAGGCAGATGAAAATCCTCGATTTGAACTTGTGGCTGGTTGGCTCTCACATTATATTAAATTTCCTCAGCTAACAATTTTTACCAATATCAAAACCTAGAGGTGTTTATAAAGACAGCAAAAATACTTTTAAATATTTTCTATTATTACCAAATGTGCCCCAGAAGTGCTACAAAACACCTCTACAACTTACCAAACCTGTGGGGCCCACTTGTAAGCGTGTTGCTAACCAATGTTCGTAATAAATATGTACTTTTGTTATTTCTTGTTTTGAATGGCTATCCAAGGATGAAAGTAAGCAGTGTGTGAATATCAAAAGTCGGAGAGTATTAGTATCCATGGATCAGTGGATGTGATGGGTAAGATTGAGCAAAGGTTTCCCAGGTGGGTCACCCTGGGAAGCTACAAATTGAATAGTGGCAATGCCGTGATGGATAATTTGGGTGGTGACTGGTGAGAGAACTTGATCCTATTCAACAGCATCCCTAGTTTCACATATGCTCAATGTGAACAAGATCAGAAGCCCACCGTTTGGACAGTTAGATCTAGTACATGGCACTAAGATTTTGCAATTGGAAATGAAATGAATATTTAGGGCCATGGCTACTTTTCTAAGGCTGGAACGTTTTAAGCCTGTAGCAAATAATAATATAGCACTTGGAACTCTTTCTTAGCTCTGTCGTTCAGCATTTGTTATGTAGAGCCTGGAGCTGATAAAGAGCTGTGGATATGAGGCTGATGTGGAGACTAGATAAAACACAAAAGTGTAAGGCCTCTCTTTCTCTCTCTAAAACTTGCAAACCCAGATTTTTTCTTAGTTATTGAATTCATGAACTATATTATCTCATGGTTAAAATACCCAAAATTCATATTCCAGAATCCCCAAAATTAAAAAACACCATTCCATCTTTTGCTTTTCCTGTTCAAAATCCAGAATTTTTCCGTCATTTCTGGCAAAAGAACCAAAACCCACATACAAATTCACAACCCCACTAGCAGAAAGGGGTAGCAACTAGCAAAACCATAGGAAGTCATGACAGCCCTCCTGCACTCCCTATCTCCCCTCTCAAGCCCAACAACCTCAGACACCCCACCAAAAAGGACACCCTTCTTCTCCCACATTACAAATCTCCACACTTTGTCTCTCCCTAGAGCATTTTACAAGCTTTTAGCAAGTACCCAAATCAAAATACCCCCCAAAAACAGTGTCTTCACAATGCCCTACTGGAAGAATGGCAACAATGACCATAGAACCAAGGAACTCAGGCTCTATGATGCATTTCTCTACTTTGAACACATGATTGAGAAAGGCCACAAACCACACATGTACCAATGCACTCAGCTCTCATATGATCTCTGAAAATTCAACAAGATGCGAAAAGTGACTAGGGTAATGGAGATGTTGGTTAGCTCTGGAAACATCCCAGATACCTCTTCTTGTGCCTATGTAATAAACCAGCTATGCAAGAAAGGGAATGTTGGGTATGCTATCCAATTGGTTGACAAAATTGATGGACATGATCTCCCACCCACCACCTACATGTACAATTCCCTTGTTGGGGGCCTTTGTATGCAAGGGAACATTCAGCAAAGCTTGCAGCTATTGGATCGGTTTATGCAAAAAGGGCTGACACCAAATGTGTTTACCTATACGTTTCTGGTAGAAGCCGCATAGAAGGAGAGAGGGGTTGATGAGGCTATGAGGCTCTTGAATGAGATTGTGCTGAAAGGTGGGAGGCCAAAATTTGTTAGTTACAATGTTCTGTTAACCGGTTTGTGCAAGGAAGGGAGGCTAGAGGGGCAGTTGAATTCTTTAGGAGCTTTCCCATGAAGGGTTTTATCGCAAATGTAGTCAGTTATAACATCTTGTTGAGGAGTCTGTGCCACGAAGGGCAGTGGGACGAAGCAGAGGAGCTCTTGGCCGAGATGGCTTGTAGTGATTGTGAACCAACACTGATTACATATAATATCCTGATCACTTCGCTTGCACTTCATGGTCGGACTGTCCACACACTTGAAATCTTGGAGGAGATGGTGAGGAACCAATTTAGGCCCAATGCGGCAAGCTATAACCCAATAATTGCTAGGTTTTGCAAGGAGGGCAAGTTGGATCTTGTCTTGAGATGTCTTGATCAAATGATTCGCAGGCGCTGTGCTATAAACGAGGGGACTTACAATGCAATTGCTGTTCTTTGTGGAGAAGGGAAGGTGGAAGAAGCCATCTCCATACTGCAGAGCTTAGGCAATAAGCAAAACTCATCTATGCATGAGTTCTACAAGAACGTTCTCTCAGGCCTGTGTAGGAAGGGGAACACATTGGCCGCATTCCAGCTTTTGAATAAGATGACGAGGAACGGTTTCACGCCAGATTCATACACCAATTCATCTTTAATTAGAGGGTTGTGCATGGAGGGAATGTTACATGGAGCTTTGGAGATTTTAATGGTTATGGAAGAGAATGACCTCAAACCTGATATTGATTCTACAATACCCTTATACTTGGGTTGTGTAAAGATCAGAGAACTGATCTTTCATTGGATGTTTTTGAAACACTGCTTGAGAAAGGGTATATACCTAATGAAACAACTTACACCGTCTTAATTGAAGGGATTGTGCACGAAGAAGAGATAGACTTGGCAAGGGAGGTTCTGAGAGAGTTGCATTCAAGACATGTTTTGACTTGGAATACAGTTGAACGACTGGTGATGCAATATGAATTGGAATAGCACTTTAGTGGATTATAGAGATTCAAAAGAAGAGATTAATAATGATTCCATCTTTTGGGGATGTGGGAAAATTGAGCATGTTTACTGTGACTCCAATGAGAATCAAAATGAACATTGATTATTCATTATTATCCAAAGTGACAGCAGAAGTATTTGGCTCTTTGGACCTACAGTGGCATCCCATAATGAACAGGGATTAGGTATGGTGATCGAAAAATTTGAAGATTTTATCAAATTTCGAACTTTCAAAAGCAGGAGAAAACAAAAATTGGCATAAGATCACTTGGACATGTAAGCTAATTCTCTTGGGCTAATTCATTCTCGTTGATTATTTGTTACGATCTATCTTGGGTTCCTTTATTTCACATGTTGCTATTTCTCTCATGGTAATTGTGATTAATTTTAACATGGATGGTACCAATCAAAGGAGTTGAATTGATTCTGGTTTGGTTGTAAATGTAACGTCTTTAAACTTCAAGGGGTAAGACTTAAAAAGCGAAGGATCAAACTGGAGATCTACAAGGGGCCATCAAAATACACACCTTTTGACAGGAAATGATTGCCCACTCTATTTTATAGGTAATGGCTACACACCATTCTTCCCGACATAAACGGTGTCTTGTGGATCTCCGCCTTTAGCCCTAAAATCTTGACTATAATGCCTCTCAATAAATGCCTATTATCATGAATTCCTACGAAACAGGCAAATGAGGCCTAACTAATATCTGGCACTGAAATGAAATAAGGAAACCCACTCATTCCTAATCTTCCCTTTTTTGTTTTACGTATCCGGACTTTTTCTTCCATTAGTTATAGTTTATTCGCTGAAACAACAGGCAAGGGTCAAGATTCAGGCTGAGATAGTTCTACCTACCATGATTTATAGGATTTCATCTCTGATTAAAACATAAAAGATACATGCAAGACAAAATTCATGACTACATCATTGCAGACCGAAGTTTTTTTATTTTTTATTTTATGTCAAGACAATTCAAAACTAGGCAATGTGGCACTTCTTTCCTTTCTCTACATTGGAGATTCTAACTCTCACTCTACTAACCAGATGAACTACAGTTAAGGGACTGGCAATGTGGCAGTTCTTTTGTGTTCAATACTGCAAATTCATTGTAATCTATACGCTTTATCCATGTTACATCTGAGAAGCATCTGTGGAAAGCTAGGCATAACCAAAAAGAGTGGTCATGAAATCTACATATGGCATAGTCGGAAGAGTTAGACTTCTGAGAATTAGCATTCCTTTCTCATCATTGGTGTCTTCAGTGTTCATTTTTATATGGTCAAGTTGTTGACCTATTATTGAGGATTTCAAAAAAGAAGAACTGGGCTGGTTCTTTGACAGATTGATGTAGATCTCAACCCATTTCAGAAGCATGTTGAAGATCAGATGTTTGGGCATAAAATGTTCATTGTGTCTTTGATTACATGATTCCTAGGGACACTTTCAATATTTTCAATAAGTAACTAGAGTTTCAGCGACAATTACAATTGCTTACCTTTAGCATTTCTTAACCATTCCCCAGCACCTGATGCTCCAGGGTTCCCTATTGATGACTCATTCATAGTAAGTTTCAGCACCTGATATGGCCATTGATACTCCAGGGTTCCTTGTTGATGCTTCGATGTCATTGTTATTAGCCATGACTTGATTCTTTCCACAACGGCCAACGTGGCTGAACTGTTGCCTTAAAAAAATTGTCCTATTCCTTTCTTTCCAAATCCCTCATGCGAAAGCTAGTGCTGACAGTTTCCAAATAATTTACCCCTATACAGGGATTGGTCCCCAAACCAGCCTTCTAGGATCCAAAAGATTGATCTAGACCCCAAGAGAAGGAAAAAAAAATCTAAATGCAATACCAAAAGTTGTGAGTAAGAGAACTGTGGTTAACAAATTTCTTTTAGCCAACAAAGAAAGCAAATAGTTTGGAGATCAGTTCTTTGAAGTTGGTTTGGGTTTGGGACTTCTTCCTTAGTGCAGTCCAACAAAAAGCTTTACTTTAGGTGTACTATGTTTTTCCCTGAACTGACTGAGGAGATTTTTTTTAAAAAAAAAGTGGAGAAACATGGATCAGGGTGAGGGTTAGTAGTTTATAAATAATTGATAGATGTCTGGGGCCTGCACAAAAAAAATCTTGACATTAGATCGCTTAATTTTTTATTTTTTATTTTTTGGGTAACTTAGCTGAGGGGCTGGGACCCGAATACATATACTAACTCACATATGCGAGGTAATGGGAACTCGCACATAAGAGGATACAGACACTAACTCACACATGTGAGGTAATGGGGACTCGCACGTGTGAGGACACAACACTAACTCACATATGAGGTAGTAGTGACAAGGACACAAACACCAACTCACACATGGGAGGTAATGTTGAAACACGTTTATAAAGATCCATATGTTGAAACATGTTTATAAAGATGCATATGTTGAAACACGTTAAAAAATACCCTAATGCTACAAATTTGGCATATGTATTAAAGTTTTTAAAATCTTAAACCTTATTAGGGTTTTTTTTGTCATTATGTCATTTAAATGTTCTCATATTTCCGTAAGATGAAATCCTAGAAAACATGTTTGTTAGGTATAAATTCCTTTCCCGAGTGATCGTATTGGCAACTCTGCATTGGGGCAGGGCCCCTCCAATGCAGGTTCTGAGTGAATCTCTTAGTCTGGAACACCAGAGGCCCGAACAGGGCCTCTGTTCAACTTGAAATAAGGTGCAAAGTAGCTCAGCACCATTTTTTTCTTGGCCTTCTTTAAACTGGGGTGAGGCCTGTAAGCATGAATCACATCAGAAGCTCCATCATCCCTCCTAGTTGGAAAATATCAGCTGCTGTACTTCTGCAAGAATCTGGCTCTTTTGAAGTCCAAGAATATCAGTGAAAAGTATCAATGAGAATGAGAAATTCATCCTTTGCAAGAATCTTCGATGTAATTGTTGTTTGTCATGGAAAAACGTCAACTGTGGGACTCCTTATCTTCTCATGGTGCTCATGTCAAGGACCCTGGATTATCTTTGGTGATTTCAATGCCGTCAAATGGGAGTATAAATGACAGGGAGGGCAAATCTGAACTTATTCTCTATGGAAGATTTCAGCAACTGTATTGATAATTGTGTTCTCCATACGTGCTCCTGCATTTAGTTGGTCAAATTCTTCAGCTGGTGTCAATCATATTGAGTGCAGATTAGACAGTCTTACGTAATTCAGAATTTATGCAAATCTCTCCAAGCTGCAATGGTTCTCTTCTAGACTCGGGTAAGTACGATCACAGCCCTATCCTTACTTGCACTCAACCTTCAGGTGTTAAATCTCCTTTTAGAGACTTCAACGCCTGGGCTAGAGAATCTAGCTTTTCTACAAACTGTCAAGTAAGCAAGCACTCCGATGTTCATGGTGGTCAAGAAAATGACGACAGCTAAGGAGACTCTGATCAGCTGGCACAGAAGTAAACCTCCCATTTCAGACAGAATTCAAATGGTTGGAGTTACTCTTGATGAAATCCAGTCGCAACTTTCGACCATCAATGACTGCAGCAGGCTTATTGAAATGGAAAGGGTAGCTAAGGAAAGATCTAGAGAAGTCCTCCTTGAGGAAAGCATGCTTAAGCAAAAGTCTAGAGATAAGAGCCTAAACCTAATAGATTCAAATAGGAAGAAGTCCATGATCAATACCGTCAGAGATTTGAAAGGAAAGTGCTCTTCACATCAATTATATTTGTGCACCACATTTAGTCCATCTTAGCTCCCACTGACTCTGTCACTCCTGTAATGGATCTCTCCCATGTGAAGGTAACTGACAAACTCAGCGGTGACCTTGCTAGCATTCTGTGTAAAGGTGTGCAAGACGAGTGAAATGAGGAAGCTATAAAGAACCCCAATCCAAACTCATCTTCAGGGCTCCACAGATTCAACCTCAATTCAATGGTAGAATAGATGGATGGTTGGATCTTTTCCAGCGCGTTTACTCTATCCGAGTTCTATTTCAATGTGGGATTCGTGATCCGCATCAAAAGCCATTTCAGCATCAAGTTTATTAGGAGGAGATTACTAGATCCAGCACATCAAGAGGGTCAGCGTGCAATTTATTTTTTGGTAAAGTTGGGCTATTGGTGGAGTGTTAACTTTATACTTAAGAGCCAGGATCAATCCCTAATTTCAATGAAAAGTGTGTTTGAATGGTGATGGCTTGCAAATATATATTTTTTTAGTAAATAAGAATCTTCATAAATTTCAACTCCATGAGACTCAATATGAACAATTTTTATCTATTCCACCTATTTTTAATGTTTAGAGTCTGCGTGCCTAATTATTTAAGGCATATCCAATAAGAAGAAATTGAATAGATTTTGGCTCTATTTTTTAAAATTTGGGTTCCTGCAATCTTCCTAGGGCTCATAGTTGTCAATTTCATTCCAATCTTTGTTTTGGTTTGACCTTGTAGTGGAATATTTCGGTATTCCAGTTAAATCCGATATTCCGTTCCGAAAAAAAGACGTGCTTGAAAAATGAAAAAAAAAGATAAAACGATACTGAAGTTTGAACAAATAATTGAATGTTAAAATAATACTAAAAATATATACTTACATCACTTAAACTAAATTACATTCTACCATTGACCATTTTTAGTTTTTACCACATATAAATGGCAGCATGAAACCTTGGTTGGAGTGGGGTGAAATTTGTCTAGAATTTGAACCAAATTGCGACCAGAATCACTGGAATGGACCAGAATTTGAACAAAAAACTTTTAGAACACGTTTATGTACACTCCTTTTTTACGAAATGAGGAAATTGGCACATCAACAAAGTCCATGGAAATGAATTTCATGGGATTACAGTTCTATAGAAGTACAAAAGTTAGTGTTTGGCACAAAATACATTTCCTTGATAAATTGGAGATAATGTTATTTAGTGCAGTTTTGAAATCTTGGTGAAAACCATACAAAGAGGGGGTGGAAGGGTGTGTGGAGTGTACAAAGAGGGGTAGGGATTGTGGCAATTAGAAGAGAGGGGAGGGGCATTGAGGTAAAAAAGGAGGGAGGAGCCTAGATATGGGTTACAATCTACTGTGAAATGAGAAGAGGGTGAACTTTTCTACTAAAATGGAAGTTCAATGGTCCTCTATAGGAATTTTGTTCTCAACCTTCTCAAGAAAAAGTATAACGTGGTGGAAAGGTGGTTTCGAGAAATTATGTTGCACCAAACACATCAAAAATGATTTTTCAGAAGAAAGCGGTCTTTTTTTTTTTTTTTTTGTAGAAAGGTGTTATGCAAATTTGCCCTTAGGGAGCATTTTGTTCCACCCAAAGCCAATTATGGAATGAAATGGAATTGATAACTATGCTAGAGCTCTACAACCCCAACTATAAATGAAGAAAGATTTGGAGATCTGATTTGGAGATTTGCCTTTCCATATTTTAAATGGGGTAAGTTTTTATTTTTTTACGGGGTATATAACTTAAATATATTATTGGCTATTAACAAGGCTTCTCCGGGTTGTCAATTGGGCCCTTTGACAAGGGACTTAGCATGGCTTAGCCTGCAAAAGCCCTTAAAGCGAGGGTTTTTCTTTTTGCCTCAAAGCCCAAGGGTAGGGTAAGGCTCAATTTTGGAAAGTCTGCAATCTTGAAGCCCGAACTAGGATTTGATTTAGCCAGCTTGAGGGAGCTCGGCCTTGGCCCTTGAGGGTAGAGTAAGGGCTTTGGTATTATAAGGCTTGCTTGAACAATATGAGGGCTTTGTCTTAATCTAAGCTTGGCCTGTAAATATGAGAGTAGGGTAAGGGCTTACCTTAGACTGGTTCAGGCCTAGCCCTTTGAAAGCCCTTCTTCTCCCTACATATTGTTGTTTGAACATGAACAAACAAACCTTTAAAGAAAATAATAATAACATGGAGTTGACAAATTTAACTAAGTTATGACTTTTCCATTATGCTAATTGCTAAACCATTTTTGGGGAGAAAATATTGGGGCAGATTCCTTGTGTCTAATTCCTTTATATTCACTGGTTTCATTCATTTCTTGTGTTTAAAATATTATATTCTTGTGTTTTCTTTTGAGTTGAGATTATATGAGTAAAACCCCGCGCAGTGACTGTGAAGCGGGTATGTTCCCTGTAGGTGTTTTGATCAGAGGACCTGGACTCACAATATTATGGACCACAGTAAAGACATTGAAAGATTTACAATTCCAATCCTTTTAGATGGGCCCACAATAAGCCACATGTAAATATTGTTAGGAATTTCAATCCTGGTAAGATTTTACAGTCTTGGTATGGTCCCCATTCTGGATAATGGTAAGACTTACCATACAAGCCCGTTGGAAACGTTACACGGGAGGAGGGAGGGTAAAAAACGAAGGCCAAGAGAAGAGGGAAAAGAGGGAAAAAGAGAGAACGAAGTAGAGGACTGAGGAAGAGGAGAGGAGAAAAAGCAACAGCGGCAGCGCCGAGGGCGGCGGGCTGGTTTGAATCTGCTGGAAGCTGTCCTCCTTCTCGTAAGAAGTACTATCTTCTAATGATACTACCCAGCTTTATTATTATTGTTATTATTATTCAATAAGAATGCTTTCTTCTTCTTCTTCTTCTCCCCATCCTCCCTTTTTAGAGGAGTCCGGATCGTCTGAGGAAAACCATGGGGGAGCCACGCGGGCAGTGGGCAGGCTGCCTCATCAGGTCTCCCCACCTAATCTTAATTCCTTTTAGAGATGATGTTTTCTTGGTATTGATGAAGTGGTTTTCTCCTCCTTGGAAGGATTGGATGGGTTTAGATTGGTTTTAGTTTGGTAGTTGGTGTTGTTTAACGCTAGGGATTGTTTGGATTTGCCTAATGTTCGTGTATGTATTTCAATGTAACGTGATGTTTTCGTGTCTGTGATAGTGTTGGCCTTTCAATTCCTTTTTTTTTTTCCTTTAAAATTAATTTCATCCGTTACAACCGATATTTTTAGATATTTATGAGATACGTACAGTTATGATTCAATAAGATATACTATCGTTCCGGTTCAATATATAACTGTAACATATTTGGTGCGGGTTCGACATCTGGTTGAGCGACCTATGCTCATATGAAAATGCCTCTATAATGAATGTATTGGATTTGGTGAATTTTTAATTGAATATGTTTTGGGGACACTGAAAGCATAATATCTATCAAATATAATTTATTTGAAAAGAATATCATAAAAATTTACTTTCTTTTTGATGTGGGCCATCTTGGGGCCTCTCAAATAGAGAATCCCTTTACTTTGAGGAAGTTTACATGATCGGGAGGAGGTTTCCAACAAGAAGTCTACTTATATTGTGCAACAACACAAAAAAGGGAACCTATTGTTTCTTTAGGGCACGTTTGGCAAACCCGGATTCCGCGGAAAACTAGACGGTTTTCGGTGGAATCACAGAATCCCCGCATTTGGCAAGTGCGTGGAACACATAACACTTCATTCGACATTCCACTCAGTCGCAGAAAGGGGGGTCGGACCCCCCCCCCCGACTAGAGGAAACTGTAGGAGTGCAAAAACGCGCTGCTATAGTGCCAAGGTGAGGGGCCCGGGTGTTGTGGCCGATCACACATGTGTGGGTCCCATATAGTAGATCAGAACTGTTTAGATTGTTTCTTATCCCAAAAATGGCTAAAGGACCAATTTTTAGCTGTTGAATAATCTTTTATGATGACATATTTTCAAAAACATAATCAACGGTAGAGCTCCAAATCTAGGCTTTTGTGGGCCCCTTTTTAAATATCTAGACTGTTAGATCTGATCTAAAGGCCAATAACGGTTGTGGGACCGAATTTCATAACGTGGGGCCTTGTAGATCATGATATATTGGCCAAAAAGTTTTAAGCCGTTGATTTCTTAAAGGTTTCTTCCCTGGAAATCCTCTCTTTTGCCAAACCTGGTTTTTTTTTTAAGGGAGGATGGGTTGATTTCAGGCTTAAAGAGGGATTCTTTGAAACCATAGAATCCCTTCATCCCCGAGGACCGTTGCCAAACATGCCCTTAGTGTACGTTTGGTAACAGGAGAGGAATATGTAAGATTTAGGATTCCTCTTTACCCTTGGAAAATAAAAATCATTGCCAAGGATTTGTCTTGCTAAGGATTTTTTGCATTCCACATTTGGCTGTAACTGTGGAGACACTGAGGATTTTTTCAACCCATGTTTGGTGTTGAACACTGTATTTCGTGGATAATAAATAACCCACTTAATATGAAGTTATGATGGTTAGCCATGATCAAGGTGTATGAGTGTATCAAGTGTGTCCTACTTATTGATATAAGACTTCCTATCACAAGGGCATGTATGGCTGAATAATTGGGGCCCACTTTATTGAATAAACTGAGACTCCTTATCACAAGTGGACATATGATTCAACTGATGGGGTCCATTGATGCAGCAAGGGCCCACAAGTGGTCCCCCTTCAAGTAAAATTAGTGATTATATTATTGTTATTATTAGTATATTTCTAATTTCATTATTATTAGGGAGTTTCCATGATTAGATTAGGGTTTTCTCAGGCACTAAGTTTCTTTTGTTATTTATATGGCATTGTAGTAGGTTATTATGCAGAGTTTTTGAGTTAATAGAATTTCCCTATGGAATCTTATTGTCGAAGACTTATCTTCTTTGTTTGATTGTTTCTGTGGAAACCCTTGATTATGCCAAGGCACTATTGTGATTGCAAATCCTACCCTAGGATTGCACCAATTGGTATCAGAGCCGAGCGATCCCTGATTGTCGACGTGATTACCCCTATCCCTAGCTGTCCGACAACCACCCATAAATTGCAACCGCATTGCCATCCCAGACATCACCCTCGTTGCCTACCCAACGCCCAACAACTTCTGAATCCATCCAAAACCCTCAGTCGAACCCATTCCAACCCAGAACCTAAATTTCCATCGCCCCTTTTTGCCGTCAGCTGCCAAGAACCCCACCCTCATACAACCGAAATTCCACTGCTCAATCTCGACCCCTTTTCCCCATTAGACTACCAAACCCCACTCAAACCCCAATCCCATTGCAGCAAGCCGAAGCCCCAGCCATCCAGACCCATACCCCATCCTTCTACATAGAGGGGGAAAAAAAAACCTAACCCACTATTTGAGTGAAAAGAGAGAGAGAGAAAGAAAGAAAGAAGAAAGGAGAGAGAGGTGTACCAAGACGGAGAGGATTTGTTGCTATAGTTTGCTGTCTTTGTCGAAAAGCCTATAGCACATGCCTTCTGTCGAAACGGTTAGCAGTCGTTGTGTTCTTCATCGCACGGCTATCCTCCACTAGGTTCGCACATCTTCGTTCTGAGGAAGAGGCCTTGTTAGGTCCCCTCTCTTCATACACGAGCTACACCTTGTGCCCATCTGCGCACAAGACGAAGTAGGGTTGTCGTCTTCTCCCTTTTGTTCTCAGGTAGAAAAAGGCAACAAAGGCTTTTTTGCTTTTTTTTGGGGCACAAGGTCCAAGACTGAAAGGTAAGCATTGGGCCTGATTTTTGTTTTAGATCCAGGTTAGGTCAAGTTTTGAGTCAATCAGTTCAACCTGACCTCAATAAGGCCCATTGCTTCTAGCGGTGAGCTAGGTTGATAAGTTAGTCTGATCCATTAACAATAACCCTGTAAGCTATATTGTTGCCGTCCACACTGCATCAGTCTGAAAAGCATTCAGCAAGTTTTTCAACATCCAACAGTCAGAATTTGTTTCGAAGATATTGGTATCATCTGCACTCCGATTTCTAATCCGTTTTCACCGTGTTTCCGGAGAGCAAATCTACAAATTAGGTCAGTCAGATTTTTGATTTGCAAAAAAAAAAAAAAGCTTCCTAAGAAGCTAGTGGAGGTTGAATCTTCATCTTCTTCAATTGAAGATTTGACTATTGTCATTAGAGATTTAACCGCAACAGTTGCCACCATGAAAACCACCTTGCAACAACTAGAAATTAAGGTGACAACCTTGAAAAATAATCAGCGTATGGATCACAATCGAGATGATAGAGAGAATATTCGGAATCAACGAGATCCACCTGTTAATAATCCTGGTCGAGATTTAGAAATTAAACTTGTGATTCCCGAATATGATGGAAAATTGTACCCAGCTGAATTCATAGATTGGTTAGTGTGTGTGGGTAATATTTTTGCATACAAGCCAATAAATGAACGCCATAAAGTTACATTGGTTGCCACTTGTTTTGTCATTATGCTGCAACTTGGTGGTTGAATTATAACATAAAAAGAGAAATCAGAGCATGGACCTGTTGAAAGTTGAACTGAGATGAAAAATATGTTAAAGCAAAAATTCCTCCCCGTCTAAGAAGCACGGATACGCACACGGGACACGAATATGACATGATCCGGACACGCCGATACGGCAAATCCTAAAAAAGTAGGATATGGACATGGCAAATAATAAATATATATATTTTTATATATAATCATAAAATTAAAGAATAGTTATATTTTTAGCCAAATTAAGAAGCATAATGTCACAATTAATCAAAAAGAAAAACATAACTAATACTGAAAAAGTCAAAGAACATGAAACTAGCAAAAAAAAAAAAACAAAGATTATTTGAAAAATTTTATATTTGGTCTGAAATTGTTCATGAATCATTTATGAACTTTTAAAACTCCATTTAACACTCTTTTTCTTTTTTTTTTTTTTTTGTTTTTGACAATCGGCTTTGGTCACACTCAATGATAAAAAAAAAGAAAAAAGAAAAAAAAAGAGGGATTTAAAATTTTAAAATAACCCCGTTGTGTCCTGTCATGTCCCCGCTGTATCCTGTTATGTCACTACCGTGTTCAAATTTAATAAATTAAAAAAAATAATAGACACATTTCATGGTGTGTCGGACACATGTCCGAGCCGCGAGCCGTGTCCGATACTGACACTTGTCCGATGCGGACACAGGGACCCTAGGTGCGTGTTCGTGCTTCCTAGCTCCCTGTTAACTATGTAAGAGATATGCATTCAAGCTTTAAGGACTTGAAACAACGATCCATGACAGTTATTGAGTATTCTGAAGAATTCTTGACTTTGCAAGCTTTTAGTGGTTTGAATGAAAATGATGATGTGTTGGTTGATAGATTTTGAATGGGTTATAGGAGTAGACATTCAGCACATCATTGCATTCCAAAATTTTGAGAATGTAGATAAACTCATCTAACATGCCATCAAAGCCGAGGTTATTGCAAATCGTCAGGCACAAAAATTTAATTCATCGAAATGCGCTTTGTAGAAGAATTCATTTTTGCATACATCTCATTGAGACTGAAAGTGGTGAGAAAAATACCCTTGAAAGCTATGATATTCGGATACTTGTACAAGCCCAACGTATCCGAATCAGACCGATACGATACTTGTATTGGTACTTGATACTGCACCGATACTTTCGGGATATAAGTTTAATATATCTGACTTAGCAAGTCCATTATTTCGTTTATTTCTTTAAGTTTTCTTACTTTTCAACATAGAAAATGTTAGAATTGAACATAAACAATGATAATTATATTAATTAAATTATAATTTAAAGAAAAATTAAGGAAACCCGTATCCGTATCTGTGTCCTAAATTTTTCAAAGTGCAGAGTCGTATCCTGGATCCCTGTATCTGCATTCGTATCCATGTTCGTATCTGGGCATCATAGCCTGAAAGTATTGTGCAAGATACTTTAGATGATTCTAAGGGAAATGCAATAAGAAGATTGAAATAGTAGATACCCTAGATGAAATTGACATGTTCATGGTCATCAAAGAGCCTCAGTAGATTGAAGGAAAGTAATGGTTGCGCGATAATTTTTTTCGCTCATAGGGAATAATCAATGGAGAAGTATTCACAATTGTGATTGATGGAGGTAGTTCTGAAAATTTCATCTCTTAAGCCTTAGTAGACTGTTTGAAGCTGAAGGTTCGAAAGCATTATTGTCCTAGTTTTGCTGAGTGGCTAATGACAGTTGATGAAGTGCAAGTCCGATATGCATGTCTAGTTACTTTTGTTGTTGGTGAGGACTACAACGATACAGTCTGGTGTGATATGCTACCCATGGATAGTGGTGATATCTTATTAGGACGTTCGTGGATGTATGACAATAATGGAATTCGTGGCTTGTGCAACAACACATATACTTTTGCTCACAATAGCAAGCATGTGACGCTTCATCCTATGAAGCCCGAACTGCCAAAACAAGGATCAAAAGCCTGCATTACAAATGATGCGCTTCACGTACACAATATCTACAGATGCAATACCAAATTATACTGAATTCATGGTCGAACTCTTTTCCAACTTGAGAGGAATGATGTAGCAAGGGCCCACAAGTGGTCGCCCTCAAGTTAAATTATGGATTATATTATTTTTATTATTAATAGATTTCTAATTTCATTGTTGTTAGGGAGTTTCTATTATTAAATTGGGGTTTTCTTAGGCACTAAATTTCTTTTGTTATTTATATGGTATTATAGTAGGTTATTATGCAGAGTTTTGGAGTTAATAGAATTTCCCTGTGGGATCTTGTCGTCGGAGACTTGTCTTCTTTGTGTAATTGTTTCTATGGAAACCCCTGATCGTGCCAAGGCACTTTTGTAATTGCAAATCCTACCTTAGGATTGCATCAACCACATTATATATTGATGAAATTAAGACAAATTATCACAAGTGTACATGTGATTGAAATGATGGGACACATTTATTGTCCATTAATCAAACTATATTTCATGGATGAGACATTATCGTTTTTATTAAACAAGTGGCACCAACTACATACTTTTTTATTGAACAAAAGAAATTGATGGGACATAAAACTAGCTAAATTAGAAATTTAATAGCTGAAATGAAAAGGCCATGTTGTAACCCCTTAAAATTGTCAAAAAAAATAAAAATAAAATAAAATAAAAAATAAATAAAAGGCAGAAGACTCTCACATTAATAGGAAGACATTCTAAAATGTTTTAAGCTGCATAAGTACCTTCTATATTACAAATCACTTCATAAACAACCCAGGTACTCACTCAAACTATGGATCTCAATCTATAAAAAACTAAAACACACCAATAATTTAAATGCAATTATATAAACACAAAACATATCTCCATGCAAGTCAATATTAAACCATAAATATAATAACTTATTTTTAGTGCCTATGATCTCAAAAAGTTAATGCTAAACTACAAATATAATAACAAAGACAACTGTATAAACTCTTTTAAAGAAAAGGAAAAGAATCAAGAACCACCTCTTTCAGCCCACATTTCTCCTGTTGTGCTTTCTTGCAATTGAATCATCTAATTCCTATCTGCATCATTATGTCCTAGACTATTATATTTGGGTTGGTTATCATTTAGTTCATTGCTCGTATACTGCTCTTCTAATCTCTCATTTATTGCCTCATTAAATATTGCATTGTCTAAATTCCATTGCTAAATGAAGTTATGTAGAGCACAGAACGCCACGACTATCTTCGCTTGTGTCTTGATAGGGTATCGTGGAGTAGTCTGGAGTGAAGCAAAACGTTGCTTCCATGCCGCAAATGTTCTCTTAATTACATTTCGTAATCTTGAATGATGGAAGTTGAATAACTTTGGTCCTGTTCTAGGTGTGTGTGTAGATGACTATTCTTTAAGATGGTAACGAACACTACGAAATGGAGCCAAAAAGCCTCATGTATTCGCATAACCAGCATCAACTAGATAATATTTGCTTGTAAACACATACTCACTTGTTAATATTATATTAAAAATAATAAACATGCATTTTCAATGAGAAGGCCAGTTGGAACACGAAACTTATTGTGAGGCCGCTTCCAAATTGAATCTTGAAGAACCTTAGCATCTGATGCTGACCCTTTTCACCTAGCAAAGACATATTGAAACCTCATGTCAAACAAAACCATGGCCATAACATTTTGAGATAATGAACCTTTACCATTACGATATCAAACTTGGTCCTCAAGCCTCACCCTTATAGGCTTATGTGTTCCGTCAATTGCTCCAACACAATCCTGTAAATGGATTAGGTACATGTTTAATTATCTATATATTATCCACTTATGATGTATTTGTAATTATTAATTCTTTAAAAATATGGGTAAATATAGGATTGTTTGCAATAGCTGGTGGAATCTCCCCATTTGATGGTTTTATAGAGTACTTGCTTATCTTTAATATTGCATCCAACGTCTGATTGAAGTATTTGCTAACTGTTTCTCCTGAGTGCTGAAACCGATTTTTCATGACTCGATTTCTTTCACTATGGCCAATAGTAAATAAAAAAAATTGCTAGTTGGTCGTCTATATTGACAAGACGTGAATCTTTCATAAATTTTTGTTTCCTTCTTTCACTAAGAGCATAAAGCAAGCAGTGTTCATTCTAAACAAACTGAAGCAATTGAGGGCGTTTCCAATCAAAGTCTCCCTATTAAAACTACCTCCACTAAGTGAGGACTCATGCATCGTATCTTTAAGAAGGTATGAGTATTGGTACCACAACAAAGATACGGTAGTAATTGTAGTTGCAAATATCCTCAAAAAGTCTTTCTTATCCATTTTACCTATAGAATATGAAATGTAATTAGTACAAAATTCAATGACAACATTCAACATATACCTAGATGACACTTATCCACTCCAAATAATCATAAAATAAAAAATATTGTGAATTTAATAAAATCATAAATTCAACATAACCAATCTAATCCAATCCACATTTGTGTATAAAATAAATAATCATCCACATTTGTATATCTAAGATTTTCAAAATAAAAAATATAAGAAAGTGGCATAGTCATCAACCCATTCAAGACTCAAACGTGATCAGACACCAGTCACCCAAGTTGTGCTAATAGTCATCGCTTACGACTTTCCAAAGGCAACGCTAAGAAGGTAGCGGTCTTCATCACCCCCTCGAGAAATGCAAGCGCCTTATATTTGAAACTCTCTTCAAGATCTAGAGGATTGAGTGCCTCCCAACACGTCGTCATTCTAATAATTGTGTCATCTTGAGTGGTTGTGCTCCTATGTAGTGCATCTGCCATTCGGCAAACACTCTCCACCATTGCCTCTCCCACACTTTGTCTTCTTGTTATTTGATGAGAAGGTCCTCTTGGAGCCTTATTATGCCTTTTTTCTAGGAGAAACATGATCTTCCCCAACTTCTTGTGTAGCATGGACGTCAATTTCATCTTCACCCTCAGTGTCTTGCTAATTAAAACCCCTCTGGTGACCGGACCCCATGTCACCATGGGAGCTTGCCTGGACTCCTCACATGTCAAGACTAAAATAGTCAAAAAAAAAAAAAAAAGGTTGATGGATTCTTTGGAGGAGTCTGAGTATCATTCAAAGCAAATTCGGCTCTACCATCAGCAGTTGACTCACCAAATATTTCTCCCAGATGTAAATAGTTTGGCAGGCATTTCAACCTATACATTGTAGTATCAGGGTGTGCCTGTAATGGATACAAACAAGATGATCAATTTGCACCTATATATTATATAATAACCATAAACTTTGTTTAAATAATCTCACCACTATATTGTCATCTCATACTCCATCTTCAGCGCTAACCATCTTTTTATCTTCATCCCATCCGAAACCAGTCAAATTAAGCAAAGTTTTCATCACGCTGTACCATTTTTTAAATGATTTAAACCGATTTTTCAACTTATCCTTTTTGAAATCTGTGCTGAACTGTATTTTTGTTTGATTTGTTATTTCATTCCATCCCTCGGTGGTGAACACGCTGGGTATGGATTTTCCTTCTTTGCATTGTTCATGCATAAAGTAGATGAGCATTTCATCTTGTCTAGTTGTGCATTTCATATTCTTCGAGTTTGACTTATCCGCACAAGGACCTTGTGAGCTGTAGTCATCCTACAAATTATTAAAAATGATTCGGACCTAGCAATGAAAAAAAAAAAAATGAAAGCTCTTTTCCTAACAACAAAATCATAAACAATCCCCTCACTTTTCTTACAAATGACATGATTGATAAAAAATCAGATGAAAATATGAGAAAAAGGAACTAAAGGCAGTTGAGGTCTTTTCATAGTAATTCACTGTTGTTTTCGTAGTTATTATGTTAACTCTTCACATTTCTATCCCTTGGAACTAATGCTATTTCATCTAATAAGGACAGTCTAAGAGAAGATTCAGTAGCAAAGAATACAAGGAGTGTTCTTTTCTCTATTTTTTTTTTCCAGGCCACATATGAGAAATGATGAGAAACATAGTTGCATATCCAGCTATGGACTCAACACTAAGCATCCACATTTCATAACCCTGCCTTTTCCTATTGAACCTGCATCTGCATTTGCCTCCCAAGCCATATTGGAGAAACTTACCTCCATGGGTTCCACTAAGCCCTCATCTTGTTAATAATAAAGGCAACTCTCCTTTAAATAACAGATTTATTTGCTGACCAGAAGATGGCATTTCTAGAAGATCTTCAACAATGAGATGCCTCTAAAAACAGTCTCTGAACAATCAAGGTTTTGAATGACTATACTTCAACCTAGTTAGGATAATTAATTCCCACTATGCCACAACATCCAATAAGAGAAATCTATTGGTATATATTATTTTGATACTAATGAAACTTGGAGAAAGTATAGTACGTACTGTGAGAAGTAATATCTAGCGTGGAAGTAGGAATGTGTGACTGAGAATTGGTATGGTTGTTATTCCCCTTAAGAAGAAAGAGGTGGGTCGGTGGATGTTGCCTTATTAGCAGCAGATAATTCAGTTTTCAGTAATAGTAAATTGTATCTATGGGCATAAATTGAATAAAAATACACTACTACTTACTAGGAACAAATTTCACACTCTTCTCGCACTTTAGGAACCTTGGCAGAAGGGGTAAAAGGTCCCTAATAATCTCATGAAACTCACTCACAAGGGACAAGGTATTTTGTACAATCAAGTACTCATGTTAGAATCTACTGTATGTATAGTCCTTAGTAATTTACAAGTAAATGGGTGTGGCTCAGATTTTTTTTTGTCCTCTGTTTTGCTTTGGTAAAAGACTATATGGGCTTTACTGTTGATGTGCTACTGTCCCACCTTGCTCATGAATACCTTTGAAGCCAACACCAACTCAAATAAGAGAAATCTATTACTATGCTTACTTCTTTGATTATCTGCCATGTGCACACATGCTTGTGTGGACACCATCATGAAGGGAACATAAAAACAACGATCAACATATAATTTCATGAATTATGTTAAAAGAGGAGACCTTGTATTGCTCAAATCTATCCAAGCAAGCTGATTGTTTATCATATGATCCAATCTATGCAAGTTATCAACACACACACTCCATTTTTTTTTTATGATAACACATCCCTCCTGAATATAACTACTAGGTGTTCAGTTTATTAACTAAACAAATATTTCATTTTAACCAAAACTACATAAATACTTCCAAACTTTGTACGGTTAACAAAAAAAGATCACTAGAATTTTTTGATACAGCAAGTGGCCAGATAAGAGTTGATTAATGATTGACAGAGGATCTGAATAGTAACGCTATGGTAAAGTGCCAAAAGATGATTCTAAGGTGCTGAACACGTTATATTAGGAGATGAACTAATAGACATGAACTAGTGTAGAAGGGAAGTTCAGAGTTTTTTGTCTCTTTGAGCAACCAACTTTTTATGTTTTAATATTTATTTGTTTGCTTTAAGACTTTCAACCTTCAGCCAAAAGGATATGTTAATGTTAGTAAATTTACTAATTATTATGTTTCTGTGGCTTAGACTATACTACCTAACCATAACTAAATGATGTACATGAGCAGGTAAAAACGAAAGCAGGGGAAATTTGCAACCAAAAGAGTCAAAACTGGAAGTGAGATGACAACTTAAAAACTCATGATTAGATCATATTTAAAATTCTTACTGTCATTCCTTCTGCCAATGGAAATACTTTGCTTGAACTGAAGGAAACTGCTAATGTATACAAATGCAAACATGAGAGAGCAGATGGGAATCACAGTCTATGTAGAGGCTGCATCCATCAATCTAAATCTGTTCCTTCAAAATCATTTTAAAAAAAAGGGTGTAACTATTGATAAAAATGAAATCTGTTGCTTATGTGCACAAATCAATATGGATCCAAATCTGAGTGCCATTGCAGACAATACAGAGCAAACCATGGGCCTGCATCCATTGTTCTAAAATATCAGTATCTGTAGAACAGTAAAAATAATGACTTGTAAAGTAGATTATCACTAAATCAATTAAAGCAACTACAGTCTTGGAAGACTCAAATCCATCATTGCATAATACTCCAATGAAAAAATGATCAACAAGAAAGCCAGAAATGTATCATGCTCGGAATATAATTCCTACAAATCAGGACCAGCTGCAGTAACACAATTAATCCTTTTCTTCTACAAGAACAAGAAAGACCCTGAAGCCTTTGGAAAATCCTCCACTGCCCCATTTGATAGAACTCTTCTCCTCTTTGCATACTTATTTTCTTTAAGCACAAAATACTGGGAGTTCCCATGAACTTCTCCAATTTTCATGTGATTGAAATGTAAGTGCATGTGCTTTTGGAAGAAGCAACAAAAAAGATGTCCATTATAAAATGTAAACAAAATCCTATACAGAAAATTGAAAATGAAAAGGCTGAAAACAGGAGATTCAGTGTTCTCTACTCTGGAAATGCAATCTAATGAGAGAAAAGAAGGTCCCTCCTTCCGTTTCAAAATTGGGTATTCTGGGTTTTTATTTATTATTTATTTGTTTATTTCTTCTGTAACTCTCTTTTAATGGTGGGCTTTGTTATTTGATTTAATTTGGATTTTTCAGTTTTTTTACAATGACTTTATTTTTGTTGGGGGTTGTTCTCATAGTTTTGGTTGATTCTACTTTCAGCATAAATAATCTTAACAGAAGGAAGGAAGGAAGATTAAGATTATTCTCATCCAAGCGACTGATAGATAGATACTAATTTATGGAGGAGAAGAAAAGGAAGACGCCAACCACTTTTTCTATAGATGAAGAAAATGTCGCAATACGGCAGAAAGAATCTTCCATGAACAACAAGAAAATTAAGATGACTACTGCTCACCATGAAAAAGATGAAGAGGACAACCGAATCAACCAACTGCCTGATGATGTCCTTTATTACATCCTTCACTTGATTCCACTCAAGTGTGCAGTGAGGACCAGCATTCTATCAACTAGATGGAAGGAGCTTTGGAAAACTATGTGGGCTTACACCACAACTCTAGATTTTGGGGAGGAATTCACAAACGGGAAACACCTTTCTCTACTAGCACATACCATAAACCGGTTTTTACTGCTCCACAAGAGTAATTTCATCAACATTTTTCGGCTCCATTTCCGTGCCGAGGAGCAGTTCCGTCCTGAAATTGATAAATGGATCAAATTTGCACTAGAAAAGAGAGTTAAACAGCTTTATTTTCATATTCCTCCAGCCAGGCTTTCACCGGAGGAAAGATTGAGTGGAAACTTTTCTTACACACATAAAATATATACACTGCCCCCTTCTCTCTTTTCTTGTGATACCGTGACCATCTTGACTTTGATCTGCGGCAACTTAAAAGTTCCATCCGGTCGTGTGGGTTTCCTCTCTCTCAAGACTTTGAATCTTGCCAGGGTTCATATCACCCAATGCACAATTGAGATGATGCTTCATGAGTGCCCGATGCTTGAAGAATTGAATCTGCTGGGGTGTTGTGGTTTGCGGTCGGATTCGAAGTCATTTGGATCTAAATCTACTGATTTGAAGATCCGAACTTTTAAGCATATTGGATGTTTCGGCAGGGACAATTCATCATTGCTTGTGTCAAAACTTGCTCATCTTCAAATGCTCACCATGTGCCATTTCAAAGCTTGCGTAATTTCTTATCCCTGCTTTTCTTTTTAAGCATTTGCCTACATTGTATTGAGTTTCTAAGTTTTTTCATTGAAGACAAGTAGAAATTGAATTAAGTTTCCAAATGGGAAACCCCGACTCCACAAAATTAGCAAATCAACTGTAAAAATTCTAGGAGTTCATAGTAGAGTGGAGACTAGAGAGGGCAGGGTTCAAACACTTATGCTCGAGGGGTGATGCAATCCCTCTTGAGTCAGCCAAGTTTTTAATCGGCAGATTATAGAGAAACAGAGCCTTTCTTCGTAGCGACAAAAAGAGCTCTTTCTTCCTTGTTAAACTAGGGTAACAGTGAAACAGGGACTGGTGGAGGAAAAATAAAAAATCATTTCTTTACATAAGTTGGCTGAGTTGACTTGGTTTTAAAACACTGATTGAGGTTGTCTTTTAGTGGGGAGGGGTGAAAGCGACGAGACGCAAGGAGTGAAGGATGTGGAGATACAAATATGATCCTCATTTTCGTAGTATTTGATTTACTAGGGTGATGAGAGTCATTTCCTACCAAAGGGAGAGACTATTTTATGGCTTATTTCAGATTTTCAGATCTTTGACTTTTATATTTTAGGCCCCTTTGATAGAAACATTGCTTAGAATTCCACGTGTCAAATACCAAGCAAACAAACAAGGCCTTTATCTGATTGCTAGGCAATAATTTCCAAGCCAAGCAGAGGCTATAAAAATGCATTGTTGATCTTTATATTTATTGCTTCAGTTTTAGCCCCTTTGGCAAGATGGCATTGCTTAGAATTTCCAGAAATTTAGTACTTAATCCAATAAATGGGCCCTTTTAATGATGATTTTGATAAATTTGTTTATGAGCTTGGTGATAATCTTATATGCTCTGTTTTCTACGTTGCAGCAATTGCCGGTATATCCCGAGATGTTCCCTATTACACTCCCAAAATTGATAGAGCTGCAGTTTGGAGTTGGTGATCGCTTTGGTGTTGCTGACCTGTATACCTTGTTTCGACTTTGGAACTTCCCATGCCTGGAGAAACTCATGGTTCGTCTAAACTCAAGTAATTTCTACAATAGTGTTGATTAATTACCAATAATTATTCTCTTGAAATCTAATACTATTACAATTTGACAGATTGAATGGTTTCCTGATTTTGACCCAAAGAACAATTGGGTAATGATGTCATCTGGTGTTTTTCATCATCTCAAGACAATAAAGATGAATGGGTTTTATGGGTGTGAGAGCCAAATGCATGTTGTGAAATTTTTCTTGCAGAAAGCTATGGTATTAGAGACTATGATTTTAGTCACTCCTAAGGAATTTATTGAGCGATATGTAGGTAGTGGGAAACGTTCTGTATATAGAGCAAAACTCAATGTGGCTTCGTTGCATTTACTTCATGGACAACTTGCACTCCTGCCAAAAGCGTCAACAAAGGCTCAAGTTAAGTTGTACAAACATGCTGAAGATGGTAACAATTCCTTGGCAACTTATATTATTGATTTTCCTTGTGTATTGAGTAATGCTACCGTAAGGTTACATTGATTTTTTAGTAGGATTTAAGGCATATGGATGTGATTTACACACTGAGGGGAATGAATGTAATTGTTCATTTGATATGATAAAAATAAAAAGCAACTCATGCACCTAATTGTGTGAATCTCAATGTTGGACTTCTCCCTACATGTGGTTCTCTCTTCTCCTCTTTCCATCTTATTATCATCTCGTCTTTATGAGCATTATTTTTCTTCCATTTATCTAAGCTTAAGGCGGTTTTCATTATTTTGGTATCAGATTAGGGATTTCCAAGGTCGTGGTTCCAACAGTTTACCGATCCTTTGTTTGAAATGGACACGCGAGTGGAGTGTCAAGATATTTTGACATAGATGGGAATAGTTGAGAGGATGAGAGATGCAGGACGAGAGATAATGGGGATGTTGAGAGAAATGAGGCGACAGGAGGAAGTCAAAATTTGAGTTGTTATTCTCTTGAGAAGCTTGTGTTAATAAAAGCTATCATAATTTTATCTGAATGTAGACCCTCTTGAAATTCTTTGGTGTGTAAGACAAGTGGTTGGGATGCTGTTATGGCTTGTGTCGTAGAAGATTTTACCTGGGGCCTGTTTTGTAACTCCAGTTTAAGTTAATAAGAGCTAGTTAGTTAATGTCTGGAACAAATAGGTAATCCTACAATAAGCCATATGAATTCAATTGTCAAATTTGGTTAATTAAAACTAGAACACGGATTCAAATAAATAAATAAATAAATAAATAGATGCTTTCTTAAATGCAAAAGTTTGCCTGTGGATGTCACCAAATCATTCTTCACAAGTAATTATCCTTATCAACAAGACAGGGCTTGTGGAAACTGGCGGTGCATACAATAGTGGTGGCCATTCAATGTCAAACAACTTTGTGAAGAGCTCCTGGTGAGATTTTTTATTTTTTATTTTTTCCATTTTCCTTTTTGTGAATCAAATAGGCTGGACTAATTAAATCACAGGAACTATCATGCGAAAAGTGAATCTAAATGGTGGGTGAAAAAATAAATGAGAATCAAGCTAAATTCATGAGCCATGGACACTTCAAACTAGTCACTGTACCAACATTCTCGAATAGAAAGGGATACAGCGGCAGGTGAGTCGGACTTGAAGTAGTGCAATAAATTTCAGTTAGAGAATCTAACCTGTTGGTTTATTTCCTGTCGGAGTTGGATATGGACATGGATAAGAAAACACAATGACACTATTATAGAGGCGCTGATATGGATTGAGATACTGACACTTAACACTCTAATAGAGGAAACCATGGAACCCAGAAAATGCATAATATAAACACAACAGTTTTGCATAAAGAATTAAATAAATTACCTATATTAGCAGCATTGAACTACTGTCAATTACAAGAACATACGAAAAATCAAGAAACAGATTTTTTACCAATAATAGAGGTGATCCTGTATGGCTATGTTATTATCCCTTCAAAGATTATGAAAATTATGCATCTGTGTTGGAACATACAATCTTAAAGAAATTTGTATGACCTTGTTACAAGAATTAGATCACTCAACATTGTTTCCTTGACAACAACATCGATTTAAAAAAAAAAAAACTTTGATCACTCAGCATTGTTCTTATCCCTGACTTTCTTTTTAAGCCTTTTGCCTACTGTGTAGTGAGTTTCTAAGTTTTTTTTATTGAAGATAAGTAGAAATTGTATTAAGTTTCCAAATGGAAAACCCCCACTCCACAAATTAGCAAATCAACTGTCATGCCCCAAATCTTGAGATCCTGGGGATCCTCAGAGTTTGAATGTAATGGTCCCACATTGCGTAAAATACAGTAGAGGCATTTATATTAAATTAGTATAATAATAATAATAAGAAGAAGAAGCAGTAATGTCTGGAGTCATCATTGATAAAATATCCAAGGAAAGGCACAATTTATTTCTAATACTATGTGATAATAGCATCTAAATAGCTTCTCAAGCCTCACCCATCCCCACAAGTGAGCTAGGATTCTTCATTATTGGGGGTCAACCTCATAATCTGAAAAAAAAAAAAAAAAAAAGAGAATAAAACACGTATGGCATAAAGCCTTACAAGTAAATAGACTATAGAGTTATAGTAAACGGTTTTCCAATCAATGATAGCGGTTTAGGTATGGTTATTTTCAAAGTTTTTAGGAAAAAAAATTATTTTTATGACCCATGGTATCTTTCGCCAGCCCCAGCCTTCGGACCTTTAGCCTTTGGCTCGGGGGTTGCCTCTTTTTGACGAACAAAAACTATTTCCAAAGAGGTACATACATGGCCGCATACATAGTACCCGGATAATGTAAGGGGCGGAAGTTGAATTTAAAACCTTGGGGAGCAAATCTAAGTTTCATACCAACTGAGCCACCCATTAAGAAAATCAATAAGGTAAATTGGCCAATGGTAACGATATCAATTGCTGCAATGATTTATGAATATTGGAACAAATTATAAATCACATACACTAATTTTAAGAAGAGATACTAATTTAAGAAAAGGCATATCATTGGTCACAATGCCCAAAGAGTACCTGCTAGAATTAAGCCTTAATCAGGTACCAAATATAATCAACACATATAATGGACCTGAAGACAACGTTACCTGATGAAATTATGCCCATTCCAGTAACTTAAATCAATCTACATTGCAAGGGACAAGCTGCAGTCTAGTGATCACGCAAAGAGGGGTTCCCAAGCCCCAATGTTATACGCATAAGGAGGGCTAGAGTTCGTGTATGAGCGTCTCCACATTGCGTTGCCCATGTATTGGATAATGCCTTAGAGGTCAAGACTTACATTCGAAGGGGAATTGTAAAATTCAGGATTTCATTTTCCCAGCATAATATGGTATGATGGAAACACAGTATAACATTGAAGTTCCAACCACAAAAGAAATCACGATAGCAATATTTCTAGCCATGGTTCATAAAAGAATTCTACGGCGTCGACTGTAATCTCAATATTTAAAATTTGGTCATTGATGACTATCCGTACTAATTCATTGGGCACAATCATATCAATAAAATGATGGTCCAAAATATGCTAAGATGCTAGGACTGGCCCGTAGGGAACAAAAGTATTACATAACAATTTAACATGTTGGATGGCATGTGTTAGAAAATACTAACTACTAGAGGTCCATAGTAAGGTTATTTGCCTGACTTTATGGGGCGACCAACGGATCGGATTTATCTTGACCAGGATGTACAAATGTCTCGAAGGGAATTCCCGTCAATGATCGGTAACCATTTATTAGGATGTGGGTTCATATGCAATTAATGGGTCAAGTTTGGGTACAAGTATAATGGGTTGACTCATATCAGTTGGATCTGAGTTATTAGACACTGCAAGTGGGTCCTAGACAGTGGTTATAAGTTAAATGGGTTGTTAAATGGGTTGGACGTGGGTCAGTGGACCACACTGGTTCAACTGGGTTGGTCTTGGGCATGGGCTCTCATGCGAAAGTGGCACAGCTCGGTTTGGGTCGGGATTATTTGATAATGTGGTGATTTTTGATAGTGAGGTTTTCATGCTTATAAGCCATATGGGTCCATCTGCGCCAGTGTATAATACTGAAAGAATTCAGTAAGTGGACCCAAGTATTTCAGGTCCAACAAATTCTTAGTTGGGTCAGGGACAATGGACCACAGGGTCCAACTGGTGGGTTGGTTAATAAGCTGTGCAGTAACAGTGAATGTAGCCCTGAAACCTTGAGTTAAACTAACACACTAGGTGGCCAGAACCATGAATCGGATGGTTTAGATGGAAGGAGGGACTGATCTCACATTCTGCTCGACTGATCAGAGGGAAGAACGGCGGTTGGCATGTCTGTCTCAAAAACGGTATTGAGAGAGAGATGGTAGTAACGGGAAAAATAGAGAAAAGAAAGGAGAAACAGAGAGGAGAGGAATGGGAAAAGAATGAAAGCAGAGAGAAGAGGACATACGAGGAATTAGGAAACAGAAGAAGATGGAGAATAGGAAAGAAGATGCACAGGGAAGAAGTATTGAGTTGCTGAGATGGACGTCATGGAGGTGGTCATGGTGACAGAGCAGGAAGATAACAAAACGCAGAAGGGGAAGACCAGAAGGAGAAGGAGAAGATGAAGTTGGGTCCTTGTCTCGGTCAGTTGATCTGAACTGGGATGAGAACCTTTGGCGATCTGATGATGGACTCTTGATACAGTTTAGTTGATTGGGTTCAGTTGAGAGCAGAGAGAGAGGAAGGAGGACATGTAGGAGAAGGAAGACAGAAGAAAAGGAGGGGCGAGCAGAGATGAAGAAGATGGATACGTCGAGTTCAGTTGCAAAGAAGATCGGAAGAAGAGAAGATGGGCTTATATTTTCGCAGCAGGGATGAGCAGTGGCTGGGTTTGGGGCCTGATCATTCAAAGCCATAGCATCTTGTATCGCCTTCATCTCTGAAATTTTGTATATTTTGCTCGCTATTTAACAAATTTACATGCATGCACAGTAGAATAAGTCGAAATATCACAAGTTTTGTAGAATACCTTCATAATTATCTCTAATAGTATAATAGTGTAAGACATTAGATTTAATAGCATTTTATATCAAATTTTTGGAATGAGGCCCCACTATTATATATAATAGTTGTAGAAACAATTGTCCTTGTCTTGCATGGGTTGAGTCTAACTCATTATGATTGGAGATAGGCCAACTGTTAGATTGATCAATATTGATTACGATTAAAAAATCCAACTAACCTAAAAGTGGGGCCATCTTCAATTGAAATGAAATTTATTTTTGAGTTCTATTTTATTTGTTTAAAGTTTTCACAATTGAAGTCCCATCATAGGACTACAATTAAAAAACTATAAAATCTAATCACAAATGTGGAATGAGGGTCCCCAACTAATATTCAAACAACTGAAAAAAAATCTCCTCTTGCATGGGTGCCATCTAAATTTTTTCTAACTGGGGATGGACCAAATGTCAAATTGGTCAAAATTTATTGATAATGAGGCAAACTTCAATTAAAATAAAATTAATTTGAAACCAAGATATGCTCGTTTGTAGTTTGATTTATAATTGTTAGGGTCGACTATGGAGCCTATGAGTTATTTTTGTTTTTCATTTTATTTTTTTGGTAGAAGGACCCATGCTTGGAAACAAAATCATTAATACCCTCATCAGTCATAAAGGGTTCCGCCTCTTTGGCTCTCTCCTAGGTTCCGCAAATGGGGAGAAAATGAGATGGGAAGGGAAAGGGCTCGAAACAGAGGTGGATAGGAGGAGACTAGAGGAGAGGAAAGAAGAGAGAAGGGTGGAGAATAAAGAAGAGGGGATCAAATGATGATCCAGAGGAAAACAAAGAAGATGGACAGGCTGCCTTACTTCTCTCTTTGCCTCTCTCCCACATTCCCCTTTTTTCTATATTTTTTGTTTCTATAATTGTATGCATGTTGCATGTAAATCTCCCCTTACCTCTTTTTTCTTTTCTTTTTTTTTTTTTTTTGAAAATTTTACCAGAAAAGTCATCATAAGTGACCCCTTAACAAAAAAAAAAAAAAAAAAAGAAGTGGGTGCACTGGAGTTTATTTTTTTAACGTTGTATATGAATATCTGATTTGATGCTCATTTTTTTCTTCTAGCATTGAATCATATGCTCATTTTCTTCTTCGAACATCGTATCCTATGCTTAGTTGTGCAACAAGAAGTCTCTTCCTCCCTCTCCTCTCTTGCAGCGATGACCTAAGGCGGGAGATTTGAGGAGGGTACCAGTGACAAGAGGTTACTTCCTTTCCTGGGGCGGTGAAAAAAGATAAGAAACTTCCGTTAAAAAATCTCGACTTCTCTTCTAACAAAAGTAAATAGTTCATCTCCCCTTATAAACGGCCCAGATCTTCCCCCTCCCTCTTCTCTCCCTCTTTCCTTCACAGCTTTCGCCAAAGAATTCCTCACCAACTTTCTGACGCCAACAATGAGTCCAAGTTCTGATTTTGATGGCATTGATAAAGATTTCATCTTAGATAAAAACCCAAGTTCTATTTCACTGGAAACAGAGTCTTCTTTGGCTACTCTAGATGATGGGATTGGGGACATGGTGTTTTTGATAAAACCCCAGACCCAGTTCTACAAGTATTGGGCAATTCTTCAATGGTTTTTTTTATGGTGGGGTTGAAAGAGAAGATAGTTTAGGTCAAAACCCAGATTTTATATCTCAAGAATCAGATGATTGTTATGAGAAAAATAATACTTTTGGTGAAAACCCAAGTCTCTCATTTCTCAAGAAATAGTTGATGATATTGATGTGAGCTTAGTCGAGGAAGAAATGGTAAATGAAGTTCCTAAGGTCAGTACGAAGCAAGTTGAGAGGGTTTTATTTTTTCTTTAAGGTTGTTTCGAGGGGCCTCTAAAATCTGCTTTAGATGAGCTAGTTTTTAATGTAAGATATGTGCCTTCAATGAGAGTAATTTGAACCCTCAAAGTTTGGAAATGAAGGAGGAAGGCTTTCGGTTGCATAACTAAGCATTGAATTTGATGTTGGAAGAAGAAAATAAGCATCAAATCCGATGCTCGTCCACAATGTTCAAAAAATTAAACCGGAGTGGTCATATTTGATTACTCTGGTGCATCCACTCCAATATTATTTATTTTATTGTTAAGGGGTCACATACAATGACTTTTCTGGTAAAATCCTCTCTTTCTTTTGTTTATTTTATTTTTTATTTTAAGAATGACAATATGGAAAATCGTGTCTTCCTATTCATCTTCCATTTTCTTTCTGTTTTTTTTTTTCCTTAGCCCTAATAACCATGTATCAGCTGATACCCATTTTTTGGCTGATATTTATATATCAACATATATCACGACAATATGAATGATCTGCCAAAATTGAGATCGAGACAGATACACAATAAGATATTGGCTCGGACTTGGCTAATCCCATTTCATATCGTATCGGCCGGCCAATAGTTTATACGATGCTTGGAACTTTCCTTATTTCAATACTAATTGAATAAATGCTTCCGCAATTTATATGATATTTATTTTTGACTCACTATGGGCTGATGATCCTATGTGGGTCCACTATTTAGAAGTTATGTGTGGGGGATGTGATAGGTTTCTCATGTTTTAAGTAGCTCCATGATTCCACATTGACTCTAATTATTGGTAGGGGGAGTTCATTAGAGCACCGAAAGGTTCTATACAATTTCTCTGAAGATGTGTCTCTACTAGTTAGGAAGGTGACATATAGAAGTTCTCATACTGGAAGACCTTACTATCCATACTTTGTGCTGATGCTTTTGTTTTCTTCCTCTTTATACTGATTTACGCTTTGTCTTTTCTTTAAATTTTTTTTTTAAATCCAGCTATAAGAGAGTTGGCACTCAAGAGAGAGCTTACACAAATGGGAAGAAAGCACATAGAAGTTAAAAGAGACCCTGCACATGTGGGAAGAAACTCCATAAAAGTGAAAAGCTGCACAGAAAAAAAAAAGTGGCATACCCTAAGTTTAGCTTTGCTTTTTTTAGTTTTCTTTGCTTTCCTTTGAATCATTTATTGTTTTGGGTTTATCTTATTGCTTATTAGTTTGTAGCAGTTTGTTTTAATTATAATGACAAATCTTTTTACCGGAAAAGATAAAAACAAAGAAAAAAAGCAAACTAAATGAAAATGAACTCAAAAAAATTCAAAAATAATGAAAATGGTGGATTCAAATTTATAATTTCAAAAAGGTATGCCCTTCTTGTACAATTTTTAATGGTTGTAATGTTCCTAATCACAACAGGTGGCCCCACTTTGTGATTCCTAAAAGTGGACCTCATGTTTACAATCACAAAAAATTAGCTACATTATAACTTTGTAAAGGTGGGCCCGCATTATAACTATTATAAAGTTGGGACGCATGTTCTAATTTTTAATGGTGAGTCCCAAAGGTAGGTTCCATGTATAATAATCCTTCCTCTCCAAAGATGGGCCTCATGTCCTTTTTTTTTTATTTTATAGAAAGACTCTCTAAGATTACTAGAAAGTGAATAAAGAATCAACAATTACATATTGCTTAATTAGGTCTACGGTGTAATACCATCAAACCACCATATCATCAATATACTGAGCATGCCTAGCTAATCTATGAACTACTTTGTTCTCATCTTTACCCACATGATACACTTCAAAGCTGTTAAAGTGATTCAACAAAACTTTGATCTAGTTGAACAAAGGACAATGTCTCGACAAATTTAGAATGGAAGACGTCAGCCTCATGTTCTAATTCTTTTAAAAATTGCCTTCATTTATGTTTTAAACCTCACTCCAGTGTTGTAATTATTAAAGATGAGGCATCATATTTAGGAATGGCAATGGATTGGGTTTAAATGGGGACCCCACCCCATCTATTTTTATTAGGGGTGGGTTTGATAGTGTGTTATTAAGGTTCTGGTTGGGTATGGTTTTTCATATATTAACTTGAGTCGGATTTCGATTTTTTGAGTAAAACAATTCGACCCGCACTATATATCTTTATTTTATATATTATTCAGTGCATTTTTTGTTTTATGTGAGTTCAATAGTATTTGTGGGAATGAAAAAGGAAACAACACATGAGGTTACGTGTTCAAAACATTAAATTCTCTTAGACATATTTATTTTTAATAAGTTTTGAAAATATAAAATGAACTACAATAAAACCTGGCCTGTTTGTCATGAGGTGGGTTTGGGATAAGATCCAGCCAACCCGTCACTGATCAGGTCGGTATGGTATTGAAGAAATGCCAATTGGGTTGGTTTGGGATTAGGTAAACCTGAACCCAAACCCCAAACACACCCAAATCCCTCATGCGAAAGCTAGTGCTGACAGTTTCCAAATAATTTACCCCCATACAGGGATTGGCCCCCAAACCAGCCTTCTAGGATCCAAAAGATTGATCTAGACCCCAAGAGAAGGAAAAAAAAAATCTAAATGCAATACCAAAAGTTGTGAGTAAGAGAACTGTGGTTAACAAATTTCTTTTAGCCAACAAAGAAAGCAAATAGTTTGGAGATCAGTTCTTTGAAGTTGGTTTGGGTTTGGGACTTCTTCCTTAGTGCAGTCCAACAAAAAGCTTTACTTTAGGTGTACTATGTTTTTCCCTGAACTGACTGAGGAGATTTTTTTTAAAAAAAAAGTGGAGAAACATGGATCAGGGTGAGGGTTAGTAGTTTATAAATAATTGATAGATGTCTGGGCCTGCACAAAAAAAATCTTGACATTAGATCGCTTAATTTTGTATTTTTTATTTTTTGGGTAACCTAGCTGAGGGGCTGGGACCCGAATACATATACTAACTCACATATGCGAGATAATGGGAACTCGCACATAAGAGGATACAGACACTAACTCACACATGTGAGGTAATGGGGACTCGCACGTGTGAGGACACAACACTAACTCACATATGAGGTAGTAGTGACAAGGACACAAACACCAACTCACACATGGGAGGTAATGTTGAAACACTTTTATAAAGATCCATATGTTGAAACATGTTTATAAAGATGCATATGTTGAAACACGTTAAAAAATACCCTAATGCTACAAATTTGGCATATGTATTAAAGTTTTTAAAATCTTAAACCTTATTAGGGTTTTTTTGTCATTATGTCATTTAAATGTTCTCATATTTCCGTAAGATGAAATCCTAGAAAACATGTTTGTTAGGTATAAATTCCTTTCCCGAGTGATCGTATTGGCAACTCTGCATTGGGGCAGGGCCCCTCCAATGCAGGTTCTGAGTGAATCTCTTAGTCTGGAACACCAGAGGCCCGAACAGGGCCTCTGTTCAACTTGAAATAAGGTGCAAAGTAGCTCAGCACCATTTTTTTCTTGGCCTTCTTTAAACTGGGGTGAGGCCTGTAAGCATGAATCACATCAGAAGCTCCATCATCCCTCCTAGTTGGAAAATATCAGCTGCTGTACTTCTGCAAGAATCTGGCTCTTTTGAAGTCCAAGAATATCAGTGAAAAGTATCAATGAGAATGAGAAATTCATCCTTTGCAAGAATCTTCGATGTAATTGTTGTTTGTCATGGAAAAACGTCAACTGTGGGACTCCTTATCTTCTCATGGTGCTCATGTCAAGGACCCTGGATTATCTTTGGTGATTTCAATGCCGTCAAATGGGAGTATAAATGACAGGGAGGGCAAATCTGAACTTATTCTCTATGGAAGATTTCAGCAACTGTATTGATAATTGTGTTCTCCATACGTGCTCCTGCATTTAGTTGGTCAAATTCTTCAGCTGGTGTCAATCATATTGAGTGCAGATTAGACAGTCTTACGTAATTCAGAATTTATGCAAATCTCTCCAAGCTGCAATGGTTCTCTTCTAGACTCGGGTAAGTACGATCACAGCCCTATCCTTACTTGCACTCAACCTTCAGGTGTTAAATCTCCTTTTAGAGACTTCAACGCCTGGGCTAGAGAATCTAGCTTTTCTACAAACTGTCAAGTAAGCAAGCACTCCGATGTTCATGGTGGTCAAGAAAATGACGACAGCTAAGGAGACTCTGATCAGCTGGCACAGAAGTAAACCTCCCATTTCAGACAGAATTCAAATGGTTGGAGTTACTCTTGATGAAATCCAGTCGCAACTTTCGACCATCAATGACTGCAGCAGGCTTATTGAAATGGAAAGGGTAGCTAAGGAAAGATCTAGAGAAGTCCTCCTTGAGGAAAGCATGCTTAAGCAAAAGTCTAGAGATAAGAGCCTAAACCTAATAGATTCAAATAGGAAGAAGTCCATGATCAATACCATCAGAGATTTGAAAGGAAAGTGCTCTTCACCAATTATATTTGTGCACCACATTTAGTCCATCTTAGCTCCCACTGACTCTGTCACTCCTGTAATGGATCTCTCCCATGTGAAGGTAACTGACAAACTCAGCGGTGACCTTGCTAGCATTCTGTGTAAAGGTGTGCAAGACGAGGAAAATGAGGAAGCTATAAAGAACCCCAATCCAAACTTATCTTCAGGGCTCCACAGATTCAACCTCAATTCAATGGTAGAATAGATGGATGGTTGGATCTTTTCCAGCGCGTTTACTCTATCCGAGTTCTATTTCAATGTGGGATTCGTGATCCGCATCAAAAGCCATTTCAGCATCAAGTTTATTAGGAGGAGATTACTAGATCCAGCACATCAAGAGGGTCAGCGTGCAATTTATTTTTTGGTAAAGTTGGGCTATTGGCGGAGTGTTACTTTAAACTTAAGAGCCAGGGATCAATCCCTAATTTCAATGAGAAGTGTGTTTGAATGGTGATGGCTTGCAAATATATATTTTTTTAGTAAATAAGAATCTTCATAAATTTCAACTCCATGAGACTCAATATGAACAATTTTTATCTATTCCACCTATTTTTAATGTTTAGAGTCTGCGTGCCTAATTATTTAAGGCATATCCAATAAGAAGAAATTGAATAGATTTTGGCTCTATTTTTTAAAATTTGGGTTCCTGCAATCTTCCTAGGGCTCATATTCTTGTGTTTTCTTTTGAATTGAGATTATAGGAGTAGAACCCTATGGTGACTGTGAAGCGGTTGCGGTCCCTGTAGGTGTTTTGATCAAAGGATCTGGACTCACAATATTATGGGCCCACAGTAAAGACATTGAAAGATTTATAATTCCAATCCATTTAGATGGGCCCACAACAAGCCACATGTAAATATTGTTAGGAATTTCAATCCTGGTAAGATTTTACAGTCTTGGCATGGTCACATTTTAGGTCCCACATGTATTCATGGAAAAATATCTAATATATATATCTTTTCCAAAAATCAAGGGATTTGTGAAAGTTTAGACGGAGAGACAAAAATCGGTTATTTATGGTAATGGTATTTTGTTGTCTACACCCCCATTTGGGTATCCAACCTCAAATCACTCTTTTGACCACTTATTTATTTATTTTTTTTATTATTATTTTTTGCCTGTTTTAAGTACAGGAAAGCGAAAATTTTATGGAGTGTTATAGATTCAAAAGAAAAGTGTCCGGATCGTCTGATTAAAACTCTTAGGGCCCGTTTGTTAATTTAACTTGTAGAGTGAAGTAAGGTAAATTGTAATTTTAAAAGATAAAAAAATAAGAGGGGTTAAATCAATCCAATGATTAGATTTTGTTTTTTAGTGAAAAAAGAATAAATTTTTTTGATTTTTTGTATTAAAAGTATATATTTTTTGTTTGTTAGTGAGATGAAAATGTAACTTTATAAATTTTTGTGTAAAAAGGTAAAAAATTTTTTTAAAAATGTGGTATTTTGATTTAATTTTTTTGAATTATTTTGTGGTGAAATTAACAAACGGACCCTTGCGGTAGCAAGCTTGGACTCCTTGCATGGTAAGACTTAACCATACGACCGAAGCCCTTTCATGTACATAACACAGGAGGAGGGAGCCAAGAGAAGAAGGGAAGGAGGGAAACAGAGAGAACGAAGTAGAGGACTGAGGAAGAGGAGAAAAAACAGCAGCGGCAGCGCCGAGGGCGGCGGGCTGGTTTGAATCTGCTGGAAGCTGTCCTCCTCGTCGTAAGAAGTACTATCTTCTAATGATATTACCCAGCTTTATTATTATTGTTATTATTATTCAATAAGAATGCTTTCTTCTTCTTCTTCTTCTCCCCATCCTCCCTTTTTAGAGGAGTCCGGATCGTCTGAGGAAAACCATGGGGGAGCCACGCGGGCAGTGGGCAGGCTGCCTCATAAGGTCTCCCCACCTAATCTTAATTCCTTTTAGAGATGATGTTTTCTTGGTATTGATGAAGTGGTTTTCTCCTCCTTGGAAGGATTGGATGGGTTTAGATTGGTTTTAGTTTGGTAGTTGGTGTTGTTTAACGCTAGGGATTGTTTGGATTTGCCTAATGTTCGTGTATGTATTTCAATGTAACGTGATGTTTTCGTGTCTGTGATAGTGTTGGCCTTTCAATTCCTTTTTTTTTTCCTTTAAAATTAATCTCATCCGTTACAACCGATATTTTTAGATATTTATGAGATACGTACAGTTATGATTCAATAAGATATACTATCGTTCCGGTTCAATATATAACTGTAACATATTTGGTGCGGGTTCGACATCTGGTTGAGCGACCTATGCTCATATGAAAATGCCTCTATAATGAATGTATTGGATTTGGTGAATTTTTAATTGAATATGTTTTGGGGACACTGAAAGCATAATATCTATCAAATATAATTTATTTGAAAAGAATATCATAAAAATTTACTTTCTTTTTGATGTGGGCCATCTTGGGGCCTCTCAAATAGAGAATCCCTTTACTTTGAGGAAGTTTACATGATCGGGAGGAGGTTTCCAACAAGAAGTCTACTTATATTGTGCAACAACACAAAAAAGGGAACCTATTGTTTCTTTAGGGCACGTTTGGCAAACCCGGATTCCGCGGAAAACTAGACGGTTTTCGGTGGAATCGCAGAATCCCCGCATTTGGCAAGTGCGTGGAACGCATAACACTTCATTCCGCATTCCACTCAGTCGCAGAAAGGGGGGTCGGACACCCCCCCGACCAGAGGAAACTGTAGGAGTGCAAAAACGCGCTGCTATAGTGCCAAGGTGAGGGGCCCGGGTGTTGTGGCCGATCACAGATGTGTGGGTCCCATATAGTAGATCAGAACCGTTTAGATTGTTTCTTATCCCAAATATGGCTAAAGGACCAATTTTTAGCCGTTGAATAATCTTTTATGATGACATATTTTCAAAAACATAATCAACGGTAGAGCTCCAAATCTAGGCTTTTGTGGGCCCCTTTTCAAATATCTAGACTGTTAGATCTGATCTAAAGGCCAATAACGGTTGTGGGACCAAATTTCATAACGTGGGGCCTTGTAGATCATGATATATTGGCCAAAACGTTTTAAGCCGTTGATTTCTTAAAGGTTTCTTCCCTGGAAATCCTCTCTTTTGCCAAACCTGGTTTTTTTTTAAGGGAGGATGGGTTGATTCCAGGCTTAAAGAAGGATTCTTTGAAACCATAGAATCCCTTCATCCCTGAGGACCGTTGCCAAATATGCCCTTAGTGTACGTTTGGTAACAGGAGAGGAATATGTAAGATTTAGGATTCCTCTTTACCCTTGGAAAATAAAAATCATTGCCAAGGATTTGTCTTGCTAAGGATTTTTTGCATTCCACGTTTGGCTGTAACTGTGGAGACACTGAGGATTTTTTCAACCCATGTTTGGTGTTGAACACTGTATTTCGTGGATAATAAATAACCCACTTAATATGAAGTTATGATGGTTAGCCATGATCAAGGTGTATGAGTGTATCAAGTGTGTCCTACTTATTGATATAAGACTTCCTATCACAAGGGCATGTATGGCTGAATAATTGGGGCCCACTTTATTGAATAAACTGAGACTCCTTATCACAAGTGGACATATGATTCAACTGATGGGGTCCATTGATGCAGCAAGGGCCCACAAGTGGTCCCCCTTCAAGTAAAATTATGGATTATATTATTGTTATTATTAGTATATTTCTAATTTCATTGTTATTAGGGAGTTTCCATGATTAGATTAGGGTTTTCTGAGGCACTAATTTTCTTTTGTTGTTTATATGGCATTGTAGTAGATTATTATGCAAAGTTTTTGAGTTAATAGAATTTCCCTTTGGAATCTTATTGTCGGAGACTTTTCTTCTTTGTTTGATTGTTTCTGTGGAAACCCTTGATTGTGCCAAGGCCCTATTGCGATTGCAAATCCTACCCTAGGATTGCATCAATTGGTATCAGAGCCGAACGATCCTTGATTGTCAACGTGATTACCCCTATCCCTAGCTGTCCGACAACCACCCATAAATTGCAACCGCACTGCCATCCCAGACATCACCCTCGTTGCCTACCCACCGCCCAACAACTTCTGAATCCATCCAAAACCCTCAGTCGAACCCATTCCAACCCAGAACCTAAATTTCCATCGCCCCTTTTTGCCGTCAGCTGCCAAGAACCCCACCCTCATACAACCGAAATTCCACTGCTCAATCTCGACCCCTTTTCCCCATTAGACTACCAAACCCCACTCAAACCCCAATCCCATTGCAGCAAGCCGAAGCCCCAGCCATCCAGACCCATACCCCATCCTTCTACATAGAGGGGGAAAAAAAAACCTAACCCACTATTTGAGTGAAAAGAGAGAGAGAGAAAGAAAGAAAGAAGAAAGGAGAGAGAGGTGTACCAAGACGGAGAGGATTTGTTGCTGTAGTTTGCTGTCTTTGTCGAAAAGCCTATAGCACATGCCTTCTGTCGAAACGGTTAGCAGTCGTTGTGTTCTTCATCGCACGGCTATCCTCCACTAGGTTCGCACATCTTCGTTCTGAGGAAGAGGCCTTGTTAGGTCCCCTCTCTTCATACACGAGCTACACCTTGTGCCCATCTGCGCACAAGACGAAGTAGGGTTGTCGTCTTCTCCCTTTTGTTCTCAGGTAGAAAAAGGCAACAAAGGCTTTTTTGCTTTTTTTTGGGGCACAAGGTCCAAGACTGAAAGGTAAGCATTGGGCCTAGTTTTTGTTTTAGATCCAGGTTAGGTCAAGTTCTGAAGTCGATCAGTTCAACCTGACCTCAATAAGGTCCATTGCTTTTAGCGGTGAGCTAGGTTGATAAGTTAGTCTGATCCATTAACAATAACCCTGTAAGCTATATTGTTGCCGTCAACATTGCATCAGTCTGAAAAGCATTCAGCAAGTTTTTCAACATCCAACAGTCGGAATTTGTTTCGAAGATATTGGTATCATCTGCACTCCGATTTCTAATCCGTTTTCACCAACGTGTTTCCGGAGAGCAAATCTACAAATTAGGTCAGTCAGATTTTTAATTTGCTAAAAAAAAAAAAAGCTTCCTAAGAAGCTAGTGGAGGTTGAATCTTCATCTTCTTCAATTGAAGATTTGACTATTTTCATTAGAGATTTAACCGCAACAGTTGCCACCATGAAAACCACCCTGCAACAACTAGAAATTAAGGTGACAACCTTGAAAAATAATCAGCGTGTGGATCACAATCGAGATGATAGAGAAAATATTCGGAATCAACGAGATCCACCTGTTAATAATCCTGGTTGAGATTTAGAAATTAAACTTGTGATTCCCGAATATGATGGAAAATTGTACCCAGCTGAATTCATAGATTGGTTAGTGTGTGTGGGTAATATTTTTGCATACAAGCCAATAAATGAACGCCATAAAGTTACATTGGTTGCCACTTGTTTTGTCATTATGCTGCAACTTGGTGGTTGAATTATAATATAAAAGGAGAAATCAGAGCATGGACCTGTTGAAAGTTGAACTGAGATGAAAAATATGTTAAAGCAAAAATTCCTCCCCGTCTAAGAAGCACGGATATGCACACGAGACACGAATATGACGTGATCCGGACACGCCGATACGGCAAATCCTAAAAAAGTAGGATATGGACACGGCAAATAATAAATATATATATTTTTATATATAATCATAAAATTAAAGAATAGTTATATTTTTAGCCAAATTAAGAAGCATAATGTCACAATTAATCAAAAAGAAAAACATAACTAATACTGAAAAAGTCAAAGAACGTGAGACTAGTAAAAAAAAAAAAAACAAAGATTATTTGGAAAATTTTATATTTGGTCTGAAATTGTTCATGAATCATTTATGAACTTTTAAAACTTCATTTAACACTCTTTTTCTTTTTTTTTTGTTTTGTTTTTGACAATAGGCTTTGGTCTCACTCAATGATAAAAAAAAGAAAAAAGAAAAAAAAAGGGATTTAAAATTTTAAAATAACCCCGTTGTGTTCTGTCGTGTCCCCGCTGTATCCTGTTATGTCCCTGCTGTGTTCAAATTTAATAAATTAAAAAAAATAATAGACACATTTCATGGTGTGTCGGACACATGTCCGAGCCGCGAGCCGTGTCCGATACTGACACGTGTCCGCTGCGGACACAGGACCCTAGGTGCGTGTTCGTGCTTCCTAGCTCCCTGTTAACTATATAAGAGATATGCATTCAAGCTTTAAGGACTTGAAACAACGATCCATGACAGTTATTGAGTATTTTGAAGAATTCTTGACTTTGCAAGCTTGTAGTGGTTTGAATGAAAATGATGATGTGTTGGTTGATAGATTTTGAATGGGTTATAGGAGTAGACATTCAGCACATCATTGCATTCCAAAATTTTGAGAATGTAGATAAACTCATCTAACATGCCATCAAAGCCGAGGTTATTGCAAATCGTCAGGCACAAAAATTTAATTCATCGAAATGCGCTTTGTAGAAGAATTCATTTTTGCATACATCTCATTGAGACTGAAAGTGATGAGAAAAATACCCTTGAAAGCTATGATATTCGGATACTTGTACAAGCCCAACATATCCGAATCAGACCGATACGATACTTGTATTGGTATTTGATACTGCACCGATACTTTCGGGATATAAGTTTAATATATCTGACTTAGCAAGTCCATTATTTCGTTTATTTCTGTAAGTTTTCTTACTTTTAAACATAGAAAATGTTAGAATTGAACATAAACAATGATAATTATATTAATTAAATTATAGTTTAAAGAAAAATTAAGGAAACCCGTATCCGTATCCGTGTCCTAAATTTTTCAAAGTGCAGAGTTGTATCCCGGATCCCTGTATCTGTGTACGTATCCATGTTCGTATTTGGGCATCATAACCTGAAAGTATTGTGCAAGATACTTTAGATGATTCTAAAGGAAATGCAATAAGAAGATTGAAATAGTAGATAGCCTAGATGAAATTGACATGTTCATGGTCATCAAAGAGCCTCAGCAGACTGAAGGAAAGTAATGGTTGCGCGATAATATTTTTCGCTCATAGGGAATAATCAATGGAGAAGTATTCACAATTGTGATTGATGGAGGTAGTTCTGAAAATGTCATCTCTTAAGCCTTAGTAGACTGTTTGAAGCTGAAGGTTCGAAAGCATTATTGTCCTAGTTTTGCTGAGTGGCTAATGACAGTTGATGAAGTGCAAGTCCGATATGCATGTCTAGTTACTTTTGTCATTGGTGAGGACTACAACGATATAGTTTGGTGTGATATGCTACCCATGGACAGTGGTGATATCTTATTGGGACGTCCGTGGATGTATGACAATAATGGAATTCGTGGCTTGTGCAACAACACACATACTTTTGCTCACAATAGCAAGCATGTGACGCTTCATCCTATGAAGCCCGAACTGCCAAAACAAGGATTAAAAGCCTGCATTACAAATGATGCGCTTCACGTACACAATATCTACAGATGCAATACCAAATTATACCGAATTCATGGTCGAACTCTTTTCCAACTTTAGGGGAATGATGCAGCAAGGGCCCACAAGTGGTCGCCCTCAAGTTAAATTACAGATTATATTATTTTTATTATTAGTAGATTTCTAATTTCATTGTTGTTAGGGAGTTTCTATTATTAAATTGGGGTTTTCTTAGGTACTAAGTTTCTTTTGTTATTTATATGGTATTATAGTAGGTTATTATGCAGAGTTTTGGAGTTAATAGAATTTCCCTGTGGGATCTTGTCGTCGGAGACTTGTCTTCTTTGTGTAATTGTTTCTATGGAAACCCCTGATCGTGCCAAGGCACTCTTGTGATTGCAAATCCTACCTTAGGATTGCATCACCCACATTATATATTGATGAAATTAAGACAAATTATCACAAGTGTACATGTGATTGAAATGATGGGACACATTTATTGTCCATTAATCAAACTATATTTCATGGATGAGACATTATCGTTTTTATTAAACAAGTGGCACCAACTACATACTTTTTTATTGAACAAAAGAAATTGATGGGACAAAAACTAGCTAAATTAGAAATTTAATAGCTGAAATGAAAAGGCCATGTTGTAACCCCTTAAAATTGTCAAAAAAAATAAAAATAAAATAAAATAAAAAATAAATAAAAGGCGGAAGAGTCTCACATTAATAGGAAGACATTCTAAAATGTTTTAAGCTGCATAAGTACCTTCTATATTACAAATCACTTCATAAACAACCCAGGTACTCACTCAAACTATGGATCTCAATCTATAAAAAACTAAAACACACCAATAATTTAAATGCAATTATATAAACACAAAACATATCTCCATGCAAGTCAATATTAAACCATCAATATAATAAATTATTTTTAGCGCCTATGATCTCAAAAAGTTAATGCTAAACTACAAATATAATAACAAAGACAACTGTATAAACTCTTTTAAAGAAAAGGAAAATAATCAAGAACCACCTCTTTCAGCCCACATTTCTCCTGTTGTGCTTTCCCGCAATTGAACCATCTAATTCCTATCTGCATCATTATGTCCTAGACTATTATATTTGGGCTGGTTATCATTTAGTTCATTGCTCGTATACTCCTCTTCTAATCTCTCATTTATTGCCTCATTAAATATTGCATTGTCTAAATTCCATTGCTGAATGAAGTTATGTAGAGCACAGAACGCCACGACTATCTTCGCTTGTGTCTTGATAGGGTATCGTGGAGTAGTTTGGAGTGAAGCAAAACATTGCTTCCATGCCGCAAATGTTCTCTTAATTACATTTCGTAATCTTGAATGACGGAAGTTGAATAACTCTGGTCCTGTTCTAGGTGTGTGTGTAGATGACTATTCTTTAAGATGGTAACGAACACTACGAAATGGAGCCAAAAAGCCTCGTTTATTTGCATAACCAGCATCAACTCGATAATATTTGCCTGCAAACACATACTCACTTGTTAATATTATATTAAAAATAATAAACATGCATTTTCAATGAGAAAGCCAGTTGGAACACGAAACTTATTGTGAGGCCGCTTCCAAATTGAATCTTGAAGAACCTTAGCATCTGATGCTGACCCTTTTCACCTAGCAAAGACATATTGAAACCTCATGTCAAACAAAACCATGGCCATAACATTTTGAGATAATGAACCTTTACTATTACGATATCAAACTTTGTCCTCAAGCCTCACCCTTATAGGCATACGTGTTTCGTCAATTGCTCCAACACAATCCTGTAAATGGATTAGGTACATGTTTAATTATCTATATATTATCCACTTATGATGTATTTGTAATTATTAATTCTTTAAAAATATGGGTAAATATAGGATTGTTTGCAATAGCTGGTGGAATCTCCCCATTTGATGGTTTTATAGAGTACTTGCTTATCTTTAATATTGCATCCAACGTCTGATTGAAGTATTTGCTAACTGTTTCTCCTAAGTGCTGAAACCGATTTTTCATGACTCGATTTCTTTCACTATGGCCAATAGTAAATAAAAAAAATTGCTAGTTGGTCGTCTATATTGACAAGACTTGAATCTTTCATAAATTTTTGTTTCCTTCTTTCGCTAAGAGCATAAAGCAAGCAGTGTTCATTCTTAACAAACTGAAGCAATTGAGGGTGTTTCCAATCAAAGTCTCCCTATTAAAACTACTTCCACTAAGTGAGGACTCATGCATCGTATGTTTAAGAAGGTATGAGTATTGGTACCACAGCAAAGATACGGTAGTAATTGTAGTTGCAAATATCCTCAAAAAGTCTTTCTTATCCATTTTACCTATAGAATATGAAATGTAATTAGTACAAAATTCAATGACAACATTCAACATATACCTAGATGACACTTATCCACTCCAAATAATCATAAAATAAAAAATATTGTGAATTTAATAAAATCATAAATTCAACATAACCAATCTAATCCAATCCACATTTGTGTATAAAATAAATAATCATCCACATTTGTTTATCTAAGATTTTCAAAATAAAAAATATAAGAAAGTGGCATAGTCATCAACCCATTCAAGACTCAAACGTGATCAGACACCAATCACCCACGTTGTGCTAATAGTCATCGCTTACGACTTTCCAAAGGCAACGCTAAGAAGGTAGCGGCCTTCATCTCCCCCTCGAGAAATGCAAGTGCCTTATATTTGAAACTCTCTTCAAGATCTAGAGGATTGAGTGCCTCCCAACACGTCGTCATTCTAATAATTGTGTCATCTTGAGTGGTTGCGCTCCTATGTAGTGCATCTGCCATTCGGCGAACACTCTCCACCATTGCCTCTCCCACACTTTGTCTTCTTGTTATCTGATGAGAAGGTCCTCTTGGAGCCTTATTACGCCTTTTTTCCAGGAGAAACATGATCTTCCCCAACTTCTTGTGTAGCATTGACGTCAATTTCATCTTCACCCTCAGTGTCTTGCTAATTAAAACCCCTATGGTGACCGGACCCCATGTCACCATGGGAGCTTGCCTGGACTCCTCACATGTTAAGACTAAAATAGTCAAAAAAAGAAAAAAAAAGGTTGATGGATTCTTTGGAGGAGTCTCAGTATCATTCGAAGCAAATTCAGCTCTACCATCAGCAATTGACTCGCCAAATATTTCTCCCAGATGTAAATAGTTTGGCAGGCATTTCAACCTATACATTGTAGTATTAGGGTGTGCCTGTAATGGATACAAACAAGATGATCAATTTGCACCTATATATTATATAATAACCATAAACTTTGTTTAAATAATCTCACCACTATATTGTCATCTCATACTCCATCTTCAGCACTAACCATCTTTTTATCTTCATCCCATCCGAAACCAGTCAAATAAAGCAAAGTTTTCATCACACTGTACCATTTTTTAAATGATTTAAACCGATTTTTCAACTTATCCTTTTTGAAATCTGTGCTGAACTGTATTTTTGTTTGATTCGTTATTTCATTTCATCCCTCGGTGGTGAACATGCTGGGTATGGATTTTCCTTCTTTGCATTGTTCATGCATAAAGTAGATGAGCATTTCATCTTGTCTAGTTGTGCATTCCATATTCTTCGAGTTTGACTTATCTGCACAAGGACCTTGTGAGCTGTAGTCATCCTACAAATTATTAAAAATGATTAGGACCTAGCAATGAAAAAAAAAAAAAGAAAGCTCTTTTCCTAACTAGAAAATCATAAACAATCCCCTCACTTTTCTTACAAATGACATGATTGATAAAAAATCAGAGGAAAATATGAGCAAAAGGAACTAAAGGCAGTTGAGGTCTTTTCATAGTAATTCACTGTTGTTTTCGTAGTTATTATGTTAACTCTTCACATTTCCATCCCTTGGAACTAATACTATTTCATCTAATAAAGACAGTCTAAGAGAAGATTCAGTAGCAAAGAATACAAGGAGTGTTCTTTTCTCTATTTTTTTTTTCCAGGCCACATATGAGAAATGATGAGAAACATAGTTGCATATCCAGCTATGGACTCAACACTAAGCATCCACATTTCATAACCCTGCCTTTTCCTATTGAACCTGCATCTGCATTTGCCTCCCAAGCCATATTGGAGAAACTTACCTCCATGGGTTCCACTAAGCCCTCATCTTGTTAATAATAAAGGCAACTCTCCTTTAAATAACAGATTTATTTGCTGACCAGAAGATGGCATTTCTAGAAGATCTTTAACAATGAGATGCCTCTCAAAACAGTCTCTGGTTTTTAATGACTATACTTCAACCTAGTTAGGATAATTAATTCCCACTGTGCCACAACATCCAATAAGAGAAATCTATTGTTATATATTATTTTGATACTAATGAAACTTGGAGAAAGGATAGTACGTACTGTGAGAAGTAATATCTAGCGTGGAAGTAGGAATGTGTGACTGAGAATTGGTATGGTTGTTATTCCCCTTAAGAAGAAAGAGGTGGGTCGGTGGATGTTGCCTTATTAGCAGCAGATAATTCAGTTTTCAGTAATAGTAAATTGTATCTATGGGCATAAATTGAATAAAAATACACTACTACTTACTAGGAACAAATTTCACACTCTTCTCACACTTTAGGAACCTTGGCAGAAGGGGTAAAAGGTCCCTAATAATCTCATGAAACTCACTCACAAGGGACAAGGTATTTTGTACAATCAAGTACTCATGTTAGAATCTACTGTATGTATAGTCCTTAGTAATTTACAAGTAAATGGGTGTGGCTCAGATTTTTTTTTGTCCTCTGTTTTGCTTTGGTAAAAGACTATATGGGCTTTACCATTGATGTGCTACTGTCCCACCTTGCTCATGAATACCTTTGAAGCCAACACCAACTCAAATAAGAGAAATCTATTACTATGTTTACTTCTTTGATTATCTGCCATGTGCACACATGCTTGTGTGGACACCATCATGAAGGGAACATAAAAACAACGATCAACATATAATTTCATGAATTATGTTAAAAGCGGAGACCTTGTATTGCTCAAATCTATCCAAGCAAGCTGATTGTTTATCATAATGATCCAATCTATGCAAGTTATCAACACACACACTCCATTTTTTTTTATGATAACACATCCCTCCTGAATATAACTACTAGGTGTTCAGTTTATTAACTAAACAAATATTTCATTTTAACCAAAACTACATAAATACTTCCAAACTTTGTACGGTTAACAAAAAAAGATCACTAGAATTTTTTGATACAGCAAGTGGCCAGATAAGAGTTGATTAATGATTGACAGAGGATCTGAATAGTAACGCTATGGTAAAGTGCCAAAAGATGATTCTAAGGTGCTGAACACGTTATATTAGGAGATGAACTAATAGACATGAACTACTGTAGAAGGGAAGTTCAGAGTTTTTTGTCTCTTTGAGCAACCAACTTTTTATGCTTTAATATTTATTTGTTTGCTTTAAGACTTTCAACCTTCAGCCAAAAGGATATGTTAATGTTAGTAAATTTACTAATTATTATGTTTCTGTGGCTTAGACTATACTACCTAACCATAACTAAATGATGTACGTGAGCAGGTAAAAACGAAAGCAGGGGAAATTTGCAACCAAAAGAGTCAAAACTGGAAGTGAGATGACAACTTAAAAACTCATGATTAGATCATATTTAAAATTCTAACTGTCATTCCTTCTGCCAATGGAAATACTTTGCTTGAACTGAAGGAAACTGCTAATGTATAGATATGCAAACATGACAGAGCAGATGGGAATCACAGTCTATGTAGAGGCTGCATCCATCAATCTAAATCTGTTCCTTCAAAATCATTTTAGAAAAAAAAGGGTGTAACTATTGATAAAAATGAAATCTGTTGCTTATGTGCACAAATCAATATGGATCCAAATCTGAGTGCCATTGCAGACAATACAGTGCAAACCATGGGCCTGCATCCATTGTTCTAAAATATCAGTATCTGTAGAACAGTGATCATAATGACTTGTAAAGTAGATTATCACTAAATCAATTAAAGCAACTACAGTCTTGGAAGACTCAAATCCATCATTGCATAATACTCCAAGGAAAAAATGATCAACAAGAAAACCAGAAATGTAACATGCTCGGAATATAATTCCTACAAATCAGGACCAGCTGCAGTAACACAATTAATCCTTTTCTTCTACAAGAACAAGAAAGACCCTGAAGCCTTTGGAAAATCCTCCACTACCCCATTTGATAGAACTCTTCTCCTCTTTGCATACTTATTTTCTTTAAACACAAAATACTGGGAGTTCCCATGAACTTCTCCAATTTTCATGTGAATGAAATGTAAGTGCATGTGCTTTTGGAAGAAGCAACAAAAAAGATGTCCATTATAAAATGTAAACAAAATCCTATACAGAAAATTGAAAATGAAAAGGCTGAAAACAGGAGATTCAGTGTTCTCTACTCTGGAAATGCAATCTAATGAGAGAAAAGAAGGTCCCTCCTTCCGTTTCAAAATTGGGTATTCTGGGTTTTTATTTATTATTTATTTGTTTATTTCTTCTGTAACTCTCTTTTAATGGTGGGCTTTGTTATTTGATTTAATTTGGATTTTTCAGTTTTTTTACAATGACTTTATTTTTGTTGGGGGTTGTTCTCATAGTTTTGGTTGATTCTACTTTCAGCATAAATAATCTTAACAGAAGGAAGGAAGGAAGATTAAGATTATTCTCATCCAAGCGACTGATAGATAGATACTAATTTATGGAGGAGAAGAAAAGGAAGACGCCAACCACTTTTTCTATAGATGAAGAAAATGTCGCAATACGGCAGAAAGAATCTTCCATGAACAACAAGAAAATTAAGATGACTACTGCTCACCATGAAAAAGATGAAGAGGACAACCGAATCAACCAACTGCCTGATGATGTCCTTTATTACATCCTTCACTTGATTCCACTCAAGTGCGCAGTGAGGACCAGCATTCTATCAACTAGATGGAAGGAGCTTTGGAAAACTCTGTGGGCTTACACCACAACTCTAGATTTTGGGGAGGAATTCACAAACGGGAAACACCTTTCTCTACTAGCACATACCATAAACCGGTTTTTACTGCTCCACAAGAGTAATTTCATCCACATTTTTCGGCTCCATTTCCGTGCCGAGGAGCAGTTCCGTCCTGAAATTGATAAATGGATCAAATTTGCACTAGAAAAGAGAGTTAAACAGCTTTATTTTCATATTCCTCCAGCCAGGCTTTCACCGGAGGAAAGATTGAGTGGAAACTTTTCTTACACACATAAAATATATACACTGCCCCCTTCTCTCTTTTCTTGTGATACCGTGACCATCTTGACTTTGATCTGTGGCAACTTAAAAGTTCCATCCGGTCGTGTGGGTTTCCTCTCTCTCAAGACTTTGAATCTTGCCAGGGTTCATATCACCCAATGCACAATTGAGATGATGCTTCATAAGTGCCCGATGCTTGAAGAATTGAATCTGCTGGGGTGTTGTGGTTTGCGGTCGGATTCGAAGTCATTTGGATCTAAATCTACTGATTTGAAGATCCGAACTTTTAAGCATATTGGATGTTTCGGCAGGGACAATTCATCATTGCTTGTGTCAAAACTTGCTCATCTTCAAATGCTCACCATGTGCCATTTCAAAGCTTGCGTAATTTCTTATCCCTGCTTTTCTTTTTAAGCATTTGCCTACTTTGTATTGAGTTTCTAAGTTTTTTCATTGAAGACAAGTAGAAATTGAATTAAGTTTCCAAATGGGAAACCCCGACTCCACAAAATTAGCAAATCAACTGTAAAAATTCTAGGAGTTCATAGTAGAGTGGAGACTAGAGAGGGCAGGGTTCAAACACTTATGCTCGAGGGGTGATGCAATCCCTCTTGAGTCAGCCAAGTTTTTCATCGGCAGATTATAGAGAAACAGAGCCTTTCTTCGTTGCGACAAAAAGAGCTCTTTCTTCCTTGTTAAACTAGGGTAACAGTGAAACAGGGACTGGTGGAGGAAAAATAAAAAATCATTTCTTTACATAAGTTGGCTGAGTTGACTTGGTTTTCAAACACTGATTGAGGTTGTATTTTAGAGGGGAGGGGTGAAAGCGATGAGACGCAAGGAGTGAAGGATGTGGACATACAAATATGATCCTCATTTTCGTAGTATTTAATTTACTAGGGTGATGAGAGTCATTTCCTACCAAAGGGAGAGACTATTTTATGGCTTATTTCAGATTTTCAGATCTTTGACTTTTATATTTTAGGCCCTTTTGATAGAAACATTGCTTAGAATTCCAAGTGTCAAATACCAAGCGAACAAACAAGGCCTTTATCTGATTGCTAGGCAATAATTTCCAAGCAAAGCAGAGGCTATAAAAATGCATTGTTGATCTTTATATTTATTGCTTCAGTTTTAGCCCCTTTGGCAAGATGGCATTGCTTAGAATTTCCAGAAATTTAGTACTTAATCCAATAAATGGGCCCTTTTAATGATGATGTTGATAAATTTGTTTATGAGCTTGGTGATAATCTTATATGCTCCGTTTTCTACATTGCAGCAATTGCCTGTATATCCCGAGATGTTCCCTATTACACTCCCAAAATTGATAGAGCTGCAGTTTCGAGTTGGTGATCGCTGTGGTGTTGCTGACCTGTATACCTTGTTTCGACTTTGGAACTTCCCATGCCTGGAGAAACTCATGGTTCGTCTAAACTCAAGTAATTTCTACAATAGTGTTGATTAATTACCAATAATTATTCTCTTGAAATCTAATACTATTACAATTTGACAGATTGAATGGTTTCCTGATTTTGACCCAAAGAACAATTGGGTAATGATGTCATCTGGTGTTTTTCATCATCTCAAGACAATAAAGATGAATGGGTTTTATGGGTGTGAGAGCCAAATGCATGTTGTGAAATTTTTCTTGCAGAAAGCTATGGTATTAGAGACTATGATTTTAGTCACTCCTAAGGAATTTATTGAGCGATATGTAGGTAGTGGGAAACGTTCTGTATATAGAGCAAAACTCAATGTGGCTTCGTTGCATTTACTTCATGAACAACTTGCACTCCTGCCAAAAGCGTCAACAAAGGCTCAAGTTAAGTTGTACAAACATGCTGAAGATGGTAACAATTCCTTGGCAACTTATATTATTGATTTTCCTTGTGTATTGAGTAATGCTACCGTAAGGTTACATTGATTTTTTAGTAGGATTTAAGGCATATGGATGTGATTTACACCCTGAGGGGAATGAATGTAATTGTTCATTTGATATGATAAAAATAAAAAGCAACTCATGCACCTAATTGTGCGAATCTCAATGTTGGACTTCTCCCTACATGTGGTTCTCTCTTCTCCCCTCATCTTATTACCATCTTGTCTTTATGAGCATTATTTTTCTTCCATTTATCTAAGCTTAAGGCGGTTTTCATTATTTTGGTATCAGATTAGGGATTGCCAAGGTCATGGTTCCAACAGTTTACCAATCCTTTGTTTGAAATGGACATGCTAGTGGAGTGTCAAGATATTTTGACATAGATGGGAATAGTTGAGAGGATGAGAGATGCAGGACGAGAGATAATGGGGATGTTGAGAGAAACGAGGCGACAGGAGGAAGTCAAAATTTGAGTTGTTATTCTCTTGAGAAGCTTGTGTTAATAAAAGCTATCATAATTTTATCTGAATGTAGACCCTCTTGAAATTCTTTGGTGTGTAAGACAAGTGGTTGGGATGCTGTTATGGCTTGTGTCGTAGAAGATTTTACCTGGGGCCTGTTTTGTAACTCCAGTTTAAGTTAATAAGAGCTAGTTAGTTAATGTCTGGAACAAATAGGTAATCCTACAATAAGCCATATGAATTCAATTGTCAAATTTGGTTAATTAAAACTAGAACACGGATTCAAATAAATAAATAAATAAATAAATAGATGCTTTCTTAAATGCAAAAGTTTGCCTGTGGATGTCACCAAATCATTCTTCACAAGTAATTATCCTTATCAACAAGACAGGGCTTGTGGAAACTGGCGGTGCATACAATAGTGGTGGCCATTCAATGTCAAACAACTTTGTGAAGAGCTCCTGGTGAGATTTTTTATTTTTTATTTTTTCCATTTTCCTTTTTGTGAATCAAATAGGCTGGACTAATTAAATCACAGGAACTATCATGCGAAAAGTGAATCTAAATGGTGGGTGAAAAAATAAATGAGAATCAAGCTAAATTCATGAGCCATGGACACTTCAAACTAGTCACTGTACCAACATTCTCGAATAGAAAGGGATACAGCGGCAGGTGAGTCGGACTTGAAGTAGTGCAATAAATTTCAGTTAGAGAATCTAACCTGTTGGTTTATTTCCTGTCGGAGTTGGATATGGACATGGATAAGAAAACACAATGACACTATTATAGAGGCGCTGATATGGATTGAGATACTGACACTTAACACTCTAATAGAGGAAACCATGGAACCCAGAAAATGCATAATATAAACACAACAGTTTTGCATAAAGAATTAAATAAATTACCTATATTAGCAGCATTGAACTACTGTCAATTACAAGAACATACGAAAAATCAAGAAACAGATTTTTTACCAATAATAGAGGTGATCCTGTATGGCTATGTTATTATCCCTTCAAAGATTATGAAAATTATGCATCTGTGTTGGAACATACAATCTTAAAGAAATTTGTATGACCTTGTTACAAGAATTAGATCACTCAACATTGTTTCCTTGACAACAACATCGATTTAAAAAAAAAAAAACTTTGATCACTCAGCATTGTTCTTATCCCTGACTTTCTTTTTAAGCCTTTTGCCTACTGTGTAGTGAGTTTCTAAGTTTTTTTTATTGAAGATAAGTAGAAATTGTATTAAGTTTCCAAATGGAAAACCCCCACTCCACAAATTAGCAAATCAACTGTCATGCCCCAAATCTTGAGATCCTGGGGATCCTCAGAGTTTGAATGTAATGGTCCCACATTGCGTAAAATACAGTAGAGGCATTTATATTAAATTAGTATAATAATAATAATAAGAAGAAGAAGCAGTAATGTCTGGAGTCATCATTGATAAAATATCCAAGGAAAGGCACAATTTATTTCTAATACTATGTGATAATAGCATCTAAATAGCTTCTCAAGCCTCACCCATCCCCACAAGTGAGCTAGGATTCTTCATTATTGGGGGTCAACCTCATAATCTGAAAAAAAAAAAAAAAAAAAGAGAATAAAACACGTATGGCATAAAGCCTTACAAGTAAATAGACTATAGAGTTATAGTAAACGGTTTTCCAATCAATGATAGCGGTTTAGGTATGGTTATTTTCAAAGTTTTTAGGAAAAAAAATTATTTTTATGACCCACGGTATCTTTCGCGAGCCCTAGCCTTCGGACCTTTAGCCTTTGGCTCGGGGGTTACCTCTTTTTGACGAACAAAGACTATTTCGAAAGAGGTACATACATGGCCGCATACATAGCACCTGGATAATGTAAGGGACGGAAGTTGAATTTGAAACCTTAGGGAGCAAATCTAAGTTTCATACCAACTGAGCCACTCACTAAGAAAATCAATAAGGTAAATTGGCCAATGGTAACGATATCAATTGCTGCAATGATTTATGAATATTGGAACAAATTATAAATCACATACACTAATTTTAAGAAAAGGATACTAATTTAAGAAAAGGCATATCATTGGTCACAATGCCCAAAGAGTACCTGCTAGAATTAAGCCTTAATCAGGTACCAAATATAATCAACACATATAATGGACCTGAAGACAACGTTACCTGATGAAATTATGCCCATCCCAGTAACTTAAATCAATCTACATCGCAAGGGACAAGCTGCAGTCTAGTGATCACGCAAAGAGGGGTTCCCAAGCCCCAATGTTATACGCATAAGGAGGGCTAGAGTTCGTGTATGAGCGTCCCCACATTGCATTGCCCATGTATTGGATAATGCCTTAGAGGTCAAGATTTACATTCAAAGGGGAATTGTAAAATTCAAGATTTTATTTTCCCAGCATAATATGGTATGATGGAAACACAGTATAACATTGAAGTTCCAACCACAAAAGAAATCACGATAGCAATATTTCTAGCCATGGTTCATAAAAGAATTCTACGGCGTCGACTGTAATCTCAATATTTAAAATTTAGTCATTGATGACTATCCGTACTAATTCATTGGGCACAATCATATCAATAAAATGATGGTCCAAAATATGCTAAGATGCTAGAACTGGCCCGGTAGGGAACAAAAGTATTACATAACGATTTAACATGTTGGATGGCATGTGTTAGAAAACACTAACTATTAGAGGTCCATAGTAAGGTTACTTGCCTGACTTTATGGCGACCAACGGATCGGATTTATCTTGACCAGGATGTACAAATGTCTCGAAGGGAATTCCTGTCAGTGATTGGTAACCATTTATTAGGATGTGGGTTCATATGCAATTAATGGGTCAAGTTTTGGTACAAGAATAACGGGTTGACTCATATCAGTTGGATCTGAGTTGTTAGAGACTGCAAGTGGGTCCTAGACAGTGGTTATAAGTTAAATGGGTTGTTAAATGGGTTGGATGTGGGTCAGTGGACCACACTGGTTCAACTGGGTTGGTCTTGGGCATGGGCTCTCATGCGAAAGTGGCACAGCTCGGTTTGGGTCGGGATTATTTGATAATGCGGTGAGTTTTGATAGTGAGGTTTTCATGCTTATAAGCCATATGGGTCCATCTGCGCCAGTGTATAATACTGAAAGAATTCAGTAAGTGGACCCAAGTATTTCAGGTCCAACAAATTCTTAGTTGGGTCAGGGACAATGGACCACAGGGTCCAACTGGTGGGTTGGTTAATAAGCTGTGCAGTAACAGTGAAAGTAGCCCTGAAACCTTGAGTTAAACTAACACACTAGGTGGCCAGAACCATGAATCGGATGGTTTAGATGGAAGGAGGGACTGATCTCACATTCTGCTCGACTGATCAGAGGGAAGAACGGCGGTTGGCATGTCTGTCTCAAAAACGGTATTGAGAGAGAGATGGTAGTAACAGGAAAAAGAGAGAAAAGAAAGGAGAAAAAGAGAGGAGAGGAATGAGAAAAGAATGAAAGCAGAGAGAAGAGGACATACGAGGAATTAGGAAACAGAAGAAGATGGAGAATAGGAAAGAAGATGCACAAGGAAGAAGTATTGAGTTGCTGAGATGGACGTCATGGAGGTGGTCATGGTGACAGAGCAGGAAGATAACAAAACGCAGAAGGGGAAGACCAGAAGGAGAAGGAGAAGATGAAGTTGGGTCCTTGTCTCGGTCACTTGATCTGAACTGGGATGAGAACCTTTGGCGATCTGATGATGGACTCTTGATACAGTTTAGTTGATTGGGTTCAGTTAAGAGCAGAGAGAGAGGAAGGAGGACATGGAGGAGAAGGAAGACAGAAGAAAAGGAGGGGCGAGCAGAGATGAAGAAGATGGATACGTCGAGTTCAGTTGCAAAGAAGATCGGAAGAAGAGAAGATGGGCTTATATTTTCGCAGCAGGGATGAGCAGTGGCTGGGTTTGGGGCCTGATCATACAAAGCCATAGCATCTTGTATCGCCTTCATCTCTTAAATTTTGTATATTTTGCTCACTATTTAACAAATTTACGTGTATGCACAGTAGAATAAGTTGAAATATCACAATTTTTGTAGAATACCTATATAATTATCTCTAATAGTATAATAGTGTAAGAAGTTAGATTTAATTACATTTTATATCAAATTTTTGGAATGAGGCCCCACTATTATAATAATAATTTCAGAAACAATTGCCCTTGTTTTTGAAATAAAATTTGTTTTTGAGACCTATTTTATTTGTTCAAAGTTTTCACAATTGAACTCCCATCATAGGACTAAAATTAAAAAACTTTAAAATCTAATCACAAATGTGGAATGAGGGTCCAAAACTAATATTCAAACAACTCAAAAAAAATCTCCTTCTCTCGCATGGGTGCCATCCAAATTTCTTCTAATTGGGGACTTTCCCAATGTCAAATTGGTCAAAATTGATTGATAATAGGGCAAACTTCAATTAAAATAAAATTAACTTGAAACCAAGACATGCTCTTTTGTAGTTTGATTTATGGAGCCCATGAGTTAATTTTTGTTCTTTATTTTATTTTTTGGGTAAAAGGACCCACGCTTAGAAACCAAATCATTAATACCCTCATCAGTCATAAAGGGTTTCGGCTCTTTGGTTCTAACTCCCAGGCTCCGCAAATGGAGAGAAAATGAGATGGGAAGGGAAAGGGCTTGAAACAGAGGTGGATAGGAGGAGACTACAGAAGAGGAAATAAGAGAGAAGGATGGAGAATAAAGAATAGGGGATCAAATGATGTTCCAGAGGAAAACGAAGAAGATGGACAGGCTGCCTGCTTCTCTCTCTGCCTCTCTCCCATGTTCCGCTTTTTTCTTTATTTTTGTTTTTGTAACTGTAAGCTTGTTGCATTCCAATCTCCCCATACCTTTTTTTTCCTTTTTTTTTAGAAATTTTTAGAAAAAGTCATCATAAGTGACCCCTTAAAAAAAAAAAAAAAGGAAGTGGATACATCGGAGTTTATTTTTTTAACGATGTAGATGAATATCGGATTTGATGCTCATTTTTTTTTTTTAGCATCCAATCATATGCTAATTTTCTTCTTCGAGCACCAGATCCAATGCTTAGTTGTGCAACAGGAAGTCTCTTCCTCCCTCTCCTATCTTGCAGTGGCAACTAAATCTGGGAGACCTGCAGAGGATACCAATGATGAGAGATTACTTCCTTTCCGGTGGCTGTGAAAAAAGATAAGAAACTACTGTTAAAAAAATCTCAATTTCTCTCCCAAGAAAGGTAAATCGTTCATCTCCTCTCATAAACGGCCCAGATCTTCTCCCTCCCTCTTGTCTCCCTTTTTCTTTCACAGCTTTCACCAAAGACTTCCTCACCAACTTTCCTTGCCGCCAACGGCAAGTCCAAGTTCTAATTTTAATGGCATTGATAAAGATTTCATCTTGGATAAAAACCCAAGTTCTATTTCACTGGAAATAGAGTCTCCTTTGACTACTTTAGATGATGGGATTGGGGACAAGGTGTTTTAGATGAAAACCCAGACCTATTTCTACGAGCATTGGGTGATTCTTCAATGGTTTTTGACGGTGGGGTTGAAAGAGAAGATGGTTTCGTCAAAACCCAGATTTTATATCTCAAGAATCAGATGATTCTTCTGAGAAAAATGATACTTTTGGTGAAAACCCAAGTCTCATTTCTCAAGAAATAGTTGATGTATTAATGTGTGCTTAGTCGAGGAAGAAATGGTGAATGAAGTTCCTTAGGTCAATATGAATCAAGTTGAGAGGGTTATATCTTTTCTTTGAAGTAGTTTAGAGGGGCCTCTAAAATCTACTTTAGATGAGTTGGTTTTTAATGTAAGCTATGAGTTTTCAATGAGAGTAATTCGAACCCTCTAAGTTTCGAAAGGAAGGAGGAAGAGACTTTCTGTTGCATAACTAAACATCAAATCTGATGTTGGAAGAAGAAAATAAGCGTCAAATTCAATGCTCGTCCACAATGTTAAAAAAATAAACTGGAGCGGTTATATTTGACCACTACGGCTCACCCACTTCTAATATTATTTTTTCTGTTAAGGGGTCACTTATAATGACTTTTCCAATAAAATTCTCTTTTTTTTTCTTTTTTTTAAAGAATGCCAAGATGCAATATCATGTCTCCCTCTTCATCTTCCATTTTCTTTCTTTTTTTTTTTTCCTTAGCCCTTATAACCATGTATCAGATGATACCCATTTTTTGGCCAATATTTACATATCAATAGATATCATTGTGATATTATGATCTGCCGAAACCGAGAACGAGACAGATACACAATAAGATATCCACTCAGACTTCGCTAATCCCATTATCGGACGATATTTTATACCATGCTTGGAACTATCCTTGTTTCAATACTTATTGAACAAAAGCTTCCACAACTTTATATGAAATTTATTTTTGACTCATTATGGGCTGACGATCCTATGTACGTCCACTATTTAGAAGTTATGTGTGGGGGACGTGACAGGTTTCTCATGTTTTAAGTAGCTCCATGATTCCACACAGACTCTAATTATTGGTAGGGGGAGTTCATCACAGTACTAAAAGGTTCCATACAATTTCTCTGAAGATGTGTCTCTCCTAGTTAGGGAGGTGACATATAGAAGTTCTGATACTAGAAGACCTTAATATACATACTTTGTGCTGATGCATTTGTTTCCTTCCTCTTTATACTAATTTACGCTTTGTCTTTTCTTTAATTTTTTTTTAAATCCAGCTATAAGGGGGTTGGTATCCAAGAGAGAGCCTGTACAAATGGGAAGAAAGCCTATAGAAGTTGAAAGAAACCCTACACATGTGGGAAGAAAGCCCATAAAATTGAAAAGCTGCACAGAGAAAAAAAGGTAGTATATCCAAGGTTTTGCTTTACTTTCTTTAGTTTGCTTTGCTTTCCTTTGAATCATTTGTTGTTCTTTGTTTATCTTATGGCTTATTAGTTTGTAGCAGTCTGTTTTAACTATAATGACAAATCTTTTTGCCGGAAAAGACAAAATCAAAGAAAAAAAGCAAACTAAGTGAAAATGAACTAATAAAAAATTCAAAAATAATGAAAATGGTGGATCTTATGTTATAATTTCTAAAAGGTATGCCCTTCTTGTACAATTTTTAATGGTTGGCATGTTCTTGGTCACAACAGGTGGCCCCACTTTGTGATTTGTAAAAGTGGACTCATGTTTACAATTACAAAATATTATTTACATTATAACTTTGTAAAGGTAGGCCTGCATCATAATTATTATAAAGTTGGGGAGTATGTTCTAATTTTTAATGGTGAGTCCTAAAGCTAAGTTCCATGTATAATAATCCTTCGTCTCCAAAGATGGGCCTCATGTCCTTTTTTTAATTTATTTTATAGAAAGACTTTCTAAGATATTATTAGAAAGTAAACAAAGAATCAACAATTACATATTGCTTAATTAGGTTTGGGGTGTAATACCATCAAACCATTATATCATCAACATACTAAGCATGCTTAGCTAATTTATGAACTATTTTATTCTCATCTCTACCAACATGATACATTTCAAAGCTGTTAAAATAATTCAACAACACTTTGATCTATTTGAACAAAGGACCATGTCTTGATAAATTTAGAACGGAAGATTTCAGCCTCATGTACTAATTCTTTTAAAAATGGCCTTAATTTATGTTTTAAACCTCACTCCAATGTTGTAATTATTAAAGATGAGGCATCATATTTAGGAATGGCAATGGGTCAGGTTTCAATGGGGATCCCACCCCATTTGTTTTTGTTAGGGGTGGGTTTGATAGTGTGTTATTAAGGTTTTAGTCGGGTATGTTTTTCATACATTAACTCGAGTCGGATTTTGGTTTTTTGAGTATAACAACTTAACCCGCACCATATGTCTCTACTTTATATATTATTCAGTGCATTTCTTATCTTATATGAGTTCAACGGTATATGTGGGAATGAAAAGGAAACAATCCTTAAGCTCAAGTGTCCAAAACTTCAAATTCTCTTAGACACATTTATTTTTAATAATTTTTGAAAATATAAAATAAACCCTAAACAAATCAGACCCGTGATTGTCATGAGGTGGGTTTAGTATAAGATTCATCCAACCTGTCAAGGGTCAGGTCGGTATGGTATTGAAGAAATGCCAATTGGGTCAGTCGGTTTGGGTTTAGGTTCTTCCCCTCCCCACCCCCCACAATTCCCATCCCTAATCATATTCATAATCACACAAGACAAGACGGTAGTCCCATGTTTCATCCTGGTAATGGTAGGACAGGATTGAAATTGTTTGGAACGGAATGGATGTTGCCTGACCATGAATATGGTGCGGGAACGCTGTCCACTAGTCTTGCCGTGTTACTGAATGATGATGTTAACCTCTATAAAAAGGTCCCAAAAGGAACCAAGGAACACAAATTCCACGTCATGGCAAATGAGGTCCGTCTGTGAACGTTTTTACTGTTAAAGCCAAAATCAGAAGGGGTGATATCAGGTAGTTTGGGGTTAAAGAAATGGAGATTCAGGAAGAAAAAAGAAGTTTCGAGGAGATAATGAGAACAGGCAGAGTTGGCGCCAAGGAGGCTGAGTCAAATTTTAGGGGGATGTGTATTCAAGGGGGGGGAGGGTTGCAACTTGCAAAGCAGGGGAGGGTAATACCTACAATATATCACTCCATATCGATATACGGGGAGGGAAATAGCACTCCTTTTCTTATGTTTTGATTCCATGTAAGATTTCTCCTCAAAAAATATATGTTGGTGATGAAAAAAGGAATTCACAATGGGCATTTAACTAAAATCAGCATCAGACGAATTTTACGTCTATGTATGCGAGTTCTAAACTACGAAAATATAAGTACCGAATACATCAACAATGTTTTTAATGTATGAATGAAAGAAAAGGCAAGAACAAATCTAAACAAAACGGAGCAAATTGTTATTTGCCACCATCTAGGGCGCTCTTCTGCCCTTAGTATCTACCCCACCAGTCTGACTGAGAGGATTGCTGTATGACCATTCTTCTATATGGTCAGAGGTTTCCTATGTCTTCTCCAAGGGATCTCATCTCCAGAAAAGAGTTTTGAAGAAGCTGTCTTCCTCAAGGATCGGGATTTGCCAAGAGGTTTCCTATCAAGTCTTCGTCGGGGCTTTAAGCATCTGCAAGGTGAGGAGGTTCCACCATCTCTTGTTGATCTATTTGCAGAGCTGCAGTTGCGTTAAATGGCGGGTGAGGAGGACGCTGTTGCTGCTCATTTAAAAGTAAAGCCTCTGAAGGATGCTGTTGTTGCTGAGATAAAATCAACTGAGGATCCACCTCTACAAGATTCTGTTGCTGAGCTGGAACCAACAACTCTGCAAGACAGTATTGTTGAGGTAGATTATAAATAAGATCACCATCTGCAACATCCAACTCTCCTTGCTGCTCCTTATAAATATGCAGAAGTTTCTCATGCAAATCCTGAAGTGGGTCAAAATCATCCACAACATCCAACTCTCCTTGCTGCTTGGCTATAAGTGGATCAGGGCATTGTTGTTGTTGAGCTGCAAATACTGCATTAAATGGCAAATCAGGAGGATCCACATCATCTGCAACCCTTTTAGTCATGGATTCAATTGTGTCTTGCAAGGCTTTAAATTGCTTTTTGTAATCTTCTTCATATTCTTCTATCTTACTTCCATATTCGTCTTCTAGTGACCTTACATGTGCAAGAGATCCATGCACTCCATCTTGTTTTCGATGAGTTGCTTTAAATACACGAGAATTTATCAAGTCTTCCCGTTGCTCATCATCAACGGTTGTAAGCATTCTTGATATGTGGGCTTTTCCATATACCTGTTGTGTCAAAAACCAGACAGATATAAAACACTTCAAACATTTAATGGATGGTGTTGAAAACAGAGACTAATGGATGGTGTTGAAAATAAACAAGGCAGTGATTTATGGACCTCATCAAGTATTTTAGACCTAGCAAACTTTTCACCGGAAAAGTGGCGAGCCCATACCCGGTTTCCTATGCACCCTTTCTTCTTGCTGCTGCGTACTTGGCATGGTTTCTTATTTACACTCATCTCAATGTCTCTGTGTCAAGATGAAAATAGAATCCGTCAAGAAGCCAAAAAGAGCTCAAATAATATTTTAAACTCCCTTGTCTTTTGAATGCTGCTACATTCTTTTATCAATTGTTTATAAACCAACAATTAAATTGCTAGTTCGTCTAATTTAGGATAGATTGATGCTATAAAATAAGCAACAAAACCACTATATAAAAATATTTATTTTATATCTAAAATTCATGTCGTTTTTGCATCCATGGGGCACAGCAAACTGTGAAAAATTTAGGAAATAAATGTGATAAGACTGAAGGATATTAAGCATAACAAACTATGTCAGTATTTACAATAACAAAAATAAAGAAATAAATAAATAAAACGATTTACCATCTTATCACATTTATTGATGTCATATCTAAGTTCTTTTAGGAAATAGAAATAGTCAAATAATGTACATATACTAAATTTTCACAACTTATTCTTCAATATAAAATTTTAGGAACATATATGAAATTTATTCTATTTTCATTATGAAGTCTAGTTAGGGGTGCAATGCGGCCCATCAATATCCTGGCCCAGCCATGCTGTGCATGTTGGCTAGCAAGGCCTTGCCCAACATGGCCCACAAGCACTGCTACAGGCACAAAATTTTAATTTGATAAAAGTTAGTCTAAATATAAGATTGAGAAAAAAATTAATAATGTGAAGCATGAGTATGGCCCCTTCACAAACCTAATAAACTCCTACATTTTTATAATATTTTGTTAAAATATTTTAAAAATAATTTGATAGCGGGCCCAATCTTTTAACAATTAAAAAAATGGTCATTTAGTTTGCATTTAAAGGCAAATCCAGTCGATGGAAAGGAAAGTAGAAACTAGATGGTACAGTGCTTTTTAGTTTGCATTTAAAGGAAAAAGGCTTTTCCACTTCCTTCCCTATTTGAGCCTCTGTGGAAAGCACACACTTATAGGATTCTTTACATTCAAAGGTAATTGTTCAGTACACTAGGAGTATCTACTTCTACTTCTACTTCTACTTCTTCTTCTTCTTCACCAATTACAATAGAGAATGATGTCGGTAGGATCTGATCTTGTGAGAGTCCACTGATGTTATTATTCTCCATTGTGATTGATGGAGAAGGAGAAGTAGATACTCGTGGAATATTGAATAATTTTTCTACAAACAAACTTTTAGGAAGTTTGATAAAAAAATGAAAAAAAATGGTAAACCTTCAAATCAAAGAAGAGAGAAAAAAGAAACACTATTCAGTCTTACCTGGAACAGAACACAAGAAGGAAGGTTGGAAAGGAGAATGAAGAATCTCTGTCTCCACTCGTTCACTTGTTGTGAGTGTGGTAGTAGGAGCAAGAACAATGGACTTATATATATAGGCTACGGTTCCTACCAAATTAGAAAGAGCTGTACATGAAACCACTTACTAAAAATATATACTATTTAGCAAAAAAAAAAAAAAAGGTAACTCGTGGGACTCACTCACTACAGCGCACTTACTAAAAAAATTTAGGAAGAACAGAATGTTTCCTACAACGTCTATTGTTGTAACTCTCTCTCTCTAAAAAAAAAAGTATAGTAACTCGTGGGACCCACTCACTATAGCCTCAGAGGGACCACTTTCTAAAAAAATTAGGCAGAATGTTTCCTACAACGTCTATTGTCGTAGCTGTCCCTCTTTCCGTTTTTCTCTTGCCCCCTGGTTTTTTACCCTCCCTCCTGTTATGTGCTTGTATGTTTCCATCAAATGACGCTCTTTACTTCTTAATGTTTTACCATATGTTCAAAGCATTTAGATGGGCCACAATAAACCACATGAAAGTATTGAATGTTGGGGTTTTTCAATCTAGGTAAGATTTTCTAATCCTGGCATTTTCTGTCCCACATCTGAAGCGTTAAACTATGCGAAAATATCTAATGTATATATATATTCCGAAAATCAAGGGATTTGAGGAAGTTTAGTTGGAGAGATAAAGATAGGTTATGTATGATATTTTATTGTCTACACCGTAATTTAGATATCCAACCTCAAATCACTCTTTTTTACCTTTTTTTTTGTCTACACCTTATTTAAAATAACCATAGTCAAATCCTAAAATTCTATAAGATTGCTATTTCGGACATGGACGCATAATTTTCATAACCATTGAAGGGATAAGAACATATATAGCCACAGAGGATCACCACTATTGTTGGTAAAAACCTTATTCTTGATTTGTCATATTTTCTTGTAATTGTCATATGTTCTTATCCCTGCTTTTCTTTTTACGCATTTTGCCTACTTTGTATTGAGTTTCCAAGTTTTTTCATTGAAGATAAGTAGAAACTGTATTAAGTTTCCAAATGGGAAACCCCCACTCCACAAAATTCGTGAATCAACTGTATGAATTCTAGGAGTTCATCGTAGAAGGGAGACTAATGAGGGCAGCGTTCAAATACTTATGCTTAAGGGGTGATGTAACAAGTCGGGCTTGAGTGTGTGCGCATTTGACTGTGTTTTGAGAGAGAGAGAGAGATGGAGGGCCAGAGGGTTTCAGTAAAAGAAAAAAAAGAAGGCAAAACAACTAAACAAGAGATGTATTAAAAGACCACAAATGGAAGAGGGTTAAAGAAAACACTAAAAAAAGAAAAAAAAGCTCTAATCTTATTTTCCATCCGCAGACTAGAGAGAAACAGAGCCTTTTCTTCCTTGCTAGAAACAAAGCTTTTTCTTCCTTGCTAAACTATGGTAAGAGTGAAACAAGGACAGCTAGAGGAAAAATTAAAAGAAATCATTTTAAATAGGTTGACTGAGTTGACTGAGTTTTAAAACACTGATTGAGGGTGTATTACAGAGAGAAGTGACAATGAAAAGAAGCAAGGAGTGAAGGATGTGGAGATACAAATATGATCCACTTTTTCGTAGTATTTAATTTACTAAGGTGCTGAGAGTCATTTCCTATCAAAGGAAAAGACTATTTTATGGCTTATTTCATATATTCAGATTTTCAACTGTTGAATTTTAGCCCCGTTTGATAGAAATATTACTTAGAATTCTAAGTATCAAATACCAATCAAACAAACAAGGCCTTCGATAAGATGAAAACATGCTCTAAGAAATTTCAACTAAAACCCTAATATCGAGCAAAACTTCCAAGTTGAAGATCACATAAAGGCCTTATTTGTTTGATTGGTATTTGATACTTAGAATGCTAAACAAGGTTTCTATCAAATGGGCCTAAAACTCAAAAGTTGAAGATCTGAAAACATAAATAAGCCATAAAATAATCTCTCCCTTTGGTAGGAAATGAATCTCATCACCCTTGTAAATCAAATACTAGGAAAAGGAGGATCATATTTGTATCTCCACATCCTTCATTCCTTGCTTCTTGTCACTTTCACTCCTCCCCTCTAAAATACACCCTCAATCAATGTTTTAAAACTCGGTCAACTCAGCCAACTTACTTAAAGAAATGATTTTTAAGTTTTCCTCCAACAGTCCCTATTTCACTTTTAGCATAGTAAGTAGTTTAGCAAGGAAGAAAAAACTCTATTTAGCAAGGAAGAAAGGGCTCTATCCAACAGTCCCTATTTCATGTTTACCATAGTAAGTTGTTTAGCAGGGAAGAAAAAACTTTTTTTTTTAGCAAGGAAGAAAAGGCTCTGTTTCTATGTAGTCTGGCGATGAAAATTAAAATCAGTGAGTCTTTCTCTTCACCAAACCCCCTCTCCCCAATAACAAAGACAATCATTATGATTTTTTTAAACCATCTCTCTCTCTCTCTCTCTCTCTCTCTCTCTCTCTCTATTTCTATTTTTAGTGTTTTTCTGTAACTGTCTTACATTTGTTTCTTTTGATGTGTCCCTTTTTTAGTTGTTTTTCCTTTTTTTCTTCTTTTTTGAACCCTTGGGCGCTCTCTTTCTCTCTCTATGCACACACTCTCTATCAGTCAAACACCGACCTTGTCCCCTCAATAGTAAAAGAATCATGAAGGCTCTTTCATGTTGGGAGAAGTGGTATAATGAAAATACCCACGATGAACGGATCAACCACGATAAACACACAGCAATGACACAATCAAACAATCACACACATGAACACAATAATTTTACGTGGTTCGGTAACCTTGCCTGCGTCCAAGGGAGAGAGAACTTATCTATCATGATCTCATCTCAATCTCTTTGAGATCTAGGGTTACAGTCCATCAATATATATAGTTTCCACTTTTTTTGCCAACAAGAAAACCAATACATAATAACTAAAATACCTCTAACCCCTAGCCTTCGTTCTAGCTAAACCAAATGACCGATTCAGCTAAACTGGAATACAAGACAATACCGAATGATCTCCACCTTGGCTTGGATTTTGTAAATCCTCGGAGCTACTTTGAGATAACCGGTAATATCTTTACGCACCTTGTTGAAGGGTATGTTACTACACTAATGGTGTAGTCTTCTCTTTTCAACACCTTAACATGTTGAACTAGCACTTTATGCACCTAGCTGAAAGGTACGCTTCCACACACGTTACGACTTAGTGTGGCACCTGCACCCCTAGCTCAGATGCACAACAATCTGAGCATTGTCTGGTGTCGATCAAGTCCAAACTGACTTGAGATTGTCCACAGTTGCCTCTTTGGACCTAAACACCATTGTCTTGAACCTCCAAAGTGCTCTTCATTTGTAGCCACATGCATGCATCCGTGCAATACAATGAACCTAACTTCCATCCGTCAAGACAAAACCAAAGATCTCCCCGAATCTGGATCTCACTGGTACTTTGTGAATCCTTCCTTTTGTCTCCATTTCGGTGTTTCTGTTAAATATGCAATTATCCTATTCTAACTTGTTCTAGTGGGTTGGGTACATACATGCGGGTTAGGTATGACCCGATGCTTAAACCGGTTTACTCCAACCTGGACTAGATTACCTTTTTCTGAGAAAGTCATCTCTGTTTAAGTCTTCCTGGAGTTCCACTAGATGATATCATCGAAGACCCATCAATCCATCTTCCGATGATCCGTCACATCTAACTCCACTTGAATCACATATTTCCTTTCCTGTTATTTGATGTTTCCTTCACTTTTCTACTTGAAAAAGCATCTCCTATCAACCTGTAGAGATTTCTGACCATCTAACTTTCTATGATGACCAATGTTCCATTTTCCACCTTTGTAACTCAACCTGTTATAGTGCACTTCAGCCTTTGAAGTCTAAGGCACCCAAAGAAATCAAATTTCTTTGTAAACTCAGAACAAGGTTTGAATAACATCATCAAATACCTAGATCTTTACCACTCTTATCTCAAATGCTTATCAATTGCATTCTCCCCCATATGAACAAATCCATCAACAATGAGAGTTATTTATGTCAAACCAATTTCTACTCAAACACATGATAGGAAGAATCTGAATCTTAATACCATGAATCATCAACCCGATCCATACGTGTAGTGTTCGAAAGTGATTCCCCGTCAACCAAATAAAAGCTTTCTTACACAGTACCTCATTCTGATTTTGACTCTTTTGGTTTTCCTTCTATTTTGGCAAATCACTCTTTCCTGATCCTTTCGATACGGATCTGAATTTTGCATCAAAGTATTTGGAGCAATATTCTATTTATGACATCAAGTAACCCTTTTCAATCATTGCTGTGTCATGGAGTCTAACACTTTTTCCTGCCAATCCCTAGAGTCGTTTTTTATCAAACACTTCAATCTGGCCGATGATGCTTGGATCCATTGCTGTCATCGTGAATCTGTCAATTTCTTCAGTCTACCAATTTTATGCCAATTAAACTGTCAATATATTTTGTCTACCTCGTAGATCTCGTCATTGTGAGCACGCTGGAAGAAATGGATCTGAAATTCAACTTCGGATGGCTTCGATATCGCAGAAATAGTTTTTCGCGCTCCAATTGGTCAAACATCTATGTTGACCATTGAACTACCCATCTTCTTCCACATACGCATAGATCTCCTCACAATGAATCTATAGACACAAACAGATCTCTGATCAGATATCAGATGATCAAGATATAGCAGAAACAAATTTAGCCATAAATCTGGTTAAACTGCCTTTAACCTTTTCCTACTGACATGTGCTGTCGTTCGCATTGCTGCTGGCAGACTAGGCTGGACTTCTGCACACAGGTCAGGTCTAACCCCACCCGGAACTGACCTCCTCTACTGGGTTCCTTTGCATAATAGGTCAGGTCCTACTTGACTTAACCTAGACTTGGCTACCCTGGGTTGTTACTCCACTGGTCAGGTATGAACTGACCTGGACCCGAACTTGGAATAGATCCGACCTAGGTTAAGAAACCCAGGCCCTCTTTCTCCTCAGTTATGGTTTTGGTTCTGTTACCAGAATCGGAAACCCTCGTCTTCTACCCTCTTTCCTCAAGTTAGACTATGGCGACCGGCGGTGAGGCAGTGGTGGCGACAGCTAGCACCGGCGGCTCCAGCGATGGGCAGTGTGGCAAAGGTGACAATCGAGGAGTAGGCAGGAGCGACTGCAATGCGCAGTGGCAAGTTCCCTTTCTCCAATCAGATCATGCTCTCCGGCGAAGGCAGACACGAGGTGGTGTTGCAAATGGTTTTTGTAAGCTTGATTCCTCTTTTCCAATCAGGTAAGATCTTTATCTATGGAGATCACCTCCGATCTTCTTGGGGCACCGGCGATAAACCAGACGATCCTCTGCTTCCTTCAGCAACTGCAACCAGATCGCCGAAGCTTCTTTCTTTGTTTAGGTAAACCCAAACCAAAAGCCCTTTCTTGATCATCTTCCTCCGACGATCACTAAATGCTGACCCCTCTGAAACTGGCTGAACCTCTTCTTTTCTGTTGTGCTACAACCACGTCCGAACCCAAAACCTTTTCTTTCGTCTTGTAGGAAGGCACAATTAGAGATCCAATCCGATGATCTTCTATGAAAGATGGATCCAACCAAATCCATTGATCCTCGTCTTTCAACTCTGGCGTGATTCATTGATTGCAAACCCGAGCAAACTCCACCTCGCTCTGATACCACTTATTGGGAAAAGGGGTGCAACGGAAATACCCACGATCAACGGATCAACCACGATAAACACACAGCAATCACACTATCAAGTAATCACACATATGAACACAACAATTTTACATGGTTCGGCAACCTTGCCTACATCCATAGATAAGAGAACTTATCTATCATGATCCCATCTAAGTACCTTCGGAATCTAGGGTTACAGTACATTAACATATATGATTCATGCTTTTTTGGTCAACAAGAAAACCTATATATAATAACTAAAATACCCCTAACCACTCGCCTCGGTTCTAGCTAAACCAGACGACCGATCCGGCTAAACCGGAATACAAGACAAAACCCAACATTTCATTCTTACACTTTCCAAAAAGTCTTCATAACCGACCCTTTGAAGACCATCTAAAAAGCGACATGGTGAATGGTGAAGCATTGATCCATGTGTCCCACTTGCTCCACCAACCATGGCCCTTTTACAAGTATAAGTAGAGGCAACAGGGTTCATCTGCTAATAAGTGAAACACACAAAAGCACAAGTGAAGAAGCACAACGAGTGAAGTCAATTGAGAACACACAAGTGAAAAAGTGAAGTCCCTTGAGAACAAGTGAAGTGAGTGCTAAGTAAAGTAAAGTGAGTGTAGTGGTATAGTGAGTCTCTTTCTAAAAAATGGTGTGAGAGTTAAAGTGTTGTGTAATTTGTGTATGTGTGGCTAGTAAGCCCTGTAGTGGTATATTTGTGGGTGTTGCTTGTAAGCACTATAATAGTGTAGTTGTGTAAAATTTATAAAGAAGATTCTTGTTCTCCTTATAATTTGTATGTGTAAATTGTAATTAGAAGTTATAACTACGTAAGTATTAGAGCTATCTTCCAACACACTCAAGCCTGACTTGCCCCAACTTTTTGAGTGGCATGCCACTGAGCTGACTCAAGAGGGTGTGTGTCACCCCTTGAGCATAAGTGTTTGAACCCTGCCCTCACTAGTCTCCACTCTACTATGAACTCCCAGAATTCATACAGTTGATTCACTAATTGATTTTGTAAAGTAGGGGTTTCCACTCTGGAAACTCGATACAATTTTCACTTACCTTTAATGAAAAAACTTAAGAAACTCAATACAAAGTAGGCAAAATGCATAAAAAGAAAAGCAGGGATAAGAAATTACGTGAGCTTTGAAATGGCACATGGTGAGAATTTGGAGATGAGCAAGTTTTGACACAAAAACTCCCGAATTGTCCCTGCCGTAGCATCCAATCTGCTTAAAAGATCTGATCTTCAAATCAGTAGCTTTAGATCCAAACGACTGCAAATCCGACCGCAAACCGTAACACCCCAACAGATTCAATGCTTCAAGCATTGGGCACTCATGAAGCATCATCTCAAATGTGTATTGGGTGATACGAACCATGGCAAGATTCAAAGTCTTGAGAGACTTGAAACCCATACAACCGGATGGAACGTTTAATATGCAATCGGACAAAGTCAGGATGGTCAGGGTATCACAAGAGAAGACACAAGGGGGCAGTGTATACACTATTCTATCTTTCAAAATACTTTTGTCTTTGATTGACCTTTCATCTGGTGAAAGAGTGGCTGGATGTATTTGAAGATCAAGCTTTTTAACTCTCTTTTCTACTGCAAATTTGACCCATTTATCAATTTCGGGACGAAACTGCTCCTCGGCGGGGAAACGGAGCTGAAAAAAGTTGATAATATTACCCCTGTGGAGCAGTAAATAACGGTTTATGGTATGGGATAGTAGAGAAAGGTCTTTCCCCCTTGTGAACTTCTCCCCAAAGTCTAGAGGAGTGGTGTGAGCCCACACGGTTTTCCAGAGCTCCTTCCATCTAGTTGATAGAATGTTGGTACTCACTGCGCACTTGAGTGGAATCAAAAGGATGTAATAAAGGATATCATCGGGCAGTTGGTTGATTTGGTTGTCCTCGTCATGTTTTTCATGGTGAACACTAGTCATCTTAATTTTCTTCTTGTTCATGGAGGATTCTTTTTGCTGCATTGAACATTTTCTTCATCTGTAGAATAAGTGGTTGGCGTCTTCCTCTTCTTCTCCGCCATAGATTAGCTTCAGTATCTATCTATCAGTTGCTTGGATGAGAATAATCCTAATCTCCCTTCTTTCAGTTTATAAAATCATAGTAAGAAAAAATCTTGAAAAGTCCAATTCAAATCAAATAACAAACCGAACATTACAATTTGGAGAGAGTCACAGAAGAAATAAAAAAATAATTCCTAGATCTTCTTTTTAAGGTGATGTAATTGAGGGAACATAACATTACATTACAGAAAGGGACTTGACTGAGATGATGAAGAGAGAGAGAGAGAGAGAGAGAGAGAGAGAGAGAGAGGGCGGTGTAGGTGTCGTTGGTTTTGTTGAATTGTTGGAGTGAGAGGATTCAAGTAATAGAGAATAATGTCACCGCACGGCGCGGCAATATATATACCCAACTCGAAGGATCAAAAATTGAAAATCAGGATCATGGATTCATGAGATTATTATCAAAAAGACAATTAAGTTGCCCATTTTGTGGTGTTGTTGCACGATATCAGTAAAGTAGACTTGCTGTTTGTTGGAAACCTCCTCCCATTCATGGAAACCTTCACAAAGTATAGGAATTCTCTACGTGGGAGACCCCCATATAGCCCGCATGAAAAAGAAAGTAGAATTTTATGATATTCTGTTCAAATAAATTGTATATGATAGATATTATGCTTTCTGTGTCCCCAAAACATATTCAATTAAAATTTTACCAAATCCAACACATTCATTAAAGAGGCATTTTCTTACCCATCATATTCATATCCATCGACATCACGACCTACATAGGGCTGTTATATATTGGGCTTGAATGATATCATATCTTATTGATAAATCAGTATCAGAAACGTAACGGTACCTATTTTAAAAATATCGGTTAAATATCGACCATCACGGCCAAAAATTTAGAAGTATCATTGTAATGGTGGCTGTTATAGAGGAAATTAAGTTTAAAAACAAACTATAGAAAAAAAAAAATAAGGGAATTGAAAGGGCCAACAAAATGACTTATACGAAAATATCACGTTATATTGAAATACAGGAACATAAAACATTAGGCAAATTCAAGCAATCCCTAACATTACAAAACACCAACTACCTAACTAATAACAATCTAAATCGGTCCTCCAATCCTTTCGAGAACAAGAAAACCACTTCATCAATACCAAGAGAATATCATCCCTAAAAGGCGAGGGAGGGGTCATCCAAGCCATCCAAGAACAAGAAAACCACTTCATTAATACCAAGAAAATATCATCCCTAAAAAGGGAGGGAGAGGAGAAGAAGAAAAGATAGCATATTTATTGAATAATAAAGTTGAGCAGTATCATAGAAGATACTAATTCTTACATGGAGGATAGCTTCTAGCAGATTCAAACCAACTTGCCACCCGCCGCCCTCACTTGTCCTCTTCCTCCTTTTCATGTCTTTCCCTTTTCCCCTTCATATCATTCCCTCGCTTTTTTTACCCTTCCCCCTCTCATGTTATGTTTCCAGCGAATGACCTCCTCTTTACTTTTGGGATTTGTTATTTGAAATAAAAAATATTTTTCAGTTTACTCACTCATTTAAAAAAAATTCAAAAGTACTTAAACTATCCTCCGCTCTTCTCTCTCTACTCAGCTCCCCCGATGAGCTGGATGTCTCTAGGAGCATTTGGGTAATTTCACATAAATACATTTTTTTTTAAAAAAAGGAGTGGGTGAATTGAGTAAGTTTTTGAGTTTAAATAGCTGGTCCCTTACTTTTTTAATGATTTTTTTTACTGTCTTAATCTTATCATGTGAGGCGTCCACACCATGATGGGCCCACAGTAAAGACATTGAAAGATTTAAGATTTCAACCATTTAAATGGGCTCACAATAAGTCACATGAAAGTATTGAATGTTAGGAATTTTCAATCTAGGTATGATTTTCTGATCTTGGCATTGTCTTATGGTAGGTCCCACATGTGAAGCGTTAAACAACTTTCATGGGAAAATATCTAATGTATATTCCAAAAATCAACGGATTTGAACAAGTTTAGATGGAGACATAAAGATCGGTTATTTATGGCAACAAAATCATAAAAGGAATAAGAAGTTGCCAAATCAACACCATGCTTTCTTGGGTTACACCACATTAAAAAAAAAATCCTCAAAATACCTTCATCCCTTTCTCTTCCCCATATACGTTCCTTCTCCCTTCCTCCTCTCACCACCCCTTCCCCACCTCCCCCTCCGGCCAGGTAGCCTTCAGTCAACCTGACTCTTGCAGTCAATTTAATTGGCAGAATTGTTTCACAAATTTTGGCATGTGCCTAAAAAGGTCAAAAACCAATATACCAAAGAACAGAGGAGGAGAAGATGGAGATGGAGGTCCCAGGAAAAGTACAGAGAACCCACACGGGTCGTCCATGTTGAGAAAAGTGATTGGAAAAATACTATGGGCATGAAATTGTCACCAAAGAAAGGACGGCATGGTGGCAAGTTCACTTGGTCTAGCAGTGATCGAAACTCAGTAGTGGAAAGTGGGTTCAAGAAGGGACTGCATCTTCTGCAAAGAATATGGCTCAGTTGATCACTAAAATATTGCCACCGTGATTATTCACATGATTTGGTCCTTGACTTGTATTCACAGAGATAGCAGCAAGCACCATATCTGAATCAAATCATTAAAAAAAAATATATATCGATCGTGTGGTTAGGGAGAGTGGAAGAAGTTTTCGAGGGGGTGGGGAGAGATGCTGATTGAGAGGCGTCAAACTTGTGCGGGTCACCTGGCCTGAGAGAGATACAAAGACTGGGTGTGAGAGACAAGGGAGAAAAGGGGAGGGATCTATGAGGGTGAGTGTAACGTTCCATACCCAAGTATTTATTTTATTTAATTTAAGTTTAATTTTATGTAATTGTTTGTATTTTGGTTAATTAAGGTCGTTAGAATTATTTAGATTTTGTTTGGGTTTTGGACTCACTGGGTAGCATATTTAGATCTGTGAATTTCCTCCGTTAGACCCGACCCAATCTAGACTGATTTTGGACTCATTAAACCCGATTGACTCCTAAGCCTTTACTTGTTATTTCTTTTAAATTATAGGGACCTTTTTATAAAAACCAAAAACTACCCCAAAACCCCTATTCCCTTCTTACTTCAGGAGACATCTAAAACCTATAATATGAGTTGCCATTCTTTAGCATTTTCATACAATACAACTTGAGCCTTTGTTGACACTTTTGGTAGGAGTGCGAGTCGTTCATGAAGTAAACTCAACAAAGCCACTTCGAGTTTTGCTTTATAAACAGAATGTTTCCCTACACATCCCTTGATAACTTCCTTAGGAGTGGCTAAAACCATGGTCTCTAATACGATAGCTTTCTGCAGGAAAAATTTCTGTAAAATATGGCGAAGATGAGTGGGGCGAGAGCCTATTAAAGTTCCTAGACACTGCGTGTCAGGATTATGGGGTAATATTCTAAGGGTGGGAGATTTATCTTCGGTCTCAAGGGGGAGTTGTTTAGGGGAGCGGTGGGCTTCAAAGTGAGGGAGGGGAGTTAGGTTTGTGTTTGGGTTGATGATTGGTTGGGGGTTGGAACATTGGCTTTATCTTTTCCTATGTTATTTAGGTTGGCAATAAATAAGTGGGCTTTAGTTCAAGATTGTTATGTGGGTGAAGGGGGTTTTGGTTTCTAGGCTATGTCTTTTAAAAGGGCCTTACGTCAATCTAAGGAGTCGGAGTGTGAGTCATTGATCAGCTTCTTCTCACGCTTTTATTTGCAAAGATCTAGTTAATTCTCGCATTTGAAAGCCATGTTCTTCTGATGTCTTTTCTTGTAGGTCTTTCTATAGGGAGTTGGACGGCCCAACTGCTACTAGAGTTTCAGCTTCGCTTGTGTGGATAGCCTTGGCTAGTTCTAGAATGGAGGCCTTCGCTTGGCTTGCAATCTAGAGAAAAATCTCAACGGTGGACAATTTTAGGAGAAGAGGATTGGCTTCTAAAGCTAATTCAGATCTTTGTCTTTTGTGTGGGAAGGAGAGGGAGTTTATTGACCATCTGTTTATCCATTGCAAGTTTTCTCACTCATTGTGGTGTAATCTTTTTCGGAGGTGTGGTGTTTTATGGAGCAGTTTGAGGTCGTTGGCGGGACCGATTGAAGCGTGAAGATATTCTTCTTTCTTTGGGTATGGTTTGATTCTTTGGAGAATTATCCTTTTTGCAATCCTATGGTCAATATGGAAGGAGAGGAAGGATAGAGTTTTCAATGGATCCTTATCATTTGTGGAAGATATATCTCAGTTGATTGTGGTCCAAATAATCAAATAGGCCTCTTTCAAAAGTGATTTTGATAGTCTATGGGGTAAGGGAGTGTTGCACAATTGGGAGGTTTCCTTGCTTTGTGGGACTAAGGTGAAAAGAATGTTATTTTTGTTGGGTTTTGTCTTGTATTCCGGTTTAGCCAGATCCGTCGTCTGGGTTAGCCAAAACCGGAGTTCAGGGTTAGGGGTATTTTAGACATTATGTATGGGTTTTCTTGATGGCCAAGAAAACGGAATCTATATATTAATGTGTTGTGTAACCCTAAACCCTAAGGAGGTGAAGTGCTTTTTTCCGTAGACGTAGGCAAGGTTGCCGAACCACGTAATTGCTTGTGTGTCATCTTCTTCATGGTTGCTTGAGATTGTGTGATTTGTGTGCACGGGTGATTACTAGTAGATCCTGGGCTAGTTTTCCCAACAAGTGGTATCAGAGTGAGGTTGTTCGTGCGCGGAAGTTCCACAGGAAGAAAAGATGCACGTGTGATCTCTGCTGGGCTCAATCGGGGATCTCTGTTTGTTGCTACGGAGAAACCAGAAGGAAGGACAGTCAAAGAGGGTTTGATTGCTACAGATCTTCGTCGGAGAAGAAGGGCTGTCGGATTTCTTGGGAGGAGGAAGAATTGTAAGAAAAAAAAATTTTTCTTACCTGCCGCCGGTAGCCGCCGATCACCGCTGTTCGCCGTCGCCGTGCCGCCATCGCTCCTCGCTGCTGGTCGTCGGGGCCGCTGCAGACCGCGGATAGCTCGTTCATCTACAGCCAGGTTACAGAACAGCCGAGAGGAAGGAGACAACTGGGATTTACATCCCAGGTCAGTTCTGTTACGGGTCGGGTCAGTTTGACCCAACCCGCTATACAGCCCAGCAAAGTAGATTCTGTTCGGGTTTCGGGTCGGGTCGTTTCGACCTAACCCGTGTTGGCAAGCCCAAGCAAGCAGTTGCAGGTCAGGTCAAGTCAGGTTCGACCTAACCCACCTGCAAAGAAGCCTAGCAACAGCAGAACAGGTCGGTTCCGGGTCAGGTTGGATCCGAACTCGGCTCAACAGAGCAGGACAGCCCTCCAACGCATTGCTGACGTCAGCCGATGTCAGCAGAAGGACGGTCAAAGGACAGATTTGACCGGATCGACGGCTAGAATTGTTTTACGAATTTCGAGGTCATCCGGACTCAGATTCACGCCCTGTTTTGTTCTGTGAGCTCGTTTCGAGGAGACCTAGGCGTCTGTGGAAGAAGATTGGCAGTTTTCCATTCAACGGGGACGGTTGACTAATCGGAGTGCAGAAAATTGTTTCTACGATATCTAAGTCATTCGGAGTCGAATTTTAGATCCGTTTCTTCCAGTGTGTTCGTGGTGACGAGATCTACGAGATAGACAGAGGAGGTTGACTGTTTGATAGGCAAAAAACAGGGGGCAATTCAGGAGACACAAATTGGGATACACAATGACTTCAAGCAATGAGTATAAGATTGAGATGTTCACTGGGTTGAACAATTTCAGTCTTTGGCAACGGAGGATGAAGGATGTCTTGATTTAGAAGGGTCTGAAGAAGGCTTTAGATGGTAAGTCGAAGAAGCCTGCAAAGATGTCGATGATGATTGGGAGGATTTAGATGAAAGGGCTATGAGTGCAATTTGTCTTACCCTCCACAATGACGTTCTCTATAACTTCATGGGGATCAACACTGCTCTAGAATTATGGAAAGAGTTAGAGAGCCTGTACATGTCTAAGTCCTTGACAAATAAACTATTTTTGAAGAAACAGTTGTATTTTCTGAAGATGGTAGAAGGATCATGGTTGTCGAAGCATCTCAATGAATTCAATAAGCTTCTAGTACAACTCTTGAGCATTGAGGTCAAGCTCGAGGAAGAAGACAAAGCACTGTTGTTTTTATCTTCACTACCCCAGTCGTATAAGCACTTGGTGACAACGCTGATGTACGGGAAAAATACTTTGAGCATGAATGATGTTACTACAGCTCTTCTCTCAAGTGAAATCATGAACGATGACAGTGAAAAATCTAGCGAAGAAAGTATTAATGTAGCATCAGGTTCAAACCGGAGAAAGGGGAGATCTAGATCGAGGAATAAAGGATCAGGAGATCAGAATTGCTCGAAGTCGAAGGGCAAAGGCAAGGTCATCACTTGTTATTACTGTGATAAAGGAGGCCATATAAAAAAAGATTGTCCAAAGCGAAAAAAGGACTTGGAGAAGGAAGCAGAATCTGATTCAGATAGTACAGTGTGATAGAAAGTTCAGATGATTACGAGTTTGTATGTCTGGTAGAAATTGCTTTGGTTATCAAAGGTATGGATCACACTGAAGGTTCCTGGATTTTAGATTCTGGTTATAACTGTCATATATGCTATAGTAGAGATCTGTTTGACACCTATACGTTTTGTGAGGGTAAATCTGTTTTCATGGCAAACAATGCGGAATCCAAGTGCATTGGAGTTGGAACAGTGAAAGTCAAGATGTTTGATGGGATGATACGGACCTTGACGAATGTGCTACATGTTCCGGATTTACGAAGAAATTTTATTTCTTTGGGGGCCTTAGACTCTAAGGGCTGCAAGTGTATTGTAGCAGGTGGAGTTATGAAGGTGGTTAACGGAGCAATGGTCGTCATGAAGGGTGACTTGGTCAACGGTCTCTACATGTTAGCAGGAGGTACAGTTACAGGTGGAGTAGCTGTAAAGGAAAAGGATAAGTCAGTTAAAGTGGAGTTAGGTGGAAAATTGGAAGATGGTGCAATAGACATTTCCAAGAAGGCCATTAACAGAGAACCGAAACTGCAGGAACACCGGGTTAAAGGCAGAGTGCGACGGATCCTCAATACTGTGGGCCCAAAGAAAAGTGCAGTCGAAATGAGGGTTACTTTTGCTTTACCAAATGAAGGTGAGAAGTCATCGTGTTGCAAGGATGCTAGCAAGGAAGGCAACAGATGGACTGGGTCACTTCCGAAACCTAAGATGGTGTTTGGAAAGTCGATGAAGGAGAAGTTCAAGCCACGCTTGGACTTGATCATCACACCACATTGATAAGAATGAGGGTGCGCCCCTAGCTAAGGGGGTGTCGAAATTGCGCTTGATCGTAGCAGGTGCAAAGGCGTATCTTTTAGTAAGGTACGGGAAGACGAAGACATTGCCAGATATCTCAAGGTGGTTCTGAGGATTTGCGGAATCCAAGCCAAGGTGGAGATTATTGGGTTTTGTCTTGTATTCCGGTTTAGCCGGATCGGTCATCTGGGTTAGCCAGAACCAGAGTTCAAGGTTATGGGTATTTTAAGCATTATGTATGGATTTTCTTGGTGGCCAAGAAAACGAGATCTATATATTAATGTGTTGTATAACCCTAAACCCTAAGGAGGTGAAGTGCTTTTCTCCGTGGACGTAGGCAAGGTTGCCGAACCACGTAATTGCTTGTGTGTCATCTTCTTCATAGTTGCTTGAGATTTTGTGATTTGTGTGCATGCGTGATTACTCGTAGATCCTGGGCTAGTTTTCCCAACAATTTTGGGCTCCTCCCTCAGCGAGTGAGTTAAAATTTAATGTGGATGGGGCGGCAAGGGGAATGCCTGGGCTAGAGGGTATTGGTGGAGTGCTTCGTAACAGTGAAGGAATTGTGTTGAAAATGTTTTCCAAGCATGTGACATGTGTGGAGTCTAATGAGAAAGAGGTTTTCGCCATCTTACATGCTATTCATATGTTTGTCTCTTCATCTTTTCAATCAAAGTTAGTGGTGGAACGTGATTCACTTAATGTTATTTCGTGAGCAACATCCTTGTGGTGCCCCCTTGGAGATTTCAATTTTATTTGAACGAGATTAGAGCTTTATCGCCTTTATTGCAAGTTTTGTAAATTCACTAGCTAAGCAAGGGTGCACAGGTCTCATAATTTAGTAGCTTGCTTTTTCATTATGTTTCCCTTGGTATATTTCTCTTTGACTTTGTGCCCTTGCTTTTTCTAGGGCCTTTTGTATCTTTTTTGTTTTCCTAAATATAGTGTGTTGTTACCAATTAAAAAAAAAAAAACTGAACAAAATGAACAGAGCTTTGAATAGGTCTAATGCGTGTTGCCTGTAGCAATCAACATTTTGTATGAATGTTGTCATGCAGAAAGGGTATAGTTCCCACCAATCAGACTTCGTTTACAATAACCTTCATACCGTACTTGATGCCATTCCAAATTGATCCTAGTACCTTCCTTATGTTATATATGTATCACATATTAGAACTTCCGTAAGACAGAAGATATCGGAAAAAAAAAAAATCCTCACCAGAAGCTCTTCACAAAGGTGTTTGACATTGAATAGCCACCACTACTGCATGCAAACCCAGATTCCACAACCCAAGCAGCATCCCATGAGCCCTATCATTGTATTGTGTCATGGAGATCTCTGAGAGTTAACAGTAATGTAATCGAAGTGATGGGGTGCAAAATCTTGTTGATAAGGTTCATTACCTGTGAAGAATGATTTGGTGACATCTGCTGGTAATTTTTATTTAAGAAACCATTTTTTCTAGTTTTCTTGTTTCTTTTTTTCTTTTTTCTTTTTTTTTTTTTTTTTGAATCAGTGCTCTACGTACTTGTAATTGACCAAATTCTAACAATTTAATTCATATGGCTAATTGTAGGATTAGCTATTTATTGGAGACATTATCTAACTAGCAATTATTAAGTTAGACTGGAGTTTTCAAAACAAAAAAAAAAATCCCCAGCTGGAGTTGTGCAGCTAAAACTATTGCGCAACTAGATGCTCCAAAATCTTCTACCGACACAAGCCACAGCAGCATCCCAACCACTTGTCTTACACAGTGAAGAATTTCAAGAGGCACTACATTCGGATAAAATTATGATAGCTTTTATTACAAGAGAATAACCATTCAAATTCTAACTTCCTCCTCTCTCTCTCTCTCTCTCTCTCTCTCTCTCTCCTCACTTCTCCTAACATCCACTATATCTGTCATCCTCTCAACTATTCTCAGTTATCTCAAAATATCTAAACACTCCATCAATCGCATGTCCATTTCAAACAAAGGATCATGTGATTGGTAAACCGTTGGATAAAATGCATAACTCAGACAATCACCTTGACCTTGGCAATCCGTAATCTGATAACAAAAAAATTATGACAGCCTAGAGTTTACATAAATGGAAGAAAAATAATGTTCATAAAGACAAGATGTTAATAAGATGGAAAGAGGAGAAGAGAGAACCAGAAGTCGGGAGAAATCCAATTTTGAGATTTGGCACAGGTAGGTGCATGGGTTGCTTTTTATTTATACCATATCAAATGAACAATAAGTGTAAAAAATGACAACCATATACCTTAAATTCCAAAAAAAGAAAAAAAAATCACTGTAACATTATGGTACCATTGCTTCAGTGACACCTGAAACCTATAATATAAGTTGCCAATGAACTGTTATCATCCTTAGCACCTTTCACACAATACAACCTGAGCCTTTGTTGACACTTTTGGCAGAAGTGCAAGTCGTTCACGAAGTAAACTCAATGAAGCCACGTCGAGTTTCGCTTTATAAACAGAATGTTTCCCTACACATCCCTCGATAACTTCCTTAGGAGTGATTAAAACCATGGTCTCTAATACGATAGCTTTCTGCAAGAGAAATTTCACAACATGCCTTAGGCTCTGACCCCCGTAAAACCCATTCATCTTTATTGTCTTGAGACGATGAAAAACACCTGATGACTTCATTACCCAATTGTTCCTTGGTTCAAAATCAGGAATCCATTCAATCTGTCAAATTGTAAGAGGATTAGATTTCAAGAGAATAATTATTGGTAATTAATTAACACAATTTTAGAAATTCCTTGAGTTCAAGTAGACCAACCTTGAGTTTCTCCAGGCAAGGGAAGTTCCAACCTCTGAACAAGTTATACAAGTCATCAAGACCACAGAGATCGCTAACTCCATACTGCAGCTCTATCAAATTTTGGAGTGTAATAGGGGAAATAAGTAGATATCGTGGTAATTGCTGCAAAATAGAAAATAGAGAATATAAAATTATCAATCACCAAGCTCAAAGCCAAATTTATCAACATCTTTAAAAGGGTCCATTTATTGGATTAAGTATTCAATTTCTGGAAATTCTAACCAATGCCTTCTTGCCAAAGGGGCTAAAATTGAAGGGGTAAAGATGAAGATCAAAATTGCATGTTGATAATCTCCACTTTGCTTTGAAATTATTACCTAGCTGTCACACAAAGGCCTTGTCTGTTTGCTTGGTATTTAATACTATGAATTCTTAGCAATGTTTATATTAAATGGTTCTAAATTTCAAAATGTCAAAGATTTGAACATCTAAAAGTAAAATAGTCTCTCCCTTTGGTAGGAAATGACTGCCATCGTACTAGTAAATCAAATACTACGAAAGTGAGGATCTTATTTGTAATTCCACGTCTTTCACTCTTCACTTCTTATCATTTTCACTCCTCCCTCTACAATACAGAATCAATCAGTGTTTTACAACTCAGCCGACTCCGCCAACTCGTATTTGAAGAAATGATTTCTGGCCTTTTCCTCCAGCTGTCCCTATTTCACTTCTGTCCTAGTTTAGCAAGTGAAGAAGAAAAGGCACTCTTTTTCTCTAATCTTAGCCTCTCTGTTTTCTTAGAAAAAGCTCACTTTCTCTCTAATCTATCAAGGAAACAAAGAAGCCAGAGAATCACTCTCTTGAACCCCCCTTCCAACCACCACAAAAAAAAAAAAAAAAGCACTGTTTCTTTTTTCAACTCTCTCTATTTGCTGTTTTTTATTTTCTGTAAACCTCTTCCATTCACTGTCTCTTGATACCTTGATACATATCTAGTTTAGTTGTTCTGCCTCTTTTTTCCCTTTTCTCCTGAAATTTTCTCTCTCACTAGACACACACTGAAGCCCTACTTGCCCCAACTTGGCAAGTAGCATGCCACTCGCCTTACTCAAGGGGTATTGTGTCGCACCTCAAGCCTGAGTATTTGAACCCTGCCCTCACTAGTCTCCAATTTACTATGAATTTAAAGAATTCATACAGTTGATGTGCTAATTTTGTGTAGTGCGGGTTTACCCTTTGGAAATTTAATACAATTTCTACTTATCTTCAATGAAAAGAACTTAGAAACTCAATACAAAGTAGGCAAAATGCATCAAAAGAAAAGCAGGGATAAGAAATTACGTAAGCTTTGAAATGGCACATAGTGAGCATTTGAAGATGAGCAAGTTTTGACACAAAAAGTCCCGAATAGTCCCAGCCGTAACATCCAATCTGCTTAAAAGTTTTGATCTTCAAATCAGTAGCTTTGGTTCCAAACGACCGCAAATCTGACCGCAAACCATAACACCCTAGCATATGCAATTCTTCAAGCATCGGGCACCCATGAAGCATCATCTCAAATGTGTAATGGGTGATTTCAACAATGGCAAGCTTCAAAGTCTTGAGAGAGTTGAAACCCACACAACCGGATGGAACGTTTAATATGCAACGGTACAAAATCAAGATGGTCAGGGTATCGCAAGAGAAGACATAAGGGGGCAGTGTATATACTTTTCCATCTTTCAAAATACTTTTGTCTTTGATTAACCATTCTTCTGGTGAAAGAGTGACTGGAGGTATATAAAGATGAAGCTCTTTAACTCTCTTTTCTACTGCAAATTTGATCCATTTATCAATTTCGGGACGGAACTGCTCCTCAGCAGGGAAACGGAGCCGAAAAAAGTTGATGAAATTACCCTTGTGGAGCAGTAAAAAACGGTTTATGCTATGTGATAGTAGAGAAAGGTCGTTCCCGCTTGCGAACTTCTCCTGGAGTAGTGGTCTGAGCCCACACAGAGCTCCTTCCATGTCAAGTCCCGAATTTTTATATTGGGTCATATCGGTTTGTCGGGTTTAAGTTGGATTAAGAGGGTCAAATAGATCGGTTTAACATAATTGGGCCTGAGTTAATGGACCCTTTTTGGGCCAGAGGACTCTTTTTGAAATTTGAAATTTCTTAAAACCCACTAGAAAGCATGGAGCCCTTCCTTGTAATTTAGAAAAACTCCCTCTCTTATATAAACTTTACTCTTAGGATTTCTTCCCCTTCAACCCTCTTCTTTTCTTCTTCAACCAAAACCCTAAAGGCTCTCTAAGGGGAAAACCAAGGTGGGCTCTTCCAAGCTTTGATCTTCAGATCTACTTTGGCTTCAAGATCCAGGCAAGTGGATAGTTGTAAGCAATGGCTTTTGGTTGCTTATAATATATTTTGGTTGCGTTTTGGTTAATATGTTTTTGTAGAGTTCTTCGTTTGGATTCAAACTTTCATTTAATTTCGTCGTTCGCTTTAGTACCTTGATTTGGGATCAGCTAAGATTGAGATTTCTTTTCAAAAATAAAAAAAATAAAAATCCCGGCACTATGCAGCGCAGGCGCTGCTGCCCTGCGCTGCTGCCCAGGCAGCAGCGCTAGCTGCCTATTGCAGCGCAGGCAGCAGGCAGCACATTGCTGCCTGCCAGGCCGGGCCTAGCCCGGCTAAGCCTGGCAGCACCCAGCCCGGGTGCTGCTGGGCCCAGCTGCGGCTGGGCCGGGTTAAAGCAAGCCGAGCCTAGCCCGGCTGGGCCGAGTTGATGGTAAGTTAGGCCCACTTTTTTTTAAAAATATATATATATATTTATATAATTGTAATTAGAATTTTAGGTTATTAAATATAAACATTACAGTATTATATTTTGATTAATGGTTTAGTATACTCGTGGAGATTAGATCATATTAAATTAAATCTTATTTCAATGTTATTAGAAATTTAGTTAGGATTGGTTATAAATTTAATTGGAAATTATGTAATTGTGATTAATACCTTATTTAGTTTGGTTAGAAATTAACTAAGATGCAATTGGGGATGAATAAATCTTATGTAGATTGTATTTATGCTTCTAATTTGGAATTTTAATCTGAGTTTGATTTCAAACTGGGGCCCGGAAATTATACCTTTAGTTTTGTATAAATTAATAAGGTGTATTTATACTCAACAATGATAATTAAGGAATTAATTATTCCCTTTCCTCCTTTGATTATAACTTGATTTAAATTTGGATTTGTAATTTAAACATCTTTTACCCAATTAGTAAAACATACTGATTATATATAATTGGATTAGATGAATTATTCTTTTAGGAATGTTAGTTGAATGTTCACATGAGAATTAGACTAAATGCAGAATGGGAATGGGAATGTGAGGTTCGGGATGCACTACATGATAGGCACCAAAAGTAGTAAATCGGCATCGTGGACTCATATTTCCATTGTGATGGAGAGTTAGTTCTCATGTATATATTTATCTAGCTTGATCGTTGGTGGATTAGTGCTTACCCTCAAAGAATTTGAATTGACACACGTTCATAATACACTTTCAAATTTAAGTACTCTAAATACTCAAAATGATATTGGATTGAATGTTGGGATTAAGGGTTTCATATCATGGTTCATTTTGCATTGATATACGTATGTATTTGTAAATATGTATATTTGTATATATGCATCTGACCGACTACAGTTCGGAGGTGGACGTACCCCATCGGGTCAACGTATACTGTGGATAATAGTATACAGCTGTGCCTTCTGTTATTATCCGCAGGATTACCCATTTCTGTTATTATCTGCGGGAATACCCGTTTCTGTTATATCTGCGGGATTACCCGATTCTGTTATCTGTATGCGGGACTACCCGTTTCTGTTATATTTATCCGCGAGAATACCTGTTTCTGTGCATTCATGCCATTGGGGTTTGCATCTGATATAATTTGGATCATAATGAATACTTGTGTTTAATTCAGTTGATTAATCCATTGTTTACAGTTTACCCTCTTGTCAGATTATATCAATTTGACCCACTACTTCTGGTGTCTAGGTTCCATTGCCGGTGCCGAACCGGAGGGTCAGGGGACATAGAAAATTCCGCCAAATGGTGGAGTTGTTGAGTGGAGCACCGATGACATCATCTGAGGTGTCCTAGTGCGGTGCTGAATTCGAAAACTTTAGATTATGTAATGAGGCCATGTCGGGGCCATTAGTTTATTAATTTAAGTTTAGTTGTTTGAAATTTTAACTTTAATTGTGATGGTTCGAAGCACTTGACTCTGGTTTTATTATTAATGAGATTGATTACTTTATTGTAATGTAATATCCGTCTGCGACGAGCATGGATTTTAGTTCCGCGTGTGATTATGGTTGCTTGATCACCAAGCATAGCCTCACGAAGGACTTCGATCCACCCGGAATTGGGGCCCGTGCTGTTTATATTTAGAAAAATTTTAAATTGGCCTCAATTCTCACACCCCTGGAACCGGTTTGGATCCGGCCCAGTTTTGGGGGCGTGACATTCCATCTAGTTGATAGAATGCTGGTCCTCACCACACACTTGAGTGGAATCCAGTGAAGGATGTAATAAAGGACATCATCAGGTAGTTGGTTGATTTGGTTGTCCTCTTCATCTTTTTCATGGTGAGCAGTAGTCATTTTAATTTTCTTGTTGTTCATGGAGGATTCTTTCTGCTGCATTGGAACATTTTCTTCATCTGCAGAAGAAGTGGATGGCATCTTCCTCTTCTTCTCCTCCATAAATTAGTATCAGTTGGTTGAATTAGAAATAATCCTAATCTTCTGTTAAGATTTACACTGAAAGTGCAATCAACCAAAAGTGAGAACACCCAACAATAATAAAATCATAGTTGGAAAAAATATGGAAAAATCCAAATCAAATTAAATCACAAAGACCCACCATTCTAAGAGAGAGTTGCAGAAAAAATAAGTAACTAAAAAAATCCTAAATCTTCTTTTTAAGGTGATGTGACGGAATAAAAAGATGCTTAACGAGAGAGAAGGAGAGTCGAGATGAATACCTGCCAGAGAAAGCGATACGGTCGTGCGACAACGACGGATAGCGACAAGGGCTTCTGTTTCTTTCGATTTGTAGATTTTGAGAGCGGGTTGTGCGGTTAAGGCTGCCAGGTCAGGTCACGGTGGGCTTTTTTCACTTCTTTTGTGTGTGTGCATGGGCCTAGAGGAGAGAATAATCTAAATGTTGTTGTAATAGAAGAGAGAAGAGTAAAGGGAGGAAGAGAGAGTTTCTTCTTATTGAATTAGAGAGGTATACATAATAAGGAGGGAAGAGAATCTTATTTATAAAATAAGATTGCTTCGGATGAATCTGAAATTCGACTTCGGATGACTCTGATATTGTAGAAATAATTTTCTACACTTTGATTAGTCAAAATTTTCCTTCTTGACCATCAGTTCTATCAAGACTTTAAACTTAATTTATAACTTTAGGTTCTATTTATTAAATTTCCTCAGCTAACCATTACTACCAAAACCTCAAGGTGTTAGTAGAGGCAGTGGAAATACTTTTTAACATTCTCCATTAGGTGGAGCTCACTCTTTAATACTCCCCCTCAAGGGGAACCCGGTCGGTGCACTTTTGGCATCACGCAATTTTTTAGCGCTGAGTCATTCCTTCTAGAATTTGAACTCACGACCGGTTGTCTCGATACTATGTTAAATTTCCTCAGCTAATCATTACTACCAAAACCTAAGGTATTAGTAGAGGCAGTGGAAATACTTTTTAACATTCCCCATTAGGTGGAGCCCACTCTTTAATACAAGGCTTCGGGCTTAATATTATGCCTTATTGGATTTATTTCTAGATCTAAATATCAAACTTCAGGTTTGATTAGGAATATGAATCTTCAAATTCATATTATGGATCTAAAAATTTCTGGTTGCAGAGTAAAATAACCAACAGATCTTCTGGTCCGAATTCACAAAAACTTTTGGTTCATAGTCTAAAATAATTAATGGAACTTCGAGTTCGAGTTATTGATTCCATATAGAACTTCTAGTCTTAAATATCGTATGAAACTTCGAGTTCTAGCTACTTATATAAAACTTCAAGTTTTATTTATGATCCATGATTTTCAACTCTATCATAATCTCCTTTTAATAAGAGAAAAAGAATCATTTATCACTTGAATTAAAATTATAAACATTTGCAGATCTCAAAAGAATAACGATAAATGCATGTATATAACTATTAAACTAATAAAAGATCATTAAATATGAAGAAAATTACTTAACCGTTGAATCGTCTTCCTTTTATAGTCACTGTGTAGATCTGCTCACGATTTTTCCGTAGGCGCAAGCGGATTTCAAAAGACACGCATCTCAATGTGAAAAGACACATTGAAATTGAAATTTCAATAAAATACAATTAAAAATTTCAAAAGGTTATTTGAGAAGACATGCATCACATTATGTCAAATAATAATAATAATAAAATGGCCCAAAGAGTTCCTTCTAATTCCCTAGTTAAAAGAGTTCATTCCACTCATTGGCAATGATCTATCTTTTTTGGTCTGTTCTAACAAAAACATAGTTTCTGGATGGTCAAACAAAAAACTAAAGAATTACCTTGGACTTTTTTCTTTTTTTTTTTTGGCTTCTTTTTTTTATTATTGGTATCAGCCAATGAGGAGGGCTTGACGTAAAGATGACCTGCATAGGAAAGAGAGAGCAACGCCTGCACATGTAAGACAGTCACTGGGCAAAACCTTTATTCTCAAATAGCCTTATACATTAATGGGCTGTACATTAGATGGAATTTTCACCCACCAAGGTCTTGCACAAAGATGGTGCTTGAAAGAATTGGATACCTAAACAACCCCCAGTGCTCAATCTTGGGGTTCCCGTGAGTGCCTGGACTCTGGTAGGAGAAAACTCCCACACACGCATATTACGACAATCTTTCCACGTCCAGCAGCTCAATTCTTACCATTTGGAGTAAACTTTGATCCCATCTCACGTAGAGAAATTTAGATTTTCAATAGGTGGGATCTAAGTAGTACATCATGAATCTCGAAATTGAATTTGACTCCAATAGATGACAAAGAAAGAGAAGAAGAAGAAGAAGAAACGTGAATTTATTGTTACCTTGCTTATAATAGAGCAAGAGGGAGGAAGAACATGTCTCCACTAGTATGTGCCTATGGTAGTAAAAAAATATCAAAAATAAAGAGAAGCCCCTATGTAAATAGATAGGTGACGATCAACATGCTGTGAGTATTTTTTTGGCAAGGGTAACCAGGCTACTCAGGTAAGAACTAACCTTCTTTTTCTTACCAGAGAGCTATCCCACCTCACCCAAAGTTTACTTCTCCTCATCCGATGGCTCCCTCACTTCACCCGAGGTTTGCTTCTCCGACAAGAGGGATGGGTCCCAGCTCCCCTAAGCTGGGTGCCAAAAAAAGTATTTTTTAGTAACTATTAACCATAGGTGAGTTTTGCTCCAATAGGGATTTGAGATTCTTCAGAAGCCTAAGATTTCCTTTTTGTGTTTATTTTAGGATCTAGTCTTTATATCCAAATTTGATCTAGTCTTTATATTCAAATTTATCTCTCAGTTATAGAAACCGGCATCTTTTTTAAGATATAATATAGCTTTGTAATTGCACAATATAAGTGGAGTTCATGTCGGAAATCTGCCAATTATGGAAACCTCCATCTTTTAAGGTTCAAATTTGAATGTACAAGGATTCTATACGTGAGGCCCTAACATGGATGGCCCACTTTTCAGATTTATCATGAAAAAGATGGTAGATTTTCATGATATCTTTTTCAAATAAATTACTATATATGAAAGGTATAGGATTTGAAATTCTGAAATTCTTTGATTCATTTGAGAAATTGAGCCAAATTCTCTAATTGACTTGAGAAATTGAGCTTCTGATTTTAAATATTAAAGAGTCCAATTTAATAGGACTCTTATTAAATAATAAAATTCTTGTCTGGGCTATAATTCACAAACTATAGCTCAAAATGCAATGCTGTAAAAGATAAAAGTTTGGAAAATTAAATTAAATTTCCAATGAGTCCAATGTTAACATCATTTGGAGAAGTTGGAAATTTGACTCGATTTTGTGGGTTTTGACTTAATTAGGCTTTGGCGACCGTATTTCAATGAAATAGTGGGTTAAACGACTTCGAATGGACCTTGATAAAACATGAAAATTATAGAGCTTAATTTTATCTATCAAGCGGAGTTGGGACATAAATTTTTAGAAATTACTGACACCTCCTTACATTTTTTCTGAATTTATAAATTGGCCCCGTAAAGTCACTTCACTCGGCCCGACGCTCTCAAATTTTTTCAAAGTACACAAAACACATTCTAACCCAAAAACTAGGTTGATTTAAGTCTAAGTTACCCACAAAAACCAATAACATTATTTAATTACTGTTAATTAATGCAATTATGCGTCGGGTCTTTACAATTGATATTGGGCCCACTGCCCAGATTTAAGTGTAAGTATTAGTACTTTCTTTTCTTTTCTCTATCTTAGTTTTTCACTATTCTTTATAGTATACCCTTGGAATGATCATAAGTGATGAAGGCAACCACTTTTGCAACTGTTCCTTTGAGCATTTGTTGAAAAAATATTCCATCACCCATAGGGTTACTACACGTTATCACCCACAAACAAGTGGTCAAGCAAAAGTTTCGAATAGGCAGATTAAGAAAATTTTGGAAAAGACGATCAATCTCACTAAGAAAGACTGGTCTTTGCGAGTAATCAAGGCAGTATTGGCATATCGAATCGCTTACAAGACACCTATTGAGATGTCCCCATATAGGTTGGTCTATGGAAAGGCTTGCCACGTGCCTATTGAACTGGAACATAGAGCTTATTGGGTAATTAAAGAGTTCAATTTTGACTTATCCACTGTGGGTGATCTGCGCAAATTGCAACTCAATTAGTTGGAAGAACTTAGGAATGATGCCTATGAGAATGCCAAGATTTACAAGGAAAGGATGAAGTTGAACCATGATAAGTCGATTTTTGAGAAAATCATTTGAACCAGGTATGAAAGTCCTTTTATACAATTCTTGGTTACATCTGTTTCTTGGGAAGCTTAGAACTCGGTGGACTAGTCCATTCATTGTCAGAACTGTTTACTTTTATGGTGCTGTGGAAATCAAAAACCACAAAAGTAAAGATGTTTTCAAAGTCAATGGTCAACAATTGAAACCATTTCTTGAGTTGAAAGACAAACACACTAAGGAGATCCTTCTTCTGGATCCCTTCAACCCAGAGTAAATATCAACATATCGCATTCACCCCATTGCATTTTTCATTCATCACATTGAGGACAATGTTAGGTCTAGGTTAGGGGTTGCCCACTACTTACTAAGGAGATCCTTCTTCTGGATCCCATCAACCCAGAGTAAGTATTGTATTATCATCAACTCATTCACCCTATTGTAATTTTCATTCATTACATTGAGGACAATGCTAGGTCTAGGTTAGGGGTTGCCCACGACTTAGTCCCTTGTTTTTGTTTTAAAAAAAATGACAAAAAAAAAGGAATCTTTGGTCCAACTGAAGACACTAGACTTAGTGCTTATTGTAAGGCAACCTAATGGTTTCCAGTTACGTTCAATGCATTTGGTTCGTGTTAAAGTTTGATGTTCCTCCCGACATCAAGATCATCATTGTGATGAAAATAAAGGAGGCCTTTGAGCAAGAAATGAAGGGTAAACAATTGCTGCCGTTTGACGGTAGGAGCCTCTATGCCATTAAACGTAGAGCTAAGAGGATTGGTTGTTGCTACCATTGTTTGAGATTTAATTGTGACTTAGTTTTAGGGAAAATGGAAAAAGATCCAATGGGTTAGTCTAGTCCTCATCAAGTAAAGACAAAAGAAAACTACTGATTTAGGAACCGTTGAGTAAGACCAAAAAATTTTGGTCTAAGAAAGGTTACATCAATAGGGAACAAAATGAATACTTAATGAGGCAAGATGAAACATAGGCACAGTAGTCGACTCATTTGGGAATCTGACATTAAAAGGCCCCCCCGATCAACGTGGACCCCAAGTGCAAGGTCTTGATGTAGTTTTATCCGGTGAGTCCGAGATTGTTTCCACAGAGAGCTATTATTCGTAGAAAACTTGCCCTAATTGAAAAACTAAAGCTACCCTAATAAAATCTACAAAAATACACACTACTACTTCTGAAAATTAAAATTAAATCACAAGTCCAAATCTGAAAAAAAAAATCACAAATTAAATCTAACCTAAAAATCCTAAAACTAGAAACTACAAAACAATAAACTAGACTAAACCACCAATATAAAGAAATAAATAACTATGCAATAAATAAAAAAATCAGAAATAAAACATTCAGATATAAAAAATAATGAAAAGAATGCTAGTTTCTCTTATTTTTGGAAATTAAAATACTGTATTTGCAAAATAAAAAAATCCACAAAAACACTATACCAAGTGTGTGCTATCAGCACACACAGATACACAGTGCCGATCCAAAACTGAACACCTTGACCTCACTAATTATGTATTTAAAATTAAATGAACCAATACACCCAATAATAGCCCAAAAATAATTACAACTAGAAAAAGAAAATCTACCCTTACCTTAGATCAAGTAATCAAGAAGAGGGGACTCTGCGGGCAATCCAAGCTCTTATCTTCAATCTTCACACCAAAGAGGATTAGATGAAAGGAGAAGATGGAATGGAGAGAATGGATCCAAGTGGGCTGGCCAAACCCCATTTGGATTATGATGAGAGGGCGTTGATGAGGTAAGGATGGAGATGTCTTTTGGACATTGAATTATGAAGAGAAGAGTGCCTGGCATGTGATGTGTTATAGGATCCTATACTTCCTCCCTTTTTTATATAAGAAGATATATAGATGATGGGAAGTTAGCATGAATTGTGGCTATGGGAATAGTAAGTTGACAGTGGGTAGGAGTGGAGTACTATTGGCTACATGGAATCTGATAAGGACTTGTGATGAGATTCCTTTTTCAAATTGGAAAGTGGGTTGGTGATGTATAGGGAATGAAAGAAAAGAGACGTGTGGAATGGTTCCTATTGGACTTGGAGATTGAGTTTCCAAATATATATTTATATATTTAAAAGAGAGAGAAAATGGCGTGAATGGGCATGATGTTAGGTGAGGAAGATGTGGCTGGTATGGGAAGTGGATTGATTTTATTGGAATTCCTTTCCATCTTGATTTTCTTGGCCAATCAGATTTGTACACTATCTTATCTCCTTATTTTTCTCCTCACCTCTTCCTTTTCTTTTTCAATTCAAACTCTATCTCCAAGAAGTAATTTCCAAGAATAATCTTGAGATTTTTGCAAATAAAGTGGAGTCCACCTTAGACGTGGGACGCAAAATGGGATGGCCCATTTCATTCGTGGGTCACATTTCCTCCAATTTATCATTCCTTTTCTTCAATTTTTTTCCTTTTCTCTTTGTTGAATTTCTTCAAAAACAAATTTTCTTTGACTTCAGGATTTGACATGGGTCCCTTCCTTTCAATTTTCTGCAAATAAAAGTGATTTTCAATTAATTTAATAATTTTGAATCAAAATTGCAAATGCACTAATGCAGGCCCAATTTACATAAAATGACAACATCAATCCACATCATTGATCATGATTTAACTTGATAAAAACTTTTTTCATTTTTTTATGTAAAATTATGAATTTGTTCTAAAAATGTTAATCTAAAAATGGAAAGTTTTATGATTTAATGAAAAAGTGAGGAATTTCAATGATTTTTGCAAGAAAAATTCTAAAATGAAATTTAACATCAATAAAACATAAATTCCAATAAAATGAAGAAATTTCTAATAAAAAAGTCCTTAAAATTCCTGAAAATATAGATAAAATAATGCATTTTTAAGGACTTATCTCCCCCATGTTGGTCGGGGGTGGACAAACTTAGGTTGCATTTTCTTTTATGTCTTACGTTATTTTATTTTTTTTATAAAAAAAAGAGTTTTAGGAATAGAAAGTTTTCAAAGGAATTGAAGCAAATTAAAAATATATAATGAATCTGGAATTTTCATACTTTTCGAAGGAAGTAAAAAAAAGTCCATTCTTCTAAATGACTAAGCTCATCAGAAGATTATATAAACTTGTCCCTAGTATACACACTTTATATTTCTCAATGTTTGGATATGAAGCTAAAATTACTGCTTTCAAAATTTCTTCAATGGATTCGATGAGAACCCGAGATTTAGTTTATTAATATTTTTCTCTTCTAGTTCGTTAAAGTGAATTAATTCAGGCAAATTGGAAATGGTTGCCTTTTGTTCAGGGATCAAAGTTCTTCTTCTCATTCCTTTGCAAAAAAAAAAAAAAAAAGTGTTATTACAGATTAAAAAGTTTTGAGAAGAATAATGTTTTATGACTAGTTTGGGTTTGTTGCTTTTTTAACTCAAGCTAGTAAGCCAGTAGGAGTATGTCCTTATCTAGTGTCCTAAAGCCATTTGGTTTCAGAGTTACTGGCATAACACTTGTTACATGGGTTAATTAGAAAGCTTAAGGGACATAGGCATTGCATAGTCAAATGTAATAAAAAGATGTCTGTCTATTTTTAAAAAAGAAAAAAAAAGAAAGGAATGTAGAAGTTTTCCTGCCCTTAACAGCAGTGTGAAGCCATTATAGTAGCCTTGCGATGAGGAAATTTATTTTTGTTGGATTCTTAGGGGATCGGACAGTTTAAAGGAAAATTTTATTTAAGTGGCATTGGTGTAGAATATTCAAAACTGATAGTGATGTTTACATTTTTCACTGTGCAACTATGAATTTGAGAAAGTTTTTTAAAATAGAATAGTAGACTGGATTTTGAAAAGTCTGAATTTTTGGTCATTCCGAATTTCAAAAGTATTCGATAGTGGTAGATTTTTCTTTGATAAATTTCTTTTACCTTGCTACTTTTGAAAAAGAATTTTATTAGTATATTTATTACAAACTCTTACGAGGTACAACTCATCCACTAAGGTGAACCTAAGAGTTTAAGGGCTTATTGTATATACTAAATGCAACCAAGAGTACCAGCAAAAGTGGTTTTCTTTTTATGTTTTTGTTATTTGTTTTCTTATATTAGGTCAAAAAACTTTATTGTTTTTCATAACTTTTGCTAAGGAACTAGCAAAATGCTAGTTGGTAGGGATGCTCATGGGCTGGGTTGGCCCAAGTCCGGCCGTGCTCAGCCCACTTTTGACCAGGGTTGGGTCTTGGGTATAAGTCATTGGGCCAGGCTTAGATTGAAATTTTAGGCTCGTTTGTTATATGGGTCAGGCTTGGGTTAAGTGGTAACAAGCCCAAAGCCTGGCCTGAATAGGTCAATTAAGTTTCAACTTCTCCTTCTTACACTTCTTATGTTGCATGCAAATCTTCATAGTAGAAATATTAAAAATTACTTATCAATGAATACTATTCAAAAGGTAGATAAAGTTCATTCTAATTGATTTATACTACACAAAGATCTACTGGTTGCACCAAAGTAACTATGTTTTGTTAATGAATCATTTGCTTTTAAAAAAAATTGCAATATCAACTTAAAGAACAGAAAAGATAGCTTTATATAAAAATTGCAATCACTTTTAATATAGATTTTTTTACATTTTAGACGGATTCATTTGGTGAATGATAGCCATGTTGCCCCCCACCATAGACCAACTTAAGGGTGTTTAATAATCAGGCCCGAATAATACTAGGCCCGATTAATATATGGGCTAGGCTCGGGCTTAATAGATTTTCTATGGGCATGGGCCTGGGCTAGCCACTTATGGCCAGAGTTGGACTCGGGCCGAGCCTGGGCTAAAGAATTTTAATCCAAGCCGGGCCCGGGCTTTGCTTAGCTAGGCACAGCCCGGCCCATGAGCACCCCTACCGGTTGAAGAGTGTGTTAAAGTCATGAATTGCATTATTTTAGCATGAATTTGTGTGAATTAGGGACTTAATTAGGTGATTTGCATAAATTTTCAGTGATTTTCATCATTTTAAGCAATTTCAACTATCCATTGGAAGTCTCACAAGTTTTACACATATTCTGCATTAATTTAGAAATTTACAATTTTTTCCGAAGAGTCGCAATTGGAGTAAAACTCTGTCTGGACAGGTCCGCTTTAATGTGGGCTCTTCGGTATTTTATGGGTTTACTTAGATTGCGCAGAAAGATGTGAGCAGATCATGTGGGACACACCATGCAATAAATTTGGAAGATTGGCTTCGTGAGGACCCCACACACATATACACATATACTTGGATGGTCAAAGGGGGGTCCCACTCTCAATTTTTTGAAAGAATTAAAATTTAAATCAAGAAAAAAAAGTTAAGGTGGAGAGAATTCAAGAAAAGAGAAGTTCTTAAACTAAGCGTCAAAATTACACAATCTACCTACTGTTGAAAAGCTCTTTTAGAGTTGATATCCATAGGATCTAATATTGTATTAATCGGAGTTGAAACGATAAAGTTATGGCCTTGAAAATTTGGTTGTCTATTTTTAAATGGGTTTGCAAAAAGTTTAGAAATTTTCTCCATATTACATGCCTTTGGGTGGGGTCCATCTCTCCTTTTGTGAAGTACATTGAAGATTAAGTGGGGTCCATCATTCTTACTTGCATTATCTTAAATTATTTTCAAGACAATTTAAAAAGATTTTAAAAAATCCAAGATATTCTCAAGAAAAAAAAGGCCACATCATCACTAGATGCTCTTTTCTCAAAAATCTCTTAAAAAACCCAAAGGCCAAAGGAAGATTCTTTAAAAAATGAAGGAAGCTATAAGGCTATTGCAAAAAGGAGAAAATAAAGGAGACAAAAAAAAACAAAGCTTACCTCACCAAGATATCGGCTAGTTACAAAATATGTTCTAGGGAGAGAAAAGTTGGCATCACATGCCCTATTTAAAACATGCCTTGTATGTCTAAGAAGCATCTCTCTCCATTCTCATTCTCTCTCCACTTCTCTCTCCTCTTCTCTCTTTAGTGTAGAAAAAATAGAAAATTAATTTGGGTATTCTAAAACCCTATTCCAGAAGTTAGGCTAGAAAAGAATAGAGAGGTTATAATCATCTTGAAGATTCAATGAAGTTCACATCTTTTTCAATGGAGGAGTAAATCTCTTTATCAAAGTATCAGATGAAATTAAGCACATCTCAGCTCTCACCATTCTTTTATGTGATTTAATTTAAATATTTTTTTATCTCTTACATGCTTAATTAGAATAACAAATCTACCTTCTGTCGTGGACAATCTATTCCATTTAATTTGTAATGAACAATGCTTTATTCTTATATATTTTCTTAATAAGTTATGCATAGATTAAGTTCTTTGATAATTTATCTTTGATTAATATATGATATTTAGTTAGTTCATAATTTTATTAGGTGAAGGAGATTTTTTGTCTTAAATAAATTGTAAGAAAAAAATTGTGCTTTGTGATAGATAAATTATCTGGATCAGAAACATTGATTTGTTTATGATCTAAAGGATTTTTGAAGATAGATCTTTTTTATTAGTTGCATAGAATGATGATGTGATTACTTAATAGATGCATGCCATTTTGATCTGTGTTTCATTATTGATTTTCCTACACTCTACAATTAGATTTTTCAAGCTATTTTTATCTCTTGTATTTTTTTTTATTGTTCTAGAAAAATTAGATCTTAATTAAAATGAAATTTCAAAAGTGCTCCTTGTGGGTTCGAACTGTACGTGCCATTGTTTCGAAAGGACAACGTGCACTTGTAGTTTTAAGGGATTGAATTAATTTTACATCAAATCACAATCTAGAATAAATCACGGGTATTATAATATTTTAATTGGTATTAGAGTGGGTCATACTAAATTACTGTATGTTGATCTAAGAAATTTTCTAAAATAGAATTCAACAATGAAGAAGGCTCTTCTGCTGTAAAACCTTTTTTGCAGAAAGGTATTGTTAATTATGCTTATTGGAAAACATGTATGATAGCCTTTTTAAGATCAGTAGATAATGGGGTTTGGTATATATTACTGAATGGTGATTCCTTGCCGACTGTTACTGTTGACGGACAAACCAATGAAAAGCCGATGGATTAATGGTTTAAAGATAAAACCTATGCCTACAACTGTAATAATAAAGCAATGAATGCGTTTGATAATGGAGTGTTAATGACTAAATTTTATAGAATCTACACTTGTAAAAGTACGAGAGAGAGAGAGAGAGAGAGAGAGAGAGAGAGAGGGCCTAGGAGGAAACACTGGTTGGGTGAGACCATAGTACCTCATTGGCATGATGAAGCCTCGAATCTCATACTGTTCGAATCGAGCAACACGGGACTCGATTGGATAGATATTAGATTTCTTAAATTCTCCGGTTTGTAGTTTTTGGTAGCATGAAAAGGGAATATGCAAGAAGAAGAGTATATAGCACAAGGAAAGAGAGAGAAAAAGAAGGGGCCTTTTTTTGTGCATATGCCCCTTATGGACTTTTATGCACACTCTTTGGTAGATCCCATTATGGACCCCACCAAGAGATGAGACTGGGAGCGTTGGAAAGATCTATGTGAAAGCACCCTACATATCAAATTTGGTCCCAATCACATATCCCTAATTTCTTCATTCATGGCTCACAAATTTATTCCATTCAGATTGGTGTATAGTCTTTCCAACGGTCCTATAAATCTGGATCTGATAAAAGTTGGAGTGGGTTATTATTATGGAGTCCCATGTGTGTTGCAAGGTTTGAATTGAATGATAGATGGGCCCATCTAGAATTTTTATAAAAAATTTGTGAGAGACAAATGCATATAAAGATTTTTTTAAAAAAAATATAAGGTAAAAATAAAATATACAAAAAGAGGTGCCTGTCAAGTCCATCAGCAATTTAAGGCTAGTACTGTACAACACGTCAGCACTCAAGCAACTCTTTGTCCCCTACCTTACCTCACTGCCTCTTCCTTGGACCGTCGTGTAAATGTGGGCTATATTTGCCCCATTTGGACTCAAAAGTTGTTGCTACAATATTGTTCACTTTGTTGTCCATTCTATTAAAAATTTAAAATAATGAAGATGAAACTCCACTTTTTTTTCTTTTTTTTAATATGATATCTAGCTAAATTTCATCTAAAAAAAGGTTGAGCCCACTGAAGGATTAATAACTTCTAAACTTGTTAATGCTATAATACAAAAAAACCAATTTGATGCTAAAATTACCATATCTTATTGAAATGAAAATTTCCAAGTATACTAATAAGTAGAAAATATATTGACCAATTTAGATTATATAGTTTTTAACGTGGAAATTCTCAAAAATACTGATAAGTGGAAAATATATTGACCCATTTAGATTTCAATAGATGGGCCTTAATTTAGCCCTTCATGAGTTATGCTAGAATATTGTCACTCTTAAATTTCCTTTCTCTCTCATTTCTCAATTTCCTTCACTCCCTCTTCTCTATGTATTTGTGTGAATCTATAAAATTCTCATCAAAACCAAATATTATATCATTTTCTTCATTGAATTTGAGAAAAATTAGTTTCCAAGTTACTTTGCGGTGGGCCATTTCACATAAATCTAAGTTTGTATTAGATCGATTAAATGTTAAAATGTAATTTTACAAATTTATTTTTATGTATTCCAACTAGTACATCGAATTCTAATTACGAATCAAGCGAATTGGAAAGCAAATCAACTAAACCTACTCAATCAAACTTTTGAATTGAAGCAAGTGTCGAACTGCAAAATACAAACTCAAATTCAAATTGGTCGACTTACAAATCAGGTAACAATGGGTGAGATCCAGAGTTCCTACTTATTTAATGGTAGAGGGGGATAGCAAGAATAGAGGCCACAACGATTATTTTCGGAGTAGTCCTGGCAAAACTGAGCAACTTGAAAGCAGACTTACATGAGAAAATTGTTAAGAGTCAGGCTTTTCTAATAAAGTCTTAAAGTTGGATGACGGCAGCGCAAGTCAAGTGGAGAAGGCAATGGGGTGAACGAGCCAGTGTAGATGGATGACCAATTAATCCTTGGAACGCATTACTCGAATTACATTCTGGTCAGTCTAACTGATATTGTAGAGAAAACGGGTAATTGTACACTTTATTTGGAACACAGGTTTCTCATGTTTTAAGTAGGATATTCCATCTAACAGTAACTCTGATTATTGGTAAGGGGGAGTTCACCACAGGACCAAAAGGTTTTATCAATTTCTCCAATGATGTGTCTCTCCTAATTAGGGCAAAGGGACTAGGGTCCAAGAGAGAGCCCGCATATGTAGGAAGAAAGCTTACAGAAAAGAGCCCTACACACGCAAGAAGAAAGCCCATGAGAAGACAACCCACACATGCAATAAGAAAGGTGGCGTATCCAGAATTTAGCTTTACTTTCCTTAGTTTGCTTTACTTAGAATCATTTGTTGTTTTGGGTTTAGCTTAATGCCTATCAATTTGTAATAGTCCAGTATATCCTATAATGATGTCATGCTCTGAAATCCGAGGTCGTTAGGACCCTCAGTTCTTAGCATGGTGGGTCTACAATAATCAAACTAAAGAAACTTAGCCAAGAGAGAGTTGTAACGTAGTTGGCCTTAAGGAGGGGTGGGGTGTGCTATATGTAGAAACGGAAGAAAAGAGTCCAAAAGATTTCTACTCCAATCCAAGTTTAGCCAAAGAGGACTAATTGGGATTGGACTCTATCCCTACGTAGAGTTTGAGGTGAACTCTAATTTCTTAGGTAAGATTGGGAAGGAGTTTTGCAATAAAAAAATGTCTCATCAGATTAGATTTCTAGTTGAGCGAAACTTGAAATTCTCTTAAAATGTGGGATCCACTAATATTCAACAATTAATTCCAAAAATCAAATATCATCAGTTCATAAAAGAAAATCAAATGCAAGTGGGGTCCATCATAAATTAAATCAATGGTTCAAATTAAATCTAAATAAAAATAAAAAATTGGGTCATTACAAATGAAGACCCTTTTCCCCAGAAAAAAAAGAATGAAAAAAAGCAAACTAAACGGAAATGAACTCATAAAAAATTCAAAAATAATGCAAATGGTGGATTCTATGCTATAATTTCTAAAAGGTATGCCCCACTTGTATCAATTTCTAAAGCTAGGCGTGTTCCTGTGACTGCACTTTATGATTCCTAAAGGTGGATCCCATGTTCATTCACAAAAAATTAGCACATTATAATTTCTGTAAAGATGGGCCCTGTTAATGAATGATGATATTAACCTACAAACTCGAAAGAGGAACCTATTAGGCAAAATGGACCATTCTTGGAACTTTGAACGGATTGGATTCGCACTCCAATGGCATGATTAAACGTAAATGGATCTCCAAAATTTTAGGGCATACCTGAATCCATCGCTACAGGAGATGAAGGTATGCTGAAACAACTCCCTCAATCTTCTCTTGATGCTAGCAGCTTGGTGGTAATGCTGAGCTAGAGTCAGTATATATATATATGTCTGTATTTTTGAAAATGGGGGAGTCACTGGCTTTTATAGCCATCTGACGATCACCGATGACTGCAACGCTCCTCTGTCATTATGGAGTGTTGCTGTAATGCATTCATGGATATTCATGTCAGCAAAAACTGAAAATATGATGAATGGCAGTGAATGGCAATTAAGGGGAGGAGGGAGATGACAATTACAGAGAATGGGCGGTGGTCAATTGGACCACCACCCTCGGCTTCCAACAGAACCGACTATAAAAAGGTCAAAAGAGGAACAATGAACACAAATTCCATGTCATGGCAAGTAAGGTCTGTCTGTAAATCAGAAGGGTTGAGATCAGGTAGTTTGGGATTAAAGAAATGAAGATTCAGGTTAAAAAAAAAAAAACCAAAAAGAAGAAAAGAAGCAGCTTCGAGGAGATAGATTATATAATGGAGACAAAGCAGAGTTGGGTGCGAGGAGGCTGAATCAAATTTTAGGGGAATGTGTGTATTCAACGAAGGGGAGGGTTAACTTGCAAAGCAGGGGAGGGTAATACCTACCAGTGTGTCACTCCATCCTAATATATGAAACGGGAAGTGCAATAGTACTCCTTTTTTTTTTTTTAGTCCATGTGAAATTTCCCCTTAATAATATATTGAGTTCGTGATGAAGAAAAAAAAACCAGTTAAATTCACAACGGGCATTTAAATAAGATCAGGATCACACGGGGGCCCCTCGATGAGCCCCGACAAGAAATGGGCATTTAAATAAAATCAGGATCTCTGAATAAGCCCTGACAAGAAAAGGGCCCATGTGCTGATTTAAAAACCTAAAATAATAATAAAAAAACACCATGAGCAGAGCGACCTATTTTGAAGCAAAACTGAGACAAAGTGTTATTATTCATGTAAAATAAAAATAAGACAAAATATTCATCATCACTCCAGCATGGGAAAAACCGGCACACCAATTTTATGTCTGGTTTGTGAGTTCTAAACTATTAAAATATAAATTCTCAACACTCCATTAAGAATATGTTGAATGAATGAAAGAAAGAAGGAAAAAAAAAATCTAAACAAAACTTCGCAGCCATCGGGAGGCTCTTCTCAAAAGTACGAATCCCACCAATTTTCTGCTTTGCTCTTCTCATCTGCATTAAATTGCAGGTGGAGATTATCCTTTTCTTCTTTATCTGCAAGTGCATTAAATGGAAGTTGGGGAGGATCCAACATCTCTTGTGGCGGGTGAGGAGGATGCTCTTGCTGCTCATCTAGAAGTGGAACCTCTGCTGTTGTTGCAGATTCTGAGGTTGGTTAAAAATAAGAACATCATCTGCAAGATCTAACTCTCCTTGATGCTGTTGTTGTAAATTCTGAGGTTGGTTAAAAATAAGGACATCATCTGCAAGATCCAACTCTCCTTGATGCCAGCAGCGTGATGGTAATGCTGAGCTAAAGTCAGTGTATATGTATGTCTGTATTTTTTAAAATGGGGGAGTCACTTGCTTTTATAGCAATAGCAAGGCACAAATCCAAGCTTAGAAACACCAATAGCAAAATGATATCCACCGAGTGAAACTCCACCTCTCTATGAACCTGAGGTTTGAAACCCGAAGATCTCAACCCTATACCTTTCTACAGCCCTGGAAACCCTAGCCCCCTTGATGGACAATTTGGGGACGATCCAAACCCTATGATCGTCTCTCTCCCCTATTTCCATAACCGGCAGACAAGATCTTCTTTGATACCACACTCATCACAATCATCTGCCCACACCAAAAAGAGGAAGAAAGAAGGGGAAGAAGAAGAAACTCCTCCCCACTTAAAAAAAAAGGGTTTTTCTTCGAAAAATCTCCTTAGATTTTTTTTTTAGAACAAAAAGGACCTAACGATTTTTATGGCCCGGAGTGGTTCCTAAGCCTTTTTCTGATTTTTTTTTTTCAATATATCTATGCTGAAGCATAACATTTATTAAATCTTTCCTCCATTTCTTCTTTCTTTTCATCATCTTTTCTTCTTAGTTTGGTCAATGGTTCTATTTAGATTATGTCTGGGTCAAAAAGGGGAAAATCAAGAAGAAAAAGAAGAGAAAGAGAAAACAGAAACAAAAGAAAATGAGAATACAATGAAGAAATGAAGGAAGAAGAGAAGAGAAGAAGAAAAGGAAGAATATGGAAGAAAAAGAGCAAGGAAGAAAAAGAAATATTGAGAGGAGAATGAGGAAAAGAGTAGTGTAATGAAAGGTAAAATAAGAAGAGAAATAAGCAGAAGAGATGAGAAAGGAAATTAGAAGAAAGAAGTGAAACAAGAAGAAAAGGGAGAAGATAAACTATATCTGTATATTACACTTGAGCAAAAATATCTATGCTTAAGCGTAATATACAGATATAAATTCTTCTTCTCCATTTTCTTTTTGTTTAAATTCCTTCTTTTGCTTTCCTTTCCCATCTCTTTTAGTTCTTTCTCTTCTTGATTTTCTCTTTCTATTCCACCTTTCATTATATCACTTTCTGTTGGGAAAAGAGGCGCAACGGAAACAACCCGCGATCAACGGATCTACCACGATCTACGCAAGCAATCACACCATCAAGCAATCACACACATGACACAGCAGTTTTACGTGGTTCGGCAACCATGCCTACGTCCACGGGAGGAGAGAACTCATCTACTATGATCCCATCTCAATCCCCTCAGGATCTAGGGTTACAGTACATCAATATATAGTTCCCGCTTTCTTGGCCACCAAGAAAATCCATACACAATGACTAAAATACCCCTAACCCTGAGCCTCGGTTCTGGCTAAACCAGACGACCGATCCGGCTAAACCGGAATACAAGACAAAACCCAACAATCTCCACATTGGCTTGGATTTCGCAAATCCTCAGAGCCACCTTGAGATACCCGGTAATGTCTTCACGCACCTCGCTGAAGGGTACGTCTCCGCACACGCTACGACCTAGCGTGGCCACAGTTGCCTCCTTTGACCTTAACACCACCGTCTTGAACCTCCGAAGTGCTCTCCATTTGTTGCCACATGCATGCATCCTTGCAACACAATGAACCTAACTTCCGTCAAGACAAAACTGAAGACCTCCCCGAATCCGGATCTCACTGGTACCTTGTGAATCCTTCCTTCTGTCTCCATCCCGGTGTTCTTTCCGTCAAACCTGCAACTGTCCTGTTCTAGTCTGTTCTGGTGGGTTGGGCACAGTACATGCGGGTTAGGTATGGCCCGATGCTTAAACCGGCTTACTCCGACCTGAACAAAACTACCTTTTCCAGAGAAAATCATCTCTGTTCAGGGCTTCCTGGATTTCCTCTAGATGATATCATTGAAGATCCATCAATCCATCTTCCAATGATCCGTCGCATCTAACTCCACCTGAACCACAGATTTCCTCCCCTGTTATTTGATGTCTCCTACACTGCTCCACCTGAAAAACATACCCTATCAACCTGTAGAGATTTCTAACCATCTCACCCTCCATGATGACCAATGTTCCCTTTTCCACCTTCGTAACTCCACCCGCTACAGTGCACTTGCAGCCTTTGAAGTATAAGGCACACAAAGAAATCCAATTCTTCGTAATCCCGGAACATATATCACAACCGTTAGGGTTTGAATAACATCACTATACATCTGGATTTCTACCGTTCTTATCTCAAATGCTCATCAGTTGCATTATCCCCCCATAAGAACAAATCCATCAACCATGATAGTTATTTGCATCAAACCAATCTCTACTCAATCACATGATAGGAAGAATCTGAATCCCAATACCATGAATCAACAACCGGATCCATACCTGTAGCGACCAAAACTGATTCCCTGTCAACCGAATCCGAGCTTTGTTGCACACTACCTCCTTCTGATTCTAATTCCTTTTGCTTTTTCTTCCATTTTGGCATGTCGCTCCTTCCTGATCCCTTCGACGCGGATCTGAGCTTTCCATCAAAGTACTTGGAGCAATCTACCATTGACGACATCAAGTAACACTTTTCAATCATTGCTGTATCACGGAGTCTAACAGTCTATCCTGCCAATCTCTGAAGTCGTTTCTCCATCAAACACTTCAATCTGGCCCGTGATGCTTAAATCCATTGCTATCATCGTGAATCTGTCAGTTTCTTCAGTCCCCCAATTTTCTGCCCATCAAACTGCCAATATCTTTTATCAACCTCGTAGATCTCGTCACCGTGAGCACGCTGAAAGAAACGGATCTGAAATCCGACTCCAGATGGCCACTTGTTGGGAAAAGAGGCGCAACGGAAACAACCCGCGATCAACGGATCTACCACGATCTACGTAAGCAATCACACCATCAAGCAATCACACACATGACACAGCAGTTTTACGTGGTTCGGCAACCATGCCTACGTCCACGGGAGGAGAGAACTCATCTACTATGATCCCATCTCAATCCCCTCAGGATCTAGGGTTACAGTACATCAATATATAGTTCCCGCTTTCTTGGCCACCAAGAAAACCCATACACAATGACTAAAATACCCCTAACCCTGAGCCTCGGTTCTGGCTAAACCAGACGACCGATCCGGCTAAACCGGAATACAAGACAAAACCCAACAATTTCATCCTCTTTCTCCCCCCAACATTTCTTCTTCTTCCTTGTTCTTCGTCTTATTCTCTTTTCTTCTTCCTTCCTCCTCTTCCTCGTCTTCTCTTTTTCTTTTGTTTATATTTTCTCCTTTTCTTCTTTTTGACTTTCCCCTCTTTGCCTCTTACAGAACTTAAACAAAACCTTCAACCAAACTAGGAAGAAGATATGATGGAGAGGAAGAAGAAATGGGGAAAAAAAATGTTTGATGTATGTTATGCTTGAACATAGATATTGGTACTCATGAATAATATTGAAAAAAAAAATGGAAAGGGATCAGGGGACCACTATCGGCCATAAAAATATTGAGGGTCCTTTTTGTTCTACAATGACTTTAAGAGGATTTTTCATAGAAAACCCTTAACATAAAATAAAATAAAATTTCTGCATGAAATTAGCCCTAGAAGACCTATTTTGTGCACTAAATTTATTTGAAACAATTTTGTGCAATATCTAATTAGAGGGTTTTTTCCCATAAAATCCTTTATTTTATTCATATGTTACATGCTCAATTCTCACCATTTGGAGTAAATTTTGATCCCATCTCATGTAGAGAAATTCATATTTTCAATAGGTGGGATCTAAGTTGTACATCATGAATCTCGAAATTGAATTTGAGTCAAATAGATGACAAAGAAAGAGAAGAAGAAGAAGAAACGTGAATTCATTGTTACCTTACTTATAATAGAGCAAGAGGGAGGAAGAACATGTCTCCACTAGTATGTGCCTATGGTAGTAAAAAAATATTAAAAATAAAGAGAAGCCCCTATGTAAATCGATAGTTGACGATCAACATGCTGTAAATATTTCTTAACAAAGGTAACCTGGCTACTTAGGTAAAAACTAATATTCTTTTTCTCACCAGAGAGCTATCCCACCTCACCCACAGTTTACTTCCCCTCAGCCGATGGCTCCCTCACTTCACCCGAGGTTTACTTCTTTGACAAGAGGGATGGGTCCTAGCTCCCCTAAGCTGGGTGCCAAAAAAGGTTTTTTTTTTAGTAACTAGTAACCATAGGTGGGTATTGCTCTAATAGGAATTTGAGATTCTTCAAAAGCTTAAGATTTCCTTTTTGTTTTTATTTTAGGATCTAGTCTTTATATCCAAATTTATCTCCCAGTTATGGAAACCGCCATCTTTTTTAAGAAATAATATAGCTTTGTAATTGCACGATATAAGTGGAGTTCATGTCGGAAATCTGCCAATTATGGAAACCTCCATCTTTTAAGATTCAGATTTGAATGTACAAGGATTCTATACGTGAGGCCCTAAGATGGATGGCCCACTTTTCAGATTTATCATGAAAAAGATGTTAGATTTTCATGATATCTTTTTCAAATAAATTAGTATATATGAAAGATATAGGACTTGAAATTCTGAGATTCTCTGATTGATTTGAGAAATTGAGCCAAATTCTCCAATTGATTTGAGAAATTGAGCTTCTGATTTTAAATATTAAAGAGTCCAATTTAATAGGACTCTTATTAAATATTAAAATTCTTGTATGAGCTATAACTCGCAAACTACAGCTCGAAATACAAAGCCGTATACGATAAAAGCTTGAAAAATTAAATTAGCTTTCCGATGAGTCCAATATTAACATGGTTTGGGGAACTTGAAAATTTGACCCGATTTTGGGGATTTTGACTTAATTAGACTTTGGTGACCGTATTTCAATGAAACAATGGGTTAAACAACCTCGAATGGACCTAGATAAAACAGGAAAATTGTAGAGCTTAATTTTATCTATCTAGCGGAGTTAGGATAGAAATTTTCAAAAATTACCTACACCCCCTTACGTCTTTTCCGAATTTATAAATTGGCCCCATAAAGTCACTTGACTAGGTCCAACGCACTCAAAATTTTTTAAAGTTACACAAAACACATTCTAACCCCAACACTAGGTTGATCTAAGTCGAAGTTACCCATAAAGACCAATAAAAGTATTTAATTCCCTTAATTAATACAACTATGGGTCGAGTTTTTACAATTGATATTGCGCCCACTGCCCAGATTTAAGTGTAAGTATTTGTACTTTCTTTTCTCTATCTTAATGTTTTACTATTCTTTATAGTGTCTTATTTTTTAATTAGAATTTGAAGATTTTTTTTTTGTTTTTTCCATATCTATCTATTTAGTTTATTGATTCTCTATTTTTTATTTTTACTATCTTGGTATAATTAATAAAAATTTTATTTTTATTTTTAAATAAGGCTTTTGGGAACATGAAAACTTCTTTTTATCTCACACTTCAGGAATAGATTTTAAGAATTTCAAATTATTTAGACATATAGGAAGGTTTGGACTTTTGCTTTTTTATTGTTTATGCAAGCATGTCAATAATTTTAGGTCTCACGAGACCTTTGATATATAGGCACATTGCCCATTTCTAAGTGTAGGTATTAGTGGTTTCTTTTCTCTATCTTAATCTTTAACTATTCTTTATTAGTCTAGGTTTGGACTCTTGGACTATTGAGCACGGCCCATTTTAATGAGTAACTTGCAATTGGCTTATAAATTGAGTAACTTGCAATTGGCTTATAAATTTTAAATGAGTCCACTCGAAGGTGAACTCCATAAGCGTGCCCTATGAATTTGGAAAATATTAAATGTTCTTTTTCTTCCTTTTAAGTAGATAGAGGTATTTGGAGATATAAGCATTCAAACATGCATTTGCTAAACGTATTTTACATCTAAAAATATATATTTTACATTATTTTTGTTGTGCTATATTTGTGTTTAATTACATGTTGGCGTTTTCACACTTCACTTTGATATATGTATTAGGGAGGGGGTAGCATATGCCCTTAGTTGTGGCTTACTTCTGATATATTTTATTTTTTAATTTAAAATTTTTTATTTTAATAAATTCTATTGTGCTCTTTGAAAAATGGATGCTTTAGGCTTGCAGTATTTATCGCATAACATTGCACTTATATTAATAAAGTTGGATTTTGCGCAATCTATTTACGATGTGTGCATAGTAGCAATCTATATCTTAGTTATACGTTTCAATTTCATAATTCCATAATAATAAATAAATATATTTTCCTCAATTTTGTTTTGTAACATTTTGTTTGGACCTTCCAGTAATCTTTGGTGGTAATATTTATTTTTTCCATTTTGGTAGTAGTTTTATTTTATGCATTGTGATTTAGATGCATGGTTATTTTAATATGTGCCTTGTATTGGGATCTATAAGTGATTATTTTTATTAGTTGTTTTTTCTCTTTAAATATTGTTCATTGGCAAAGGCACATTTGATTGCAACTTTTAGCATCTACATATATCTTAGTTAAAATCTTAATTTATTTTAAATTGTTAATATATAAGTTACATTGGCCATTCTTATTCATTATATTTTTAATAAATTTTATTATATATTTAATATTATAGCTTGGGCATGTTTTGCTAGTTTTGTTTGATAGATGTTGGGGCGGTCTCCAAAACATATTTAATTAAAAATTTACCAAATCCAATACATTCATTATAGAGCCACTATCATATGAGTAGTTTAAATTTTAAATAGGTCACCGTACCAGATGTTGGACCCATGCTAGATTAAGGATCCAGTTTTTTACCCATGATATGACCCGGTGGATGAAAGATCTTAGTTTTACACCTATTATACACATCTACATGAGACCAATTAGAAGAAAGATAAACCAACCATGTATTTTTATTGTCCTATCAACATGTGTCCCACAACATCCAATCCACCCATGACCCATCTATATATATGTGGGACCCATTATGTATTCTCAACTGAAAATTTCGCTGTACAGATTCGTTCGCCCATTTCTTATTTTGAATATTGTTCAGCTCTTCTAGATACATCTTTTACCGAATAACAAAAAAGCACTCCTCTCTCTTCTTTTTAAGAGATAAGGATCGCTATAAATTGGTGATAACTCGAAGTTGTCAAATAACAAAAGCATATCAACGGTAAGATTAGCTATAGATTGAAACCAGCGAGTGGCGGAACTAGGTGGGGGCCATTTTGGGATTTTCTTTTATATATGTACACACTTAGTCTCTCCTTTTTAGTGATAATTCTTCAATAGGTGGCCCCTCCAACATTATAAAAAAAAATTAAAGAGAGTTTTACTAAAACAATCATGCAAGTCAACCCTCAAACCATAATCCTCAATCAAAGTCTTTGTGAAATTTTCTTTCCCATCTGCTAAGGCCGAGGTTGATGCTTGTGTTAGAAGAAAACAATTAAAAAAAAAACAGCTGCTACACAATTTTGGGTTTCTGAACTTGATATCCGGCGGTGTCAAAGAGGCGCTGGGAGTGGGGAGGGGGGACGGAGGTGGATGGAGGAGGGAGCTGTGGAGTTGTCGTCAAGGAGGGACTTCACTCCGACGTGGCCCACCTGCAAATCTGCTAGCAAAATTGACAACAGAAGAGCCCTGCTGGTGAATGGAGAAGTCGCTAAATCTGTTTACGGACGTTTTTGTTTGCAAGGGATGAGGAATTCTGGCTCTCTGGTGCTTCTTTCTACTCGAACCTCATGGATTCGAGCCTCTTACTCTCTCTCTCTCTCTCTCTCTCTCTCTCTCTCGTCCCTCACGTCGATGTCTACTGCCCTCCTCGCAAGTGATCTCACATCAGCGCTCCTTTCGTCATCAGATCACCCAAGATCGAAGAAGAGAAGCCCTGCTCGATCGATGTCCTTCCCGACGAGTGCCTCTTCGAGATCTTCCGACGCCTTCCTGGCGCCCAAGAGCTCAGATCCTCCGCCTACGTCTCCAAGCTCTGGCTCATGCTTCATAGCAGCATCCGCAAAGCCGAGATCTGCAACTCTAACAATGTGGTGATGTCTTCTCCTTCTAAGGAAGAAGAATCCAAGAGCGATGGGTTCCTTACAAGGTGCTTGGAAGGAAAGAAAGCAACTGATGTAAGACTTGCAGCGATCGCTGCGGGAACCTCCAGTCGTGTGGGTTTGGGCAAGCTCCCGTTGCGAGTTCGATCCTCCTGATTAGAGTAAGAAAAATACAATAGTGGCCACACAGAAAAATACAATAGTGGCCCTATGTGACCACCTCTTGAAATGTCAAGGTGAGATTTATGGTTTGGGCTTTTTTAATATAATTTTTTGATAAAATTTTTAGAATTTGACATAAGAAATATAAATTGGGTTTCTAAAAAATAAACTAAATAATAACTGATATTGGGAGAAAATCGGAATGAAAGAAAGAAAAAAAAAGTAAAATGAAAGAAGGGAGTAGAGATAGATTAAAAACTATTTACCTAAATCTAAAGTCGTTGTTACCGCCTATATACCTTAATTTAAGGTTGTGACAGTTTGATCGGAGAGAGACGAAGAGCTTGGATTGTTAAGACTTGGAGCTTGTGAAAAGGTTTGAAGCTGTTGATGCTTCATCACAAGTATAAGAAGAATGATTAAAGAAAGCAACTCTTTTTTCATTTTATGCATTTATAATTTTAAATACATTATTTCTCTATGCATCCTTTTTTTAATTTTAGTCTAATTATTTCTCTATGCATCTCTTTTTTTTTTTTTTAGTCATGAAGCCCATACTTGAAAGTTAACTCATTCAAAATTATTTTTTTTTATGTTTTACTTGTACAAAAAATTTTAAATTGATTAAAATTATATCTACCATTGGTAGAGAGATTTTTTTTTTGCATTGTTTAATTTTGATTATTATCAAATTAAATGACTTCAATTTCAAATATGGGTCATTACCATCAATTACCTTTTGATCCTTATATAAAAGTACAACAACCTACTTTAAGAATGATTTTATTTTCCTTTTTGCATTTATAATTGTTATTGTATTAATTCTCAATACTTCACTATGCCCTTTCAATCAATGAAACTCAAATCCAAGGGGTAGCTTAGCTGGCATAGGACTACAATTTTTGCTCATAGAGGTTGCAGGTTTGGGTAATGTTATCACACTAAGGCTATAGGGGACTTACTCGGCTCCCTTTGAGTCCAAAGGGATTAATCTGGCTATGGGCTGACCCCAAGCATAATCATACCGGTGCAGTCGCACCCGCGTGATTCGAAAGACCCCCTTCTTTAATACTATAAAAATTTTCATTTAATCATCACCTGCATTACCTAAATGAAAATTCTAGGTTCGCCATTGAGTTCAACCCAAAGAGTTGGGTTACCCTCCGTTAGCCGAAAAAAAAAAAAGTGGTTCATTATTAAAATCTAAACTACTCAAAATCACTTTATAATTATATTTTATTATCACGAGAAACTTTAAATTAATTGGAATTATATCCTCCATAGGTAAAGAAACTTTGCTTACCCACCCACCCCAAAAAAAAATTCCTATTTTCACCCTGCTTAATAATTCACTGCTGCTTTGGGTTGAACTTACTACAGTCCTCTCCCCCACCTAAGTAAAAAATTGGAACACGAAACATCATCAGCTAAAATATTAAGGTCATGTTTTTCCTCAAGCATTCTTGGCTAGTTTTCCTTGAAGATTTGGAAAATCCACTCTTTCTGTCTTTTTTTTTTTTTTTTTGCCATCACATTTGGCTATTATAAATTCTCATTTTAAAAAATTTTTTAAGGCGGTAACAAGGAATTTCATTAAAACGCGATACAAAGAGAGATAAATTCACTGGAAATCTTCAGTTTTATAGATTTATGCAATTAATGAAAATTTCTCATTTAGATACTTATTCTGTACCGATATCAATGTGAAATCCTTAGAGAGGCATCAATCCAGGACAGTGAAGAATTCTTAAATCTGCATTTCTCATGAATTCTACATCCATTACCCAAGGTTAGGGGTGACATGCATGGCTTGCAAATTGGCCAGCACATCTGTGCCCGGCCATGCCAGACAAGCATGGCCCACGACAAGACATTTGTCATGTCATGCTGGGCCATGCAGCTCCACGTTGGGCCACTCCTTACTAAGGCCTATGCGCCACTCCTTCCTAATTTTTCAAGACACTTTATATATTGAAAGAGACATTCAGAGACTTCAGGGTTTTCTACTATACAAGTTGAAATTAATAAAATAAATGCACAAATGAAAATTTTCATTATTTTGCATTTCTTAAAATAATGAGTATAACAACTTTGATGATGATTTTCAACTTCAAATAAATTTATTAAGTTTATCATAACTTTAATAATAATAAGTGTTAAAATGGCAAAAATAAAAGTGATTCGAACTTTGGGTAAGGAAGTTTAAAGCGTCCCTACTTCCCAGATAAATATATATTGATATTGTGGCCCCGGTTGGCTGGCAAGGACCCCACCGGGGGCCAAGACTGTCTTGTGAGGGATTTGGTCTTTAATTTTTAATATCTGGACCGGGCATGGATTTAGATTTAGACCCTAGACCCATTTAAAATTTTGGCAGATCTTTGGTCAAGTGATTAAAAGCAACGAGCATAGCCCATTTAATTAACAGGGGTGGACCTATATATCCATGGGGGAGCTAACGGATGCATTCGAAGCAGTCCGCTTTTAAAACTTTAGTAAAAATTCTAACTTTTCTTCAAAAAAAAAAAATTACATAAAAGCTCTAACCCAAAACCCAAATGAAAATTTTATATTCAGTAAACACAACTGAAAAAACACAATTGCCTATTTAGATGATAAACACAATTTTCAAAACACTATTTTGTATTTAGGTCTATACCCCTCAAATGAAAAATCTGAATCCACAAGAATGACCAGAACGGGATAAACACGCTTCCAGTAATCCAGAGCCTGTTTGGCATCATTTGGCAAATGTTTCATTTTAAGAGAATGATGAAGAAAATTTTACTTTGACAGATTGCCCCTAATTTTCCACATCGACTAAATCTCTCTATCTTCCGCCTCAGCCAAACGAGTCTTTCTTCATCAATTCTCAAATGAAACATAAATTCCCCAATCACAAACAGTTTTTTTTTTGTCAAAGAGTTCAAAAACAGGCTTTTAGCATTTCTGCTAAAATAAATTAAAAATCCTTTTCCACTTTTCCTTAAACAAAATAGTCCACACTGTAGAGCAAATACTCATATCTACTTTCTATACTCTTTTTTAAGTGAAAAAAAGCACCACATACAAACATACCCTGAACAATATTTTTCACATTTATGACATTCTCCTACATGAATCAACTATCTTGTTAAAAAGCCTTCCAAATTCATCAAAATCATGTGAAATCACAAGTCAGGGTCTCCGGAGTCCGGACACCGTGCTGGTGATACCTAAATGCAGGAACAATAGCAGTGAACCAAACAGGTCGTCCCAACCAGGACCAGCAAGAACCAGCAAGTCGAGACCAGACTTTGAGACAATAATAAAAGCAAGCATACTAATTAAACAAATATTATCCATCCCCAGGAAATTAGAGGTTGTTAAAGAGGCTAAATTCAAGATATCCTCAGGATATAAAAACACACAAATGATTAAAGTGTCTAAGCAAGCTGCAAAACATAAGGCAGGGGACGTCTCCTTTTATGTTAACCTCCGGTGTACGTAAAGCAACAAAAAAGGAAGTGCCCTACACAACCAATGAAGGAAGGTTCTTCCCTCTATCCAGTAAACTACTACTTCGATCTCTGCCTCATCTTTCGGCGCTTCCTCTTGAGCCTTCTCATGCGCTTCTTCTTCCACTGCAAAGATCACAAACCCCAATATTTTTCAGGTCTAGTTTAACACCAGAGAATAGAATGTAGTAGATCCTATTGCACGACAAACACATTATTTAAAACCACATCCAGCCATTATCACATTAACCACATCCACCCACGGTAATTGTTGCAAGGATACTTTACCCTGGTTATTGCTTCATAAGAAAGACAAATGAGAAAAAAACAAAACATTTATCATATCTTTTACTCACGGTGTTGATAGGCAGATCCAATCTTTAACACACTTGTGACACATGACAAGCTTGTAGTACAACCAGCATCACACTACTATTGAAACTGGTGGACGGTATCTACATCTCTTTGAAAATATTGTTACTCGGCCAAGAACTCATTCCATGTCAATTAATCCATCTAACTAGTAGCATCCAATCACGCGCATTAATTAAAAAAATAAAATAAAAAACTATAATTAAAAAGTCAAATCTTACAATTTAAATTTCATACTTCAAATCCCACCTTTTTTTATCCCAAGAATCTTGCAAATTCCTTCATAAATCTCACAGCATTCTTCCTCCACTTGGGGGACCTTTTCTTATGTGAGTCAATCAGCTACTTGTATGGTAGATGCAGGAGTCGGTAGGATTTCGGCATTTGAGGCTTGTTTGGATATATCTCTGATATACCCAAGCATGGTTTTTCTTTTTCGTTTTCTTTTTCTTTCTTCATTGATGTAATTTGTCTTTCTACTCTAAATATATCTCTATTGTTACTGTTTTAACAAAAAACCCCACATAGCATTTTGAATCTTATCATAATCAAACTATGTGATCCTTAAAGAAGTCACTATCTTTGTAAAAAATATATAAATAATAAAACCAATGAAAAAGAGTTAAGTTTTTAATGAGAAAACTCCTAAAAACTAAACGCTATTCACCCTTAAAAACGAGCATAGTAATAAAGCACGCAAGAGATTTGTCAAGATAGTAATCATATTTTGTTCAAGCTTTCATTTTAGACAATCCAAAGCACTAAGATGGAATTAAAGATCAGAAATGAAAGAATATGTACACTAAAATCCTAAGGCTATGATGCTTTATGTATGCACATGTTCATCTATACACACACACACACACACACACACACACACACACACACACACACACACACACACAAAATATATAAGGAAAACTGTTTAGCATTGTGATTTACATTATATGACTCAAGATTGAAGCCATCCTAAGATTTAATAATTGAATTTGATTTCCAAAAGGTTGTCATTGATAAGGTACTTAATGTATTCATGTCCATAGTGATACAAACTTTTCAAATAAAATCATTGCAACATAAGATTAAAACATTCTTTTACATGAAATCAATTGTGTGGACATGGCAACCTTCTTTCAAATGTCAAAACAATGCAATAATAACTAAAGACGCCACAGATAGTCAGAGGTTTCTAACATCAGAGACAGCTCTTCAGACGGTAATTCCAACTTTTTATGACAAACCCTAGCTATCAAATCCCTGGAACATGATTCATAATCTGCATATAAAAAGTGTAGATAGATGATGCAAGCACGACAGAGATCTAGAGAGGAAACCCAAAAGAGAGTTTCGGCAGCGCCTTGTGCTTGGAAGAGGATCAAATCAAGCTACGCCTAATCGATTTCAAGGAACAGCAATACGAAAAAAGGATCAGTCAAACAGAACCGAAAGGGTAAGGGAACTGAAAGATCGAACCTTGGCCCTCATTTCGCCCTCCTTCGCTCCAACTTTGCTTTCGCTGATTTTCCTCTTCCTTTCGCTCTGCGGCTGATGAGAAGTGAAACTGGGGCTCTGTTTAGAAATTTATAGAGCTAGGGTTTTCTTCGCAAGGACGGAAACCCTAGTTTGTCTGTCGCTTTGGAGGATATTTTTGTCATTTAGGTATATGTACACGAGCCAGATTGTCGCACGCGTGGATGACCCCAGTCACAGTGTTTAACCGGCTATAGTAATAGTACCATTAGAGCCATTAATCACATGGCTCTACGATCATCAAATTATGCCCAAGTGAACCCTATCCTTTAATCCTTGATGATACATTAACATGGGACTACTAAGTATTAGAACCCTTAATCGGATGGCTATGATCACAGATTATGCCCATGCGAGCCCTACATGTTAATCTTTAATGAGATCTAACAACCCCCGACTGCTCTGATAATGCACTACTAATCGATGAAGATACCTAGTTGCCCCACATTTGCATCCATTCACGTGTCTAGCATCAAAGCTTCTTGAGTGTCATAAAGCTTTGTTGCCCGATTAACTAATCATAGCCGTCACAGCTGGTCGACGGCTGATTAGTCTTGACTCTTATTCCACTCATCTCACGATGGTTCAATTTTACCATCTGCCCTCCTACTAAAACTGTGACTGGTTCTGGCAAAACACCACTTTCGCTATTTTTCTAAGGTTAATTAGGCCTGTTTGTCCCCATGAAACTGATTTCTTATAAATTCTAAGAAATGAGTTTCGGAAGTGATTAAAATTGGAGAAATGAAGTTTAATCTATAAATGCGAATAATCTTCCATTTAATGGAAATTGAATCAAGGCGAAATGAACAATGGATATGCAGCAATCACCCTGGTAAACTAGACTTTAGAAAATTAGGAAAAGATCCCACCTACATGTCTACATCTCCATCCTATCTCTTTCGCCCTCTCATCTTTAACAATCCTTTGTTGGAACTCATTTTACCATCAATTCCAAAAGCGCCATGTGATTCATGTTTCAGCCCAAATCAAGAATGAAGCTGATCAAAATGATATCAGCTACTATGGTTGATTGTGAGTGTTCTCATCTATAAAATGCCAACTACACAGGCCCCCCTCACCATCAAGTATACAGTTTTATGCTCCTCAACTTAGGATTCAGTGATTTAGACCAATGATGTGATAGGACCCTCAATCCCTAACCACTATCCAGAATCCTTGTACGTAAGGTTGCTCAAACCAACAATGCTCTAGTCACATAATCATCATCATCTGAAATCACCAAACGATGGATTCTGCATGTAGCACGTAGTAAATTGCAAAGCAAAGCAACAAAATCACCATAGCTTACCCACGTGTGAGTTGGCGGAGTGACATGAGATGCAGGTTTACTCCCCACATCTGCTGTTCGAAATTGCCTCCGATTTACCATATGAGTGTTTGTATCGGTTTAACAGGCATCACCCAAGGGATTAGGCCTGTTGAGTCAAAGACCTCAGGATAGCAATAAAAAAAAAACTCACCATACCTTACAATCACTCCTGTGGCTTGTCTCCTTGCCCAGGCCACCAACCCACTTTTACATGATCACTAATCCGACCCTAAAAAGCGACAAATGGCATGATAGCATTGACAAAATCACACTATCATTATTTCCTAATCCCACTGGTTCACCATCTTTTCTAAGCTTATTACCAGTAATTGCATCGGCAGCCCATTTCGGTTAGAAACATACTGATCACTGAAAAACAACGATCACTTGCACCATTATTTGCTCCCCCACTTACCTCAAAAAAGCGACCACAAGCCCTGTGGCCCATCGGCACTCAACTCAAAGGAAGAAATAAAAGCATCTAGAAACAAAGGGAAATAAGTTTATCAATAGTCACAAATAAGTAGTCATTTGAAGTGGAAAACTAATGAAAGAAACATTTCATTAATGGGTAGATTAATACACAACTAGTAAGAATTTATATTATGTTACTAATTTCAACCCGGTTCATGCAGCTTAATTGAGTACCGGTTTCTGCCTGATTCCTTTGGATTGGGAAACATCAGAGTATCTTGTCATTTACCTTGGCCACAATCAACTGGAAACAATGGCTGCAATTGAAAATAGAAAACCATCATCAATCTGCCCACACGATGAACTAGACATCCCGTCAACTTTACAACTGCAGCTGCAAATGCTCTTTGAACATAGAAGACAATTCTCATCAAATGCTTTCAGAGTGCCATGCCAACGGTTGCACCGAAGAGTGATGCAAAAGATGGCACGATTTTGAGGCTATACTCCATCCACAACAGGAACATGTACAGTAGAGAGTTGCCAACACATCGGAAAATTGAGATTACCAATCTTGTCAGGTGAAATCAAGACCAATTCCCAAAGGTAGCTCCAGCTTGCCAAAGTTCACTCTTCTTTCCTTGCAGACCTAGCCTTTCAAAACAGAAGATGCATAAACCATCAAAGGGAAAGAGGACAAAACTTGACGAAGCATTTGGATCCCTCAATATGTAGATATAAGCCAATAGAAGAACAACATTCGTGATCCTGATTATGAAACCTCAACAAGGATACAAGTATAAATACACAATTATGTTGTTCTATATGTGTATATGATATCCACACAAATAACCTGATTGAAAATGATTCATCTGCTACACATCATGCAAATCATCACAAGGTGGGCCATGTGAGACCATGCGAAAATTAGAATGAACATTCATGATACTCCAGTTCAAGGTCCAGAAGGCCGCGCTCCAGTCAAAGAAAATTCCTACACAGTGATTAAAGTTAATAGATCATGTTTTAGAAGGTACATGTACAGGGGGGAAAAGATCTAAAACAATGGTGAGGGATATCAGCAAAGCAATATGTACCTCATTTACATTGAAAATCCTTGAATTAGCAAGAGAAATCTGCATTGAAAATAAAGCATCAAGTTATAAAAAAGGAATGCTATATTTTATTTTTTAAAAAATCAAGAAGGACAGCAATGGACCTGAAAGAAGTTGTTAGGACCAAAATTTGGAATGCCAGAAGTGACATGTGAATCGAAGCGGTCACCAAGTGAAAGACCCCTGTTTCAACCAACCATTCCAGTATAATAACATTTAGCTTTGTAAATAAAACCACAGAAATGAATTATTATAATTTACTTACAAGATCCCTTCAGAGAATCCTAGCTGTTCACTACCCAGCCCACCATGTCCATGCAATTCACTGGGACCTGTGTCCACTGTAAGAACAAATAGTCAGTTTATAATGCGGGATTGTTATGTGAATAGTTTAAAAGAAACTTACTTAAAATCATGCCACTTCCAGCGCCGAAACTACCCCTGAGAGAAATGAGAAATACTTAAGTTACATCCTCCCAGATAGCAAAATTAGGGACCCACCAGAAAAATAAGAAAACATGGAAATGCAACGTAATAAGAGCAGCTTTGCATAGTACCCTATGGGCCTCAATCTTAGGCAGTTGGAGTCGTCATGACCATGCTCCTTGCAGATGGCACATTTCCTCATGTTCTTTATGGCCTTCTCAGCATCAGGTTTTGAAGTGGACTTTCGGGGCCTGCCTCTCTTCTTTGGTTGTTGAAGATTACCCAAAGTGATACGATTCGTTGTATTCTGCATTTCAAAATGTGCATTGGAACTCCCCTGAAGACTGTCACATACCTGAGTGTCAAGCTGCACCACTCCAACACCCTTATTTTTCGAAGCAACAATTTTTTCCCAAGCCTCTCGTAAAGCACGCATTGCCACATCATAATCCTGTACAGAGGTTGCCCCTACTTCCGCACATCTAATCGCCTGCTTACATAAAAAACTGTGCCGCAAAGTTGGAGATTTTCGGCAATTAGCTTGCATTGCTACTCCTCGTTTATCCAATCCAACCACGCTTTTGGCATTTCTTGTCCATCTTTCTAAGATATAATAAGATGGGAGTGTCATAAAATTTGATAAAGTGAAAACTATTAATGCATGTCGGCAAAGAACACCTGAAAATTCAAACATCAAACAGCTACAACTTGCTCTCCTCTCAGCTGCATTGAACATAACAGTCCATGCCCTCTCATGTTCCTCAAATGTTGTGACCTCATATGTGCTCACTGGATCTTCCTCTTTAACTTTATTTGCGACATAACCAAGACTTTCAAACACTTCCTCCTGAAATTTCAAGAAGACTGTTCTTGTGTAAGTGTTTGCTGCTTGTTTTTCTATAGGCAGTGTTGTCTTCAAGCTGGGTTTGGTATGTGTTGTTCTTATATCCTCTTCAAGTTCCATCTCATACCGACTGGCTAGAGCTCTTTCATATTGCATAACAAACTCTTGCATGCATGTGCTTGAAAAGACATACCCATCAAAATAAGAGTTCATACTCTCGCTTTGTTGGGTTGTAGATATTTGAGCAATGAATGTGTCCTGTAAGTACACTGGTGCCCATTTTTGACGAGTGTTGTACAATGATCGAAGCCACTGATTCTTCTTAAGCCCAAATTTATCAATGAGTGACTTCCAACATGACTCGAATTCATGAACTGTCTCTGTAAGGTTCACACATTTCTGGAATTCTCCTCGAAAAGTAGGATGTGAACGCTCCACATTAGCCAGTTGCTTTGGAGCTTTATATAATATGTCCCACTTGCAAAAACAATGATGAGTTTTTGGAAAAACTTGTGCAACTGCTTCACCAATGACCTCATCTTGATCAGTAATTATTGTGACTGGATGGCGTCCAGACATTGCTTCAAGCCATGAATTAAATAACCAAGCATATGTAGATTCGGTTTCATCAAAAAGCAGTGCACAACCAAACAATGTGGACTGTTGGTGATGGTTTACTCCTGTGAATGGAGCAAATGGCACTTCATATTGGTCTGTCTTGTATTTTGTGTCGAAATGAACTACATCACCAAAGTAGTTGTAAGCCATCCTTGACCTTGCATCCACCCAAAAAATACAGTGCAAGGTCTCATCCTCATCAATTTTTGCTGCATAAAAGAATGCAGGATTCTCAGATTGCATGCGCTCTAAATAGTCTATGACATCCTGAGGGTCTTTATCAGGCATCATTTTTCTCTTTCGAAGCGCCTCAATGTGGTTACTGCGGACTGGCTCAGTAAAGCCAGCATTGTCACTTTCACCATCTTTTGTGACAACTCCAGACACCACATCACTTGCATCTTTTCTTCTAGTGGCACCTTCAGTTGGCTTCTTTGAAGAGCCGGATACATTATGTGACCGATGGCCACGCATACTACTTGGATCAAGTAATTGATGACTATGCTCCTTCACAAATTTTGCAATAACCCATTTCCCAGCACTTGTCTTCTTTACCATAATCATTGCCTCACAGCCCTCCCTTGTGATTGCTCGTGGCCGATATATTCGGTCTTTCTTGCTGTCATGTCTATTTAATCGAAAACCCTCTTTGTAACAAACAAACGTCCGTGCAATAATTTCACCATTTTTCCTTGAACGGCGGTTCTTACTGATACGGCTGCGAAAACCAGTACGCCTAGCATATGCACTGTAGAAAATCCTTGCAGCTTCCTCTGATTCAAGCTCCATCCCCTCAAAGGGTTCAAGATTTTCAGCTCCTTCAAAATGCTCAATCATTTCTAAATCGTTATCAACATGAGGTTCGACATCTGATTTCTTGGAAGAATCAGACACATTCCTATGTGACCGAAGGGAGCGCACTTCACTTGGACTGAGCAGTGGATGATTATGCTCTTTTACAAATTTCGAGACAGCCCATTTCCCAAGATTTGTTTTCTTTATCGAAATCATGGCCATGCAACCTTCCCTTGTGTTTGCTCGATTCCGCCTAGTTCTGCCTCCATTATCACCGTGCCTCCGTAAGCGGAACCCCTCTTTGCAACATACAAAGTTTCGAGCAATAGTCTCTCCATCTTTCCTTGAACGGCGGTTCCTACTGACACGGCTGCCAAAACCAACTTGCATAGCATATGCATTATAAAATATTCTTGCAGACTCCTCAGATTCAAACTCCATACCCACGTATGGTTCTTGAATTGAAGTGCCCTCACCCTCATTCAGTTTGGGATCTATCTCCGTGCTACATCCCATTTTATCATCAGTTCCACTGCACCCATCAGAACTTTCTACAACTTTATTCTCCTCGCTGACATGATGTTCAGCATCATGTGCCATGGTACTTGCTGCATTATCAACTTGAGAACCCACATGAAATTCTACCAGCGGATTCTCTTGATTCATGGCGCTTTCCATGGCGGCCCAACTTTTGAGAATGTTAAATGATTAGAAAATTTAACTCTGGGCACAAGAAAGAGAAAATATATTCATTTAGACACAAGAATGTCGGGAAAATGCAAAGATGCCAGAAGAAAAAGATTGGGAAGAAAACTACCATATTCAGAATAATACAGATCAAGTAACTGAAACAAAAAAGGTCCTAGTGCCAAAATCCACAACCAGTTTGATTCACTGCAACAGATAAAAAACACAAGTTATAATTAGACACAAGTGCATGTGAAGTGCTAGAGAGCAGCTGGAGCTCACTAAATTAACCAGATTCATGAGAAAACATAATAAGTTCATCCATCAATGCCCATTGAAGCACTTTTTTTTTTTTTTTGGTAATTGGAGGGGGGGCGGGGGGGTGGAGATTCCCTAAAAGTGGGTTTTGCATGTCCACAACACATGGGAAGTGTTAAAATCCAGGTGAGACTGCTTAATTTTCTTGCTATGCTTTTGGGAGAGCCAAACTGGAGAGCCTTCCAATGTAGCAGAACCGAAGAAGGAATTCACAGCAATTGTTTGTGATTTGAATTTCTAACAGTATAAATACTACGAATCAGACCATCATAGCCAAGAGATTGCAGCAATCTGACGATGTATGCTATCCAAAAAAGCAACTAATATAAGAGTAACCATCACCTTGAGCATATAATGGGTGAAAAATAAACATTGGATATATGCTATCCAAAGGGCAATTAATATAGGCGTAACAATCACCAGCAGGATATAATGGTGAAAAATACACATTGGATAAGAGCAATTTTCGATATGGTGTCTTCAGAGTGGCCCAAAATAAGAGATACTAAAAACTAAGAGCCCATTGTAAGCTTCCCCATTGCAGCTGCATCCACATGATGCCATAGTGATCTCGACCAGTGAACCATCATCAAGCCTTGTGGAAGCCACAGCCCAAAAACTCTACTTTCTGTACAACCCTGTGCAGGTGATGGATGTGTAGAAGTACTCTGATCTGTAGTCACGACCATCCAATCAGGAAAAATCTTGCACTACAGCATCCCCACTGTGGGTAGATCCCATCCAAAACCCAGTCATTAACTAACAGAGGACTAATATTATGCTATTGGATTGATTCAGCCATGGTAAATCGATAAATGGGTCCACTAGATGAATGGACCCCCTTCATCAAAATGTTGTCGGCTTGGTCCAATCACAAGAACTCTCATGTTTTGAGAGAATATGGATTCTCAACTGAAAAATTGAGCACATGGCAGGTTTGTGGGGACCCAAAATCTATAAAGTTTCAAATCTATTAGCCATTCCGATCAAAAGCCATGAGATAAATGGTTGATGAACAACTCATCCGAGCATCTCCAGATGGCTAATCCACATAACCATCTTGATTCAGATAAAGCCAACAGGCTTGACAATCATGCACCTAAGTACCACACTAGCATCAACTACCCATATGATTTAACTTGCGCGGGCCTCACCTTTGCCCAAACTCACTCAAATCTAAGTGTCATACACCATTGGGCTGATTATGTGTGGGATAATATTACTAGATATATGCTCATAGGCGGGAAGCTGCGTGTGATTCAAGTTGGATCAAAACAAAAAGGTAGCCTCATGCACATTTAATCAGGTGTTATTAGAAAGTGTACGTAAGTTGGAGTGAGTGAGTTCGAATCGCCAGTGTAGAAAAATAAGAAAATAAAGAAAGATATATGTTGATGCTAAGAAAAAAAAAAAAAAAAAACAAGGACCCAAATAGGCCTCACATGCCTACCCGCCACTTGCCGTGGCACGCGGATGCGGCACAAATAAACAAGGGTAGACCCGCATTTTATAAACCATCAATCAAGAGGGCCCACTCATGCAGTGGTCCGTACACGCAATTGGAGCGGGAACGTGGTCTTTGATTCTTGCCAACCATCCATTTTAAATGTGGCCCGCCTGAGTGTGGCGCACTGCAAATCTTTGATGGACCCACCTTTAAAAGAGGATCCACCCTATCGAAATGGTTCGCGGACTATACAAAAAAAAAAGCAATGATTTCAGCAAATCCACATGCCTTGGTGTTGATTTTCCACAACAAAAAAAAAAAAAAAAAAAAAGAAGAAGAAGAAGAATCTAATGAAGTTATCCCCAAATCATAACCGTATCAGAGAGCAATCCATGACATCCAAACGCGTCAAAAACTCCAAATTACATTATCAAGAGAAGAAATCGAAGCCATAAACATTCGAATGAAATCAATCGGACATCCACTCACAGCAGAAACTGCGAAATCGTTCCTGAATCGGCTTCGATTGAAGACATATAGTTTGAATGAGAGACGCGACACTTACCGGAAACAGAAGAATCTCTAGCGTTTCGTGTGATTAGGGTTTCCTTCTCCCTTCGAACTTTCCTGTTCTTATTTTCGGACGATTGCTTGCTTGCTTGAATGATTTTTCCCGTTGGATATTCGAAATTAGCAACGGTTGCAGGAGGGAGAGGAGAAAGAGAGAGAGAGACAGAGAGAAGAGAAGAGAAGCGAACCGAAGAGTTGGGGAATCTTGTTTTTAGGGTTTGGTAGTCCGATGGACTACCTTCCTTTTTCTTATCGGCTTTGTGGCTCCAAATAGATGACACGTGCTGCAGCACGTGAGAAGGTTAAAGGCCACATGGGAGCCCCTTTGAGGGGGGACTACCGTAGAAGTTCTAGCCACGTGCGCTGCAAAAATTAACATAAACAGCGCTCGCCCCCTCTAAAACCCTAGAGAAATCTTCGAAATCTTGTGCTCCTCCAATGAAAGATTTTCGCCATGATCGGAGGAGATCCACCATCAAACGACGAATCTCGACCGTCTGAAACCCTAGAAAACAACGCTCTGCCAACCGACGAGAAAGCAGAGCCGTCCGTTGCTGCGGATGCGGCCGAGAGCTCGGATGCTCTGGCGAGGGCGATCTCGTCGATGCTTGGATCTGTGATTAGGGATTTTGACCGCAGGGCCGATAGCGCAAGCAACAGTCAGGATGAGCTGTCTTCTGCGATTGATCGCCTCACCAGAGGTATTCTTCTTCGACCTTGGATGATTAGGGTTTTGTTTTGCATTGAATTTGATTTCGTTTACCATTGTCCTTGTATATACAAAGAAGTCAAAATTGCAATACAATGATTTGCATTTTGCCAATGGGCATAGAAATTGTGGGTCTTAGTATTGACTTGCCTTGTTTCATGCAATTTTTACAGAACTGGACCAGCTACTGGATGATGCGCCTTTGCCATTCATAATGCAACATGCAGCCAAGATCGCAGGAGTCCGTAAGCGTGTCTCATTGCTTAATGCGCTTCTAAAATCAATACAACGGCGAATTGACAATGTCGATCGGATGCTGTCTGTAGGAATATCACATGGTGGGAGCACCCATTCTTCTTCTATGAACAAGCTCTTTTATGAATGTTCTTTTTCATTTATGCTTCATATGGTTTGGGTGTGATCGGATTTTCATAGTGTGGTTGAGTGTGTGAGTGTGTGTGTGTGTGTGTGTGTGTGTGTCTGTGTCTGAGTGGGCTTAGATTTATATTTGAATTTGGACACTAGCCCTGTGTATGTGGATATGTTTGTGTGGATCTGTGGGTGCAGGCGTTACCACTGCTTACGACACCACATGACAAATCCAACCACCTCATACTCACTAACCCCCCATGAATCAGCACACATCCTAATGTGGCACTAAATTGAATAGTAATCACCATCGAATTAAATTCCAATGATTTCTTGTATTACATTAGCATTCACCTTAATTAGGCGCTAGAACTGCTTTTTTCTTTTTGATTTTGCGTTGTATACTTGTGTGACAGTTATGAGCTCTTCCATGCATGAACAGTTCATTCTTTTTTAATTTGTTGCTTTTTTTTCTCTCTCTTGTTTCCTTCTTTTGATCAATGGAATCCTTTGTAATTGTTACTTTAAATAAAAATAACAGTTTCTTCTTTTGTATTTTAATTTCATTTGTCGAGGAAATAGAATGATTTGGATCTTCCCTAGTTTAATAGTTTACTGATCTTGGAAAGGAAAATGCATTTCAGGTGTAGAAACAAAGGTGGTGCCGGCCCCGATGTGAAAATGGTAACATGAGATGCTGCCTTGAGTGTATTTCAGTTGATTACATTATCTGCAGGAAACTTTCATGATACTCTTGAGCACAGTGGCTTAGTGGTTGCCATGACCTTTTTAAGCTTTCCAATGTGGGTCATGATGGGGTTTTATTTTATTTAGAATTTGAGGAATTGGGTTATTATTTCTGTGTTTATGATGTGTCGGCACGAATTGGTATCTGTCTGACCATGCCTGTAACTATCTTGTATTGTTCATTGAAATAATGTTCGGGTTTAATAAAATTATCAAACTATGTTCATACCAACCTTTTTTTTCTTTTTTGTATTTCTTTTGATGATGACAAAGTATATCACACTGGAATCATACCATTAGTCTGAAGCTGTAATTGCCACGGACCTTGTTTACATTTGTATGAACATTGTCATTCCAATTTCAAAGTCTAATGTGTTTCCAAATAGGCAAACTTATTTGAAAAATAAAAAAAAAAACTAAAGATCTTATAGCTTATTGAAGTGCTTAGTAGCAGAATTGATGTTGCAACATCATCCTACATCCTTTCTCATCCCATTTACCTTTTAGGAATCAGGTACCTGGCCAGCCAATTTGTGACCTGTTAGAATCTCACCTCCAGCTATAGAGATCTGAAACCCTTCTGCTGATGGGCCCTAATGTGGATAGATCACTGGTGTGAAGAACACTCTGATCGAGCAATTCCAAGTACCCCCCATTAGGGATGGACTCCTGCAACTTCTCATTTATTGCATTTGAGTTCCTTTTTGTTAGCCCCTGAGTGGACAGTCTATCTATATTCAGTCAGGAGTTTGATTTTGTGGCCCTGTTTGGCCAATAAGAAACCCTTCTATTGATGGGCTGGGATGTGGATTGATTGTGGTGTGGAGGAGACACTGATCAAGCAATCCCCAGCAGCCCCATCAGGGTTGGACACTTTTAACGAGTCACTTATTGCATTAAACTTTCTTCTTGCCAGCTACTGAATGAATGGATTATATTTAGTCAGGGTTTTGATTTTGTGCCTCTTGTTTGGCTAATCAATATGCAGCCCACTGATGAAGGTTCTGATCACTGTCAAGTATCAACACAAAGCATACCCTCATGCAGTCATACGGGAGTAAGTTATGAGAAAACCACAGGCATGCATGTATTAGACGTTACAATAACTCTTCTAACTCTACAACACTTAGTGGTCTAACAGAGAATAGTTATAATAATTCATAAAGCTATTCAATACAAACAAAAGGGAGAGATTTCACGACTCATTAGATCATCAGTTTCCATATGACATAACTTCCCTTCTCGCCCCTAGACATGGCAATCTTGATTCCATTTTCTAATTTACATTCACACAAATCACACCCACACCCCACTTTTAAGCGACATTGAAGGAACTAGCAGTGCTCTCAACAAACTTCCTCGCTCCCTTGAACCATCTCTTGTCTCCAGCCTGCACCTTGCAAATGTAAAGCTTCCCGTTTGAGACAGTGGCCGTTATCAGTTGGTGTTTGCCGCCTTCATCTCCATCAGCCGTTCTGGTCAAGACAGAAACAAAGTAGTACTGTTTCCCGCCGATAGTTGGTGTTGAGGTTTCCAATATGTTTGCCGTCGCCACATCATCTGGGTCAAATCCACCCTATCCATTATGCGAATAAGAAAACATCAGACAAATCAGTAGGACAATTTTGTGCAGGGATAATGACAGGTTTAGTCGTAACTTACCTCAGCTTCAGTTTTTCCAAAGTAGGCTTGCTTTCCTAACAAATAATCCACCTGTGCATTATCACATCAGAGAGTAGCTTAGAATCAATCCTCCCTTTTTAATTTTTGGATTTGAGCACCACCCACACCCCAAACAATGAACACCTACCTTGGATAGAAATTCTGCAGGGGATCCAAAGTCAGTGATGGATTTCTTTTCAGTAGGGTTGACCATCACACAGACATAGCTGTTGGAGTCAAAGTTGTCTTCATATCTGAGCACTTGGCCAGGGAACTCCACCTCCTTGCTTGGGTTCCATTTCGACGGAATCGACAGCTTGAAACCATTTCCATTGTAGGGCAAGAAGTCTGTGTTTGTCTTTGGCTTCCCAAACACGTTTGCTGCATCATAATTCATTCATTCATTTTTATTAAACAAAAAGCGTGTTTTCTATGGGATTTTAGCTGTAGGATTGAACACAGAGAAATTATTACCTGCTTCACCATATGCGGCATCAGCTGGTGAGACTTTGGTGCCAATGGCTGCAGCCCCAATGAGCACTGTAAGAGCCAATCGGCGAGAGACTCCAGCGGCAGTGCTGTTTTCCTCGTCTTGGCCTGTCTGCTTCTGGGCCCTGCAAATTAGTTTGGAAGGCTTGATGTTGAATACATGGCGCTGTGATGGGGTGGTTCTAGAGGCAGTGGAGGGTGCATGGTGATGGAGGAAACATGCAGTGGATGCCATATCTTACTCTTTCTCCTCCGGCTTTGTGTTGCTTTGATTCAGGGTGTGGTCTATTGGATTGGGCTGTGTGTATTTTGAGTGGGTGAAAGAAAATGGTTGGCCTGTTTTGGATATTGGATGAGGGCAGCTAAGATTGTATCTTTGGTGGGATAAGGTTTCGGAAGTTTTGATTGGTGCCACGTGTGCTGCGTTATTCCCATGTCTTCAATTCAGCACCACCAATCTTGATACATGTGATGTATGGATGATATTAGTGTGTGGGATTGTGGCTCATCGCACGTGCACTGTGTATACATGTACATATCCTTTTGTGTGTAATTAGATGCCACTCTACTACTACACAATACACCAGTTTGATCATGCACATACGCTACTGCTTCGCATGCGGTATAAGTTGTATCGTGATATCTGGACAGAGCTGATCATGGGCCTTATCGAAGATATGTCATGAGTCCAAGGAACAAAATTTTTATAATTGGGTTATCTTAAAAATAACTTTTTTCACCTGTATCGCCAATAGAACTTAAACGTATTTGTTTTTCTTTACTTGATTGGTAAGGTAATTGAAAATCGGTTGTGTGCCTGTATACGGAAGCGTGATAACACGTTTGACAAATAATCAAGCCATACAAGAAGACAAAAACCACCAATAAAGATTTACGTGGTTCTGCAAAATCTGTGGGAGAGCTCTCTTCTTCCTCAAACTTCTGCAAGACTAATATTGTGGCCCACTTTGAGATCTCTCCAACACAAACGTGAAATGAGGAGTCCAAGAGGTCTATTTCTCTCGTCTCTGACTTCTGCAGCAACCAGAGAACCCCACCCTAAGAACTCCTTTACCCACTCAAGTGTTCTCCGAGATATGATCCAAATACTGAGATACGATCCAAATACTCTCCATCGATCGTGAGCAACACAACTCTTGATCGCAAAAGCTGACCGATCTCCACGTTGCTCATAAACCCAAAGATCTCTACCTTGCTCTGAAAACAGAACTTACGATCCCTTTCTTCTACAATTAGGCCAAGACCGTGGCCCACTGATCAGATCAACTCCAAATAATCTCTTTTCTTGCAGCGAGCTCTGCAGAAATCCGGACCCCTCTTAGATGATTTGATCCATTAATTGTGTTGTGCACAAATCCAAGCCCTAGGAAACCTAAGCTCACACCCTAGAGATCTCCAATTGAAATCAAGGCTCGGCTCTGATACCACTTATTGTGAACATGTGTGCGAAAGCGTGTGTAAAACTACGATCCACAATCAACAAGTCACAAGAAGAGAAAATCAACATACATAAATTTACATGGTTATGCAAACTTGTTTACTTTCACAGGAAACTAATTTCCTTCATTCAGCCTAATGTAGTGAGTCAAACTTCTTTTCACCTCTCTTACACAATGTCTAGGGTTATAGATTAAAATTTTGCATGTGTTATATATTGTATTATATGCGGATGTGATCTTTTTTTTGTTTAATTTACCCAATATGTGATCTTTACATGCTGGAGACGCAGGATATATCGATATCAGAACAGGACCAACCTTCCTGTAGGAAGGATTTCTGCACATAGGTATTATAGACTTTGCGGGAGCCATTAGCACGGAGGTCTCAACTCTCAACACACTCATAGATCAGCTATAGAGGTTTGACGAATACCATGGCCCACCACAAAAATGATAATAGCAAAAGGCATTGCATGGGTTTTATGGCCCACATCTGGATGAGGAAAATTGAAAAGAACACGCAAGGTATGTGATTATACACATTCTAGAAAAACAGAACTGGCAGGGTTAGATGGACTGATAGTTGGTTTTTATGGGGGCCCACATGATGATAAGCCAGACTCTTCATCTTGTATCCCATTCCCTAGTATCCTCAAATTTCATTTCACTTCAATAGAAGTTCCCCGCGCCCCAGACACCTCTCCTACCCATTGTGCACATTAATGGTAATGTTATTAAAGTATTCCTTAACTGTGTTATCGATCATGTGTTTAATCTACTTGTGGTACAAACTCTTATTAAAATTAAATTTAAAGATATGTCAAGAAATGACATTCAAAATGAATAAAGTATCTTTGTGTTAGCCCCACAATGGGGTTCCGCTAATTTATTGTAGGAAATGCCTGTGGCAGATGCTATCAAGGCATTGGCTTAGTGGCTCCTGCCCAAGATTTTAAATTTGATTCCCGCCTGTCGCATTATCCGGATACTATATATGTTGATTTGTCAAAATAGAATCATAACCAAGTCGGAGGCTAAAAGTCCAAAAGCTGAGCTACAAGGATAACCTAGCTCATTGGAGAAAAAAAAAAAAAAAAAAGAAGGCTGTAGCAAATTTGGAAGTATATAGTTCACAAGCCATTATAGATCCTTTGCGCATTGTACATAGTATGCAAGAAAATTCCTTGGCAGCAGCCAAAATTGGAAAAAAAGAAAAAACTTGAGTGTCTTACCTTCTTACCTTCTAAATATAAGTTCGGCAACCCCCTGGTTTTCACCTATTGTCAATATAATCCCTCTATAGACCTGTCCTCTGATTTGGCACCGGTCTCCAGTAAATAATGATTCAGCAATGGTCTCGTTGATTTTATCATTTATAATAATTTCGAGCTATACTTGTAATAAATTTGGGTTTTTCCTAAAAGAGTTCTCTGAAAGTTTTGCAGAACAAAAAGGACCTCAAAGATTTTTATAGCTCAAAGTAGTCTCTTGGCCCTTTTCCTTTTTTTTTTTTTCAATATTATTCATGAGTAGCAATATCGATGCTCAAGAATAACATTTTTCCCATTCCTTCTTCCTCTTCCTATCTCTTTTTCCCTTTCCTCTTCCCCATATTCCGTTTGGATTTGATCTAGGGCGAGGAGGGGAAAACCAAAAAGAAGAGAAAACAAAAACAAAAGAAAAAAAGAAGACAAGGAAGAGAAGAAAGGAAGAAGCAAAGAGAAAAAGAACAACAATGAAGAAAAAGAAATGTTGGGAGGAAAAAGAGGAAGAGAGTGGTTTAATAAAAGGTAAAAGAAGAATAGAAAATGAAGTAGAAAGGAGGGATAACAAATGTGGCAACAAAGTTGAAAGAAAATCAGAAGAAGGAACTAAAACAATAAGAAAATGGAGAAGAAGAACTCCTTCTGTCTGCAGTTTGCTTTGAGTATATCATGTTTGATATACTCAAGTGTAATATAACTAAACCAGAATCATGTTTTATTTATTTATTTATTTATTTTTGGACATTGTTGATGAACAATGATATCTTTACTCACTGCAAATAAAGATAAGTTTATTTTCTCTTTTTTCTTTTTGTTTCAGTTCCTGTTCTTTTTTGTTTCTTCATCTGTTTAATTTCTTTCGCTTCTTCATTTTCTATTCTTTCACCTTTTATTAAACCACTCTCATTATATTTCTTCTCTCAACGTTTCTTCTTCTTCCTTGTTCTTTTTCTTTTCTTTTCTTCTTCATTCCTCCCCTTCCTTGTCTTGTCATTTTTTTTATTTATGTTTTCTCTATCTCTTTTTCTTCTTATTGGTTTTCCCTTCCTCCCCCCAAATAGAAATCGAACGGAATATGGAGAAGCGGGAGGGGAATAAGAGATGAGGAAGAGGAAGAAATAATAAGGAAATGATTACACTTGAATATAGATATTGCTACTCATGAATATTGTTGAAAAAAAAAACCATAAAATGGCCCAGCGGATTACTTCGGGCTATAAAAATTTCTGGAGTCCTTTTTGTTCTATAAAACCTTAAAGAGATTTTTTTGAAAAAAAATCCCTATAATTTTTTACTTTACATAATTTATCATCATCATTATTAAAGACATGTCCTAACTATATTTGGGTTGACTACATAAATTTTATTTCTCCCTTCCTATCTATCCTGGGCCAAATTTTGCTCTCTATCATTAATGAATAGTATCATTTGGTTGAACAAAATTGAGGTGGAGGTCACTCGGCTAAGGAGTTAATTGTGAATCAACTCTAAGTAGAATAATAATTATAACGAAGAAGATGATTTTTGGTAGAGAAAATGAATTAGCATTTAAAAAATCGATGGCATGTTGTTTAACAGCATTGGAATAATCTTTGGTAGAGAAAATGAACTAGTATTTAAAACATCGATCGCATGTTGTTAAACAGCATTGGAATAATCTACAGAATGGATTAATGACAATTGATGCTTATTTCAAAGACTCCATTTTTTGTTTGCATTGGTGGTGCCATGTCACGAACGGATCATGTTTCGGTAAACCACCGGCTTAGACCATCCTGTCCATGCAAAGATTGTGGCTCAAGGACTCCATTTGACTCTTCAAAGTTCAAACAGTTGACTGTTCATAAGACGCTTTTCTTGAAAATAGTTCGAAAGCAGGGTCTATGATATCTTACAAGATTTTCATCACAATTCGAATGGCCTTGTCGTAGTTCTTCACCACCAGAAGGGCATTTGCATGAATTCTCCAACAATAGCATCGACAAGGTGGAAAACAAGCCCACGTCTAGAAAGGCGGCCGGATTTCTGTCAGCAGACTCAGCACATACGCAGTCCTCGTTTGATTCTCCCTCAAACAAATATATATATATATATGTATACATCTTTATATATATTTATATACTTCTTTGATTCTTCGTAAAAGAAATATATATGTATATATTTACTTCTCTATCAAAGAATTCTGATGCTGAGTTCTCCAAGTCTCCTTGATTTTTTGCTTCTCACCTTCAAGAAAAGAACCATCAACTGAAATATTATACGGTTTGATTCCAATTCATCTTTTACCTTTTGTGTTATTTTGATCTCTTTTTTTTTTTTTCTCTTCTTGGGTATTTTTTGTCTAATCAAAATTCAAATGATGGGTTTAACTTTGTTATCCGTTGGGTTTTTGCATGTGATTGTGTGAAGAGTATGGCTTGGGTGATGTAGATTGTTGATCTTGCAATGTCTCTAACTAGACAGATTAATACTGGGGTTGGTCCCATTTAATGTGGGAAGTTTATTTTTTGGATGGCTGAGATCTTCTTCCAATCATTTTTTTTAAGATTAACATCATGCTATTTACTCCTTCAAATGATGTTTAATAATCTTGAAGTGTTAACTATATGCTCTTCATCGTCATCTTCTTGTTCTTACCTTAAATGGGTAGAGTTTACAACGTTTGTTTGTGGGTGTGTGGGATTTGGAAATTGTATTGATGAGGATATTGTTTGCCTGCCCAACTTCTCCATGCTATTATATCATCATATAATGATTTGAGAAACGAAGGCAGAGAAACAGCGTTCTGTGTTCTACTACAAGCAATTTTCGAGTTCTATGCCACCACAAGATTGTGGCAGGGAGTGGCCGGAATGCCCATTTACCTGATTACCCAAAGGATCCAATCTGTAATAACTGGGTGTGGATCTCAAATTTGGAACTGTTTGACAACTGGGTCTGGATTTTGGTATGCAGTTAATGCACCAATCTGGTGATCAGGTTTGTCCGAGTCCAGTTGGGTCCATACTCAGTTACCCAAATAGACAAACGCGAATGAGTGAAAGTTAAACAATCCCAGTTTTATGACTAACGTATGTAATGGAGTTTGGGCCCTTCTTTCTACGTCAGAAAGGAGAAACTAATGATGGGTGGAATCCATTTATCCGACTACAAGTTTGGGCCTATTTGGGACTAGATTTGACAATTGGATCTGGACTTGGTCATTGAGGTCCTCCGCCCCTTCTTCTAAACTGTTTAAATTAATTGTGCTTTCAGCAATATCGAGAGGCAAAATATTACCTGCTTTAGAATATAGTTCCGTGTTGCATTGTGTAATGATTATAAAGTGAGGTTGATGAGTTGTGCCAGTAAATCATTAATTGTTTCAAATGTACATTGATTTTTTTAAGTCCAACTTTGAGCTATCTCTTGAATGGGATAAAACCCCTAAATCACACTAACTATACTCGCATAATGTTCTGGTCCATTACTCATTTCTAATAGTCAGGAAAAAATATCTGCATTTTAACAATGATCAAGAAACTTAAATAACTCATTACTGTGGCTTTCTGAGTTTTGACCTGGTCATTTGACAGAAACACTCATTATTATTGCTTTTCGTGTTTTGACTTTTGAGTTTTGATCCATCCAAGAAGTGGAATTGGTGATGATTTGGGTTTCCTCTAGGAATGGTCATCGGGAATTAGAATAAATGGAAGGGTCAAGAACTTAGTGGTTAAGAATATCCTCAATATTTCAAAGCTGAAGTGTGTACGTAACTGCTAATTGACTCTGTTGACATGTATTTCCTTTTGATTGGTTGCCATTGTACATCGACCATTGATTAAAACTAAATGAGGCTGACACAATTGCTCTGACCAGACTTTAGGTTTTTTATTTTCTGATCTTGACTTGGAAACTATTACATTTGGGTTTCACAAATTCCTAGAGTTTCTGCAGATCTTAATGCAGAAACTGTTTTACTTGGATTATTGATCTGAAATTTGATATAGTCTGAACTTTTGACACGGTCTGAATACTAGGACCTAGAGCCTAACTAATTAATATTCAACTCTGCACTCATCCACTAAAGTAAGTGTTGATCTGAAATTCAGATTGGAGCTAAATCTTAAAATTTCTAAATTCTTCCATTATTCCTGCTAGGTTCTTGAGCTGTGCCTGTTAGAAGTTGGATTTAAGAAGTTTATTTTTCCGAATCACACCGAACTTCTTCTCTTGGATTTCTTTGCATAAGTAGAGTTCTTTTGTTTGATCTTTATTTTGTGGCTTTTCACAGGATTTATCAGTTTAATTGGTTCTTCAGTTAGTGTTGCTTGAAACCATTTTGTGTCCCATTGAGATTCATACAGATATTAGCTCTTGCATTTATGGATATGTCTTTCTGTTTTCCATATATGCCTTTATTTTTATGAAGGCCAAGGAAAGTGTCTCTGAATGATGCAATCTAAATACTTGATTTTCTCTTTTAAGTATAAAATGTCTAGCAACTACCCATTCATTTTGTTCAAGCAAAGTAGAGGAGGCTACGGACACAGTTTGTGATTTAAATTCTTAAAGCTTGGTCCAAGTTTATCTGTTTTTTCTTTTTCATTTTTTAAATATCAATTGATTGTCATCTTTGAGAAGCTGCTTGTGTTTGCAGTCTAAAATTAATAAGTTTCAACTAGAACATGAATGGGAATGCCAATAGCATGTTAAAAGTGGTGTTGCTGAGTTCATTTTCTGAGTGAATTTGCCTTATCGTTCTTGAAGATAAAGAAAAATGCCTGAGCACTCTGGTCATGGAGCTGAGGATCTTCTAGACAACATAATTGAGACATTTGCTGACAGAACTCAAAAGAAGAAATCTGTGTCATTTAATGAGGAAGAGGAATCAGCGTCTTCAAAGATTAAAAAAGTCTTTGGACGCCAGAATTCGGTCCATGACCGTTTGGGCGGTGGAAAGTGTAAGCTCTTGTTTGCTTTGGTGTGCTTTGTCTCTCCTTTCCTTTAATGAAATCTTGTTACCACTTCAAAAAGAAAAAAAAAAAGAAAAAAAGAAAAAAAACAAAAGAAAAGAAAGAAGTGTAAGCTCTTGTTTAGTCTGTCACCCTAGGTTTTTTATTCTTATACTTCTAATTTATTCCCTCTCTTCCGAGTGCAGCTGCTGATGTGTTGTTATGGAGGAATAAGAAGATCTCTTCAGGTGTCTTGGGAAGTACAACGGCTATCTGGGTCCTCTTTGAATGGCTTAGCTACAATTTTCTGACTCTTACATGCTTTGTGCTAGTCATTGCAATGCTTGTTCAGTTTGTTTGGTCCAATGCTTCAGGGTTGCTGAACAGGTTATCTTAGTGAATGCTTTCATGAATTAAATTTTGGAAGCTGATTGCAAAAGATGTGCTAGCAGCGACCTTATGCCAGTAAATGGTTCTTCCTGACAGGTCTCCATCTGAGATACCTCGCCTGGTTTTACCTGATGAGCTATTTGTCAACGTAGCTGTTACCCTTTGTGCCGAAATCAATCGATTCTTGGGATTTCTACAAGATGTTGCATCTGGAAGAAACTTGAAGCAATTTCTAATGGTATGTTCAAAGGATGACTTTTTGTTGGTAGCCATTGATCACATCCATAATGCCTGCCTTCTCCTCGTATTTACATTGTGAAAAAATTTTCTGTGAAACAAACCACTGTCTTTAGGAAATCAAACAAAGAATGCTAGTTTGGAAAAAATAATGAAGTATATCAGTATAGTGAGAAAAGGTGTTCCAATATATATATTTTTTGAATGTTAATTTTCATTAGATGAAAAAACTTAACAGTACAAGAGAGGTATACCAATAAGTCAAAACAATAGGAGAATGAAAAATAGTTTCCACCAAAAAGAAAGATCACAAGACTAAGCTACATTTAGCTCCTAAAAGGATGCATCACCTCCTTCCAATTCCTTAAGAAAATACCGAACGCAATCCCTTGGAATTGAGGGAGGACAGATACCTATGAAGCAATTTTGATCTTCAATCTGTAAAGGAGAACCTCAGTTGAAGAGATGGAGCCCTCAAAGCATCTTAAATTCCTTTCCTTCCAAATGATCCAAATGACAGCTAGGAATGCCGTCCTCCAGATAACCCTCACTATGTCGGAACCAACTTCTAAGCGTCACCCCTCAAACAACCCAAGGAGGGAACTTGGATGAGTCCAGCAACAGGCAATATTATCACATGAAATCATCAATATTTGTCATGAAGGGTGCCGGCTCTACCACTCTACTTTTGATGACCAAAATTGAATTAGGAGTCCACAATGAAATGAAAATATGAAAGGGTCCTTGAAACTGATATTCTGAAAACTAAGTCTAAAGTTGTGTCATAATTATGTTACTTGGGTCTAAGATATGTGCCTCTGTCAAACATTGATGCTAGGTATTAGATATTTTGAATCTTGAAAACGATTATAATTCAGAAAACTGTGTAATTCTATGGTAGGTATGTTCATATGTTGCAGTTGAAAATTCCGGAGCTATAAAATAATAGAAAATAACACTACTTTTCCCATTAGATATGTTGCTGCAAGGGCATCATGCATCTGAAATGGATTTCTAGTGTTGCTATCTTGAAGAAATAGGATGTTCTTGTTAAAAGATGCACAGAACGTTACAAATGATGTAACTATCAAGAAACGGTTCCTAAAGTTCGATAATAGGCTGTACTAGGTAATGTTAGAGAATATTACTGGGTTAGTTTGTTAAGATGTTATGAGTTTTAGGTGATTATCCTTATCCTCTTGATAAGGTTAGGTCAGTTCATATATTTGTTGTTCATCCTGGCATGAAGAAACTCTATGGTGGTTATTATTTCAACGAAGTGTTATCTATGGTGGTATTGTGGAAATGCAGTGACTATTAGAGAATATTAGTGGGCTAGTTTGTTAGGATGTTTTGAGTTTTAGGAGATGATCATTATCCTCTTGATAGGGTTAGGTTGGTTCATATATTTGTTAAATATATGTTAATCTTGTCATGAATAAACTCTACGGTGGTTATTACTTCAATGAAGTGTTATCTACAATGATATTATGGAAATACAGTGACGATTGAAATTCTATATGGTTTCAAAGCCAGGCCAGGTTATGATCTTGCGATCAAGCTGGCCAGGGTCATATCTTCTGGGTCATCACCATCCATCTCCCCTCATTCATACGTCCAAATTCAAACATCATGATCTCATCATCTTTAGCTATTTGCACTATTGCATGATCGAATCTTTTGGAAAAAATCGCGACAAAACTGATTTAGTGGCCACTGGCACTGATAAACTAAAAAAGGAGCGGGTTGCGACAGTGATGGATTCATGTATAGGTGGTGATCACCAAGAAGAAATGAAGATCATTTTGAAGAAAAAAAAATTATTGATTTATGTTTTAGAGATCAAAGGGTTTTTTTTTTTTTATATGTTCACAATCACAGATCCTATTGAAGATATGTGATTGAGGGGGGATGTTAGAGATATGAATGCTAGAGCATATGAGTGAGTTAGTTTGTTAGGATGTTATGAGTTTTAGGAGATTATCTTTATCCTCTTGATAAGGTTAGGTTAGTTCATATATTTGGTATATATATGTTCATCCTATTATGAATAAACTCTACGGTGGTTATTACTTCAATAAAGTGTTATCTATGGTGATATTATGGAAATGCAGCGACTATTGAAATTCTATAGGTAACATTTAACCGGAGGATGTTGGATACAAAGTAACGAAGCAACTCAATCACAGTAAAAAGAAAGGGATAGATTATTCACATTACTTAAATGAGTATATATTGGCTGATAAAAATTAGTAAACTACCTGAGTTGATCATTTTATATCATTATCATTTTAGCTTTATTCCATTGGTTTCAGGTCAGCTTATACGTTCTACTAAATTAGTTCTACTAAAAAAATACTAAAACAGTTTCTCTTCCAATATCATTTCTCTTATCTGTTCTTAGAAAGGCATGGGGCTGAGCTTCAGAAAATTTTATAAGCAACATCAGTCTGTGATTATTTAGGCAAGATAGATGTGATAAAATGTATATAATATAATAGTTTATCATTTTCATACTAGGTGTTTCCCTTCCTCTGATACCTTGCTAAGCCAGCATGCTCTCTAATCTCTATAAGGATATTTCAATTACAGGAAGTTGGAATTGGTCACTAAGTATTCTCAAAGTACTTCCGTTTCCGTATCTGTAAAATTTGAGCTGCTTGATATATTGAAGCAATTCCATTCCAGTTGCATAAAAGAAACACTTCAATTTAGTGTAACTGCATTTGAAAGCATGGCTTTGCTGTTTCTCATCTTCCTGATTGATGATCTTTTATAGCATTTCTCAAATTATTTAGCTAGGAAGGTTGAATTATTAACCTTTCAAGTTTCCGTTCAGGTTGTGGTAAGCTTGTGTGTGGCTGCGATTACTGGGAGCTGGTGCAATTTTCTCACTCTCATGTATGGTGGTAAGAAATCTAGTGTCTCTTGACTTGCATAATCTCTTAAACTTTCAATTTCCACTACTATAGTTAGACATATTTCACGCTTTTCTCTTGTTCATTCCTACACATTGCATCAACAGTTTTTACTTGACAACATGTTCCCACAATTGTTCATGGATCAATTTATTTTTCTATAGCTAGGGCTGTGCTTGTCTATGTATATATACTTCTCATGGTTGACTCATTTTTCCTAGGAAAAGGAGAGAATACATCCATGCTAGACTTTGGCTAATTTTCCTCGAACTGAGAATGTCTAAGTAAACATGCAGTAATGCACATAATATCAAGTTTAATCATAAAATAGGAGAAAACACAGACATTAGAATGAATTTGGGTGCCTATGAAGCTGAGAGATACCCCTTCTTGTGTCATTGGTTCAATCTATTGACAGCAATTGTATTGTATCCCCTTGGTTTGGTGTGATTCCCCTTAATAGGGTAAACTTTAGAGAGCATATACATTATAGTACATATATGGTGTTTTCTTTTTTTGTAAATATATCGATCGTGTATTCTACACCATGGTCCTCCTCCAAAACACGTGGTTTTCATCACTGTCTTTTAACACAAAAGTGCTCATTTGGTCAATCATTTTTTTTTCTTGGCTGCCATTACTTTGGATGTAACAATTTTTCTCAGAGGTTTGTCATTTTAGGGGATTGTGTACTACAGATCAGCCATAAAAAACTTCCTTTTCTTTCAGGTGTAAATGCGCTTTGCTCAGTATAATGATCACCATTGTTTAAATGAAATACCTTATGGTTTCTTTAATGAATACATTTTGAATCTTTACCATTCAAAAAGTGGTACCACTTTATTACCAAAATTAAAGTGACAAAATAATAATACTAAAACAAAAGCTACAAAATAATCCTAATAAAACAAAAGTTACTTAGGTTTTATGTAACTTGGACGACGTGCATATGGGTGTTTTAGTTTGAATAGAACATAGACATCAAATTTCGGGCATAAAGAGGGAACCATAGAAATCAAATTTCAGGCATAAACAGGGAACCCCGACGTGCCACCCATAGCCTTACATGTGTATAATGGTATTGAAATAATATCTCATAGTTCCCTAATTTAATTATTTGAGCTAAAAGGCACAATGAAGGAACATTGTATTCAAGTGAATATATGCGTTCTAGCTTCCATGGATGTGGTCCTTTCCCACATTTCTATTGAGGCAACCCCAGTGGTGGCTTTCTTGGCTGCATCTAGATTGGGTATATTTGTAGAGTAGTCCATTCTTGAGTGTATGAGGCTATAAGCATGGGCGGATGCAAGATTTTCATTTGGGTGATGTGGGCAATGGCAGGGAGAAGAAGTCAAATACTCAAATAGAATTTTTTAAGATCAAATTTTCGATGTTTCTCGATTCAAGTGGGTGCGGTCGCACCCACATGCTAACATGTAGGACCACCCGTGTATGAGAGGGATAGTTTGTTACCTTCACCTGTTTATTGTTTGGTTGGTGTGTTTCTGGTAGCAGCACCATAAATTTCTTCTTTTTCTTTTTCCTCTCTTTAATAAACTTAATGTTATTGTTAAAATTGTCATATGAATTTTAAAACTCTGTTCTTTCTTTCTTTCAATAACCTGACATAGTTTGTGTGTTTAGAAAGAAATATCTAACCAACAAGTAGTAGAAAAAAATTTAGTATGCATACACCCAAACCAACACACGTACATGAGTATACTTATACTTGCATAGATACAATTTTGAGAACCACAGTAGGTCCACCCGGAATGGCAAGCAATTTGAATATTTTGGTGAGTCTGTTGTTATCATCTTTCTGGAAAGCTTAAACTAATTGTGATTTTTGCAGTTCGAAGTTCACCACATATGTAGGCATCTGAAAGAGCTACTCAAACAGAAAACCTTATTCCATACCTGTGCTTGTTTCAGGCCTTGTTGCTGCTCATACTCTGCCAGTCCTGTATGAGAAGTATGAAGACCAAGTTGACAGCTTTATATTTAATCTACTCGGAGAACTGCAGAACCAATATCAGAAGCTCGATAAAGGTGTACTCAGTAAAATCCCCAAGCGAAATATCGAGGCCAAGAAATTCAAATAAAATCTGGTGATTGTGGTGCTTCTCTTTTTACTTTCTCTTTCACTTTTTGAGGCATGTTTTGTAAATCTCACCATTGTCATCTCTGTCAGATTGAGTCATTCAGACTCAAACATCTTTAGTCCTTTATGTGAAAAATGTTGAAAATCTTATTTGCCTATTCCCTTTCAGAAATGTAATAAACTTTTACAAAAGCATAGTTAACTAAATGCATGAAAAGAAAACAGGATGGTTTCTTATAATGGTACAATTGATTCAGTGGTGTCAACACAACCATTGTTGTATAATTGAGATAATGCCAGTGAGTTTTCTACAGCTGAGACCACGTATCTCTAATGTGATAATGATCACATGTCCCTAACTCCTTCATCCGTGGCCCACAAATTTAGTCAATTCGGATTTGCGCACAGTCGATCCAACAGTCTAATAAATTCGGATTTGACTAAAATTTGGCGCGTGTGACTATCAGGGGGGTCCCTATGTATTGTAAGGTTTGGATTGGATTATAAATGGGCCCCATCTAAAGTTTTCACAGAAAAAAATGGAGAGAACTAGTTCTCATAATATTTTTTCCATATATATATTATTTTTGAACGGCTGCAATGTATTAATAGTAAGACAGAAATCAGAGAACTATAATGAAAAATTATCAGGAATCTAATAATTACAGAATCACTACTCATTCAACAAGTATCTAATTAGATTTTTTCATCAGTAGGATTTTACTATCTGCCAAGTCAATTCGAATTCAAAAATCCAATCATTTCATAACTTTGTGGATTCCTCTTCTGATTGATTCTAGCCCTTTTTATATGTATTTGTATCTTTTATGGATTTGTACTCCTAATGATTGGATTGGACTCATCCTCTAGGTTGGATTCTATTTTCTACTCCCGGTGGGGTCAATAATTTTTAATCAAACCATTTGTATCTGATCTTTGTTTGAGGCTTCGGACCAGTTTGGTGTTTGAAAGGATTCTTTTTTCATAAAAGAATCATCTTAGTGACAGTGACCTGCAAAGGCTCTCAGAGCCCCAAATTGAATCAATTAAGCATTATCCCATTATAATTGTCTCAAATATGCGAGTAAAATTGACACATATAGGATGTGGGCCTATGGCACTGACAATTGGTTGGTTTTCACTGGGCCTAGTTGAGGCCATTCGTGGTCGGAAGAGATTTCTGAATCCAAGCTTGTCGAGCTTTGCTACTAGGCGGGTCATACTCATCCCCCAATGTGGTATTGGCCCCACGCATGGATAAGCGAAAGAAAGCCTGCACTTGGATCTGCGTACCAAACCCATAGATGTGACCTTGAATGTTTGTCAAGGTCACATGTAAGATACTCTGGGTCCACAGAAATGAAACCCATAAACCTAGCCGGAGAAGAGCTCATGCATTGGGACCTAAATGCAGACCCAAATTAAAACCGGGTCCAGATATTAGACCAATACCCCATGTCAACGATTGGGGTCGTTAAGGTCTTCAGGCATTCGTAAAATATACCTGATTTTTCGAATTCAGGTCCTTCATAGTTTCATCCGTAACTTGAGTGTAGTGAGAGGGAGGCAGATGGATTGATTGTAGGCGGCCCAAGATGCCTAAAATATAATAGAATGTTTCAAAGATTTGGTGGTAATATAAAACCAAGATCCAGATCTAAAGAGCTGGGCCTAACCTAATTGGGCTGGGCCTTAAGAGCTAATGTCCTCGGCCTATCCATTGGAGGACTTCACCAGGTGACAGTGCTTTGAAAGAGTGTCCATACCATTTGACCAAGGTTGACCTACGTGGCATGCGACCTACATGTGACCAGGGAGCTCCAGAGCGTGCATGGACCATTCCTTCCACGTGCGCCATGTGTATGCCAAGCTCCCTCCATGAGCTCTCTCCCATGGTGGGCCCCGCATTCCACGTGGACAAATGCCATGGACTGGATTTTTCCACCTAGGCCACTCATCCTCCTCCCCACTTTCTCATGGTCCATGGATAAAAAGGTTGCCTTCACTTAATATCTTAAATGTTTTTAATCTGGTTCGTTGAGCCTCAGGTCCATCACTTCCTATCCTGGAGGTGCTTATCTGGTGGGTTCATGGACAAATGATCTACACTGTCCATCAGGTCGATCAATGTAAAAAACATTGCATCCATCGGTCAATCTCATAACCCAACTGTCCGCCAGAAAGATTTGGTTCAATAAAAAGAAAATTGGCAGCAAATGCTGTATACTTCGTTGCATCCATGCAATTTTTGGCTTACTCACACATCCACCATCAGGCGAACATGATGGATGGTCCCGATCAGATGATCATCTATCTGCGTGGGCCCCATTATCAGTACGGCAGTCGCAACTATTGTCAACCGCAACTAACGAAGAAAATGACACTGGTAAATGTCACTGGTAAATGTCACTGGTAAAGGCTATCTCTATATATCTATATATAGAAGGTGAGTGCAGCTCCATTTCTCAGTGTAAATTTCTTAGTTTCTCTTTTGCAATTCTTTCTCCAAGTTGCTGCAATGGTGATTGTCAGTAGTGAGAAGGTGGCTGTCTGCAACTACGAGGTAATCATGGCCACTGGAGCTGTTATTTCCTATCTCAAGATCAATGGTGAGGATGAGGGTGATGGTGATGATGATGACGACGATGATGGGGCAGATGTTGCGCCCGCAGCTTGATTTGGAGGATTGAAGGGTTTATATAGCTAAACAGAAGTATGAAGTACCATAAGTTTTTCATAGATATTCATGAAAATGTCATGATTTTCATTTGATACATACACTTGAGATTAAGGGGGTTGTAGACTATCTGTCTGTAGGCAGATAAGTCTACATTGAGATTATCCTACTTATACAAGTCAATGTATACAATCTTGATGTAGTGAATATCTTTAATGTATGATTAAGTTAATATTAAAGTATGAGTAAGCTAATATTAGAAGATCTCTCTCTCTCTCTCTCTCTCTCTCTCTCTCTCTCTCTCTCTCTCTCTCTCTGTTGTGGTTTTTTTTTTTTTTTGGCTAAAAGTGGACTGTGCTAAGTGTGTGCGATGCATTGAATGAACTATGAACGGAATGGGACTAAAATGTGAACTATGGGTGCATTCCATCAACAATGTAAGAATTGAATCTGACCTAATGCAAAATATTAAAATGGAATTTCCAAAGAAAGCCTTCCCCAGTTATCACAACATAGAAATTACAACCAAGTATACACCATTATCAAGACAGCTAACATAAAAGTCACTAAAGAATACCCTTATACATTCATTTGAATCCCTACTTCCCATTAGAGTAAGTCTAATTGAAGGATCTAGCATCAACCCATTTATATATATAAGCCCCAAATTTATTTCTCTAATAATGTTGGGAATCAGTATTTGGAGATGACGATATAACTTTTCGAATTGGTCTTCTTTAATCTGGTAAGTCAAACTAATTCAGGTGGACATCAAGTTGAGTTAGGTTTCAAGAAATTCCAAAGCCAGTCCTCTCTCTATTTAGCTAGGTGCGTGCAAAATTACTCATGTTAATCTCAGTCATCTAGGCCTACTTTCATCATAACAATTGAAAATCAGTTTGGTGTTTTGAGTTAAATCTACCTGGCCTGTCATGCTGTAAAGACTTATTGTTTACTTTCTATGCACAGGTTATATCCAAGTTAAAAAAGATTTCTTGCTTGCATTAAGCAAAATCTTGCTTATATTTCAAATTTATAGGATTGACATGTACGAAAACATGTACGAAGCTAGTTTATATTTTTCACAAATTGTTTTATTCTCAAGTACTCTAGAAAGATTCCTAGCTTATTATAGTAGATTGCGTCACATAACTGTCTACAATAATTAGGGATAGTCTAGTGTTTGAATTTGTCTCGCACTAAATTCCTAATCTACCAACATTTAGAATGGGAAACAACTAAAATTGGTTATAAATTTAGGGCCCTTTTCAATGTTGAATTTATAGATTTTATGTGCAATACCAGTTTTTATATAATTATCTAGAACTATAGGATTAAAAGTAAAGATCCTTAAGGGATTGTTACAGAACTAAAGTTCCTCTAGCTAGGGATTATTAAAGAACTTCTCCACTGATAGGAAATGGTTATCAGTCCATCAAACCCAGTAAATTAGCCACATCTAAGTCTCCACCTTGGACACTTCCACTCCTTTTCTTTAACATGCCTCTTTTAGTATGAATTCCTAACAGTTATGCCATGGCTCTACTTTAATTTTAAGATATAAAAGATGGTGTTTATCTCCTAATGAAGGAACAAGGTCTAATTAAACTTTCACCTACAGTGATCCATGTTTAAGTACTCCCACACTGCACCAGACTTGGGAGAGTTTCATTGATCTTCGAAAGATCAATGACTAATTAACAAGACGAATAATGTACTTGTTCATAGTTCAGAACTGCATGCCTTAATTTTGACTTGTAAAATCTTACAAATCCTTGAATAGTTATAACTAATTTCAATCATCAATTGAATAGTTACCCCTTCTAATCAGTTGGTGAAAATTGAAATTACAAGGTGCGGTAAGCTTTTGTGCTATCAAAACTATGCAGTCTATACTGGCTGCGGGAGTCAAAACTGTTTTATTGTAGCTTTTGTACAAGGTTTGATTTGTTCTCCTTCTTTACTTTTGGTTGTGATCTTAGGTTCGAGTGAACTTTGGCTCAACTGGGGTGATTTTTCATGGTACTTGGAATTTTCCATTCTCTTTATATGCTCACAGTCATAAAATCTAGATGTAATTTTTGTATTACTTTCTTTTGAATAGAATTTTATGTATGTTTTCACATAACTGAATATGATCATAAAATATATTTATCTGTTCTATAACAAACTTCATCACAGACAAAAATATTACATATGATCTTGAAATATACATGTATTTATTTATGGCCACTACAAGAAAGTTGGCTTTTAAGTGGCAATTTTTTTAGCTGAAGTTTAATTTTTGCCACTAAAAATACCCATTTAGTGGCCAAAATTTGATGTTGCCACTAAATGTATTATAGTAGCCTCATTTAGTGGCACCTTATATGTGGCAGCTAAGATTCGCCACTAATTCCATGATAGGAAGTCTTGGCATCATGAGATTTTGGAGGAAAAGAGATTTAGTTGCGATTTTTATTTTTTTCACCACTAATGGTCAAGGATTTTAGTGACAACTTTTAGTTTCGTCACTACTTGCTTAAATGTATTATTTTTAGCCATGAGTTGATTTTTGCCACTATATGTTCCAATTTTTGCGACAACTTTATATTGTCACTAAAGAGATACCACCATAAATGTGGCTTCAAATGGAGATATTTTTTGCCACAACTTAAAATTTGCCACTAAAAGCTCAGTTTTAGTGGCGAACTTTGATGTTGCCACTTAAGGTAATATAGTGGCTACATTTCGCGACAACTCATACCACAGCTAAAATTCATTTTAGAGCGATAGAGATTTAGTGGCAAGTTTTGTTTTTGTTTTTGTTTTTTTTTTTTTTTTTGCTGCTAATGGTTTAGGATTTTTGTAACAACTTTTTATTTTCTTAGTGAACTGCTTAGATTATTATATTTAGCTGTGATGTGTTTTTTGCCACTATATTAGCCACCTTTTGCGGCAACTTTATATTGTCACTAAATATATATCATTGGAAAGTTAGCTTTTATTGGTTATTTTTTTAGTCACACTTCTTTTTTTTTTTTCCTTTGTTTTTTTTGGGGGGGGTGGGGGTTGCTAAAAACTCATTTTTAGAAGCTTTTTCGGCATTAACACTAAAAGGAATTTCAGCTTTAGTGGCACCTCATATATGTCGCGGTTAAAGGTAGTAAGTTTTAATCTTTCACCACTAATGGTCTAGAATTTTAGCTGCAACATATCTTTTTATCACTAATTGGTTAGGTGCCTTACTTATAGCTGCACTTTTTTAATGTTACATTTTCAAATCTTACTTTGAATGGAGTGGGTCCAACAATATGGTTGATCACATACTATCAGACAAAGACCCTGTTTGGCAAGTTTGCTTTTGCCCTCTTATTACCCTAAAGCAATTTCAAAACGCCAATAGTGTGTCTCGTAAGTAGCATAGTGGGTTCCATTTGAAAACTCATTAGGATAGAAAATGTTTATTTTGAAAAGGACCAAAACTGGCATGATTTCAAATAGACAGAAGCCTCTGAAGCGAGAAGACATTATGGTGAATAGTATTTTGGGTGGTATTATTAGTATCATTGTTTTTTTCTTTTAAATCTAGGACCTCAAACAATAATCCAAACCGTTGTAATATTGAAAAGGCCCAAAACAGCCCATTGGTTAAATTGCATCCGTTGAATTATCATGGATCTTGAGATTTTTATGAAGAATTAAAACACCATAGATATCAATTTCTGGACTTTTGTGGGTCCCATAATCCTAATCAGAACTGTTGATCTTAGTTGGAAAGCCAAAAATGGTTATGGGGTGAAAAACTAGTCATTGATTTCTTGTGGATCTCAATAAATTTAGTAAAAATTGTCTAATTGTTGAATTTCATGGCCCAACCAGAATGGGTTTTGGGCATCTATAGAAACAGTTCATTTTGCCGCATTTTTTTTCAAGTACAAGGCCATAAAATAAAATCTGAACCTTAGATACTCTTCAAAATACTATGAGTGCCCATCATACCAAAATTCAACCGTTGATCCTTCACGGATTTCAATATATTTGCAAACGAATGTGAACCATGTGATCTAAAATCTTGAAAATTATGGGCCCATGTATCAGATTTGAACCATTGATATTCTTAGGAATATTAAGGACAACTATGGAGTTACAAATCAACCCTTGATTCATTTTTGATATTGAGAGAGTTACAAAAAAATAATGCACTGTCACATTTAAGAAGTCTATTTCAATCAGGGTTTTTTTTTTTTCTAACATAACAATTTATTTCAAAAGCATCAATTTTAAATTGGGTCATTTGAAATAGATCTATTTCAAATAATAAGATTTGCAAAATAAAGCCCGTAGACAAAGTCTTCTAGGAGAATCAATGAGCCTTAAACTAGACCTGAGCTCAAAAAACTAAACTAATGAGTGAACTTGAGTGTGTCGGAAACTAGGCATATGATTAAAACACGTATAAAGCTCCATGACTGAATCCACCATTTTCTTTACACTAAGCCATGGATGAAAATTCTCGGTAGATTCCAAAAGTTGATACCACAAGTTTCATTGCGCCATCAAAATTTTTTTACCCCAAAGTTTTTTGGATAAACATCCAAAATAATGAAGAATATTGTAAAATCCTAGAGAATAAATTTTATGTCCATCAGTAACAACTACAAAGCACAACATCAGGCCCCCAAGTCATACCATCATGTATTTTTGTTTAATCTTTAGCAATCTAATTTGCTCATATTCTGGATCTTATAAGTTTTTTGCTCATCTTTTTAATTTTATATCTTTTAATGTAATCCACATTGCATGCCTATAAGAACACCTGAACCTTTTCTTAATAATTTGTTGACTTTTTTTTAATAAATTATCAATATGACATTAAACCCAAATCTTATAGGAATAAATTTTATTTGAGGGCCTACTAGTATTAGGGAGGCATTTTGTTATGAGTGATTTAGTTATTTTTTTATAAGTGGGTTCAATTACAAGAGTATAATTCTAAAAAGAAAATTGGACACCCCAAAGAATTATCATTAGATTAACTACTATAAAGCATTTCAATCTTATCTTTTTTTTATATATTTTTTCATCTAGATGACTTAACAAAAAACAAATAAACAATGAGTGCAAATTTAGTTTGATTAAAATTTATTGAGGGCCCTCATCAAGAGGGTGTTTATTTTTTGTGACTTATCTTTTTATAAGTAGGCCTACTATAAATTATTTCAGTTAAAAAAATAAATTGGATCCACTAGAAAAAGTGGATTGTCCAAGAAGTTGGTCCCTCCATTATATATATATATATATATTTATTATTCAGATAACTTATAAGTGACAAATCTGATTGGCTCAAATTTAGTTTGATTAAAATTATTCAAGGTGGGGCAGTTATTTTTAAGGACCTATATTTTATAAGTAGGGACATGAGGTAAAATATTTTAATTAACACAATAACTTGGTTCCACTCAAACGAAGGGTGGATTATTCATGATGGTCTTTAACTTTTAGCCAAAGGCGACAATTTCCATGTTGTAGCTAAAAGTTTAGCTTTTAGCCGTGTTGTTTTAAAATCGCAGCTAAAAGAATTGGTGACACTATTTTTAGCGATAGCGTAGTGACGATAAAAATATTGCTACTAAAACTTTTAGTGGTGACTTTGTTACCTTTAGCTGTAAAAAAATTTAAGACTATATGTCAACTTTCTTGTAGTGCGGCTAACTTACCTGACTCCAGTGTACCCATTTATTCACACTTCTTTGGTCGTAAGTAGAAGTGCAAACAAAAACATTAGAGGGAGAAGTGATAAACTATATTTTAAATTTTAACCTTGTCATATCAAGCCTAGGTGTCCATCTTGTTTGTTGCAATTACAATTACATTACTCCGACCTAAATTAATTAAGGTTAGCAACTTAAGAAATATGATTAGTAGATAATCAACCTAGTATCAATCTAAATAATTGAGATTATTATCATTTAAGTCATGAAGAAGGTTGTTTTGTCTTATTCGAGTCTTATGGGTCAAGTTCAAATCGCAGATAGGTAGTGTGGATTGCGTTCAATCTCGATTAGGTAGATTAAGCCCTTTTTTGTAATTTTAGATTTTATAATATTGCGCCAATCATGCATCATATTCATATCATCGTGAACCATCACGTTCATCTCGTTGAGCTCGTCAACTTTCATGTTTGACTCAGACTCATTTGACCTTGTTTAAATCAGATGAGCTTTCATTTGACTTAAACTAAAATTACACTAAGAAAGATAGACTTTCTTATAAACTCCAGAAAACTCTAATGTATAAAAGATCCAAATATAGCTCTTACGGAGCTTCAAGTATTGGAACTCTCTTCTTCCTCTCCTTGAGATCTTCTACCTCCAAGATTAAGCTTTGATATTCTTGCATGTGGTATTGGAGACTACGATCTTCATCTCCACCACCTCTTCTTCACTCCCATCACCATTTTCATTGGAGATTGTTTGAACTCTTCTCCTTTACTCTCAAAGGCCATCAAAGGTAATGGTCTTCCTCCCATTTTCAAATCGGGGCTTGAAGATGAGTTGAGAATGCTATTTTTGTAACATGCATGTAGATATACCATTATCTTGTATAATGTTGTTGTTAGGATTGATAGATTTGGGGACTTTCTCTTCATTGAGCCAAAGTCTAAGAATTTTTGTAGCAATCACCAACTCAAGACAAGTATAAGCTGGTTTTTTTATGAATGCATGTTGGTAAGTTGTGATTATTGTTAATAACTTATCTTCCTCTTGAGTTTTGGCCTTATTTCTCACAAAGGCATGTATTGTTTCATAAATAAATGTGATGAATGATAGGAGGACGTTTGATATTTGAAGAATGTAGAAAGGATGTTTGAAAAGTATAGAAATGAGGATTGATGAATGGGGAACTGGGGATTCAATAAAAATTTTTAAAAAGAAGAAAAAACCATGTTTCAAAATTTCGGACTGGAATTTTGGAGCACGCACTTGAGCATGTGTTTAGTAGACTAATGAAAGAACTTGTTAGTCAAAATTTAAATGAAAACAGAGGCATGGGCCGTCGAACGGGCATAGAGCTGCGCTCAAGTAGACCCTGATAACTTGGAGGGTCTATTTAGGGACATATTTTAACTTAATCAAGGGGCCCTACTTATACCCCAATTGATTTTAAACACTTTATAATTAACCCTGAGGTTAATTGTGATATGAAATTGGAACCATAGGACTTTAGAACACTTAATGACCTTATAGGTCCTTAGATTCGGAATTTTTAACCTTGATAAATTGTCCAATGGTAAATTATATGTTCATACATAATCTTGGCTGAAATTATTTATGTAGTATCACTTGTAAGCTTAGCACGTAACTATGGGTGTTGGTTTAGAAAACTTTGATACACAATTATACACTATAACACTAAGTAAAGATAGTAGTGTATCAAATAACTTAAAACTATATCAAAATGAAAAGTTAGAGGTTGCTAGTGATTAGTCTAGGTTTGGTTAGTAAACCACCTTGACACCCTAAATTATAGGGCACTACATACTGAAAATCTGAACATTGATATCTCAAATTGTACTGAATCATTATTCATAATGAAACCAAATTGATTAACTACTATTGTTTATTGATAATGAATCATTGTCTCAATGATATTGAATTGCTTGGTTTTACTATTTTTACATTGAATTCATAATTCAAATTAAGTAAGATCAACTGAACGAGACTGGATGGGATACTGGCGGTATTGATTTGAAACCTTATTCAATTTATATTGATTGATTTGAAATCTCTGGCTTCTACTTAGTTTCGCACTTTGAGATTTGACCGGCTTGAATGAGGAGAGATTGTTTATTTATCAGTACAATTGGTATCTGGGACATTAGAACCCAAAAAATAGGTCCCATGTGTACCGGGCATGGACATTGGTGTACCAAGCACACAATCCCTACCAGGAGGATATAACTATATGTAGTAATCACTTGATTATGTTTTCGATTATTAACTCATACAACATGACATTCTATGCATAACATTGCCTATTAGACTGTAATTGATCTTTTTTAATTATAATGTTTTCTAACTCTATTAAACACAACTTATATTACCTTAATTATACTTATGCTTTGCTGAATAGTCTTATTCACACAAATCTACTTGGTGCTACAAGCTTAGATCTTGACTCCAGCCATACAGAGGCCAAGGAGCCAGCGAAGGAGAACCCACCGGTTCCTTTAGGCCTTGACAAGTGGATGAAAAAGGCTCTTTAACTGCCTAGCCTACTAACCATAGAATATGTAATGAATATATCCAGGGATCTTCATTTTGAGTCCGAGAGACTTGTTCTCTTGTACCTAAATACCTATAGGTTATTACATGTATATCAAACTTAACAAACTTCTAGACTTGTATCGTCTCTATATACTTTTGTTAGACTCTATATAGGTGTTGCTGGATATAGTACATATCTCTTTTGTATATTGATTCATGTGGTGCTTGATACTATAATAAAATTTGGAAAGGTTTGAAATTACATGTGATATTGATAGACTTACACATGTTGGATATTCGGACAGATGTCCATTAGTGTTCCTCACGCGTGTCAGAATGTGAATATGCCTTGTGGGGTCCTGCCTTGACGTCAATTCGGATTTGGATTTCACAGGAGTACACATGTCACCTTCAGAAATTGTCCTAATCCACGGATTCTCAGGCTTGAATCATGACAAATGGCCCACTGCATTCTTTAAAAATGGCCCCTATACATAGGTATTTGGTTAACTAATAATGCATTACTTTATGATATTAGATTTCTCTACTATTTGTATATTTTTATTATTATGATATAGACAGATGCAACTGAAAAGCTATGAAGTACAGTAGGGAGCCTCAAGCTTGTTGCGATACAAAAGGGTGGCAAGGCTAAATTGTCGAAGATTATCATGCTTGGGCTTTAATAAATATTGCAGAGAGCAACCCGAGGCATTGCCGCATTGGCTAATAATGTATCATTAACATAGGGAATTGAAAAGGCAAAAAGAAAAAAAAAGAAGAGATAATTAAACCATTTACATGTGATATAAGTCAAATCAAGAGGCTTGTCTTAGGGCATCATATATATATTCATCTGAAGTCTTTTTTTGGCTTTAGATTTGTTCTGAAGCAATGACTTGCTATGTTGTATCTTGAAAATTATAATCCTAGTTATGTATATCTATAATCTGGCTGGGCTGAGTTTCATGTTAAATAATGCATTGACAAAAGGACAGTCAGCACTTGGAAAAATTCTATATGAAACCTGATTCAACTCAATTCATGCCTCAATCAGATATCCAAGATTGGTAGCATTGCATGTTAGCCTTTTCGTCACTTCATAATCTACAGTTGTTTGCATTCAATCGAGAAAGTAAGTGAGCTTACAGAACCAAAACAACTACCTCGATCTACTTTCTCCTTAAAACAGCATTGAAACCAATCACCCAACTCGTCTGTTTCTTCATCTACACTCCAAGCCCTTCTTATAACCTCATCCATGAGTACTCAAATCTTTACTTTCTCCTCTTACACCACTGATAATCTCTTTCATCTTCTCAAACATTGTTCCCATAAAACGTGGCCTTTCATACTGGCTACCTCAAACTTGTGCTCCTTGTTCTCTTGGCATCCAACCATTGACATGTGCCTTGTGGCTTGTCGTTGCCTCTTGGACCCATTAGGTCAGCAGGTCCACCTCCAGCCCAACCTTACGACAATCCACGTCCTTCCTATAGGCTATAGTTAGCCACATTGCCACTGAAGCCTGCAGCCCAAATACAACAGATGCCTGTCGTGCTGGCTCTAGATAAGCTGATAGTGCCACCATTGTCGGCTACCCGGATGCCGCTTATGTCGTCTGCCTAAGACCACATTGCCGCCATTACCTCCATTGCCTTTTTAATGCCCTCTATCTATCCCAACAATGTCTTCCATTGCTCCACCTCCTTCACTTTCAGCCCCTAGTCTATGATACTCCACTATGTCCTTATAGTGATCATGTATAGATAGCACCATTTTGTGTCGTTCACCATTTTGTGTCGTTCTTTAAGAGGACACACCATCCCATAATGAAATTATTTTCATTTTGCTTTCTTTGTGGGTCTACTTTTATTTGTCTTCTTGATGTTTTTCTTAGGGATTTACTTGTTTAATGTAATTGAATTTGTAGGAATTGTAATTTTGTAAGTGGTTATTGATCAGCAATGAAGTACATTTTTGGATGCAAAGGACAGGCCAGCCCGCTGACAAAAAGGCAATTTTATTGGCCTGTGGGATGGACAGGGGGTCTAGCCTTTTGCCAAAACTTAAGTAGGCTGGGCGTTGGCTATGTAGGCTTAAAAGGCCGGCTTGTTCTAAGATATATTATACAAAAGGCTACATGTTGAAATGGACACGCCGGTGCCCTACTTTTGGGCCTGTGGGGTGAATGATGAGAACATTAGGCCTGATAACTACATGGTTGGGCATGGAGACGATTTGGGCCCCCCTAAATTAGGCTATGAAGACCCATAGTTTTATCACGTTCAATGATTTTGCTTAAGCAGATATATATTTTTTCCAAAAATCAAAAGTTTTTAAAACGAACTTTCAGAAAATAGGGTTGCAGTCTAATGTTTAACGTTATAATATCAGCTCGGCTTTTGTGTACCGAGCTTACAAGTTATAGGTTTACTAGTAAGCCTTGTCTTTGGTAGGTAAACTGGGTAAATGAAAAGTAAACTATTTTATTTTTCTTTTACATCTGGAAGAGCAAGCAACCATAACCTCCCAATACTAGGGCTAGAATTTGTGGCTATAGTCCATCTTCGTTATAAATGATGCAATTAACACAAATTATATGAATCTTATACAATCTATTGTCATTAGACATGCATTTTTGGCCATCCAAATATTTAATCAAGACTTATAGTTGTGAGTCATTCATTCTTTTTGTATCCATTTTGTGACTTTGTTTCGAGAGGATTCCATGATAGGGGAAACTTGTTTTGATCTGCCATGCAACTCAGTTTGTATTGTTTGGTGTAATACATCGTTCTCTTTGAAAAGAAAAAAGCGAGTTGAACTTTCTCGATTGAGGTCGAGAGGGGGTTTTGGGCTCCTATTATAAGGGTAGAAATGCAATATTCATTTTTCCCTTAAAATAAAAAATTCAAAGAGTGCAAAATCCTCTCATTGTACACATAAATGCTAAGAACAGCAAAACCATATAACTATCCTTGATATTTATCACCAATAGTGTTAAACTAGAACTTGATGAAATGCCACAAGTCTAAATTCACAATCGACGGTCTAAAGGCAGTAAAACTCGCAAAATCAACTCGAGTCTAGTGGACGCATTACAAAAGAAGAAATTTCACAACTTGGCTATGCTTTGGATGTAAGGTTGCAAACGGGTCATTTCCAGTCCGATTTATGATGAACACAGAATCGAAACCGGAACCATTAAAGAGAAGATGGGCTTGGAACCAATTTGAAACTAGTGTCTTAGATCTGGAACCGAAACCATTAATGAAAATATGGAATCAATTTAGTGTATGGGGGCGGGTTTGGGTCAAGATTGTGTAGAGAATGCTTTGGAGAAAAATTAACTTTTATGGCAAAAAATCTTAAAAATTGAGGTAAGATGTTGGGTCTCTGGTCCATGGGCCGAAACCAATGTGAAATCAAACTCGGAACCATTTAGATCTCGAGTCAAAAAATAGGATCCATTTCTAGATCCGTTTACTTATCAGGATCTAAATAAAGATTCAAATCTGGTTATTAATAGGTTAGAATCTCTGCTCAATTGGATAATCGAAGACCCATTTGCAACCCTATTTTGATGATAATCAAACAACCAATTTACATTCTTATACCAGAGGAAGAGGAGACATAATCTCGAATGAAGATACAGAACTAGTTATTGGAAGAGAGTGCATCACTAGAGGATCATGCGGTCATGAATTCGAATCCGATATGTGTTAGCTCTAATTCCATCTCAAGTTGTTAACTATTACACCCAAATTCATCACTGAAGGTGTGGTTTGTCATGGTGCTTGTCAAGATCTTTGGTTGATATGTTCGAAGTTTGGAGTTTTTGTCCTTTTTTTGGTCGTGGTGCTATTCTCTGGATGCTTATTCCTTTTTCTAATATGTGGTCTATTTGGAAAGAGAGGAATGATAGGCGCAATGATGGATTCTAATGAGCTCATTTTTGTTGTGTGTTGGAGAATTACAGAATGGGCAAGTATTAAAGAGGAGTTCTCTGATTTGACGTTCGATGACATTTTGCATAACTGGGTGGCTTGTTTTCACTATAGCTAGCATACAGCGAGAAAGTTGGATGTTTGGAACTCACCTCCGATGGGCATATTGAAATTCAATGCACATGGTACTGTAAAAGACAAGTCTGGATTAGTTGGTATTGGAGGAGTGCTTAAGAATGATAAGGAGAATATTCCTCTTATATTCTCTAAGAATGTGGGTTTAAAGAAGTCTAATGAAACTGAAGTATTGGCTATCATAAAAGCTCTTTGCTTGTTTTATTGTTCCTTGTATGGTAGGTTAATCGTGGAAAGTGACTCCTGTAATACTATTTTTTGGATCTCTTCTAATTATGATCTTTGGAGGCTTTACTTCCATTTATTCTGAATTCAAGTTTTAACCTCTCAAGTTTTGGTGGAGTTCAAGCATGTTGATAGGTCGGCCAATACTATGACTTATGCCCTTGCTAAACAAGGGGTTGATAAAGGGGTTCCTTTCATTGTTCTTACTTTGTAATGGTTTATTTGTAGTGTAGGGTATAAGGCTTTTATATCCTATCTCATGTTGTTTGGCATTGTTATTCTCTTCTTTAATTAAGTTATGTTACCGTTTCGGAAAAAGAAAAGTGGAGGTGTTAAAGGTGCCGCAAACTAACTACTTAACACTAAGTAGAAAAATTTAGCTTAAATAAGAATAAAATTCTTAATTAGATGGCACCCTCCTCCCACTGGTGTATTAGAGATCAATGTGGATGATGTTTTATTTCCTGAAATAAAAGAGTTTGGGTTGGAGCTATTTTACATGACGAGATGAGCAGTACGGTTGTCTCTTAATTCATTTTCTCCCATCCTATTAAGACAAGGTCCTATGATTGATAAGATTCAGGTGTTGCTGAAATACTTCAATAGATATAAAGTAATTTACGTGGACAGGGAACGTAACAAAGTGGCACACAAGCGAGCTAAACATGCTTAATTTGTGGGCGTTATAATTATTTGGTGGTATTCTTCTCTAAATTTTATTAGACAACCCATTTTAGTTGACTCAATAATGTTTTTTTTTTTTTTTTTGAGTTTCAAAGGAATGGTTATATATATATATCTATAAAACACTAAGTTAGGAAAAGATTGATCTTACAATTTAGGAACTTTGAGGATCTTTCAAGATTTTGAGAGATCTTGTCTTTCAATCTTGTTTCACCCTAAAATACTAGGTAATTTAAAAATCTCCACCTTTCTAATATATAAAATATCCAATCATGAGACAAGTGTTTTCATCAATGCCAAGAAGGGCATCCATCCATCATGGTTTTAGCCCATAACATTTTTCAGGTTGCAGGATCCTGACTTAATGATTGTGGCCCTAAATACAATAATACCATAAATTGCCAATAAAATTTCATAACGCTTAGTTGCTCAGATCTCTATCGACTGGGCATGGACCATATTGTTGAAACCTTAGAATTTAATTTTTCATCTGTCTCATCATGAAAGGAACAAAGGAAAGATACAAACATTAAAGAGGCCTAGATGTCACTCACTACTACAAACAGATTGATGAGTTTTAGAAAATGTTGTAGGTTACATATCTGATTTTTCACTTGAATGGCTTTTCTTGATTCGAGATTGACACCGTTTTAATTCTTTAATCCTAGATACACTGGAGAGGATGACTTCAACAAGAAAATCTGTTACCATGAGAAGACTAATAAAATAACCTTGAATAAAGAGGGGAAAAAAAATTTAATCTGGTCCACTCTCAATTCACTGTAGGGCTGTTCATGGGTTGTTGTAATTGGGCTTGGGAACGAGCTCAAGCCTGACGTACTTGGGAGGGTTTGGGCCGGGCACTTACCGCCCATGTTGCTCTCGGGCTAAATATGAGCCTGCGAGCCAACATATGCCTCAGATTTGGCAAGCCGGCCCATGAACGTGTGGTACCCAAGTGTGGTACCCAAGTCGCAGGTAATACCCGTGGACCCCACGTGGAAACCAACAAAAATGTACGCATGTGCACTTTCCCTTGGAATGAGTTGATGGCTAGGAAACCTTAAACGCATGCAAGCCATTTCCCGAAATAATATTTGTTTATAATTTATTTAAAAAACTAAGGCCGTTTTAAACTTATTTCCAAACCTACTATAAGATTCCGTTAAAAACAGAGCCTTCATAAAAAACGCTATTGTAAATGGCGTCTTTAGTGAAGACGCCATTAGAAATGGCGTCTTTATTATTTAATTTTCGTAAAAAAAATTAAAAATAAAATCGGAAATTACAAAGATAAAGACTCCATTACGAATGGAGTCTTCAGTGAAGACTCCATTCGTAATGGAGTCTTCGTCTTTGATTTTCTGGAAATAAAATAGAAAAAGTATATTTTAAAAAGGCAATAAATATTGGAAAAAAAAGAGTCCTCTATTGACCTTTATCCTATAGGTCACACATGCTTCCAAGTAAGTTGAATAGTAGGTGGCGCCAATAAAGACTTCATTGAAAATGAAGTCTTCTTAGGAACTAAGTCTCACTCACTTTTATTTCTTTATATATACGGTATTGATAGCAAAAGTATTAAAATTAAGGCAATTACCAAAATTATTGGAGAACATAACAACAAAATGGGAAATCAAATATGGAACTTTAACAAATCTTCATTAGATTTTGGTGACCCAATTACGATTCTACCTAATTAATAATTAAATCATTAAAATAAACTAAGCCGTTTTAATTGATCGGATTCCTTTCAAAGTCTATCTAAATCAAATGTGCAGGGTGTTTGACTTATTAGATTTCATAGATCACCAAAATATGAATATTGCATGACCATAAGATTAATGATCAAAGGTTAATTTCAATAAAGGACGACCAATCTATGTGGTTGATCTGGTTAAACAAGTAAGATAAAGTATGAAAAAATAAAAATAAAAACATATATCACATATATTAATAGCATATTAGCCAATTAGCTGGAATATATTACAAATAGATTTTATAAATTCAATGAAAATTGTTTTCAAAGATATATGTCACTGAGGTAAAAACTAGTTAGAAACTCCCACCCTCTTAGAAACTAAAAGTTAAGCTTTGGGACTTTATTTTGGTTTGAGAACTAAATACTAAAAACTAATAACTACCAATAACTACCACGGACATTTTTCTCAAACCAAAATAAAGTCTCAAAGCTTAATTTTTAGTTTATAAGAGAGTGGAAGTTTATAACTAGTTTTTGCCTCAGTGACATATATCTTTGAAAATAATTTTCATTGAATTTGTGGAATCCATTTGTAATATGTTCCAGCTAATTGGCTAATATGCTATTAATATATGTGATATATTTTTCTATTTTTTTTTTCATATTTTATCTTACTTGTTTAACTAGATCAATCACATAGATTGGTCGTCCTTGATTAAAATTAACCTTTGATCATTAATCTTATAGTCATGCAATATTCATATTTTGGTGATCTATGAAATCTAATAAGTTAAACACCATGTAGATTTGATTTGGATAGACTTTTAAAGGAATCCGATCAATTAAAACGGCTCAGTATATTTTATGGATTTAATTATTGATTAGGTAGAATCGTAATTGGGTCACCAAAATCTAATGAAGATTTGTTAAAGTTCTATACTTAATTTCTCATTTTGTTGTTATGTTGTTCAATAATTTTGGTAATTGTTTTAATTTTAATACTTTTGCTATCAATGTCGTATATATAAAGAAATAAAAGTGAGTGAGACTTAATTCCTAAGAAGACTCAATTTTCAACGGAGTCTTCATTGGCATCACCTACTATTTTATTTACTCGCAAGCACGTGACCCGTAGGATAAAGGTCAATAGAAGACTCCATTTCTAAGGGAGTCTTCAACGTAAAACTACCCGTCTTCTACTTTTTTTTAAAAACTTTTTCCAATAGTTATTGCTTTTTTAAAATATAAGTTTTCTATTTTATTTCCAGAAAATCAAAGACAAAGACTCCATTAGTAATAGAGTCTTCAATGAAGACTTTATTGGGAATGGAATCTTCACTGAAGACTCTATTCGCAATGGAGTCTTCGTCTTTGTAATTTCTGATTTTATTTTTAATTTTTTTTTTGAAAATTAAATAACAAAGATGTCATTTCTGATAGCGTCTTCACTGAAGACCCTATTTGTAATAGCATTTTCTATGAAGTCTCTGTTTCTAATGGTGTCTTATAATAATTTTGGAAATAAATTTAAAATGATCTTAATTTTTTAAATAAGTAATAAAAAAATATTATTTTGGGAAAAAAGGCTCAAACGTATGCAGCACCAGAGCCCCATATCTTCCGCTTTCTCAGACACATGTTTTTGTACGAAATCCCATCCAATCGTGAATAGATTCCATACATCTACCTCATTTTCGTAAAACCTATGGCTTTCTTTTGCATTTTCTCCAAGACCCTATCTTCCCTCTTACCTTAATTCTACTAGAACTCGTGTTCAAAGAGCTCAAATTCAGAGAACCCAGTTGTTGGTTTTGCATTTCTCCAAGAACCCAACTTTCTTCCTGTCTTGATTCTTCTTGATTTTTTCATGTCCATGGCCTTGCAAGTTACCAGTGCGTGCTTCTCTCGTTTTCATCACAGAAACATTAAAAAAATCCAAGCAGCAGCTGCTAAGGATTTTGCTGTCCCGACAAGTGAAGTAGAGAAGGTGAAGTTGGGTGTGTCTGATTTGAAGGTGAATAAGCTTGGAATTGGGGCTTGGGCTTGGGGAGACACGACCTTCTGGAACGATTTTCAATGGGATGGTATGCATTTGTGAACATACATTTCCACGCACATGCTTGTATAGATATGAAATGGCAGTGTTTGTTATATTTAAGACGGTAGAAGCTATGAGTTGCGAGGTTATTATATTCCCCACTTGTTTTTTATTTCTCAATCCGAGCATCTATTCATTTGCCTGAAACCATGCTGTCCTCATGCTTGGAAATTGCAATTCTTTCTTCTTCATTTTCTCATTTTATTTGCGAAGATACTAAGTATTGATATGTTCATGTGCTTCTGTTGTTCTTAATGTTTTTTAGTTTTTTTATCGCCCACTCTTTCATTTTTTTTGTCTTTTAGTTTAAATGACCAAAGTGTCATGTGTATCTTAGTCTGGAGTCTGGACTTTAGTTAGAGTTAAGGATTCAAGTTGCATTCATTGTTTGTGTGATGAGACTACATGTGTTTTTTGGAATTTGTCAGGATGCATGATTCAGGCAAAACTGGTACTAATCCATTGTTAACAGAAGAATTCAACTAATCAGAGGTATAATTAAGTAGGAAACGGTCTCTGCCACTAGTAATATCTTTTTTTGGTAGAGCTCTTTAAGCGAGCACCTGATTGCCAGAATAAGGCTAAGATGATGATAACAATGATAACAATGATCATGTTTGATTCATCCTTTCATACTGCAGCTGTGACTCCCGGTATTGATTTGGGTGAAAATGTAAAGTGGTCTTTTTGTTTGATCGATGTTGAATTCATGGGTTCTCTAAGCAATACCTTCTCATCAAAGGGGCTAAACTGAGAAATTAAAGGTGAAGATCACCAAGGGCAACCAAAATGAACTCCCTTTTGTAGTAAATTATAGCCTACCCAACACCCTTGTAAATCAACTACTAGGAAAGTTATGGTGCCATCTACATCTCCACTTTAGACCTTTCACCCCGCACAACTTAATCATTCTTAAACAAAACCCCTTTACTATGAATTCCCAGGAATTTGACACAGAGTAGGCCAACACCCGAAATTCGAAAAACATCTAAAAATTATTTTGAAATTTCTATGGCACCCCAAAGAAACAACAGAATGTTTACCATCTATCTTGATAAAGTATTTAAACAGGCTACAGTTGGTGGATTGAAAGAATTGGATGCCAATTGAGAGTTTAGAACCAACCAAACAAGATGGGGTTCAAGGTCGACCTAATCAAATTTCTAGATTGTAGTTCAATTAACAATGGTGGAAAATAAAAGAACAAGCAAATTAATCAACCACAAGAAGACAAGGCACACAATTTTTTACTTGAAAACCCAATAAGAGAAAAACCACAAGTCCTATCACTCGGACCAAAACAAGCACTATAAAAGTTGGTTATAAGATATACTCACACACCCTTTTCCTGCTGCAGTTCAACCTAAGGATTGTAGTTCTTCTTGGTGACTCATCGCCGTTCACCGTCACCGTGCTTGAACCAACCACCTTGAATCCTCAAGGTGAACGAATCTTCTACGAGAGTAGAAGCAATATCCTCTAAAAACAAAGATTTTAAGCACAACTCTCAATGGATCTCAGAGAAGAAGGGTAATCTCCAAAAGGTATTCGATGCTCAAAATAAGGAGATTGGTGCTTATGGTTGAGAGAGAAGCCCAATTTATAACCCCTAATTCGTGCGTTAGGGTTAAAGTCCATGTAGGAATAAAATAGGTAGTTTTGGCACAAGAAGGAAAGGTTTTCACGCAAGTCGGTTTTCAAAATTACCACTTTCATTCAAATGGATGAACCTAGGTTTGAACATACCATGTTTGGGGTTTCTTGGCTTGCAAAATTTTTCAGCACTCAGTCAAATGAACAAATCTTTGTTTGAACCAACTGGGTTTCTATCCCGGTTCGGTTTTTGCAAGAACTTCTCCTCTTCATATCTTCCGGAGACTCATACTACAGTCCTTTCTAAAAAATAGCAAATTACAACTCAATGGATCCAGAGTTTTGTCCAACCCATGAATTAGTCAACACTCATAATTCTAACTGGACCTGAACACACCTTTATTTCAAGCTGATCTGATTTGCAATGTGTTGAAACTTGAGATTAGACCTGCTTGGACTTAATTTGCATATGTTCTTATACTAATATTTGCTGATCCATTGTGGTGTTGTGTTCTGATTACACTCAAGTTTTACTAATTTAGTGCCTGACTTTTAATCAGAGTTCCAAACTTGTAGCCATCTCTAATATGAGTTCTTCTGATGCCAGAAAGGAAGCTGAAGGCAGCAAGGGCTGCTTTTAACTCGAGCATTGATTGTGGCATAACCTTCTTTGACACTGCTGAGGTTTATGGATCGAGGGTGAGATGGATCTTTGTTTTACTCTCTTTCACAAGATTTTGATAGGAGAGAAGATCTCAGTTACTAAGTACTTTTTTATGTTTTGCAGCTTTCTTTTGGTGCTGCGAACTCTGAAACTCTAATTGGAAGGTAGGTGACTTGAGAAACAACAATGCTAGTCTGTAGTCTCTTCCTTTTTAGTAACTTGATTTCTCAGGTGTCTATTGTTTAGAACAGTAGTTGCATTTAGATTCACATTTCCTGAAAATTGCATCAGTTCTGTTTCCATTACAGTTTCATCAAAGAAAGGCAACAGAAGGATCCAACTGAAGTAGCAATCGCGACAAAGTTTGCAGCTTTGCCATGGAGGTTTGGTCGAGGAAGTGTCATCTCTGCCCTGAAAGATTCACTGTCTCGTCTTGGCCTTTCTTCTGTTGACCTCTACCAGCTTCATTGGTAAGATCAGTGAACCTATTCCTAGTCCCTTCTTTTAAATTATTTCAAAAAATTGGCCGTAACTAACATCATAAATTGGCTGATTTTCAGGCCAGGAATATGGGGAAATGAAGGTCGATCTTTGTGCCATCCTTCATCCATAACTATCAAATTTCCTAGTTCTAAAATTCATTGACTTGACCCAAGACTGGCAGGTCATTTAACTTAGTTTAAATTAGAATTTGAATCATTTGCAGAGCCACTTCAACCAATTTAAACGGAAAAAGAATATGGAAGAACTCTGGAATTTTTATTTAAAAATAGGGACTTACTATATTTAATCATGCTTATACCTTTTACCATTTTTACCACGTTCCTACTGGAATTCATAAAATATCTTTTTACAATGTTTTTTTTTTAAATAACAAGAGGAACCTTCAAGCTAGCCCCCTAGTCTTTGAGTTGACTGAACTGAATTATCTTATTATAGCAACGTGAATTCTCTTGTAGTATATGTAATTTGACACTTTTCGATATTATTTTTAGGATACATTGATGGTCTTGGGGATGCTGTTGAAATGGGCTTGGTAAAGGCTGTCGGTGTATCAAACTATAATGGTAGTTCCCTGTTCATCCACCCATGTGTATAGGATCCTACATGTTGACGAATTATGTTGAGAATATACTTCAAATGGAAAGCGACACGAAACAATTTGGCAGAGGAAATGGTTACTATTCCCCTAACATTCACGGCCTGCTTGTTTCATTTAATTGAATTCCTAGGGATTCTATGACTTTGTTGATCCATCATTGATTAAAGATGAAGAATCAAAGGTGAAGATCCAAAATGACAATCAAATGACCCTAGGGAAGATGGGAAATGAATACCCATCCATCACCCACTAGTCATTCAAATCCTAGGAAAGTCAAGTATCATCTACATCACTGCCTTATATCCTTCACACTCACCACTTTAATAATCCAATGGAGCTCATTTGACCATGAACTCATGTATTCTCCTATATGTTCCATGCAAACAAACAGGCCCTCAGAGATAATATGGAATTGGAAACCACAGCAGATGGCATACTGTTTCTTCTGCCTTTTCCACCCAATAAGACAGTCCCACCTGTTATAGCTTTTTCGTTTTGCTCCAAATCAAATGTGCTATGGAATAGCATAAGCTTCCATTTCACCAAAATATTCAGTTGGGTACATCAAAATGAACTGTTACATCAGATATTTTAATAATTTACTATAGTTACTGAATCTGTTACTTCATGCACCAGAAAAGCGTCTTAGGGAGGCTTATGATGAGTTGAAGAAGCGAGGTATCCCACTGGCTTCAAATCAGGTTAATTACAGCCTCATATACAGGGCTCCAGAGGAGAATGGTGTGAAGGCTGCTTGTGATGAACTTGGGGTCACTTTGATTGCATATTCACCAATTGCTCAAGGCATGAGTCCTATACTTATCTTTCACTTTCTAGATTTACTTCCTCTGTGCACTGTGTTATGCTAAAAGTTTCCTTGTTGAAAATTAAGTGTGCCGTCATCCCTTAAATATTGTTTATTTTACTTAAAACTTTGGATTTATGGACTGGGTTTAAGCGATCAGATTGACTCATCTCAACTCAAATGAGTGAATACACTGTTTACTATTTTATTGATACAGTTTTTTTATCATTTCAACTTCTGCTATATCCCTTTAATTCTTTATTTTTCTTTATTAAATATTTAACCTCATATATGTGCACCAAATCAAGATGTTGAATCACTCTAAGCAAGTCCTAGAGTTGACATGAACACTAGTGATCCAAGTCTGGCATTTTTGGGTTCCATTATATGGTGTGCAGCATGAAGTCCTCATCAAGAAAATTGTGTAGCAGTAAATCACAAGCTCATATAAAGCATTGAGCTGTATGTGTTCTGAGATTAGCCTTCAGGAAAGTGAGTTTACCAACAACTGAAATTATTCTTTGCCTTTTAAGTTCTTTGGGTATAACTATATTGCAGAATTGTGCTGAGACATAACCCACTGCAGGAAATATTCTCTCCGTCTTTTCCAACTTGGTTTTAGCAACCTTGAAGATATCAGTGTTGGATGCAAAAGGAAAATGGAAATTAAAGAAAAATTATAGAAGATGGCACACTTAATGCAGTTTTTGAATTCCAGCCACAAGTTCTTATTAAGCAACCAGTCACAATTTTCTGTTTAGGGAGACTTTTAACGTTATGATCTACCTATAAAAGCATTTTTAGGTCATTTTTTCACTTCATGGAAATGGTTTTCAGATTATCTTGGAGACCGGTAGTCCCTCATCAGTTAGATCCTTGGGCTATTTTCAGGTGTTCTTACAGGAAAATACACACCGCAAAATCCGCCAAGTGGCCCACGTGGTCTGCTTTACACTCCAGAGTACCTCACAAAGGTAAATGATAGAACATTTAATGTGGTTTTATTTATTTATTTATTTATTTTATTTTTATTATTATTATTTTTGTCTTAGTGACCATAAAGATCTCATAAAGGGGGTTTTATGATGCAGCTCCAACCTCTGTTGAGAAGAATCAAGGAAATTGGATTGAACTATAGCAAAACCCCCACACAGGTTGATCTTCAAAACTGGTTCAAGTTCATCTATTTTTCCCTATGAAATATTTTTATTTTTTTCCTCTCTCTGAACCATCTGTGATTATCCATTCCATTCAGTCAACGGCATGCAAACTGTTTTAAAAAAAGAAGAAAAACAACAACAAAAAACAGAGCATTACATGTCAATGACAATGAACAGACCCATGCTACCTGAATACTTAAAAATAGGCCATGTGTGAGTAGTATGTTGTATCTGATACTTCTTTTTTTGTGCATAAAATCCAAGTCCTTGCCAAATCCATCACATGTACCCAGTGAATTTGGTGTGCAGTCCATCAATGGAAGGGCCCATGAAATTAATGATTTGGATGATAGACCAAGGCTGCCTGTCAGTGCCTGAGAACAACACGCACATTCTGACTTAGAAAACATGTAGTTCCTCCTGTTACAAGCTTTAGAAAGTTAAAATGGCACTTGAATGCCCACTATAGGACACAAAGGATTGACAATAGATTTGGTCCTAGAGGCCCACAAGTTTCTCCTGTAGCCAAATTTAAAGGTTGGACCTCTCCTGTTATTAATCTATGCGGCACTGCCTATGATTTGCCTTTTCTACCTTTTCTTTCGATCCAGCTCAGATCAGCACTAAAAATCTTGTTAAACCAATGGCATGTTTGATTTTCACAAACCAACTGCAGGTAAACAAGATTCATGCATTTGGATAACCTGGTACACAAAGTCCTTTTATTTGGGTTGTTTGATGGTAATTAGAGTAATTGGCAACTTGAGTACATGGGATGAGGGTTTTTTAGAACCCCCCAAGATAGCGTGTTCAAGGTCCCAATTTGATTTCTGGAGTGTACTTCAATTAACTATGGTGGAAAAATAAAATGAACTGTAAATCAATCAACCACAAGAAGAGAGGCACATAATTTTTTACGTGGAAAACCAATATGGGAAAAACTATGAGACCTATCACCCGGTCGAAAGAAAACCAAGCACTATGAAATTGAACAGTTGCGAGATACTCACAAGCCCTTCCCCAGTTCCCCATAATCTAAGGACTGTGATACTCCTGCCGATGACTATACTGTTCACCATTCCCCATGCTTGAATTAACACACCTTGAATCCACAAGGTGAACGAATCTTCCACAAGAGTAAAAGCAATAATCTCTAAAAGCTTATAACTTCAACGAACTCTCCAATGAATGCTCTAGAGAAAAAGGGTAATCTCCAAGGGGTTTTTTGTGCTCAGAATAAGGAGATTGGTTCCCTAGGGAATAACCCTTTAAGTAGCCTAATATTCGTGCCTCATAGATAGAGCCCATGTAGAACTAAAACAGGTAGTCCCATTAGAAAAAAGAAACTAATTTGTGCAAGTCTGGATGGGATTTCTTCATCAGCCTCTCAAGCGGCCAATTAGTCAGTTTAGGTTGAATGGGCACATTATTCGCTAGAGAGGCAGGCCTTCTGTCCCTGTTTAATAGCTTCACGAATTTATGTTGTTTTTCTTTCAATTTTTCACTTCAGCTCATTGGCAACCAATGCTACAGTCCAACCTAAAAATAAAAAATTACTACTCAATTGAACCCGAGTTTTGTCCACAACCCATGAACTAGCCACACTCAAATAATCCTAACATGGGAGCAAAGTTCCAAAGGGCCCATTTATTTGGTGACTCAAAAATTAGGATAAGTCTCACATGTCCTTTGAGTAGGCTTAAGGGTGTCCTCCGGGGACCAGGCCAAAATGCCCACTGAAACAAATTAGGTCATTGGCAGCCCTGGTTTGAACATAAATTGTTTACACAAGTTACTTTTATTTTTTCCGCAGGTGGTTCTGAACTGGTTAATTGCTCAGGAAAATGTTGTGCCTATCCCTGGAGCTAAAAATGGAGAACAGGCCAAAGAATTCGCTGGGGCACTTGGGTGGAGACTCACCGATGATGAGATCACTGAGCTCCGATCCTTGGCAACGAAAATAAACCCAGTGATTGGTTTCCCTGCTGAGAAGTTGTAGAACAGCAATTCTCACAAAATTATTTTTCTCAATAATTAGCATAGCTCTGTTTTCTGCAAAACAAACAGCTTTCTGTACTCAAAACCATCAAACCATTGCATTGAAATGCATACAGAAGGCTTCTTGTCCATGTATTATAAAAACCAAGAATGACTCTTTAATCTCCTAGCAAGAATCTCATTTAGTGCTTATGGGAATTTTTTTCATTTCATTTTTTTGTTGTTGTGAAGTTAAGCTGTGGGATTGATCAGTGCGATTGCAGGCACTCCTAATCTACGTCGTAACCCATCCATTCCTAGCCTCATGTGATTGTCATGTGTTCAGGTGGCTTACAAAAAGTTGGCACTCCTCTTTGATAGTCTTGTCATCCCATGATCTCCCATCATCTGCCTGATTTTCTATTCATTGAGCATTCACACACTGTTGGATTGAGTTTCAAAAGAATCTACAAATAAAGCGCCATTAAAGTTTAAGGTTGTGAAGTCAAAGGTTATGATAATTTGGTGGGGCTGATTTTTCAACAACCCAGTCCATAAGGCGATCTTTCCATCTACCTTCCTTCAATTGATAGACATGCTTTTAAGTGTGCCCCCAAGATGGACTGCATGAGTAATACGCAGTCTTAGTCTCCAAGGGTGATGTCAAATAAGATTTGAAGGCTGATTTTGGCAATTCCAACAAGCATGTCAAAAGTAATGGACTTTTAAAAAAAAAAAATCTCCAACAACCTTATTTTTTCAAACTTTTAAAGAGCTTAAACTTTAAAATATTTTAAAAAAAAAGGCAATTGCCCTTCAAATTTGGCATAGCAAAGGGCTATGTCAAATGCCATGTCATAATTGGCATAACCCTTGGAGCACCAAACAATGTCTTTTGTTACCATTTTATGCCTCCATGCCATTTTGACACCACTGTTGGAGTTAATCGCATCTTCAAGGCAAATGTCATTTTAGAAATGTCAAATTTTATTTGATAGCTTATGTGGCATTTTGAATGTTTGAAATTAGGCAAGTTTGGAAAGTGAGAACTCTAACCAATATGTCAAATTATTATTATATTATAAATTTACATTCTTGCGACACTCACATCATAAGAAACTTTATAAAATTTTTGCATTATTGTAGGGCTCATATAATAAATAATTCAAAAGTAAAATTGATATGTGACTTTATGGTATGTTAAATTTGACATCCCAAACCGTTATACCAAATGTCGCATCACATGACATTTCCATTGAAAAAATTCACATGCCTTTTATGCCTTAGGTGGACATGCACATTAAATTTGACATATGTGTTGGAGATGCTATTTGCACTCTTACTTAGACAACCACATTCTCCCTTATTTATAGTCTTTAATCTTGTTGTCCATCAAAGTAGGAGATGTGCCGTTACACTTAAGGCGTGTGTCATATCCGGGTGGGTTGGACGTGACTCAATGCAACCCTTTTAGATTTCTAAGGGATCGTTTGTTAATTTCACGTATGATGTGAAAATGCTTTACATATGTAAATGACTCACATGTGAAATATATTTTTTGTTTATTATTTTCGCACCCATTCACATATGAATCTAATTCCACTTAATGGTTGATATGTATTTTTGATATATCTTAAGATCCATGTTGAATCAACACCTCAAATTCGACCTCCTAGCTGAAAGTGACCTTTTGAACAAGATTAACGGTTCGTATCATGAAAATGGGGCCACAAAATCCCAGAAATTAAGATCAATGGCAGGAATTGTTTCATAAATATCTCACAACGTAAGATGATCCAACGGTTGAAATTTTGTACCATGGCTGTTTTCATCATTTCAAATATTTTGGACGGTTCAGATCATGCATTTGGATCATACAAGATGCAAAAATTAAAAAAAAGCAAACTAGGTATGCACCATAGCCATTGAAATGTTCTTTTTAAGATATCTCAAGATCTATAATGAATAAAAATATAAAATTTGACATTTAGCTAAAAATGGCATTTTGAATGAGATAAACGGTTCAGATTGTCATAACCAGGCCCACAAAATCCCAGAAATGAAGATCAATGGTCGGATTTGTGTCATCAATATCTCACAATGTAAGATGATCCAACGGCTGATTTTTTGCACCATAGCTGTTTTTGGCATTCCAAATATAATGGACGGTTCTGATCATGATTGGGAGGCCCAAAAAGTTAAAAAAAAATTAAAAATGTGTTGGACGTGATGTACTGTTCATGCTGTACTGGCTGCATTTGTAAACACTACTGTGAAACAGTTTCACACCTGTTGAAGTGTGAAAACTGGAAGCCCCTTTTATAGCCAATTTACACACCAAAATCACAACGAATTTACTCACCACATGTGTAAATTGTAAAAACAAACATAAATGTGTGAAACTATTTCACATGTATAATGTTTACTTATGTATATGGCAAAAAACAAACGACCCCTAAAAGTTCGTAATCCCACAATCCCAAACTAGATGGGTTGTTACCCCCTCTATGTTACTGTTGTCGTCATGTTAAAAGGATTGGGTGCCAACACATTTCTGCCCATGGGTTGTATTGATGGTCTTAGCTAGACCCCGGAATGCGTTAGAACACAAAAAGAGTGATGGATGGATCTGATTGCAAACGAAAAAAATGGTTTCCTAAAGTAGAAAGAAACAGATCAATAGTAAACATTTATATAAACATTAGTCCATATGAACAACAAGTCGTTGTAGTATAGTGGTGAGTATTCCCGCCTGTCACGCGGGTGACCTGGGTTCGATCCCCGGCAACGGCGGTTTTTTTTTTTGATTCCCCATTTCTTTCTCTTCTTAAATTTATGTTAATTTTTCTTAGATGAAAGAGGTCACAGCTGCTTATATTTTGTGCATGAAAAATGGCTTTAGAATCTAATTGTCAATTCGGATATTTGTAGAATGAATGGAGTACAGTGCTTTTTTTTTTTTTGGTTGGTAGAAAGAATGGACTACAGTGTCAGAATAAAAAAATGTAACCAAAAGATCTTAGTCAATCAAAACTCAAAAGCATTGAATTTTGCAAACATATGCTTGCATCTAGTTCATTTATGGAAGGAAATTTAACCAAGAAGAGTATGAGACGTACCGGGTAACTTAAGGTCGGCGACATAAATGTCCTGCAGGGGATTGGGATCCAATGCTTGAGAAAGAGAAGTCCAGAAAAGGAGAACAAATAGGAGTATGTGAGCTGCCATTTTTTTTTTTTCAATATAAAGCAGAGGATATGAAGATCTCAAGGAAATGGAGACCGGATGCTTTTAAGTTTTTGGAGGGTGAGTAGCAAGAGCAGAGAGCAGGCATATAATCAGGGGAAAGAGTGACGTCTGAAAAGGTCTCATTGTCTAATTGCACAAGAGAATGTAGCCAACTCAGTTCTGAATGAAATCTTCTCTTCTAGACAAATGAACATGGTCAATTCTTGGATTCAGCTACAAGCATCATATATTCTTTTATTTTCCCGCTTCCTGATCTTTGCCTGTAACGGCTAGATGCAGTCTGCAATTATATTTTCCTTTATCTTATTAAACTGAAAGGTTGACATCGTTGTCTAGTATAGGGAAAGGAGAGACAAAAGCAGAAGTTATTCATACTTCACAAACTGAATTTGTCCTGACTCAGCTGAATTGACTCAACGAAAAGAATAGAGTCAAACAAGTTGGACCAAGTCTTCCACAAACTCAGTTTAACTCACCTTGAGTTACTTAACAGATGCCCTTTGAGCCAGAGATTTATGAACGAAAAGGTTAACACAAGATCACTCTTATTGCAATTGAAATATCTAAACTGACAGCCAACGGTATATATTCCTGCTGCCTAGTCTTTGCATGCATACCCTAGATGCTGTCTGCAATGAAATACTAGTTTGTCGCATTAGAATTGAAACATTGGTGCTGTCAAGTAGCATGGAGGGAAAAACAGAAAATAGACAAATAGTAGGATTAATCATAGATCACAAACTTGACTAAAACTGGCCCACACTTGGTTGAGTTGGCTGGACTCAACGCTTATAGAATCAGCCAAGTCAAACTGAGTCTGCCACAAAACTTACTCTCCCAATATACTTGATTCGATGCCCTTTGAGTTGATCAGGTGAGTTTGTTTATTAGTATTGTTCCATTTCCATCATAATTCTGATCTAGCTATTGACATGGTCAGTAAATATTGACCAAACTCCAAAGAACTAAAGAACATGTGCCATGGTGGGAGATGTGGACATATTTGGGTGGCACCTGGGGGCAGAAGAGCACAATATACTTAAAATTAAAAAATTTTAATGTGCGCAGTCGAACCATTGACAAGGAATTGATTGCCGGCATATGTCTTTAGTTTTGTTGTTGGAAATATTCATGCTTTTCAAGAGCTAGGACTTGTTCTTGAGCCCCAAGTGCGGATTGATGTATTACTTGTGCCATGAAGAAATGGATTTTGCAACTGCAGTTATGTGTAGCAAATACCCATATTTGTTTTATGATTCTAGAACTCAAAAACCAATCTATTCCAGAAGAGCGATGAGGGGGTACCTGGAAATTTTGAAAAGTTTCATTCCATGATTTGTTGATCTAGCCCATTGGTGTGATTTGGTGATCTAGCCCATTGGTGTGATTTGGTTACCCTAATAATCCTTTCAACCCTGATCCTTCAAACGATGACCAACAAATATGTGTAGAACAAAGTGCAGCCATGATCTATGATAGTCAATTGATCACAGGCCAAATATCAAAGGGCTAGGATATTTCAATATTGGATATTTTTAAGGGATGCTGCATCTGCCATTAGGTCCATCAGTCAAATCATCTAGATCACCAGACAATGTGTGTCATGCCCTTAGATCGTAATCTGGGGTTAAACGTGAGATTAGGGGCCAATTAACACTTTTTTGATAATAAACCAATTAACCATTCGTATTTAATACAACACGTAGCCTCCAATCATGATCCTGCAATGGATCATAGTCCACGGTGAGGTTCCATATTGGTTAATATACCAATCAATACAATAGAAACTCCAATAGAAACGGATGGTACAATAAAAATTTTAGAGTAAACATGTAAATCCATTTCTAAAGTTAAAGTAAACAATTAAAAGATATATTAATTAAATGGCCATAACTAAAAACCTAGGCCAACAAAAATATATAAACTACTACCTTACGATTATGAAGTTGCTCATGTGCGGGACGCGATGGATCGGAGATACCATTTGCACATCAGCCGTGCTCAGGCTCAGCCGCCTGATGTATCTCCAGTGGAACACCCTAAGCATAATTGGCGCCTACGCACCAAATACAGAATCATTAGACTACGATGAGTCAACAAGAAGACAACATGAACTATAATAGACATACAGTACAAAAGCGAGTAAAGACAATATGATCATGTGAAGAAAACAATAACAATCAGAAATGAAGGAATCCTAATCTATTCTATCAAAAGAGTACATAAGCCTTAACAATATGGCGGTCGAACCCATCAAATCATCGAGAGGAGCCCAGTCAAGACCAGGTGGTCAATCCTGTAATTCCTCGGATCAGCCCGGTCAAATCATCAGATGCCAAGCAATTCAGTCAAAGGTAGTGATCAACCGTTCAAATTTGATCTACAGCAGCCGTCAAAAGACCTCAAGATACATAATATATTATAAACCAACTCAGAGGCGCTCGGACCAGATCTTAAGTCAAAGTAAAGGGCTAGCTTCCTGTATACATATACGGGATCAATAACTAGAGGAACTACTCTCGAATCATAATTCGAATCCAAATAATGTGAGTAGTCCTCTGGTAACTAAGTACCAACATTGCCAGGCCACTACATTGTTCAAATCCAAATGCAAGGTATAACCTAAAGACATGTACATTAAGTGTGCATTAGGAAAATCATGCAATGCGACCTAAAGACCAAATGGTGTATACCAACCGACCCCTGATTAATCCATCACCGGTCGCATACGCAACATCTCTTACTTGAACCACGATTGAAGTGAATTTGGGGAATTTAAAGTCAAATATCCAAGATGCGTAGCCCCAACTCCCATTTCAACTAAATGCAAGGGAGATTGTCCTAAGAAGTATAGACACTTCTAAGAAAGTGACGTATCATTGTCGAACACGTATCGGAAACCAACACTCCTCGGACACGTGTCCAATACTATTTTAGCTGTGTCCATAATTAAGAACTAAAAATCTTAATTTTGGACACGTGTCCGACACTTTTTTTGCGACGTATCCTATAATTCTTAGCTCGTGTCTATGATTAAAAAATAAATATGTGGCTAATATTTCTTGGACACTTGTTACAATGTGATTACTAATACTTGTAAACTTGATATATGACAATTTTATACCATGTAAAAAAATGTTTGATTGTTAATATTAATCATATCACAAGCAAAAGACAAATACATCTTCTACTAAAGCATAAGCCTCGAGATTGGCTTCTTTTTTGCTATTTTTTTTTTTTTTAAGTGAAGGGATGTTTAATGATTATTAATTATGTTTTTGTGTTGTATTAATATTTGATATATTTGTTAGTTGGCACTTGAACTTTTATTTTTTGATTGCAAAATTGATTAAAAAGTTAAAATGATATTATTTTTTAGTATATGATTATATATATATTATTAACGTGTCTCCCGACATATTCGTGTCGGCATGTCCATGTCGTGTCGTATCTGTGTCCTATGTCCATATCTGTGCTTATTTGAGATTGTCCATCGTATACCAACCGAGTGATTCATAAGAGGTATATACGCCCAAATATGCCTCTTACGTAGCGATATAAAGTGGTTTATGAAAAGACAAGTCAGATGTGGTCCCACAATTGAAAAAGGGCTAAGGTATGCATGTGGGATAAATGTGTCCCAAAGAACCATTGAACATCACCACAATGGCCCACAGTCCACAAAGTACCCCTTTTCGTCACCTTTGGGGCTTCATTTCCCTACATAGAGACCTTATTGTATTTGCATTAATATACGCCCTTGCCTTTTCCATTCCACGTACAAATCCACCTCCAATATGAAATTATACATAAATCTAGCGTTTATATTCATTTCCATTTAAAAGGGCAATCTAAATGAAGCAATAATGCTAGAATTTTATTATAAGCGAATGTTTACCGATTTGCCTTGATGAAATAGGAAATAAAAGTATGCACTAGCTCACCAATAAACCCAGTTAGAGCTCCACTCTTTGCACAAATAAAAACTCCACACACAACAAACCTACAAATACCACTACTAAGCTCAAAACCAAACCAATCTAGTTGTAGGGAAGAGAAGACCTTGCCATGGGTTGCTTGGTGAGGGAAATGGACTGAGAGAGAGAGAGAGAGAGAGAGAGAGAGAGATCTTTGGAATGAGAGGAGTTTGGAGAAGCCGATGGCCGGAGTGGATGGTAAAGATGAAGCTCCGGCGGTGTGGACTTCCGGCAGCAAGAAGAGAAAGGGAAAGAAGGAGAAAAGGGGAGAAAGAGAGGAAGAGGAGATCGGTGGGGTGATGGCGGTCCGGAGAAGGATGGTCGCCGGAAGGATGGTGGCAATCCGGATCCCCTGATTGCATCTTTGGTGAGGCGGCTGGGAGCTGAGGTGGAGAGATAAGAGGAAGAGAGAAAACAGGGAGAGAGGAAGAAACTAAAACGGGAGGGAAGAGGGAGAGGGTCGGCGGCTTGGGGAGGAGACGGATGTGGTGGTGGCCGGCATGATGGAGGATCCCGAATCCTCTAATGACCATTGCTGGAAGAAAGGGTCAGAGAAGAACAAGACAGAGAGGAGAAATGAAGGAAGAAAGAATAAGAAAATAAAAGAAATAAGGAAGAGGGAGTAGAGAGGATAAAGGAGAGAAAATGACAGGTGGAGAGCGAGAGAGAGAGAGAGAGAGAATCGCCGGAAAAGAATAAAGACAAAGAGAAAGAAAACAAAGGAAATGAGACAGAAAGAAAAATAAAATAAAAAGGGCCGGGGAGTGGGAAACGCATAGAGTGACAGTGACGGGGGAGAATGCGGGAAATGAGATGGGGTTGGGTTTTTGGGAGATTTATAGGAGTGCCACTCATTTAATAACTTGGTTTAGAATTTGTTTTCTGCGTAATTCCTAAAATATAGGTTAGATTGGGTCATTGTAAGAGCCAACTCACAAAATTCAATGAACTTTTCATTGAGCCCACTTTTGGCATACTTTGAAATAGTTGAAATTTTGGCATTATTTATGGGTTTTTGAGTATTTTTCTTTAAAAAGGTTAATTTTGAAAAATAAGATATCCGGTTGCCAAGATGGGTCCAATTTGAATAGAGGAAGAAGAAGATGATCTTAGATTAAAAGGCTTACCTGATGAACCCAAAACCTTATAATTCGAAAAACTACAAAAAAGAAAAAAAAAAAGGAAAGGCTTGTAGACTTTCTAAAATTACAAGCTATACCATACTGAGCCCAACCGAGCTTGGAACCTAACGAGACTTTGCACACATGATCCTAAAATTAAGTCTGACTCGTTTAGCTTCTAAACACATTTAATTGACTAAGAGATAATTAACTAAAATTAATTATATCCTGAGAGTTTGGAATGTTACAATGTGCCCTAACATGTCTAAACCTGGACCACTATGTAGTCCAGGACATGTAAAATGCATCAATATAAATGTTGTCAAAGAAACAAGTTCTCTCCTTGACCATCAAATATTTCAAAAGCAGACAATTTGAGGCGTGTTAAGACCACTGCAACAATTTGATTGGGTAAACATGAGTTTTTAAGAAGATGCAAAGGGCTATTTGAAAACTCTAGTCTAATTAATAAGAGCAAATTAGATTAAGGTCTAAAATAAAATCTCTAAATTTTAAATTTTAATTTCAATTAGTCCCTCTGAAATAATTATAAAAGAGCTCTAATCTCATGAGGTAAGTAGGATCCAATTTTTGGAAATGTGGTAACTAGGGCCCACCTTTTAAAAATTAAAATGTAAAACTCATCATTAATATCATAGTTTTAGAGATTTTATTAGGTCATTTTCATCCAAAATACTTGTAAATTTTTTGTTGTCTTCCTCCATCCGCTTTACCTAAAAAAAGCTTAAGAAAAGAAACTCTATTTAGCTTTTTTTAGAGGCAAAAGCTTTAATTTGAAAATTAGCTCTAAAAATAGAAAATGCAATTAGAGGTTTACTAAATGGTCTAAAACGTCATCTCTAAACCATAAAATAAGAGTTTCCCTTCGGAGTCTCCAAACGACCCTAAGTCATCACCTTATGATTTAAGGCTTATTGAGAAGCCTACGTTGTCCCCCCTCCATCCCTTGACCCTTTCTTAAAGAGCAGCTAAAACAACCGTACAATTAAATGATTTTGTTCTCTGGACTGTAGCATTGTCTGAAGATGGTTTCCACTACTGCACAATTGGTAATTGGAAGTAGAGACAATGTTTAAAAGACACATCGAAATGCATACGCATACGGACTTTGACCAACTCTCCCATGTTTAAAAATTACAAAGACAATTGATATAAAAACGGGGTTGGTCGTAGCAGTTGGAGAATGACAATGGCTAAAACGCAACTCTCCCATGTTTAAAAATTACAAAGACAATTGATATAAAAACGGGGTTGGTCGTAGCAGTTGGAGAATGACAATGGCTAAAACAAAAATATTATTGCGTAGTCTTTCTCCAATGGCTTAAACAAAAATATGACTGCGTAGTCCTTCTCCCGTGCATTTTAAAACAAGACCATTCATTAACACTCATGTCCCACCTACCAATATCTCCCTATATTATATATATATATATATATATATATGGATCCTCTCTATGCTTAACACCTCTTCTTCATCTATATATACTTCATGCTTGAAAATAATGAAGATGGTTGCCCACATCATTGTAGTTATCCTCTTTTCCATTGCTTCCTCACTTGTTTATGCCTACGATCCCAGTCCTTTACAGGACATTTGTGTCACCGATCTTAACTCAAAAGGTACACTTAATTTGCAGAGTGTTTTATGTTAGTTGGTTACAGGTGTTATCACAAATTCAATACTTTTGCTTGAAAATAATATAACAGTTACAAGTTGATTTTCCAGTGTTGGTGAATGAGTTCGTTTGCAAGGACATAGAGGAAGTCATGGCAAATGATTTCTTCTTATCAGGCTTCGACAACCCGAGCAATACTATAAGCAAAGTTGGGTTCAATGTGACCAACGCCCTTGTACACCAGATACCAGGACTAAACACTTTTGGCATCTCTTTGGTTCGCTTAGATTTTGTGTGACATTCTTGAGTCCCATCGACAATAAAGAAGAAGGTGATTGGTTATATATACAGAGCTTGCACCCTTACCTTACATGATGCCTTTTGATAGGTTGAAGTCCATCAAAAGAAAATCTGCGAGGCCCTTGGGCTAAAGCGAATAATATCATACATGCGTGTAAGGGTGGAGCATTACAAATGGAATTAGAGCCGACTCTCGACTAGTTTGAGTGCAAGCGTGCAAGTGGGCATGTTTTCATGTAGGTGGGTCAATGGAGTTGGCAGACTACAGGGACTGGCAGACTATTGCACAGAGACGTACAAGCTTAAGGGGGAGTCGCACATCATCTATAGCGAGGAAAGTGACTAAACTTGCACCCTTACTTTGTATGGCCTTTTGGTGGGTTGAGTACCACCAGAAGTAAAACTGTGAATAGTAACACCCTTATAAGCAAGGTCCTCAACAAGGGAGATGTGTTTGTCTTTCTAACTGAAGCTTGCACTCTTACCTTGCATGGCCTTTTGGTGGGTTGAGTAACAACAGAAGTAAAACCATGAACAGTAACACCCTCATAAGCAAGGTCCCCAACAAGGGAGATGTGTTTGTCTTCCCAATCGGCCTCATTCACTTCCAAGCTAATATTCATCACACTCCTGCCGTAGCCATTTCCGGTCTCAGCAGTTAGAACCCGAGTGTGATCACCATTGCTAACTTCGTGTTTGGATCGAACCTGCCCATCTCTGATGAGATTTTGTCCAAGGCCTTTCAAGTGGACAAGAAAGTGATTGATTATCTCCGGGCACAGTTCTGAGCAAACACATAAAAAGCAGTCAATCCTTTATGTCTTGTTGCTATTTTAAACTCAAATAAATGGATACGTGTCACTTTGTATCACATACTAGGTTATCTATCTTAAATCCACATAAAAATACCTACATGTCTGTTTGCATCTCATAATTACAATAAATGAATTTTGTCAGTCAAAATACTCTCAATATATCCAATTTTCAATTTTTTCTAAGTTGGCTATTGTCATTTCCTCTCAAATAAATGAAAATTAAAGTGAAATGTCAAAGCAAGGCAAGATTAGTGGTGGCTACGATCATCCAACTTGTCCGATTTCAGGGACTTGTGCCATGAATATGAAGATGAGAATGGTTGATGATCTAGCTGCTTTGAACAGTATGTAAGGCAAAGTCATAGTGCAGAAAATGTGCCCACTCAACCGCTTTGTGGTATATATGCAGATCTATTTAATTTGAGAGTACAGATGGAAATAAGCCAAATTAGTTGTTTTGGTTATGATGTTAGAGATAATAGTAGATTAGCTCTATCTTCAAGATAAGGTTAGTTCAGAGTTACTTATAAATGTACATCTTTTCATTTAATGAAATCTACAGCAATATTATGAGAATGCAGTGGCTATTGAAGTTTTATATGGTATCGAGCTAAGCACGGTGATGATTTTGCAATTAAGCTTGGTATCTACATTGATAACCTTCAATTTTCTTTTATTTCAATAAAACCAATCACCATCTTCTTTTCTCATTTGTTCATCTAAATACCCAAACCTCAAGATCTCTATATCCATCAATTTGCAAGATCAAAACTTTTGAAAGAGATCGCGCTAGATCTAATCTAGTGAATCACCAATACCGACAAACTTAAAAGGAGCAAGATGTGATAGTAATGAATCCACGGAGCAACAATGATCCCCAAGAAGACAAGATCATTTTGCAAAGTATTTTGTTATTATTAGTTTTTTTAGAGATCAAAAGGATTTTTATTTTAATTGTTGATAACAACAGATTCTTTTCATTAAAGAATCATGTGATTGAGGGGGGATGTTAGAGATTACGTTGAAGAGAAACTTAGTTGTTATTTGTTAGGATATTAGAGATAATAGTAGATTAACCTTATCCTCAAGATAAGGTTAGTTGAGAGTTACTTGTAAATATGCCTCACTTCATTCAATGAAATCTACGGTGATATTGTGGAATGCAGTGACTATTAAAATTCATACACCAGACTGCATAAATGAATTCATACTCCCAAGGGCCCTGTCATGGATCGTGGTAAATAACAGAAGCAACCCGTTTGCTGAAATTATGTAGATAAAGACTTTGCTGCAGGGTTTTTTTTTTTTTTTTTCCTGATGCCCCTAGTGTTAATATGAGGATTGGATACTGCAGGGAAAGCTTGGTTGGTTGGGATGACTTTCATTTTGTTAGTGAACGTGTTGCAAGTAAAGAATTGGTAGTTCAATTAATTTCTTCCCTAGACCAAACTGCAGATATATTAAGCAGATGATTATGTTATTGTAGGTGATGGACTTATCTGCCGCACAAACCCACCAGGGACGGTCTGATCGTTGACTTTGCAAAACTGTATTGCAAAAGTTCTAATCTTATTGTAATAATTCTCATCCTGAACACTTCTAACCCATCCATTCTTACATACAAATATTGAACTACTCTCGCAGAAACTTAAAGTAGGAGAGAGAGATTTCACGTTACTGTTTAGATCCTCCTGTGTTAACTCTTAACTCTGTTCAACTGTAATTGGCTATGATAATGAATAGAAGAACCATTAGTTAATCCTCATTTTTTCATAAACCAAATCACCTGCACTAAGTTTCAGTCCATCCAAATATGCTGTTATTACAGGAGTAAGATTCACCAGAGGATGGATGATTTATGGTTTTATGATCACATCCAGTAGAGATAGTACATGAATGAAATCCATGGGTCATTATAAGGACTTTTAACTGTTCATTGATTGAATGCAAAGATCCACTGGTACCCAGTCAGCTAGGGCCGGCAATAAAATAGAGTTGAGACAGGTCAGGCCAAATTGATGATGAAGCGAAACCAAACATGTAGCAATTGGGCATTCGTGTGAGCATGAGGCAAATTAATTCTGATTTGGCAAGACTCGTTCTTGGCATTCATGTGTAGATTAGACATTTCCTCATGCATCCAAGCAATGGCTTCCACAATTACGTGTAACAAGTACTGATGCACCTCAGATTGTAGAAACAATCTGTAGATAACAACAATTTGCTGATTTTTTTTATATAGTGAAATGACACTTGCCCTTGTTTTTTTCTTTACATGCATAATTTCAAAAGCTTAAACTTATTTATGTTCTAAACCTTATAACATCGCCACCTACAATAGTAGTATATTTAGTGGATGGAGTAAATCTACACAAATCCTTATGATTATTATTATTATTATTATGAAAATATGACCGCCCATTTCATTGAATTCAAATCATTCATAAGACAACCAACACCTACACTAATAAATGGTTATATGGACTCAATCTATGTACAACCTGGATTGAAGAAAGTTTCAAAATCCATTACTAGGCATCATGTGCATGAGGGAGTTACTAAAAGAGAAACACTTGGAAGTTGAAATAAAAATAATAGTATTTTTAAAATAATGTCACTCATTTTTGTTAAATGTATTTAAGGGCAAAGCTGTCATTTTACTAAACATTCAAGACAAAGCTCATGGTGGTTACCCATTGCTACTGTAGATGTGGAAGGTATTAAAATGAGAAGGCCATAATTATCACGAAATACTCAAGCCGGTGTTAGAATGTAAAGGCCAGAATACCACTAAATACTCCCACAAGGGCTTATTGTATGGATTGTACGTATAGGGGTATATACAAAAAAAACTATTAACATGAAAAACAAAAAGACGGAAATGACCTAAAAAGTAAGTGGGCCTTTAAAAACGCAAAGGACAGGACAAAATAGAATTGGAATGGGACTGAGAAAATAGGTTCGTCCTGGCTGGGTCTGTGGACCAACCCACCCATTCCTCCCCAAAAGCAAAACACCCCAACCTGCCACACCTTTTTCTTCATCACAGCGATCAGCCAGCGCAAAAATAGGATCTCCATCAAGTACCCATACTTGTTCAATAGTTACAGAATTAAGTATAGCCAACCTGCTCCAGGAGACTAATGAAGGATATGAAGTATAAAATATTCAGAACATGTAATGGTTGTTGAAGCATGGGATTGGTTACATGAGGAGCTATTGATTGGGTGACCCAGACCAATGATCTGATGGGGTTACCCCAGCATTCCTTTATTTTGGAAGATCCTAACCACCCAAACACTGTCCAGCAAATATATTGTGAAGAAAAAATTACAGCCATTGTCCGTATTTAATTGAAAATAGGCTAAAGATCAAACTGGTAGGATCTATCAATATTGAAGATTTGTGAGGAATGCTGCCTCTAAAATGAGTCCCTTCATAACAATAATGTAGATAAGCCAACGATGTCCCACAATTAATGCGCCTACTCCAGAAACATTTTGCAGTTAGGAACCAAAAATGCATCAACAAAAGAATATTTTGCAAAAGAGTTGGCATCCTTTACTGTTAAAAATTTGAAAAGCAGAGCTGGATTAGATTAATTAGGATTTCTCTGTATATGGTCATCATCACCATCCCATTCATGACTAACCAAACTGATTTCCATTGTTTGCATTCCATCTCTTAAAACAATTGATTAGAAGAGAGCATCTACAACAACTGAGCACCTAATAGATTCCTTGACTTTGTCCATTACATGAAAATGGAAGCTAGTTGCTACTACTATACAATGGCTAATTGACATTAGAGACAATGTTAGTACAATAATAGTTGGTTACAAATGTTTATGGGCTTTGTTCTCATGCGTGGTATCTTGAAGACAAGTGGTGTAAGAAAATGGATTTTGATTATAGCAGTTAGAGAATAATATTTAACAATAAATTGATAAAGTAGTCTTTCCCTACTGCATTTTAATATAATGACAGGTCAGGAACAGCCTGTTCCAATTATCATACATCTCCCTCTATATATGGGTCCTCTCTACCCTTAATTCTCAACCACTGATATCTCATCTTTACCTTTTACTTTACTCTATATATGGGTCCTCTCTGCCCTCAATTCTCAACAACTAGCATCTCATCTTTATCTTTTACTTCAAGCCAATGAAGATGATTGTTCACATCCTTGTGGTTCTCTTCATCTCCATTACTTCCTTACTTGTTTATGCCTACGATCCCAGTCCTTTACAGGACATTTGCGTTGCTGATCCCAACTCAAAAGGTTTTGCATTGTACTTTAACTCGAAAGGTTTTACACAATTCAACACTTTTGCTTGGATCTAATGCAATGATTACAATTTGTTTTTGCAGTGTTAGTGAATGGGTTCGTTTGCAAAGCCATAAAGGCGTCCACAGCAGGTGATTTCTTCTATGAGGGCCTAGACAAACCGGGCAGCACAACGAACCAGATTGGGGCCAATGTGACCTTTGTGACTGTAGATCAGATACCGGGACTCAACACTCTTGGCATCTCCATGGTTCGCATAGACTATGCACCTGATGGAGTGAACCCTCCTCACAGCCACCCACGTGCCTCAGAGATACTAACGGTCCTTGAAGGGACACTTTACGCTGGCTTTGTACTCTCCAACCAGAACAATAATACCCTGATAAGCAAGATCCTCAACAAGGGTGATGTGTTTGCCTTCCCAAATGGCCTTATTCACTTTCAAGCCAATATTGGCCACACACCTGCAGTAGCCATTGCAGCTCTCAATAGTCAAAACCCAGGTGTGATCACCATTGCTAATGCAATTTTTGGATCGAAGCCACCAATTTCTGACTATGTTTTAGCCAAGGCCTTTCAGTTGGACAAGAAAATAATTGATTATCTCCAAGCCCAATCCTGGGTGGTCCCATAATAAGCAGTCGATGCTTGATTTGTTTGCTGCTATCTTAAACCTAAATAAATGGCGACTAGTCATTTTGTATCGCATACTAGGTCATCCATCTTGAATCTATATATAGATGGTTACATATCTGTTTGCATCTCATAGTGAGATTATAATAAATGGAAATTTGTCTATCCCATGTGCAAGGATTTTAAGTTGGCTCTTTTCCTTTGTTTACTAAAAGAACTAAAAATAAAAGTTAAATGTTAAACCAAGGCACAACCCCAAGCTGGGTAAAAAATATGATTAGTTTAATGGTGGCTACAATCCTTCAACCCACTCAATTTCTAGGGTGGGTATAGCCAATTTTCACTGGGGCCTAACAACCATGGGCTTGAAGATCTAAAAATTTTTGGGGTCTCAAATTTCTAGATTGAAAGCCAAATAAAATGCAGCGGAATAATAAAAGTAAACTTACAAACAAATAATCATCCACACAAGAAGAAGGTACTGAGATTTTTACATCGAAATCCAAACGAGAAAAAACCACGAGCCCTTTCAGACTAAAAAATTAAGCACTAATTTCGAACAATTATAAGATATACTACTCACAATGCTTTCTAGTTAGTCCCTCGACCAAGATGTAGTTTTTCTTATAAGAATTTACGACACAACTCGATCTTGTGTGCCCTGCTCTCCGCTCTTGATCCAAACACCTTGATTCCATAAAATGAGCAATCTCCTACAAGAAAGTAAAAGCAACAAAACTTTAGGATTCAAAGCGTCAGCAACTCTCTCGAATGGAAGCTCTAAAGAAGAAGGAAAATATCCAAAGAGTATTCTCTATTTAAAATTATGAGATCTGTGTTTTAGGGTTAAGAGATAAATCCTTTTTATAACTAACAATTCGTGCCTCATTAAGATAGTCCTGTAGAACCCAACTTACTAATCTTAGCACAAATAGGAAAAAATTTCGCATTAAATCGGTAGGTTTTTGAACTCCATCCAATCAATTGAATAGTTACTCGATCGAACAAGTATAGTCTTTGCCTCCAATTCAATCGATCGGACAAACACTCGATCGATCGGGCCCTATTTTCTGATATTTTAATTTCTTCTCTTCAGTTCTTTTAGTGACTTAAACTTCAGTCCAAACTATAAGAAATATAAAATATAACTTCAATGGATCGAAGTTTTGTCCAATGTACATAAATTAACCAATACAAAAATCCTAACAAGATTTGTGACATGTATATGAAGATGTGAAAGCTTGATGGCTATGATTCTTTTATAGTAAGCTGAACAATAAGGTAAATTTTGAATGCAAACTTTATGCCAACCCAAACACTATGTTGTATAGGCATGTTTGTTTGCATGAGGGATGGGGTGTAATAAAATTAAATGTCAAATCATGAAAAAGGACACAAGATGGGATTAATGAGTGTAAAATAACTAAATTACAAAAAGATAGTATACTACAACAAAATGCATTATAGCGAACAACATTTCCCGAGCATATTCATATGCATTGACAAAAGTAGGGCATTTCTCGACACATGTGAGCTTGTGTCGGCAAAAGCTCAGCTTTTCCTGACGCATATAAGTTTTTGTCAATAAAAGCCTAACTTTTCCCGATGCAAGCTCACATGCATCCGTAAAAGCTCTGCTTTTGCCAATGCAACAATTGTTTCGTTGCGAGAAGGTGTGCTACACCTGACATATAAAACCTTGCATCGGGAGAAGGATATGTTCTCCCAATGCAAAAAACTTTACGTCGGGAGAAGTATACCTTTTCTCGACACATGACTCTTTGTATTGGCATTTATATTCTCTAATGCTTAGTGTGCATCGAGAAGAAAATTTTAAATTAAAAATTGCTGAAATTATGCTACACCCTCTCCCGATGTGTGTTATGTGTCGAGGAAGGATTTTTTTTTTAATCAATCTATTCCTGACAATCAGGTTGCATTTAGTTAGACCCTGCCCAAGGTTCAACCCTAAAAAAGTTTCATTTCCCCCATAAAAACGAGTGAGTGGATTACTTTGTAAGTATTTGGATAATTGGTGTAAAGTTAAAAGATATTTTTATTAAAAGAGTATGGAGTAAGAGGCACTTTATCATAAGTGCACATGTGTACTCCTCATGTCTCCTCAAGACAATCCAAACTCAACGAAGAGAATTCTAAATGCACATTTATTTAAATAAATCATGTGAGCCCATAGTAAATTCAAATGTGCTAAATGAACACCCTCTTGCATTTTCACCGTCCTAAGCTTTATTTTAATCAAAGTAGGATCAATTGTAAGATTGATCAGTGTGAACTATGTGTGGTTTTCACATGATTTCTTTCTTTTTTTTTTCTTCTTTGTTTTTAAATAAAGAAAATTTAAATAGCTATGCCCCTCCTTATTAATTTACAAATCTAACAATATAGCCCCCTTCACTATAAAAATACTTAAATATTTTTAAATATCTTTTTTTGTTAAAGGAGGGTATCCTTGTCAAAAGACTGGAATAATCCCTTCAAGCCCAAGAAGAGCCGAGTAAATACACCATGGCCCCAGTGTGGCCTTCAGTTAAAAATTTTATTTAATTTGAGCAATTAAATAAAATTTTTGTTTAGTTAATTTAATCGATTGGCCTTCAGTGGGATCCAATTGGAACCTATTTGAGTGATTGTGATCCTGGTTGAAAAATATGGGTTAGTTTATAATTTAAGCAAGACTGACTCATTTAAACTGAGAAGTACGCCTATAGTAGGGACTGCGGGATTTTAAAGACCAAAAGTGTAAAATCTAATTAAAAAAAAGTGTAGGAATTAATTAGTATCATCAAATCTACATTAATGGGTTGGATTCAATCTTAGATGCCTTAAACCACTATGATCACGAGTTTTCTCATGAATCAAATTAAGTAAAAAAAGACTGGGCCTCCTTTTCTCCACATCCTCCTGTATGCACATCTCCAAAAAACCCAAGAAGGGTTTTGACATTCCTCCTTGTCTTCCCCTTGATATTCATTCTCCTTTCTCTTGGCCAAGCTCTTCCCCCCTCCCAACGGCATTTCTCTTTTCCTTTTTGTTGGCCTGCTCTCTCAAAGTCAACCCCTCTCTCTTGTTCTTTCATTTCCCATTTTTGTTATCTATTTTATCCGATTCATGGGAAATGCGTGCGATTGGTGAAATCAAGTTAGGGCTTTATCCTAGGCATTGGTTACAATGCATTGTATGAAGACTACCTATACTATTTTTGAGTGAACTATGATTTCGAAGTAGTCTCTTTATTTTCTGAAACCGTGTGCATACACAGGAAAGCTAGCCCTTTTACTTTGACTTAGGATTCGGAGTTTGAGCACCTCTAAGTCAATCTATATGTATATTATGTATTTCGAGGTCATTTTGACAACTACTGCAAATCGATTTTGATTTTGAGTGGTTAAACACTGCTTTTGACGGGATTGCTTGGCATCCTATGATTTGATCAGGCTTCTCCCAATTATTTGACAGGATTAACCACTTGATTTGATTAGGAACTTTCCCTATATTTCAATGAGTCAACCGCCGTAATATTGATTTATGCACTCACTTGTATAGATTTTGGATTAGGATGTCCTTTATTTCTTATTACTGATTATCGTTCATCTCTTACATGATATACTGTCTTTATTTACCTTTTATATTTTATATTTGTTATGAGGTATGCTATCTACTTGCCGACTCGTCGTAGTATGATGATGTTTAACTTAGTGTATAGGTACCGAGTTAGGCTATCCTGAGGAAGAGGTGAAGGATGAAGTGTTTTAAGCGTTTGAGCCACTTGATAAGACCACATGTAGTACAGATGATAGTTACTTCATCATCTAGTCCCGCACATGAGTGACTCACGTATATTGGATTTATATTTTAGTTTAGACTTTATTTATTTGCCTAAGTTGTTAGTGGGCCTTTTTAGTTAATTAATTTTTTTATTTTGCAACTTAAAATCTTTGATTTAATATTGTTTGAATGTTCATACTCAATTTAAAATTTGATACCGATTGACAATTATTGCTTCTGCAATTATTTGGTATTTGTTAAATGTTGTGGACTTCACCGCGGACCTAAGATCTTGTGTGGGATCCGATCAGAGCCACGTGCCGTTTTAAATACAAGAAATTTTAATTGACCTCTAATCTCACGTTAACCTTAGTTTCATTTTAGGAGACGTGATATCAACAAACTGAGCAACACGATGAAAAATGTTGGATTCAATGTGACCAACACCCTTGTAAACTAGATACCAGGCTCAACACTCTTGGCATCTTCTTGGTTTGCTTAGACTTTGTGCCTTATGGAGAAAACCCTCTTCACACACACCCACGTTCCACAGAGTTAGTTGCTGTCCCCGAAGGGACTATCTACGTTGGCTTCCTCCTTTGCAAACAAAATAATAATACCCTCATAAGCAAGGTCCTTAATAAGGGAGATGTGTTTGTCTTTGATCGCGCTTAAAAAATGTAGGCGTGGAAATGAATTACGGAATCAAGGTCCGACATTCACGCACTTTAAGCGTTAAGAAGAATGGAAAATAATTACAGTTCATCATTAATTTCCCTTTTGTTTACATGGGTTCAAGTGCCCTGACCGCGGGGATGCAGGTTGTTTACATACATTTTGAAAGTTTACAACCCCTCCCTCAAGTCTCAGATGTGATCTCAATTTGGAAAATACAAGAAAATGTACATAAAGTGGAAGAAAATGTGGAAAAAGGGGAAAAAATGGGGGGTGACCGTGACCCGCGGTCACTGCCCCGTTCCAGTGACCGTGACTCACCCGCGGTCACTGGGGCCTTCCAGTGACCGTGACTCACTCGCGGTCACTGGGGCCTTCCAGTGACCGTGACTCACCCGCGGTCACTGGAACCTGTCAGTGACTGGGGGTCACGGTCACTGACAGACAATGGCCCTGTGCCTCCGTTTTTTGTGCTGTTCGCGCTGGTTCTTTCTTGGAACTTCTTTCAAGTGTTGGAACTCCATTCTCATGACTTTGGAGCGGTGGACAACCATTAAGAAGATCACATTTTATCATGGAATCAATTGAAACCGCTGTAACTCATCATTCGTGCTTACGGACTGCATTTTTGTTTCAAGTCCGAAATGGGCAAATTTGAAGCCGGAGTTGTGTCATTTGAACCTATCATTTTCAAGGAACAAAATGAGGCCTAGAGAGGCTTCTTTCACAACTCTTGTAATGGCTAAGAAGCCCTACGAATGAGAGAAACAGAGGTGACAATGTCATCCTCTCAAAAATTGGCGTCGTACGAACATGGTATGGACTTTGGCCATTTCCCTTCCTTCTCTCCTTCTGAATTTTCTTGCTCACCTTTAAAACTAAGAAAAGAGGGTGGGAATGGTCGTGGAAGTGCTGCTGGAGCTTGCTTTTTGTTGCCTTAGGTGGTGACTTTCTTCAATTTCTTCACTTTTCTTCCTTATGTGTGTGTGTCTTTTTGTTTCTTCCAAATTTTCTCTTTTTATAGACTCCCAATCAGTTTTGTGCAGTTTTGGGGAGTTAATAGCAGTTGTAGGGAGTTGGATTTCGAAGAGGAGTGGAGGGAAACCACCCAAAATCGTGGGAAACCTCCTTTGAAGGTCCGTGACCGCAGACTGGGCCACGGACGAGGCCCAATTTCAGGTTTTTCGCGTATGTGGCCCATTTTCATCTGTTTTGGGCTCAAACGAAGTCCGATTGCCACCAAACTTGGAGGGATGCTTCTTAACACTATTCTCTACATGTCATAAAAATTTCAGCCCTTTTTGACTTCAGGAAGTTGGTCAATTTTTCATTAATTGGGCCCCGGTCACGGACAAGGCCCACTTTTGGAACATTGCATATGTGGTCTATTTTCCATTGTTTGAGGCCCAAATGATGTCCAATCATCACGAAACTTGGAGAGATGTTGCTTGACACCATCTTAAGTGTTTCATAGAAATTTTAGCTCTGTTTGACCACCTGAACTTGGTCAACTCCTTTTGTTTGTGGGCCCCGGTCACTCCCAAGGCCCATTCTTGGAATTTTGCATATGTGGCTTGTTTCCGCCTGTTCGGGGCCCAAACGGTGTCCAATCGCCACGAAACTTGGAGGGATACTTCTTGACAGTATTTTGAGTGTGTCACAGAAGTTTCAGCTCTGTTTGACCACCTGAACTTGGTCAACTCCTTTTGTTTGTGGGCCCCGGTCACTCCCAAAGCCCATTCTTGGAATTTTGCATATGTGGCTTGTTTCCGCCTGTTCGGGGCCCAAACGGCGTCCAATCACCACGAAACTTGAGGAACACTTCTTGAAACTATTTTGAGTGTGTCACAGAAGTCTCAGCTCTGTTTGACCACCTGAACTTGGTCAACTCCTTTTGTTTGTGGGCCCCGGTCACTCCCAAGGCCCATTCTTGGAATTTTGCATATGTGGCTTGTTTCCGCCTGTCCGGGGCCCAAACGGTGTCCAATCGCCACGAAACATGGAGGGATACTTCTTGACACTATTTTGAGTGTGTCACAAAAGTTTCAGCTCTGTTTGACCACCTGAACTTGGTCAACTCCTTTTGTTTGTGGGCCCCGGTCACTCCCAAGGCCCATTCTTGGAATTTTGCATATGTGGCTTGTTTCCGCCTGTTCGGGGTCCAAACGACGTCCAATCGCCACGAAACTTGGAGGAACACTTCTTGACACTATTTTGAATGTGTCACAGAAGTTTCAGCTTTGTTTGACCTTCTGAAGTTGGTCAACTCTCCAGTTGACTTTTTTATGACGGTGGGCCCTTGTTTCAACTGTTTGAAGCGCAAATTACCCCGGTTTGATTTGAAACTTGGAGGGACTGACGTCAAGAACATCTTGGAGTATTCATCCAAATTTCATGCAGTTTGGATTTGAGGAAGTAGGATTTCGAACAGTAACCTATTCATTGCATGCGTTAGGTCACTATTCACTCCACATTGAGATAGTTAGCTTGTTTTCTATCCGAACAGCCTCCCCTTGACTTGAAACTTTGGGAGAATAACTTGGGGCATTCTTTGAGCATTTGTTCCAAATTTTATCTGCTTTGGTCTTCTGGAAGTAAGATCTTAGCCAATGACCCCCAAATTCGGGATTACTGTCCTCTAAGCTGACATGTAATGAAATTTGGGCCAAACAGAGTCTTTTCATCTTGAAAATTTGCAAAGTATCTTCTGAGCATGACCGAAGCTTATGGCTTTTGAGTTCGATGATGTCTGTTCAACCCAAAATTTGAACTTCCTCTGAGAGTTCCAGCTATCTTGATCTTCATGGAATGCTGGTTCTCACAGTGATTCCCCAAGATCTGCAAATAACCTCTGTAGCTTAAATTAAGCTGAGATGAGGTGTCTTCGCTGCAGTATTTGCAATTTTTTTATAGGTCAACAAGTGCCCCCTCGAGGTGCAATGATTATAGTACAATAATCGTTGTGCCTCGAAATAGCCAATCTGTGGGAATGATGGATGGCTTGATGAAAAGACAGTTTGTCAAGGTAGGTTGTAGGCCTAAACTTGGGATTTGAAAATTTTGATAAAAACCATGAAGGGTTTGATGACGGAATTTTGAAAAGACATAAGAAATCTGAATTTCTTTACCCTATTTTCACGGATATCAAAAGTAGCATCTCCGTGGGGACTGTGGGGAACACCCACAAAGGAATCCCTTGGGTATTTAGAAAATTCAGAAGTTTATGAATTTTGTTTGGATTTTGGAAATGAATTTGATTTTCTTTTGACCTATTTTTCACAGATATCCAGAGTGGCATCTCTGTGGGGATGTGGGGAACACCCACAAAAAGAATCCCTGAGGTTTTAAGAAAATCAAAAGTTTTAGTAAAAATGGATTTGGATATGGATCTTCATGGATTTTTGGTTCATTTTCAAAAATCAAAGTTTGGCTTTTGACTCGGCTTGACATGATTTAAAATAAGATGCAATTTTGACAAAATGAGATGTAATTTTGAAAGAGATTGGCTTTTATGGGTTTTGATGAAAAACAATTTGAGACATTGGTTTGAAATCGAAGTTTGACCCAAAGTTGATTTGGAAAGAGACTTCGCATCTTTTTTTTTTTGTATAATTTCCCTCGAAATACCCTAAAAATAGGATTATTTCTTTGGTAAATTACTCCAAGTGGACCCATCATGAGAATTTTAAACAAAAGATGATCATGTTATGGATTCCATTGCTTAAAATTAAGAGACCGTAGATGAAGAAGGACGAATCCATCGAGACTTGATCAAGGTTTTAGACTCCACTGATTTTAATCATAACCAAATTGTATTTGTGGGAAGGACTTGAGCTCGAGGGGATTCAGCAATGGGCTCCACCAGTTCAAGTTTGCAATGATCGTGGGTAAGGAGGCCAAACAGTTTTTTTTTTTTTTTTTTTTTTTTGCTCAAATCAACAAAGAAGAAAGGGAGACCGAGCGTTTTTTTTTTTTTTTTGTTCAAACCAAACCAATCAAAGAAGAAGAAAAAAAAATGGAGAAAAAGGGAAGAGACCGAGAGAAAGAGAAAAGAGAGAGAGAAAAGAGAGAGAGACCGAGAGAGAGAAATTGGGGGAGAGAGAAGAAAAGGAGAAAGAGGGAGAGAAACCGAGAGAAACAGAGAGTGGGAGAGAGAGAGAAACCGAGAAAGAGAGATAGACTGGGAGAGAGAGAGAGACTGAGAGAGAGAGACCGTGAAAGAGAGATAAGAGAGAGAAGAGAGAAAATTGGGAGAGAAAGAAGAAAAGAGAGATAGAGAGACCGGGAGAGAGAGAAAAGAGAGAGAGAAGAGAGACCGTGAGAGAGAGAGAAGAGAGAAAATCGGGAGAGAAAGAAGAAAAGAGAGAGAGAGACCGGGAGAGAGAGAAAAGAGAGAGAGAAGAGAGAGAATCGGGAGAGAAGAGAGAGAGACCGGAAGAGAGAGAAAAAAAAAAGAAAAAGAGAGAGACCGAGAGAGAGAGAAAAAAAAGAGAAAAAGAGAGAGACCGAGAGAGAGAGAAAAAAAAGAGAAAAAGAGAGAGACCGGGAGAGAGAGAAAAGAGAGAAAAGAGAGAAAATCGGGAGAGAAGAGAGATAACAGGAGGGACAGAGAAGAAAGAGAGAGAAAAGAGATAGAGACCGAAAGAAAGGGTGGAAGCAGAGAGGTGCTGGGTGCATCTTCCTTTTAGTTACCAAGCAAGACTCAGGTTTCTTTCATCATCTCAAGCACAGACTATGGCTGGTAAGAATTTCCTTTTCATCTTCTCTTGTGTTTGTTCATGACAGAATCCAAGCCTGGATTTTTGGATGCATCTTTTTTTTTTTTTTATAGCCATATCCGGTTGAGAAGAACCCTTGTGTCTTAAACTCTATTAGAACTTCTTCATATCACGGTCAATCCTGACTGTCTAGCACTTATTGCTGTTGTCATAGTGAACATCCACCTGTTTTTGAGTAGTAACATGCATATCACTGAACACGCATCTAACTTTCTGTGATCAGAGCCTCTGTGGGAATTATAGAATGCCATTTTCGTGCTTGAACACGAACCTGCTGCCCCCTGAAAAGGTCTTAAGGTGCTTTGAACATCTGTTTGGACCGGGAGCCTCGGTTCTGAGACTTAAGTGTGCCTTTGATGCCAATTCTTGGTCTCAGGATTGAGTATTGCCTTCTGCTTTTGGTCTTATACTAAGGGGAGATGCTGCCGATTTTTTTTTTTGAGAAGTTCCATATCATTGTTACTGATATCCATCTTTTCTTTCTTTTGATCTGTTTTGCAGATAGAAGAGGTAAAGCACCTGCAACTGCAACTGCTGGGGCACCTAAAAGTCGTGCCAAGGGTAAGACCACAAGAGGGCCTGATCCGAAAGACCCAAATGAAGCATCTGATGTTAAATTGTGGCTCCAGAGGGCTAAAGCTTTGTCAACGAGAAAATGGTATTCATATTGGTGTTTGGCAAATAATACCAATTGGGAGAATAATGACAAGGTGGTTTTCCCAAAACCACAATATATATTTGGAGATGCCACAAAGGAGACCGCAAAACAACCCACTGATCATATGCGGTATCGTTACACAAATTCGGCAGGAGTTGTGCGTGAATTAACCACAGTTCGATCAGTTCGACGGCATCCAACTATTATGTCACTATCTCCAACAATCCCAGCAAGGCATGATCCTTTTTCATGGATAAGACATCATGTCCATTTCAAGACTGGGAAATTCATGCGTCCGCCTCCATACTACTTCATAGAATACCCAAGGTCTGAAATAGAGACCCTCGAACCGTGCACTCTAAATTTGGAAGTAGGCACTGTGATTTCACAGCTCAGAACGGTCGGTCTTGGTATTCATTCCGGCGACAGGAGTGCTTGGCTAAGTGAGAGGCACCAATCTCGCGGGTGGTTTAATTGCATCGGGGATTGGTCAAGCTGGGTGACTGCAATCAAGTATCATTATGCGGAAGATTTGAAAGCAATTGGGATTTTTGACGCTGTAAATGCTACCACACAAAGAGTCCCCTGTGAGAACAAGAATGTTTGTAGGGCCATTCTGGAATTATTCTGCCCAGCGACTGGTACTTTCATTACTCCAAACATGGAGCTAGGATTCTCTCTATGGGAAGTAAAGAAAATTTTTGGTTTGGCACCTTACGGTGAGATCTATGATGAGACCGTTTTACCCGATGAAGAATTAGCCACTATGGATGACGAATTTCAAGCGGCATATTACCTCCTTTTTGCACTTGAAGATTCTATTCAGACAACTAGCCGAAGCCGAGGCAAAGTCTTTCAATGGATGAGTCAAGTGAAGGAAATCATAGATCCTTTCTTCATTAATGAAGGTGGGTTCTTTAAGCGGAAGAGGGTAATTCCGAGCGAAGACCCCAAGAAAGGTCCAACAATTATCTTTCATGAAGACACGGACTTTCAGCCTTATATTTTTGCCAAATATCCAGATTTGAAAAGGAAATGTTGGCTTGCTTCATTCTTGACAGCATGGTTGTCCGAGGTTCTTTTTCCGAGCTCAGGAAATGACCTTAGGCCTGGTTGCATATATCCAGCCCTCAAGATGGCCTTTGGACATAGCCTCGCTTTGGGTCCTGCTTTTGTAGCTTATATGCTGACAGAGTTAAAGCTTTCAGGATTCACCGTCAGAGAAGGAAAACCATTCAATCGATGTTATGCCGAATATCTACTGTACACCTGGTTCACCTACCATTGCAATGATCTTCATTCACATAGCGGTGCACCGGGGAACACTTTTATGGAGGGTGTGGTTGGTGGTAGTTGCTTAATTAACAACTATTCCATGACTGATTTGCGCAAACATTTGCGCAACTTTAACAATTATGTTGCTTCCCGGGATGCTATACCGAATATTGAAGTTCCAGCTCAGATGAGGAATGCTGTGGAGCCATCAATAGACAAGGTTGGGGAAGGTGGCCGGGATATCGGCTTGTCAGACGAAGAAAAGAGCTGGCTCCTGAGTTTAAAGCATGCAGATCTGGTGTATAGAAAAAATACATACATCAATATTCAACCTTATATACCTGCCCGATTCTGCAGACAGTTCGACTTCTATCAGGCCGTCGTGGGAGCACCGGGCCGAATTCGAGGCACTATCGGCTCTTTGCAGGATGCCCGTAATGCTTGGGAATTTTACCAAGCGTTTGACACTGAGGCTCGTTTTGGATACCCTCATCTTCCGAATCCTGGATATATGAGTGGCTTCGCCCAGTGGTTTGCTAAAAGCACCCTCGCCATTGTGCAGGCATACACAAGTAACCCTCGAGCTAAATGTAACACTCCGACCCAGCTTGACCTCGTTTAGCGGCTAGTTAATCTTGTTTTCGTTGCTAATTGTGTTTTGTTTATGTTTTATTTTCGTTGCGGGTCATGGATAGGTAGTTGGGTTGAGTTTGACCTGGATTAAGTAGACCAAGCCCTTTTTCGTAATTTTAGATTTTCTAAGGCATGGTCATTTTGTATCATCTTGATGTCAACACGTGTCTTTCATTGAGCTCGTTAACTTTCGTAACTACGTCATTTGCAACCGATGTCGTGTGATTCGATTGGACCAAGATTTGACTCAAACTGAAATTTCACTTCTAACTTGGACCCTCTTGTAATGTGGACACCTCATGAACCTATATATATATTTCATCCACAGAACCCACGTTCCTTCTCCCATTTTCTTCCTCAACTGTGCACGTGGAGCTCTCTTTCTCTCTCTCTCCTTCTCTTGAATTCTCTCCTCCGAATTTCTCTCCTCCATCGAGCTAGAGGAGGTTGGTTCCTTTGCATGTGAGGTGAGTGGATTTTCTTCCATCTCTCTCATCTTCCTTCTCTATCTCTTCTCCTTCTTATTTCTCATTGCATGGTGTGTCTGTGATTCCAATTCTCATGTATGCATGTGGTTTGATGTGTGTTAGGTGGTGTTTGGATCTAAGAACTTCAGTTGGGCAATTGAATTCTAATTGAGGCAAGTATAACCATAACTTGTGAGAACCCATGTTGGTATGCATTTGATTTGGTTAGTTTTACATGAATTGATATGGAAACCATGTGTTTACAGCCCTTTGGTTAGTATGCTACCCCTTTCCATTGAAAAATTGCAATTCTGATGAGTTCCCAGACTTCCTGTATGTGTTTTAGAAATTTAACTGCGTGCAGGTACGGCTAAGCCGTATGGCACTTACGGCTCAAAGTCCAGAGAGGAGAAAAACCCAGTTTTCCTCTACGGCTAGGGCACGGCTAAGCCGTGGATTGCCCTACGGCTAAGCCGAAGCTCAGCCGTGGCCCAGCCGTAGAACAATACAGGGTGCATTTTCTGGATTTAACTGAGAGTCATCAATTGACAGACCTTCTACGGCCCAGCCACGGCTAAGCCGTAGAATGCACATGGCTAAGCCGTAGCACACACACGGCTGAGCCGTAGCACACTAGACTAATGAAAGAAAACAAGGATAGGTGTAATGGAAAGACCGATATGGCCTTCATGATAGAATGTAGAGCACCTAGACTTGCCCAACGGAATGTGATACAACGCGTGAATGATCTCGAGGGCTGCGAATCATTCATGTTCATTATCCGGATGTTAAGCACCTCCCCATGGGTGTTGGTTTAAGAGACTTCGTGCACCGCTCGATTCAATGCAACACTAGATAACGGTGTGTCGAATAACTTAAACTATATCATCATGCACGGTTAGAAACACCGGATAATTAGATTAGGATTGGTTTGTAAATAAAGATGATTCGACCTCGCATAATTTGTTGCATAACATATCGTATTCGAGTATTGACCTCTACGCTCTGACGTGATTACTTGTACTCCGTTACTTTACACTCACATTGTGATTCTTTACCTTGAGTATGCCTGTATGATATGTTCACTCACGGATATGCACGTATGATATGTTGTCACGATCTACTCAGGGTTTTCATGATTGACTCTGCATGGTCAGGCACTACTTAGCCTCAGCCTTAGGATCCCGACGGGGTGAATTTGGTATAGTTATATAGACTTGCTGCAGTAGGGTTATGTCTTGGGGAACCGGACCCCAGGAAACCGAGACCCATTGTACCCTGGCCCGGACAATGGTGTTCTTTGCACGTTATAAGATCCCTCTTTTGGGAGCATGCGGTAATGTAGTAGCCACTAGTATGTACATAGCATGTATCCATTGATTCACTTAGCATATTTCTTTCTCGCATGACAGCCTAGTATACGAAAATGCCTTCTTTAATAACATGATGTTCTTTATTCTATTAGACACAGCGTGTGTTAACTTGCTATGGTTTATACTTTGCTGAATCGTCGTATTCACAGTTGTTTTTGGTGTTGCAGGCCCAGATACCCCTGCCGAACCCTCGCCGGTCGGCCAGACTCCAGATGAGACCCCCGGGGCCCCATCAAGCCTAGAGGAGTGGATGTGATCACTCCGCGGGAGAGCGTCCTTGGCATACATGCATCATTGGAGTCTTGTTTCTTGTTTTGAGGATTTGTTCACTTGTATATATGTCATGACTGTATATGTTGTTTTTGTTCTTTTTGTAAAACTTTTATATGTAATTATGTCAGTCCTTTCTTCGTATTCTCTTCTTGCACTGTTAGTTTAATGTTTCTGATATTTACAGCTTCCGCGTACATGTTTGGCACGTGTGAATGTTCCCTTGTGCGTGTGCATTTAGACTCGGTCTACGTGTACAGGCACGGGAGTACGTGTGTCATTAGGTTTGGCTTTTGCTAACCCCCGAACCTTGGGCTCGGGTTGTGACATACGTATTGTATGGTATCAAAGCATTCCTTGCTCATTCCTTGTTCTAGATAATAAGCATGTAGGCATGTAGGATCGTGGTGAGGATACGATTATTTCTTTGTGATCTTTCTAGATTTTGGGGCTTGTTGGGCGCAATTGTTTTGTGTTTGTGTCTGACTTTTTCCATTTTACAGGATGGCGTCAGGTTCGGGTTCTCAGTAGAATGCCGGAAATAATGAAAGCGGATCCGCACCGTCACCGCAGACACAGAATACAGATGAACGCATCCTTATGCTATTTCAGTCTCTACAAGCACAATCGCAATCAATGCAGAACTTACAAGCGCAAGTTACCACCATGTTAGATCGACAAAGTCAAGCCCCAGTTCAGTCGCATGTAGACCAGCAGGTGATCTTACAGCCTCGAGAGAGTGACCCAAATGCCCTCTACGGTAAATTTTGCAAGCGAGGAGCTATTGAGTTCTATGGACAGAAGAGCCATTGAAGGCAGAACAGTGGCTGGAACAGACTGAGGATGTTTTTGAGACCGTCGTGTGCACGAACCGACAGAAGGTCGGACTAGCAACTTCCATGTTTAGAGAGGTCGCAAAAACTTGGTGGAAAAGCGTGAATGACTCCTACAGAGATATTCCTAGTGCGACAGTTTGGGAGATGTTTAAGCAGCAGTTCAGAAGGAAGTTCATCCCGGCTCATGTGTTTCGCGCCAAGGAGGTTGAGTTCTTAGCTCTCCGTCAGCAGCAGATGACAGTAGCAGAATATGTGAAAAAGTTTATGCAGTTGTCGCACTTTGCTCCGGATATGATCAGCACTGAAGAGAGGAAGGTGAATCGGTTTGTTGAAGGTCTGCATCCCCGGTACATGCACCACGTGACTGCGTTTCAGCGTCCGGCTACGTTTGATGATGCAGTGGATAGGGCCTATTCTGCTGAGGCCATCCACCAAGCTGCGAGAGCCGTTGAGCCCAAGAGACGCCGCCTTTCAGTGCACGAGGACAAGTACAGAAGAAGACAAAAGGCCAGCAGAGTACTTCCAGTTCCACCGGAGTGACTTGTGGATATTGTGGCAAGAGCCACGTGACTGACGCGTGTTGGAGGAAGGCAGGTGCTTGTTTTATCTGTGGTTCAAGGGAGCATATGATAGCCAATTGTCCTCGATATAGAGCCTCCCAGCCCCCAACCTCTGGTCCTACCTCCGGTGCAGTTCCTAGCAGACCCAGTGCACCTACAGCTCCGAGCAAGTCACAGTCAGCTCGTCCAGGCTCGAGACAGCCTCGCCAGACAGCCCGTGCTTACGCAGCCACCCATGAGAGTGCTGAGGATCCACAGGTGGTTGAAGGTACTGTTTTGATTTCGCACGTCGAGGCTTTAGCATTGTTCAATTCGGGGTCTACACGGTCTTACGTGGCACCTCATTTCGCTGAGCGGTTACATCAGCCGTCTAAGTCGTTGCCATATGTGCTGGTTGTATCCACCCCAGTCGGCAAGCGAGTGGAGTGTAGTGTATACTACCCCTATTGCGACGTGCAGATTGCAGGTCATCAGTTACCTGTTGATTTGATCCTGTTGTCGATGCTGGACTTCGACGTGATCCTTGGTATGGATTGGCTCGCTCGATATCGTGCCTGTGTTAACTGTTACAACAGGACGATCTTCTTCGATTTAGGCAAAGGCTTCCGTTTCGAGGGCAGTCAGCAGAGATGCCCCAGACGCGTGATCTCGGCGTGTAAGGCAGATCGCTTGATCCGCCGAGGGTGTGAAGGCTTCATTGCCTTTATCTCAGCGAAGAAGGAAACGAAGCAGCTAGGTGAGATCCAGGTGGTCTGTGACTTTCCTGATATCTTCCCAGACGATGTGCCAGACTTACCCCCGGTTCGAGATGTGGAGTTTGCCATTGAGTTTGTTCCCGACACGGCACCGATCAGCAAGGCTCCGTATCGCATGGCCCCAGCTGAATTGTCTGAGTTGAAGAAGCAATTGCAGGAGCTTTTAGACAAGGGTTTCATTCGCCCGAGCGTCTCACCTTGGGGAGCACCAGTCTTGTTTGTCAAGAAGAAGGATGGTACTTTTCGGATGTGCATAGACTACCGCCAGCTGAACAAAGTGACTATCAAGAACAAGTACCCCCTACCTAAGATTGATGAGTTGTTTGACCAACTTCAGGGTGCAGCATATTTTTCTAAGATTGATTTGAGGTCTGGATATCACCAGTTGAGGGTCAAAGAAGATGACATTCCTAAGACTGCCTTCAGGACTCGTTATGGACATTATGAATTCCTCGTGATGCCTTTTGGACTAACCAACGCCCCTGCAGCGTTTATGGCATTGATGAATCAGATCTTTGCTCCTTTCTTGGACCAATTCGTAGTTGTTTCTATTGATGATATCTTGATATACTCTAAGTCAGCAGAGGAGCATCGGGAGCACTTGAGGAAAGCCTTGTCGTTGTTGAGAGAACATCGATTATTTGCTAAGTTGTCGAAATGTGATTTTTGGCTTGAGCAGGTGGCATTTTTAGGTCACATCATTTCACGAGAGGGATTGGCAGTTGATCCATCTAAAGTAGAGGCAGTGGTGAGTTGGCCTAGCCCCAAGACAGTGACAGAGGTTCGCAGTTTCCTTGGTATAACAGGTTACTATCGTCGATTTGTCCACGATTTTGCTAAGATCTCTTCTCCTTTGACGAAGTTGACCAGGAAGAATGTACCATTTGATTGGACTGAGGAGTGTGAAGCCCGTTTCCGGACTTTGAAAGAGAAGTTGACTACGGTTCCAGTGTTAGCCTTGCCAGATGGTAGTGAAGGTTTCGTGGTTTATTCAGACGCTTCTCGAGTTGGTCTAGGCTGTGTGTTGATGCAGCACGGGAAGGTTATTGCATATGGATCGAGACAGTTGCGAGAACATGAGAGGAATTACGCCACCCATGATTTGGAATTGGCAGCCATCGTGTTTGCATTGAAGCTGTGGAGACATTATCTGTATGGTGTGCAGTTTGAGGTTCGTTCTGACCACCACAGTTTGCAGTACTTATTCACGCAGCAGGAGCTGAACATGAGACAGCGGAGATGGCTTGAGCTTATTAAGGATTATGACTTCCCGATCAAATATCAGCCAGGCAAAGGGAATGTGGTGGCAGATGCGCTCAGCAGGAAAGCGGAGTCAGTGCAGCTATTGAGCAGTTTCCTCCTAGAGTTCCATGGTCTCCCTGTTGAAGTAAAACTCGTGGATGAGCGCGTGACGTTGGCTAGTACGCTAGTGTTTCAGCCTGAGATGATTCAGCAGATTAAAGACAGGCAATTTGAAGATCTAACCTTGAAGCACATTCGAGACCACATTGGAGAAAGACCTGATTTCAGACTCGAGGATGGTGTACTCTATTTTCGGAATAGGTTGTGCGTGCCAGCAGTTGATGATTTCAAGGAGAAGCTGATGAACGAAGCGCATTACGCTCGATATGCGATGCATCCAGGCAGCACAAAGATGTTTCGGAATCTCAAAGATCGCTTCTGGTGGAACAACATGAAGAGAGAAGTAGCAGGATTTGTTGCTCGCTGTTTGACATGCCAGAAGGTGAAGGCCGATCATCAGAGACCGCCAGGCTCGTTGCATCCTTTGCATATACCGCAGTGGAAGTGGGAAAAAATCACCATGGACTTCGTTTCCGAATTACCGCCGACGAGCAGGAAGAACAACGCCATTTGGGTGATTGTAGATCGATTGACGAAGTTAGCCCATTTCATTCCTTTCCGGAAGGGTATGACATTTTCAGAGATGGCGAGGAAGTTCGTGGATGAGATCGTCAGGCTCCATGGTACCCCCGTGTCGATTGTATCCGATCGTGACAGCCGTTTTGTTTCATCTTTCTGGAAAGCTTTCCAAGAGGCTATGGGTACGAAGTTGAGCTTCAGCACGGCATACCACCCACAGACGGATGGGCAATCAGAGCGGACGATTCAGACTTTGGAAGATATGTTGCGAGCCAGCGTGTTGAGCTACGAGAAAGAATGGGATCTTCATCTATCGTTGTGCGAGTTTGCCTATAACAACAGCTTCCACGAGAGCATTGGGATGGCACCATATGAAGCATTGTACGGGAAGAAGTATAGGAGTCCGGTATGTTGGGAAGAAGTTGGAACTCGAAGTTTTCACGGACCGACAATCATTGCCGAGACTACGGAGAAGGTACAGAAAGCAATTGAGAACTTGAAAGTTGCTCGGTCGAGGCAAAAGAGCTATGCAGATACCCGCAGACGGCCCTTAGAGTTTCAAGTTGGCGAGTGGGTTTTTTTGAAGGTCTCACCGATGAAGGGTACGATCCGTTTCGGCCAGAAAGGCAAGTTAGCTCCACGCTATGTCGGACCGTTCGAGATCAAGAGTCGGATTGGTGATTTGGCCTATCGATTAGAGCTTCCCGAGATGTTTTCAGGAGTGCACAACGTTTTCCACGTTTCGATGCTTCGGAAATATGTTCATGATCCCTCCCATGTCATTCGTTACGACGAGGTTCAGATTCAGCCGAGTGCAGCATACGTTGAGCGACCGCTCCGTATCGTGGGAACCCGAGAGCAGATACTTCGCACCCGGACAATTCGATGGGTCAAAGTGCTTTGGGAGCATCACAGTCCAGATGAGGCTACGTGGGAGTTAGAAGAGCAGATGGCACGACAATACCCCGATCTGTTTTCTTAGGTACGAGTGAGTTAGTGTTCATTCCGAGGACGGAATGATTCTCAAGTAGAGGAGGATGTAACACTCCGACCCAGCTTGACCTCGTTTAGCGGTTAGTTAATCTTGTTTTCATTGCTAATCGTGTTTTGTTTATTTTTATTCTCGTTGCGGGTCATGGATAGGTAGTTGGGTTGAGTTTGACCTGGATTAAGTAGACTAAGCCCTTTTTCGTAATTTTAGCTTTTCTAAGGCATGGTCATTTTTGCATCATCTTGATTTCAACACGTGTCTTTCATTGAGCTCGTTAACTTTCGTAACTACGTCATTTGCAACCGATGTCGTGTGATTCGATTGGACCCAGATTTGACTCAAACTGAAATTTCACTTCTAACTTGGACCCTCTTGTAATGTGGACACCTCATGAACCTATATATATATTTCATCCACAGAACCCACGTTCCTTCTCCCATTTTCTTCCTCAACTGTGCACGTGGAGCTCTCTTTCTCTCTCTCTCCTTCTCTTGAATTCTCTCCTCCGAATTTCTCTCCTCCATCGAGCTAGAGGAGGTTGGTTCCTTTGCATGTGAGGTGAGTGGATTTTCTTCCATCTCTCTCATCTTCCTTCTCTATCTCTTCTCCTTCTTATTTCTCATTGCATGGTGTGTCTGTGATTCCAATTCTCATGCATGCATGTGGTTTGATGTGTGTTAGGTGGTGTTTGGATCCAAGAACTTCAGTTGGGCAATTGAATTCTAATTGAGGCAAGTATAACCATAACTTGTGAGAACCCATGTTGGTATGCATTTGATTTGGTTAGTTTTACATGAATTGATATGGAAACCATGTGTTTACAGCCCATTTGGTTAGTATGTTACCCCTTTCCATTGAAAAATTGCAATTCTGATGAGTTCCCAGACTTCCTGTATGTGTTTTAGAAATTTAACTGCGTGCAGGTACGGCTAAGCCGTATGGCACTTACGGCTCAAAGTCCAGAGAGGAGAAAAACCCAGTTTTCCTCTACGGCTAGGGCACGGCTAAGCCGTGGATTGCCCTACGGCTAAGCCGAAGCTCAGCCGTGGCCCAGCCGTAGAACAATACAGGGTGCATTTTCTGGATTTAACTGAGAGTCATCAATTGACAGACCTTCTACGGCCCAGCCATGGCTAAGCCGTAGAATACACACGGCTAAGCCGTAGCACACACACGGCTGAGCCGTAGCACACTAGACTAATGAAAGAAAACAAGGATAGGTGTAATGGAAAGATCGATATGACCTTCATGATAGAATGTAGAGCACCTAGACTTGCCCAACGGAATGTGATACAACGCGTGAATGATCTCGAGGGCTGCGAATCATTCATGTTCATTATCCGGATGTTAAGCACCTCCCCATGGGTGTTGGTTTAAGGGACTTCATGCACCGCTCGATTCAATGCAACACTAGACAACGGTGTGTCGAATAACTTAAAACTACATCATCATGCACGGTTAGAAACACCGGATAATTAGATTAGGATTGGTTTGTAAATAAAGATGATTCGACCTCGCATAATTTGTTGCATAACATATCGTATTCGAGTATTGACCTCTACGCTCTGACGTGATTACTTGTACTCCGTTACTTTACACTCACACTGTGATTCTTTACCTTGAGTATGCCTGTATGATATGTTCACTCACGGATATGCACGTATGATATGTTGTCACGATCTACTCAGGGTTTTCATGATTGACTCTGCATGGTTAGGCACTACTTAGCCTCAGCCTTAGGATCCCGACGGGGTGAATTTGGTATAGTTATATGGACTTGCTGCAGTAGGGTTATGTCTTGGGGAACCGGACCCCAGGAAACCGAGACCCATTGTACCCTGGCCTGGACAATGGTGTTCTTTGCACGTTATAAGATCCCTCTTTTGGGAGCATGTGGTAATGTAGTAGCCACTAGTATGTACATAGCATGTATCCATTGATTCACTTAGCATATTTCTTTCTCGCATGACATCCTAGTATACGAAAATGCCTTCTTTAATAACATGATGTTCTTTATTCTATTAGACACAGCGTGTGTTAACTTGCTATGGTTTATACTTTGCTGAATCGTCGTATTCACAGTTGTTTTTGGTGTTGCAGGCCCAGATACCCCTGCCGAACCCTCGCCGGTCGGCCAGACTCCAGATGAGACCCCCGGGGCCCCATCAGGCCTAGAGGAGTGGATGTGATCACTCCGCGGGAGAGCGTCCTTGGCATACATGCATCATTGGAGTCTTGTTTCTTGTTTTGAGGATTTGTTCACTTGTATATATGTCATGACTGTATATGTTGTTTTTTTTCTTTTTGTAAAACTTTTATATGTAATTATGTCAGTCCTTTCTTCGTATTCTCTTCTTGCACTGTTAGTTTAATGTTTCTGATATTTACAGCTTCCGCGTACATGTTTGGCACGTGTGAATGTTCCCTCGTGCGTGTGCATGTAGACTCGGTCTACGTGTACAAGCACGGGAGTACGTGTGTCATTAGGTTTGGCTTTTGCTAACCCCCGAACCTTGGGCTCGGGTTGTGACACTAAATGTCGTGTTTTGCCTACTTCTAAGAAGAAGGAAAAAGGGGAAAAGGGAGAAAGAGATCGTTTCATCCTAGAGAATTTTGAAAGTTGGCTACATGATGGGGATCAATGGTGAATTGGTTTGACAGCCGGATCCGATATCTGTCGAGGTCACCGTGGTTTGAGAGGTGAAGAAGATGAAAACTTCATGCCTCCGCCTAATGTACCTGCAACGAGAATGCGACGAGCCATGGAAGAAAATTTACAAGAGAGCATTAGCCTTGCTGAAACCAGGGAAACGGGCAGGGCTGGTTTGGATTTTGCTCATAAATTAAAAACTGCTGCTGATACTCTTGTATTGCCAGAGACACGTGTTGATCAAAGTCAAGTAGAGGGGATCCAATCTGCGGAAGGGGCTACGAGGGCAAGGCCTTCCATCATAATGCCGGTGAACCCTCCGATGGATCTGGGTTTGCATAAGAAAATCAGAGCCACTCATTCGAAATTGGTAACTCAAGTTCGAGCTTCAGCTACCCAAAAGACACCTTCTAGGAAGAGAAAAGCTGAAAGTCCACCTGTACGTCGTTCTCGGCGGCTAAAAACTGGTAACATACATATAATTGCTTATGATCATATCTTCATCGATTTTGTATCTCTTGCTTTAACATTGATACTCTTTTTTTTTTTTTTTTTTTTTTTGCGATTGTATTAGCTCATCCTTCAATTGCTGGAGAGTCTGCGAGGCAAATGGCCAGAGTGACTGAAAATTATGCCTCTGATGAGAGGAGTGGGGGAGAAAGCAGTTTTGATAGCCTTACGACTGGAGAGCGAACTGATAGTGATATTCACATTGAGTTTGATTTTGAAAAAGATATATTTAATCAAGCACAAATGCCTAAATTTGAGACAAAAGTAGCGGCAGATGTACCGACAGGATCCATCATTGCAGATAAACCTATTGATGACGTTGGTACTGCTACCATTACAGAGGCTGTTCTCCAGGTTGAACAACAGAAACCTCCCTCTGAGATTGTCAAGGAATCTGGGATCAGAGTCTCCAGGGATATCGAAGAAACTCCAATTGTTGCTGAAGGTAAACTTCACATTAGCTTGATTAACGTTTCAGCATTCGTGCTCTAATTTCTGCTCATTCCGTTTTTTCAGGTGGTCAAGTGGAAGAGGGTATTTCTGATACACTTGCTAAAACAGTTTCTACTGTTCCTAGGAGATCTTTCGGATCCCCTATCGAGGAGCAAGTGGAGAAAGAGCATGCTGAAGCTTCAATTGACTTGGATGATGTCTCAATTCATAGTGGATACTTAGAGGCATCACCAGGCAGCCCTCTGGGGAGTGATCTGCAACGCTTTGTAGAAAATTTATCATTAGGTTCACTAACCCAAAGTATAAATGGTGGTGCGGGATTGTCGCCAACCAATACCACCTTGCCAGTCAGTAATAAGCCAAGGGCTGATGAGGCTGAGGATGTTCAGATGGAGCAACATATTAAACCTGTTAGCGGTGCAGAAAAGGAAACAGACAGTGTTATGGGTCCAGTCACAGAAGCCCCTGTAGAGGATACTGTTGTGATCAGAGCGGGCTCTTTTGTTCAACAGACAATGATTTTAGAAGGTACAAGTCTCCCGGTAGAGGATACTCCTGTAACACTTGTCACTAGTAGTGTACCTCCAGTTGCTGGCAGCTTTACACCTCCCAAGGCCATGACACCTCCAAGAGTCCACTTTAGGGTGGATCAGTCATCGCCTTTAAAGGTTATTGAAGACCCTGTTGTTCAGAAGATATCAGATGAGGCTTCTACTACTGAAGGTGGAGGGGCCCGAAAAGCTTTACTGCATGTGACAGTCACACCTCATGCCATTAGGGATCCTTCGACTACCTTGTCTTCACAGGGGTCACATGATTCGCCTTCTGTTCGTGAAGAAACATTGGCGATTCCTGAGGGCGGAGTAAATATCGAGAGAGAAAGGGATAATCGCTCAAGTTCTCAAATCCAGTCAAATTCACAAGAGCGAGAATCAAACCTTTCTATCCCTAAAGAACTCAGCTTCTTCGGGGACACCCCAAAGCCTCAATCTGCTATTAATTTTGCCACAAAGATAATCATTCGCAGCATTTTGGCTACTGTTTTTCAAGGAGAGCTTTCTTCAGAGAAGATTCAAGGTGCCAAGGCTTTAGCAGACATGTTGATATTTTCTGGTACCGACTTGAGTTGTTTTCGCGATGCCCTTGCTCTTCTTTTTAACAAACTCGAAGAAAAAAACTCTTGGGATAAGAGTGTTGATCATGCCAAAGCTTTCCAAGATGAGATCTTAAGGCACAAAATTCAGTTGACTGCAGAGATTGAAAGTGGTGAGGAGGAGATACAGGTAATAAATGCAGAAGAGGCCAAACTGACACAGGAATTGGCTGTGCATGCGGGCCAACGTGCACATATTCAACAACAGATTGCTGTATTGCAACATCAATTATCTTCCGTGGAAAATATTATGGAAAATTTGCAGATGTCTGTTTCGGAGAGAATTCGTCACCGAGATGATCTTTTCACGCATACAGAAGCGAAACGCACAGCCTTGAATGACTTCGTTCAGTCCTTGGAGATTGAATTGAATATTAAGCTGGACGAGATTGACATTAATACTGCTATTCCAGCTTATGCAAGCTACAAAGGGCGTATCCTCATGGCAGAAGTACTGAATGCAAAGGGGCAACTGGAGAAGTTCCTGGACTGAGATTCTCTGCTGCAACTCTCATTTTTTTTTATTATTATTAGGCCTGAGGGCCATGTGTACATTGACTTTACTGCTTGTATTCAAACTTTAAAATGGATATCAATGGAAAATGTTTTTCCTTTCTATTTTTGTCATTGGTATGGTGTTTGGTTTGATTTTCTGTGGATGTTTGATGTGGTTTATGTGGATGGTTTGTTTGGTTTGTATGGATGGTTTATTTGGTTTGGTTTTCTCAGACTTGTATGAGGGTGTGATTTGCGATCATTTGGATCCACAAATCGAAAATAAGGAAGTCATACAGGTGGACATTATCCGGTGCCCATGTGTGAGGCTTTTTCCAGGGTCCATGACTTGATCCTTTTGGTGTCGAAAGGGGTCAAACAAAGTGGATGTTATTCGATGCCCATGTGTGAGGCTTTCCCCGGGATTCATGACTTATTCCTTAGGACAAAGATTTGGTTTTGGTTTTTGTTTTGATTTTGGTTATACAGGGTCTGCAAAAAGACTTGTTCTATATAACCGAAGGTAGTCATATAGGGTCTACAAAAGACTTGTTCTATACAACTAAGGATTAGCTATATGGGGTCTAAAAAAAGACTTATTCCACACAGCTGAGTTTTGCTATACAGGGTCTGCAAAAAGACTTAATCTATATAGCAGGATGTTACAAGGGGTCTTGTAAGGACATTATCCGAGTAACAAAGGTTTGACTAGAGGGGTCGAAGGACTTGATCCTCGCAGTCATTTTATACAAATCTGAGGGATTTTGGTTACGAGTCATAGGTTGTAAGGCTCGAAACCAAAGGATTTTGATTTTGGAATGAAAATGTACACTGTACATGGTTTGGGTACATGGCATGGGTGTACCAATGACATTTAGGTATAGTATTTTTTGAGAAGTTTTCCATTGATAGGCATCATGCATCTGTCCCCTTCAAGTGTGAGGAGCGCATATGCGCCATTGGAGTAAACCTTATCGACAACAAAAGGTCCTTCCCATTTAGGTTCGAACTTGCCTCCCGACAAGTGCGTGGAAAACATAGGTCTTCTAACTGCAAGGACTAGATCTCCCTTCTTGTAAGCTCTATACTTGACCTTTTTGTTGAAAGATGCAACCATACGAGCTTGATACAACTCAATACTTTGTCGAGCGGCAAGCCTTTTCTCATCAAGGTTTTCTAGCTCTTGCAATCTGAGTTTGGCATTCTTTTCTTCAGTATATTTGTTTATCACAGCCACCCGAAAAGAGGGAAGTTGAATTTCCAAAGGTATTACAGCTTCACAACCATAGACCAAGGAGTACGGTGTTGATTTGGTAGGACCACGAACTGTAGTTCTGTAAGCCCATAATGCTTCAGGAAGCCTGGTACTTCAACTCTTTTTGTTGTCAGAAACCATTTTCTTCAAAATCTTGCAAATGGTTTTGTTAAAAGCCTCAGCAAGTATGTTGGCCGCGGGGTTTTACGCTGTAGATGGACAACACTGGATTCCGTATTTGTCACAGAATCTGTAAAATTTATTATTATTGAATTGCGGGCCATTGTCATGATACAGACGTTTGGGCACCCCAAAACGGCAAATAACATGAGTTTTCAGGAAGCTAAGGACTGTATCAGTTTTAACTTCTGTGAGAGGTACTGCTTCTGCCCATTTGGAGAAGTAATCGGTTGCAGCCAAAATGAATTGATGTCCACGTTCTGAGGGTGGACTGATCTTCCCCACTATATCCATTCCCCAAGATTCAAACGGCCAAGAAGTGGTCGTAGGGTGCAAATGTTCAGGAGGCTGGTGAATGTAATCACCATGAATTTGGCACTCATTGCATCTTTTAGCAAAATTAATAGCGTCAGACACCATGGTAGGCCAATAGTAGCCTAATCTTCGAATTTGATCATGAAGTTTTGGTCCAACTTGGTGAGCACCACATAGGCCCGCATGAACTTCTCTGAGAACTTGTTCAGCTTCTTTCGGGGACAAACATCGAAGTAGAACTCCATCGTATGATTTGCGATAAAGAGTTTTTGAGGGTAAATCAAAATGGAATTTGAGAGCTCGCCTTTGAATACTGGGTCTATCTTTAGGATTCTCTGGTAATACTCCATGCAGAATGTAATCAATAAAAGGATCTCTCCAATCCCTGAATGAGTTTTGGAAATATGAAATTCGATTTTTGATTACAGTGAAGCTATCTTCTACCGCTTTGTAAGTATCGAGTGGGGGTAGAAGTCTTCTCTCAACAACTTCCAATATCATCTTGTCATTCTCAGGGATTGCCATTGAAGCTGCCAAGCTTGCTAAGGCGTCTGCTTTGACATTCTGGCATCTCGGAACATGATGAAACGCAATCAATTTAAACCTTTGTTTGAGTTCATATGCCCTATTGAAAAGGGGAATTAGGTCTGGCTTCTTTACTTCATACTCATGATTCATTTGCTTAATCACAAGTTGTGAATCTCCATAGACCCCTAGCATGTTAATGCCAGCATCTAAAGCTAACTCAAGCCCCATAATTAATGCCGTGTATTCTGCCACATTGTTCGAGCATGGTTTGATCAATGAAAAGGAGTGAGGAACATAAAATCTTTCTGGACTGCAGAAAATAATTCCAACCCCTGATACTGGCTTTCCTCGTTCATTAGTCCTGGAAGCTCCATCAAAATGCATGGTCCAATGTAGATCTGAATCAATGGTGGATTTCCGTGTTTGTTCAGTGAAGAAGACTGACTCATCAGGGAGATTGTCTGTGAACTCAGAATCTTCTGACAGTGGATGTTCTGCTAGAAAATCTGCAAGAGCTTGTCCTTTTACTGCTTTCGCAGGAGTGTATCTGATGTCATATTGAGAAAGAAGGATGGACCATTTGGCCAGACGTTCACTCAACGCCCCGGCTTTTGTCACTAATACCTTTAATGGATTAATATTGGAAACCAGATACACCACATTAGAGAGGATGTAATGCCGCAGCTTTTGTATTGCAAACATAAGCGCTAGACATTCTTTTTCTATTGGGTGATAATTGTGCTCGGCACCAACTAGCATCCTTGACAGGTAATAGAGTGCCACCTCCTTTCCTTCATCATTCTTTTGAGCTAACAATGCTCCCAAGGAATGATCAAGAGCTCTTGTATAAAGAATGAAAGGCTTGCCCGAAATTGGAGCTGAAAGAACTGGCGGGTTTGTAAGATATTGTTTGATATCCTGAAAAGCATTTTCACAAGCTTTGTCCCATACAAAGTCTACTCCTTTCTTCATCAATTTGGAGAATGGTCTGCACTTTCCAGACAAGTTGGAAATGAACCGTCGAATGTAGGCTAGTCTTCCCTGCAATCCTTTTAATTCTCTTAAATTTCTCGGCGAAGGCATTTCCAATATGGCTTTGATTTTGACGGGATCTATTTCAATGTCCCCTTTTCGCACCACAAATCCTAGAAACTTTCCAGAAGAAACTCTGAAAAAACATTTCAGGGGATTCATTCGAAGATTGAATTTCCGTAATCTCTCAAAGACAGTGCGAAGATCGGCGAGATGGTCTGATTTATGCTTGCTCTTGACTGCCAAATCATCAACATAACATTCAACAGATTTATGTTGTAAGTTCTAAAGGAAGTGTGTTTTTCATCCTCTTTGAACATTTTGATCTGATTATACCCCGAGAAGCCATCCATGAATGACATTCTTTCGAACCCAAAAGTATTGTCAATCATTATTTCTGGTATAGGTAATGGAAAATCATCTTTGGGGCAGGCTTTATTTAGATCTCTGAAGTCAATACAGATTCTGATTTGTCCATTCTTTTTAGTAACTGGGACTATATTAGCCAACCAGTCTGGATGCTGTTCTTCACGGATGAAATTAACGCCTTTGAGTTTCTGAACTTCTGCTTCTATCTTCTCCATGATTTCAGGCTTAGTCCTCCTTTGGTCCTGTTTTACAGGTTTAGCATCATCTGCTATATTTAATTTGTGTATGGAGATTTCTGGATCTAAACCCGGCATTTCTGCATAAGTCCATGCAAAGCAATCTATGAACTCTCGCAAGAATCCCACATACAAATCAAGTTCACTTCCTTTAATTTGAGAGCTTACAAAAGTAGGTCGGGGATTTTCTGGGGTTCCCAAGTTTATTTCTTGTACTTGGTCCTCAGTTGGAGGATTAGAAGGAAGTGCTTCTACATTGTTATTGGAAGTTTCTAACTCTGTGAAACCCTCTGGGGTTTCAGTTGGAGGTTTTAGCCAAGGCCCGATCCCTTTCCAAGGATTTGGTTTTTTAGGCTCTTTGGCTTTTACATCAAGGGCTAAGCATTCCCAGCGAACATGTTGGGACGGGCTTATTTCCTCGTTGAGTTCAGGTGGCCAATAGTCAGTGATTTGTGATGCAGCATCATCTTCATCACTTGCCCCCTCAGGATACTGAAAAATGGCCCAATCAACGGGATCTTGAAGCACAGGAATTTCATGAGAGTCATCCGAGTCATATTCTTCAGTGAAGACTACCGATCTGACTTTAACACTTCGTTTAAATTTAGGAATGTTACTGTAAGGAACATATCCTATGCAATGACGCAGCTGCTCAATTCCGCCCCCTGTCTGGAGATCTTTTTTCATCTCTGGAGTAAAGACATCCAAAGGAGCCCTTATGCCATTTGCAGTTAATCCAAAACCCATAGGTTTCTTGAGATTGTACCCCATATTTTTCATCATGTTACAGACCACAGGATTGTAAATATCAAGCCGGATTTTTCCCTCATTAGTGATTTTGTCAATGATATTTGGTGGAGAAGTATCTTCAGCCCGATGAAAAATAATCGGATGATTATACTGCTTAGATGAAGGTACCAAAAAGCAAGAACCTTCGAATTCATAAATGTGAGAGGGAGTAGGCCATGGCATAAGCGGAAGATTGCAGTCTACCATAGAATGCACGAAGGTGCTCATTTCTTCAGCATCTTCAGAATCCAACTCAGAATCTGTATCTTTGATCATTGAAATGACATGTATTGGACGCATTCTTCTAGACCTCCTGCGCAGCCGGTGGAGTGCCACTTCGAGAGATGATACAATTCAAGACATCTCATCAAAAGTTTGAAATTCCATCGCCATGGTTAAGCTGCGAAGAGCTAGCCGAAAACCTACCCAGCATAAGTGAATCCATGCGGAGTAGTGTAGAGGATTTTCACATCTTTCAGCCAAACGGAGCCATCTATCAATGTACCTGTCGGCTAATTCTCCCCTCTGCTGTGATGTCAATATCAATTGACTAAAAGTGATAGGAGAATCAGGTTTTATAGGTGATATTCCCCTAGTAGAGGGAGGTATATCATTGCTTTCTTGATTAGAACTCGAGGATACCATGTTGGCCGAAAATGAAAACTTCTGATGTTCAGCATCTTTTACTTTTAATAGCTTTGTGGATATGATTAAAGGTGGATCTGGCTTTTTGATTTCAGATTTCACCTTAATTATCAAAGGAGCTTTGACATCCATGCATTTTGCCGCAGATTTTCCTGCACACTCCAACTTTATGGGGAGATTAGATTTTTGACCAACTTTCTTTGCTGAAATAGTGAAAGGTTCTGTAGGATTATCATTCACAGCAGCATTCTTTGTATCTGAGTTGGATTTTGTAGGCTTTTCTTGATACATTGCTGCGTCTGTGAAATAAACCTCCTTTCCTTTGAATGACTTTTCCTCTGCAAAGACTCGATGTACTTTCCCCTCCTTGTCAATGTATTTAAGGCATTGATGAAGAGTAGAAGGTACTATGGCATAATCATGAAGCCATCGTCTCCCCAAGAGGATGTTATAGCAAGCACGAGTTTTTACTACATGCAGAGTGGCCTCTGAGACTAAATCTCCCAACTGGAATCGAATTCGGATTTTACCAATCGGATCCTGGACTTCCCCATCGTAACCTTGAATAGAAGTTTTTGTAGCAGACAACTTGCTCACTGGAATACCGAGCTCCTGAAGGGCCGTGATTGTGATGAGATTTAGCGCTGACCCTGGGTCAACTTGAACTCTTGGGACAGGCATATCTTTGATGTAGGCCATGAAATAAAGTGGCCTCGTATGCTTCATATTTCCCAAGAGGAGATCCTCTTTGGTGAAAGAGATAGTAGCTTTAGAAGCATTGTGAGTTAAAAGGCACTCCTTGCATTGCTTTTGAGGCTTCTTGGATTTCGCCTTCAAATAATTCTTTTCTATTTGATGCACTTGTGCTATATGAGTATGATTCTCAATATTCAAGGCCTGTAGTGCTCGTATGAAGTTGTCACGAGTCTCCTTGGACATCTGCAAGAGATCAAAAATGTGGAGTCGTGCAGGTGTGTGCTTAAGGTGTTCAACAACATCATACGTGAATGGCTCTGGTGGCCTTGCATTATCATTTACTTCTGGAGAAGTTACATTTACATTGGTATTGCCTCCCGAAGGGTTTACATAAGAAGAGGAAGGAACAGAGGATTTATCATAGTTGACCCTGTAGTTACGACCAGAGCGATTGCATCACTAAGCATGTTGCTTCGGACAATTTCTGGTCGTGCGTCTCTTCTTATGGCATTGACTTCTTCTGGTTCGATGAAAAGCTGATTGACCTCTTCCAGGCCTACTTCTTGGTTTACACCATTAGGAATAGCCTGCGATGTTTGGGGTTCTATGGCAGCATTCAAAACCACCAGGGAAGGAGCCGTTGACAGTTCGTCTTCAAAGTCAGAGATATTCTCGACAATATTACTCATACTAGGGTTATTATGTCTCCTCGGTAACCCAAGTTCCCTGACTGAGTTAAGGTCAACAAATTGATTACTTAATTCAGAATTTTCATTTGAAAAGATCAACTCTGAATTAGGTGTGGAAGAAGCATCTGGCGAAGAAGGAGGAAAAACCGTCTGCTGATCCAGAACTTCATCGTGCCCGACTAATGGTAGTGGATCTGGATGAACTTCTGGAGGTAGTGGAAAAAGAGAGGATCATTCGACCAGCCACTTGAACTTGGCCTGTGTATGTCATACAAGGTCACTGATAGTGTATTTAGACCGTGCTTGATATTAAGCGTTCCCGTCTCGGGGTCAAAGGCTTGTTCGAAATCCTCATCCTCATCAGAAGGGTATTCATCAGCAAAATAATCATCGATCCATTGATCGTCTTCAAGATCAGAGTAATCCGACCATTGATTTTCATCATCGGAGTTAGGGGGCGTACCATCCCATGATATCCGATTGCAGCTGGATATTGCTGGTTCTTCCTCATCTTTTGGAATTGGAATGATGTAGTCGGCTAGAGTAAAATGACCTCTGGCTGATCTAGGAGGATTTTCTAAGACTGGGGCCTCGACTGCCTTGTCTTTCTTCTGCTTAAACTGTTGTTCTTGTTTCTTTTGAGCAGTTTTCTGGAGACCTTTAATTTGCCTTTTGATCTTTCTTCTTTCCACAGGTGTGGGTTTAGTTTTCACTTTTTCCCATCCTTCATCATTTATTAAGTCTGGGTGAACCCACATTTCCTGCCCTGAAGAATCTTTGATAAGTATCAACCCCTGTTCATTATGTAGTGCATTGATGACCCGGAATTCGACCATTGGTGGCCTTGATGGAGCGGGTATTGCCACAGGTGCAAATTGTCCGAAGGAAATCATATTGACTGGGGCCGTATCATATTTTCGGTCAAATGTTATTACTCCATTTTTCCACATCTCATTGACCTTTTCTTTTAAGATAAAGCAGTCTTTCAAAGGATGAGATACCATCCGATGGTATGCACAATAGTTTGGATCATTAACACGACCCGCTTGCTCTGGCTTTTTCATGGGTGGAAGCTCGAGCCTGTTGTTCTCCATCAATGCTTGGAAAATGACTTCAATGTCCCCATCAAAAGGGTACTTAGTTTGCTTCCTCTTTTCATATTCTTCCTTTTTATTTTGCTCCGTCTTACCATTCTGTGGTTTTTGAAGAACTGGTTTGGAGGTTTGTACATTGAATACCTCCTGCTTCTTTTGGGGTTTCGGCACAGTTGGTTTTGGAGCAGAAGATGATGATGATTCCATTTTTCGGGAACTTGCTTTCTTCTGGCTAATTTCTTTCAGGGTTAACTCCGCATCAGTGGCTACTTCAACCAATCTGGCCAAAGACTTAGTTTTATGACTAAGTATGATAGCCTTAATTTCTGGCCGTAAATTGGTTTTGCACATTTCAATTGTCGCCTTTGGAGATGGTTGTTCTAGGCATCTGTAAGACAATGCTCTCCATCTATTGATAAAGGTTTGTGCAGTTTCATTATCCCCTTGCTTTGTACTACTGAGCATAGCGAAGGTGACCGTTTGATCTTCTTCCTGAAAGTGAAGTAGAAACTTTTCTTCTGTAACTGGCCATGTAGTGAAGGAGAGTTCTGGCAATTGTTTGTACTAATCGAAAGCAACTCCCTTCAGTGTACCAACAAACAGCCTTATTTTTAGTGCATCCAATTCGGGTAGACTGCCAAGGAGCGACTTAAAATGCACTATATGCTGATAGGCTGACCCTTTTCCAAGGTAAGGTTGGAAAGTCGGAAGTTTGTAATCTGGCGGAAATGGAACCAAATCAAACTCCAGAGGGTATTTAGATGTAATACCCTTTTTCTTCATCCTGGTTTCCACTTTTGATTTGTTTAAAATTTCCTCCACTTCTTTAAAAGTTACAGGTTTTTCAGGATCTGCGTGGAAACCAAGGATTGAGGAGTGATCACCTCGAGTTGAACCTGAGGCGATTACTTTATCTGTTAGTGCCTTGATTTGTGTTGTAAGTAGGTCAATTTTGGTGGCATTCCTCCTGATCATTGCCTGTTCTCTTCTATCAGCAAATAAAGAGTTAACAGGAGCTTCTGCTGGACTACCCAGTTTGTCTGCTAAGATTTTCAATTGAGCTGTTAGGTGGTCAATTTTAGCTCCTTGTTGCTTGACAACATCACTGACGTCATTCTCTTGATTTTCGTCAGCATTTTCTTCGCTAACATCTTTGCCTCTACCGGCATCCTCTTCATTACCGGTCCCACTCCCTTCAGCCATAAATACGGTGTACTGACGGGGGTAAGAGGATGTAGGAAGAGTGGATTGACTATCTTCGGTATCCAGGAGAGTTATTGAGTCCTTATCAGAACCATGATCGTCAGGGGTACTATCTGAATGAGAGTTCGAATCAGAATCTTGGGACTGAGTTCGAGCCATACTCCAAGTAACTCTCCTGGTTGAGCCAGGTCCGACCATACATGAGGAAGTTAGATTTGGCTCATCTTCTTTAATCACCCATTTTTGAGTGATTCTATGCTGTGACTGCTTCCGAGCATGTCTCTTGGAGCGAGCCAAAGCCCTCTTCTTTATTTGCTGGGCCAATCTGGCTGCTAGAGTTTGATCTCTGAATCTAGCAACTAATGGCCTAGAAGTGCTAGCAACTTGCTCCCAATCTATAGGGTCGGAAGTGGGAAGTGAGAGGATGTTAACAGCATTTCTTTCAATTTTCTTCTTCTGCTCCTTCTTTTGTTGAAGCAGATTTTTAAATTGAACGAGATCGGTCGAATTTTTGATGACCAATCATTCAGCATATTTCTTGTTTTTACTGCCATATGACGGACGCTGGGTTGAAAGTGATGGTGATGGTGCCACAATTACAGAAGGTAAGCGCCTCCTGCCGAACCTCCGTCCCTCCTTCTGGGTCAAAGGGTAAAAGACATTCTTTTCAAGTGGGGCCAAGGGTTTCTCCTCAGCTTTTCTGGACTTCTGCATACGTGGCTGTGGTGACCACATACGACAATTTGGAATAACAACATCCTTCTGACCCTTTTCATGGGCTAGGGCTTGCTTGCGAGTGGTTTGCTTTTTGAGATGTACCCTTTGTTTAGGATGCATAAATGAGGACTTAGTAGTCTGCAAAGCCTCCCGCTGTGAACCAATGGGTATCTCTGTTTTGTTGTTCGTAAACCGAACCTGCCTTGCCCCCAGTCGAGGCTTGGTGATATGAAGATTACTGCCTTCCGACCTCACTTTGTGTTTTAAGTCATAGTGACCTTTGTGAAAGACTCCAAAGGGGTTTTGGGCATATTTGGAGACCCAAGTTTGAGGAGTCTTTGCCTTCTTGATGGGCTTCAGGGTTTCTGATGACCCATTGTAAGCTGAGGTCATGTAGTTTGAAGGAGTAGAAAGCCTTTGAAAGACCGAAACCCTTGATGCAGGAGCATTGGTGTTCATTCGGCCCCTTTTGGGTGCCCTTGTGGTCTGAGCCATGGAGATTTTGAACAATCTCTCTTTAGCTTCGTCAAAAGTGATGATCAAAGAACTCATGTTGTTTCCTGCAAAAAGTTAGCCAATGAGACTATATTAGTAGTATAACCAACATGGCTGCCTCTTGGGCTAGCCGGAATAGTTTATAGATGCCATCTAGACCAACATGGTTTTTGAACCGAAATGGTTAGATATAGGCATAAATCCCATCTCATTATGCTATGCTGACTATCCCTACTGTCAGAATTTCTGCAGCATTTCGGGTTTATCGAGTCAAGCTTAAAAGCACGCTATGCTGACTAGTCCTTGCTACCAAAATTTTAGCAGCATATCTAGACTATCTGTGTCAGACTTATAAGCAAGAGAGGGTTGGATCAATCAAAGGGATAGGGCCCACAGGATCAAGCCTGCACCACTATCACAATGACCACACAAGATCCATCAGTGGTTGACGCCGGACAATGCATAATTACAATGTCGTTGGTCTTATCACTGATTTAATAAACATTTTATATAGGTCAGAAGCCCTTTGAACTGAATCATCACTCTTCTAAAGTGAAAAGGGTGATGGTTTGGTCCATGCACATCAAGGTGCGAATTCTTCCAATCAAATGGCAAATGTACGCACATCAAGGTGCGAATTCTTCCAACTAAATGGCAAATGTATGCACATGAAGGTGCCCAATGCTTTCATTTGTATGAACAATATGCACTTCAAAGTGCAAAAGTCATTTAATGATATTTTCAAACCCATTGCAGACATCAAAGGTCTTGTATGGGTGTAATTGGAGGTTAACTAAGCCTTTGTCATCATAAAAATGGATAAGTGACCGTGTGCCCCGGTCACAGGCTTTTAGCAGCAGTTTTCAGTGAAACAGCAGCAGTTTCCAGCACAATAGCAGCAGTTTCCAGTGCAATAGCAGCAGTTTCAGTGAAACAGCAGCATTCTTTAACACAACAGCAGCACTTTTAGTGCAATAGCAGCAGTTACAGTGCAACAGCAGTAGTCACAGTGCAACAGCGGCACTTTCAGTGCAACAGCAGCAGTTACAGTGCAACAGCGGCAGTTTTCAGGGCAACAGCAGCACTTTCAATGCAACAGCAGCAGTTACAGTGCAACAGCGGCAATTTTCAGGGCAACAGCAGCACTTTCAGTGCAACAGCAGCAGTCACAGTGCAACAGCGGCACTTTCAGTGCAACAGCAGCAGTTACAGTGCAACAGCGGCAGTTTTCAGTGCAACAGCGGCAGTTTTCAGGGCAACAGCGGCAGTTTTCAGGGCAACAGCAGCATTCTTCAGCAATTTTCAGCGCTTTCATGCATTTTTCATCAAATTTGATCACAAATTAGGGCATATAATTCCCCACAGACGGCGCCAATCTTCTGATCGCGCTTAAAAAATGTAGGCGTGGAAATGAATTACGGAATCAAGGTCCGACATTCACGCACTTTAAGCATTAAGAAGAATGGGAAATAATTACAGTTCATCATTAATTTCCCTTTTGTTTACATGGGTTCAAGTGCCCTGACCGCGGGGATGCAGGTTGTTTACATACATTTTGAAAGTTTACAACCCCTCCCTCAAGTCTCAGATGTGATCTTAATTTGGAAAATACAAGAAAATGTACATAAGGTGGAAGAAAATGTGAAAAAGAGGAAAAATGGGGGGTGACCGTGACCCGCGGTCACTGCCCCGTTCCAGTGACCGTGACTCACCCGCGGTCACTGGGGCCTTCCAGTGACCGTGATTCACCCGCGATCACTAGGGCCTTCCAGTGACCGTGACTCACCCGCGGTCACTGGAACCTATCAGTGACCGGGGGTCACGGTCACTCACAGACAATGGCCCTGTGCCTCCTTTTTTTTTTGTGCTGTTCGCGCTAGTTCTTTCTTGGAACTTCTTTCAAGTGTTGGAACTCCATTCTCATGACTTTGGAGCGGTGGACAACCATCAAGAAGATCACATTTTATCATGGAATCAATTGAAGTCGCTGTAACTCATCATTCGTGCTTACGAACTGCATTTTTGTTTCAAGTCCGAAATGGGCAAATTTGAAGCCGAAGTTGTGTCATTTGAACCTATCATTTTCAAGGAACAAAATGAGGCCTAGAGAGGCTTCTTTCACAACTCTTGTAATGGCTAAGAAGCCCTACGAATGAGAGAAACAGAGGTGACAATGTCATCCTCTCAAAAATTGGCGTCGTACGAACATGGTATGGACTTTGGCCATTTCCCTTCCTTCTCTCCTTCTGAATTTTCTTGCTCACCTTTAAAACTAAGAAAAGAAGGTGGGAATGGTCGTGGAAGTGCTGCTGGAGCTTGCTTCTTGTTGCCTTAGGTGGTGACTTTCTTCAATTTCTTCACTTTTCTTCCTTATGTGTGTGTGTCCCTTTGTTTCTTCCAAATTTTCTCTTTTTATAGACTCCCAATCAGTTTTGTGCAGTTTTGGGGAGTTAATAGCAGTTGTGGGGAGTTGGATTTCGAAGAGGAGTGGAGGGAAACCACCCAAAATCGTGGGAAACCTCCTTTGAAGGTCCGTGACCGCAGACTGGGCCACGGACAAGGCCCAATTTTAGGTTTTTCGCGTATGTGGCCCATTTTCATCTGTTTTGGGCTCAAACGAAGTCCGATTGCCACCAAACTTGGAGGGATGCTTCTTAACACTATTCTCTACATGTCATAAAAATTTCAGCCCTTTTTGACTTCAGGAAGTTGGTCAACTTTTTCATTAATTGGGCCACCTGAACATGGTCAACTCCTTTTGTTTGTGGGCCCCGGTCACTCCCAAGGCCCGTTCCTGGAATTTTGCATATGTGGCTTGTTTCCGCCTGTTCGGGGCCCAAACGGTGTCCAATCGCCACGAAACTTGGAGGGATGCTTCTTGACACTATTTTGAGTGTGTCACAGAAGTTTCAGCTCTGTTTGACCACCTGAACATGGTCAACTCCTTTTGTTTGTGGGCCCCGGTCACTCCCAAAGGCCCATTCCTGGAATTTTGCATATGTGGCTTGTTTCCGCCTGTTTGGGGCCCAAACGGTGTCCAATCGCCACGAAACTTGAAGGGATGCTTCTTGACACTATTTTGAGTGTGTCACAGAAGTTTCAGCAATGTTTGACCACCTGAACATGGTCAACTCCTTTTGTTTGTGGGCCCCCGGTCACTCCCAAGGCCCATTCTTGGAATTTTGCATATGTGGCTTGTTGCCGCCTGTTCGGGGTTCAAACGACGTCCAATCGCCACGAAACTTGGAGGAACACTTCTTGACAGTATTTTAAGTGTGTCACAGAAGTTTCATCTCTGTTTGACCACCTGAACTTGGTCAACTCCTTTTGTTTGTGGGCCCCGGTCACTCCCAAGGCCCATTCTTGGAATTTTGCATATGTGGCTTGTTTCCACCTGTCTGGGGCCCAAATGGTGTCCAATCGCCACGAAACATGGAGGGATACTTCTTGACACTATTTTGAGTGTGTCACAGAAGTTTCAGCTCTGTTTGACCACCTGAACTTGGTCAACTCCTTTTGTTTGTGGGCCCCGGTCACTCCCAAGGCCCATTCTTGGAATTTTGCACATGTGGCTTGTTTCCACCTGTTCGGGGTCCAAACGATGTCCAATCGCCACGAAACTTGGAGGAACACTTCTTGACACTATTTTGAGTGTGTCATAGAAGTTTCAGCTTTGTTTGACCTTCTGAAGTTGGTCAACTCTCCAGTTGACTTTTTTATGATGGTGGGCCCTTGTTTCAGCTGTTTGAAGCCCAAATTACCCCGGTTTGATTTGAAACTTGGAGGGACTGACGTCAAGAACATCTTGGAGTATTCATCCAAATTTCATGCAGTTTGGATTTGAGGAAGTAGGATTTCGAACAGTAACCTATTCATTGCATGCGTTAGGTCACTATTCACTCCACATTGAGATAGTTAGCTTGTTTTCTATCCGAACAGCCTCCCCTTGACTTGAAACTTTGGGAGAATAACTTGGGACATTCTTTGAGCATTTGTTCCAAATTTTATCTGCTTTGGTCTTCTGGAAGTAAGATCTTAGCCAATGACCCCCAAATTCGGGATTACTGTCCTCTAAGCTGACATGTAATGAAATTTGGGCCAAACAGAGTCTTTTCATCTTGAAAATTTGCAAAGTATCTTCTGAGCATGACCGAAGCTTCGCGTCTAAATTTCATTAATTTTGGACATCGGGAAGCAGGACTTTGGTCAGTGACCCCCTGGCTTGGGGGGAACTAACCTCAGGTTGACATGCTTGTGGCTTTTGAGTTCGATGATGTCTGTTCAACCCGAAATTTGAACTTCCTCTGAGAGTTCCAGCTATCTTGATCTTCATGGAATGCTGGTTCTCATAGTGATTCCCCAGGATCTGTAAATAACCTCTGTAGCTTAAATTAAGCTGAGATGAGGTGTCTTCGCTGCAGTATTTGCAATTTTTTTATAGGTCAACAGTCTTCCCAATCAACCTCATTCATTTCGTAGCCAATATTGGCCACACTCCTGCCATAGTCATTTCGGTCTCAGTAGTCAGAACTCAATTGTGATCGCCATTGCTAACTTCGTGTTTAGCTTGAACCCACCCATCTCTGATGATATTGTGACCAAGGCCTTTCAACTGGACAAGAAAGTGATTGATTATCTCCAGGCTCTGTTCTGGGTGAACACATAACAAGCAATCCATGGTGTAGTTCTTGCTGCTATTTTAAACCAAAATAAATGGATATGTGTCTGTTTATACCGGATACTAGCTAGGTTATCTATCTTAAACCCATATAAAAATGTCTACATGTCTCTTTGCTTCTCATACTAAATTATAATAAATGAATTTTTTCTATTACAACACACTCAAGATCTCCAATATTTTAGTTTTTGTAAGTTGGCCCTTGTCCTTTCCTTACTTTATAAAAAGAAATGAAAATTAGTGTGCAATTTTTAAAGTGAGGCAATGGCTCTTGTCCTTTCCTTAATTTATAAAAAGAAATGAAAATTAGTGTGAAATGTTTAAGTGAGGCAAACTCCTATAGAATTAATGGTGGCTATGATCATGTAACCTGTCCAATTTCTTGGTGGGATTAGCCACTCTACAGTGCATACAACCGTTGGCTTGAGGACTTGCGACATGTATATGAAGATGAGAATTCTTGATGGTCAGGATACTTTGATTCTAAATTAAAGAATAAGGCAAAGTCATAGTGCAGAAAATGTGCCAACTCAATCATTATGTTGTGTGTATGCTGATTAGTTTAATCAAAGTACAGATTAAAAAAGCCAAAGGAGAAATTCTAATCGTCTAGTTTCAACTAATTTTCTTTTGAAACTCAATTCCAATGGTCATGAATTAAATTGTGTGATCATCTTATCGTCTAATTTCAACTTGGTTGGTTTGGTTGACTTTCATTTAGTTAATGAACGTGCTGTAAGTAAAGAATTGGGAGTTTGATTCATTTCTTCCCCAAACTAAACTACAGATATATTAAGCACAAGATTACCTATCTCACATTGGAAAACTCTACGTGACTTGGCCATATGACCTTATCTTCCTTGCAAGCCCCCCAGAGTGGGTCTGATCTTTGACCTTTCAAAACTGTATTGCAACAATTTTATTGTAGCAGTCTTCATTTTGAGAATAGCTAACCCATCCATTCATACATATAACTATAGAACTCCTCTTGCAGAAACTTCAAGAAAGAGAGATTTCTCCTTTTTGTTTAGATCCTCTTGTATAATTCTTAACTATGTTCAATTATAAGCGAATGTTTATTAACTTGCCTTGATAAAATAGGAAAAAGGGGGTATGCCCTAGCTCGCAAATAAACCCAGTTAGAGCTCCACTCTTTGCACAAATCAAAACCCCACACACAACAAACCTACAAATAGAAGATGGAGACTCTAATGAGCACTCTAATACCACTACTAAGCTCAAAGCCAAACCAATCCAGTTGTAGGGAAGGGAAGACCTTTCCATGGGTTGCTTGGTGAGGGAAATGGACTGAGAGAGAGAGAGAGAAAAAGAGAGAGATCTTTGACATGAAAGGAGTTTGGAGAAGCAGATGGCCGGAGTGGATGGTAAAGATGAAGCTCCGGCGGTGGTGTGGACGTCCGGCGGCAAGAAGAGAAAGGGAAAGAAGGAGAAAAGGGGAGAAAGAGAGGAAGAGGAGATCGGTGGGGTGATGGCGGTCCGGAGAAGTATGGTCGTCGGAAAGATGGTGGCGATCTGGATCCCCTGATTGCATCTTTGATGGGGTGGCTAGGAGGTGAGGTGAAGAGATAAGAGGAGGAGAGAAAACAGGGAGAGAGGAAGAAACTAAAAAGGGAGGGAAGAGGGAGAGGGTCGGCGGCTTGGAGAGGAGACGGATGTGGTGGTGGCCGGCGAGATGGAGGATCCCGACTCCTCTAATGACCATTGCTGGAAGAAAGGTACAGAGAAGAAAAAGACAGAGAGGAGAAATGAAGGAAGAAAGAATAAGAAAATAAAACAAATAAGGAAGAGGGAGTAGAGAGGATAAAGGAGAGAAAATGACAGGCGGAGAGAGAGAGAGAGAGAGTCGCCGGAGTGAGGGAGGAAAAGAATAAAGACGAGAAAGAAAACAGAGGAAATATAGGTTAGACTGGGTCACTGTAAGAGCCAACTCACAAAATTCAATGAACTTTTCATAGAGCCTACTTTTGGCATACTTCGAAATAGTTGAGATTTTGGCATTATTTATGGATTTTTGGATATTTTTCTTAAAAAAGGTTAATTTTTGAAAATAAGATATCTAATGGCCAAGATGGGTCTAATTTGAGTAGAGTAATAAGAAGATGATCTTGGATTGAAAGTGTCACGCCCCCAAAACTGGGCCGGATCCAAACTCGGTTCCAGGGGTGTGAGAATTGGGGCCAATTAAAATTTTTCTAAACATAAACAGCACGGGCCCCAATTCCGAGTGGATCGAAGTCCTTCGTGAGGCTATGCTTGGTAATCAAGCAACTATAATCACACGCGGAACTAAAATCCATGCTCATCGCAGACGGATATTACATCACAATAAGATAATCAATCTCATTAATAAATAAACCAGAGTCAAGTGCTTCGAAGCATCACAATTAGAGTTAAAATCTCAAGACAACCAAACTTAAATTAATAAACTAATGGCCCAAACATGGCCTTATTACATAAGCTAAAGTTTTCGAACTCAGCACCGCCCTAGGACACTTCAGATGATGTCATCGGTGCTCCACTCAACAACTCCGCCATCTGGCGGAATTTCCTGCGTCGCCTGACTCTCCGGTTCGGCACCGGCAACGGAACCTAGACACCCAAAAGTAGTGGGTCAGATTGACATAATCTGGCAAGAGGGTAAGCTGCAACAATGGATTAATCAACTGAATTAAATGATATATTCATTATGAACCAAAACAAATCAGATGCAAACCCCAATGGCATGAATGCACAGAAACGGGTATTCCCGTGGATAAATATACAGAAACGGGTAAATCCCGCATACTAATAATCAGAAACGGGTAATCCCGCAGATAATAACAGAAACGGGTAATCCCGCAAATAATAACAGAAACGGGTAATCCCGCAAATAATAACAAAAGGCACAGCTGCATACTATTATCCACAGTACACGCTGACCCGATGGCGTACGTCCACCTCCGAACTGCAATCGGTCAGATATATATATACAAATATGCATACTTACAAATACATACGTATACAGATGCAAAATGAACCATGATATGAAACCCTCAATCCCAACATTCAATCCAATACCATTTTGAGTACTTAAATTTAAAAGTGTATTATGAACGTGTGTCCATTCAAATTATTGAGGGTAAGCACTAATCCACCAACGGTCAAGTTAGATAAATATGCACATGAGAACTAACTCTCTATCACAATGGAAATATGAGTCCATGATGCCGATATACTACTTTTGGTGTCTATCATGTGGTGCATCCCGAACCTCACATTCCCATTCTGCATTTAGTTTAATTCTCATGTGAACATTCAACTAACATTCCTAAAAGACATAATTCATCTAATCCAATTATATATAATTAGTAAGTTTTACAAATTAGGTAAAAGATGTTCAATTTCTGAATCCAAAGTTAAATCAAGTTACGATCCAAAGGGGAAAGAAAATAATTAATTCCTTAATATCATTGTTGTGTACAAATACACATTATCATTTTATACAAAACAGAGGGTACAAATTTCGGATCCCAATTTGAAATCTAACTCATTTAAGATTCCAATTTAAAATTATAAACACATTCTATTTACAGTTTAATCGCTACCAAATACATTTTTAGTTTATTTCAATCAACCTAGGAGAACACTAATCAAAATTTCATAATTCTCAATTAAGTTTATAAATAATGCAAGATACGTTTCTAATGACATCAAATTAAAATTAATTTAATAAAACCTAATCTCCATTAAAATATTAAACCATTAATCAAAATATAACCTTTTGATTCTTTATAAAAGCAATATTGTGCATAAATACATATATATAAATAATATATATATATTTTAAAAGGAAATGGGCTAATGGGCCCAGACCTATACCCGGGCCCAGGCCAGCCAGGCCGGGCCCAGCCAGCCAGCGGCCCAGCCCACCTGGCCTACTGCCAGGGGGCAGATGCTGCCTGGCAGTAGTTGCCGCCCAGCAGCAACTGCTGCCAGGCGGCAGATGCTGCCCAGCAGCAACTGCTGCCAGGCAGCGCTGCTGCAGGCGGCAGCGGCCGCACGGATAGTTTATTTTTATTTTTATTTTTATTTTTAACAAAAACATTAATCTACAAGTTTTGGAAGAAAAATCAAAACACACTATTACCCCCAAGAGCCATTAACCCAACAAAAAGAAGTCATGCACAAAGTATGTAAAACAACAAGCAACTAGAACATATTGCAAACACCAAAAACCATTGTTTCAACTATCCACTTGCCTGGATCTTGAAGCCAAAGTAGATCTGAAGATCAAAGCTTGGAAGAGCCCACCTTGGTTTCCCCCTTAGAGAGCTTCTAGGGTTTTGGTTGAAGAAGAAAAGAAGAGGGTTGGGGAATGGGGGAAAACCCTAAGAATAGAGTTTATATAAAAGAGGGGGTTTTTCTAAATTACAAAGAAGGGCCTCCTGCTTTCTAGTGAGTTTTAAGAAATTTCAAAAAGAGTCTCTGGCCCAAAAAGGGTCCATTAACTCAGGCCCCACTTGTGTTAAATCAATCTATCTGACCCTCTTAACCCAACTCAAACCCGACAAACGGTGTGACCCAATAAAAAAAATTCGGGACTTGACATCTTACCCCCCTTAAAGGACATTTGGTCCTCCAAATGACTAACATACCTCTGGAAGAAGGTGCGGATACTGACGCTGCACTTCATCTCTAAGCTCCCACGTTGCTTCCTCTGGGCGATGATGACTCCATTGAACCTTCACCCAGTGGATGACACGGTTTCTCAACACCTGCTCCTTGGTATCGACAATCCCCACCGGTTGTTCAGTGTACGTTGTATCATCCTGCACTTGCAATGGCTCATATTGCAGCACGTGTGAAGGGTCTGCTACATATTTCCTCAACATAGAAACATGGAAGACGTTGTGAACACCCGACAACTCTGGTGGCAGTGCTAACCGATAAGCCACGTCATTAATCTTGCTGATAATTTGGAACGGTCCCACATATCTTCGGGAAAGCTTCCCTTTCTGCCCAAACCGCAATGTACCACGCGTAGGTGATACCTTCAAAAATACATGGTCACCAACCTCAAACTTCAACTCTCTCCTCCTTTTATCAGCATAACTTTTTTGACGACTGCGGGCAACCTTCAACCTTTCCCGAATCTGTCTTATCTTGTCACTGGACTCTCCAACCACAGACGGTCCATGAAAACCACGAGCTCCAAAATTCGACCAACATATAGGGGTTCGACATCTCCTTCCTTACAAAGCTTCAAAAGGCGCCATGCCAATGCTAGAGTGGTAACTGTTGTTGTACGCGAATTCACATAGAACCAAACTTTCATCCCAACTAGTCTTGAAATCCAAGACACATGCCCTTAGCATATCCTCCAATGTTTGATTTGTCCGCTCTATTTGTCCGTCTGTTTGAGGATGATAGGCTGTACTAAAACTCAGTTTGGTTCCTAAGGCTTCCTGCAGTGATACCCAAAACCGAGATACAAACTTACTATCCCGATCGGAGACAATAGAAACCGGTGCTCCATGCAATCTTACCACCTCCTTAATATACAAATCTGCCATTTTCTCCATTCCTTGACCAGTCTTGAATGGTACAAAGTGGGCTGACTTGGTCAAACGGTCCACTATCACCCAAATAGCATCAAATCCCTTTCTAGTATGAGGCAATCCAGACACGAAGTCCATAGTAACATGCTCCCACTTCCACTGAGGAATCTCCAACTGATGCAAAAGACCCGGGGGTCGCCTATAATCTGCTTTAATCTGCTGGCAGACCAAACATTTTCCAACAAATTCTGCAATATCCTTTTTCATATTCTTCCACCAATAGTGATCCTTCAGATCGTGATACATCTTGGTACTGCCTGGATGAATAGTATACCGAGTATAGTGTGCCTCGACCATGATTTCATCCTTCAATTCTAGAAAATCGGGCACACAAATTCTGCCCTTATAATGTAAAATATTATCTTCCAACTTAAAATCGGGCCTCTCCTCCATATGATCTTTGATTCTTGTAATCTCGGGGTCTAGTAGCTGGTATTCTCTAATCCTCGGGAGTAATTCGGGTTCCCACGAGAATATACTAGCTAATACTGATCCTTCCAACAAATTCTGCAATATCCTTTTTCATATTCTTCCACCAATAGTGATCCTTCAGATCGTGATACATCTTGGTACTGCCTGGATGAATAGTATACCGAGTATAGTGTGCCTCGACCATGATTTCATCCTTCAATTCTGGAAAATCGGGCACACAAATTCTGCCTTTATAATGTAAAATATTATCTTCCAACTTAAAATCGGGCCTCTCCTCCATATGATCTTTGATTCTTGTAATCTCGGGGTCTAGTAGCTGGTATTCTCTAATCCTAGGGAGTAATTCGGATTCCCACGAGAATATACTAGCTAATACTGCTTGCTTACTGATAGGCTGAAAGTAAACATCCATATCTTCTAAATATCGAATCCAGAAGTATTCTGCAATTAATCCTCCAGTGAATGCTGCTTTTCTACTTAGAGCATCTGCTACCACATTAGCCTTCCCAGGATGGTACTTCAACCCAAAATCATAATCCTTAATATATTCCATCCATCTCCTCTGTCTCATATTCAAATCACCCTGTGTAAAGAGATATTGAAGGCTTTTATGGTCTGAATGTACTTCAAAAGTGGCTCCGTAAAGGTAATGTCTCCACATTTTCAAAGCAAAGACCACTGCAGCAAGTTCCAAGTCATGGGTTGCATACTTTCGTTCATGATCCTTCAACTGTCTAGACCCATAAGCCACCACCTTCCCATGTTGCATGAGAACACAACCAAGTCCAACTCCAGATGCATCAGTGTAAATCACAAAACCATCATCACCAGCAGGTAAGGTCAAAATAGGGGCTGTGGTCAACCTTCTTTTCAACTCCTGAAAACTTTGTTCACAATCCTCATTCCACACAAAAGGAACTCCCTTACGGGTCAATCTCGATAATGGGGCTGCTATTGAGGAAAATCCTTCCACGAATCTACGATAATAACCTGCGAGGCCTAGAAAACTTCGGATCTCCGACACTATTTTTGGCCTATCCCACTTTACCACTGCTTCAATCTTCGCTGGGTCCACCGTTAAACCTTCCTTAGAGATGATGTGACCAAGAAATCCTACTTGTTCTAACCAAAATTCACATTTACTTGCCTTAGCATACAATTGGTGTTCCCTCAATAACTGCAATGAAGTACGAAGATGCTGAGCATGCTCTTCCTGACTCTTCGAATATACAAGTATATGATCAATAAACACCACCACAAACTTATCCAAGTACTGTGCAAAAACCCTATTCATCATAGCCATAAAAGCTGCTGGCGCATTTGTCAACCCAAACGACATCACCAGAAATTCGTAGTGACCATATCTAGTTCTGAATGTAGTTTTTGGAATATCTTGATCTCGTACCCTCAACTGGTGATATCCTGACCTTAGATCAATTTTAGAAAAATATTGAGCACCTTGCAATTGATTAAACAATTCATCGATTCGCGGTAAAGGATACTTATTCTTGATGGTCACTTGATTTAGTTGTCTATAATCAATGCACATTCTCATAGAACCATCCTTTTTCTTCACAAACAAAACTGGAGCCCCCCAAGGAGAGACACTCGGTCTAATAAGACCCTTGTTCAAGAGCTCTTGCAATTGCTCCTTGAGTTCTCTCAACTCCGCTGGGGCCATTCTATAAGGGGCTTTTGAGATCGGAGCTGTGCCTGGAACAAGCTCAATTGAAAAATCAATTTCACGGACCGGTGGCAATCCGGGAATATCATCAGGAAAAACATCCGGAAACTCAGACACCACCGGTATCTCCTCCACCGCTTTAGTCTGTTTATCCTCCGTGATAAACGCAATATACCCCTCAGAACCTTTCATCAATAATTTCATAGCTTTAATGACTGAGACCACATGAGTAACAACCTTCTTCTTAGATCCCGCAAATAGCACCTCAGTGCCATTACCAGCTGTTAACTTCACTGTCTTAGCTCGACAATTCATAACTGCACTATGAGTAGCAAGCCAATCCATACCCAAAATGGCATCAAAGTCATTCATCGTCAATAATATCAAATTGGCCTTAAACACAACTCCACTTATCACCAATTTACAATTAGGGTAGTATTTCAAACAACTAACCTTTTTACCCATCGGGGTGGCCACAATTAAATCATACGGCAAATCAATTGCTCTAACACCAATCTTCAAGGCAAAACTAGGGGAAACATAGGAGTGCGTAGAACCGGGATCAAATAAAGTTTTTGCATGGGTATCACAAATAGAAATAGTACCTTCCACAATGTTCTCTGCAATATCAGCTTGCTCCTGGGTCATGGCATACACTCTGCCTGCCTGTTGTGGTCTTGATTGCTGTCTGTTAGGCCCCTGTGGTCGCTGAGGTCCTTTCTGAGGTCGGGGCTGCTGGGGAGATCGGTACAACTGCATCTGCTGTTGCGGCGCCTAGAACCGCTGCTGCGGGGGAGCTGGTGCTATCTGTCTCAGCGGCTGTGCTTGAATAGGAGCCCCTTGTGTAGTTGCCTGCCCATACTGCTGACCTTTCTTTTTAGGGCAATCCTTGACCTGATGATTAGTGTCTCCACAGTAAAAGCACCCCCCTGTCTGTCTCCAACACTTAGAAGTAGAGTGGTTATTGCCACAAATGCCACAAGACTCCCTCCTTTGCTTTTTGAATTGGGGTTGTGGGGTTGAAGACAGAGCAACTTTCTGCTTGGGTTGGCTCATAGGGGCCATGCACCCAATCACCTCCTCTGCCCAATATGCCTTATCCAAATATGCCTGGTAAGTATTTAGAACTTGTGACTTAGCATGAAGGAGTATATCTGGTCGAAGGCCATCGAGGAACCGTCGAATTCTCTCACTTTCTGGAGTGATGAGGGTTGGTGCGAAGCGGGAAAGACTGGTAAACTGTAGCTCATATTCCCGAACAGACAAATTCCCTTGCCTCAATCTATCAAACTCTATTCGCTTTTGAATGCGAACATGTTCTGGTACATACTTTGCACGAAACTGATTACGAAAGGTAGTCCAAGCTACCTCTTCAGCAATCTCCTCATATGTCTCTTTAACTGTAGTCCACCACCTGTCTACTACATCTTGAAACATGGAAGCTGTCAACTTGACCTTCTGTATCTCCGTGCAGACTAGGTTTTCAAATATCTTTTCCACTTGAATGAGGAATTCCTCTACCACCATTGGATCTTCACCCCCGTTGAACTCCGGCGGACCCCTCTTTTTAAAATTTTCAAAAATATCATTTGGATCATGGGGTCTGGGGGCAACAACAACCTGAGGCTGCCCAATCCTCTGCAAGGCCTCAAGTACACCAGTCTGAAATGCAGCTTGATCCACTACTTGAGGTCGCACCACAGGCGTTGGTTGCGGCATTACCGGTGGCGGAGTTTCATTTACTGCATGAGGGTGGTTCATTCTTTGCACAACCTCTAGTAATTGTGCTATTTGTTGATCCTGACGTTGCTGATGGGCTAACATAGTTTGGAGCAGAGCCTGTATCGGATCATTGGCGGTACCGCTAGGCTCACCCGACTCCGAACTGGATGGGTTAGTTTTCGTTGTCCTTGTTCTAGGTGCCATGTCTGCAAAACAACTGTTCATTAAAGACTAAACGACAAAAAATAAGAAACGTAACAAATTTTGAAACCTCTAACCATGCTAAAGTTCATATACGATTATACGCATGAAAACCCCATCGTCCTCATCTAAAGTTTCTAATCCTCACATCGGACCTACATTCTAACATCTTTTAGAACTTCTAGAACTTGACCGGCTTTGATACCATCTGTCACGCCCCCAAAACTGGGCCGGATCCAAACCCGGTTCCAGGGGTGTGAGAATTGGGGCCAATTAAAATTTTTCTAAACATAAACAGCACGGGCCCCAATTCCAGGTGGATCGAAGTCCTTCGTGAGGCTATGCTTGGTGATCAAGCAACCATAATCACACGCGGAACTAAAATCCATGCTCATCGCAGACGGATATTACATCACAATAAGATAATCAATCTCATTAATAAATAAACCAGAGTCAAGTGCTTCGAAGCATCACAATTAGAGTTAAAATCTCAAGACAACCAAACTTAAATTAATAAACTAATGGCCCAAACATGGCCTTATTACATAATCTAAAGTTTTCGAACTTAGCACCGCCCTAGGACACCTCAGATGATGTCATCGGTGCTCCACTCAACAACTCTGCCATCTGGCGAAATTTCCTGCGTCGCCTGACTCTCCGGTTCGGCACCAGCAACGGAACCTAGACACCCAAAAGTAGTGAGTCAGATTGACATAATCTGGCAAGAGGGTAAGCTGCAACAATTGATTAATCAACTGAATTAAATGATATATTCATTATGAACCAAAACAAATCAGATGCAAACCCCAATGGCATGAATGCACAGAAACGGGTATTCCCGCGGATAAATATACAGAAACGGGTAAATCCCGCATACAGATAATCAGAAACGGGTAATCCCGCAGATAATAACAGAAACGGGTAATCCAGCAGATAATAACAGAAACGGGTAATCCCGCAAATAATAACAGAAACGGGTAATCCCGCAAATAATAACAGAAGGCACAGCTGCATACTATTATCCACAGTACACGCTGACCCGATGGCGTACGTCCACCTCCGAACTGCAGTCGGTCAGATATATATATACAAATATGCATACTTACAAATACATACGTATACAGATGCAAAATGAATCATGATATGAAACCCTCAATCCCAACATTCAATCCAATACCATTTTGAGTACTTAAATTTAAAAGTGTATTATGAACGTGTGTCCATTCAAATTATTGAGGGTAAGCACCAATCCACCAACGGTCAAGTTAGATAAATATGCACATGAGAACTAACTCTATATCACAATGGAAATATGAGTCCACGATGCCAATATACTACTTTTGGTGCCTATCATGTGGTGCATCCCGAACCTCACATTCCCATTCTGCATTTAGTCTAATTCTCATGTGAACATTCAACTAACATTCCTAAAAGACATAATTCATCTAATCCAATTATATATAATTAGTGTGTTTTACAAATTAGGTAAAAGATGTTCAATTTCTGAATCCAAAGTTAAATCAAGTTACGATCCAAAGGGGAAAGAAAATAATTAATTCCTTAATATCATTGTTGTGTACAAATACACATTATCATTTTATACAAAACAGAGGGTACAAATTTCGGATCCCAATTTGAAATCTAACTCATTTAAGATTCCAATTTAAAATTATAAACACATTCTATTTACGGTTTAATCGCTACCAAATACATTTTTAGTTTATTTCAATCAACCTAGGAGAACACTAATCAAAATTTCATAATTCTCAATTAAGTTTATAAATAATGCAAGATACGTTTCTAATGACATCAAATTAAAATTAATTTAATAAAACCTAATCTCCATTAAAATATTAAACCATTAATCAAAATATAACCTTTTGATTCTTTATAAAAGCAATATTGTGCATAAATACATATATATAAATAATATATATATATTTTTTTTTAAAAGGAAATGGGCTAATGGGCCCAGACCTGTACCCGGGCCCAGGCCAGCCAAGCCAGCCCCAGCCAGCCAGCGGCCCAGCCCGCAGCAGCAACTGCTGCCAGGCGGCAGATGCTGCCCAACAGCAACTGCTGCCAGGCAGCGCTGCTGCAGGCGGCAGCGGCCGCACGGACAGTTTTTTTTTATTTTTATTTTTATTTTTAACAAAAACATTAATCTACAAGTTTTGGAAGAAAAATCAAAACACACTATTACCCCCAAGAGCCATTAACCCAACAAGAAGAAGTCATGCACAAAGTATGTAAAACAACAAGCAATTAAAACATATTGCAAACACCAAAAACCATTGTTTCAACTATCCACTTGCCTGGATCTTGAAGCCAAAGTAGATCTGAAGATCAAAGCTTGGAAGAGCCCACCTTGGTTTCCCCCTTAGAGAGCTTCTAGGGTTTTGGTTGAAGAAGAAAAGAAGAGGGTTGGGGAATGGGGGAAAACCCTAAGAATAGAGTTTATATAAAAGAGGGGGTTTTTCTAAATTACAAAGAAGGGCCTCCTGCTTTCTAGTGAGTTTTAAGAAATTTCAAAAAGAGTCTCTGGCCCAAAAAGGGTCCATTAACTCAGGCCCCACTTGTGTTAAATCAATCTATCTGACCCTCTTAACCCAACTCAAACCCGACAAACGGTGTGACCCAATAAAAAAAATTCGGGACTTGACAGAAAGAGCTACCTGATGAATCCAAAACATTATAATTCAAAAACTATAAAAAAAAAAAGGCTTCTAGATTTTTTAAAATTACAAGCTATCCCATATTGAGCCCAACTGAGCTCGAAACCTAACGAGACTTTGCACACATGATTCTAAGATTAAGTCAGACTCGCTTAGCTTCTAAACACATTTAATTTACTAATCGGCAATTAACTAAAACTAATTATATCTTGAGAGTTCAGAATGTTACAATGTGCCCTAACATGTCTAACCCTTGACCACTATGCAGTCCAGGACATGTAAAATGCATCAATATAAATGTTGTCAAAGAAACAACTTCTCTCCTTGACCATCAAATATTTCAAAAGCAGATCTACATTAGGCATGTTAGGACCACTGCAACAATTTCATTGGGTAAACATGAGTTTTTAAGAAGATGCAAAGGGCTATTTGAAAACTCTAGTCTAATTAATAAGAGCAAATTAGATTAAGGTCTAAAATAAAATCTCTAAATTTTAAATTTTAATTTCAATTAGTCCCTTTGAAATAATTATAAAAGAACTCTAATCTCATGAGGTAATTAGATCCAATTTTTGGAATTGTGGTAACTAGGGCCCACCTTTTAAAAATTAAAATGTAAAACACATCATTAATATCATAGTTTTAGAGATTTTATTAGGTCATTTTCATCCAAAATACTTGTAAATTTTTTGTTGTCTTCCTCCATCCACTTTACCTAAAAAAAAGCTTAAGAAAAGAAACTCAGCTTTTTTAGAGGCAAAAGCTTTAATTTGAAAATTAGCTCTAAAAATAGAAAATGCAATTAGAGGTTTACTAAATGGTCTAAAACGTCATCTCTAAACCATTAAATAAGAGTTTCCCTTCGGAGTCTCCAAACGACCCTAAGTCATCACCTTCTGATTTAAGGCTTATTGAGAAGCCTACATTGTCCCCCCTCCATCCCTTGAACCTTTCTTAAAGAGCAGCTAAAACAACCATACAATTAAATGATTTTGTTCTCTGCACTGTAGCATTGTCTGAAGATGGTTTCCACTACTGCACAATTGGTAATTGGAAGTAGAGACAATGTTTAAAAGACACATCGAAATGCATATGCATACGGACTTTGACCAACTCTCCCATGTTTAAAAATTACAAAGACAATTGATATAAAAACGGGGTTGGTCGTAGCAGTTGGAGAATGACAATGGCTAAAACAAAAATATGATTGCGTAGTCTTTCTCCAATGGCTTAAACAAAAATATGACTGCGTAGTCTTTCTCCCGTGCATTTTAAAACAAGACCATTCATTAACACTCATGTCCCACCTACCAATATCTCCCTATATTATATATATATATATGGGTCCTCTCTATGCTTAACACCTCTTCTTCATCTATACTTCATGCTTGAAAATAATGAAGATGGTTGCCCACATCATTGTAGTTATCCTCTTTTCCATTGCTTCCTCACTTGTTTATGCCTTCAATCCCAGTCCTTTACAGGACATTTGTGTCACCGATCTTAACTCAAAAGGTTCACTTAATTTGCAGAGTATTTTATCTTAGTTGGTTACAGGTGTTATCACAAATTCAATACTTTTGCTTGGAAATAATATAACAGTTACAAGTTGATTTTCCAGTGTCGGTGAATGAGTTCGTTTGCAAGGACATAGAGGAAGTCATGGCAAATGATTTCTTCTTATCAGTTTTCGACAACCCGAGAATACTATAAGCAAAGTTGGGTTCAATGTGACCAATGCCCTTGTACACCAGATGAGAGGACTAAACACTCTTGACATCTCTTTGGTTCACTTAGATTTTGTGTGACATTCTTGAGTCCCATCGACAATAAAGAGGAAGGTGATTGGTTATATATACAGATCTTGCACATTTACCTTACATGAGGCTTTTTGATAGATTGAAGCCCACCAGAAGAAAAACTGTGAGGCCCCTGGGCCAAAGCAAACAATATCATTTATGAGTGTAAGGGTGGACCATTACAAATGGAATTAGAACCGACTCTCGACTAGTTTGAGACAATATCATTTATGAGTGTAAGGGTGGACCATTACAAATGGAATTAGAACCGACTCTCGACTAGTTTGAGTGCAAGCTCCTACCATGGTCTAGTGCAAGTGGGCAGGTTTTCATGTAGGTGGGTCAATAGAGTTGGCAAACTACAGGAACTGACAGGCTATTGCACAGAGACGTACAAGCCTAAGAGGGAGTCGCACATTATCTATAGAGAGGAAAGTGACTAGACTTGCACCCTTACTATGTATGGCCTTTTGGTGGGTTGAGTACCACCAGAAGTAAAACTGTGAACAGTAACACCCTCATAAGCAAGGTCCTCAACAAGGGAGATGTGTTTGTCTTCCTAACCACTCTTACCTTGCATGGCCTTTTGGTGGGTTGAGTAACAACAGAAGTAAAACCATGAACAGTAACACCCTCATAAGCAAGGTCCCCAACAAGGGAGATGTGTTTGTCTTCCCAATCGGCCTCATTCACTTCTAAGCTAATATTCATCACACTCCTGCCGTAGCCATTTCCGGTCTCAGCAGTTAGAACCCGAGTGTGATCACCATTGCTAACTTCGTGTTTGGATCGAACCTGCCCATCTCTGCTGAGATTTTGTCCAAGGCCTTTCAAGTGGACAAGAGGACAAGAAAGTGATTGATTATCTCCGGGCACAGTTATGAGCAAACACATAAAAAGCCGTCAATCCTTTATGTCTTGTTGCTATTTTAAACTCAAATAAATGGATACGTGTCACTTTGTATTGCATACTAGGTTATCTATCTTAAATCCACATAAAAATACCTACATGTCTGTTTGCATCTCATAATTACAATAAATGAATTTTGTCAGTCAAAATACTCTCAATATATCCAATTTTCAATTTTTTCTAAGTTGGCTATTGTCATTTCTTCTCAAATAAATGAAAATTAAAGTGAAATGTCAAAGCAAGGCAAGATTAGTGGTGGCTACGATCATCCAACTTGTCCGATTTCAGGGACCTGTGCCATGAATATGAAGATGAGAATGGTTGATGATCTAGCTGCTTTGAACAGTATGTAAGGCAAAGTCATAGTGCAGAAAATGTGCCCACTCAACCGCTTTGTGGTATATATGCAGATCTATTTAATTTGAGAGTACAGATGGAAATAAGCCAAATTAGTTGTTTTGGTTATGATGTTAGAGATAATAGTAGATTAGCTCTATCCTCAAGATAAGGTTAGTTCAGAGTTACTTATAAATGTACATCTTTTCATTTAATGAAATCTATAGCAATATTATGAGAATGCAGTGGCTATTGAAGTTTTATATGGTATCAGAGCTAAGCACGGTGATGATCTTGCAATCAAGCTTGGTATCGACGTTGATAACCTTCAATTTTCTTTTATTTCAATAAAATCAATCACCATCTTCTTTTCTCATTTGTTCATCTAAATACCCAAACCTCAAGATCTCTATATCCATCAATTTGCAAGATCAAAACTTTTGAAAGAGATCGCGCTAGATCTAATCTAGTGAATCACCAATACCGACAAACTTAAAAGGAGCAAGATGTGATAGTAATGAATCCAGGGAGCAACAATGATCCCCAAGAAGACAAGATCATTTTGCAAAGTATTTTGTTATTATTATTATTTTTTAGAGATCAAAAGGATTTTTATTTTAATTGTTGATAATAACAGATTCTTTTCATTAAAGAATCATGTGATTGAGAGGGAGATGTTAGAGATTACGTTCAAGAGAAACTTAGTTGTCATTTGTTAGGATATTAGAGATAATAGTAGATTAACGTTATCCTCAAGATAAGGTTAGTTGAGAGTTACTTATAAATATACATCACTTCATTCAATGAAATCTACGGTGATATTGTGCAATGCAGTGACTATTAAAATTCATACACCAGACTGCATAAATGAATTCATACTCCCAAGGGCCCTGTCATGGATCGTGGTAAATAACAGAAGCAACCCGTTTGCTGAAATTATGTAGATAAAGACTTTGCTGCAGGGTTTTTTTTTTCCTGATGCCCCTAGTGTTCATATGAGGATTAGGTACTGCGGGGAAAGCTTGGTTGGTTGGGATGACTTTCATTTTGTTAGTGAACGTGTTGCAAGTAAAGAATTGTTAGTTCAATTAATTTCTTCCCTAGACCAAACTGCAGATATATTAAGCAGATGATTATGTTATTGTAGGTGATGGACTTATCTGCCGCACAAACCCACCAGGGACGGTCTGATCGTTGACTTTGCAAAACTGTATTGCAAAAGTTCTAATCTTATTGTAATAATTCTCATCCTGAACGCTTCTAACCCATCCATTCTTACATACAAATATTTAACTACTCTCGCAGAAACTTAAAGCAGGAGAGAGAGATTTCACGTTACTGTTTAGATCCTCCTGTGTTAACTCTTAACTCTGTTCAACTGTAATTGGCTATGATAATGAATAGAAGAACCATTAGTTAATCCTCATTTTTTCATAAACCAAATCACCTGCACTAAGTTTCCGTCAATCCAAATATGCTGTTATTACAGGAGTAAGATTCACCAGAGGATGGATGATTTATGGTTCTATGATCACATCCAGTAGGGATAGTACATGAATGAAATCCATGGGTCATTATAAGGACTTTTAACTGTTCATTGATTGAATGCAAAGATCCACTGGTACCCAGTCAGCTAGGGCCGGCAATAAAATAGAGTTGGGACAGGTCAGGCCAAATTGATGATGAAGCGAAACCAAACATGTAGCAATTGGGCATTCGTGTGAGCATGAGGCAAATTAATTCTGATTTGGCAAGACTCGTTCTTGGCATTCATGTGTAGATTAGACGTTTTCCTCGTGCATCCAAGCAATGGCCTCCACAATTACGTGTAACAAGTACTGATGCACCTCAGATTGTTCCTACAATCTGTAGATAACGACAATTTGCTGATTTTTTTTTTATATAGTGAAATGACACTTGCCCTTATTTTTTTCTTTACATGCATAATTTCAAAAGCTTAAACTTATTTATGTTCTAAACCTTAAAACATTGCCACCTACAATAGTAGTATATTTAGTGGATAGAGTAAATCTACACAAATCCTTTTCATTATTATTAGTATTATGAAAATATCACCGCCCATTTCATTGAATTCAAATCGTTCATAAGACAACCAACACCTAAACTAATAAATGGTTATATGGACTCAATCTATGTACAACTTGGATTGAAGAAAGTTTCAAAATCCATTATTAGGCATCCTGTGCATGAGGGAGTAACTAAAAGTGAAACACTTGGAAGTCGAAATAAAAATAATAATACTTTTAAAATAATGACACTCATTTTTGTTAAATGTATTTAAGGGCAAAGCTGTCATTTTACTAAACATTCAAGACAAAGCTCATGGTGGTTACCCATTGCTACTGTAGATGTGGAAGGTATTAAAATGAGAAGGCCATAATTATCACTAAATACTCAAACCGGTGTTAGAATGTAAAGGCCAGAATACCACTAAATACTTCCACAAGGGCTTATTTTATGGATTGTACGTCTAGGGTTTTATACAAAAAAACTATTAACATAAATAACAAAAAGACCGAAATGACCTAAAAAGTAAGTGGGCCTTTAAAAACTCAAAGGACGGGACAAAATAGAATTGGAATGGGACTGAGAAAATAGGTTCGTCCTGGCTGGGTCTGTGGACCAACCCACCCATTCCTCCCCAAAAGCAAAACACCCCAACCTGCCACACCTTGTTCTTCATCACAGCGGTCAGCCAGCGCAAAAATAGGATCTCCATCAAGTACCCATACTTGTTCAATAGTTATAGAATTAAGTATAGCCAACCTGCTCCAGGAGACTAATGAAGGATATGAAGTATAAGATATTCAGAACATGTAATGGTTGTTGAAGCATGGGATTGGTTACATGAGGAGCTATTGATTGAGTGACCCTGACCAATGATCTGATGGGGTTACCCCAGCGTTCCTTTATTTTGGAAGATCCTAACCACCCAAACACTGTCCAGCAAATATATTGTGAAGAAAAAATTACAGCCACTGTCCGTATTTAATTGAAAATAGGCTAAAGATCAAACTGGTAGGATCTATCAATATTGAAGATTTGTGAGGAATGCTGCCTCTAAAATGAGTCCCTTCATAACAATAATGTAGATAAGCCAACGATGTCCCACAATTAATGCGCCTACTCCAGAAACATTTTGCAGTTAGGCACCAAAAATGCATCAACAAAAGAATATTTTGCAAAAGAGTTGGCATCCTTTACTGTTAAAAATTTGAAAAGCAGAGCTGGATTAGATTCATTAGGATTTCTCTGTATATGGTCATCATCACCATCCCATTCATGACTAACCAAACTGATTTCCATTGTTTGCATTCCATCTCTTAAAAAAATTGGTTAGAAGAGAGCAGTTAACAACAACTGAGCACCTAATAGATTCCTTGACTTTGTCCATTACATGAAAATGGAAGCTAGTTGCTACTATTATACAATGGCTAATTGACATTAGAGACAATGTTAGTACAATAATAGTTGGTTATAAATGTTTATGGGCTTTGTTCTCATGCGTGGTATCTTGAAGACAAGTGGTGTAAGAAAATGAATTTTGATTGTAGCAGTTAGAGAATAATATTTAACAATAAATTGATAAAGTAGTCTTTCCCTACTGCATTTTAATATAATGACAGGTCAGGAAGAGCCTGTTCCAATTATCATACATCTCCCTCTATATATGGGTCCTCTCTACCCTTAATTCTCAACCACTGGCATCTCATCTTTACCTTTTACTTTACTCTATATATGGGTCCTCTCTGCCCTTAATTCTCAACCACTAGCATCTCATCTTTATCTTTTACTTCAAGCCAATGAAGATGATTGTTCACATCCTTGTGGTTCTCTTCATCTCCATTACTTCCTTACTTGTTTATGCCTACGATCCCAGTCCTTTACAGGACATTTGCGTTGCTGATCCCAACTCAAAAGGTTTTGCATTGTATTTTAACTCGAAAGGTTTTGCACAATTCAACACATTTGCTTCGATCTAATGCAATAATTACAATTCGATTTTGCAGTGTTAGTGAATGGGTTCGTTTGCAAAGCCATAAAGGAGTCCACAGCAGGCGATTTCTTCTATGAGGGCCTAGACAAACCGGGCAGCACAATTAACCAGATTGGGTCCAATGTGACCTTTGTGACTGTAGATCAGATACCGGGACTCAACACTCTTGGCATCTCCATGGTTCGCATAGACTATGCACCTGATGGAGTGAACCCTCCTCACTACCACCCACGTGCCTCAGAGATACTAACGGTCCTTGAAGGGACACTTTACGCTGGCTTTGTACTCTCCAACCAGAACAATAATACCTTGATAAGTAAGATCCTCAACAAGGGTGATGTATTTGCCTTCCCAAAAGGCCTTATTCACTTTCAAGCCAATATTGGCCACACACCTGCAGTAGCCATTGCAGCTTTCAATAGTCAAAACCCAGGTGTGATCACTATTGCTAAAGCAATTTTTGGACCGAAGCCACCAATTTCTGACTATGTTTTAGCCAAGGCCTTTCAGTTAGACAAGAAAATAATTGATTATCTCCAATCCCAATCCTGGGTGGTCCCATAACAAGCAGTCGATGCTTGATTTGTTTGTTGCTATTTTAAACCTAAATAAATGGCTACTAGTCATTTTGTATCGCATACTAGGTTATCCATCTTGAATCTAAATATAGATGGTTACATGTCTGTTTGCATCTCATAGTGAGATTATAATCAATGGAAATTTGTCTATCCCATGTGCAAGGGTTTTTAGTTGGCTCTTTTCCTTTGTTTACTAAAAGAACTAAAAATAAAAGTCAAATGTTAAACCAAGGCACAACCCCAAGCTGGGTAAAATATATGATTAGTTTAATGGTGGCTACAATCCTTCAACCCACTCAATTTCTAGGGTGGGTATAGCCAATTTTCACTGGGGCCTAACAACCATGGGCTTGAACATCTAAAAATTTTTGGGGTCTCAAATGTCTAGATTGAAAGCCAAATAAAATGCAGTGGAATAATAAAAGTAAACTTACAAACAAATAATCATCCACACAAGAAGAAGGTACTGAGATTTTTACATCGAAATCCAAACGAGAAAAAACCACGAGCTCTTTCAGACTAAAAAATTAAGCACTAATTTCGAACAATTATAAGATATACTACTCACAATGCTTTCTAGTTAGTCCCTCGACCAAGATGTAGTTCTTTTTATAAGAATTTACGACACAACTCGACCTTGTGTGCCCTGCTCTTCGCTCTTGATCAAACACCTTGATTCCATAAAATGACCAATCTCCTACAAGAAAGTAAAAGCAACAAAACTTTAGGATTCAAAGCGTCAGCAACTCTCTCGAATGGAAGCTCTAAAGAAAAAGGAAAATATCCAAAGAGTATTCTCTATTTAAAATTATGAAATCTGTATTTTAGGGTTAAGAGATAAACCCTTTTTATAACTAACAATTCGTGCCTCATTAAGATAGCCCTGTAGAACCCAACTTACTAATCTTAGCACAAATAGGAAAAAATTTCGCATTAAATCGGTAGGTTTTTGAACTCCATCCAATCAATTGAACAGTTACTCGATCGATCAAGTATAGTCTTTGCCTCCAATTCAATCGATCGGACAAACACTTGATCGATCAAGCCCTATTTTCTAATATTTTAATTTCTTCTCTTCAATTCTTTTAGTAACCTAAACTTCAGTCCAAACCATAAGAAATATAAAATATAACTTCAATGGACCGAAGTTTTGTCCAATGTACATAAATTAACCAATACAAAAATCCTAACAAGATCTGTGACATGTATATGAAGATGTGAAAGCTTGATGGCTATGATTCTTTTATAGTAAGCTGACAATAAGGTAAATTTTGAATGCAAATTTTATGCCAACCCAAACACTATGTTGTATAGGCATGTTTGTTTGCATGGGGGATGGGGTGTAATAAAATTAAATGTCAAATCATGAAAAAAGGACACAAGATGGGATTAATGAGTGTAAAATAACTAAATTACAAAAAGATAGTATACTACAACAAAATGCATTATAGCGAACAACATTTCCCGACGCAGATTCATATGCATTGACAAAAGTAGGGCATTTTTCGACACATGTGAGCTTGTGTCGGCAAAAGCTCAGCTTTTCCAGACTCATATAAGTTTTCTTCAATAAAAGCCTAGCTTTTCCCGATGCAAGCTCACATGCATCCGTAAAAGCTCTGCTTTTGCCGATGCAACAATTGTTTCGTTGCGAGAAGGTGTGCTACACCTGACATATAAAACCTTGCATCGGGAGAAGGATATGTTCTCCCAATGCAAAAAACTTTACGTCGGGAGAAGTACACCTTTTCTCAACACATGACTCTTTGTATCGGCATTTATATTCTCTAATGCTTAGTGTGCATCGAGAAGAAAATTTTAAATTAAAAATTGCTGAAATTATGCTACACCCTCTCCTGATGTGTGTTATGTGTCGAGGAAGGATTTTTTTTTAATCAATCTATTCCTGACAATCAGGTTGCATTTAGTTAGACCCCGCCCAAGGTTCAACCCTAAAAAAGTTTCATTTCCCCCATAAAAATGAGTGAGTGGATTACTTTGTAAGTATTTGGATAATTGGTGTAAAGTTAAAAGATATTTTTATTAAAAGAGTATGGAGTAAGAGGCACTTTATCATAAGTGCACATGTGTACTCCTCATGTCTCCTCAAGACAATCCAAACTCAACGAAGAGAATTCTAAATGCACATTTATTTAAATAAATCATGTGAGCCCATAGTAAATTCAAATGTGCTAAATGAACACCCTCTTGCATTTGCACCATCCTAAGCTTTATTTTAATCAAAGTAGGATCAGTTGTAAGATTGATTAGTGTGAACTATGTGTGGTTTTCACATGATTTCTTTCTTTTTTTTTTCTTCTTTGTTTTTAAATAAAGAAAATTTAAATAGCTATGCCCCTCCTTATTAATTTACAAATCTAACAATATAGCCCCCTTCACTATAAAAATACTTAAATATTTTTAAATATCTTTTTTTGTTAAAGGAGGGTATCCTTGTCAAAGGACCGGAATAATCCCTTCAAGCCCAAGAAGAGCCGAGTAAATACACCATGGCCCCAGTGTGGCCTTCAGTTAAAAATTTTATTTAATTTGAGCAATTAAATAAAATTTTTGTTTAGTTAATTTAATCGATTGGCCTTCAGTGGGATCCAATTGGAACCTATTTGAGTGATTGTGATCCTGGTTGAAAAATATGGGTTAGTTTATAATTTAAGCAGGACTGACTCATTTAAACTGAGAAGTACCCCTATAGTAGGGACTGCGGGATTTTAAAGACCAAAAGTGTAAAATCTAATAAAAAAAGTGTAGGAATTAATTAGTATCATGAAATCTACATTAATGGGTTGGATTCAATCTTAGATGCCTTAAACCACTATGATCACGAGTTTTCTTATGAGTCAAATTAAGTAAAAAAAGACTGGGCCTCCTTTTCTCCACATCCTCTTGTATGCAGATCTCCAAAAAACCCAAGAAGGGTTTTGACATTCCTCCTTGTCTTCCCCTCAATATTCATTCTCCTTTCTCTTGGCCAAGCTCTTCCCCCCTCCCAATGGCATTTCTCTTTTCCTTTTTGTTGGCCTGCTCTCAAAGTCAACCCCTCTCTCTTGTTCTTTCATTTCCCTTTTTTTTTTATCTATTTTATCCGATTCATGGGAAACACGTGGGATTGGTGAAATCAAGTTAGGGCATTATCCTAGGCATTGGTTACAATGCATTGTATGAAGACTACCTATACTATTTTTGAGAGAACTATGATTTCGAAGTAGTCTCTTTATTTTCTGAAACCGTGTGTATACACAGGAAAGCTAGCCCTTTCACTTTGACCTAGGATTCGGAGTCTGAGCACCTCTAAGTCAATCTATATGTATATTATGTATTTTGAGGTCATTTTGACAACTGCTGCAGATCGATTTTGATTTTGGACGGTTAAACACCGCTTTTAACGGGATTGCTTGGCATCCTATGATTTGATCAGGCTTCTCCCAATTATTTGACAGGATTAACCACTTGGTTTAACTAGGAACTTTCTCTATATTTCAATGAGTCAACCATCGTAATATTGATTTATGCACTCACTTGTATAGATTTTGGATTAGGATGTCCTTTATTTCTCATTACTGATTATCGTTCATCTCTTACATGATATACTGTCTTTATTTACCTTTTATATTGTATATCTATTATGAGGTATGCTATCTACTTGCTGACTCGTCGTAGTATGATGATGTTTAACTTAGTGCATAGGTACCGAGTTAGGCTATCCTGAGGAAGAGGTGAAGGATGAAGTGTTTTAAGCGTTTGAGCCACCTGATAAGACCAAGTGTAGTACAGATGATAGTTATTTAATCATCTAGTCCCGCACATGAGTGACTCACATATATTGGATTTATATTTTAGTTTAGACTTTATTTATTTGCCTAAGTTGTTAGGGGGCCTTTTTAGTTAATTACATTTTTTTTATTTTGCAACTTAAAATCTTTGATTTAATATTGTTTGAATGTGCATACTCAATTTAATATTTGATACCGATTGACAATTATTGCTTCCGCAATTATTTGGTATTTGTTAAATGTTGTGGACTTCACCGCGGACCTAAGATCTTGTGTGGGATCCGATCAAAGCCACGTGCCGTTTTAAATACAAGAAATTTTGATTGACCCCTAATCTCAAGTTAACCCTAGTTTCATTTTAGGAGACTTGATATCAACAAACCGAGCAACATGATGAAAAATGTTGGATTCAATGTGACCAACACCCTTGTAAACCAGATACCAGGCTCAACACTCTTGGCATCTTCTTGGTTTGCTTAGACTTTGTGCCTTATGGAGGAAACCCTCTTCACACACACCCACGTTCCACAGAGTTAGTGGCTGTCCTCGAAGGGACTCTGTACGTTGGCTTCCTCCTTTCCAACCAAAATAATAATACCCTCATAAGCAAGGTCCTTAACAAGGGGGATGTGTTTGTCTTCCCAATCAACTTCATTCATTTCGTAGCCAATATTGGCCACACTCTTGTCGTAGCCATTTCGGTCTCAGTAGTCAGAACTCAATTGTGATCGCCATTGCTAACTTCGTGTCTAGATTAAACCCACCCATCTCTGATGATATTGTAACCAAGGCCTTTCAACTGGACAAGAAAGTGATTGATTATCTCCAGGCTCTATTCTGGGTGAACACATAACAAGCAATCCATGATGTAGTTCTTGCTGCTATCTTAAACCAAAATAAATGGATATGTGTCTGTTTGTACCGCATACTAGCTAGGTTATCTATCTTAAACCCATATAAAAATGTCTACATGTCTCTTTGCTTTTCATACTAAATTATAATAAATGAATTTTTTCTATTAAAACACACTCAATATCTCCAATATTTTAGTTTTTGTAAGTTGGCCCTTGTCCTTTCCTTACTTTATAAAAAGAAATGAAAATTGAAAATTTTAAAGTGAGGCAATGGCTCTTGTCCTTTCCTTAATTTATAAAAAGAAATGAAAAATTAGTGTGAAATGTTTAAGTGAGGCAAACTCCTATAGAATTAATGGTGGCTATGATCATGTAACCTGTCCAATTTCAGGGTGGGATTAGCCACTCTACGGTGCATACAACCGTTGGCTTGAGGACTTGCGACATGTATATGAAGATGAGAATTCTTGATGGTCAGGATACTTTGATTCTAAATTGAATAATAAGGCAAAGTCATAGTGCAGAAAATGTGACAATTCAATCATTATGTTGTGTGTATGCTGATTAGTTTAATCAGAGTACAGATTAAAAAAACCAAAGGAGAAATTCTAATAATCTAGTTTCAACTAATTTTCTTTTGAAACTCAATTCCAATGGTCATGAATTAAATTGTGTGATCATCTTATCGTCTAATTTCAACTTGGTTGGTTTGGTTGACTTTCATTTAGTTAATGAACGTGTTGTAAGTAAAGAATTGGGAGTTTGATTCATTTCTTCCCCAAACTAAACTACAGATATATTAAGCACAAGATTACCTGCCTCACATTGGAAAGCTCTACGTGACTTGGCCATATGGCCTTATCTTCCTTGCAAGCCCCCCAGAGTTGGTCTGATCTTTGACCTTTCAAAACTGTATTGCAACAATTTTATTGTAGCGGTCTTCATTTTGAGAACAGCTAACCCATCCATTCATACATATAACTACAGAACTCCTCTTGCAGAAACGTCAAGAAAGAGAGATTTCTCCTTTTTGTTTAGATCCTCTTGTATAATTCTTAACTCTGTTCAACTATAATTTGACTATGGTAAAGAACAAACAAAACAACTGTGGCTTAGTAGCCGTAACTCTCTTTATCCAAAGACATGTACCTTTAGTTATTCATTAACTAAATCACTGCACTGAGGGTCATTTGTCTTTTTCACATGTGATAAAAAATAAAAATTATATATGTAATATTTACATATGCAAGTGTTTGTCAAAATCACTATTTTTACATGTTTTAATGACAACATCTAATAGTGTAAATCTTAAACGGATTTTTTTGCCATTTCCAAGAATTTCTCAAAATCCGTGGAGAATTAAAATAAGAAATTTTACCTCTTAACTATATTTAGGGAATACGTAATGAAGATGAATGGTTCAAATCTTGAACCTTAGGCCCAAGTGCAGGAAACTAGATTTATAGATTGTGACTTCTTCACAACTTCCTCATAATGGTATGAGTTAAAAGTATGGGGCCCACATAAATAAATATTGATAATGGGGCCCACTCAATCAAACACGTGAATTTTCCAACTATGAACTATTCTAGCACCCTTTTGGTGTGTGGATTGGAATCATTTTTACACCTATTGAGATGTAAAAATCATGTGTAAATGGGCTCATTTTCACACCTCATTTTGAGCATTGCATACATAAATGAGGTAGACAAATGTGACTTATCCATCACTATTAGGCATGTTCACCATATATATAAATAAATGACTGCAAACAAGTGGCCCCTAATTTTACATAGATTCAAACGCATTGTTGTAGGAGTAAGATTAGCCAGAGGATGTCGCTCTTATAGTGAACAAGTCATTTATGGCCCTTTGATCACATCCATAAGGTTCTACGTGAATGTAAACCATAGGTCATTTTTAAGTACTTAATTATTTGTTTTGTAGTCATGGATAAGGCCTGTAATGAATACTGTTAAGTCTTTCAAGATAAAGTTGAGTCACAATGAAGCAATTCTGGGGTAGACTACATAAACCAAACATGTCAGCACTTGGCAGGCCTTATATGAGGATGAGGCAAAGTTATTCTAATTTGTCAAAAATGCAAACATTTTCTAAGTGATGGATTCTTTCTTGGCAATCATGGAGGATAGACATTTTCCTTATTCATCCAAGCAATGGCCTACACAATTACATGTAACAAATACCCATATTTGCTCCATAAACAATCTGCTCCTCAAGAATAAATGAAGGATAGGAGGTATAAAATATTCAAACCATGTAATTGTTGTTGAAGCATGGGATTAGATACATGACGAGCTCCAATCATTTGGTGATCAAAAAATGATCTAATGGTGATAACCCAACAATCCTATTTATCAGAACATTCAAACCCTCCAAACTCTGTTCAGCAAATATATAGCACGTATAAATTAATGCTACGGCCCATATGAAACTGAAAATTGGCTAAAGATTGTACGGGTTGGAATTTTAGTTTGATAGATTTTTTGAAAGTTTTATAGGTTCCAAATTTCTATTTTGCAAGTTAAATAATATGCAGTGGAGTAAATAAAGTAAGCATGTAAGCAAAATACAATCAACCACACAAGAATAAGACATATAAATTTTTATGTTGAAACCCGTATGGGAAAAAACCATAAGCCATACAGGCTAAAAACCAAGCACTAATTTCAAGCAGTTACAAGATAGATTTACAACCTTACACAATTAGTTCTTTGACCACAGGATGTAGTTCTTTTTACAAAAATCCACGATACGACTTCAATCTACGTGCCCTGCTCTCCACACTTGATCTACAACACATTATCTTCACTAGATGAATAATCTCCTACTAAAAAGTAGAAGCAACAAAACTTTAAAACTAAAAGCCTTCAGTAAACTCTTTAATTGAATCTCTAGAGGAAAATGATGATCTCCAAAGAGTATTCTCAATTTAGACTATGAGATCTATGTTTAGGGTTGAAAGAAAACCCCTTTTTTATAACACACAATTCGTGTATTAGGATTAGAGTCCAAGAAGGAACAAAACAAGCAACTTTAGCACAAATAGAAAAGGTTTTCATGAAGTCAGCGGATTTCTGCTTAGCGCCCGATTGATCTGTTAAAGGTCAAATCGATTGAATTAAGCTATTATCTTAGGTAGGATCGATTGGATGTTTGACCGATTCATCAGATGAAATTTAGCACAAACTTGTGCAAACTTCCCAAGGCTACAACTTTGTTGTTTTAGCACCAATTGATGCAATCTTAGCCTCTATGGATATCTACTCGAAATGATCTTTTCAATGATAGGTAGTTTGCCGATATCTAATACTTGGTTTGTGAGATATGACCTTTTTAAGCTATATTATCCTTAGAAAAACTCTTTAATTTGTCTTTCTTTTTTCGATTTCTTTACTTCAGTATATTCTGCGACTCAAGTTTGTCCAACCCATGAATTAGCTTGTCATAGCCCGAGCCTAGAAATTGGGGGTTAGTGAAACCTAACCAATGACACACGTACTCCCGTGTACGCACACCTAGACCTGGTCTAAATGTACACACACAAGGGATATTCACACATGCAAACCAAGTGTATGTGGAAGCTGTACGTATCATTACAAGCTAAGAAAAAGGTTACACAACAATACAGGACTAACATAAATGACATTAATTACAAGGTGTATGATACAAAATGGAGAGATAGTTTCTTAGAGACCAATACAAGATAATATGCACATGAGAAACCAAAACCCTAGTGCAAAATGGAAGACAAGATATTGATGCAATGCCAAGCCGCTCTCCGAAGGAGTGATCAAATCTACTCCTCTAATCCTGACTGGGCCTCCCAGATCTCTCCTGGAGTCTGGCTGACCAACGAGGGGTCAGTAGAGGGATTTGGGCCTGCAACATCAAGAACAACTTATAAATACAATAATTCAGCATAGCATAAACAACAATAAGTTAACACGTGCTGTGTCAAACAAAATAGATAACGATTAACAATTAACCATGCATAAAGATCATGTTCGTATAATAGGCCAGTCGTGCATATCAATAAGCATGCTTTCAGAATCATAAAATAGATAAATTGGCTAGGTGGTTACTACATTTGCCATATTTTCCCTATCGCGAGCAATCAGGACGAAAACACCATCGACCAGGCCAAGGTATGAATGGGTCTCTGTTTTCCGGGGTCCGGAATCCCAAGACAGGGGCACTCTGCAAAGGCAGCAAACAGGCTACGCCAAAGTCAACCCCATCGGGTATCCTAAGGCTGAGGCTGAGCAGAGCCAGACAGAGAAGACCAGTCATGTTATATGATGCACGTCAATCAATGTCAGTCGGTCGGTCAGGCAGTGCAGTACAGTACAGTACATGTCTCATGTCATATCACAAGCAAGCAGTACAGTGCGTGCATCACATGATAATTCATTGCTAAATTCACCTCTTGCAATACCATTACAAGCAAACAATTTCAAGTTAAACAAGGATAAGAGCATGGAAGGCAATAATCGAAATCAATATGCAATGCAAGTCAAGTTATTACTGTGAATCAAGATTGTTTACTAGCCAACGCTAAGCTAGTTATCCAATGTTTTTAACCGTGCATGATGCTGTAGTTTTAAGTTATTCAATATACAGTTGTTCTTCTCGTGGGTGTTGCACTGTATCAATAAACGTGTATCGAAGTCCCTTAAACCAATACCCATGATGAGGTGCTTAACAATTGGACAACACACATGAACATGTCACAGCCCTCAAGACCATTCATGCTTTTAAGGTACTCCGTTGGATAAGTTATCTGATTGAGAAATCCATATGACGGCCCTATAAGGTCTCATCATTAACCCTATTCAGTTCATTAAGGAGTAAAGAGACCAAAAGGTAGCATAAAAAGGTCCTCTGGGTGTAAAGGAAATAAGAGAAGAGGAATAAGCAAGAGTAGGATTCAGTTGAACACTGAATCTCCTAGAGCAATAGTGCTTCAAGGCCGACCAGTTGGCTCTAAAGCCCGATCGGTTGGATTTCAGTTCTGGGAGTGTCCGATCGGTCGGACCCTAGGCCCGATCAGTCGGGAAGCAAAGTTCTGTATAGAACAAAACGACTATACTAAAATTTTTCCGTTCACATAAACAACATATATCACGTTTATACAATCCTAGAAGGCTGTTAAAACACAACCCACTTGAGAGAAAGAGTAGAAGAAATACAACAATCAACATGTACCAACATGTGTTCATTTATACTGTGCTTATACTTGCCTTAAATGCGCTTTTTCCTTAACTTGGCTATTCTTTGGCCCAAACCATCTCGGAGGTGCAATCCTAACACCATGCATTCCAGGGGTAAGCAAAAGGAAAAGGGTGGATGGAGTGCAAAACACTCGATGCACAGAGAAGAGCATGACTTCAAGCTTACCATGGAACACACAAGGAGCGAAGAAGAAGAGAAGTAGAAGGAGAAACAAAAGAGAAAACGTGAGAATTCATCAAGATGAGCAAGAATCCTCCCTTACCTACGAGTGCTCAAAGAAGCAGAAAGAAGAAACGAAGAAGGAAGTTGCTGCACGGACTTTTCCCCCTTTTCTTTCTGATGATCGCAAGGTAAAAAAAGAAAAGATGAAGAGCAGGAAGAAGAACAGAGAGGAAACGAGAGAGAGAAAGAGAGAGAGAGAGGGATTTGGTGTGACAGAGATAAAACTGAGAGAGGGAGAGTCGGTGCTTCCTTCTTATATAAGGATAAGGATTGGACAATTCACATAAAAGTCCAACAGTTTGGGAGAATTACAGTTTGAGTCATTAACGGTCCAACGGAGACAAACGACCTCGTACGCATACGAGTCAGTTACGGAAGTTGACGAGCTTGACGAAATACACGTGTTGACACCAAGATGATGCATGAATGACGAACTCGTACAAAATCAAAAATTACGAAAACCAAACCCACTACCTATCCATAAATCGAAACGAATCTTAAAAGAACAAAACAACAAGTCTCACATGAATTCACGATAATTGGCCCCAAAATCATAGTAATTAATCGTTAAACCGAATTAAGCCGAGCCAGAGTGTTGCATAGCTAATACAAAAATCCTTACAATCTATCCCTTTCAAGTATTTAGCTCTGATAGTGTTATCTTTAACTTGCCCTTCAAGTTAGCTTTTTCAGATTAATAAGTGTGAAGCCTTTTTTTTCAATTCTTCCAACTCTTGAGTAGAAGTCTTATGATCAACAATCAGCAACTCATACGTCCGTGATACATTAGTTAATTTGTCAGCCAAATCATTTTTATGATTATAAAAAAGTTTTACTTTCTCGTAAGTTTCAGTCAATTCAGCTTTCAGTGATGTAAACTGGTTTTCTGCAACTTGCTAACTGATTACAATTTTCTAATTCATACTGTCCATCTTCATAGATTTGTGAAATAAAATTTGATATTCTTCCTTCCAATCAGATTCTTCATTTAACTTACTAGTTTCATCTTCAGAATAAAAAATTAAAGGATACACATGAAGACTTAACCATGAAAGTAACATTCTTGGCACTGGCGGTGTCAGAAAGTTGCTTTTCTACATCTTCGAAATCATCAACTTTACCACTCTCTTCTTTTTTCTATTTTCACATTCAGATGCTCTATGACCAAACCCTTTACATTCAAAGCATTGGATTGATCTAGGATTTTTCTTCTCAAACTCAAATTTAAGCATCTTCTTCAAGCCAGATTTATTAACTTTCAAAATGCAAGGCTCGGCTGTAGATGTGTCTTCTCAGTTAAATTCTATTCTAGAAATCTTAAAGGATATAACACAATAGACTAGTGTCACCCTCTCTGATGGCAAATGAAAGTTTTATAGCGTTCCAGATGTCTATATTGCAAGTTAAACAATATGCAGAAGAATAAATAAAGTAATCTTGTAAGCAAAAAACAATCAACCACACAAGAAGAAGACACAGATTTTTATAAGAAAACCCTTTTAGGAAAAACTATGAGCCACAAAGACTAAAAACCAAACATTAATTTCAATAAGTTACAAGATATACTTACAACTTTATATAGTCAGTCTCTTGACCACAAGATGTAGTTTTTCTTACAGGAATCCACAACACGACTAAACTCTGCATGCTCTGTTCTTCATGCTTGATTCACAACACCTTATTTTCATAAGATGAATTATCTCCTACTAGGAAGTAAGAGTAGCAAAACTTTAGAACTAAAGCAAACTCTCCAATGGAAGCTCTAAAGAAAAAGGATGATCTCCAAAGAGTATGCTCAACTTAGACTATGAATCTAGGTTTAGGATTGAGAGAAAATCCCTTTTTATAGCCTCCAATTCGTATCTTAGGGTTAGAGTCCAAGTAGGAACAAAACAAGCAATTCTAGAACAAATAAAAAAGATTTTCGTGCAAGTCGATGGACTTCTGTACAGCGCCCGATCGATCTGTCAAAGGTTGAATTGATTGAATTAAGCTACTGTCTCAGGTCAGATCAATCGAATATCTGCCTAATTGATCAGATGAAATTCAACATAAATTTTTGTAAATTTTCTAAGGCCATAACTTTATCGTTTTAGCTCTGATTGATGCAACCTTAGCCTCTACAGATATTTACTCGAAATGAGCTTTCCAACTGGAGGTAGCTTGCTCATATACAATGCTTGGTTTATGAGATATGACCTTTTTAGACTATATTATCGTTAAAAAAATACTTCAATTTGTTGCTCTTTCTTCGATTTTTTTCACTTCAGTATATCTGACGACTTATACCACAATCTATACTAAAAGATATATAAAATACAACACCAATTGACTTAAGTTTTGTCCAACTCATGAATTGGCCAATACAAAAATCCTCACATTTTTTAAGAGCGCCTCTTCCTACATGAGGCTGATCAGATCAATACTCTAGATGACCCATCAACATCTACCGATGTCCTTTTGTCTGAACCATTGTGCAGTTACCTAAAATTAAAGCAACTCAAGTACATTCTTTAAAAGATTTGGCATCCTTGACCATTAAATGTTTGAAAATCATAATTGGATTAGGTTAATAAGGACTTTTGCTACAATTTGATTTGAACAAAGATGAGTGTTCTCAGTAGATAGTCATCCTTACCATACTATTCATGGATTCATCACATACCAAACTGATTCCATTGCCTGCCTTTCATCCCTTAAAACAATTCATTAGAACAGAGCAGTTACAACAACGAGTAAGTAACAGATCCCTTTGATGACTTTCTCATTAGAGACAACGTTAGTACGATGATAGCGATGGATTTGGATGCAAAGATCCCGACACACTGCGAAAGATGTATATGCGGCGATTGGGAAGCTTCTATAGCTCAACCTACGAGAGGGATAGATACCAACTTTAGGGCTCCACATACTTAATGTAGACCAATCCCGAAGAGTCATACTTTCTAATTCGCTAAAAACCCACATCCAATTGGGAGTCTTATTTGTGGGTCCAAACAAGTCTTTTTATTTATAATGGGATACTAATTCTCTAATAGCCACTACCATGCTTGATCTGATATGGACCCGTGGCATGTGACCACACGATTTCCAACATATAGTTCGTTATTCATGCATATGGGCTTGATTTCATTCATGAATATTTCAAAGACTTGTGATATAAAAACAATGGATTTTAGTTGAAGCAGTTAGGGAATGAAACTGACCCAAACAATAATTTGGCGGGTAGTCATTCTCTATTGCATTTAAAAATAATACCAAGTCAGGAACAGGCCTGTCCCACTTATAATACATCTCTCTATATATATGGGTCCTCTCTATTATTAATTTTCACCCAAAGCATCTGCTCTTCATCTTTGCTCGAAGACAACAAAGATGATTACTTATATCCAAATGGACTACATACACGACCCCCTTGAATTGCATACGTCCACCAATTTTAGGTCAGATTCGAATTTATTGGACCGCTAAATCAATTGTGTACAAATCTGAATGTAATGAATTTGTAGGCCACGGATGTAGGGGTTAGGGACATGTGATTGAGGACAAACTTAATATCTACGGTCGTCACACATGAATTTGTCTATTGCCCTTGGTTTCATCCCTTGGTAGGATCCACAATAGGCCTCACAAAGGAGTATGCATGATCTCCCTGTCAAGGACAAATGAGGGATGAATCCATATTAATATTCTTTATATATATATATATATATATATAATATGATTCGATCCACTGAACACTGGCACTGCCAAATAAGGGGATTGTGCCCAGGTTGTTTGCCATCAGTAAGAGGGTGGAGAAAAAATGGATAATGTCAGTTCCACTTCTTGCACAAGAAAAAGTTGTGCACAAATGTGCCTTGAGTCAAACATGGATCGAATTGAATTGACACTAGAATTTTCATATGAGGGAAGTATGAACATATATTCACATGTTTCAAAGAGACCATCAAAGACGTGTGGAGCCCCTGCATGTCACCGCTTATCTAGACATCTGTCTTTAGGTATGCCACTTTTTTTCAAGCGTGCCAAAGATTGGGTTGTACCTGACTGTGAAAAGTTGTGGGCTGTGCCATGCCACGCCCGGGGTTGGCCAAGCACTGCCCTCTAGGAAAACATTTATCATGCCAACCTATGCCATGCCACTGTTGGGCCCACAAGCCCTTCAAAATTTCTCAAAATTTTTTAAGATAAATTGAAACGGACTTATGGACTTTAGGTCTTCAGCTTTAAATAAAGTTGAAATTAATAAAATATTGTACAAACATTAATTCTAATTTACAAATAATGATGCTAATTAGCGAGGTATTTTTAAACACGGGACTCACAAATTCAAAATTGGAGAAAAGTGGGACCGAATTCTGTGCATGCCAATTAGTAGGGGCAGAAAGTTCTCATGTATATGCATTGACCAAAAAACCAACCCCAACAACGAACTCAAAAAGAATAGGGTAAGGAGTGTTGATTTTTACTGAGAGGTTTCCAGTTCAAACCTCACCTTCGTCCTCTTTGCATATGTGACTTTTCTCACCTCACATGTATGAGTGAGTTGTTTTGTATTTTATCACACATATGAGTCCTCATTACCTCACATGTATGATTTGTGTGTGTTTCTCACATGTGCGGTCCCATTATCCCACATGTGTGAGTTTTGTATGTATCGCTCACACGTGCAAGTCTCTATTACCTCTCATGTGTGAGTTGTGTGTGTCCTTCATATGTTTCAGTGTGTCCTTCATATGTTTCAGTCTCCATTACCTCACATTTGTGAGTTCATGTTGGTGTCATGTTGGTGTTCGTATATGGCTCCCAGCCCCTCTGGATTACCAAAAAAAGAAAAATGAAAAACAAGACCCACAACTTAGGGGCATGGAACTAAATTCGAACAAATTTTAGAGACAGACTTCTAAAAAAGGCTAAAACTAAATAAACAAAGTTGAACAATTCATAAACGGCTTTCAAATATAGGAGCCCCTCTCCTAAGCTTGAGCTTAGGATAAGCTTGTAAATTCACACCTGGGGACTCACATGTGGATGGAGATAAGGGGATTTGAAGGACTCCTTGGCCCCCTCCTTTGTGCAAAAAATCATCTACAACCCTGCTTTTTATCATCTTCATCTAAGCTTCAAAAGTTTAATAGTTAACAGTCTATTTAGATAGGTGTCATTTGATCCAACAGTCTACTAAATTTGGATTTAATTGAAAATTAGTGGACATGTGGAATTCAGCGGTCATGTGTTTGGTCCATCTGGATGGACCAAGGGTGGGCTCCACAAGCGTGAGCTTGCGGAATTTTATAATAAGCTCGAGCTTAGGAGAGCCCTCACCTTCAAATAATATACCTTTTAAACAAAATTAAATCAAGTGAAGATAAAAAAAATGATTATGCAGACATCACCCAAATAATTCAAATGGGGTGCTTTCCCGGCCCAGCGAGTTGGGCATCACCATACTTGGCAGCGGGCTCATGCCATGCCTGTGCCACAACACCCTAGCCCAGCACAACCCATTCATTTGATGGGCCAGGCCATGGTACGTTGACTGGTTAAACCCCTATGTATGGGCTTCCTCTTTCCACTAGTGTGGGCTCTCTTGGGTCTAGGATCCCAATCCCCTTGGGTGAGATAGAGATGATGATGATGGCGAAAAAGAAGAAGAAGCAAAGGGGTGTGAGTTTTCGAGCTCTCAAAAGAACAGGACCCATACTGCGAACTTCAACAATGGGGTCCGTTGGTGATGATGACGAAGGTCTATTATTTTCACATGAATTTTAGCTAATAGTCAGTGGACAATACAGCAGATGCCCTTTCAGTAAGTGTGTTAATGGTGCGGGCCGGGCTATGGTATATCAAGGCCCCATAGCCGGCCCTGCCATTAGAAATGCAGGCCCATTTCTGACCCAAACCTCACTTGACCTCTAGCACAAGCCTGCAGGCCCGTCTGAATCAATCTCAAACGGGCCTTCAATACCAAGCCCGAGCCGGCATGCCCAAAACTGAACCAAACTTTTGATCACTATTTTCAGCTCTCTAATCACTTGTTTGGTTCAATCAGCTATTATTTAATTTGTCTGGTTGGAATTTAGGGCTTTCTATCACTTAATGGAAGTCCAGCCAATATCTCAAACATGCCAAAAATTTAGATCAAGCCCAGCGTGAGTTCTAAAACGCAAGGCTAGTAGCCAGCCCAAAGTAACCTTGGCCCGGCCGGCTTGGGCTGGCCCGGCCCCCTTACGCTGCAACAACATGCCATTCAAGCGGTCGAATGATGGCCGGCTTTTATGTTCTCCGATATTCGTTTCAAGCTGAATGAATTTTTCCTTGCCATTCCCTGCTATTAAGCAGGGTTTCAATCTGACTTTTTCACTCCCAACTTGACCTAATCCTAAGTCGATGGTCCCCTCAGGCGTCCGATAAAAATATTCTAATGGCACTCTTATATGGTAGAGAGGCTTGCGTCCACCGGTGTCAAACAGGACATGCCACTAATTGGCCGGTCCAGCCGGCGTGTCTAGGCCAGGCTGGGCCAGATTGGCTGGTGTCGTCTCCGCACGGCCCATGGCATGACTTATGCAATGTCGGGGGGCAGAGCTGCACGCAGGCTGGCCCACATGCCCTCCTAATTTTTTTTAATTTAAATTTTTTATGGACTTTCGGATTTTTCAACTTGAAATAAAATTAAAACTATTAGAACAAATGCACAAATATTATTATTAATTTTCAAATGAAAAAAAAATTTTAGATATTTTAAATTAATTTATCATTTAGATTAAAATATAATCATTTTTAATAAAAATGTCATACCAGGTTGAGCCGAGCTAACCATCTGCTTACCCATTTAACAAATATGTATGCGTCGACATCATGGTTTTGAAACTGATTTTCAGTTGAATTTGATTCTTTTTTGTTGTTTTCATGGCTATAGGAACCTCTTTTTCCTGTGAATACTGCCTTTAATTTAGGGTTTTAATGTATTCAGGTATAATTCAATTTTGGTTACAACTATGTTCAATCTATGGACTTTGGGACTGTTTGCTACATTAGAATACATGGGAATTCATAGTTAAATTTGCTCTACCATCCACTAGCACTATACCACTCATCCAATTATATAATATATTAAAGCCGGAAGTTTGGAATCAATTTTAACCAAAATTCTTTCAATTTAGGGTTTTGATGTATTCAGGTATAATTCAATTTTGGTAGCAACTAGGTTCAATCTATGCACTTTGGGACTGTTTGTTGTGTTAGAATACATGGGAATTCATAGTTAAATTTGCTCTACCACCCACTAGCACTATACTACTCATCCAATTATATAATATATTAAAGCCGGAGGTTAGGAATCAATTTTAACCAAAATTCTTTCAATTTAGGGTTTTGATGTATTCAAGTATAATTCAATTTTGGTTGCAACTAGGCTCAATTGATGCACTTTGGGACTATTTGTTGCATTAGAATATATATGAATTCATAGTTAAATTTGCTCTATCACCCACTAGCACTATAAATTTGCTCTACCACCCACTAGCACTATACCACTCATCCAATTATATAATATTAAAGCCGGAGGTTAGGAATCAATTTTAACCAAAATTCTTTCAATTTAGGGTTTTGATGTATTCAGGTATAATTCAGTTTTGGTTGCAACTAGGTTCAATCTATGCACTTTGGGACTGTTGGTTGCATAAGAATATATGAGAATTCATAGTTAAATTTGCTCTACCACCCACTAGCACTATATCATGTTGTGAATATTGAACATCACCCGTTGTATGCACACATGAATTACAAGATCAACAAAAACAAGCCACACACAAGAAGACAAGCGAGATTTATGTGGTTCACTCAAAGAGGGCTACGTCCACGGGCACAGAGACGATCATCTTCACTATCACAAGTAAAGTAAACAGAGACACACATTCCCTCACATCGTCTCACCTACGTAGTGTGGGAACACCATGGGCAAGAGAGATCTCACCTATCTTCAGCGCAAGATCTAGGGTTACAGATTACACACATATATAGTCTCCACTTTCTTGGCCACCAAGAAAGCCCCGGTACAATTACCAAAATACCCTTGACCTTAAACCAGTCCCTGGCTAACCCAATGAACTCATCCGGCTAAACCGGAATACAAGACATATACCCAACATATCACTCATCCAATTATATAATATATTAAAGCTAGAGGTTTGGAATCAATCTTGACCAAAATTCTTTCAATTTTGATTTTTTTTTAACCTTAAAATGTGAAAAATATAGGAGTTTTGAGTTTAGAACCCATGACCTTTTGCCTATTTAAGTAACTGACATTAGCACTATACCATACAATATTAACATGTAATTATTTCTAAAAAAATGTAAAAAATAGAGTCATGCTTGTACTTAACATGGGTTATCGTGCTTGCTAGTCTAACATGTGAGAGAGAGAGAGAGAGAGAGAGAGAGAGAGAGATTGGAAAAGAGGTGAAATGTGATTTTGTGATGATATGAGGTGAGGGGTGAAAGAAAAGAGGTGGAATGTGATTTTGTGGTAATGTGAGGGGAGGGGTGAAAGATATAAAGTAATAAAGTGATGATTAGGCACTCATTTCCTGCCTTCTCTTATACTCATGTTCAATCTTCTTTTTTAAACACTTTTTTTATTGTGGAACTTTTTTTTTCTTGGGTAAAGTCACTTTTAACCACTTACGACATGAGTTCTCATCTTCAATTCTAATGTAGTATATTCAAATAGACAGGCCCTAAATGTTAGGCCAATCTGATATTGCCTCAATTTCTGAAGATGAACAAGCCCTCTATTAAAGCTGAAGTTTTCATTTGTATGCAGAGAAAAAATTGCAGAAAATGGAGGTGGAGGTCACTGTTTTACTGTTCAAACATTTAGAGCAGCCAGAGCTGATCATATTCTCTACCTATTTTATCTACATCAAAATGGACCTTAGGGGAAACTCAAAGACCATATCATTGTTCCATTACTAAGCGGGTAAAATATTAGTTTAATATGCACTTTATCCAAATGCCCTTGAATGTGAATATAATAAGGGCGGCTCAGTGCACAAGACTCCCACATAGTGGGGTCTGAGGAGGGCAAGATGTACTCAACCTTACCTTCATTTTGAAAAGACTGTTCCCGATCCTCCAGGACACTACCGGTAAGTCTTTACCGTTGGGCCAAGCCGCCCTTCTCTTGAACTTAAATATAATACTATATATATATACACACACAGTGATATTCAGGTAAGAACTGTTCTCACCTACTCACAATGAGAACTATTTATGGGACCCACTTGTCTCACTTGTGTGTCCCATTAGGAGATGAAACCTGGGGGATGGAAAGATCTATGTGGGACCACCCTAGATATCAGTTTGGCCCCAATCACATATCGCTAATCCTATCATCCATGGCCCACAAATCCAGTTTAGTCGGATTGGTGTACAGTCAATCCAACGGTCCAGTAAATTCAGATCTAATCGAAACTTGGGGTGTGTGACTATCAGGGAGTCTCATATGCATTGCAAAGTTTGGATTGAATGATAAATGAGCCCCACCTAGAGTTTTCATGAAAAAAACGATGAAAACAATTCTCACTTGAATATTTCGGATATGGTGCTATTCAGGTGAGAACTATTCTTACCTACCTACCGTGAGAACTTTTTATGGGACCCATTATTAAGTTTCATTGGAAGATGTAACCAAGTGGGATGGAAAGATCTATGTGTGACAACACCAGATATCAGTTTGGCCCCGTCACATATCCCTAACCCTATTATCTGTTGCCTACAAATTCAGTCCATTTGGATTGGTATACAGTCAATCCAATCGTTCAGTAAATTCAGATTTGACCGAAATGTGGGGCATGTGACTATCAAAGGGTTCAATATATATTGCAAGGTTTGGATTGAGGAATAGATGGGCTCCACCTACAATTCTAATGAAAAAAATGGTGGAAACAGTTATTATTGTTATTATTATTATTATTATTATTATTATATATTTATGTATGTAAGTAAAGGACAAGGAAGCTCTAGGGGGCAACAAGTCAGCACCTATGCAGCTCTCCCTTCAAAAAAATATATAATATATTTCAAAAAATCACAAGAGCTTTGGCTTTGACTTGGGCCACACTACACCTGTCCAAATTGCACCCACAATTATCTCATCTCACCACACATTCAAATTCAAGCAAAACCATACCATTTGTGATTTCATGAGATCACCGATTCCTTTCATGTTCTTAAAACAGCTCTTTTCTCTTACATGTAACCACTTATCATCGACATATAGTTTCAGTTGGTTTCAATTTGGTCCTAATTCTAATCTTTTAAGGGATTTGGTTTTTGGTCTCTAAGCTTTGTACGAGCAAGAGATTTTAATTCTTAATAAATACTCCATATCAAACCAACTCAAAACCCAGGATGCACCGTTTTATGCCATGAAAATTTTCGGACTCAATCGTAGAGGATTATGACCTCTTTTTAAAAGCCAGAGCCCCACATCTTTTTCTCATCTCAATTTATTACACATCTTTAAAAAGAAAAATCTACTCTTCAAATCACAACCACATCCCCTCGATCTACTCCTCTCCAAATCACAGCCAGCCACACCCCCCTCTCGCCCTCTCTCTAGTAGGTGGACCACCCAAAGGTTTCAAGTATGAAGAAATAGAACATAATATGAACATGTTATTATAGAATTGATATATTTCAATTTCTTTTTTTTTTATTTGGTGGGTTTTCGAATGTGGAGAAAAGAGCAAGCTTTTTATGGGCATATTGAAGTGAATGATTTGTATGTAGCTACTATTATCAATGTAGGTCCCATTGATAAATGGTTTTACCAAAGTGGGCCAACATATATTTTATTCTTATAAAATTTATCAAAATTAAAGAAGAAATTCGAAGAATGATAGATACTAGATTTATTTCTTTTAGAATTATTTTTCGTATAGAATAACTAAAAAAATACTCTTCAAAGTTCATATATTTCCATTTGCAACCTGGGCTTAGCAAGTCCCATTGTTGTTAGTATATCATTCCAATAGAAAATCATGGAGAGAAGGCCTCGAATAGGGTTGTAAATGGGTCGGTTTTGATCCGGGTCCATGGTAGACCTGGAACCGGAACCTTTAGTGAGAGGACGGACCCAGAACCAGAACCGGAACTGGTTCGAAACCAATTTCCTGAATCCAAAACCAAAACCATTAAGGAGTGGATGGACCCGGAACCGGAACCATTTCTTGGGCCGGGTTTAGGTACTGATCCGGGTCTATGTAAAGAATGCTTTAGAGAAAAGCTAATTTTTAACAAAAATTTTAAAAATTGGGGTAAGATTGGGGCTCATGTCCACGGGCCGAAACTCAGGTGGAATCTGACTCCGAACCATTTAGGTCACAGGTCCAAAAATAGGAACCATACCGGGACCCGTTTATTTAGTGGTTCCTAAATATGGACCCAAACCCCGATCGGAACCTTCAGATAATTGGAGAATCAGGTATCCATTTACAACCCTAGCTTTGAGTTGGGTACTCATGAATTGGGCTAGCCCTATAGTGGTCCTAGCCCAGCCCGTTTTGGATTGGGTTTGGGGCTTAAATTTTAGCATTTGAGTTGGACTTGAATTTAAAATATTATCTTTTTTAATATTTGGGCAAGGCATGAATTAGTGATAGAAATTAAAGCCAAAATAATGACCATTGAGCTCGACTCCTCCAGACTGAAAAATGCTCTGTATAAAGATACTAAAACATTTCTGTTTTTTTGATGAGGGCCTGTGGATTATTTTAAAATGATGAGGATTCTCAGCCAGTTTTTTCATTATACAGACAAGCAGAGATTTTCAATATTTCTTGGAAATGTCCCACTAATCACAGTCTTACAACACAATTCTCGAATTCAGAGGATGGTAAATTGTCGGCAACAAACATGATTCTTACTTAGAAAAGTACAAAAAAAAATTCTTTTTTAAAGTTTTTCTGTTAAATACATATGGTTAATTTTAAGAGAAAAGGAAACTATGATTTCAAAACTTATCCTAACTGTTATTAAGAGGATTCCATATAGCTCATGCAACAAGAGATTTTTTTTTTATTGCATTTTAAAATTAGACAGACCACAAAGTTTGACTGGATCTGCTTACATGGGGCTTTGGATGTGGCCATCTTGAAGAGATTCTGTATTTCTGAATGTTGTGGATTCTCGTCTAAGGTCATGAAACTGCTATCAAATATGCACTTTGCTTACCAGACTTCTTTTCATGGCTCTAGATTGAATACCAAACAATATCTAATGGATGTCATTTTTATATATCCAAGAATTCCAAACTTCTTACGTGCTATTGAAGGATTCTAATCCTTCTTTTCAAATTGGGTTCTAGTAGAAGAGGAGAGCTGATTCATTTATTTACACATTATTTTCTCTTTTTCTTTTTTGCCCACGAGGCCGACACAATTCTTTTATCACATCAAGATCTTCCTATGGAAGTAATTTTGAGATAATAAATTTAACTAAAAAACTCAAAAATAAAAAATAAAATTTTCAAAAGTTTAAAAAACACATTCATTCATCTTCTTAAATGAGATCATTAAGTCTTCTAGTTCAACGACTTACTACTCCCCTGTCTCTGCCTTCAAGGGGTGCTCGTGGGCTGGGCCAGCCCGACCGTGATATGGGACAAGCACACTTTCACCTTGGCCGAGATATGTAACTAGGGCTCATATAATAATTGACGCAGCTTGAAATAAGTGATAGAAAGCCCAAATCCTGGCCCATCTGAGCCCATGCAAGGAATGTATGTAGTTGAATATACTTAGCTCAAACAATGGCTCAAATGCCCACCAAATTGATTTTAAAACTGATTTGGTCCAGCCCAATTGATTAAATGGGCGGGCTTGGGGCTGACTTTATAGCCCATTTCGAGTTTGGGCCAAATTTTCTAAAACCAATAAGGGCTTGGATATGCCTTAGCTTGACCCAGCCCTGCCCAAAAATACCCTCATGCCATCTATACACGGTTTTCAAAAAGAAAATAGTTTTTTAAAAAGAGAGAGAGAGAGAGAGGAGCACGTCGCGAATGAATCTTTTCGTAATGGAAATAATGAGACAAGTAAATTACTCCTTTGAACTCTCACTCTATATGCCATCTTGGCATAGTGAATTTTCTTATCAATAGACCATCTCCCTCTACATGATTTTTTTTTCTCTCTACATAATTACTTTTTTTTTACTTAAACTTTGTATCGTTCTCCATATAGTTTCTTTTTTTATAACCGAGGGTCTCCCAACCCGTTGAGCGGGACTAGTCCTTTCAGGCATAGGGAAGCTGAGTAAAATCAACTATGGACCCAGTATAGTAGCACAATTCAAACCCACAACCCCAGAAGCAAACCATAGTCCTAGTTTTAATTAAGCAACCCATAAGGTATACAATTCTTATTAAGCACCAAATAAATTGATAGTAATTCATATTTCAGTTTCTGATGCTGCCCGAAATGCCAAAGAGAAATTTCCTTTCATCTGAACCATTTTTTGGTACCTAATTTCTTCTAAAATCAACATAAATAGCACTGGGAAGTAACAGGCGTTTCTTATTTATAATGCTTCAAAATTGGTTCTGAAGCAAAATAATGCAGCTGTTCTATCTAATGCAATGAATTTGAACCCTTCACCACTCTCACAATATATCTATTTTTGTTTCTTTGATCAGATAACTAATAACATCGAAGAAGCTTTTTTTTTTTTTAATAACATAATGACAAATCTTTCCTGTTATGCTCCGCCACTACATGCAACTTGTTTGATATGGTAACAGGGTCACGTGGTTATAGAAGCCAGGAAGGGACAGGACTCTAGAGAGATGGGCAAAGACATCTTTATAATAGAAGAAAGCAGTGCTAAAATACAAAGTGGAGAATGTAACAACGTCATGAAAGTGTATTAAAAGTAGTGTGTGCACCATGTAATAATAAACACATGTTCCCAAATCTAAGAACATTATAACTAGTTGACAATAATATTCCTTTGAATTTTAATAATCTTATTAGTTTTTCAAGAATCTTAAAGAGATTGATCCAGAGAAGTTTAACGACGAAAGAAGGGACAAACAGACACGACCCAAAGTGATCAAATGATACCCATGTGAAAGGATATTTCAAGAAATTATTCAGGTGCCCTACCATCCCTTCTACCAACGTATAACTAATACATACCAATTTGAGGGAACCATCCAGGCACACGTGCTGTTGATGAAGGCAGTTTAAAATTCCTGGCATGAAGAACTTCTGAAACGGTATTTCAATCAATGATTGAACTTTAAGAAAGGTACTTTCTTTTAATCTGGAATTGCACTCGAGTGAGCTTGTAGGATGCACGGATAGAAATGGGTTGGATTTAGGTTGGATGCAAGGTGGACTTGGGCCTCGCCCAGTTAGTGCTTTGTGCGGTTCGAGTGGGGTCAAATGTAAAGGCCGGCTTGGACCCAACTTGTGAAAATAATAAGAAATGCAACAAAGAGTAGAGAGCCCTTAAGCATGGGATAATTGGAAGCAATCCCAAAGTTCCCAAGTTGTTATCTTTTGATTGAGTTTTTTGCTTTGTATGTTAGAAAAAAAAAAAAGAAAGGTTAATTTTCATCATCATCGCCGTCAAAGCTTTATCCATTTAAGTTAAAGTGGGCTACATAAATTCTATTTCTCTATTTCATTTTTTCATCAATTCTTTTGAAAATTTGTAGTTTTTAAAAAAGGCCCTTTATGGGATTTTTTTTTTTTTAAGAGGTGCGGTGCTTTTTGGTTAAATGGTTCCTTTTGCTGGATCGTTCCTCAAAGATAAAACTTGGGGTTGCCGAGGGAATTTCAGCACCTCAAACGGCATCCACAAACACTAAGTTGTGGCAGGTCATGGTCACTGTGGTAGGCCCACATGAACCCATACGCGCCAACTCGATGGGCGCCACCTTCATTGTGCAGTTTCAAAATGCAAACCATTTAGTAGTGGGAGCAACGAATAAGTTAAGGGTGGAGATCTAAACAGAGTCACCAGGCACTTGTAGCAAGACTTGCAGGCATAGTAGTTTGAAGTGGCTGGAGCCCCGGCCTAGGTGTGCTTGGAAGACCGAGAAGCCTGACATTTCTTAACACAAAAATACGTCGAATTTCGATCCCAAACCCAGACTCAAAAGTGTTAACTAATTAGTTTATTAAAACTATATGCCTGCATGCACCAGTTTTTGACTGTTGTTCATATTTTTATACTTTCAATGAGAGAGGGATCAATCTTTTGACTGCTGTTCAATGAGGTACCACCCCCACCGCTCGGGCTAAAAAAAGAAAGGGTAAGAAATCACATCAAAATCTTGCCAAATGCTTTTGAAGAATCAGCCTTTAGACACATGGCACCTCCTCTTGATTTTCACTTCATTCTAGGAGCGAGCTCACGGGTGTGGTTGGACAAATCATATTTTTTAAACCCTTATCTACAAGGGCTCAAATCTGGATCCAACCATCCTTCGTGAGAGTCCATTTGTGACATTTCCTGCAGTGTAATGATATGCAAAATTGGATTCGTGCATTTTTTTTCTCTTCTACAAATTTATTTTTTCCCTACTCCCAATTGAAACCACTTTTTCACATAATCATAGAAAATTACGCTCATTATTGAAATAATTCCCGCACATAATAGTGATTGCACCAAAATTGAAAATTTTTCTCTATAGCAAAGCAGAGAAATTTCAACGGACCCTTTCTGTCAAAGCATAGCTGCACAAACTCTTTTTAAAGGAAAAAAAAAATTTTCTCTCCCTCACACACTTATTGGAGGAAAAACGGAACATACACTTACTAGAGTCAAAATGGAACATTTATTTCACCCCAGAGAGCACCTGTTTCTAGTTCAACAACCTCCAGCTTTCCTCTTTCTCCCCAACTCGAACCCATTTTTCAAAGAGAAATAAAAGAATTTTCCTCACTTAAAAAAACATATCCTGAAAGATCCTTTACTTTTAAAAAAGTATACTACTCCTTAAAACTCTCAACCCTTTAAATTTTTATCATATAAGGCCCAGTGAGAATTTCTTGAAAACGCCCCCACATTTAGGCCCTGTTTAGATCCATGACAATTCGTTAGTTGGTGGGAGAGAGTGGGGCGGGTTTCGGGATCCATGGACTTAAACTGTTGAAAAAAGTAGCCCCTTCAGACATCTTTAGTGAGGGCACCCTTACGGCCAGTTAAATGACTTTGTTTTGACCGCATTTTATTCCAATCAAATAGTGGATATGCAGAAGGTTTACGTGAATATATTGCAAAGCAAAAGCTTTTATAGGGGCTATAAGCATTATTAACTTATCCTCAACTTAGGTTTTATGCATTTTTGCGAATGGCTTCTTACCTTAGAGATAAGGAATGTATATTCTCATTTACCTCCCCCATCCTTTCCATAGGTGAATTTAGGCAACATGCAAGTTGTGTTTTGTCTCGTTATATCTGTGGGCACCCACTTCATCACATTTGTAAGTTGTGAGGATTGTAAATGGGTTCTCGATTCTCCAAATACTCGAACGTTTCGACCCGTTAATAATCGGATTTGGATCCTCATTTAGGAACCAATAAATAAACGAGTATGAGTCTAAATCCAAATTTTGAACCCGTGGCCTAAACTGTTTTTTGTTTAGTTTCACCTTAGTTTCGGCCTGTAAACCCGAGATCCGATATATTATCCCATTTTAAAAAAAAATTTCCTTAAAGTTAGCTTTTTTCTAAAAGATTCTCTACACAAACTTGGACCCGAATCCACCCTATTCCGGTTTCGGTTCAAGGTCCATCCACTCCTCCATTTCAGGATACTGGTTTCGAACTAGTTCCAGATCCAAATCCGGGACACTGGTTTTGACTTGGCTCCAATTCCTATTTTGGATCCGTCCTCTCACTAACAATGGTTCTGATTCCGAGTTCACTATGAATTCGAATCGAAATTGACTCGTTTACAACTTAAAATATGCGCTAATTCCTATTACATCACATGTATAAGTCAACTTATTAAAGTTGTATTCCACTCTCAAACACTCACCACTTTACCAACAATAATTTTAGCCTCACGTATGCGAGCATCGGATCTGGCCAAATAATAATAAAATAAACGTTATCGGTCTAGGTCTAGGTCTAGGTCTAGCCTTGAACCCAGCGTCGGTCCAAATGCTAGGATCCAAAACAAAACCCTGAGTCCAATTTTTGTCTGATAAAATTGACCGGAGAGAAGGTCTGCATCTGAGCCCAACTTTGGTCTGATAAAGTGGGGGGAGAGAGAGAGAGAGAGAGAGAGAGAGAGAGGAAATGTCACATTAAAAAGGGAATTTTGCACATGCTGGAGTGCTGGACTCCCAGGTAACATCGGTACTGCTGGATTTTCCATCTCTACCATCGATAATTCGGACCCAAAAATTAAAAACGGAGACCAAAAATGATGTACAGCTGTTGTTCTGGCCCCCATGGCAGATCGAACCCTATAAATCTATATGTAATATAAATATTTATGTCTCAATATATTACACAACCTATACACATGAAATATATTAACTTTATAATCATAATTAATTAACAAAAAACCTAAAATGATGCAAAAAAATTTTATGTCCAAATCCCAAAGAGCATGTTTAGTAATAGGTGAGGGATCTTTGAAAATTCCTATTGCACAAGCCTGGAGTAGAGATTCTTTGCTAAGGATTTATATAGTTGAGAACTTTACATCAATATCGATGCATATCTATACGTAAAATAAAGAAAAAATAGTTTCTATGTACATACCCTTAAAAGAAAAGATCTCCAATTCAGGTGCATTTTTATTTTAAATTCTAAGGTGTTTATAATTGCCAAACAAGGGTTCTCCATGACTTTATGAGAAGTAGAATTTTTAACACAAGAATTTGGTTACCAAATGTCACCTAAGTGCTTTCCTCATGCTTTTCATGGGTGAAAAGACTAAAACACCATATTGGGACCCACTTATTAAAAATTTCAGCTGCTCAAGATAAATGCCCTATCAATGTGCTACATGTCCTCAGTTCTTACCACAATAGGAGTCAATTCCACAATAATATTGATCAATTATGAATGTCATTAATATGATCAATTTTATAATCGGATCTACTCTTTTTGTAGTATAAAGTAAGAATATTTTAGGCGCACGAGGGGGTTCATTTTGAATTGCTCAAACTTTAATAGGTTAACTAACCCCACTATAGAGTTTCACTCCTTCTCACCCCCCCCCCCTTCTTCCCCCTGCTTCTCAGTCCTCTAACTTTGACTGAAATAATTTTTGATTTAAAGAAGTTGGATTCCACAATAAGGCCAACCTCTTGAAATCCGAGCCATTCAATGTAAACACCCATAAATACATAAGGAGACCTAAACCTTTCCTCAAATAGATTTGCTCCTATCATAAGATTGATTGTTTAACTAAAATTGTGATTAATACAAGCTTATGCATATTTATAATCATGCTTCTATCCATTTGTGAATCTAACAGTGGAACCAATTCAGATTGAGGTAAAATCTAAAAATACCTACATATGTTGAGAATGTCTACATTTAGCAGTTCAATTTTTAAAAGTAAAGGTCCCACTACGGAATTACATTCCTTTTAATACAAAATTATCAAGCATTTCCAAAGCCTAAGACGATGTTGAAAGCAAACCACCAGCCTCCAACCCAACCTAAGCTTCTCTTTAATTGCTGGAGAGACAAATCAATGAATCATACGTTTTACTTCACCATGGAAAGCCCCGAGATTTCTCGTTCAACCAATTGTAGTTAAATGACCCTCTGACCGTCTCAAATACGTTTTCCAATGTAAATAGAAAACTTCCTTCTCCAAACCAAAACCATATCTCAAAAGATCCTTTTTCCAATAAAATAGTACACTACTACTTGAACAAACTGCTCAGTTTATCTACATGTTGCATACGAGGCACGGTGCGTTTTCCCTTTAAAAACGCCTCTCATATGGTCAACATTTGGATTCATTACAATTGAAGAGATGGATGGTTGAATACCTTAAGCTGTTGAGGTGATTGCATATTTAACCTTATTACATTTGCTCAATTACTACTCATCGTCCTTTATTTTTTTTCTTTTTTGTTTTTTAATATCCCAACTTAAAAGGCTAAGTCCCCTACTCTCCAGTGAAGAAAGAGAGATCCAATAAGGTGGAGTGCCCACGGCTCAAATTAAAAACCTTGAATGACGTAGAATAGCCCTCAGTTAAGAGAAGGTGATTGTCCAAATTTGAATTGGGACAATCAAGTAAGAACCATGCCTCTTACCGGTACTCATCCCCCATTAATGGAATTACTCAAGTGAGAACCATAAGACTGTGCAGTCTTCTATAGTTTTTGGACCGCCTGTCTCCGCTAATATTAAGTTTGGACCACTCAAGACTCTATACCACCCTTCATGAATTGTTACATGCCTAAATTTGACACAGCTTCACTTGTTACTTTTAATTGAATTAAGATAAAAAGAATTAATGCCTAAAAAAGTATTCATCGTCTGGACTATATAAATCATTCAATAGATTAGAATGATGATTGATGAGTAAGTCTCAAAAGTCCGAAACATGTAGTATTTGTTGAGATCTTTCTATCCTCCTCATTTATGATTCGCATAGGCCAAGGTAGCTGACAAACGGGGCTGCACCAACTTATGTTGCGTTTCTATCCCGCACTGTCCGACGTAGTACTTGAATCCATAGTAGAGATTGTTAAGGAGGGTCTTTTACTGGGGCCATAATGCCAATGGAAAAAATCGTGGGCGGCCCACCGTATGGATGGCTAAGAGTTTCCATGGGATATAAAGATTTCTAGGAAATCTTTCAAAAGATTGATGCAGACAAAATAGGAGACGCGACCAAATGCAAAACCAAAGCGATGCGAAAGGAAGTTGAAGAGTAAATCAAGAATATTTAACGAAAAAGGAAAAAAGAGTAAAAACAAAAATGATAATTCAACGATGCTTCAGTAGAACGATATTGATAATAGAGTTGCAAAGCCAGGCAGAGACCCCCCAACCCTACTCAACTCAACCTTACTCAATTCTTTCTAAGTTCGGATCCTGTGGGGTAACTCTTTTCGAAGAAGTCTAAATCCTTTGAGGTAAAGCCCTATGGTGACCATGGGGAGACCTGCTTGGTGATCTTGAGACCTAATTGATCTCTCCAAGATTATTGTGAGGTTTAACCTCACTTAATCTCAATTGTTACTAAGTCAGCTAGGGTCCCTTCTCTAAATAATAAAAATACAACATGTGTCAAGTCATGTACTATACTATTGTAGTTATTACACAAAATTATTTAATATATGCTTCACAGCTTAGAGCATATATCCTAACATTTCAGTTGAATAGGAGTAACAACATTATTGGAATAGTGATTGGGCGCTGGTGCGGCATTTTTGCTGCTGCAGTATTAATCACATTTTCATCATTTGCTCAAACGGGCAGTAAGACATACTCATATTTACTTAAATTTCGAGAAACATCTTTAGATGGGATGAGATTTTATTCTGAACCATATAGAATCTACCTCGAATGGGACATTCTTCGAAAAAAATTAAGCAAACTCCAGTTTAAATATAATTGACAATAATTCTTGTTTCACATTGGTCAATAGATTTGTTTGGCGTGTAACAATGAAACATTGAGATCCAACAATGTGTACAACTTAAACATTGTGACCTAAAACTAAGTGCTTGATTCCTTCGTTGGTGTGACATCCCATATTCTCTTAAGTCACATTAAACTTTCTATTATCGTGCCTCCCTTAAATTGTTATCCGGCTAAGTGGACTCAATCAAATGTAATGCATGTTGTTGATGACTGTTTTATTCATTTATATTTTTTTAGTTGTATTTTTACTTTTTTGTCTAATAAAATTGTAAGAGAATGAAAAAAACGAGAGAATCTAAATTAACATTATATAGGCTCCACGGTAGAGTTCCAGGGCATATGTCAAAAAGGAAAAGCCCCGAACAAAGGATCCAAGTTTTTTACACCACAACTTGCACTAGATTCTTGGCCTAATTTTCAAATTTTCGATAGTAGATCAAAGATCGGGCTCTCTGTCCATATTTTGTCTATGCACAAGTGTCATTTTCTTCTTCTTTTCTTTTTCATTTTTTTACAATTTTTCTTATATGTTATGTTGGGTTAATAATTCATAAGTGATACATTAGTACCCAAAAATCAATTTCTGAGATGACTGCAAAAAATTAATGCACCAACACCACTCATCCAGTGCAAAAACGCACATCCACGAGTGTGTTTGCCACGAGTAGATCATTTTCACGAGGGTGAGAATGCAGATGGTATAAAATGCAGCCCTATCTATGTCATCTGTACTTTGTCGATCTCAAGGCAAATATCACTTTTGTCAAACTCGTATCAACTATGTAAGACATGTCCTCCCTCATTCACATGTGATCGAATCGAAGTTATCTATCGATTTAATTGGTCTGTAAAGATGCCTCGGAAATACAAAATACCCCCAAATTATCTCTTTTATAAATGGCCAAAAATACAAATCCATAAAAACACTTAAATAAAGAATGGCTTTTTACCTCAGCGATAACGAAGAGCAATTTCCATTTGGCTACCTAGGGCTTAACTATAGCAAGCCACATTCCCTCACCCGAGGCTCTCACCTCAAGCGAGGTCTTATTCCTTCACACAAAGGCTTACCACACCAAAATGTTCTATTCTCGTTAGAGGCTATGATAGTGTCCCTGCCCCAGTTAGCTGGGTTACAAAAGAGTAAAACCATAAAAGCACTAAAGGCACATTTGGCAAACATAGAAGAATCCTCTATTTAGAAGATTTATTTGATTAGCTGGAAAAAAAAAAAGGAAGCTATCCTTAGAGAGAAATCCAGCATGTACACTAAGGAGATTTTTAAGTTTGGTAAACAGAGAAGAATCCTACATCTACGCTATGTGTGATCCAATAGTTATAGGGTTTTTGGCAAATTTATCATAATCCATGAAAAACCATGGGCAAACCCTTTACCCTGAGGTAGTCTTAGATCTATGGAGAACTTGAACAGTTCAGATCTTACGGATAGGGCCCATAAAAATTACAAAAAGTTTGAGATTTGAAGCTATGAACTTTTTTCACAAATATCTCAAAATCTATGAGTAATCAATGGTCAAGATTTTATCCCCTAGCCATGTTTGATCTTTTGGAAATGATGCACGGTTTGGCTGATGATTTTAGCACCCACATAAACCAAGAAATTGGAAAAAAGGGACTGCAAAAAATACCATTTTTGCACTGTGAGGGATCAACGACTAGGATCTTTTGTTATTTTCTCATGATCCACAATCAATTAAGGTACAAAATTTGAACCTCTAGCCATTTTTTGTCTTCTAAAGAGTTGGGACGGTTCGGATTATTCAAATGGGCTCCACAAAATTTCAGAATTGATCATTTATTATCTTAGGCCATTTTGCAAATATCTCAAAATTCCTGATGATTCTGCTGATTTTGGTGTCATAGACGTTTTAGACCATTGAAACATGTTTGATGGTTTGGATCTTTATTAGAGGGATCATAAAATCCAAAAAATGAAGAAACACGGTGAACCCCTATAAACCCGTCGGGAGCATTATAGCAAACACAGAATCTTCACTGCCTGTCTTGCATTTTCCTGCACAGTCAAATATGAGTTTTTCAAGTCATCACAGGAAACCGGCATGGATTCCTATCGATCGGACGACTGTTGCCAATGTGCCCTAAAAATCGAATGTCGATGGTTTTAGAGTAACATGTCGTAAAAGCAGCAGAAGCCGAATGTAAAGATGATTACACCAATCTTTTCTGACCTATGACACCAGCTAGGATGTCGTAGTAAGTGAAGAATCCGAAATGTTGAAATGCATTTGTCTGATTGTTGGACCCCAAGCATAACCGTTTGACTGCTTCAGGATACGGACAAAGGTAACTACTGAAACACTTGTTATAATAGAACCAATTGGTCGAAACAGAACAGATTTCACGCATTTCACTGTCGACTTCTTTTGCGTGACCCACGTAGTAGCAGTGTTGAGGAAACAATCCATACAAGGAGATGACAAGAGGAACGGAAACAATATGTGCATGTCGAGGAAAAATTATTTTCGGTCATTTGCCTTTTATGCTTATAATGTGGAAATGACAGTAATATATATAAACTTTACGTAGCTGAATGTTGAATATGTAAAATTTACTAAAGTGAAACACAATACCATACTTTCTTAAAAATACCATTTGCACAAGAGTAAACATTGAATGAGTAAGATTACAATTGAAAGATTTTATATATCTTAGTATCTATAAATATTTTAATCTGAAACTGACCGCTTTGGGTTTTAGTCACTAAATAAATAATTTAAAAATTATAATTTAAATATACAGGCCATGGGGTTGAAAAAAGATGAAAGTCGATGAGGGATTTCAAAACAACAATTTATCAGCAGGGAAACCTATAGTGGTGCCCCTTCTAACCAAAAAATGAGTAAACACCCTTTTGGGTGTGTAAACTCTTATATGATGCCTGCATTTACACCCTTTTTTACACTCCATTTTTATATATCAAATGTGTAAATAAGTGCTAATAAATATGATCGTGCATAATTGTTATATATATATACATTATTTACAAACGTAAATAACATAAACTACCTCTACTAATTAATCATAACAAGGCCTCGAGAAGTTCGTAGAAGCAACAAAAATACTTATCAATACTCGCCATTAGGCGGAACCCGATATTCTACCAATCTCCCTAACATGGAGCCCAGTTAGTGCCCAATTTAGTGTCAAATCATTTCCTCCTAAAATTTGAACTCATGATTGGTTGATTATAGTTTCCTTAGCCAACATTTCTATCAAAACCTCAAGGCTTTAGTAGATGAGTAAAAATACTTTTTAATACTCCCTTTAAATTGAAATCCAATTTTTTTCCTAATGCTCTCCTTCAAATGGAATATACTCTGTGCACTTTTGGCGACACTCACTATTTTTATTTAATTGAGGAGTGGAAATACTTTTCAATACTCCTTGAGGTGGATCCCTAATTTTTTTTCTCAATGGTCCCCTCACATGGAACCTCGTCGGTGTCCTTTGATGATACGCTCTTTTTTTTCTTTGACACTAAGTCTCTCCTACAGGAGTTTGAATTTGGAGCTAGTAGGGTTTGATTCTATATTAAGTTTCTTTAGCTAACCATTCCTACCAAAACCTCAAGGCGTTAATAAAGGAATTGGAAATACTTTTTAACTAAATAAGTGTAAATAGACAACCCCTTACACATCTATAATTGAGACTCTTTTTAAGAGAAATAACCTAGTGATATTGGGTTCCTCCAGCATAAGAGAGATTTGGTTACATAGCTGTTGACAGCTTCTCACAAACTATAGCATAAGATGATTTCTCTTTTCTTGAAATGTATTCCTTTAGGAAAATAAATGATGGTAAGTAATCAAATAGGATTAAGGATAATAACCATCAAATTCTGCTTTTATATAAAAATTTTGAGGTATACAAAATACTTCATCACCTCATCAACTGCTGCACCTAGTAACAGAGCCAAGATTTTATCTTAGTGGGGACAAAAGTTGCTCTTGTTAAAACTTAAAAAATGAATTAAAAATTTTATTAAAATATACCTAAAAATGTTATCACATTATAATGGGTACAATGGACTAGTTATTACATTATACCCCAAATTTATTTTTTTAAAATGATGAATTATTTTGCTATTTATATCCAACAATGATATGAAAGACTAGCAAAGTAGCATTCTTACTCATGAGCATATGATTTTAATTAAACATTAAATTAAATAATTTTCTAGATCATAATATGGGGTTAACTTTTATAAAAAGTCTTGATCTTTGGCCCATTGTTTAAAGCCCAAATCCTTCCTAAAACTTTAATAAAACCACTAACCTATTATAAAAAAAAAAAAACTTTTAAGCACCTCTATTTATAACAACCTTAAATTTCTTACTTAAGAATTAAATTAGATTTAATTTAATCTAAATTTTGAAGTTAAAATGTTAAAAACTTAGAAATTGATATTAAATTACAATAGCTGTAGTGATTACTTCAAGAGGATTCAGATTTTAAGCTCAATAATGGGCAAGAAAAAAAAAAGAATAAAAGGAGAAAAATCAAAGGATAATGCATACCATATTGGTGTTTGGATGAGTTGTTTTTTTTATAAATAAAAAATCAAAATACCCTTATGTGTTTTCAAAGTTTCATTCTTTACTAAGAAGAAAACAAAATTGTTGAAGGGCAAATGAAAGTAAAGAAAAAGTTGACGAGGGCAGAAGGATAGAATCAACGTATATGTATCCATATGTTTATCCCTATCTAAAGAAAGCAACAGGTTAAAAGGGGCTTAGCTCCGTCGCTGGGTGCATCGTATGGGGTAATTGGAAATGTCAAATCAGCAGTACGCATGTGGGGCCAATGGATCTACCATGATGCTTACACAATTCACAACAATGGTGCTGAGACAATTTTTCAATGTGGATCCAAACACAATCCATCAGTGCACTTCCCCTTTGTGTTCAATCTGATATTCACCAATGGAGGTACCCATGTGGTTCTTATGCCCGTTTTATTCATCTGCCTCTAGTGGACAGTGGAGATCCTCTGCCGCCCGAGACCGCTTTACTTAAATCTTCCATGCAAACGCAGTGAATGACTGACTTTTTCCTTTTCAGGTTTAGAATCTGCAGTCCTGCCCTCCAAAGGGAAGACTCCATGTCTCCCTTTGCCTCTATGAATTGTAGGCGGACTTTGTGCCAATTTGAATGTGTGTATCTGAGTGGAAGATTCTTGACTAGCATTGGACAAACTGAGTATATCATTTTTATGGCACATGCAAGAGTTTGAATGAATCGTTAAAGGTCTATTTGTTTGTGTAGAATATACCTGAACTTGAATTCACGAAGATTCAAGCTATGAGTGAAAAAAATTTAAAGACCCAAAGTGCATATAATACGAAACGAGCTATCAAAGAACGGATCACCTTTAATAAAGAGTGAATCAACTAAAGATGAACAATAAATACTCAGCCATCACCCCAATGGTTCAAATCATCGAAAAGTTAATGTCTCATGATCTCATTTATATTACTACCTTACACCCTCCAATGCTCACCTAGTATCTTTTACACTTGACTCTCTAATAATCTTTTGATAAAACTCATTTGACAATAAATTTTTATGTATTTTAATGCAACAGACTTAAAAGCTCTCTCCAGTTAGATCCAAAACTTGAGTCCATAATACTTCCTGATTCTAGTTTTACAATTTTATCTTTGATTTAGGTTGGTATGACAAATCTCACCTGACAAATGAATGGGTGGAATTGAGTTTAATTTCTGTTATTCTACCCGCCAAGTTGACCCAACGCACAAAATTACACAATTGCCCCCAAACCGAACTCCTGCCAAACCGGTTGAGTGCGGATCTAATTTTGGTACAGGAAGTACAAGCCCAAAACTCGATCCAGATTTCACGTGGGTTCTAAGATTCAGGTCCAAGCTCGCCCCGGACCAGAACCAGTGCGACACAAACCACTTTTGGTCGAGTTGGGTCATGCAGTCGATCTTCATGAGGAGGACCATGGTGAAAAGAAAATTGATACTTTGCCACCAATTGCTCATTTCCATGCCCTTTTTGCATGAGGCCTGGAGACTTTTTTAAACTACTGCTGGTGTAGTTTCTAAAAGGGTTTACAATGCTTAACGCAGACGACATGATGGTGGCCTTGTAAATCGGTTTGGAACGGGTACAAAATCCCCAATTGAAATAAAGAAGAGAAGTTAAGTGATTATTGGCTATAACGTGACGTGAACGTTGCAATGAAATATCTTATCCCGATGTATGAGTTGAAATTTTGGAATTGAAACCTTAAATTCTCTTGAAAGAGGAGATTTATTTCATTTGACCTTATATATATTTATATTCTTTCTTAAATCACATCTGTCGTTTTTCTAATGATCGTTTCTATGGACTATGGCGTCTTAATCTGTAGCAAAGAAAGCTTGTTATTGGTTCGAAGAGCAGGTATAGATAGTTGGAGATCTCTCATTCTCTTCAAGTTCCAATACAACAAAAGGAAGATGAGAGAACCAAGCTGTCAACTTGCATTTTTTTTAACACAAAAAAGGGAGAGTTGTTGTCACATATATGGTTGAGTGATGTTGGCAGTTTGGTATCATATATATACTTAGATTTGGTCTTTAATTTCGCAAGATGGATATATCACTTCTTGCCAGTTGGCCAAGTTAGCAAAGACAAAAAGAAGATGAGATTTTTATTTTTGTTTATTTGCTCTAAGTTTTAGACAAGTGAAGAAAAATCTATATGATTTGTAAAACTAATATCGCTAAGAGAGAGAGAGAGAGAGAGTTTTAAAGAGAGAGAGAGAGAGTTTTGACTTTAATTATCAAAACTCCCATTCTACTGCCATGCACGACCTACCTGCTTGGGGCCACAAAGAATGGAAGGCCCACATCAACAAGTCATAAGGCGTTTTCTTTTATTTAGAAAAAAATGTAAAAAATTGTGGACTTTTACATGTGACAGTTTAATTTTAAAGGAAATATATATACTTTAAACTTTTTTTTCATACTTATACTACAAAAGAAATATCATTTGATCAGACTTATATAAGACTTAATCTACATAAAAATCAATTTAACCAATAATCACATAACTCTAAAAAAAATTGACTTTTAGCGGCAGAAAAAGATATGTTTAGCAACGATTTTTTTTCCACTGCAAAAAGTGCAGTTTTTACTCTCTTCTAAATCATCTAAGAAAATGCATACTAAACAACGGTGAAAAACATTATCCGCTGCAAAAAACGAGCATTAGGGACAAAAAAAAAGCCGTCATCTAATCCAATTTTTCCTACTAGTAAAAGTCATTTTTGGTAGTTTAAGCAAACAAGGAGGATCTTTTCTCATTAAGGCAAAAATGTTTAAGCTACTTTAAGAACTTTTTTTAATCCTTCCTCTACTCGCGTGCCTCCAATTGTTCTCCTCAATCCTTTTTTTAAAAATTTATTGACATTTTTATAGATGCTTAATTTTAAAGGGGGACTAACTTTTATTAAAAAAGAGTTTGGCAATACAAGAAATGAGTGTTTATTTTTTATGCAGTGTAGATTTTTTTTAATACGTGGAATATCATTTGAGCATTGACGGGATATTGGAATGGGTTTCACCAAAACGTATTGTAATTTATTCCTTACCAAACTAAAATATTGCTGAAACCTTTCCGTTATCACGCAACAATTCAAAGTGCACGGAGAAAAAGTCGCTCATTGGAAGTCCACACATTAAGGCTGTGAAAGGCAGTCGAAGGTTTGTACTTGAGGATGTTAGAAAAATTGAGGCATGTGCACTTCTGCTAGTTGTTGTGAGGGTTTTCTTTATATATATATATATATATATATATATATGAAGAAAAATAGAGGATGCATTGATAAATTTGTTAACCTGAAACATTACAAATAATGTCCCGGGTGGGAAGGGTGACTTGTACTGTCTCTAAACGCCTGTTTGAATATTTGGTAAAGAAAAATGGGGCGAGGTGAAACCTCAAATAAAAAAAATAAAATATGATAGAGTATAATTATAATATGATAATTTTTTATTTTTAGTTGTGTGACATAAAATATAATTTTTTTTATTTTTTGTGTAAAAGGTATATGATTTTTTTGTCATTTAGTAATTTGAGAATATTGCTTTTTAACTCTTGTTTTAAAAAAAATTAATTTTTATAAATTTAATATGATCCAAACATCAAATCATATCAGCAAAATGGAGGCTCACTTCACCTTACTTTACTTCACCATATATCCAAACACGCCCGGATTCCAGTGGTCCATATGCACTCCACTTAGCTATAATTTAATTGCAGTAAAATATTTACTTTGTCATTAGATCTATATATATATCATCTCTTATTGTGATCAAATTCTAATCCTTCATAAAAAAAATTATGAAAAAAGCTTATATGAGCCAAAACCACTTTTACTTTTCCTTCACTTACTGTTATCTGTTCAATCAATCTTGTCAACTAGAGACCGTAACAAAGACATTTTTTGACTTACAGCTACGCTAACCCAACGATAAACAGTTGTAATTTAATAATGTGAATTTTTAAACACAACACTAGTTCCATCAGTTAGCCGAGTGTACTAGTCATAAATGAAAGACTTCCCTATTAATATTTTTTCATTAGAGAAGTTTTCCTTAAAAATTTGAAATAACCCCACTTCAAGAGAATGAACAAAATTAGTGACATGGGGGGAAAGTAAAAGACAAGATGAGAAAGAAAAAGGAGCTTTTAAACATACATTGGATTTTTCTCTCCTTATACAGGTTAAAAAATTTATAAAAAATTCAAAACTTTCCAAAATGCCCTTCTCTCTATACACACATTCTCCCCCTTCTCCGGCCGGCGATCAGCTCATCGCGGCCGACGACTCTCTCCTTCCCCTCCCTCTCTCTCCCTTTCCCTATTCTCTCTCTCTTTTCTCCCTCACCCTTTCCACCATCTCCCTGCAACAAGGAGACCAGATTGATCTCCCTACAGCAGAGAGACCGATCTAGTCTCCCTGCTGTAGGGAGACCCCGATCTCCCTGTTGCGGGGAGACCGGGTAGGAAGATGATCTGGTCTCCCCACAACAGGGAGACCAAGATCTCCCCGTAGCAGGGAGGCCGATCCTGCGCGAAGATCTCAGCAGGGACCCGGTGGGGACGGGGAGAAAGGGAAAGGAGGGAAGGAGGGAGAGGAAAAAAAAGAGAGAATAAAGGGAGGGAGAGGAAGAGGAAGAGGAAAAGAAAGAGGGAGAGGAGGGAGAGGAAGAGAAAGGAGGAGAAAGAGGAAGAGGGAGAGAGAGGGAGGGAGAGCCCTCCTCTAGTCAGAGCTCGTCGCCGGCCGGAAGAGAGGAAGGGAGAGAAATGTGTATGATGAGAATGGGTGAGGGTAATTTGGAAAGTTTTGATTTTTTTTTTTCTTTTTGGCTAGTGTAAGAAGAGAAGAAAGAAGAGTACAAATAGCAGGACTCGCAAAAAAACCTCTATAACTTGACTCCAAGAAAATGCAATATATATATGGAAATATTCATGTGTATATATTCCTCACCAAAGGACCGTGCATACTTCTCTGTGGGGCCCATGGTGGACCCCACCAAGGTATGAGACTAGGAGGGATGGAAAGATCCATGCGGGACCACCCTACATACCAAGTTTGGCCCCAATCACATATTCATAACCCCTTCATCCGTGACCCATAAATTTATTATATTCGAATGGGTGCATAGTTGATCCAACAATCCAATAAATTTAGATTTAACCAAAAATTAATAAATGGGTTGAATTCAAGGGAGTCGTGTGTGTGGTCCATTTGGATGGACCATATAGTGGATCCCACCTAGAGTTCTCATAAAAAAAATGGTGAAAGACATGTGCACAAGAATATTCTCCATATATATATATATATACTAGGAACAATATAAATACGTAGGCAAATCACTTTTTGACCAAGAGTTCAACCAAATAAGAGCCTTTATGAAGGGTTAAGTCATCAAGTTTTAACAATGATCAGACTTAAGATGTACTTAGATGGAAAGCAATATTGCCTTTTAAGTAAAACTTTTTTTTATTAAACAATGATCAGACTATGGAAAACATTATTCCCATTTAAATAAAACTGTTTTTTAACCGGACAAAGGGGCTAGGACCGTAAGTAAAGGTGGACCCAAGTGTTCTCACGTAGGTGCCGCCACATTTGGGAGATTCGCGAGTTTATTGTTTGATTTCTTCCCTTGGCCATTGCCCAAACCACTACTTTCTCCACCCAAACAAAAATCCTAGGTTTAAGAAATTCTTTTCTGAAAGTTTCAAAACTCTAGTTTCATTTTAAGGTCCCAATCATATATTATAATATGAATCACAATAATGCCAGATTAATTAAACTAATTAATTAAGCAAGCACACAAAAAATAAGATGCACAATTTTTTACGTGGAAAAACCCTACTCGAGAAAAATCACAGGTCACCTTAACCAAGAGTATCAAGCACTATGCAATTAATGATTACAAAAGATACTCACAAATCTCCCCCCAGTTGTATATCAATCTAAGGACTATGATGATCTAGCTGACTCCTCGCCGTTCACCTTCACCGTACTTGAAATAACCAACTTGAGAGACTCTTTAAGTTGAATCTGCTGCATGAGAGAGTACAAGAGAAGATCTAGAGCATAAGCTTCAGCACTTCAAATTCTTCACAAGTTACTCTAGAGAGAACGCTTCAAGCTTTAATAGATGCCATGTTGTTCTTCAGGAAGATGGATAACCTCGATGGGAAGAGAAAAATCACAAATATAGACTTGGCTTCATAGTTTAGGTCTCCCACGTGCATAAATCATCTTTCCTAAGAATTAGGAAGAGAAAAGAGAAAGTTTGAAGATTTAGGAAACAAATTCATCGTTACTCGCTTAAGCGCGCACGAGCATGCTAGTATAAACTTGACATCTGAGCAACGGCGCACGAGCGCGATGCTGTTGACTTCTTTTGTAATCGTCTCAGGAAAATACGCACGAGCACAGTTCATAGCGCGCACGAGCACGGTCTAAAAAATTTCAGTGCATTTGTCTTAGGATAGCGTGCACAAGCGCAGTTTGGGTAAAATGAAAAATTCAGTGCTGTTAACTAGCACAATCCATTCTACAAAAAATACATGATTAATAATTAAACCCAGTTTTGTCCATTTCCCAATGAATTAGCCAACACTCAAATATCATTACATCTTCACTAATAAGTTGAAATGAAATGTCATCTTAAGAGTACCACATTTCAAAAAGATTTACTACCTTTTACACTAAAAAGTAAAAAACCTACTTTTAATCATAGTAACCAAATAATATTTACTTTAGGTTTCGTTTGTTTACTTTCATTTACTTACGTAAATGGTGTGGATGCGTAATGGTTATACACATTCACATTTGTTTCGACTAACTTAAGCATGAGGTGTGTAAAATACATGTGAAAATGGTGTGAAAAGTAGCCCTTTTGTGCCCAAAATTTTCACACCTTAAGAGGTGTGAAACACTTTCACACTGCATTGTTACCAAGTAATGCCACATAAGAGCAGTCCTCCTTTTGTTATTTTTTTATTTTTGTAATACCCATTTGTAAAATCAGAACCAATCATCTTTTTCATAAGCTCAAACACAACTACATACCCAATTTTCAACCGTTGATACTACCTGGAAGTTGAGATGTTATCAAACAATTATAGTCGTTAGATTAATCTATTGTAAATGACACAATCAATCCGCCTTTTATAATTTTTTTCATTTTTTTGGGACCCACTTGTAAAATTAGAACCATTCATCCTCTCAGAAATCTCAAGAAAGGCCACTTGTCCAATTTTCAACTGTTGATGTTACTTGGATATTGACATATCATTAAATCATTACAGTCGTTGGATTAATATATTGTAAATGACATTCCTAGTCCACATTTTATAATTTTTTTTAAATTTTTGTAGGATTCACTTGTAAAATCAAAACTGATCATCCTCTTAGGAAGCTCAAGAACGACTACGTATCAAATTTGTAACTGTTGATGTTGCTTAGATGCTGAGATACCATCAAAACCTTAGAACCGTTGGATTATATATAAATGACATTCCCAGTTAGCATTTTATGGTTTTTTTATTTTTGTGGGACCCACTTGTAAAATTAGAACCGATTATCTCTTGAGGAGCTCAAACATGGCTACGTGTTAAAGTTTCAATCATTGATGTTGCCTGGATGTTGATATAACTTCCAAAAATGTACAACATGTTCATAAATTCATATGTGAAATGTTGTGATAGTAACAAATTGTGAATTCTGACCCACATGTGAATCATTGATACTGCAAACAAATGACTCTTTAACTTTTGATGTTAGTATCACATATAGGGGTGCACACGAATCAAATTGAGCCAAATTCGTCACCAAACTGTTACCTACAGATTGACGGTTTTGTAATCCGTCATTGATCAATTGCCCATTAAAATCGATCTGAATTAAACCGTGGATCAACGGTTCAAATCGATTTAAACCGTTTAATTCGTTAGTTGTTTTCCTAACTATTTCACACACTTTATCCAATACAATAAGGAAATTACAATGGAAATTATTGTCTTTTAATATTTTTATATAAAAATAAATATATATCTTTTATTTCAACTGTTCAGATCAATTTAAATCCACGGATTAAGAGTAAAATCCGTTACCAAACCATTACTCACGGATTATAAATTTTTTAATTCATTACCAATCAATTAACCATTGGATCAATTAAAAAGCTGTGAATCGGATCGAATTGAATATGTTTTATAGATCGACTGATTTTTTGTACACCTTTAATCACAGAGGCACTACTTGTAATTTAAACCAACTATTGTTGATCTATACTAAGCGTGATTTTAATGAGAGCTTCACTGTTACTAACTGTTCCAATTCTTCCCATCAAGAGAAGCCTCTTATCTTATAATAAGAAGTGTGTCTTCTTATCTACCTTGTCAACCTCAAAATCTTGGGTAGGTCATCCATTTCCACATTTATGGGCTTTCTTTTTACATGTTCAAACTTCTTTTCTACATGAATAGGTTTTTTCTTTGTGTGTATGGGCTCGATGTTGGTCCCATCTCTCTCACCTTGCATGTGTGAGTCATATTCCCAAGTGCATGTGAGTTATCATTACCTTAATGTTACTTATTGGGTGAAGTGAGGTGAAGGATTATATTAAAATGGAGAATATTCATGTGTATATGTCTTTTACCATTTTGGTGAGGGGCACTCCTTTTTTGGAAAGTATTAATATGCACGATGACAAAATTTCACACCTTTTTAAACTTGAAAAGTCCAAAAAAAGAAATATCTTTTACCAAAATGGTGAGGGACATATATATATATATATGAAGACTCCTTTATTAAAATATAAAAATATTAGCAGGAATAAATGATGGCATTTTATCATTTAATAAAAATATAATATATGTTTTTTATATTTCTTTGTTAATGTTACCTTATCACAATGCAACCACTTTTCAAACTCCTATCGCCCCGGGATTTCCACCAGTTACGGATTTACCGTCCCCGGTTAAATGACAAGTGACAAGACAAGACGTACTTTTTTTAAACAGTGGGCACGACCTACCTGTTGTCCGGTCGCAGTCTCGTGATCACGTCCTCTTTTGAGCATCCTGGCGCACATGCGGTTGGTGCTTGGGTGCTTAACTCCCACCAATACAACACGTGCATCTTTCGACCCATTGACATAAAAATAGAACGCAACGCGTGTATGGACCACACTGCTCCCCGCGGTCATTCTCTGATATCCTGACCTAAACAGTAAATAATAATGGAGTACCCGGAACCTCGTGATCTCTGGCAACGAAAAATTATAAACAAAAGAACAGTTGAAATCTAACCATGTAAAGAGAGAGGTCATTTGGGTGAAAAAACTAATATCTTCTCTTCTTTGAAAAATAACTGGTCAATATATTAAGCTTTCATAATTAGCAACTATATCTCTCACCCAAATAGGCTCTTTGTGTTTACATGTGTGGGTACTCTTCATGGTCTCAACTTTCTTGACAAGGCTGTTGATTAATGGTCTCCTTATTAGATAAGAAATTTGACTTTAAAGCATCTAATTTTCAAGTAGACTAGAATTCTAAAGGCTTTCTTTTCGTGTTATGATAGAAAGAGAAAATATACAGAAAAAAAAATCGACGAAGAGAATTGTTGATAAAAATGAGGAGAGAGAAAGATGAGAGAATGAGATTTTAATTTGATATTTTCTTTATAAATTGCAAGCGCAATGAAAATTTAGCTATTTAATTTAATTTAATTTTTTTAATCGGAGTCACATGCAATTGTTGTCTTGCAATCGGATCTTATATTTGAGGGCCTTTTGTAAAGCTCACATAAATGGATTTCCAATGCAGTGGGTGGTCGTACATGATTTTCCTTCCTTACAAGGAAAACTATTAAAGCTTTAGGAATTTATTTTGCATTAAATAAAGAATTAATATATTAAAAAAAGCAAAAAAAATTCGACCAGCTTCCACAAAAACTCCCTTAAACAAATATCTCTTATTACTTTTTTTGTATTCATTCAATTTATAATTGGCTTATTTGGAGATGGTAAAAATTAAAGAGTGTGTAAATTCAAATCCTCTTCACCCCATATACTTGAACTCCTCTCTTCTCTATCTATAATAAAGGCTAGTGAGCCTCATATTATTTGAAAAACATGGGACACCCCGTATAAGACACCCCATGGTAACATACCTCACACCACTATCCAAAAATCAATTCCTTGACAAATGAGTCTTCACAAGGGAGACATTACTCATACATCTAACAAAGGAAAATAATAATAACAAAAAGCCTCTCATTATTTTTCAAATCTCAGATATCTCATATCTATTAATTAAGGATCCAGGAGCTTGTGATGATAGGATGTAAACAATCTCGAACCAATTTGTACATGGAAAGATCCAAGACGGGAAGGGAAAGGAAATAGCCGGTGATGGTGACATCGGTTTTGATGGGTCCCACCGATAATAGGCACAGCTGCCTACTTCTATCTAGAGCCGGAGTGGAAGGAGCCAAGAAGCAGCGTTAAGCTCCAGATGTCCACGTAGCATCGTACGGTCAGGAAAGTGAGTCATGTGACTGGTCTGGTGCTAAGATTTGATCCTCTCCTCGATTTGCTGCAGGTAACGCTACACTGCTTCGTCCTGCAGGCTCACTCACGAGATGAAATGTGAGGAAAATTCAAATTCCTCCCTCGTAGTTTTGGGCTCAGGATTTTCATTTGAAAGCATTGAACGAGGACTAAAATATTAATTCTTTATTATTTTATTTCCCGTAAGGGTTAAGTGCTTTTTTTTTAACTGGGCATGAGCCATCTGGAATCTAATAATTTATTAAATTTAAAATGAAGTTTTGCAATTTTTTTTAATTCAAAGGGCATAGGTCCACCCTTGCACTTGGGTCAATCTAATAAAAATTTGAATGGATAAAAATAAGAACCGCCATCTTCAAGCGATGGATGTAGCTAGGTTTTATTTTAATAGGAATTCTTTTCAGTGCCCAATTGAGCATATTTGAATTGTTTAGATTTTCAATGGGTTAACCCATCGCTTGAGTGGTGTTAGCACCGCAACTGGGCTTAATATGTTTAACATATATGCCCGGATATCTATATTTGCTCTTTCGTGTGAAAGTACCACTTCTAATTGGCCAATGGCCAAACATAGAAAGAAAAAAAAAAGTCCACTAATTTTCCTATAAGGCTTTGTACCAGTGATCTGTCCAGGGTCCTATCCTGCTCAGAAGCCAAGTAACAACTGTCAATCTCTATGGGTTGCTATCTTAACCCTCATTATCCAATTAATAAAAGAAAATGATTTATTAGATGTTGAAAATCATGTTATTCAAGTCACTAAACAACTATTCCAACCTGAAGATTTTGACAAATGACCTTTTTTCATAACCATCTGGCAGTTTCTACAAACAACTTCCAAACAAAACATGTGTCATTTTATAAACCAGTAGAAAGATTCTTGCACGGCCAAATCGATAGGCTTTTTGTCGGCTACAGAGTTGGACTGTCGTCTATTTACTTTGTCCAGCGCCTGTAATAATTATCAACACACCTACTGAATATGGATACGAGTTCGGATTCTTCAAAGCTTGAATTCATAGCGGATTTCTGGCCTTTAGGAAGGTCACAGGGTTTTTTTTTAATGGTTAAAATTAATAATAAAAGTCTTACAGTACAAGAGGGCTATTGAACAAGCTGAACATCTAAAACCCAAAAAGAGGAAAAGACAATAAAACTACATGCCCCTAATACGCCTTTAACAAAATAAGAAACACATAAGGGGCTATTTGTTAATTTGATTGGTAGGGTAAAGTAAGGTGAATGATCATTTTAAAAAAGAAAAAAAGGGATTAAATTAATCCTATGATGAGATTTTGTCTTCTAGCAAAAAGAGAATGTAACTTTTTTACTTTTTTTATTAAAAATATATATTTTTTATCAGTTAGTGGAATGAGAAAATAACTTTTTTACTTTTTAGTGTAAAAAGGTAAAAGAATTTTTGAAACATGGTATTTTGATTTGACGCTTTTAGTTTAATATATCTTAAAATGAAAGATGCCTTCAAATTTACTTTGAGATGAAATTAACAAACACGTCTTAAAGGCTTAAGACCCATCACAAGACTGCATTCTTCTAATTCAACAAAATATGGTCCATCGATAGCCTAAGGAATAGGGGACTAGTTAATACCCATTGAGCAACTGTAAATTGAATTTTCTCTATTAGAGAATCAACATTCAATTGAGTTCCTTCGAAACATGTAGCATTTCTCTCCTTCCATAGTAACCAAATGGTGGCAAGGGAGGACAACTTCTACATTTCTTTGCCTCTAGACAACAACAATGGTGAAGACTAAGCTTAAAAAAAGACTGCTGAAGGAGCTTGGAAGGACCTAACTGTATCTGAACCAGTTAAGTACTGCATACCATATCCTATAAGTGAACCTGCGCTTAAGAAGAGGATGATCCATCGACTCCTCGTCACCTAAGCACATGGGACAAGCGTTCACCAAGACCAAACCTTTTCACCTTAGATTATCCTTGGTAAGAATTCTGTTTTTGAAGGCAAGCCACCCAAACACCATCACACTAAGGGAAATTTTTAATTTTCAAATCCTATTTAAAGTGCTTTTTGTTGAGGTTCTCCCTAATTATGTTAAAAAGAAAAAAGAAATAGAGAAACCACCGTCTTTGGAAGAATTCTAAATCCTACCATCTTGACCTTCTTATGGGATATGGATGTTATTCAGGAGGTTAAGCAGATGAATAGTCTGATTCTCTTCACATCTTCTAAGATTTCTTGTAAAGATGGGACTCTAAATCGATGGACCCCCGGACTAAAATCTCTGTAGGTAATTGAAAACCTTCACTTTCTTATCCAAAGCATAGTTCACTGATTCAGGGAATTAATTTGCCAATGGATGGTCACCACTCTAGTTATCATACCAAAAAAGAATCTTATCTCCAGAACTTACCCTATATTTTATGTTCTTTTTGAACTCTTCCTCTACTGATATGATCTCTTTCTGAATAGTAGACCCTTTCTTAGAGGATCCCTGAAGCACCCACCCATATTTAGAGGCACCGTATTTTGCCATTAACAATTGTCTCCACAAACCTTCAAAATCATCTCCAAGCCTCCATAAACATTTGCCTAATAAACCTTTATTCATCAACCTTAGAGATCTAATGGCCAAGCCTCCTTTTGATATTGGTTTGTACATTGTCTCCTAATCCACCAAATGGAACTTCTTTTCAATACACTTCCCATGGTATAAAAAGTCACGTTGATGTTTCTTTATAATGATATCGGACATTTGATGATGGACATGTGTTGGCGAACCTCCCAATCACAATTAAATATCACTTCTATAATTGGCAAAATAAGATACTACAAAGAACTCTTGTTATATAGTGGTTAAAATAATATTTAAATTAACTCTTATGAAAGTTTAGAATGCCCAGCATTTATTCTAAATTGTAATTTGATTACTGCTTCTATGCAGCGGAATAATAAAAATAATTAATCATACAAAGAAGATAACACACAATTTAACGTGAAAACCCAAACGGAAAAAACTACGAGTCCAAAGTGAACAAAATCTATCATTGACTTTCGCAGTAGAAGATATATTCACAATTCTACAGTTAATCCTTCAACACAAGGCATTATAATTGTTCTTGATGGATCCCTACATCACACAGTCCCTCGGTGCCCTATTAGTATTGCCTTGATCTCCACAACAAATGAATCTCTATATGAAAGAAGCAATCTTCTACAATAAAGTAGAAATTACAAATCTACTACAAAAAAGTAGAAGCATCAACTTTAAAACTTGAAGCCTAAAGCCCAATCTCTCATAAAAGCTCTAGATAATCTCTCTAATGGCAATCTTAATTCAAAATAAGAAGAGCTCTATGTGTTGTATTGTCTTAGAGTTGAGAGGAACCCTTTTTTTATAGTCCAAAATTTGTGCTTTAGGATTAGAAATCAAATCCAAGTAAAATAGATAGTTTGGTACAAATAGGATACAATTCCATGCAAGTCGATGGGCTTTTGTCATATATATGTACACTTGAGCTCAATTGAGAGCCTGTTTGAGCGTAGTCATCATGCATCAATTTATTTTTTAGTTCTTTTGTCATGCTTAAGAGCGGTCTTCGAGGGCTTGAGGAAGCCAGCTTGAGTGCAATGCATTTTTCTGATTTTCTTCAATTTCAACACTTCTTGCTCTGTGATCAACAGTCCATATTCAAGAATATAAAGTACAAATTCATGAGCTCAAGTTTTGTCCAAAATATAAATTTAGCCTATTACAAAAATCCTAACAATCTTATTTGAGTGAAATTTGATAATTACTTATACAAGATAAGACTTTTAGTAAATGAAGGTACACTATTAAAAAAAAACCTTGTGATATATAAGTCATAAGCTAATCATTATCCTCATTTTTTTGTATTAAGTTGGACTACTAGTCAAGAGTTTGTATTTTAAATTAAGAGAGCAAGGGCTTATTCTCTCCAATCATTCAGTCATGAACCTAGAGTTTTCATTTGGGAGGTGCAAACCCAAACACGTTATTGTGTTTTGTGAACAAATACATAAAAATCATGTGAATTTTTGGAGCAAATGTTGAATTTTATGTAAATTTTCAAATAAAATAAAAATATTCACTATATTTAAGAAGCAGATCGAGGTCCAACGGATGCATTCGCCTCTACATAGATGTCTATAGGTCCACCACTGAATTCCTCGTCAAGTAGACATTTGTGATGCTTACGGCAAGTTCTTTTGCTAAAATTTTTTTAGAAAAATATTTAACACTTAAAATTTTTAGACATGATTAGATGACTTATCCTTATAGTATTTTAAAATGTTATATATTTTTTGTTAGAATACCAATTTTTAGCCACCCAGAAGGCCTTAAATAGCTTTTAGAATTCTCAAAATTTAATTCTTTAGCATTTGTAGATACTCTCTATTCAAGATTGAGAACGGATAAACATTTTATCCCAGTCTTAGCTTTCGGAAATCACAAAATCTCTCCATGAATTCTCTAATTTCTATTATAGACACGGGCCCCTTTTCAATCATCAGTGAGAGTCGAGATTAATGAATTTGAGTAAACAAAATCCTAAAATTTAACCAGTAATGATTTCAGTGATACTAAACAGTCACGTGACACACGTCCCTTCTCGTACTGTCCTCAGTGTGACACGAACATACCAAGTTCTTTGTTTATTAATAGCCCGTTGGGATTCATTTATTTCAGTGTTCACCAGCCTCTGCCTTCTCATGCCTTGGTTGTCAATGCTCCTCTTAGGTTTCCTCACTTGCGAGCTTTCTGAGTGTCACCTTTCTCTTTAACTTCTAGTTTTTCTTCTGGACTCCATCTTGGATTTTCTGTTGTTTGGGGTTTGTACTCTGAAGTTTCTTTATATGGATGCTCTTCTTTAAATCTTGGAAAGTCACCTTCTCATCTTTGTTTGGCAGTGGATTATTTTCTTCTTTTTTAACTTTCTTTATGGACTTTTATCTTTTCTTTCTCGGCTCTCGCTCATTTTCCCACTCCCTTTCACCCAGTTTGCATCCGTGGATGTTTTTGGATGTTATAGAGTTCTGCGTCTGATCTTCAATATTCTTCTCTTAGCCCTCTTTGTGGACCTTGATAGACTCTATTCGGATTTTTCTTTAGACCCACTACTTCTTCATTCTACTCCTTTTTTGGTATTTGAAATGAGCTTCTTGAGCTTGATGGAGGCAAAACTTCCTCCAGGGTTCAGGTTCCACCCAAAGGATGAGGAGCTCGTGTTGGATTACTTGGTGAAAAAGGTTGCAGGCAATGGTTGGAATTATTCTGAGTATCCAACCATCATCGAAGTTGACTTGAACAGGATCGAGCCTTGGGACCTTCCAGGTCACCTCTCTCTCTCTCTCTCTCTCTCTCTCTCTCTCTCTCTCTCTCTCTCTCTCTCTCTCTCTCTCTCTCTCTCTCTCTCTCTCTCTCTCTCTCTCTCTCTCTCCAAATACACAAGCATAAGAACAGTTTTGTATGTACTGTGGTATATCTTCTCCTCTTATGTCTGGTCTGTTTCTGGTAAGATTACATGGGCCTGTGGGCAACTAAGTAGATTGAGCTCTCCTCTTCTTCCCCTTCATTCTACAGACCTGCTTGCATATGGAAAACCATGACATGGTTCACTAGGTTTATAATGTATATATATATATATTAGTTGTAATTTCATTTTTAGATTTATAAGATCCTGGCATGATATGTATTCTATACGGTAGGCATCAGACTGTCCTTTAAAATTCGATGTCGGAGGACAAAGGGGAATTTTTCACATTACCACTTGCATTCTCTATTAATTGAAAACAACCACTATTATTTTTTTTGATTTTTCAATACAACCACTTCTACTCTCCTGGCATCTTCGTTGAACAACCGTGACAGCCAGCCAAAGGCCAAAAAGTATCTTTCCACCACTTTTGATAAGTTTTCCAGAAATGAAAAATGCTTAAAGGTTCTTCCTTAAAATCTACTCTTCTTTAGGTTTTACCATGAGAATAAATTAAGGTGAAAAACCATAGTACCTCTGGTTAGTTCAGAGACAATCCTATAACTTAAAGTCTAGTTTGAGTGATACGCACTAGGGTCAAATACTAAGTTCAAGCTAAGTTAGTTTAAAGTAAAGGCATTTTCATTTTTCATGAAAATTGTCAGGTGGGTTTAGTCTACATGATGTAAAAACAGGTTTGATCATTGGTTAACCTTGATTTATAATTTTGTCGAGGGAGAACTGTTGGTTATTGGTAAATAGTAGAAAATGCAAGTGATTTTATGTAAAGTATGATCTCCCTAAAGCTATGATTAAAGCTATGATGCACGGATACAATAAGGATATCATAAGAACATAGCATGGATACGGAAGGGATCCGGATTTTACAAATAAAAAGTAAAGTATCGAATATGATACGATACGATACGTTGTCCATTTTAAAGTATCTGTGTAGCCTAGATCAAGGTAAAATAAAGTTTTGATTTCAAATCAGTAGTGGACATTTTCCTATGCAAAAGGATATTTTACTGTGCATAAAGTTATTTCCCTCGGTCTTTGTTCCAATAATACTGCTTTCCTTATCGGTTTGCTTGATTTTCTTTTGCATTATTTCGTTTCACCTTTTCCCTTTCATCATGGGAAACAAATAAAGAAACAAGTGTTGAACAGTTTCGGGGAGTCTTCTCCACCTCTTTCCTCATGCAAACGTGCCCGTTACGTTTCAAAGGAATATTATATATACATTTTTTTTTATTTCATACCCATTGATCAATATGTGAATAGTAATTTAGAACTCTTTCTGACTTCTAATTATTACAAAAAGAAAAGGAGATTGATGATGTTGAGTTCTAGATTCTGAGGCCCTGCTGGCATGCCTATGTACATAGTGTTTCTTTTTTCCTTCTATGAACGCAAAGAACATCTAGTAATGTTTAACTGAAGGTATTACGTATGATCATCCATCGCTCCACTTATAATGACAATGGTTACCAAGCACTAATTATACATTACTAGCATAAAACATAGTTATTGACCAGATTTTGATATCGATACCTTGTTTGTCAAAAGTTAGCAACAAACTTTCTTAATTTGATCCTTGCAACGGTGAGGGTTCCTTTTATGATTTTTTTTTCTTTTGCGTCAAATTTGACATAGTATAGTTGCAGCCCAAGTTTATATCATCCGAGAATAAGGCCTAGCCCAATGGTTTACATTCTGTTATCATCCAACTCTCCAGGATTTGATTTGTAAGTCCTCTCCCCCGGTGTGGTCTTCTCTCCCCTATATGTGCAAGTGGTTTGTACTTTGCATCCCTTGGTCTCTCAAGGCTCGAGCATCCTTGGCGGGTACTAAAGAAGAAAATAGTATGTATCTTATAATAAGCCAAAAATATTCTATTGAGTTGAAAGGGGAGCGGATGCCTTTCTCCTGAAGCATATTTGTTTACTGATATTGATCGGTTTTTGTATTATGTGCACTGACTATCTGAGTGGTTATATGAAAGTTCCTAAAGCAACTTTTTCTTGTGAGTCAGAAATGGCATGTGTCGGAGGCAAGGAATGGTATTTTTTCACTCGTCGTGACCGGAAATATGCAACTGGGCCACGCACAAACCGTGCAACATTATCTGGATACTGGAAGGCTACAGGAAAAGATAGAAGAGTCACAGACGTTCGTAAAGGAACCCTAGTAGGGATGAGAAAGACCCTAGTTTTCTACCAAGGGAGAGCCCCAACGGGTAAAAAAACTGATTGGGTCATGCACGAGTTTCGGCTGGAAGGACCCAACCATTTGCCCAATATTTCTTCCAAGGTTATATAATTTCCATCAATTTCCTTATCATTAATTACCATTTTTGAATGTTGTTTTTTAATCGTTAATAACTTTGGCGCTCTATCTTATGCTTTTACAACATGGTTTTGGAGCATGCACTAGGTTATTTTTTTCCTTTTTATGAAGTGAGTATTCCTAAAGACTTTTATCTAACAAGACTAGGTTTTAGGCGGTATCCACACAAATGCACACCGAATAAATTTGGGGCTAAGTGTAATGTCTTTATTTTATATACTAAAATTGAAAATAATTTACCCTTGAGAATTTGCTAGGGCATTCACCATGTATGACTGAACACCTTAGTAAGAACCTATCATGCATTATGACAACGTCTTTTGTGAAATTAACAAAACCATAAATTCTTTTCACATTTGGATAAGTTAGTCAGAAGCACACGAACAAACATATTGTCAAAGTAGTTATATCAAACATCAAACTCATTGCTTAGAGTCTTCATTGTTCACTGTCTAGGGTTAGGACTCTAAAGAATTCACCCGACAATTGTTATGAAAAATCTTAACTTCACTATTTGACTAATTTTAGGTCAGTATTTGCTGGGCCAACCAGGAAACTGATTATCAGTTTTAGGCAAGTGAATTTTGAAAAACTATCCTGGAAGAGAGATATTTATATTATTGAGTGGTTTAAAATATTTTAAGCTGGTTGCAAGTTAGATATTTCCTTCTCGCTCCCATCCAGAAGGGATGATGGCGCAAGGGAATACAATCTTGTGGGCTTCTTCTCTGACATGCCCATTTCTTTGAAGGTATTCCTGATATCAATTATAGTTGATGTCCTCCTGGAATTCTAAATTCCCTATATATAAATGGCGAGAATTCAGAAAACTCCCTATGTTTATCCCCGTTTCCGAAAAAGGGGAGAGAACTGCGTTTGCAAATTAAGGTTGAAGTTTTTATATCCCCCTTTAAAAACTAAAGGAGTTTCTTGAAATTTTATCTTTCAACTTTTCATAAAAATATATTGCATTTTACCATTTAAAAGAAGATTTTATCCAAAAAAATTCCCTCTGACTTGGTTAAGACTTAGAGAAGACAAAAAGAGCCTTCAAATTTCAATATAGACTTAAAAGGCCTTAAATGGAGATATTCTCGCTTGTTTCTTAACCTCTGCCTTTTTTCTTTTTTTTTTTCCTTTTTGCACAGCGCCCATATTACAGCTCACTTGTATGAGTGAAGATATTTCTACTCATTTTTTATCAATATTAAAATTTGAGTATCTTTTTTCATCTTTAAAATGTCTAAAAGAATTTTATCGATAAAATTCTCTTAATAGAAGTAACGAGGGACAATATTTACAAAATTCTTTAAAATGAACGAACAAAAACTCTCAAATTTCTTGCAAACAAAGCAAGAGGCCCACTCTCATTATTATCCTATCTGGAGTATGGACAGAAGTTGGCCACCAACTAACTTCATAAATAGCGGGCGCTGGTCTCTGGTACCTCCTGCATCCCGTTACCTCGAACAACGATTTCGATAGGACCCTTTCATTCACCACTTACAAGTTGCGCCTCAGCTCCAACGTTAGATCATCTATTAATTAAGGATTGAGCTTAGATTATATAAAACAAGTCTTAAAAGTCTTACCGACTTCATTCCCAAATACACGTTTTTTACCTTTGCCTTTTGACATATTTCCTGCTTTAAATGTTGAATTGTTACTGTTTGGCATGATGAGTTTAAAACCCAGATCTCCGTTTTTTATGTAATGGAGTAACTAAAAAATTCATCTAAATTCATAGTGACTCAACTGAGTCCACTCGACTCAATGGGGCCCAAGTTAAGCAGATCGGATCTTTTTGTCAAAAGGCTTGGTATACCGGACGGGATCTATTTTCAGAGACTTGGTCAATAGTGGATCGACTTATTTTGACCGATTTCTTGACAGACTCGTCAGAATTGTTGGAATCGCTGCCCCATGAGTTGAGCAAACTCGGCTGAGTCAAGATGAGTCCAGTCGTGTACTTGAAATGTGTAGACAAGTGCAAAGAATGGGCTTGGAGTAGTGTTTTAAGAATGGCTGACTGACAAATATTTTCATTGCTTTGATTTCATTTTCACGCAGGAAGATTGGGTTTTATGTAGAGTGTTCTACAAAGAGGGGGTAATATCACCCAAACTTTGTGAAGAGAATTCCTCTGATGATACAGATACAGGTTCTTCACTCCCACCTTTGATGGATACTTTCCTTACATTTGACCCATCTCCCCCAAGTTTAGAGGCGTTTGAGCAAGTGCCCTGCTTCTCCAATTTTTATCAAAGCCCGACAACCCTAACAACAAACCCAACTCTGTCGACCCTTCCCCAAGTGGAAACAACCATGCCCATAAAGAGCTTAGCCCAGTCAGATGTCCTGGCTGACCTGACCCCCTTTCTGGACCCCCTTTCCTATGAGAGAGATATCATAATGGCCGTTCTGGAGAACTTCAACAAGATGGAAAGCAACAGAAAGATGTTAGAGCTGGTGTCGCCGAGCTTCGCTGAAGGAAGCTATGACAGCTACTTACCTCAAGTGGGCCTGCCCACTGTCTAGAATATTGGCAGTTGTTTTGATGAAGGACGTCCAAGACATAGGAAGGGCATATTTGTGTGAGAAGATGATTTTGCGTTCCATTGAAATTCGTTTCAACATGGGCAGGGGAAAGTGGGACCGACCACCTCTCCTCCCATAGAAAAGGATTTTTTATGGAATCCCAAAAATACTAGTTTAAAGTTTTTTTCTCTCGATGTAGAAGAACACTGCACTAAACGGCAAACGTTTCCTGCAGGTTTATGAATAAGTTAGTATCCTTTGAAATAAAATGTAGCTACTTCATTTGAAGATGTGTTTTGTACTATTCGAACTGCTTATTAGGGTGTTTACTCAATGAAACATGAGCCTTTTATTAATGAAGATGAATGAAACATGAGCCTTTTATTAATGAAGATGAGTCTCTGCTTTTATAAGAACTCCTTATTAGGGAGAGAACTCAATACAAAATTGAGTCTTTTTTCCTTTTTGTCAGTAAGTGCAAGTCCATTTCAACAAAATGGGAAACTCGCAACATTATGCCCTAGGGACATCCACATGCGGAAGCTCCAATTCAGACACAGGACCCATCATAAATTAGCACTCCCCTTAATTTCACAGTGCCAACCGCGACAACATCACCGGTCCATATACGGGAGCATCTGTGGGATAAAACTTGCTAGCAGTATAAAAGGGAGATCATTAGGTTGAACATTTTTCATTACATTAGACGTATATTTATAAGATGGATGTAGCAGAAATGAGGATGTTTAAATGGATGTGTGGTAAAACTAGGAAATAAAATTAAAAATGAGTACTTTCAAGAGCATTTAGGGGTAGCATCAATTTGAGATGAGATTAAAAAAAACTCGTTTAAGATGATTTGGGCATGTTAAGCGTAGGCCAGTAATGACACCGGTGATAAAAAGTTTGGCTATATAGGTGGATGGCCAATCAAGAGGTGGAGATAGACTGAAGAAAACATTGATGAAAGTCATTAATTCAGATTTAAAGAAGTATAACTTATAGAAGAATTTTGCTCAAAATAAAACGGAATGGAGAAACAGAATTTATGTAGCCGACCCCAACATAGTTGGGATAAGGCTCTGATGATGATGATGATGATGGTGATGATTTTTCGTTACATTAGCCTTTACGGCTTTTTATTATACTCTAATTTTCTACTTTGGTTAATGAATAACAGGTAAAACCATTCTACTATGAAAAAAAGAAACAGGTGTCTATGCCGAAGAAAATATTTTCACGTCACTCTCTTGACCCTTTTATTTTAATAATTTTATAAGAGATAAATTTTAGTTAAACCAACCTTTTATTGGACTCAGAATTTGACACAAAAACAACACATGGGATCCATGCCTCAGAATAGTTCGGTCCTCAGAGGTTGGTCTCACGGCAAAATTTTCTCCAATGGGACTCCGCATAGGTGGGGATGTGGGATTTTCGTGCTTCAATGTTCACAGAAGTTGAAACACAACCACTCTAATAGTATGCCAAACAATCCATCTAAACCATAAGACAAAGAACCCTCAACTTGATTGATTTTTTTTTTTTCGGGTAGCCCAGTTATAGGGGCTGGAGCCCACCCTTGGTAGAGGGAGGTAAACCTCAGAGAGGTAGGTAAAGCCCTTGGCTAAGGGAAGCTGGGTAGACCTCGGGCGAGATAATACAAGTCCTTTTGCGAGGAAAAGATGTCTGACCATGTTTGAACTCTAATCAGGCCCATAAGAACAACTACCTCTTACTAATGAAGTAAGAGGCTCTTTATTCTCCCCTTGATTGAATTAGGAACTCTTTTTAATATTGTTGCCAGTGGGTTTGATTGCATAAATTTGACACCCATTCCCCCATCCAACTTCTATATTACATTAAAATTTCAACAACTTTTGAAGTCCTTGAAGTGTATGCCTCCTCTCTAAAATGTTAAGAGATTCTGCACACTTACTAGTCATGAGAGAAACTTTTTAAACCCACTAATTGTTGAGTGGCACAACGAAATCTAACGATGACCTGCGATTGACAAATGCACAAATCCATACAATCACGAGCAAATAATTACTGTGATGAAGAGACAATGAATATGTACGTGGTTTGGCAAAACTGCCTACATCCACGGAGAAAATTCATGTCACTTCCTTTCTCTATTTTGTGTTTTCTTGTTTCGAGCCTGTTTGGATATATGATGTAGTAAAGTGTGATGAAATGAAGCCTCAAATTAAGAGATAGTAAAATATAATGGGGTTAAATCATAATACGATGAGTTTTTGTTTTTAGTTGTTTGAGAATGAATCTTTTTGAAATTTTGTGTTAAAAGTAAATATTTTTTATCAATTAGTGGAATGAAAATATAGCTTTTTTACTTTTTAGTGTAAAAAGGTAGAAAGACTTTTTTTTCAATGTGGTATTTTGATTTAACTTCTTTTTATTTGATTGTGTCTTGAAATGACACCAACTTCCTAGTGAAGTGAATTTACCACACACAATTTACAATATATGGCATGGCCAAATGACCAAAATGCCCTCAAACCCTAGATGGTTAACCCACTTCAATTCAGTTAACCCCAAAAAACAAGACAAGCCCAACACTAATCCACAACAACAATGGGTTGCTCAATTGGTTGTCAACCCCTTATGTCACCTAGAACTTCCTCTTCCCACTTTCTTGGGCTTTCTTGGTCCAATCCCTTGAGAAAAAAAAAAAAAAGCCACTAACCCGGTGATATCTATCATGCTTTCACATAGGTCTCAAGGACTTGCATGCTCCCACTTAATGAGTTAGATTATTCCATTGTAAAGGATTTTTTGGTACAATGTTGTCTCCATTTAACGAGGCCATGCTACTATATAGTTATAAATGGAAAAGAGTTGAGATACAACGAATATTTCGTTGGCATGTTATCAAGGAGTATATCTCGGTCTACTCTACGGCCTCGAAACTGAAAGTAGTTGTCTGAGTTACAGTTTTATAAGTTTGGGTTTCCACCTAGATATTTTTTTAACCAATGGTGGTATGGGTGAATGAGAATTTGAAATATACAGCATGGAATGTTGTCCAAACAGTAAACAATTCCTCACTTGTATTTATAATATATGAAGCCAGCGATTCAATCTTTATTCTCATGTGTTGCTTGACTTTTCTAGCAAGTATTGAGGAGACCCGATGGCAAATATTGAAAAGTGTTTCATCTGTCTCTACTGACATATTAAAGTTTTGGTAGAAATTGCTAGCTAAAGAAATTTAATATGGTATTACAGTTACCCGTTGCGAATTTGGTCTCAAGAGAAATGACTCATTACTAAAAAAAATCGACCTAATGAGAAATATTGAAAAGTAATTTTGCTACCTCAACTAACACATTGAAGTTTTGGCAAAACTGATTAGCAAAGAAATTTTAATAGCAATTATCCTACATTATGTTTCCAAGCATAGTTCCTTTCTATGATGTTTGTCTCTTAGAAAAGCTGTCCAAGGTGCAGTTTAGCAATTCTTTTTTTTTTTTTTTTTGTATATTTGACATAGACGTTTGATAGCTTTAGACCGTTTTAACACAGTGTACTTGGCTACCTGATTTAATTAATTGTAAAGCTTTGTTGTTTCTTTGACAAAATTAATTAAAAGGTTTCTTTCTTAAATAAACATAAATGTTTAAAACAATAAGACTCTTTTTTGCAATTTTGTTTCTTGTAAGTTTCCTCATATCACTTCTATTTAATAAGATTGACTGTACTACATTGGTTTATGGCAAACTTGTCAATACTACTTCTTTTATTACATGATTATTTCTCTCATATCTATATGAAACGTTCGTTTTTTTTTAATTAAATCAGAGTACTAAACACACGAAACAATCTATTTATAAAATGATTTGATTGAAACAACTCTATTTCAAGTAGAAAGGACTTGCTAAAAAGGGTACAATGATTTAATCAAAGAGGTTTTTTATAAATATCACCTAAGATTTTAGCATTTGTAAATAGGCTCTTGTAGTTTTAGTATTTGTAAATAAGCCCCTTGTTTAATTTAATATCAGCTAGGTCCCCGAAATAAATATTCCTACAAAAAATGAGCAACCATCATGAGGTTTATGTTGACTTTTTTGTAAAAATGATAGCTTTACCCTTACACCCATTAAACAAAAAATGAGTATATTATTTGTAAAAATATTATTATTTTACCTCAAATCCCAATGCCCTCTCTCCTAATAACTCTCTCATGCTTAGAAAGTCTTATCATGTATAGATACTATAGGATCAATTAGAACTAATTATAAATATAGGTGTTGATTGTCATTACAATGGATTTAGACTTAATGAAATGGGTCATGATTGAGAGAATTAGATTTATGTAGGGTATGCTCTCCTGTGACTGTTAATTTCACAAGAGAAAGAAAATAAGATTATGCTTTTAAAATTATATATAAAGGAATAAAAGAGATAAGCAAAAGTATCATTTCACTTTAAAAAATTATGGCGGTTGAAAGTCTACTGGCTTTAGAGACACAAATGATGTATTTAGAGGCTAGATATAAGGGAGGAATAAATTTTTTGTGTGTGTGTGTGTGTTGAGAGGGGGGAGGGGGGGTGGTGATAAACAACATTTTGCATCATGTCTCAGTTATCCTTTATTTGTTTGCATTTTTAGTGCCCGATATTTTATTATCCTAATCCTAATGTTGCAGTAAATACCTAGTATGTCGGCTTAGATAATCCCACTGGCAGGTGGGATAATTTCAACTGCATTTGAGTTTTGTTGGGGGGGGGGGGGGGGGGGGGGGGGGGAGAGGGATTATATTTTTTAAGTCTTTTTTTTTCCTTATTCCCCATTTATCTAAATACAAGCAAACATCGGATTTGACTCATCTTTGGGATAAATGGAGTACCATTCTATGCAATAATACCATTGGATGAGCTTAGATGGCATTAGCTATCCAATTCAACAAAAAACTTATCTCGCTTCTAAACACATCCAAAAATTATTATAATGAAAAGACAGAAGCCTATTTACTAATACTAGAACTACAATAGCCTATTTAATAATACTATAAACTTTACGGGGGCATTTATAAAAGAAATTTAATTAAAACAAGTTCTCTAATTCAATTTTTTTTGTAAGACTTGGCAAGAGGGGCTTTGATGAGGATATCCATATGATTGCTATCCGTACATGTATTCATGCTTGCACGTGTTTGTGTGGTTGACTAAAGTGCCGTAGGCTTAGCCGTAACAAAGCCCGGCAATGTAAATATTTGAAATCATACTTTCTTTTAGCGTCGTTTGGGAGCAGAGGAACAAATCATGAGAATCGCCAATGTCTCTGTTGTTGTTGCTGTTGCTGTTGTTATCGCTGGGTGATGCATTTAAGAAGTGGGACTCTAAAAAATGATCATAATTTAATGAAGAGAGAGGTGAGAAGACAATAATTTCTTCTCATGATGTGCCCAAGACCCATTTAAGTCAAAAGAAAAGGAGGCAACTCATGTCAAACGTGGACAACCCATCTCTCTATCTCAATTTAATTAATGAAATCATGAACCCAAGCTTGAGTTTGGCTAGACTTGGGTGCGCTCCGCTTGTTTAGACCCTTAGCTCGGGCCCATTGAACAACCATTTTTAGGATATAAGTTATATTATATCCTCTAATGAATCGTGCCAACCACATTTCCCATCTCACAACCCAACTCACAACCCTCATCTCTGCAATATTAAAAATGAGTGGGGTTCAACACAAAACAATACAAATGAGAGTTGTGAGTTGAATTGTGAGATGTAAAGTGTGGCTAGCATTATTATCTTCTAGCCCTTCCTATTAGACATGAGGTGGGTTTGTAACCACTATATTTTGTTTCTTTAGCAAATTTTTGATAAGAATTTGGTATGTTAGGTTTTTTGGACATAATGTGATATTTTATCCCTTAACATTTGAAATACAATGTTTCTTTTACCAGAATTTCAAATGTTGGCCACCTAAAAGGTCTCAAAATTGACTTTTTTAGAATTCTTGAAATTTCATTTTCTATACATTTAGTTAGAATTTTAAGTGCTCCATCAAGAGGAAGGATTTGGAATTCCACTCAAGGGAACAGCTTTAGGAGAATTTGAAATTCCACCAAACATGAATTATTAGAATTTTGTTAAAGAAATAAGCCCTTTGGATTTGTTATTGCTCGGAGGATTTTAATTTCCATTTGTGAGAGGAATTCTGGATTTTAAAATAGGGCCCCATGATGAAATCAACACCTTCAGATCAACAGACTACAAGTGCAATGTCTCAATTGTAGTTTTACCCAGTGAGTCGGGATCGTATCTACAAGGAGCTAGTTTCACAGAAACTTTGTTTTAACTACAAAAACATAAAAAGCATCAAACCACCAATTTAAAGAGAATAAAAGTGCATAAAATAAAATTTTAGAGATACGAAAAGGAATAATGATTCTAGTTTTTCTTATCTTGAAGATTAAACGATTGATTACTAGTAATAAAGGAAACTAGAGAAACATTGCACCACGTTTGCACTTAAATACAAAAACTCAACGCTGATTCAAAGGCGCTACACCTTTCACAATTATTATTTACTAAAACAACCAAAAATCCCACAATAATCCAACTAGAAAAATCACCTTTACCCTAGATTAAAGGCATCAAGAACAAAAAGGGACTTCGCACACAAGCCATGCTTCTTAAGTTCAAGCTTCAAAAGGACATATAGATGGAAAAGAGATGGAAGAATGAGTGGTGGAGAAGATGAATGGATTGGACAAAGTGGGCTGGCTGGTCCCACTTTGTATTGGACATATGCTGGAGACAAAAAGAGATGAAGAAATGGATGGTGTTTGGCATGGAATGGGGTGTGAGAGAGAGAACGCTTGGAATATATGGACGTGCACCCCTTTGTGGCCTCTTTTATAGGTTTTTGGAACACTTTTATTTTGCTACTAAGATTTTTGGAACGCTTGTTTCCTTGGAAAGGTATCCTTCTTCGTAACTCTAGTAGTAAACTAGATGGTTGATTATATTATATACCAGACTTGCATTTCATCCATAAGCGATATTACAATTCACCTCTCCACACGTCTCTATGTGAACCCATCTAACTTCACTAGGCGATGTGAGCCAAAGCATTCCACACCCATATCCACTGGAGATTTCCCTAATCCCATTTGTAATGACTCAAATAGCCTATTAGCCTAATAACTTTATGCGCCTGTCATGTGACCTAAAATGCTTAATTACAAGTTACTAATGGTAAACTATATGGTTTATTATATACCACACTCATATTTCATTAATAAGTAATGTGGGATGGGGTGTTGCAATTTTTATTTATGCAAATAAGCTTAGATTAGGCCTACCTTTGATGCAAATTTTTTCTTCATCATGTGCTTTGAATGGATCTTCAAAATTCTTAAAATGGAAGGATGTGGACCCCACCTAAAGTTGCTGGTCGTGCAACCAGCAAAGTTGGCTGGGCATGAACTTTGGACCCATGCTTCTTTTATTTTCTCAGTTTATTCTCCTTTTGTCTCTTGCAATTGCTTCTTTCCATCCTTGCTTTATTTTCCTCTTCCTTATAGAGTTTTGGAGATAAAAAAGCAAGAGATAAAATTTCTTGAAATTGGTTGGCAATTCAAACCAAATCCAATGTGTATGTGACGTCGAAACATGTGCACTTCACTCACTTTCCATTTTTTGCAAAATTCCTCTCCTTGCTTGTCTCTGCAAAAAGATTCCAATAATGCTTTCAATTTTTTTGCAAAACGACAACTTCCTTGAATCTTCTTTGAATTCTCTATGAGGATAATTTGAATGTAATTTTGCAAGCAATAGAAGTGGGCTCCCTCCTTGGACATCCAAGCATGTGTAAACCCGTGTGTGGGCCCATTTCATGCACTTTTTCCATCTCTTTTCAATTTCCTTTTTTTTTTTCTTCATTTTCTTTCTTGGATTTCTTCAAATTTAACTTCTTTGCTTCAAATTTTGATGTGGAACCATTCTGTTTAGATTTTCTAAGAGAAAATGTGAAATTTCATGTGAAAAGACTATTTTACCCTCAAAGTCACAAATATATGAATATGGGCTCATTTCATATAAAATGATGACATTAAATCACATCATTCACAATATTTTGACTTAATTTGACTACTGATGATAAAAACACTTGTCATTTCATGTGAAAATAAGATTTTGAAACATTTTCCAAAAATGAAAAGTTTCATGATTTTTTTTAAAACTTGTGATTTTTTAATGAATTATGCATAACAACACTACAATGAGTTTTAAATCCATAAAAGCATAATCTCTAATTAAATGTAGAAATTTCTAATTCATAAGCCCTTAAAATCTCTTAAAATGTACATAAAATAATATACTTTTAAGGACTTAATACCTTCCCTACCAAAGAAAATCAGTTTTTTCTCTTATTACGTTAACATAAAATAAAATAAGAATGCTTAGGTGGATATGTGGTAAAACTAAGAACGATAAAATTAGAAATAAGTGCTTTTGAGAACATTTAGGGGTAGCACAAATAGGGGATAAGATTAGAGAAACCCGTTTAAGATGGTTTGAGCATATTGAGCATAGGCCAGTAATGGCATCGGTGAGAAAAAGTTTGAAATACAGGTCGAGGCTCATCAAGAGGTAAGGGCAGGTCGAAAAAAACATGGATGGAAGTCATTAATTCAGATTTGAAGAAATTTCACTTATTAAAAGATTTAGCTCAAAATAGAATGGAATGGAGAAATAGAATTCATGTAGTCGACCCCAACATGGTTAAGATAAGGCTTTGATGATGATGATAATGATGATGACATCAACACAAAATAAAATAGTGAGCTATATGAAAAATTAAAACAAGTTTTCTCTATCATATCATGGAACTCTCCTTAAACAAAGTAGGACATATACAAATGTAATGGTTCACCAAAATTTATTTTTAATAGCATCTTCAGGCCTGATCTAGCCCTCTTCCTATGCTTGGGTCATGCCTACCCAAATAGAAAAGCTAATAGGATTCTGATTTATTATTTTGACACACAAAAATGTGTTTGAGATTTCTTTTAGAGATGTGGACTCCAAACTGACATGAATCTGGGTTTTGCTTCTCGGGACATCCAGGTCCCTTTCTCATTAATATTCAAATGGGCCATAAAGATCCGAATTCTTTAACCAAGGAAGCTAACTAGGATCCAAATGGGCAATAGAGAACAACTTTCTTCAATCAAGAACTAGTGCCTCAGGGGCCACACCCAATGTGGGCCTTGTTTAAAAAATTACAATATTTATAAATAGAAATATTTATAAATATTTACACGAATTGTAAATTAATATTAACATAAAATCCTTACACAATCTTAAATTAAATAGAATCCTTAAAACCAAATGTTTTAAGGAAAAATAAGTAAAATGGGCTAATCAAATTATATAGTATATCGCATTGAAACATTGGAAAAGTTGAAGATTAAATAAGGCATGTTAGAAGGAAAAACTCATAATTTAAATAGGGCACGTTAGAACCCAGAATAATCCTTATTTCATTGGCCCTAGCTTCAATAAGATGGAATAGTTCAATGCAAAAAGAATTATAAGGTCAACCAACCCTCTCACTATGAAAAACTTTGATTAGTTGGAGTTGAATAGAAAAGAAAGGGGCACATGCCCATCGTTGGCCACGAAGAACTAATTAAAATCATATTTAAAAAATGCCACTTAAGCTACATCAAAGTCCAGTTCAATATCTATTAAAACAGTAATTATATTTTATAATAAATCTATTTAAGTCAATTGTAAAAGGCAAAAAAAGTTTGTAAAGTTCAAAAAAATACCCTTCAAAAAACCAAAAATACTAACATAAAATAGCATAAAACTAAGTTCAAAAAAAGAGAAAAGTCCTTTTTAATTGATCACGCCAAAAAAGAAAGGCAAGCCCATAATAATCCAATATTATTATGCTGCACCCATATGTATGGCATGAAGTTCATAAGAATACCAATAAAAATCCAAAAATACTGAATTAAAATAAAATATAAAATAAATTAAAAAAGGAGTAAAGTTTCAAGAACTCCTACTATAACTACATAAAAGTCCGGGCCAATATCAATTAAAGATTAATAATATTTTAAAATAAAACTATTTAAATCAATTGTAAAAGAAAAAAATAAGTTTGTAAAATTCATAAAAAAATACTAAAATAAAATAAAATAAAAACTAAATAAAAAAGAGTAAAGTCCTTACCGTTTGATAAAGTTGGGAATAATATGGTTGTTCTTAATGAATAACCATGGAGCCAGGGCTATTTCTTAATAAATTTTATGCTTCAAGGTTATTTTATAACCATTGTGTCCATTAATTTCATTGGTGCAAATAACTATCCATTTCATTCATGGGTATTTCTTGAAAATATTCTATATCCCAACCGTGTCCATGCTTATTCATATGGTTATGTGTTTGGAGGTTGAATGGTTATTCGTTAGGAATAGTCCTTGTTCAAATAAGTACCAGCTAGAAAATATGTATGACGTAGTATTAAGAGAAAGAGGGAGAGTTCTAGGGGATTAGAGGAGAGCTTTTTTAGGGGAGGCAAATATGGGAGAGATATTTTAGGATAAGAAATTAGAATGTAGAGAATCGGATTAGAAGAGAGACATTTTAGGAAATTAGAATTTAATGAAATAAGCCACGTGTTATGCTCCCATTCTCTCTTGCTAATGGGTAGAATTCTCTTAATATATATAACTAGCGCTTCAGAGCCCAAGCCTAACGCGTGCCATGAAAAAATAATAATTAAGTCTTATTAAAAATTATTGATAATTTAAATAAAATAATAATGAATATTATGACATAAATCATGGTGAAAACATAGTTAAAATATTGAATCTTTATTTTTTTTTAAAGGAGAAATATTTTCTTTGAATCATAAATGTATAAAAGTTGAGAGTAAAAAAAAAACATTGATATTAGGTCATCCTTGAATGATTAAAAGAAATACACGTGGTCTAAGGAAAAAAAATATTGATATTTGTTTATTGGCATGCACTTGTTTCATTAGTTGTACTTGGTTCATCTTCTCCGCTTATCTTGACAGTTGCGCTTGTTTCATTTTGTACAAATCTTTTAACTCCTGTACTTATTTTAATTTGTACGCTTGTCTCTATAAAGTTATTTGTTTTCGGTATTGCAAGAAAACTACTTGATCCAACATCTTGAAATTTCACATTTTTTTATAATTTGATACTGTATGGTAAACATTAATATATGTCTTTTAATTTTTTTTACCCATGTGTATTTATTATGTATATGTCTCTATCCCCTAAACCCAAAAGGCAAAAGATAAACCAAAAATAAAAAGATTAATAATTTAAGCTTGGGTGTAACCAACACTGGATGTAGGTCTACATGGCAGGCTCCATTGAAAATTAGGTTGCAGATTTACACTATGGACCTAACCTGTTTAAGAGCCTCCACTGCCAAAATATGCGCAAATTGGTCTGCACCCGAGGTGTCCTCTATTACAAATGGTATGACTTTGATGAAGTTGTGGAGGGGTGAGAGAGAGAAATTATGGAGAGAGAGATATTATTGAAAACCAAAGAGAAATTTTAGGAAAATTGAGAGATTTTAGAAATTTGGTGTGTATAGAGTTTTGCTAATATGGATGGAATCCTTAGATTACGCCACTTGTCCCCCTTTCATAAAGAGGGATGCGCCACGTGTCGCCCTTCCATGAAAGTCTAACAATATTGAATTGAATCTCTAAGGGAAAAAAAGCATTCTTTTCAAAGTCCAACAATCAACAATCTTTACAACATACACTCTTTGTAAATGTTTCCTAATTTCCTCTGTTTTAAATATATAGTCTTTATCTGATGTACATAAACTTACAAAAATATTTGGCACTCAAATGTGCCATAATGTTACAGCAATGAAAATTATTGTGTATGTATTGTTCAGAATCCAATCATGATCATTGTTGTGGAACAAAAAGACATGCTTTGGTTTCTAGTATCATACATGGGAAATGATACCTTCTATTTGTATTACAGTTGTTAGTGCTACCACTGAAAATAGGATGAATTCCATGTAAAGTTACTCTCTCTTTTCTCTTAGATAACTACATTATCCACCTATGGGACCTACTTCAGATCGGGTAGTGTAAATGTCGATCAAGCCATCCAAACTGTCAAATTTTGATTATCCAACTTGGAGTGTTGGACTGGTCATTTGTGAAATTTGAACTGATCATTGCTTTAATTAGGAAGGAATCTTATGGCCATAAAAGAGCTTCAATGATTTAGATCAATTTTTTTTCTTTTTTTTAAAGAAAGTCCTTCTGCAAGAGTAATTTGTGGGTGACTCCTGTTGAAGAGTACAAATTTCAAAGGCGGGAATCAAATTCTTCTTCTTCTTCTTCTTCTTTTTTTTTTTTGAAAAGGACAGGACTTAAATTCTCTTAGCCCACTGCTCTAACTCCGTTGATATATGAATTTCATTCCATTGAGAGAATTAAGAGAATGCTGATCAATCTATTATGAGTCTAAGTGGAAAATTTCGATTTTTTGAGGTAAATGTCAAATCTAATTATAATGGGCTTTTACTCTCTTGTCATATGTCATCTTTTTTTTTCTCACTCTCTTTCTCTCTCCACCCAGCAAATCTTCTAATAATGGGCCCATCTCACCAATTGAAATTCTCTTGTATAGGATTTTGGCCAAGTGTTATTCCATGATGAAGTGGTACCCTTTAAAATTAAACTTGTATAAACACATATATATAAGTGTGTGTATATTATATGTAGGAAACTTTTAAGCATTATATTCATTTTTCAATATGCAAATTGTTTCAAACATGATTAATCTAGCAGTAGGCCCATTTCAATTAGATGTTACATTGTTTAATTTTTTACATAATTGATCACATAGTGGGCAACTGGGATGCAAAATTGATATTAGTATTTATTGAAGTTTGTCATAGAAATTAGAGGAAAAAAACCCTAAGATCTTGTTAATTTTGAAATAAAAATTTGGATGCATATAAATGTGAATTGGGTCCACTTTACAAATACCCAAGGAAGGACAGGCTCATAATTGAGACCCGCTACTTGTAAAAGTGCATGATCAAATCTTATGTAAACGATTTTACGGAAGTCCAAATATGCACACTTGATCTATAAATGTAAGGCCAAGGATGCTGTGAAATTCCAAAAATTAAGAGATTTTGTATTTGATATTAGATAGAAGCAACACATTGATTGGGCCCACTTTCTATGACTAAATGAAGACAGGCTGATAAACTGGGTCCCACTCATGTGTAAAACGGCATGATCCAATCTCTTTGGCTGATAAACTTGGTCCCATTTGTGAAGGTCGGACTGATGCCTTATCTTGTAATAATGTGCAAATCCATGTCCCGCCCATGTATAGTGATTTTTAATGGAATTCCATCACATGAGAATATGCAAGTTGCTTGTAAAGTTCATTCTAAATTAATTTGATATGATGAATTGCTTAGAGAGAGATTTTAAGAAAATATATAGAAAAGAGAGTGGATAAGATATATATATTTTTTGTAAGACTTTAATCAGAGAGCATCACGTGTCGCTCTCCTACGAAAAGAAGCGCCATGTGTCGCCCTCCTGCTAAAGGAGATATTGTTATAATATATATAATAATAATAAAGCTAAGCATCATTTTCTTCACCAATTCCGAATACAAGGATCATGGAACCATATCTTTGATCATGTCGTGGGGCCCAGTTGGGATGTAAAGCACCAGTCTCTCAAGTCCATATGCGTTCAATTCCGAATACTACAAGGATCATGGAGCCATATCTTTTGATCCTATCGTAGCGCCCATTTGGAATGTAGAGCACCAGTCTCTCAAGTCCGTATGCGTTTTGTCCTCGTAGTTAGGAGCTCTGACTTGCGAAAGCAAAGTGACAGAAAAATGGTCCCGTATTGCATGTGTAACACCAAACTTAAAACAGCACCTTTTTTTCTTTATTATATTGAAGACAAACATAATAATGGGACAGTTATAAAGTGTTGCAATCAATAAATACATGTTGCATATTCCGTAGATGATTGCCTCTTGATTTTGTGGTGTCCTTTGGAACTTTTGTAACAGGTGAAGTATATTTATCCATACAGATATATAGCCTTTTGATTTTGTTGTTTGATTCTTCACCAACCAGTAAAATGCATGAAATTAAGCTTTATTAATGATACTTGGCTTTGAAAGAATGAGATATTATTGCCTCCCCCGTTTATGAGTAAGAAATGAGGCAATGCATAGGGCAAGACCAATAGAATTTTTTTCAGTGGATAACCATCTTGAACTACTTTAATATTACAAATAATCCTCCCCATTAATCTAAAGATCTATTTAAAGAAGTTGACCGTGGTCAGAGGTTGGTTTCAGGGGCAACTCCAACCCATCCCACGTTTGGAAAATCCCCTATTGTTACAAAAAATTTATGCCTCCTTTAATTATGTTACTTGGCTCCCACAAGGCAAATATCCTAGTTACGCGTCTGGTGGGTTTTTTACGGTTTGCCAATTTGTAACACGGAAAGGTGCTTTGTAACACCTCTGGCAGCCGGAAATGTGGACATCCATCCCTTGTTGGAGTCTATAAATAAAACCATTCATTGCTATTATTGAGGGTTAGAGACAAGCAAAGTGAGGCTTGGGGTGTAATTGGGTTTGGGGATGAGAGTGTAAGTGATCATTCCTCTTATAATCCTTTTTCCTCATGTTATGACTCTTTCCGTCTTCTCCCGTGGAGGTAGGCTCAAGCTGAACCACATAAACCTTATGTGATCATCTATATGTGGTGTGTTTTTATCTCCCATTTATGTGTTTAAAGCAATGCATAATCACAACACAAAGAACCATTGAGGAGAGGTGTTAACAGGTCTTAATGGCATTGTCCATTTGCTTGAGAAAGAGGAAACGGGTGATATATTGAAGTGAGGAGCATTTTTTTTTCTCCTTTTAAGTGGTTAAGGCTATGTTTTCTATCATGGCAATGGCCCCATCCACTAAGTCTAACATAAACTACCTTTAAGCGTTATATGTATCAAGGTACGTAATATCATCATTCTAAATTTAGTTATGAAGTTTTAATTCACGAATTACATCTTTTTAGTGCTTAGTAAAGTGATCTTTGGAACATCACCCTTCAGAGGAGAGAACAACAAAAATTGTAGGTTTAATGAAAGTAATCACATGTCTAGTTTTCCTGTAAAATATAATACTAGCTATTACGATTGTATCTTCTCCACGCATCCATAGCTCAATCCATTAGAAGTCAATTGTCTCACACACACACACACACACACACACACACACACACACACAAATGTTAGTGCATCATAATTGGGTTGTGTTGAGCCAATAGCTTTTGATAAGAAGCTTAGGCCCAATTGAATCCGCTTGCTTGTAGACATATCCCTAGCCTGCAGGCCCTATGTACAGTATTCGTTGACTCAATCCAATTAGCCATCGGATCCGTAAGACAGCCAATATTGATAACATTAGGTACCATGTCTGACTTATATTTGGACCCAGACATTGTGTCTTTGGGTTGGGCCAGGTCAGGTCTTAACTCAATCCAAACCTATCCTGAGCTCTAGGAAAACCAGTAAATACTAGGAGAGAAGATCCCGGAGAGACCTTTGCCACATACCCTACTTACCTTGAGGAATGGCAATGGGCTAAGCTTAGGATGACCCAAGGGCTGTCCTAGCACCACCCATTCACTTCTCAAGACTGAGATTTTAGAGTCCATATTTCTCAATTGATTACTCACTGAGGATTTTTTTAAGCTCAAAATTAGTCCTTGGACATTTTAAATTCATTTGGATTCAATCCATTCTCTCAATTGAATTAGGACATACAATCCAAGTCACACTTGACTGGGAACAACCATCTGATCTATATGATTATTGCAAACTGCCTTTTAAAAATGCATTGAATTGTAAGTTTAAAACCATGATACCGTAAACTGTCCTTTGTGACTGTAACTAATCCGCTGCTGCGAACCTTTTTTTTTTTTCCCAAGACTGTTGATTCGAAAAAGTCTTAATCTAATGCAATTGAAAAACAGCAGATTATCTATAACAAACATAAAACAGATAAAGGGATATGTTGAAGCAGAGTATGTTGCCATCGCCTGTGGCCCGCAAATGCACAGATGCAGGGCCTTCTACTACTGGGGTGCTTGTTTCTTGTATAGATTGATGGTAGAGAGCGCGTTTAGAGCCACCAAAAGGCCAACTGCGATGAAAGATGCAATGAGGGCACCACCGGTGTGGTCGCAGAAGGTGTTGAATCTGCCACAAATCTTGTTCCAGCGCGCATGTGAATTGCCAGTCTTTCCTAGTTCAGCAATGGATGCTGCTGCTGCAGCCCCAGACGAGACTAGAGCCACCATCACCTGCTCATCAACCAAGTACTAGTTATATATGCAACGTACATATGGCACACTGGTGACTAGTACATATAACTCTCTTTCTTCGGTCAATGTGGTGTAACTGGGTTGGTCATTTGAGTAGACTCAGTTGGTTTCTCGAAACTTTTACAGCTAATCAATCTTGAGACAGTTGCGACTATTTCGAGGTTTTTTCGTATAAGTTGAGTGTAAATGAATTTTTCTACATCACCACAAGTCATCTTCTGAAATTGCATAGGAAGTCGGATTAAATATTTAGCTAAAGGTTATAATCCAAAGATGGGAAGACTAGACGCATTGGAACATGGACCAATCTATCTATCATTGGGACCTTGAGTAAATCTATATATAGGTACTCTTACGCTTTTTTTTCCTTTTTTTTTTATAACTTAGTTAAAGGCCAGAACCCAAGGATATCTCAGCACACCAGGAAGAAAGCCAACCTAAATGGAAAGATAACCCACATAAGTGTGAAGAAGTAAGTGTTAGCCAAGGTTCAAGCATTTGATAATTCAGTAAGAACAACCACTCCTTACCATTAGAGTTAGGAGCCGTCCTTAGGTACTCTTACACATAAAGAGACATTTGATAGAGACTTGGGGAAGACTTCATTCTAGAAACATGCACTGCACCAGTCTGAGCAATCGGGATTTTCATAGGCTGGACCAGACCTCTAATTCTGGCCCAATCCAGAATATGGGATGTCCGGGACAGGCATTGGCTTAGCCCATTTGCAACATATATGCACCCATTGTGTTAAATGTCAGGCCTGCCTGCTTTAAGCATAGATACACAGAGGTCTATCTATTTGAAAATCGGGCATTATATCTTGGTAAGTCCATGGGCCGAAAAAGAGCCCAAAACAAGCCCAGTAAGGGCAGTCTCGGGCTGACTGAGCCTATGAGTATTTTCACCGCATGGGCACTTGAAACCAATAGAAGCACGGATATTCCTTTGTAGATTAGATAAGAAGCAATATAAAAAGCCAAGTACCATGTCTGCGATTGTGATCAGAAGTCCAAAGCCCTTGACATAAAACTTATCACCGAAGTAATAACCAAGCAATAACAAGGACAGGTTATGAAGACTTGCTATGGCATTGGCTGTCACGAAGAACCTGCATCACAAGATCGATGACAAGAAAAAGTAATGAAAAAAACAGAAATTTGTGAGATTACAGAAGAAGATAACCAAATACAACAACAATGGAGGCAATGAGAATTGGACGGCTATGATTGTGGGAAGTGGGGACCACCACCCAGAGAACAATTACGGAATGGGTTGACCCCACCTGAACATTCAATCAAGATCATAATCTAATGGCACCTTACTGCATGTCCAGGTGAATGGTTGATATTGTATTCTTGATCCGTTAGGAATGATACTGTGCCAAGTGAGACCCAAATCACTTATCACGCTTGAAAGTTCGGGCAATGTATCTTCTAAAAACGTGGACAGAAATTTGATTTATGTCCATGAAACTATAACTTTTCTTCTGGTTTGTTCAAGCCAAGTAAAATGGGGTTTGGAAACTCTACAAAATGGGACAATTGACAAGAGTTTACAGAGGCCTCTGTACTCAACATATACCAGAGGTTTTGAAGAGTTACCACCTACAAAAATCAATCCCTTTGGGCTCGAACTAAGAACCAAAAATAGAAAGCCAATGAAGCTTCCAATTTGACCATCCATTTCAAGTCCAATCTGACACCCATTGGATGTTTGATTGTTAAATCCTTATCATCCCCAATGTTAGAAGCCCATGTGCCAGGGGTCCTAACTTTTGACCTGATGGGCTCAGCTACGGATAACGATAACGCATGGAGCTCAAAGTTATTCCCATGATAATGGATTCCAACACTTTGACCATTATCCCAAAGAGGTCCACACCCACACTAGCCAAATATCAATAGGTTTGTATCATGAAATCTGATCAATGAAAGATTTATAGGAAGACTAAGATGGGAATCAGAGATTACACAAAAGCTGGGGTTTGTTGGAACTTGGCAGTAACACTTCCAGTCATGGTAGTGTTTCCAATCAATGCCACAACCATGGTCTTGGTTTGCTTGTTAAGTGCCATCACTAGTGTAGCTGAAACCGTAGCACAGAGTGCTAGCCCCCTTAGCAACAAAAAAGGCCACAGGGGTGCCTTGGTTGGGCATGGCACAACCACCACCTCTTCTTTCTGCATACCACTCACACAAGGTTTTCCACAATCTTCAACTGCCATATATATTTATATAGAGAGAGAGAGAGAGAGAGAGAGAGAGAGAGAGAGAGAGAGAAACTTGTTGTAGGCTTGGATGGAGAAGGAATGGAGGGATTGTGGTTTTAAAGAGTGGTGAAGAGAGCGAGAAAGGGAGAGAGATTGGCAATGGTAGTATATTTGGGATTGGGACCATCCATCCAATTGTTGAGTCTAACAAGCAAGGTAAAGATATTGTGTGATGACTCATGTGGTGTGTTTATGGGTACTTTTTTTTCTTTGGGGGTTGGGAATAGGGACTTCATTGGCGTGCTGGTTTATCCTACATCAAAGAGAAAGGGTTGGGTATTAGCTTAAAATGTACACGGAAAAACCCAAATCCAAAGCTGACCTTCTGGTAGATTTCCATGGATATGAGAGAGAAATCAACATTAGATAAACTTACACTACTATATAATTTGAACACTCAACAGCAAACAAGAAATCTAGGTTCCTTCAAAGAAAATAAAGTCATCAAAGTAGACAACGGAACCGCATTTTCTTGTTTTCTTGCTAGAATGAATAGGAGCAGTACTAAATGTACAAATTATGAAGTCGGTTGATTAGGGGCGTGACACATAAAATAATGTTGGGAGAGATGTATAATCTCAGGTGGGCCACCGATTAGAAATTAAAGAGCTATATGAAATCCAATTGGATGCTACCAATGGAATGATTCAGTGATTTCTTTCTTATTTTGGAGCAGATAAAAGGGAGGGTAGGATTTATTGAATAGGAGAAAGAACAACTCCAAGCTTATTGTTTTCATTAAAATTCTTGCTTGTTGGGCTTCCTGAATTTCTAGAATGAGAATACATCTTGTTTGAAATATTTAAGAGTCTTGAAGATTCTAGAATAAATGAGCTCAGCAAATAACTTCATCAAGGGGTTGAGTCTTTCAACATATAACTTCATGAATCACTATGGATTCTACTTAAGCCAACCATGCCTTCAATGCGTAGCGAAAGTCATATCTATATCATTATATTTTTTATATATTGTTTATTTTAATATTAATTTATTTTGTGGATGGTATATATGCAATACATAAATGTACATATAGATATAAAGAGGCATAATATAGCTCGCATCAACTTGTGACCCTAGGCCTGCATCTGGTTTTGTTAAGGGTTTTAGACACAACATGGGTCCTGATCGAGCCAGCCAGAACCAACTAAAGGTTCAACCCTGGCTTTTCTGAAGACCTTATCTGAATACAGGTATTCAGTAAGCAGCATGCATAGTCAGCCGGATCCGGAAGTGGTGAACATGCTCGGGAAGCTCTACAAACGGGACAGGTTAAGCATGAGCCTGGAGCCAATTTGGCCGAAGTTGGGCTCAGTTATAAAGTGATCCATCTGAACTGCATATTCCTAAGGCCCAATCTGACATATTTAACAAAAGGGGTTCATTTATTTTGAAAATGCGCTGGGCCTGAACCAGACCTTCAGTGCATGGATTGAATTCAGGCTAAATACTGGGCCTGTTAATTCTGTGCTCTGTGCTTGGACAAGCTTTGGCTGGGCCGAGCCGGGACACGAACATCCCGTATTTTCTCAGTTAGTGGTCCGGTCTGGTCCTCAACCAACCAGTGGCACCAACCACCAATCTAAAGCCATGTTCCCTTGAAGGCTAATTGGAAGCATTTTTTAGCTCATCTTTATATAAAGTAGATGCCATTAAGTGATAGTTTAGTCATCGCTATAAATAATGCTAGAAGCAATATCCTTGCAGCCATTGTTTATTAAGACTTTAAGAGGTGTTTGCTTGCAGAAAACAACAAAGTTAATAAGACCCGAACGCAGGGCCCTAGAGGCAAAACCACATACTAATTTGTCTTTGTATTAACGAAACAAACCCGTTTTGAAATGCCCAAACTGACTTAATCAGATAAAAGTTACTGACCCAGACAGCGTGTTGCGAACAAGTGCAACCAAAGCTTTATTGAATTTAGCCAAATTCATTTGAATTACTCCAGCTGATAACACTTTAATTGTCTTCAACCAAGTTTTCAAGTCTTAAAATTATGAACTTGTATCAACTCTGTGATACCACTTTAAGTCGTCTCCTCGAGAGAGAGACCCCGTCTGGCCTCTCTTCTGTGGGAGTTTTTGCTTCTTTTCCTCTCTACAAGTGTTGATTTATGCGTTCTTCTCGTTCTTTTTTATAGGAGTTTTTGGATCATTCTTCCCATTTGGTTTCTCCCCTCAAGACATGCAAGAGACCTTGACTTAGATGTAGTAGAAAATGTCTCTCTCTGAAGTGGAGACAGAAGAGGTGGTCATTGCGAAAGAGCTTGTGCTTGAATCATCAATTTGTGGGGAGCGATGCCTCCTTGTCAAGTTACTCAAATACTACAACAAGGAGGCAATTAAAACTATGATGCAATCTCTTTGGCGACCTTCCAAGGGATTGCGCTTCTGTGATATGGGAGAAAATGTGGTTTTAGCGGAGTTTGAAGACCAGATGGACAGAGAACGGGTTCAATGAAACACACTTGGGCTTTTGATAAGCATTTGATCCTACTGAAAGATTTTGATGGCGAGCAATAACTATCAAAAATCCAAATGAACTATGCTTCTTTCTGGATTCATATTCATGATCTCCCGCTAAAGGGTATGAACATCAAGGTGGTTAAAACTATAGGAGCGTCGATCGGAATGGTGGAGGATGTAGATGGGACTGATAATGTTATTGGTTGCCGGGAATTCTTGAGGATCCAGGTACGTCTAGATATCACAAAGCCATTACCTAGAGGGAAGAAAATTGCTGAGAATCGAGAGCCGGTTTGGGTCACTTTCAAATATGAACGGCTGCCAAACTTTTGCTACTACTGCTGTTGTCTTGGACATGGGGATCGCAATTGTTCCTTGCGGATCACATAAAGAGATGAGTTCGAACGAGATGGTTTCCAATCTGGCCCGTGGATGAGAGTGGAAAGAATGGTTGCTCGGGGAAGGCTGAGTCGGGGTTATGAAGGTGAAGAAGACGGGGATTCTAAACGAAGCACTTCTCATGGTGACTGGCATCGTGGATCGACAGCAGAAGTGGAGGAGATGGGAGACTCGGGGACCAGCAGAGGGGTGGTGAAAATCAGGGACCGAGTTTCTCTTCTGTAGACTGATGGAGGAAACCTCGGAGAGAGATCTGGAACATTACAGGAAAAGGCGCAACCGGCAGCTGGTGACATGTTATGTATCCAATCCCTTGCAAAAAACTGGGGAAATGGCAGCTGGTGTCATGGAGATATTGGAGGGGAGAGGTGGATTGGGCTTGGTGGGTTTAAGCGTTAATGCAGTCCCAGTCTCTTGACTTGCTACCAGTTCGAGTCACAAGCCGGTGCATTCTCAGGTCCACGTAATAGTTGATCCCCCTCATGGACAGTTAACAATGGACTCTGGTATTTGTGATCCAACAACAACAATCAAAGACTCCAAAACTACGGGCACATGGAAAAGATTAATGAGAGAGACTACTTCCACTTCCACTAAGGAGGAGACTGGAGTAACATCTAAGAGACCCTGTGACGCAAACCTGATGGGCTGGAGAAAGGAAATGCTACAAGTTATCACACGATGAAATATCGGGGGAGGTTGGTTCCCAGCCCCGCCGAGAGCCATGATAATCTTAAGCTGGAATGCCCGGGGGCTTGGGAACCCACGGGCAATTCGAGCTCTCCGCGAGTTAAGCCAGAGAGAAGATACCGATGTTCTGTTTCTGATGGAGACGAAATCAAGTAGAAAAGCCGTAGAAATTCTTAAATTCAAGCTTGGCTTCTATGGCTCTCTAGCAGTAGCAGGAAAAGGCCGCAGCGGTGGACTAGTCCTATTCTGGAAGAAGGATGCACATGTGCATCCTTCTTACAAGTTAAGTGTTCAAAGCTTTCCTACGTTCCACATTGATGCTATTGTTGATGATTTGGTGATGGGCACTCAATAGCGTGTTACGGGGTGTCTATGGACATCCAAATGTTTCTTGCCGCAAAAAAAAAATTGAGATTTATTCTTCATCATCATCATCAAAGTCTTATTCCAATCACATTGGGGTTGGCTACATGAATTTTGTTTCTCCCTTCCATTCTATTTCGAGCCAAATCCTTCGACAAGTTAAACTTGTTTAAATCTGAATTAATGACATCCATCAATGTTTCCTTCAGCCTACCCCTATCTCTTGATGGGGCATTTACTTCAAATCCAAATGTTTCTTGCCGCAAAAAAAATTGGGATTTATTATGCTCTATAAAACGTGGAGGGGATGAAGCTTGGTTATGCTTTGGTGACTTTAATGAGATAACCAGCTTGGATGAGAAACAGGGTGCTCGTGATGGACCTGAGTAGCAGATGAGGGACTTTCGGGAGGCACTAGATTTTTGTCAATTTCAGGACTTGGGTTTTATCGGCCCCCCGTTCACTTGGTGTAATCAGAGAGAGGGTGAAGCTAATGTTAGGGAACGGCTAGACAGATTTGTAGCAACGAATGAATGGTTTGTAAAGCATAGAAATATGACAGTCAGACATTGCCTCTTTTCACGTTCTGATCATTTTCCTGTGGTTTTGGATTCACGTGCGAGGAACATTCAGCCCAGAAGGAGAACAAAGCTTTTTCGTTTTGAAGCTATGTGGGTTCGTTCTAGATTGTGTTAAGGACACAATTCGGGCGGGATGGAATACCAATGTTTCAGGCGATGCTATGTGAAAACTATGTTGCTCCATTACTAATTGTGGGAGACAGCTAGCCAAGTGGGACAAAAAGAGCTTCGGTAATGTTTAGGAAAATTTGAAGAAAAAGAAGAAGGAGCTTCCACTTCTTACCGATAAGGTCCCGGACGAGTTAACCATGAGGAATATGAAACTAGTTAAACAAGAAATAAATGCGTTGTAAGAGAGGGAGGAGATTATATGGAGGCAATGCTCAAAAGCTTTATGGCTGAATGAGGGTGATGAAAACACGAGATTTTTTTCATATGCGAGCCTCTTTTCGTAAAAAGTAAAATTGTATTTTGGGGCCAAAAGATACAAATGGCAAGTGTTGTGAAGGGAAGAGAATGGAAAGAGTGATAACAAGTTATTACAAAAAATTATTTACTTCATCTCAACCCACATCCAATGACAACTTTCTTGGATCGTTAGAGAGAACTGGCTGATGACATGAATCCCCACCTAATGGTGGAGTTCAAAGCGGAGGAGTTAAAGCAGCTCTTGCTCATATGCATCCTACAAAGTCCCCGGGACCATAAGGTATGCTCCCTCTCTTTGTTAAAAAATATTGGCACATAGTAGAAAAGCAAGTTTTTAGAAGGGTGGCTTGGCCCAACGATAAGGCTTACTAGTAGCATCCTGGAAGATGCGAGTTCAAGTCAAGGAAACAATCTCTCCAGAAATTGGGGTAAAGCTGCGTACATCTTATACTCCCCAGACCTCGCTAGGAAGAAGCCTCGTGCACTGGGCCGCCCCTTTTTTAGTAGAAAAGTAAATTTCTGATGCAGTTTTATCGGTATTAAACTCAGGACATATATCTCACCCTATTAATCATACATTTATTGTTCTGATTCCAAAAACAAATAACCCCAAAAAAATTACGGAGTACCACCCCATAAGTCTTTGCAATGTTATTTACAAATTGATATCAAAAGTGTTACCTCATATTATCTTGGAGAGTCAAAGTGCCTTTGTTCCCGGAAGGCTAATCACTAACAATGTATTAGTTGCTTTTGAGGCGGTAACAAAGGCTTTATGTTGATCAAGCTGGATATAAGTAAGGCATATGGTAGGGAGGAAAGGAGTTTTATTGAGAAGGTGATGACACGTTTGAGTTTTAGTCAGAGGTGGATTTCTTTAATTATGGAATGTGTCCACTATGTGTCTTACTCTATCTTGGTTAATGGTGAACCAAAGGGCTCGATTGTACTTTCTCAAGGTTTGCGTCAAGGTGATCCCATATCCCTATACTTTTTTCTACTATGTGTAAAAGGATTGATTGACTTCCTTACTGAGAAAAGCGGAAAGAGATCAGAAAATTGCAAGTCTTGGGATCTATAGAGGGGCACCGAAGATTAACCATTTATTTTTTATGAATAATAGTATCTTTTTCTGTCTTGCTAACAGGGAGGAGAATTTGTATATCCAGCATCTTCTTGGTATTTATGAGGAAGAATCATGGCAAAAAAATAAACATAGATAAGACTTCCTTGTTTTTTAGCAAGAATACTAGCCTAGGGGACTGGGAGGAAATCAAGGCTCTTTGGGGGCGGGGGTGGAGGCAGTGAAGTAACATAAGAACTATCGCAACCTTCCATCACTTATTGAGCGCTCCAAAAAAAGTACGTTAACCAAAGTAAGGAGAAGGTATGGTGAAAACTTCGTGGCTGGAAGGAGAAACTCCTTTCCCAAGCTGTCATAGAGGTTTTAGTGAAAGCAGTTGCACAAGCAATTCCTACATATGCGATGAGCTATTTTAAACTGCCTACTAGTTTTTGTAAAGAATTGGAAGGCTTGATGGCTAAATTTTGGTGGGGACAAAGCGAGAATGAGAAAAAATTCACTGGGTTAAGTGGGATAAGTTGTGCATGTCCAAGCATATGGGCAATATGGGGTTTAGAAAATTGGAAGATTTTAACATAACCCTCTTGGCAAAGCAAAGTTAGCGTCTTCTGCAAAACCAAAATTCACTGTTTTATAAGGTTTTCAAGGTACGTTACTTTCCACATGTCTCTTTTCTCAATTTATTTGTTGGAAAGAACCTCTCTTATGCATGGAGGGATATTTCTGAATCAAAGAGACTTCTACAAGTGGAGTGTAGGCGGCAGGTTGGGAATGGTCAAGATATCAAGACATGGGAGGACAAATGGTTGTTAGCACTAGTAACTTATAAAGGTACCACTCCAGCTAGAATGCTTCTTGATGGTGCTAATGTTAAAGATATTAAAGATCATAACACAAATTGGTGGAATGTGGAGTTAATTCAAAGGAGCGTTTCTCTGCATGAGGCAGAAGTGATCTTGAAGATGCCACTGAGTCCACAAATGCAGTGTGATAGACTAATTTGGACACACCATAAGTCTGGTGAGTTCACGGTAAAAACTGCCTATCGTACTATGTCAAAGATTCGACAATCTTAAGACATGGGGGAAAACTCAAATGTGGGGGCACAGTGAAAGTTGTGGAAGAGTATATAGAACCTGAAGATGCCTAATAAAATTAAGAATTTTGCATGGAGAGCTTACACCAAGGTCCTCCCAACTAAAGAAAATCTCGCAAAGAGGAATATTATTAGTTCCAACACATGTGACCTTTGTGGGACTATAGCGGAAAATTGTCTATATGCCTTGTGCCTATGTCCCCATGTAAAGCAAATGTGGAAGGTGTGCTTCCATAACCTAGATTTTGATATATTTGTTCAACAAAGTTTTTGGTTATTTGTGTGGGATTTGATGGAAAATGTTCAGAAGATTGATATGGCTTTATTTTTCACTATTACATGGGTTATTTGGTTTAGGAGAAATTGGTGCATCCACAATGGAAAACCAATGGACCCGCAGAAGGCAATGAAAAGAGTTATGATTTTGCTTCATGATTACAAAAAAATCAATCTCCACAGGTTTTGTCTAAATAAGGAAAAGCTTCTACAATGGCAAGCCCCTCCTATGGGCATTTTCAAATTGAATGTTGATGGCGCGGTATTTGAGGATATCAAGAAGGCGGGAGTTGAGGTTATCCTTAGAGATGCAATGGGCAATGTGGTGATGCCAATGAGTAAGATTGAGAATGGGGTTGATGAGGCCGAGGATATTGAGGCCATAATAGCTTTGAGAGGAACCCAGATAGTCTATCATATGAGTATTCGAGAAATTATCCTAGAAGACGATTCTTTATAGACGGTAAATGCACTAAGCTCTCCCTTACCAAACCTCTCAAGACAAGGGTCCTGTGTTCGATGAGATCAAAGGCTTGTTACAGGGTTTTCCTTACTATGATGCGATTCATGTGAGTAGGGAAGGCAATGTCCCAGCTCATGTGTTGGCTAGACATGCTAAATTAATATATGGTATGAATGTTTAGTGATACTCTAACCCAAAGTTGATAAGACAACATGTACTTGTTGGCCCTTTGTCAGAGTCTTTTTAATACATCAAGTATCTTTCAATAAAAAAAAATTATGAATTTGTGTGGTAAAAATTGTCATGTTTGTAACGCCCATTTGATGGACATACTGATTTTTTTTTATTAAGGGCATGGAAAAGGGTTTTGACATTTTGACCACTCAAAGGAATTAAAACTAGAAATCTTATAGGCATGATGGTTACTGTTTTAGTAGTAAAATTCTTTGATTCAAGATGGGCCAAAATGACAATTCCATACTTAGAAAGAAGAATAATAAAATGAAGTCGATTTTTAAAAAGCTTGTTAAATGAGGGCTTTTGTTTTTCTTAAACTGCTCGAGTGTAGGGTAGGACAAAATTTTTGTAGGTCCTCCAATTCAATGTCCAGGCTTGGACAAAATTTTTGTAGGCCCTCCAATTCAACGTCCCAGCTAGGACAATAATAGGTTTGGCCCTGCTCTCTTATATTTATTATGATAATATATATTTGTGTGGGCATATTAATATGTATGATTAACAAAATACCCATTTTTTCACACGTTTATACTTAGATTTGTTTTACGATTTTGTTTTGATTACATGTATAAATATCTGAAACTAATTTTTATAATTACATTAAATAAATATAATATTATTCATCCTCCTATGCATTCCAACTCCATGCAAACTATATGGTTAATTTGCCTTTTACAAATAATAAAAAAAAGGTCAATTTGAATTAACTACTTCTTTTATATTTTAATTCCATGCAAGCAAACAAGCCAAATACTAGTACTACAAGAAATCACATATTTAGCTACGAAAAATTTCGTCGCAAAAATGCTACAAAACGTCGGTAAAAAATTTTACCGACGAAAATATTTTCATCGCCAGAACGTCGCTATAGCAAATAAAAAACCCCACTTTACATTGCATTCCTATATATTTCAATTCCATGCAACATGACTTTGTTGTATATATTCTAGTAAAAAGCAATCGATAAGCACATCTGAAAGAATTACTTCTCATTTTTACCTTATTTCATTGTATCTGCATTTCTATACTCTATTGTTCTTATCAAATACATATTTTTGCATTCTACCATGTTCCCTGTGGCAATGCATTGTTGATCCTAAGTCCAGAGGATGGTAACATCTTTTTCTTCTTCTTCTTCTTCTTCTACTTGTTTTTTTTTTGGTTGGTAGCAAAACTTTCATTAAAAGGGAGAAAAGAAAAAAAGGAGAAGAAAGAAAAAGAACATGAGGTACAAGAGAATTGTACCCCATACGTTATAATACTATATAATGAATAATTCCTAACGAAATAATCTATGAACCCCTTATTTGGCTAAAGTATCTACTATGAAATTTTCCTGTCTTAGCTCACAATGAAAGACTATATTAATACTTAAAAATAAAGCCCAAATCTCATTAGGAATGAACTAAAACTTGCAAAGATATACTTTTAAGTTGGACACACAATTGATTACATTAGAAGAATCCGCTCTATAATGAGGTTGCCATTAAAACTTATAAAAAAGCTTAAAAGAGCTTCAAAAATAACTAAAACTTCCATTGCATTCAAATCACAAATATCTGTATTTTTAGAAAACATCAATAAAATCTCACCTTTTGTAGCTACAAGCATACCTCCAATATCAACTGGACTTACCTTACTTCTTGCAACTCCATCAATATTAAATTTATACATGCCAAGAGGGAATGGGGGACTAAACAATGAATCTCATCAACTTAATTGGCCCACACTCCTTATATATTTGCAAATTAACAAGAATATCATTTAAACTCAAATTAGAAAACTCCTTCATCACTAAAGCTCACTTCTCGATTCTCATGCTAATCGAAAAAATTAATTCTATTGTGAAGGAAGAAGAGTTGTTAAAGACTTTATTATTCATTTCCATCCAAATACATCAAAAAATAGCAAATGGAATCATCCTCCAAAGAATAAGCTTACAACCAATAATATGCCCTTCCAATGACGATTCTGCCGCCCCTACAATAGTCTCTGGCTAATACCAAATAATACCACACCTGTCAATGAAAAGACTCCAAACTGTAGCTGCAATCTCACAATGAAGGAGGGTAACATCTTATTGACACTTGGTGTCTGCCGGCAAAGTAAAAATTTTAAAATTTTGATTTTCTTTCTCTTCATGTCCTGGATCTGACCCTAATCCGTGAGAATAAGGTAACGGCCTATTAGACTTTCGCATGTCTAGGTCCGGCATATGCATACGTTGAGAAAGGATCAGGACAACTCCCAGCCCAGCCCTTTCACAACCCAAGAGGGGACATGGGGCACACCCCAGGACAATGCTAATCTCTGTGGAGATTGAGATCAATGGTTATATAAAATTATCAACCCTATTAAATCATTTTAACCCTATGGCCCACAAGTTTAAAAGTTTTAGAGCACATCTTTTTTTTCAAATCTTACTGTGACAGTCAGTACTAGTTTAATAGTTGAATTGAGTAGGTAGTCTTTGGGTTCCCACAATTTATGATAATGGAGATGGTAAATTGGTGATCATAAGTGGGTCAAGTGGACCGGAATATATGCATACAATTCTCACCCATATATCTGGATATGATGAGAAAAGAACCCATCAGTCACCAAAGGTGGGCCCTCCTGAATTCCACCGGGTCCCACTTGATGAACTGTTGATTAACCATCATGTCTTTCGTACAGACAGCCATTCTGAGTCCCAATCCGCTCAGTATTCATCGATAGTAACTGTAGGTGGACCTATCGGGGCAAGATTGCCTGTAGCGCTAGTCACGTGGTGGACAATGATAGAATCAGTCCATAATTATGGTGACCGTAGGCAGACTTTCCTGCCCCAGTACTAGTCACATGGTGGATCGTGATAGGATCTGCGAACAAATCCGATGTCCATAGGCAGACCTACAAGGCAAGACTGCCCTTAGTGCTAGTCACGTGGCGGTCCCTGATAGAGTCAGCCCAAGATTAGCATGGGGTAAACCCTCATATAATTTCAATTCCCAATATTCCATTCGGCTAGGAATGTGGCAGCTGAATAGGCATATGACTATATGAGCCAGGGATGAAAAGATACGGTCTTTGGGGCCCACCATGGCCAAAAATAAAGAACGGCGGTTAGACCCCGCACATGCCTGCACATGGTACTTAGTATCCGGTATGGCCCACCGACCACCATCTAAGTATCTCCCAACTTCATCTTGTCTTCTTTCGTCAACGCTCGCCTCGTTTCATTTCCACACAAAATGCCCTCCTCTCATTCACTTATTAGGAAAATGCCCCTATGGAGGCACGGGGACCAGACCTACTAGGATTTTGAAGTTGATTGAGGGGTCCTTAGGCAGGTCGGGCTAGGCCCTGCCTGTTCATTCATTGACCCAATTAAAAAAATTGATTTTGACTCAACCGAGTTGAATCAACTCAGTCAGTCATCGAGTTGTTTGAGTCAAACAAATTTATCTAGGACTCGACGAGACTGACACCCGAGTTAAGTTTTCAATCTCAGTCAAGGTCTATGGTCGCCTAATAATATAAAGATCGTTACAAATGCTGGTGATATTTTGAAAACAGTGGATTATATTCGTGGTATTTTATCAGAGATCAATATTTAATTTTTTATGAAAATATTCAGTTATTGATATAATTTTTGTAATTGCAACGTGATAGTAACATGATACATTCATGATATTTAAATAAAATATATTTCAATTTTAATTTATGCAATTGTAGCAATTTTAAATTATGTTCTCTAATTATTTTCCTTCTAAATTATCTATTTTTGTGTTTTTCTTTTTAATAATTCAATAAAATCAAAAATTTTGAATATCTCCCATGATATTAAGGGCATGTTTAATAATTCTACCTCAAAGTAAAGTTAAAGTCATATTTCATTTCAAAACACAACAAATTAAAAGAATTAAATCAAAATACCACATTTCAAAAATATTTTCCTACCTTTTTAAACCAAAAAGTCAAAAAGCTGATTTCTTATTCTACTACTAATAAAAAATATCTACTTTTAACATAAAAAATCAAAACGTTACATTTGCTCTTTACTAAAAGATAAAATCTTATCATTGAATTGATTTAACCACTCTCATTTTTTTTATCTTTTGAAATAACCATTCATCTTACTTCACTCACCCAGTTATATTAACAAATGGCCCTTAAGAGACTGTAAACCTAGGGAAGGCACACCCCTTTGATTTGGAAAATTCTTTGAATAAGACCTTTAAACCACCCAAACGAAACCGCAATTGTGTAAACCCACTTGATCCACTAAGTATAAGAGAGGAGTGGGTTAGCCATAATGCCATATGCTGAAAAAATAGACACACTATTTTTGGCATATTTAATCATTAAATAAAAGACAACAAAATACAGATTAATCAACAGCTAAAACATGACGATCGCTGGATGACTAAAAATGACAAATAAAATGGTTTTTTAATAGAGGGCTAACCTTCGACCTCTCCTTTGTCTTCTTTGTATATAATGGTATCCAATAGACCCACCAAAAAAAAAAAAAAAACAATGTCACCAACTTCACCAAAAAAAAGTCACCAACATACCACATCTTCGCTAACATGGCAACTGTGACATTTTTCTTCTTTTACGAAAATGACAAGTAAGACTCAATGATGCAACTTGCTTGTTTGATCTTTTTTATGCAATTGAATACAATGTCTTTTGTGTCACTTGCTCACTACAGCATTTTGGAAACACCATGGTGGAAACATATTTTATTCCCAAAAGGTTAAAAAACCAATTGATATAATAAGTTAAAAATATATTGAAAATTAAAGAATAGTGAGATATCATCATGATAATAACATTGATGTTTTTTTTTTCTAAAATTTCTCTATACATTATATATGTATTTCCTTCCCTTTTCTACGCTTTTTAATATAATATTCTCAGCTAAAACTTGTTAATTAATAAAATCTGTGATAATGATTTGGACAAGTGACGGCATTAATGTGGCTCATAACTTAAATTAAAAAGCTCTGAAATTAGTATTCCACCTCTTCTTAGATTTTGTTGAATTTCAATTGAAAAAAAAAGGTGTAATGCTCATCATCATTTATAACATTTGTAGGATAATAATCAATTATTTTTAATATATGTTTAATCGCGTGTTTTGTTGATCTAATACGAAAAAAAAAAATTGTGATGGAGATGATTTTTCTCCAAGCACTAATGTAAGGTAAGACGTTAAATTTTGAGGCCAATAGTTCGGTTTTGATTAAACAATCAAGATCAACCTTTTAATTGTAACATCCTGATAATAAACTATGATTTCTCAAAACAAGAAGGGGATAAACGGATATTTTCAGCATTGGATCCCCTGTGGCTGAGCTGCTGCCATGATGGGAATTTACAAAAAATGAATTTTTAAAACGAGATGGTGGCATTCAAGTAATTATCGGAAGATGCCTCGGCAATGGGATAGTCCAAAAATGGGAAAACGACAAGGTGGTGTGGTGTGGGGCCCAGTGCCAGGATGGTGAATCGATTCGCCACAAGGTGCCTTTGAGCAGCGCGAAGGAATCTTGACTAGTATTCTTTACCCAAAATGGCAAAGAGCAGAAACCAATGACGATATTTCTGGCCCCAGTGGTCCGTATATTTACAGTTGTGGGACTACTGCGTTTCCCCGGTATTTCAGCTGCCCGATGGGACACGACTACTTAACGGCCGCTTCGACGCCTAAACTACTATCCGTTAGATGACGTCACTACAATTTTGGCTTTGCCATTTCGTGGAAGCAAACGTTCTCATTTTAGCACACAAGGCATGATATTTGGAGCCAAGTTTTAAATATATATATATATAGAAAAATTTACTCTTAAACACGGTGCTTATCTGAAACTTATATTTTTAAAACATATGATTTGAAGAAGAAGAAGAATAATAATAATAATAATAATAATAATAATAATTCACATAGATGGTAACAACTTTGATTAAAGTGAGATTAGGAAATCTAAAAGGAATGGAGACAATTGATAGATTCATAAGGCTAGCCATCATTTGGCCTAGCTTCAAAAGATCCAGATTGAACAAGACATTTGGTCGTACGGGCCCCATCATGGATGTTGGGTGCTCAACATCGTCAAAGATTAGACGTATATATCTAGCCATTTATTCCCTGTCATTTGTGTGGATTTATGTTGTATTCACTGTTCACATCATCTTCACTGTTCATAGGCCACTGATTGGTGGTTAGGATCTTTTTCATTCTTGAACTACTGGCACCATCCAATTGCCTCCAAGCCCATGGGACAAATGTCCTAGACTCCTCCACCCTTGAAAACACTTTCATGCCTGGCTTTTTCTTAAGTAAATGGTTTCCAAGAAAGTTTGTCGACACAACCATCCAATGCTTACGTAGATTTATTCTCATATTGGAATGTGTGAAGAGTCATTTTCAAAGAAAACTTCAGAGACTAAACAAATGAAGATAGTAGAATTCATGCCTTCTGTTTTTTAGACATTGCATGTGTTTTTAGCACTGCAATGGATTGAGTTGGGACCCAACTGGACCCAATTGAAATATATATATATTGGGTCTGGGTCTAAAGAGGAAACCAAGATCAGCTGGACCCAAGTACTTTAATATGGAACTAACGGATTTTATAATTACATCATATAGTATAATATGCTTTTCTATAATTACACAAGTTATTTAGTTCATGAAAGAATAATTGGGTTAGAGTCCAGGTTCAACTAGACGGGACCATAACCTGACATAATTCCAGTCTTGCCCATATATCAGCATGAACTTTTACCTTTGAACAATCCCATTGTAGGTAACTGGTTTTCCTGTCTTTCCATTTTTTTCTCTTTTTCTTTTGCATGCTTATGATTTTTCTCCTTTTTTTTTCCTTTAGTTAGAAAACTGCGCATACTTTTCTTTAAATAAGATCGAAGCCTAACTTCTATTCTGTTGACCATGATGGTCCTCATTTATCTGCAAATGTAATGTTTAAATAGCATAAGAAAAGAGGACAAATGAAACCGCTTTTCTACTTATGAGGTGGGATTTCAGTCATGTTGTCAAAAACAACAATGAAAATTGTATATGCGATTATACAATCATGGTGAGCTTAACCTTTATGGTGTGATATTGAATTGCATAATTAACTGTAGAAAAAAAAACCACTAATTAGAACTCAATGTAACAATTATAAATGAGTGATACATTGCAATAAGATATGATTTATCTGATTTGTTATTTTCCCATTTAAAACATTTTTCATATATACTATTTTTCAGGAAAGAATAAGATAAGTTTAAAACATTTCAACTATCTTCCTAGGTGAAAATTGATTTTCCTCATTAAGAACTATTTTCATGACATGGCAGCTCATGAGGCATTTCTTGCTAGTCCATCATTAGTTTAGTGGAGAGGCATCTCTCTCTACAGAAATGACTAGAGTTTTATCCCCAAGTAATAGCACCTGTGGTTGTAAACTTGGTTAGAGTATTTGTGTGGGTTTGTGCATTGTAATAGAGCAAAAAATGAAGTAATTGTCCCAAAAAAAAAAAAGGTGTTTTGTCAAAAAATTATAATTAAAGAATGTAGTTAAAAATTAAACACTTTATTGTTGTTATTATTCTTGTCATTTCGTTTAATTGGAGAATCTCACTCTTGTACTCTCATCAATACATTTGTGTCCCTTATGAGCTAAGCTACAACTTGGGATGTCTTAGATTAGATTTACACACCAATTTGATGTGTAATTCAGCTAACCTAAGACTATGGCTTGCTTTCAGATATTGTATATTCAAACTATACTACCACAATGGATCTACGGAAGATTTATCGGGCTTCCTTTAGGCCCAAAGGGATTAATCTGGCCTAAAGATCGAGACACCCTCCCTCAGCAATATTAAAAATGAAAAATGGTCAACAACAATTAATGAGTTGTGCTTTCTCAAAAGCTACCTTATCTATGACTTTCTACGAAATATTCAGTTGAAGTAGTGGAACTTTGTCGTGAGGCTCATAGTTGAAAATTCAAGCCACTCACTATGGTGTATTATCAAATGTTACCCGTATAGTCGTTGGTCCAATTGCAGAATTGACTTGTGATTAAAAACGCAATCAATAAAAATAGAATATTTACAAAAAAAAAATCATCTAAGCAGGCCACAAAACAAGAAAGCTTAGCTTAGGTGTGGTTGCAGGTGACCACTTTGATGTTTTTTTTGTAGCTAAGGTGAGCGTCGAATTCGACACTGTAAATAATGGGGGAATTAATAATAGGTTGGTTTTTGGCTTGAGGCCGTGCATTGGTTTTCCTTCTTTTTCACAGGTCCTGAAAGCGATGACCGGTGGTGGCAGAAGAGGTGGTGACTTGTGAGAGATTTCCCAATGACGATAACCTGCAAGATGACGGCAAAGACAAATATTCTCACGATACTTTCTTTGGGGCTTTTTTTTTCTTGGGTTTAGCTACAGGGCAAAGGGCTTGGTTTCTGGTTTTAGAAAGAGGGCTCCAATCACCAGACTTGCAGAAGACAATCTACAAGGAGGAAAGTGGGGCTCGGGATTCAGTTTCTGACAATGGAAAAATAGATTAAAGTTCTCTATTATAGAAATCAGAGAAAGAGGAGGGCTGCCATAGTTCCGCTTATGGTGAAAAAGGTCGACTAGTTCTTTGTTGTCGCCGGCCATTGCCACTTGCCATTGTCTTGCTGGACACCGCTGCTGCTTTATCAAGAAAGAAAATCGAAGAGGAGCAGGGAGCTGTAATGTCCAACCTATTATTGACTCTCCTTATTCCCAATGTCAATTTTGAAACTTATCCATTTTAATAAGGGTTTAATTCAATGCTCACTTTTAGATATTAAAAAAATACTAAAGTTGTATCAAATGATCACTCCAATGCACCAACACTTAAGGTGGGCTTTTTTGTTTTGTAGTCCTCTTAAATAATTTTTTAGTAAAATTCTTATAAAAATATATATATTATTATGTTAATCATATATATTTTTTATTATGGTTGGACCAACCTCAATTAGAGTAAAAGTCAGATATAACCTATACATAGCTAAGGCCCTTATCTGTGTTTTTATAATGTTTAATACTGGTTAGTCCACCCGGAGGACAGCTCTATACAATTAAATTACCTAAAAAGGCCCAGGAGGATTCACGAGGCTCTAACTGTACGGCCTCAAATGAGGGAATAAATAGGGGCAGATTTGTAATTTTCGTAACAACCATAACTAACAGGTACTTACGAACATAAATGAAACCTGGAAACAGGTGAAGACCTTCAAATGCCTCGCCCAGGCAAAGAAAGAATTGTCATTCGAATAAAGTAGAAGTCATCTTCAATAGGGCTATTTAGGTAATTACGCTCATCATTGAGTTGTTGCTTATCCGGAAAGACAGGTGGAGGTGAACTCGCCAATTTCAACCATTACATGCAACATCAATTCCGTTACCGTCGTTGTTTTACTCTCATAATCAGTTTGGTAGTCAGCGGAGTAGATCAATTTGTAGTAATCAGGACACCTCCTTCATAATAAAATAACAGGCCAACAAGTATCATATAGTGGCCGATCCATTCCTAGCCGGTGACAAATCATCTCACATATGAAAGTGGGGCTCACCTATGATAATTCGAAGCCCGGCATATGTCACCTTGTGATTGGTACTCATTCCAATTTAAATATATTGGTCCAACCATCATATAGTGTCAAATGAGTTAAATAATTTCAACTGGCTTAGGTCTATAGTTTGCAATTGAAGGTGACGAGTTTAAGCTACACGACCACATTAAGGCCATGTGAAATTTTATCTGGCTTTTCCTAAGCCCAGAGGAATTAGTCCAGCCCAAAGGTTGAGACACTCTCTATGAAAAAATAATAATTAAATAAATGTTCACAATAAGATATGACCTTATAAAATATTCAAACTTTGAGCCCTCAAATCAAGAATTGGGATAATCTAATTAATGTGACATTGTTTTTAAACTCTTATTGGCAGGCATGTCTACCCACCCTAATTAAAAATCGGTGCCCACCCTTACTAAGTAGTTGCTTCAACACCTATGAGGAGGGTAACATGCTATTTATACATTAATTATATGTTTATTACAAAATTATTGAAAAATTATTAAAATATCTTTTTAAAATGTTCTCTTCTACATTTAAGTGAGTAAACGATGACCCAAATCAAATCTGACCTTACTTGGATTTGTCACGGAATAGGTTTTCTATAGTAATGTCTTAAAACCATCAAACTTTCCAACTATCATGGAAATTATCATCAATAACTAAAAGGGCTAAAAGTGAACAATTAAAAGGTAAAGATTGACAAGGGATCATAAGGTAATCAACAATTTGGCTAAAAATAGTTATCCACCGATCACTCTTAAAATTAAAAATTAAAAAACAAGTTAAGGGCATATATATTTGCATTAGATTACATAGGAATTGAATACATGGGGAGTCATGGTCAATTGAGCTCCATCAAAGGAATTTTAAAAAGATGAGGATGGAGTAAAATAAGGTAGCGATGTAAGATAGGACCTCGACTTTCCGATATATTGAATTGTTAGAGTGATGGGTGAATATCATTTTTCATCTACTCTTGATCTACTTGGGGGGATTATTTGATGTCATAGTTGTATATTCATACTTGATCTTCATGTTTTAACCATGTATTATGGTCATGAATTATTATGTATTCAATTCATGTCTTCTATGGGCTCTAAATGATGGTTTCATTTAGGGCATGCTTGTATAATATTGTGGAAGGAGAAATGCTTTTCTAAAAGGGGGTGGGAGTGCATTTCTTCTGTAACCCAAAAAAAAAAAGAAGCAATGTTTTTTAAAAATAACTTTTCATCAATAAATAGCAGTTACATTGAACGTGAGGGGAGGAAATAAAGTGGAAAATTTTTTGAATTTTTCTTTTTTACTTTCATAAAAATAAGGCAATACAAATGTGCCTTTAGGCCACCATCTTAGATCCTTGACTCCTCATCTCTTCAAAAAAAAAAAAAACCTCTAACCTTTATCATAAATCATTAGAAATAAAAAAATAGTAGGGCGAAGGATGGTCAGTAAAATCATTCCATTATTAGGATTTTGGGCAAAATGCATCTTCCAAAATGCAACTACATGTACTCCTGAGGCTGGCCAAACTTAGCCTAACTTACATTGGGCCAAATATAGTTATGATTTAGGCTCATAGGCTAGACCCAAACCTAGTTTTTCGCATTTATCATTAAATGGACTGACCCAAACTTGACACATTTGACATGATGAGCTTATTTGTTTGCATTAAAATAAATAGATATTAATACATATCATAAGTGTTTTCAAAAAGTAAAATTTTCAAAAATAAGTATCAAATAACATTTTCTTTTAGAAATATAGAATCAAAAGAGAATGCAAAATCAATATCTTACTATACCCTTGTAATCCAATACATTGGAAATCGGTATATCCTATCTACATCCCTACCACCCAGCACCTCTTTAATAATATTCCTTAGGTAGAATTCATTTTCCATCACCCTTAGGGGGGGTCTCATCTCATAACTCTCGAGAGATCGATCCACGGGCAAACAGCTATATCACTCACCCATCTATCAAAAAAAATGAAAACAAAAAAAAAAAGGAGACGACTCAAGACCATACATAAATATTAAAATGGGATGCGAAATTAGGCCCACAACTAAACTAAACTAAACTTTTTCAACCCGGCCTACCAAAGTACCCTGGCAGTTGTGTCAGTTTTCGCCACTTCAATGGGAATAGTCTAATGCTTTTTTGTCAGTTGGGGCCTATGCTTTGGGCGGCTCCTGCAGCTTATATATCATGTTTCTCGTCTCACCATCTCCGTTCTAACTCCGCGGTAACAATAAAAATAAAATAAGGAATCCAGCACCTGAAATCTCTTTATAAGAAACATCGACCTAAAATCCCACCAACAAGAGAATATAGAATCCACTCTCTCTCTCTCTCGCTCTCGCTCTCGCTCTCGCTCTCACTCACACGCACACAAATGAGGGTTTTCTGTTGAATCTCCGCGGCGCGGGAACTCTCCTCTCCGCGATCGGTTCCCGGCGACCTAATCCGCTCTTCCGGCGACTGTCTTCCCGCCTCGCCGCCGGAAACCGTCAGGCTCCGGCGATTGAAGGAGGAGATTCCCTTTCCCGGCGTCGCTCCTGCAATTTCCGTCGGATGCTCGAGATCAGCTTCCGGAGACCGGATCCCGCCTCTCTGGTGAGATTCGTACGACGATCTCTTGTTCAAGAGCTATGATTTGATGTTTCCGTGCTGCGATTTCATAGGAAAGCTGTTTGATCTGTTAAAGAGTAGCTTTTTTGGTTTCCTTCCCTTTCGATTTTGGCAGTTTCGGTGAGATTTGGCAGGCTTTGGTGATGAAAGGAGACATCTCTTCCAGAAGATGGAGGAGATTCTCTCGCGAGGTGAGGTTTTGATGAAATGTTGTTCTCCGATTCTTCTCAGATCTTAAGATTTTGATTGGTTTTGGTTTTGGTTTTCCTCTGCTATAAAGCGGCATTCTTTGGATGTGGATGGGGGATGTTTTGCATTGAGATGGAGGTTGTGAGGGATCTGATTCGCTTTTCCGTCTTTTTGGCTGTAGAAATCTGGATGCTGTTGTGAAATGATGGAGAAAATGTTGCATTGAGGGAAACATACTCGTCTTACCTCGAAAGTTTGGATCTTTATCAAAGATCGAGTAAGATGGATGCGAGCCTCTGAGGTGAGATTATATTGATGGAAAGATGTAATTGTTTTTTATCTGTTTGAGCTTCTTTTTGTTCAGCTTCCAGTAGGAATTATACAACCTTATGCTTGTATTTAGCTCTCTTTCTTATGTGGTAGTTGAATCTCTTATTCTCTTATCTGTTATGGGTTATTTTGTGCATTTTCGTTTCAGAAAGCAGCAAGTAAGTTGTAGAAACGTTTGAACTCTATAATTTATTTGGGTGCCCTATTCCAATAGCAATTAACACAGAGATCCAATTGACAGTGGATAAATCCCCCTGTTTGCTTGTGTTTAGGGCATTCCACCATGCTGCTATTTGGTATTTCCTGTAACTATTGTTACCTGTAGTTGGCTTTGGAGTATAGCACAAGACTAATTCACGGTTAACTCAGCTTATCCAAATGCACTAACTTTTATTTATGAAAATCTTGTATTTCCTGTAACTCTTGTTACCTGTAGTTGGCTTTGGAGTATAGCATAAGCCTAATTCATGGGCAACTCTGCTTATCCAAATGCATGAACTTTTATTTATGCAAATCTGGAATGCCTGAATTTGATTAAACTGGCTCCAATCTGGCCCTAGGGGTCACAAGTCTCAGCGCCTTGTTTTTTCACCCCTGCACTGGTGCTGACTTAAACAGTGCAGCCCTGTTTTAGCTTGCTTGAGATCTTGGCCGAAATCAATTGCTTGGAAGGGCATCCCTAGTGCATCCAACTTTTTGTAAGTGGATGCCTTCACATTATTTATTTTATAAAAAGAGGCTTTGCTTCAGTAATTTGTGACTGATTGTGCATTGTTGTGATTGTAAGAAAATGTGTAACTTTGTTAGTGTTAGAATTTAGAGGGTTTTACTTAGTGTGGTGAGCTTTGTTTCATGTCTGGAATTAGTTTTCACGATGAATGTTGCAGACCAATTCAATTATTCAGGTTCCAGTCTGATTTGGTAGTAGAAAATGCCAAAATATTGAGAAAATTAGGAAACTCTTCCACTGTTGTGGATGCTTTTTAGAAAGAATTCTCAAACTGCTTCGCAATCATGGATGCTATGTTTTGTTGCAATAACTTTGTTTCCAGATACATGAGCTTGGTTCTGCAACTTATCTTGTTGCTAGCACCCTAACTAGGCAACATGTAAGCATTTAATGATTCACAGAACTGAGTGTCTGTCCAACTTTTTCATTGCAAAATATCATTTCCAAAATTCCCCGCTCTAATTTTTGAACTCTGGGGGTATAGCAAGAGGAGGGTCCAGAACCTCGTATGCCGTGCAAGCACTATAAATCGATTAGTAAGGCTGCCTCGAAAATCCAAACTGCTCAAAATCACGGCCACCCTCTCTACTGCTATCCTATCAAATTTCATTCCAGTTGGACTTGGATCAATCATTTACTTGGCTAATTAAAAGTGACGCTCTTTACATGTGATTCACTCCCTTCCATTTCAATATTTATATCATGTGTTTTACAAGTGATGAAACTGTCTCTGTCGCACTTTATTCACTACCTTCAGCTTTTATATTTATAATTGTGTATTTGACAATACCAAGTATTAGAATGAAATTTGGCTTGATTCCAACCAATACATGGGGGATCATTAATTTTAGCAGCTTGGAATTTAGAAATGAGCCACATTGATAGGCTTATGGCATTCGTGTCAAAGAATTTCCTGCCACTTTCGGCGAAAAGCAAATTGTAGTTAACAATGAAGTTCAGTTTATATGGCACTAGTGTTTGTTTTTGATGTCTTGATGACTGATTTCTCGCTCACTTTCAGGCAAAAGCAAAATGTAATTAACAACAGAGTTCAGTTTAAATATTGTTGACGACTGATTTCTGGCTTTGCTTTATTTGGTTTTAATTCCTTCTGTTGATTGATATGAAGCAAGATTTTGTGCAAGGGGTGGTTTTTGTCTTGGAAAATCATGTCATATGATTTAGTTGAGTGATGTACAAAATTATCTTTTACTAGGAGGATTGATTTTATTGTTTCCTTTCCCTGCTGCCTTTTAACTTATTTTTCTGTCTGACCAGCACTGTGCATGCGATTGTGAAGTCTTGGATGTTTCTGGTTTGTTCCTTTGAAAAGTAAAAGAGACAGAAGGCAGAGGCCAATACAAAATCAGAAGCCATGGATTGTGCACAAGGATGTGTGCTTTTTCAACGTCCCAGTTTCTTTGGCGTGGACCACGGGTCCATCCAGAAGAGTTGGTATTTATTGGCTTACATTTTACTTGCTAGAAATGGATTTCTAAAAGATGTTTGGAAAATCATATTTGAGAAAGAAATGTATATGTCAAGTATGAAACATATGGGGTTCAAGAAGAGAAGAACTGTGATCAAGACATGTCCTGGAGGGAATCACAATGGTCATGGATCAAATGATTGTTTCATCCCTGGCCTTCATGATGACATCGCATTAGATTGTCTGGCCCGGACCTGTCGGTCGGATTACCCTACATTGGCTGCTCTGAATAAAAGGTTTAGATCATTAATTGGCAGTGGCTATCTTTACAACGTAAGGAGGCAGCTGGGAATCATTGAACAATGGGTATATTTGGCCTGCAGCTTGATGCCTTGGGAAGCATTTGATCCTGTGAGACAGAGATGGATGAGGTTACCTAGGATGCCGTGTGACGACTGCTTTTCTTTTGCAGACAAGGAATCCCTTGCAGTAGGGACTGAGTTGCTTGTTTTTGGCCGAGAAATGTCAGGGTTTGCTATTTGGATGTATAGTTTGGTTAGACATGATTGGTCCAGATGTCCGCCAATGAACTTGCCGCGTTGTCTTTTTGGTTCTAGCAGCTGTGGAGAAATTGCTATTGTTGCTGGTGGAAGTGATCCTAATGGCCATGTTTTAAAATCCACCGAGTTATATAATTCTGAAATGTGTCGCTGGGAATCCTTGCCCGATATGATCCTTCCACGAAAACTGTGTTCTGGCTTTTTTATGGATGGGAAATTCTATGTCATAGGAGGAATGTCAAGCCCAACAGATCCTCTGACTTGTGGCGAGGAATATGACCTTGAGAGGAGGACATGGAAGAGGATAGAAGATATGTACCCACGTGATTTTATAGCTAACCAGTCTCCACCTCTGGTTGCTGTTGTAAATAATCAACTTTATGCTGCTGATGAATCTACAAATGTGGTTAAAAAATATGACAAGACAAATAATACTTGGAGGGTTGTGAGAACATTGCCTGTGATAGCTGATTCTTATAATGGTTGGGGCCTGGCATTCAAGGCATGTGGAGACAAGTTGCTGGTGGTTGGTGGACATAGAGGGCCTCAAGGTGAAGTGATTGTTTTGCACTCCTGGCGTCCTGAAGATGGAACAGAATCAGATTGGAGGGTGCTTTCGGTCAGGGAGCGAGCTGGTGCTTTTGTGTACAATTGTGCGGTAATGAGTTGTTGATGCATGCTTCATTATGTTTGCATTTAGGATATGGGCCTTGTATTGGTGGCGGAAGGCAAGGCGTCATCAAGTTGGAGAAGCAGCTTATGTTTTCAGGGTATTCTCTATTTTAAAACTTACATTGGTAACTTCTGTATTTTATCTTCGATTCTCTAATTTTCTCCCTTTTCTATGATGATGATTCTCTGTTCTTTTCTGTGACATTATGGTTCTGAATGATCAAAAAAGATAATTAACATAAAAGGATTCTTATCCTCATTCTATGTGATTTCTCTTTAACAGGAACCATATTCTTGTGTAGTGGGGAAAGTCACTTTCTCTTCACTTTTGTTGAGTTAGTTTCTTGGTTTAATATTTTCACTCAGTTTTGACCCACACCCACACACATGCCAATAAAAATAAATAATAATAAAATAATAGAAAAGAGGAATTTTTTTTTCACACTTAAAAAAGTGCAAATGAGATGTATCCATTCCACCTCATGGGACCCAGTGACCCACAGGTGTCCACTTTCTAACCATTCTCCTCGCCTCGAGTAGCACCTTCCACCACCTAGTGAACTGATTGCGTCCCAACTTTGATCTTCACTTGTGTTACATGAAGTCACTTACAGCTGGACTCATCATCTAAACTGGAGTAGTTACCCTCCATTATGCAGTTAAACTCATATTATTAGAACGGCCTTCTTTTCATACATTTCCAATGTGAATCTTTACTCTTTCTTTTAGTTTTTTCGAATGGTTATGTTATAGGTCGTCCGTACAACCTCCCTCTTTGATCCCATGTGAGTTGCATGCTCACTCGTTTTTGTAAGCTGCACTGCCTTCTCTTTCTGATAAAAGGTGTAGAGGATAAAACCATTGAGGTTCTGATTTCCAATCCAATGGAAGCCTGCCTCCCTTCGTTTCTTCTTTTCATTGGAAGATATCTGCTGGTCCTGTTTCCAATCCAACAAGTGGAGCCCACCTGTTCATCTCAGAGTCACAGACTACAGTTGTCAAAACAGTAAGTCATTCATGTAGAAAACATACTGATACTAAAATGGTAATCAATGTTGCTAAGTTGTACAATGGTTGTTGTCTAGTGTCATCCTCTCCAAACCATCCAGCTATAAAAATGTGGAGAGAACAATTGAGATGAAAAGGAATTCCATTTGTTGCAACATGGAAGAAAATGGGCGAGTGAGCAATTCTCATAAATTATAAGATTTACTTACAGTGCGAAACTGATGGTCTAAACTGAATTATGTTAGATGTAGTGATACTGTGATATGGCCAAGTTTGGTCATAGATGCTGCCTCTTCTAGGATACTGAGTTACTTGTATGTACTGAGTTCATATCCTGGTATTTGATTTTGAGCTGCAGTTTAAAGTACGAAGTCTTCTGTGTTGGCTTCAACTCAAAAAAAAAAAAAAAAAAAAAAAAAGCTCTTGGAAGTCTTCTCTGGGTAGTGCCTGTATTTGATAAGAGGAGAAAAGCTGCCGTACCATTGATCCCCCAATCTGTACCTAAATTCTAGGATTCCTGCTCCGTATTGATTCAATGAGTATCTGGTATTCTACTCGACCGGCCACTTTTTCAATAGAGATAATTAAATATACAGCAGTTCTAATGATCGTGATCAAGCCAGTTTTGACTGTAGAATTGCCTCTTAATGATTGATATGTATCATCCGACTCTTTTTGCTGTTCTTCTCTTTTTGTTTTCATTATAATTTATAAAGAAAGGATCATTTGGATTTGGGAGAAAATGTGTTTTATTTGGATTAAGGGATCATTTGGATTGGGAGAAAATGTGTGCTATAAAACAGAGGGAGAAAACTTTCTCACGGTGGAAATTTGAACTGTATCATTTTACCTGCTTTTAAGTCGACAAATACAGTACGAATTTGGAGGTGGGCCTATTGTAAATGAGATGAGCTGAGCTGAAGCGAGTGAGCCGAGCCAATCTTTGCGCAGGTTGAGGTTTGAACATAAATTGAACAGGGCTGAGCCGATCCAAGCCTGACAAGCTTGAATCAAGCTAAAGTTTAGTCTTGATTAGAATCAAGCCAAGCTGGGTCAAGTTTGAGCTTGGCGTGACAATGGATGAAAAGGATAATCTTAACGCGCCCTCATTTATTTATAAAGTCATCTATATTCCAGTTTTGTTAATCACTTCGTATATTATCACTGGAGCACCGTGCTCAGCTTTACCGGCGCTATCACTTTGATTTTGGGCACATCTGCCATGCATGACAATCACGAGGGTAGAGGCATGGTACGCACGGACAGTTATGCTTGCTCTACGCAAGACTATTTTTCACCATGTGGATGCATGACACCCATTCAATCAAATGAAATTGACTGTTGGATTTAAATCAACAAAAAATTGATGCATTCTAAAACTGCCAAACTCAACGGCAATGGATTAAGGGGCTATGATGATTTAATGCGGTTGAAATTTTGCACACAGGAGGGTCTCTCCCATCCTCATCTTTTCATCTCCTAGGGGCCCACTTGGCCTCCATGCAGCCAAACCCTTTAACAAGCTATTGGCTTATAACATAACCAAGCAGGACCAAACCCAATCCTGCACCTTGGGAGCCAGCTTGGCTTATTGGCCCTACATCAGTCAAAGATAAAAACATTGCTTGACATTTAGTTTTGGCTGAAAAATCCAGGTAAAAAGAGGAATATTTTCTTGGTGAATAAAAGAAATTCCAAGGAAACTCATTCAGAAAGAACAAGCCAAACAAGTGTTGGTAACAGAATGCTCACTCCTTATTTCTTAGACATATATCCTTATTATCAGCCTGCTAATTTTGTTCACAAAAAGTACTTTCCCACCAAAGGGGGCGGGTAGAGGTTGCAATGGGTATGAGAGGGAGAGGTAAAAAGCCTAGAATGCATAAAACCTACATAAAAAATGAAGAAAATAGATTTAAAGATTAGTAGAAAACTAGAAGAAATTATAGAACATGGAAAATTTTCAAATTCCACCTTTCCACGGTATGTTCCTATTGTCTATCTACTTTCTTCATTGCCCCAAATTCTCCTGTTTGGATTGGATGAAAAGGTGGAGAAAATTTGCAAAATTTGAAGAGTGGACGGCCTTTTCTCCTCATCCCAGCAGAGCCTAAACCTTCATTTAGAATCCTCCAAATTCAACTCTTAATATAAAAAAATCAAAAAATCAAAAAGCTGCAGTCAACTGTAGAAATTGGATGGCTGAGTTTCTACAACTTGTGAAATGTTCCATATTATTCATCTGAAGACAAGAAGACCAATTCATTCAGTGTACAAAATCACGAAAGATACTAGTCCTGCATAGTTTTTATTTTAAGGCTGATGCTCACTAAATTCGTGTGAAGTACAATGAAATTCCTATTTTTTTTCCCTAAGAGAAACATGCGTAACTTTGAAGATGGTTAATCAGAGATTTGAAGCAGTGCTCTGCTGGGGCAGTTGCATGCTTACAATATCTTCCCTTGGGAGAGTGTAGATTGACCTGAGAGTTTCAGCATTGGAATTGTTGCTTCTTTGTCCAAGTTCTGGCTCTTCTTGAGCTAGTAGTGGGGTCACCTCTCTATTTTTTCGCATGACTAAATAAAAGATGCCAGCCAAATACACCAAGAAGCCTAAGAAGCCAAATATCCCCAAAAACACAGTGGCTACAATTCCTGACCCATTTCGCAGTCGCAGGAGCAATTTGACAAAACTAGTTGTAATAAAGTACATGTTGATGGCCATGACAAAGGAGCCTATGATCCAAGTTAACGATGAAATCTGCAGTGGAAATAACGCAGAGCATAAGAATTCAAAAGTTTAAAACTTATGAGTTCCTAATCCTAAATCAATATGGACAGGTGGCGACTCCAGTTTATTAAGTTAAACGAACATTCATGTTGAATGGATATTTTTAAAAGAGCGAGAAAGGTTTTGCTCTAATTCTTGATATTCTGTTATTTATTATTAATATATAAATCTACAGAAAATTGAGAGAAGTAAATGCAGCATATATCTAATTCATGGATTTTTACCAGAGTTGAGTTGGCATATGACCCCATCTTGGTCTTGCTGCTAGTGAACTTTAGCAGTGGAATAAGAGTAAAAGGGAGTTCAAATGAAAGGATCATCTGTCCAGAAACAAAGCAAGTAGAGATGAAAACCAAGTGTTAGTTCTAACTTCAAGGTTACGGTGAGATAAAATTTTCATGCGAATTGCCAAATTCCTTTAGAGCAATAACATACCCCTTCTTTTTTATTATGACAAGAAGGTGCTATGTAGACTTTTCTTTCAAATAGGTTAGGGGGAAAGCCATGACAGTATATATCAGATCTGATCATGTAACAATTTTCTTTTAATATTATCAAAACAATTATCGGTGAGAAAATTAGTAAATTACCCTTCAATTAAGAAAAGAATTTTTTTGTATAGCCAACCTATGTGTATTCTAAGCCTAGCCATCACGGACTTTTGCATAGACCAGAATTTCAAGTCCAACAACTGAATAGGATGGCAATATTTTCCTCTGCAAATAGAGACAAAACATAATGGTATGGGCATACATACCGACGCTATAATGATCAATTTTCCTGCCCCAGTAGAGCCACCAATGATTGCAACAATTAGACTTGGAACTATTGCCAAGCATCGAGTTGCAAGATTTCGTATCCATGGCTTGAGTCGTAGATCAAGAAAGCCCTGTAAAGAAAATATCAAAAACAATTTCAAAAGGACAATACAAGATCGGCAGTTAAGATATCAAAATGACAAGGCATGTGGTGATACACACACTGCTTATCATCAGGTGCACCCAGTATGCATCTTGCGCACCGAGGGTAGGGCATGCTTGACGGTCCATCCAAGTGGACCACACACACAAACAACCAGCCCAACCAATATGCATCTTGTGCACTAGGGCTGATTTTTTTGCAAAGATGAAGGGCCCAAGGAGATCTTTCAATCCCTCCAGGTCCCAGTCCCAAATTAGGCCCCATGTGGGCCCTACGTGGAGGCGCATACCGAATAAATTATATATAAATATGAAGAATATTACTATGCATCATTCCCTCATCATGTAGTAAGGGACAATGACGTGGCTTTCCCTATTTACAGATGAAGCTTCTTCTTTTTCATAATACCATAAATGAGTTTTCCTCTTTTGTGCATGAATCTTTACAAATATGCATTTGTCCTCACCACATAGTGACGAAGGATGCATGATAATATTCTCTCATATATATAGATATATATATATATGACTATTAGTATTCATCCTTCCCTCACCATAGGGAGGGGAATGCTTACATGGATTTCCCTGTTTGTACGTGATCATTCCTCTTTTGCATTTAACCATAGGTGGCTTTTCCTCTTTTGCACATGAATATTATTTGAACATGAACATTCCTCTTTTGCAAAAGACTATATATGGCTTTTCTACTTTTGCACATGAAAATTTTCGAATATAAAAGTGTCCCTCACCATAGTGAGGGAAGGATGCATACTAACATTCACTATCCAAAGCATTTGATTAATGGCCGACAAGTTGTCACCATCCAAAATGAGTGCAAGTCGATCTAATGATCCAATCCAATTTGATAAATACCAAACTTGGTATCGGTGACTATCACGAGAGGTACTTGGTTTGTGGTCCACTTAGATGGGTAAAAAATTGGGCCCTGCTAGTGTTTTAACACATGATGCTCACCTTATTGTGAGTACTGGGTGCTCGGCAAAGGTTTTCCCATATATATACAGAGAGAGAGAGAGAGAAGAATATTAGTATGCATCAATCCCTCACATAGGGTCGGGATATTTCCATATTTGGATATATTGATGTGCAAAAGACTAAAAGTTATATGAAAAAGAAAAATGCTCAAGCACAATTAGGGAAAGCCATGTAAGCATCCCTCAACCTATGGTAAGGGAATGATGCAGACTAATATTCCTCATATAAATATGAGGAAACCTCTGCCGAGCACCTGTTGCTCACGATAAGGTGAGCACCAAATGGCAAAATACTTAGTGGGGCCTAATTTATGATCCATCCAAGTTGACCATAAAACAAGGACCCCCATGACAGTCACTGATCCCAAGTTTGGCACCCATCAAATTGAATTGGACCGTTGGATCAGCTTACACTCATTTTAGATGGTGAAAACTTATTGGCCATCGATCAAGTTGTTAGAACTTATAATGATAATTTAAGCCTCCATCACCATGTATGGATAGGTAGAGGGGGAATCTTTCGATACCAAAACCACCCCCCCCCCCCCCCCCCCCCCCCCCCCAACAGTCCTCCAATGGGGCCTTAATGAGCCCACTAAAAGTGGTGCTAGTACTTGACATTGGGGCTCCCATTATATAATATATGGAGAATCCTCTCACCTTGAGCAAACAAGAGGGAATCCCTCTGCCCCACGTGTGGGGCCCACCTTCAATCCATCCGAGTGGACCAAAACCCCCACCCCTTACAGTTCAAGGGTCCCACCGACTTGGACCCATCCGAATGGACTATGCACCAATGGATCAATTGCACATCCATACGAATGAATTTTACACCATAAAACTTGTGGGCCTAGATAAAGATGATATGCTGAGTGGATGGGGCTAATTTTTTGTACATAAAATGGGCCCAAGAAGATCTTTAGAACCCCCCAGCCCCATTCCCATGTGAGCCCCCAGGTGGGCCCCAAATGCGTGAGCGGCGGATGGGTTCCTCATGAGCTCAAGCAAAGGGGAGGAGGTTCCCATATATATATATATATATATATATCATCTCGGTATCAATTAGTGGATCTATTCACATGGGCCATGACACAATCAGCGTGATTTTCTTGGAGGCAAATTGATACTATAGCATCCTTCACAATAATTTGAGGGGGAAGTCTATAGAGAAACCGAGAGAAGTAGACAGGACGATTGTCATCTCACGAAGGCAAAACACTTTTCAATGCTACAACAGAAGACCAACTGTACAATACATGGATTATATGGCTCTTAGATTAAAGATCTATTGCACTCTGTACTTTACCCTCATACATGGTACCAGTACAATACGGCAATTTGGTCTCACTACTAGCTAGCCTAGAGATTTTCTCATAGAACAGTCATTGCTTCATGCTAAACCTGAACATTTAACCACGACTGAAAACTATGGGGAAGCTTTTGATCAAATCATCTATACTTAGTTCATTTCAAGTAGATTTGTGCAAGTTCATTTCAAGTAGATTTGTACAAACTATATGGTATTAGGAGTTTCAGGAGAAATTAAATCCTTTCAGGTATTTGCTTATTTTAAATCACTGTTTAAGATAAGTTGCTATGAAGGTTCAGGACCACAGCTAGCCCATATGTGTTAGAGAAGTGGGAGTTTCATACATAACTACACATTATTGGACATACAATAGGGATTTGAATAATACTGAAGTAATTCTAAAATTTCCAAGAAAAGGAGCTTATGTGCATGCAACCTTAATTTCTTAGGTTTTTCATCTCAGATTCTATCAAGTACCTGATAGAATTTTCTTTTGGCCCTCTGTTTGTCTCCTTTTCTTTTAATAAAATTTACACTTATAAAAAAAAGTAACTGATAGAATTTGTGATTAGCTTCATAATATTGAGGAAATTGGTATAATTCCCTTGGTGGTTGCTGGACAAAGGGAAGGCTGGAGTCAACAACACTGGTAAATTCAAAGAACAGGTCATATATTCAATTAGCGAATAAGGTCTCTTTAGCACTCACGTGTAGTTTTCGGACTGAAGGTTGTCACAATGTAGCCATTGTACAGTCCCTATTTTTCTAGTTTCTTCTATTTTTTGACATGTAACAAGATTTAATTTACATGAAGAAGTTTATTTTAAGGATAAATTATACAGTATAAGAGATATGTACTGTATGAGTGTAAAAAATTGACCCGTAACATTAAATATAAATAAAAAGAAGTCAATACCCAGAACTGTATATCCTCAAAGAGAAACAGAATATAAATCTTAGAAATAACCATGTTCTCCTATCCTACTATTTTTGTGAAGAAATCTTACCATTTTATTGCCCCTCTATACAGTTGAAAAATGTAAAAATAAAAATAAACAAAATGGTGCCAAGTTCATACAGAGGTCTCATATTTCATTTCAAAGTTGATCTCCATTGCTTTCCTTCTGCTCACTTAATTGTAGTTTTTAGTTCCCCTTCATTTGCTTCACTAGTTTGCTCAGGTTATTGTACAATAGTGTTATTTAGGGCTAAACTTCTAATGACCATACCAACATAGTAAAATTATTGACAATTCCTGTCTAGCAACTAAGAACTGAGTGAAGATTTGTTTCGGTGGAAGGATTGCAACATCTCCATTGGCCAAAGATTAAGATGATGATGACATTTGCTATGATTAATTCTGATATTCAATTTTGGAATGATGCTCACTGACAGGAACAAAATCTTGTTGAACTCAAGTGAATAAAGTAGTAATGGAAGACATGAAAAATGAACATTACCTGCATGACATATTGCCCTGCATAAGTTCCTGTGATGGTAGAACTTTGACCAGAAGCCAACAAAGCGATTGCAAAAAGCTTCGAACTCCAGCTGCCTAACACATTCTGTAAAACATAAATAGTTAATATTCATACCCATGAAATTCACATCTGTATGTTAGGAAAGATCAGAAGGATCCAACACAATCCTATCACAGTCGTCTCTCAATAATGCAAGAAGGCATGAAATAAGTAAAGATTAAAGTTCTCTATAAAAATGATAAGAAGCCTTAAAAGGGATTTCATCTCATCCCAATTTCAATTACGTACTTACATAAGTACATACAGCAACATTACATTACCACACCATGCCTATCAAGTTCAAAAATACCATGTAAAGTTGATTCTTAGCTCATAGCTGATACCACGATTGATTATCTTTTTTCTAAAAATTATAGCCTTCATATTTGAACTTTTTACCATATATAGGGATAGCATATTATCAGGGTGTTCAGACCATTAATACAGACACCGTCAAGTTACAAACAGTAAAGGAGCTGAATATTAAGAGCTTCTTGCTTCATCGGAAAAAAAAAAAAGAAAGAAAGAAGCGGGGGGGGGGGGGGGGGGGGGGGGGGCTCCCGCATAGCAGGGTTTGGGGAGGGCAAGATGTATGCAGCCATACCTTCATTTTGAAGAGGCTATATTTGTGACTTAAACCCGTGTCCTCCAGGACGTTACCGGTAAGCCTTTACCGTTGGGCCAAGCTGCCCTTCATTGAAAGAGCTCCTTGCTTCATCAAAGGAGCTCATTATTAATACAGAGCACAATATGTATGGATGGACCACTCTGAGCTCTTTATTAATATAGAGCACAATATGTATGGACCACTCCGAGCAACCGTCATAGGAAAGACTTGGATGGGAAGTCCTATTCAATGAACAACAGAGGCCTAAAGATGAGTGTGGTATGGATTCAATGAACAATGGAGTCCTAAAGATGAGAGTGCAGTATGGATGGTTAGGGTTTCAATGACCCAAATTTGACACTTAACCAAGTTGTGCAGGCCATTTAATTAATCAACCAATTTTGGCAACCTCCACACTTTATCTCACAGCTAAATTTTGGATGACTTTTCTAGACTTCAAATGGAACCTCCCTTGATAGGAGGATTCCCATTTCTCACACATAAGTAGGTCAAATGGAGATCTTTCAACTCTCAACTTCCATTATTTACATGCTTCGAGGTGGCCTGCATGGGCCAGGTCAATTATAGCTTAGATTAGTTGGTCATTCCTGAAATGGCCCTGCACAAAATATATGTAGTTATGATCTGGTGTTTGGTGGAAACTTTCATTTTCTTTTAACTTGGTGCGCAGCTATAATCAATCAGACCCACAGGATGAAGACCAAAAATATCGATGTGTTGAGAAACACTAAACTTCGAGAACAAAGATCAAGGGATGTGGCTGCTTTTTTGCACAGCCCTAGGTACTGATATATTTCCTTCCCACCCTTTATGAAGGTCAATGACCCAAGTTTGGCATGAACTGTGCAGAGCAGATCATTGTCATGCGTGTGTAGTGAAACTTAAACCTATGACGAGTCCACAGAGAAGAGCCCGTGGGGCACAAATGAAGGCTCCAGTTCATATTCTCTAAACATATCTCCTGTATCTTTTGGGAATATCCATTTGTTGTTTTGAGATGAAGAAAGGGTTTCTCAAGGAAACCACTTATAAATTCATATGCAAGTAAGACACAAGAAATAAGAATATTAATTCTCTCAAATGTTGACTGTAGATTCAAGGGAAATATAAATGTCAAATCCATACTATAACAATGAAAAATACTGTACCTTCAGTAAAAATGAAGCTTTGTTCAGATCTAAGTCCTTGCAGCTTAACTGATCTTCTAGACTCAAATCTGAAGAACTGCAAACTGAACCACTGACGGAAATAATAGATATATTGATAAGAAAGGCCACCGTAAGTGCGAGCGCACTTTCTATAGTGTAATATCTGCAGGCTTCCTGTCAACATTGCATCATTGCCACAGAGATTAAAAAGCTGAGAAAATTAAGTAATGATTCACCAAAAGCAGTTAGGGTGGCAAAATCTAGTGTGTGGCAGTAACATCTAATATTTTTGCTAAGGAAGATTATCAGAGTGCAGTGTCCCATTGAGTTAGTTGCAACTTGCAAGCCCTCAAAATTGGAAACATGCCATGATGGTCAAGGGTCCAGATTTTTCACAGGATAATCCCAGTGAGTTGAGCTAAATGGGTGATTATACTTATCCATAATTCACAGCATATGCCCACTGAGTTGAATAAATTGGGTAATTATACTTATCCTGTTGGTAACCTTTTCTCACTCTGTGCTTGATATCGTCAGAATCTGCTGTCATTTATCTAATAATTAACCTTAAAACCATTCAGAATTTTATCCTTATCACTGATCTACCATAGGATCCACCATGAAGTTTACACAAAGCACCCACCATCACGCTCTGCACCAAAGTTTGAGAGCAGCGTGCCACAGAAGTTAATCAGATCCCAGGTAAGGTTCTTTCAAAACTAAACGTACAGAGACAACACATCTCCAAGAAGAATTTATTAAATTATCATATGTGTGTGTGTGTGCACACACACTAAATTAGTTAAAGAGGACTCAGTGAGCAAATATCTCACTCAATAAAAAAAAAAATGCTTCCTTGATTATGCAGCAAAGCTTGAAACAATCAGCCTGTGCAAGGTTTGGTGCCTTTAAAAATTGAATTAAGAACGTTTGGTGCATTAATTGAATTTATTCAAATTCACCAATCACCATAAATAAAATAAAATAGAAACTTTACTTTGATTCCATGGACTGATCGGGGTATCTTCCTGGAAAGAACCAGAGCTGAATGGAGGAAGAGATTGTGCCTAGAACAGTTGCAAATAATCCATTAAACGGGAAAAAAGTTATAAAATTAAAGTGGACAATGATAAGAGGAGACGGGAACCATACGGCATAACCATGGCTCCAAGAAGTGAGATTGCAAGTCCAGTAGCCCCAGTTCCTTTGAGTTGGGGAACAAAAAGTCCCTTCAAAACTTCTGATGGACTTGGCTTCGCATAACCGAGCTCCACAAAGAAACAAGCAGCCATCGTAAATACCAGAAAGGCTATCAAAAACTCAAGCTTTCGCACCTGAATAGAATTGAAAACTGTATCAAAAATTATCTTGCTTGATCAAAGAACAAGCTGTAACAAAAATCAGTACAATCCAGTGATTTGGTTTATCATTGGTATCTCAAGAATCAAAGCTCAAATTTGCAACTTGCAAGACTTTTCTCTTCATCAAATTAAGAAATCCTACAGATGCAGCTACGTACCCCATATTGTTGTAATGCCAAAAGCATCAAAGTACTAAGCCCTGTGAGAAGAACACCAATCCATACAGGAATTCTGAAAAGCATGTTCAATGCAAATGCCGTTCCAATCACTGAAGAGAAAAAGGAAGAAGAAGAAAAGTTCAGGAATAAAAAAGGAAATAAGAATTTTAAAAGACAACAATAGTTGAAAATTATAATGGATAAAAATGAAAACAAAACTACTGCACGGCATTTAAAAGGCTTGTGTATAGGGGTCAAGGGCAGACCCATAAAGTTTTTGTGGGCAACCTAAATGTATTGAGTAAATTATATAGTATGGTTTATATTTTATTTTTTTAATAATTCGTTCCAATTTTTTTGAAAATTCATTTTAATAAAATTAATAATATTTAATTAAAACATATTGCTAATGAAGAAATTTACGTTGAACCCAGAATTAGGCATATGAAAATGAAAACAATAAAAAACGGAAATGTACATGCATGGAAGCCCGATAGGGATGCGATCACAATTTCTGAAATCCAAGACACTCATAGGGATATGCGAATGATGTCCGCATCAATTTTTTTTTAGTGGGAATCATGTCCATATAATGACATTTCATATTTTGTATTAATACTTCAAAGAAAAACTTATTCTCTTTCCTTTGATTGGGATGTTGACTCAAACCTGCAATCTCATGGTTAAAGGGCACTAAGCACCTTCCAAAGATGCTATGTGGTCTAGTAAAAAAATATGATTTTCTTCTTTAAAATATTTCTTCTAACAACTTTAAGTTGAAAATGAAGAAACCTAAGAGAACTACATATAAACCTATCGTTCCACAGAGGTAAAGCATAGCCTAAATTTATGGGAACTAATACCAGGTCCTGTGATCTACAAACTTGGACCTCAAAAATATAGAAAGCTACGATATATAGGTGTCAGTACAGTAGGATACACTGGTATTGGATACTTATCTATTAAGTATCTAATACCAGTACCAGTATCATATCCTTTTAATACACTAGTATCTGGGTATCATAGCTGGAAGCAATTGGGATTTGAAAAAAAAAAACAATTAATCAGCTGGAGAGAACCCAATGCCTGTTAAGAATATGTACAGAAATTGGATTGAGATTGCAATTTTGCAACTTCATGTTATGTGTACAGAAAACAGCATTTTACTTGGGATATTGAACATGCTGTCTTTATAAGCCTGAGAAAGTGATGGATTCTGCTGAGAACAAATATGTGAACAAACTGAGATAACATGCATGCAGATCCATATAAAGAAGAAATAAAAAGTATGCCTGATCTTGAAAAAAAAAATCAATTAGAGTCAATATAAGGTATATTGGTTGTGTTCTTAATTTATAGGCGCACCATCCACATCAGGATAGCTGGATCACCGTGGCCAAAATTTATAGGCGCATCATCCATGTCAAGATAGTTGGGTCACTTATTATGAATTAAACAGTTAACCTAGTAAAATTGAACACTATCTACCCTGTCATGAGAGCATCGTTGGTCAGGTAGGGATTTCAGGAAAAATTAATAAGTTAGCCAGATTTAGTTAAATTTAAAACTCCTAGGTAATCAAGGTTCTTAATTTAAAATGATTTCAGATTTAGTTTCATTAGAAGTTCAGAAAAATGATTTTACTATTAAATCAATATGCTGTTTTCCATGTGAAAAATGGATTACTTGGTGGTGTATTAGTCAAGAAATTTAGGCAACTCACTTTGGCGGGAGGTAAATAAAAATCAACATACTCTCATTAGGGCCCCACGGAATTCAAATACCAATCACCTCTAATAACCTCAACTAATCTATCTCTAACTGCAGTTCAGGTGGTTAGGGGCACCAGCCAGTCCCCAAATGCCCTCCCCTCAGTAGGGTGTTGAGAGTGTGTGAGTCTGAGTCCTTACATGCCAAACTTAGATCTCATACACCCATTTTCCACACTAAACCCTTCATGTCCTTGCCTCCTTGGCCAAATTCCTACGTTGCCCCCTCAATGTTTTATTCTAAGATATTCTCTTCCTGCTATCTGAGTTGCATATTTTCCAAACTAAAAATTAGAACCAATATCCCTAATTGCTTCCCCCCCACCCCCCACCAAAAAAAGAAAACACTGTAGCATCATATATAACTTTCAAAAAGTTTTCTCCCTTCTAGAAACCTGTAGGAAGAACTTTTGTAATCTCATACCCTACCCTCTCTATTGTGACATTAAACATTTAGATTTTGATAAATTTCAACATCATGAAACATTAAGAAATATCATAACTTTCAAGCCGAGAAACATGTGATCATGAAAATCAAACATCACGTCCCACCACATGGATGCAACAGTTGATGACAAAGGTACAGCCAAACAATGAAACATGTACATGTGCTACAAAATTATATAACTCTCATGATTATAAAATTATATGACTGTCATAATGCCTTTGGCTGAAATTCTCAAAGTTACCCCTCCTGTTTCAAACTTTAAATTCTACACCTCTCATCATCTACACATCTTTTTTTCAGTTTTGAGAGTGGTATGACAAGAGGTGTAGATTTGAAAGTTTCAAAAGAAGAGTAATTGAGGAAGTTCAGGCTCAGCAAAATACCATCAAAACAAACCTAAAACAGATAAAGAAAAGGTTTATGGTATTCAATTCATTATGAATTACTAGCACCTTCTGGAATATCACACGCCACGATAGCAATTTCAGCTAGCACCCATAAGACGAAATTTGGAATCCTTGAATATTCGGCTCTACAATGCTCTGCTAAATGCTTTCCTGCAATGCAAAAAGATACATTAAAAAAATACAAATCACCACAAGTTTACTGCTGGTCCTAAGCCCAGATAAAGGAGGTGGTTTGCCTAAGGTTGACAACCCATAAAAAACTTTTTCACATCTACAACATGAATTCCGAGACACTGTTTCATGAAGACTGGAATGACAAAACCGATATCATGCAACTGACCCAACATAGTTTGGACAAGGCCTTGATGATGATGATGTTGTGATGATAGAAACTTATTTTACTTGAGGAGTCCTGGATGAAATCACAGACCTGTAACTACTCCTAGGTTGGCCGAGAGGCTCTGAATGATGAGCGCAGCACACGAAGCCACCAAGATGATCCAAAGCAACTAAACCAAGAGATATTTCTTAGGAAGATTCTATATAAACTACTCTTGTTGGCATAACAGATGAACTTCATAAATTGGAAAGTAAATCAAGCAACTTACAAACTAATATTTACCATGAAACAGACCCATTTCAAAATTCAGCACCAAGATAAAAATAAAACATTTTGGAACTATAACAAAAGCAAAGCTCTCTAATTAAAACAAAACTGGATAAGAATGCAACTTGCACACCTCATACTTGTACTGGGCTCCTGACTGCAAATCAGTTTCAACTGAAATTCAAACACAATTGTGAGAAATGAAAGAAGAACCATAGAAAACTGGGATGACAAATTTTGTGGCAGATTTGAAGGGTGGAACATAGGTTTCTTACAATTGCCTGGATCAATATAAGCAATTGAGACAAGAAATCCGGGACCTATGTATGCAAATAAGTTTTTCCAACTTTTCCTCTGCAAAAATAACAATGGAATTCAATAGCAATTCAATTTAGCACAAAACTACAATAAAAAGTATGAAAGCCCTCTCAGATGAACAATTGTTGATTACAGCTATGAATTCCAAAATCAGATCACCAACACAACAGAATGAACATTGACTTCAATAAGTAGAAAACACACAAAGTCTAATTTCTTTGCATTGCCCACCCAAACTACCCAAACTTCAGGAGAAAATTGAAAATTGTCGAAATCAGCGGAACTGCATTGAAAATGTCTTTATTTAGTTAATAGATCTTGAAATTTTTACTTGCGATGATACCTGAACAGAGTAATTATATCATCTCAACACATAACTGAAGTAAAGGAGGGAAGATTGTAAAATAAAAAAGTTAAAAAAAGAGGAAAAAGACAGAGATAAACTATGGTGAGGTGCAAGTCAATATGATGCAAGGAATGACATTACATGTGAGAATCAAACTAGTAGAGCATGAAAGAGTCAAACCCCAATAAACTAATCATGGAATTAAAATGGGAAAAATTGTGTTCCATTTAACTCAAACGCTTCACGCAACTTGAGTGCCAGAATATATTCACTTGGGTGTTAACAGTACCTTTTTATTTTTGTACAGTAAACATCTGACTTGCTCATGATGCACTCATTCCTATAGTGCAACAAATGTAATCCTTTCTACAACAGATTGTTACTTTTATATGGACATTTCGAAAAAAAATTTTTGCCTAACGATGGTCACTTGCGTATCTCCACCTCTAATCCATAAGACTCTTAACCCCTTTCTATAGAACAAAATTGCCCAAAAACCCTGGAATTCAATGTGCATCGCATGTGAGCAAATTGGATTTTGCCTTTTTAATAACTTAGGGGATCAGTATTTGGGATGCTAGGGCCAATGAAATAAATAAAAATCCATTCCACAACAACCGCAACAGCCAAATCACCGGCTATCTGCCAACTATCAGACATGCTACAAAAATATATAAAAAAAAATACCACACAATCATCCAAGAGTATGTAATAAAATAAAAACTACAGAATTAAAGTATCCAACAATAATCAAACACAAATGCTCACCTCTGGAACAACAATCTGATGATAATCACCACTCTCAATAAGAGGCGCACTGGAAAGACTCCGACTTCCATCGCCCCCCATAATGAACTGTCCTTGTGATTGCGCCGCATCCATCCTTCCACTCATCGACATTTACAAACAAGACATAATCAAAACAGAACTCCCTGTTTAATACTTTGGGTCAACTCCCTTAATCATAACTACTAGTCTGTGCTGCCATGAAAATATCAAAATTCTGTTTACATACATGCATGCAGATATGAATTGCCATAAAACTATATCTCATCACCAAAACTAAATAAAGGATGAAGCAATGCTCAAAAGCCACAGCAAATCATATCCTTATCAAGTGGGTCATCCCACAACAGAGCACACACATCAATCAACAACAACAACAACAACGAAAACAACATGAAGGGGAAAAAAACAAGAGAGAAATCAATATCATTTGACAAACCCAGAATCGAGAGTGGGAAAAATCGAGTTTTAGTCAGCAGTGCCAACCAAAAATCCAATCTTGCTCTGATCTTTCGAAAGTTTGTTCAAAATCTAGGAAGGGGTGACTGATTGAACGGCCCAGATCCAAGAAATGAAGTCATGCAATTCATTCATCAAGCTGCCTTTCTCGAATTAGGGAATAACAAAAACAAGAAAGGAACAGAAGAGGAAGAACGAGTGAAGGAAAGACACCTGTTGGGATCGAGTCTCAGAAGAAGATGAAATGAATCAATCGAAGAAAGGAAGTATTTTTATTCCACCATTGGAACTTTTTCAAGCTTTCATTTTCATAGTACATTGTCGTCTGACTCTTTCTCTCTCTCTCTCTCTCTCTCTTACGTCTTTGAATTGGAAGTTGGTATTTTATATAGAAGGCTCGGTCACGCCTCGTGGCAGCGATGGACTAGCTCGATCTATGGTGGACCCCACTTGAGTTAATGTGGACAAGAAAGTGACGGCCACGGGTTACCTATGATTGACTAAAAGTGCTCCAAATCACACGTTCGCAGTTTGAACGGTGTATTTTATTGTATCTATTTGGTTCGTGTTTCCATTTTCTGGATATAGTGGGTCCCACAGTTTGACGTTCTGGATTTCTATTGGGGGTTGGTTTGCGTTTGAAGGAAAGAAGCCGACTGGGGAATATTTCTACTAAGATCCTTCGGCTCATGGAACCATTTACATTATATGGGCATGTACGTGGGGTTGTAAATGGGTTCCAATTTTACAATTACACAAAGGTTTTGATTCGTTAATAACCTGATTTAGGTCCTAATTATTTAAGAATCGATAAGTAAGTAAATTCGGATCTGAATCCTATTTTTTGACTTGTTATTTAAATGGTTTCGGGTCTGGTTCCACCTTAGTTCTCACTCGTGGACCTGAGACTCCACATATTAACCTAATTTTTAAAATTTTTTTTCTAAAAGTTAACTTTTCTCTAAAACACTCTCTGCATAGGCCCGGACCCGGATCCGAACTCGCCCCATACACGGTTTCGGTTCCTATTTCGGTTTCGGGTCCCTCCACTCCTTAATGATTCCGGTTCCGGTCCCGGGTCTATCCTTTTACTAAAGGTTCTGGTTCAGGGTCCACTATGGATCCGGATCGGAACTGACCCGTTTGCAACCTTATGTGTACGTGGAAATGTTAGTCGAATAAATCTAAAAAATAAAAAATCACCTGTGAGATTTGAGATTGTGATTATCGTATACCCTAATTTAATAGACATCAAATATAGAGATCTTTGGGGCTGGTGCCTGCTCATGCTAAGTTAATAGACTATGCTAAGTTAATAGACTTTGAATGTAGAGATTTTTGTGATTGTTAATGGTGCCAGTCTCATGGAGATAAGCTGAGAAAGGACAAACTAAAGCCAGGCGATTCTCTTTAATGTCAAGAAAGTCAAGAAAGAGATATATATATATATATATATATACATATATATATATAGCTATATACCCTTCCACGTGGTTAACGCAAAGAAAAGTGGAGATTATTTTTTTTTTTTTGAAAAAAAAGAAAAGTGGAGATGCCTTTCAATTGATTAATGCCTTAATGAAAACTAGCACAGAGGCTCATGCTAAATCAGGGCCAAAAAATGAGAATATATTAAAATATTATTTAAAAAATTGCATAGCCTTCTAAACGCATACATGATAAATACAAAGGGGTAAAAGAATAAAAGAGAGATATTCTATTTATTTTCGGTTTATCTTTCTATTTCCACTCCCTCTTCCTCTCCCTCTTTCATGGTTTTATGAACTTTTTTTATTTAAAAATTTTTTGTTTTAATGAATTTATAACAAAAGTCTTGTTGTCTACTAAAATACAAATCAATTCTGGTGGAATGAGTTGTGTGTAGCATGTGTACATTTCTTGAACTTTATAAAAATTAGAAAAGAGTATAAAAGATTTTTACATATTTTTAACCTAATTAAGTATGGGTTTAATTCTATAAGAAGTGTTCTCACACACCTATCGTGAAAACTTTTTATAGGATCCATTTGTGGGTGACATTTGGGAATGGGACGGATGAAAAGATATATGTGGGACCACCCAAATATCAAGTTTGGCCCCAGTCACATTTTCCTAACCCTTTTATATGTGGCTCATAAATTTAGTCCATTTAGATTGGTGCACAGTAAATCTAACGGTCAAATAAATTCGGATTTAACTAAAACTTGAGACTTATAACTATCAAGGAGATATTTGTGTATTGCAAGATTTGGATTGGGTGACTAGATGGGCCATACCTAGACTTCTCACAAAAAAAGTGGTAAAAACTAATTCTTATAGGATTATTTCGTATTAAGTATATAACTAAAGTGCTTTAAATCATAATATAATAGAAAAACCGAACTTTTGAGAAGCGATCACTGCTCCATTTGTGATAATCATTTAAATTGACATAGTCCCGACATATAATGGTGTTTTTCCTTCAAAGTATTATGTGATTAATATAAAGAAAATGTGATTAATATGAATTAATAGGATATCTTGATCTATCATCTTTAAATGAAAATAATTTAAATCATTAACTAATGATAATAGAGTTCTCATTAAGTTTTTTATTAAAAAAAACTTTAATGTACAATCATAAATACGAAGAAACAAATTAGAAAACCATAATAAATATAAAATGCAATAAAATTGCATTATGATTGTATGTGGGGAAAAAGAAGCTCACACCTATCTTGGCCCGTTTTTTTGTGGGGTTGAGTAAAGTAGAGTATAGTAGATCCAAAATCAAGAAAGATTAATATGTAATGGTATTATAATGACCTTTTGTTTTTTTTTTATTGATTGAAAGGGAAACTTCTTAACTTTTTGTATAAAAAGTATAGTTGTTTCTAATTAGTATTGACTTTTTGACTTTTTAAAAAAAAAGAATGAGGGAAATTTGAATTTTTTTGAAAAAGAAAGGAAAATTTTTGAATTTTAAAAATTTTAGTTTACTCTACTTTACTCTCTCTTACAAACAAATAGGCCCATGTGAGAGAGAGGTTATGTGGGATCCCTTGAAAATGAAAAAGTCTATGCGTTCCAACTATGTAGCCCAATCGGAATTCTGAAACCCACGTGGATGGAGAGCTAGATAGTCAGTGGGGCCCACATGAAATGAAAGAAAATGGGGAGCTATAATGTCAGAATTGGAATGTCTCTTGTCCGCATTTTTCTTGTCCACTCCGAATCTCAACACCCCCTCCCTATCTCTTCTCTCCCCTCATCTCTCCGATCTCCCTACTTTCACATCTTTCCTTCCTTATCTTCTTCGGTTAGGTTTCTCTCTTATTGTTAGCTCATAAAAAATCACAAATGTTGTAGTGAAGATATTACAAGTAAATTTCTAACCAGTGGCACATAAATCCTAGAATTGTGGAAGCTAGGTTAAGTACTGCATTTAGATGTTTAGAATTGATGTAATCCACTCAGAAGATTTTAAATGAGCTCAAAATACAGTAGTTCAAATTTCAGAATTAGTAAACTTCATTTGGTTACTTAACTCACCAAATACCAAATTTGATATTCATTAACCTAAAACCCAAGGGTCATCAAATATATTCAAGCTTCTGGGTTAGCAAAGTGGCTGAAAATCACATGAAAACTCCAACACCCGCTAGCGAAAGATGCTTCAAGATTTCAAAACATTTGAACTTCATCTCAGCTCAAACATAGCTTCAGTAATTCTCTGCCAGCTCCTTGGGGGTCACTGTGACAACAGACATGACAGAATTAGTTGAAACTCCTAGAATAAGCTTGAATTATGCTCAAGGGAGGCTTTGCAAAATTTTAGGTCAAACAGACTTCATTTGACCTAAAGTTAGCAAACATATCAACTTTAGGTTAGCGACTACCAAGACAAAGGGTCACTGAATAAAGTCCTGCTTTCAAGTGATCGGAATTGATGAGATTTGGACACGAAGCTTCAATCATGCTCAAAGGAGATTTTCCACATTTTCAAGTCAAAAGGCATTCATTTGGGCCTACTTTAATAACAAGTTAGTTAGGAGTTTATGACTTCCGAGTCATGGGGGTCACTGACTAAAATCCTGGTTCCAAGCGACCAAAATTGATGAAATTTGGACACTAAGCTTTAGTTATGCTCAAAGGAGATTCTGCAAATTTTCAAGTCAAAAGAACTTCGTTTGGGTCTATTTCAATGATATGTCAATTAGGAGTCCGTAACTTTTGAGTCATGGGGGTTACTAACTAAAGTCCTGCTTCCAGGTGACCAAAATTAATGAGATTTGGACACAAAGCTTCAGTCATGCTCAAAGGAGATTCTACAGCTTTTCAAGTCAAAAGGACTTCATTTGAGCCTACTTCAATGACATATTAATTAGGAGTCCGTGACTTCCAGGTCATGGATGTCACTGGCTAAAGCCTTAATTCCACGTGACCGAAATTGATGAGATTTGGACACGAAGCTTCAGTTATGATCAAAGGAGATTTTGCAAATTTTCAAGTGAAAAGGACTTCATTTGAGCCTTACTTTGATGATATGTCAGCTACGAGTCCGTGACTTCCTTGTTATAGGGGTCATGGACCAAAGTCCTACTTTTAGGAGGGCAAAGCTGATGAAATTCGTATCAGGGACTGGAAATATATTTAAAGTCAATTCCTCAAAGTTTCAAATCAATTGAACATTATTCGGGTAGAAAACAAGCTAATTGCCTACAGTATAAGAAGAACGTTGACTTAAAACATACAAAAAGTGGGTCATTGTTCGAAACCTTGCTTTCACAAATCCAAACCATATGAAATTTTGATAGATATTCAAGATGCCCTTAACATTAATCCCTCTAAGTTTAAGGTCAATACGAGGTCATTTGGGCCTCAAACAGCTAAAATAGAAGCCCATTTTCATGAAAAGTCAACATGGGGTTGACCAACTTCAGAAGGTCAAAATCGGCTGAATTTCTGTGATACACTCAAAATAGTGTTAGAAATCATCTCTCCAAGTTTCGTGAAGATCGAATATCATTCGAGCCGCAAACTGATGAAAACTAGTTACATATGCAAAAAACCAAAATTAAGCCTCGTTTGTAATTGTGGCCCGCAAACACGAACACCTGTGAATTGGTCCCAGACGGTTTCTGGGAGTTATTTCACTTTATTTTGAAGTGTAACTCCCTTACAATTGCTGAGAATTATCCCAAGTACCTCTAAAGCCTATAAAAGGCACATTTAGGCTCTAAAGCAGAGGAGGAAGTAAGGTTCAAAGCAAGTTCCAAGCAATCGAAGCAAGTTCCAAACAATTGCACTCTAGTTCAACAAGTTGAAAGGTCTAGTTCTAAGCATTCACAAGGCTCCCTAAGGCACTTCAAGTACTCTAAGTTGACTTCCTCTTCTCATTTCTCATTAACTTAAGGTGAGAAATAGTTCAGAGAAGAAGAAGAAGTATGCATCTCACTTAGAGAAGATGAATGCAAGGGCTACAAAGATGAAACCCATGTCCTTGATTTTCTCACTTGGGATGGGTTTTGGGCCATCTTGGAAGTTATGAGCAAGCATCTTTAGGCTTCATTTTGATCCTTAAAAATTATAAGTTCAAAATGACACAACATTGGCTTCATTTTCACTTGTATAAGCACACTTTTCGGATTTATATAAAAAGAGTCCGTAACCAAAAGATGATGATTTTCAAATGTTTTAGTTGATTCCATGGCCAAATTAAACACTCTTGGTGGTCATTCAATGCTCCAAAAGTTGAAAGAAACAAGCTCCAGTACTCTAAAAGGGCAACAGAGAAGAAACAAATAAACAGTGGCCTTTTCTAGCCACTGTCTGTCAGTAGCTGTGACCCACAGCCACTAACAGAGGGTTTGTGGTCGTGAGCCATAATCACTGGCAAGGTCACGGTCACCACTCACTGTTTCCCTCTTTTTTGTATCTTTTGCCATTTTTTATGTATTTTTTTATACATTCTGAGTTTGTATTACATCTGAGACTAAAGAGAAGGGTTGTAAATTTTCAAAACTTATAAACAACCTGCATCCTTACGATCAAAGCATTTGAACTCATGTAAAAAAGGGAAAAGAAAAAACAATGATGAACCGTAATTATTTTTCATTCTTTTTAACGCTTGAAGTGTGTAAATGTTGGACTTGAATCCGTTACATCTCACCTCACATTTCGAGCGCAATCACTTGCATATAAATATACATCTCTAGCAAGAAGCAAAAGGAGAAGAGGGAGAGGTTGAAGAGAAGGAAGCCTCCAATTGAAAGGATTCATATTTTAAGAGTTTCTACTTTCTCTGCATTGCTTGGAAGATTTGAGATTGAAAGGTAATATGAAATTCAAGTGATCACTGCACCATTTGCAGTAATCCTTTAAATTGATATGGTCTTGATATGTAATGTTGATTTTCCTTCAAACTATTATGTGATTAATAAAAAAGTTCAAATATCAATCACAATGATAGGGTATCTTGATCTATCATTTTTAAATGGAAAATAATTTCCATCATTAATTAGTGATAATAGAGTTCTCTTTAAGTTTTTTATTAAAAAAACTTTAATATGCAATCATAAATCTAAAGAAACAAATGAGAAACTTATAACAGATATAGAATTTATCACTATATATAAACTTATGTACGAGCTGACATGGCACCCCTAAGACAACTATTAAAATGAAGTAGATTTAACGGGAAAAAAAATCTCTTTGATGGCTCCTGCACGAAAATACACCTTCTAGATATTACTGCACAAATATGGTTCCATGAAGACAATTACATTTTTCTACCACATTACTGCAAAATATAAAAGAGCACTTACCAACAAGTTAAGGGAATTGAAGCATTTCTCTCCAACTCATTCGTCTTTTCACAAACACGAGTCGTTAATCAAAAGAGTAATCCCCTGCCTCGTAACATGGAAGAATTTAATTCCCACAAAATCCAAAGAAAAACTAGTTGAATGAAAAATTAATGAGAATAAAAATACAAATCAAATAAAAACCATGGGGCACACGGTTCGTCTCACACCAGGAATGTCTATAACCGCATCTCTCGGTGAAAAAAAAAAAAAAAACCAAGAAATAGAGGATCCTTTTTGTGTGCATTAAACTATTGAGTCTTTTTTCATGCACAGGGATTTTTTCCATAAAAGCCTCAAAAGTAAAAATAAAAGGATATTAATCTTATATGACAAGGGAAGAAACCATCAAAACAATTTTATCCTTATTCAGTAAGCTTAATATTGGGTTTATTTATTTATTTTTTTTATAATCGTTGACTTATGGAAGAAAATCACATTTCATTAAATTTGATTGAAGACTCCAAATTCTAAATCCTAATTTCCCTTTCTGTGATAAGTTTTACTTTAGTTAGAGAGTTTTAAATTTAGAAAGATGATTTTTATTTTTAATTAAAAAATTAAATTTTAAATTTTATTTTCGTCACCAGTGATAGCTTGCCATGCACATGGACACTGGTAATGTGACGAGACCAATCAAGTCCCGCTATGGTCACTGTGAGGTTTTTCCTCACTGAATCTATTCATGTGAGGTTGGAATGAAGGAAAAAAGCCAGAGTGTGTAAACCTATCAAGGTCTTAGACGTCAACAAGGGCATGCCCTTGCTTTGGATGGGGCAACAACCCACGTACATGGTAGGCTGCAAGCAGTGACATGGTGAACCTTGATAGATGCACTTAAGGTCACTGTCATAAGATCCAGACTCTGTGGGGTTGATGCCTCATCCATTCAAATATTATTTCCACTGATATGGCAGACTATAATTGGTTCATTCATCATCACCGTGGATCAAATGCCTTAGAGGGTTCTAATTCAGCATCCTCATGTGCTGTTTGTAAGGCTGGAGATTCAGACTTTTTGGATGGCTTTGACTCTTCATCAAAGTGGACTTCTTTTAATTTTAAGTTTATCCTAAGTTGGCATTTCTAACGTGATTAATAAATGGAATGTTGAATCCACTTTGGCCATTTGGCCCACCCACTCTAAGAATTTATTCCAACCCAACCCTACTAATCACACTCTGATCTGCCAACACAATCTGAACTCAACTTATTAATTAAGGATTTAAGATGACCTTTTTTAACTTTCCCGTCAGGTTAAACATTTTGACAATTTCAAGCCAATTAATAAGTATGACAGCTCAGGCTAACCATTTACATGTCAGCTATAATGCTAAACTGACCAGAAATGATTACTGGACGCAGGATTGGTGATTGTTCGGTCCTGTTCTGCTCAATGGTGAGGAAAGATGGTTAGTTATATTCTTTTGTGGGATTGGATGATTCTGTCGATCCAATTAAAAAGAAATTTGAATCAATCTCTATTTATTGGATGTCATGTGAGAGGTGAAAGCCCATGGTACATTAAGAATAAGCCATACTAAAGAAAGTGACATGACTAGGAAAGTTGGATCCTTCTGTTCTATCAGTATCGGTTCTTTCCTTATTTATGATTGACATTTAAGCGTTTTAAAATAATGGCAACCTTTAATACTAGTTTCGTTATACAGACAAAAAAAGGGCACCAACATGCTATGTGTTCGACAGCAACACCCACAATGATGCATATTGTTTTTCTTATCTTTACAAGAAAAGGCTAAAGAGAATATTAGATTTGGCTATCTATCACTTGAAGTGACAGGATTATGCATGGGAATCTCTTTCTTTCTCCTCCCTTGCCTCATAGTCCCTATATAATATGTGAAATTTGACCCACCAATAGTTTTCAAACCCTGGTGTGAAACTATGGCCACTGCTTTATCTTACAAGTTGCATGCAACTTTCGAATGAGCGCATTTGAATAAAGGAAGGATTCTAAGAATATTGGTAGAAAATCCAAGGAAACAATGGAAGGCTGGTTGAAAAGCGAATAAAAATAAACCCACCTGAAAACCTCATGTTTTCGGTTGGAGGTGGGGGTGCCCAACAAGAGTACAGGACACGTTATTATAGAGGAGCCCATCTTCTCGTATCCAAATTCCAATCGGAGTGGACCATTATCGAAATTACCATATGTAAACAAGTGATTAGCCTGAACTTTAATAATGTGTTTTCATGTGATTAGATCAATCTACACAACACATGCTACGTGTCTACTACAACACATGAGACCAACATACACAACAAACGAGATCATATATATAGTCAAAAGATACGGAGGAGTTCTACCAAAGATCACCCAACTCTAATAATTCTCTACTATAGTCCACAGGGTTGGACATGGATGCTTGAGGAAAGAAGCAAGAGATGGATGGATTGGATGCAATGAATAGTTTCTTTCTCAGCAACTTAATGCAGTTGCCATCACAAAGAATAGAGGACTTTGTGTGGCCATGTATGTACTCCTCAGGAATTAGTTCTTGCTTGTCAGAATTGAATAACCTCCGGTCTAGAGGCCAATAGTCTGAAGGTTGAGTTAGCGAGAAATACCCTAAGTTATTAAAGAAAAAAAAAAAGAATAGAAGACTACTGGGAGACATTAAAGTGGTTTATATTGTATAATGGAGATGTAAGTGGTTGGAGACCACGTCAGGTGACATGGCAGTGGGCCTTTCCCACTAAGTATATTAAACTGGTACTGAACCACTAGCAATGAAAGGAAATTGGAGGCTAGTGTCATAACAATATATATAATATGAAGGTTGTAAATTTTAAGAATGGGATGCTGATATATTTGAGCTTTCACATTAAACTCATAGCAAATATGTATAGATTACGGCAGAAACCTTTTTATTTATATTAGGTGGTACAACTCAATTTCTGCAGTGTTAAAGGAATGGTGCAAATTTTAGGAGGCAGTGTTTTTTAGTGGTTTGGATGTAGTTGGATGGTGATCCTTTGTTAGGTTGGAGGTGAAGAGATTATAATAAAGAGCCCTATGGAGCCCAGCCCCACAATTGCAAATGTTTTAAGGTTATGTTTGTGCAAAACATTTTTTCATGAAGAATGAAAATGGTTTTTAAGAAAGAATGATTTTTCAGTGTTTCACAATGGCATTATTTGTGGGGGTTTTTTTTTTTATGTTTTTGAGGTACAACCTTTCTTCACTTATTTTAACGAATTACACTTGGACCCTAGAGGTAGAGAATAACCTTTTGTACTTAGACATAAGGAGAAGAAATGCATTTCACAACAAATTTAATTAACCACTCTTCAGGTAATATTTGTACGTTTGCACAAAATATAAAGAAAATTATGGTGAAATGAGCCTCGCCAAAGTAATTATAGGACTGTGGTAAAAGATAAAGATGGGTATAAGTAGATGGGATATGACTAATTGAAATACTATGATGAAGAGTGAGTATTCATTTCCCATTTTTCCTTGATTCAAGGGGATATTATTTGAATGAAAGAAATCAAATTCTAGTGGAACAAATTAAACCTTTAAAAGAATAAAGGAAAAAAACATTTCACAAAACCTACCAAAATAATATATCCATACCCTAGAAGAACTCAAAGCAAAAAAGGAAGAAATCATACTATAGATTGAAAAAAACACAAAAAGCTTAAAAGTAAAAAAGACCAACAGAAAAGAATTGAAGAAATCAAATTCTAGTGGATTGGAGCCTATAAAAATGAGATAAAGAATCAGGAAAAACCTAAAAAAGTGAAGATAGCTAGTTAGATCAATTTTTTAGCTCGGGCATGCCCCAAATATGATTTGACGAGTCCCAAACAAACAAAAAAAAATCAGTGAAAAGGTTTGGGCAACTTGGGAGATGGAACTCATTCATTGGCAAGGATTTTATGAAAAATGGGCAACCCTTTAGAAGTTTATCATTGGACCGATCAAATACAGACAAAAATGATCAGTGAAAAGGTGTGGGCACCTTGGGAGAGGCAGCCCATTCATTGGCAAGGATTTTATGGACACTGGGCCACCCCAATAGAATTTTATCATCAAACAAAGCATAGTAAATTATAAATAGGCCCCTGCTTACATGAACAATTTTATCACTAAAAGGTGGAGGCCACTTGATGAGTTCATGGTTCTCAACACGAAAGAGAGAAAAAAATGATTCTTGAATAAAAGACATCTCATATCAGACTCATATCGCATTGTAGCATAATAAGTAAGAAACATAAGAAATTGAACACCAACCCAAAGCATCCAAGCAGTCTCTCATACATTACGGGGTTGTATTTTTGAGGAGCTTTTTTTTCCTAATAGTAGACTCGAGATCAATACTTCCAACTTGAGCTATTAGGGATCGATTCCCGGCCATGTGTGTTATAGAGGTGTCAGCACCACTCAACTAATAGTACATTTATAGCTCTATTTATTAGTCATTTACCAAAAAAAAAAAAAAAGCTAAAACAAAGATCATAGAAAATACCTATTCAATAAATGAGTAAAAAAAATATGGAAATATAAAGGCGTACATCATTAGAATACAGAGCCGATGCTGAGGCAGAAAGAGGTGTTGTTGGCAAGAGGTGTTGTTGGCGGAGGTCGAGCAAGGAGAGGGAACTTTGCAGGAGATGAGAGTAGAAAAAAGACGTTTCAGATCTTTTTGAAATGGTGAGATTCACATTTTTAAAATGCTATTAAGAGCATTAAGTGAAAGATGATGATATGAGATTTTTTTTTTTTTATTCTTATTGCTTAAAGAGGCTTTGTTGTCTTCTTATGACGAGGAAACTGCCCCCCAACAGTGATTTGCTAATGGAATTGAGATTCAGTAAAGACGGTGGGGTTTTTAATCAGACGATCTGGAATCAAAATTATTTAGTACACATAAAATTTAGAGATTTTTGGGATTCGTGCCCGCTCATGATGACGTCAAAATTAGAGATCTTTGGAATGCTGCCAGCTCGCGTGGGGCAAGAGGGTGAAATGAAAGAAAGTTAAAGAATAAAAATCACCGTTAATGCCTCATTTAAAAGTGGAGATTCCTGGAACAGATTAATGCCTTGATGTGAAAGTGGATTGGTTTGTAAAATTGAAAAAGAACATAATCGAATATAATATTAAAATGAACATGGTTTTGCGAAGAAAATCTCTTAAGATGGTCCTCCATGAAAAAACTCATTATAGATATTACCTCCATGGAAAAACTCATTATAGATATTAATACACCGTAGGGTTGTAAATGAATCTCAAATTCTTTAATTATTCGGAGGCTTAGATCCGTTAATGACCAAGGTTGAATTCTTATTTAGGTTTTGATGAGAAAATGGCATAGTTTGGATCCTGTTTTTGGATCTGTGACCTAAACAGCCTCAGGTCTAGTTCCACCTCTATATACCTAAGACCCGACATATTACTTCAGTTTTCAAGAATTTTTTTTGTAAAATCTAATTTTTTTTCTTCATAACATTCTCTACACATAAAAGATGGACTCTGGCCCATATCCAAACCAGCTCATACATGGTTTCAGTTCCGGTTCCAAGTCCATCTTCTCATTAACGGTGCCAATTTCGGGTCCACCATTGACCTGGACTAGAACTAACCCGTTGTCGATAAGGGGCCAATTACATTTTTTTTATTTTTAACATTGGAGGGGAGAGACGATATTGTCGCACTGCACTCTCTTCTTCTTTCTCTTCTTTCTCCATTTCCAGTTCTTCTTTATCTACTTTCACCGAATATTGGTAAAACCTCTAACTCATTGCTAAACTTCTTAACCACTTAAGCAATTTATGTGCGGATACAAATTCTGAGCACTAAGCAATTAGATTGAGCTTTTAACTCTCTGAAGATAGATTACGCATGACCTATATTGAATCTGTCATAGTTCCTCTCTTGGACCCAGAAGGTCTTTCTGTGCAACAATATCGTGCCCATATATATTTGGGTGACGATATCATCTCTTAGTTAAATGAGTTAAAAAAAAGAAATAGAGGACCTTTTACGTGTGCATTAAACTATAGTATCCTTTTTTGTGCATGGGCCATCCAAGAGGATTTTTTCCCTAAAATCTTCTAAAATGAAAATAAAAGGGATGATAATCTTACAAGACAAGGAAAGAATTATAACAATCAAAGCTTTTTTTTGTCTCTATTCACAAAGCTTAATTTTTTGTTTAGTTTTTTTAGTAAATAACTTTTGACTTATGGAAGAAAATCACATTTAATTAAACTTGATTCATGACTCCAAATTCTAAATCCTAATTTCCCTTAAGGTGATTAGTTACTTTAGGTAGAGAATTTTAAACTTAGAAAAGGGATTTTTATTTTTAATTATAAAAAAGTAATTCTTTATATTCTTTAAAACAAGTGTTACTCTAACAAAAGTTTACTTCTTGCTACAAGGAGTTTCATGTAATTACAAACTAAATTTAGACGTCGCATTTTGGAATATTATTTACTAAGAAATATTTTTTAAATATTGTCATTGTATATAAAATTTTAATGAGAATTAATTTATTTTAATTGAAGATAGAGTTACATCATTACATGTTTGTTCATTTCATTATCCCTAACTATTGACTAGTGGGCATAGGAGTGGCGCTAGGTTTTGACTAAAGTTGGTTGACTAGTTGGGTCTACTCCACGTAGGTGCTGCTCTAGCATCCTCAATTAAGATTATATGAGGAAATCCCTCGTGGCAACTATGGTAGGACTAATCAGGCCCTACCATGTCACTAGTGGCAACCTCACATTCATTGTTAGTGGGGTTTTTAATCAAAGGATCCGAACTCCAAGTTCAAATCCTTTGTAGCAGTTGTCACAAGCTAACCTTGAGTGCACCAATGAAGGCAGCTGCTAACCATTCAAGTGGGGTTGGAATGGGGATCCTCTGATGTAAAAAAAAGGCACAGTGATCATTAGAGTCCACCATGTCATCGCGGGCAGCCCTTGCTTTGAATAGAGCAACAGCCCACATGCATGGCAAGCTACCCATGGAGATGTGGTAGACCCGATAGGTTCAATAAAGGTCACCATGGGGATTTTCCCTCACAAGATCTGAACTTTGTGGGTTGATGCCTCATCCACTTTAATACCATTTATGGTGATATGACAGATCGTAATTAATTCACTGACATCAATATGGGTCAAACGCCTCAAAGGATCCTTGACTTGACTCATCAAGGCAGGTGATTCTTGACCTGACTCTTCACCAAAGTGGACTTTTTTTTAATTAGTTTATCCTTCATTTCTAATATGATTAATAAATGGAGTGCTATTCCACTTAGGCCATCTGGCCCAGTCAGCCTAATATTTATCCAGACCTAACCAGACTAATCACACTATGATCTACCAATACAATCTAAACTCAACTTATTAATTAAGGATTTAGGCTAACCATTTTTAACTTTCCCATTAAGTTAAAGATTTTGACAATTTCAAGCCAATTAAAAAATGTGTCAGCTCAGGCTAACCATTTACATGTCAGCTATAGAGCTAAACTGAAACGGAATGGTTGCTGGACATTGGGTTGGGGATTTGTTAGGGTCGTGTTCTGCTCAATGGTAGGGGAACATGGTTAGTTCTATTCGTTTGTGGTCTTCGATGAGTCTGTCGATCCAATTAAAAATAAATTTGAGTCAATTAATATATAATAAGCGTAAATATTATATAGGATTCAATTTTCAATTGGAGTTCAATTTGCTAACTTGCAACAAAAGGGCCGGGAAAGTAAAGTTTTAATCAAGTTTAGTGTTTCCTTTGAAATATTATTAGTAAAAGATAAAGTAAAATAAAATAATTAAATATATTATTTAGCAAAAAAAGGCTGCGATAATTTATCCATAAAACTTAAATTTAAGCACTAATGATATCTGGCTTTGAAGTTGGTATATAAGAATTATAGAAAATGAGAATGAAGATGATCTTTGTTGAAAATCTTATGTAACTAAAGTATAAAAATAATATTTCTAAAAATTTCTATGTTTGTGTGGATTTGTGAGTTTGAATGTCCTATACAATCCAATAATAATAATAATAAAACCCCAAAAGGCAAGCAAATTTATAGTAATTATCATTGTTATTCCAGCATTGATTCTAAAATATTTTAATTTTTGATAAATTAGGAAACAACGACCTCCAAGTTAGAATAAAAAGTTGCATTTACTTCCTTAATTTTACTACCTTAATTTAAAGCTCCAAATTGCATTCTTGTAACCCTCAAATATCCAAATAATAACAATAATAATAATAACAGTAGTAGTAGTAGTAGACACCAACAAAAACTACACAAGAAATGAAAAACTATTAATATTGTGAAAATAAATATAAATAGAAAATAAGTTAAAAAGAATGGTAGATATATATGTCAGACTATTCATAGCTAAATGCCATTTCTAGAACATGGGAAAACCATAGATTGAATTGCAAACTTTTCTCATTTTGTATGACTTTTCAAGGCAGTAAATAGTATTTGGTAAATTGATAAAGACTAAAAAAAAAAAGAAGAAGAATAGCAACATTAGTCAATAATTTGATATGCTGGAACTTAGAGGTGAATCAAGTAAAAGTATTTATATTTCCATGCATTTCGAAGTTACATTCTTTCCATATATTTTGAAATTACATTCTAACTTTAAAAATCTTATAAAGGTTTCATAAATCCAGTACTAAAATGTATTTGAGAAATTGAGCTCAATTTTCTAATTGATTTGAAAAATTGAGCCTGATTTTCTAATTGATTTGAGAAACTAAGTTCCAATTTTAATTTTAACTTTTTTAGAGATAACTTTAGAGTTTTAGATATCTTGGAAAATGACAAATCCAAAAACATATCCCGATTTTAATGCTTATTTAGAGATAACTTTTTAGAGTTTTAAATAATCTGGGAAGAGTCCAGTCCAAAAATATTTGGCATGCACATTCACACAACCCAATCCAGGATGCCAACCGCTTGTGGGGGACAATTAACACTTGACTAAGTTGACCCATTTTGAGTTTCTACAATTGGTTGACTTATTTCCAATTCAAATTAGTTGAAAATAATGCATCTCTATATATGACTTATTGTAATGTATGTTGTGTGAGGCCTCGCTTATTTATTATATATATTATTATTATTATTTCTTTTTAGTGGTGTTTAGACTTGGATTAGAGGATTAGAGGTCCTTGGGATTATTTTGATCATTTCAAACCCAACCCACTTAAAATACTTAAAAGACCCACTTAAATAGGCCAAAATTTTTCTTCATCGAAACCATGCCAAAAGTATACTCATTGGGAAGCTTATTTTATTTCATGAACGATGGTGCTTACGGTGACTCAATCCGACCTTTGGTTCACAAGTTATGGCCAAAACAATTTTTAGCCCAACTATTAAATCAATGGCAATTTTGTAAATAACCCAAAATCTCTTTCCCTCAATTCCCTCGCTCCCAGCGCTCGTCTCTCTCTCTCCCAGCACTGTTTCTCTCTTCCAGCGCCTGTTTTGCCCTCTCACAGCACGAGACTTTCTCTCCCAGCACTGTTTCTCTCTTCCAGCGCCTGTTTTCCTCTCTCACAGCACGAGACTTTCTCTCATTTCACTGTCGCAGGCGGTAATCTCTCCCTCTCTTTATTTCCTTTCCTTTTCTTTTCTCTTTCTCCTCCCTTAACTCCATCCAGCGACGACCCACTTTCTCATTTTTTTTTTCTCCCTCTCTGCTCTCGATCTCTATCTCCCCTCAAGAAATCGGCAGCCACCATCAAGGATTCGGACCCCTCTTCTTCCGACGACCACGGGCACCACACTGTCATCCTTCCTTTTCCTCTTCATTTCTCTTTATTTTTTTTTCTATTTTCCCCTTTTCCCCATTTTTTTCCTCCTCCCTGTTGCTGTCGCCGGAATCCGTGCGGAAGACCGTCGCCGGAGGTTTTTCTTCTACCGCCATCTTCCCCCTCAAGCCTCCATCTTATCAAGGAACCCATTCTCTAAAGTTTTTCCCCAAACCAAACAAGCCTCGGGTAAGGTTTTCCTCCCTCATTAGTAGGCCATTATAGTTGTGATTTAATATGGATTTAACATGTTCATTAGTTTTCTTCACTACATTGTAGGTTGGATTTGATTGGGTTTAGATTTATGCAATTTGGAGCTTGATTGGATTATTGGTGGGCTTTTCATTTTTTTTCTCATCAAAGGCAAGTAGCATGTTTATAACTTCATATATGTAATTACCTTGATTGTGCTCTACATATTGATGAATTGTTTAGAAAGAAACCCATCTCTAACTAAGCTCATGTCATACTTAGATGTATAAGTGGAAACCCCTTTTAATGGCGCTAAATGTATTAATGATGAGCAACTGCATACCAATGTCTATATTGATAAATTGTTTATGATGAATGGAATGGAGGGTGAATAATGATGATTGTGTTAAACTAGAAATAAATGGGTACGATTGGTGGGGACCCACAGGAAGTGAAGGCATGATTGATCATGCTTAGATACTTGTATGCAAGTTGGTAAAAGGATAGGAATTGAAGAAAGCATGAGAATATAATTCTCCATTCGAAGAAGAATTCCCAGATCGCTGCTGAGTGCCCTTTTACAATAAAACTTAGTAATTAGGAATAAAATGAATATTCTAAACCCAGACCTTGGACACTACTTGAATTATATCTAACCCCGACAATAGACCATAAACATGCCCATGTGGATTAAGGGTGTGAGCTTTGCCTTTATCCACTTGTTGTAGCATAGTAAAGTATAGAGAATAAGATGCGTACCAATAGATGGATGTTTGGATCTGGATGGGGCCCAACTATTATAACACCCAACGCGTACAACCCCTACAGGTTTGGAATGTCCATCATATGGTAAATTAAGTCCTCTATAACTCGAAATGTACAACTTAACCTAGGTTTGGCTACCTTTGTTATACGTTCTATTGATGGATAAAATCATATCGATCTTACGTTGCTATTGTATTCTTGCCTTCCTTTTCATAGATGTTTATAAGATATTATTGCTCTTCCTTTCAATTATTTAAATGCATAAATGGTAAATTGACCTAGGGTATACTTTGAGATGACCCAGGAATATGAAATGGAAATGAAAGCAATGTCTATGGCTGAGATAGCTATTCAATAGCTGTGTATACATGAGAAATTATAACATGGATGGAGATATGAAGGCATAAGTAAATACTATAATTATTACAGATGAGATCTTAAACAGGGATGATCTTGCTCACGCAAGGAGCCCAGCCAGACATAGACCTACCCTTATTGATCCAGTTCTATTGGCACTTAGATCCATTCAGTTGATAGCTTAGCCTTGGGTAGGCCAACCCTTGGTAAAAGCATATTTTATAGGCCCCATGGTTGGCTGAGATCCGACGGGATTGTTTTTATATAGCTGGATGCGCGGTCCAGTGGATACTACGGTATCAAACCTATACCGAGGATTCGGAACTCTTTTCTAAAAGTCCTACGGGATGGATAAAGCTGGTTTATCATACCATGCAATAGACGTTTGGATGTGCCTCTTGTTTAGGTGATGGATGATAGAGATGTTACTTAATTTGGTTGATTCTTATTTATCAATTCATGATATTATTGCCTTTGATATTGTTAACATTGACTTCATTAATTATATCGTTTCCTTTATTCTATCTTGAAATATATATGATGTTATTTACATGCCGCGTTTGCCAAGTCCTACGTGACTTGACCATATTTGCTTTGGGTGTGTAGACTGTGAGCCCGCTACCTTTACTTCGGAGGGAGAGGCGTCGGAGAAGGCCCTTGAGGTACCTCGACTAGACCAATTTACTTGGACAGCAGTTAGTGAAGAAATTTAGTCAAGCACACGGAGATCATCGTCATTAACTGAGAGGTTGTTTATCTGGATGGTTTCCTTCTAGTTTTATTAGATGAGCAGTTTTGAGAAGTTTATAATAAATTGTAGTAATTTTGGGATTACTTGAATTTCGTAGATAAGACTTATACTTCCAGTACTTGTTGATTTGACCAATGTGACAGATACCATTTACTATAAGGGTCATAAATAATCAATTGCTTTTACAATTGTGCAAATGTTTCACTTATCCTTTTATAAAGATTGAATGTATAGAAAAGTTTTAAATTGATCCTCACTACATATTAAAGATCCTGTTTGTACCGCTCCCCAAGTTCGAATTTTCGCTTTATTCGGATAGTCCGGATTTGGGGGCGTTACATGTTGCCCATCATTAAGCTGAATGGATGTAATAATACACTAGCAACAAAAGCTCATGCTGAGCCTGGGCTAAAAAAAAGAAATATTAAATTAATATAATAGTTACAACTGTAAAAAAAAATTCACTATGGTTATTTTTAATAAATGCTAGAAGAAAATATGATGGAAAACAGCTTAGAATTTTATAATAAAAGGAAGACATTCAATGAAGGGTTGGCATTAATTATAAAAAGCCTCTAAATTAAACAAATTCAATCCCATATCCTATAAAAAAAGAAAAAAAAAGAAATAACCCTATGTAACAACCCTGTTCCTGAGTGTGTCCTATTCAAGAAAGATGTCCACCTAAAAAATGAACAAATGGGAAAAAAAACAAAAACTTAAACCAAGAAAATTCTAAAAAATCTTAAACCCACTCAAAGAAAATCCAATTAATCAAATTAAACAATAATTAAACTTTTTGTTTGTGTGAATGAAGGATATTTTTTTTATAAATCGGGTTAGCAGGTGAAAGTAAGTCAACTCTAAACCTAATTTTTTTTGTTCGTAATGTTCAAAACGTTCACTAAAAGAAAAATAAATCAGTATAATTAAATAATAATTAAACCTTTATTTGTGTGGTCGAGGGGTATTTCTTTTCATGGATCGGATTAGTAGGTGAAAGCAAGTAAACCTGAAATCCATTTTTTCTTTCCTTTGTAAGCAATATTGGAAACAACAAACTGAAATCAACAAAAATGAAAAAGATAAACCCAAACCCTTAATTAGCTATTTGATGTTGCTTGAGTTGGCTGATTGGTGTTTCATTGGCTGGTCGGCTTTGTCATTACCATAGAATATTTAATTAATTAATATTTATGCATTGAAATCTCACTTTACTAAAAGCTTTTCATATCCGCATGAATTCTAATCCATACTTTCCAACAATGCACCATTAGATGAAAATATACATGTGTTCATTGTTAGTAGCGTAATAATTCAAAAGCCAATGAACATTTTCGTTTTACTTACACTTATTTGGTGAGACAACTTTTTCAAGCAATATAATAATAAAAATAGTGCAGAAATTTGGATATCCCATAAAAACAGTGCTGCAGTTATAGTAGTGCCTAAAAATAGTGCAGAAATTTGAACATACCTAAAGACACCTTGAAAGAGTTTGGTCTTTTTTATACCATTGGATGTAAATAAGGAACTTCACATTCATGGATACTGATCCACAGTATCCAACATGCGCCCATTAGATAAAAGCAAAAGACTGCTAGGCACCAAAGTGGTGCTTGTTAGAAACAAAAAATAAACAGAAAAGAGAAAGTTAAGCAATCATACCGCCTCAGTGTTGGTGCAGGGGAGAAGTAAAAGAGTAGTACAACTTATTTGTGAGATATAGACAATAAGGGAAAAGGCAAATGGTGGAGATGATGGTAAAGGACGGGGGCGGCTGGGTGATGCCAAGTAAGCCATCAGGCTTCTTCTGTTACTTTTTTTTTTTTTTTTTTGTTCAAGTAAACCATCAGCCATCAAGTTCCAATTTGTAGAATTTGGAGAGTAAACAATTGGCTTGGAAAAAATTTAGAGATTTAGTTTTGATTTATAGTATCATCAGACGAGTGTGATGGCAAATTTGTAACATGAAACAATAGTAAGTTAATGATGATGATAGATTAAGACAACTGTGTACAGGGAGAGATTTTAGGTGAAACAAATGGAATTAGATGAAAATAATTAGGATTGAATCTAGGAAAATAAATAGAAGGGCAACATGGATTGCAATAACCATTTTGTGGTGCTTAATTAAAGGTGATTGGATTTTGATTTGAAAATCAAAATTAGTATAGTATGACATTATCCTTCATTTTTAGTTGCCTTGTATTAAATGTAAGAACCCGAATTTTGATTTTTAATTAGAATTAATCTTGACCCTTGATTTAAGCTGGGATGGACCCCATATGTGATTGTTATTATTATTTTTAAGATTTTAAGCTATTTAAATTTGGATAATTAATTAGTTACTATGTGGGTCTCATAAATTATTAGAGTTTGAGAATCATAGAGTTGTGCCCAATTTGGAGTTTATTCATGTAATTATTGATCAATGAGATTTATTAATTAAATTTTTTTACTTAAATTATTGTGGATCGGTCGTGCCTCGTGATTTGAGGTCCCATGGATTTCAAATTTCGGCATGACATTAAATGCTAGGAATGACAATGAATGAGGGAAACATTTTAGGAAATAATTTAAAATGGTGGTAAGATAAGGATAGATTTTAGAAAAGTGAGGTGGCAGAGCAAAGTTAGTATTTTTGGTGCCACATGTAATTTCGTGAGAATATAATGTGACTCTCTAGGAAAGAAGAAAAAAAATAAAGAAGCTGACCTGGAAACCTCCACATGCCTCTATTTTTGTAGCTTTAATATATACAACTAACAACACAGGCCCGTGCTTAGCCCTGACCTCCATAAAAAAATAAATAGTTTATTAACAAAGTTATAAAAATATAAAATTTCAAATATTTATAAAAGTCCGCCTACTAAATGAATAAAATAAAAATTAGAAAATGGTGGAAAAAGTAAGTAGCCCACTAAATGACTCTCATGGATTAAATAAAGAAAAAAAATTCAAAAGCCTATTAAATTTTATAAACATCTAAACTTTTATTTTTTTTATAAACTTTGTAATAAACTATTTAAATTTTTTTATATAGGTCCGGGTTAAGCACGGGCCTGCATTGCCAGTCCTTACTTAAGATAAATATTTTAAAGGTTTTTGCTGCATAAAAATAATACATCAAATATTATTGTATTCTTCAAAATATTATTGATAAAAATAAATAAATAATAGATAAATAAGTTATCTATCAAGCTAATTTATTTATTAGAATTAGATTGAAATACTAATGTTATTTGCTTTAAATTTGATAAAAAAAAAGAACTACAAAAAAGGAAATGATGATGATTATGATTAAGAATTTATCTCAATAAAATTAAAATATAACATCTTCAAAGGAAAAAATTCTTGTAGTTTGAGTCTACTTAAATTTCAAAAATTCTTATTAAAAAAGCTCACTTCATACTTAGAAAAAAAAGAAGGAAAAATAAAGGATATTATACAAACATTATTCCACCAAATTAAATGTCCAAGGACAAAATCACAAAATTCTCATATTTAGAATCAATTAGAAATAAGCAAGTAACAAAATACCAAAATTACTTGAGAAGTTTCATTTTCATAATCTAAAAAAATGCAACATCAACCTTCTTCCTTAGAGTTGCTTGAATAAAGTTAATTTAACTTGGAAACCATTCAAAAAAAAAAAAAAAAAAGATAAAACAACATTTCATATCAAATTGGAGAAGTAAGCGTAACGGGCTTGAATTTATCCAAACCAAATTTCAAATGAGCATAAGTTGAGCCCATTATAACTATAAAAAAACTTGATTTTTTCATAATTTAATGGTGGCCTAGAAACATATCCTCTGGGAATGATTTTGGTGAGGCCCACTTTCATATTTTGAAAGTATTATAGAGTTTTTATAATTTTATGGTCCTATAAGAAATGGAGCCATCTACTTTTATTGGTGTTAAATATTTATAAATAGGCCCCACAAAAAACTTAACATTATAATTTAATCATGAGCCTAACTCCTATAAGAAATGGAGCCATCTATTTTGACTGGTGCCAAGTCTTTATAAAGACACCCCACAAGAAAAATTATCGTACTACCATTAAGCAACAAATAGGATTAGGCAATAAAAAAAGGAGCAAAAAAAGTAGATGAGTAAGAGATTTTAGTGATAGTAATAGATTGAGAGATTTTCGGAGAATTAATGATTTCTTAGTGCAGCATGTAATTTTTCAGGATGCTGACGTGGCGCTCTAGAAAAAAAGAAGAATAAGAGATGCTAATGTGACACCCTATAGAGGCCTCTATTATTGTAACTTTAATATATATAATTTGAAAAAAATAGCATAAATGATTTCCTGTGTCATTTCCATGAGGAGGTGAGCTCCACCTACTTCAAAGCTCAGCCGCAAATCCAATTGATTAATAAGGTGGAGTTTGACATTGGTATTTTGCTGATCAATTGCATTTTGGATTCGTTGGTTTTGGGTTTTGGCTACCCCAACCCGCACCGTCCTTCATGAAGAAAGTGTAATAAAAATATTAATCAAAGGTAATCGAAGGTAAGGCCCATTCTGTGCATACAAAGAGGGTAAGGCTCTCCACAAAGATACAAATATGCCACATGATCAACTCGGATTGAATGTGTTGTTGAACTGGTTCTTCTTCATTACAGCCTTCATTATTAGATTTTATACACTAGAAGAACTTACTATATATTTCAGATGTAACCAATTACACTAGGCATGTCATCCACATTGATTGGATTATTAGGTGTTTGATATGATTCAGTGAATAAAAAAAGTTCCACCATGTTTGAAAATTTTTAATTAATTTAAACAAGCTGAAGGATCTTTTGTTTTAAAATTAACAACTCATGCTTATTCACCATGTTTTATAGTTAGAAAACAGGATCGATTGGTTTGTAAAGATTGCAAGGTTATCCCAGGAGAGAATTTGACTACGCAATATAAGCTCAGAGTTTTAGATATTTGCATTAAAAGTAAGAAGAGATCTGTAGTAAACAAAATAGACCCTAAAATAAGGTAAAGAGATTTGAAGGAGGAAAGAACAAATATATTTAAGGACAAAATGATTGAGAAGGAAGAATGGAATATTGAAGGAGAAACTATAGTAATGTGGAATCAAATAGCTAATTGTATTAGGAATGTTGCAAAGGATGTACTTAGATAATCAAAAGGAAAGAGACATATTAATAAAGAAACATGGTGGTAGAGTGTGGAGGTTCAGTAAGTTATTCGACAAAAAAGGACATTGCTACAAAGTTTGGAGGGAAACTAAGAGTATGAAAATTTTTAAGCTATATAAGAAGGCAAAGAAAGAAGCCAAGAAAATAGTAAGTAGTGCAAAGTTCAAAGTATACGATGACCTCTATAATAGGTTGGGAACAAGAGAAGGAGAAAAGGATATTTTTAAGCTCTCAAAAATTAGAGAAAAGAAAAGTACGGACTTAGATCATGTCAAATGTATCAAGGACAATGAGAAAAATACTTTTGTGAAGGACAATGATATTAAAGATAGGTGGAAGGAATATTTTAGCAAACTTCTAAATGAAGAACATTTGAGTGATACAAGAGTGAAGAAGATTACTTCATCACTAGAGCATACTTTTCTCCATAGAATTAGAGGGGTAGAAGTGAAGGAAGCATTGAAGCGAATAAAAACAGGAAAGGCAACAGACCCAAATGGTACTCTGATAGAGATATGGAAATGCTTATGAGAGGTTGGGGTGAGTTAGTTATGTAGATTATTCAATAAGATACTTGTGATAAAGAAAATGCCAGATAAATGAAGAAGAAGCATTGTAGTACATATATATAAGAATAAGGGAAATATACAAAATTATACCAACTACCGATGGATTAAACTTATAAGTCATACTATGAAGTTATGTGAGAGAATAATAGAGCAAAGACTGAGACGGAAGACCAAAATATCTGAAAATCAATTTGGTTTTAGGCCAAGGAGATCAACTATGAAAGCTATCTTTTCACTTAGGCAATTAATTGAAAAATACCAAGCAAAGAGGAAAAATCTACACTGGTTTTTATCAATTTGGAAAAAGCCTATGACAAATTACCGAGGAATTTAATTTGGTGGGTTTAAAAAAAAAAAAAAAGAAATGTCCCCAGAGGTTACATTGAAATTTTTAAGGATATGTTTAAAGGAGTAGCAACAAATGTAAGAACCACATATGGAGAAACAGGTGGATTCCTCGTGACTATAGGTTTACATCAGGAATCAACCTTAAGCCCTTATCTCTTTGCATTAATTATAGATGAGTTAATGTGCATAGAAGTACCATGGTGTATGTTGTTTGCAAATGATATAGTATTAGTGGATGAATCAAGAAATTGTGTAAATGCAAAACTTGAGAGATAGCGGGGGCATTAGAATCTAGAGGCTTTAAAATAAGTCGTACAAAGACAGAATATATGGATTACAACTTCAGTGGACATATACAAAGTGTTGAAACCACTGTCAAAATTGAAACACATGAGATACCATGTAGAGATTCTTTTCGGTATCTAGGCTCGATAATTAGTAAGGACGGGGAGATTGACGAAGATGTGGACATAGGATAAAAGTTGGATGGCTGAAGTGGAGACTAACTTCTGGAGTGCTTTATGATAGACGAATGCCAACGAAATTGAAGGGCAAATTTTACAGGACAGTGGTTAGACCAGTTATGACATATGAAGTAAAATGTTGGCCAATTAAGAAGACGCATATTCATAAGATGGATGTAATGGAAATGAGAATGCTTAGGTGGATGTGTGGTAAAACGAAGAAAGATAAAATTAGAAATAAGAGCTTTCAAAAGCATTTAGGGGTAACACCAATTGGGTATAAGATTAAATAAACCCGTTTAAGATGGTTTGGGCATATTGAGCGTAGGCCGGTAATTGCACCGGTGAAAAAAAGTTTGACTATACAGGTGGATGGTCCATCAAGAGGTAGGGGTAGGCCGAAGAAAACATTGATGAATGTCATTGATTTATATTTGAAAATGTTTAACTTATCAAAGGATTTGGCTTAAAATAGAATGGAATGGAGAAATAGAATTCATATAGCTGACCCCAACATGGTTGGGATAAGGCTTTGATGATGATGATGATGATGATGCTTATTCATTGTCGAGATATTGAGAATTTGACATTTTAACATAATTCATACAAAATGTGATTATTTTAAGATTTTTATAGAGTTTTGATATTTTTACAAAATTTAATTATTATAAATTATATTGCCTATTCTAAGTACAATTTTGAAATTGAGACTCAATTTCTCAACTGATTGCTTAATTTTATCTCAACTAGAATTTGAGTTTTGACGCAGTTTGATTTCGAAAGATATTTTTAAAAAAAAAAACTTTCCATGCAATTTTCTCTTAGTAATAGTTTCCGATTAATTAAGAAGATAGGAATAAATATATCCAAATAAGTTAGAGTTATTTCCATTGCTATTATATAGGAGGGAATACACACGATAGAAGAATTGTTGTAATAAGATTTTATTTTGGGCATCTTTATTTGCATAAAATATATACAAATTTATGGAAAAATAAGCTTCACTAAATAATTATTAAAGAGATAAGGGGTAAATAATATAAGCTAGGGATGTAAATAGACCTTGCCTTTTTTAAGTTTTGAATTACGAGGGTGATGGGTTATTTTTCCCCTAAAGATCCCTTCAAGTTCAATTTAAATTTAAGGAGAGGTTATTTAATGGTCATTACCACATATTCACCCTTAGTTTTTATTTTATTTTATTTTATTTTATGCTCTAATGAAAGTACAATACTACGTATTCACTAATCAATTACTTGAATTAAGTAACCATTAATACGAAGGAGCAGTTCACGAGAAGAAAACCATAAATAAACTAACAATGATATTTCAAAAATCACTAAGGGCACGTTTGGTAAGTGTCTTTGTCGCAGATTTCCATCCAAAAAATCTGCGGGTTCGTAGAATTCCCACATTTGGCAATAGGGTCGAAATCGGAAAGTGGCTTTCCACTTTTCACCATTACATGGAATTTTGCAATCGACCGAGATTTGGACTTTTGTGAGCCCCTTTTGAAAAATCTAGATCATTAGATCTGATATAGAAGCTAAGAACAATTATGATATCAAATTCCATAATGTGGGGCCTTGTGGATCATGATATATTGGTAAAAATGTTTTGATCCTCCATTAATTTCTTAAAGGTTTTTTTCCTCAAAATTCTCCTTTTTACAAAATTTGATTTATTTTTCTAGAGAAGATGAATTGACTCTAAATTTTAGAAGGAATTCTTTAAAATTATAAATTTCCTTCATCATCACTGATGTTTGCTAAACGTGCCTTTGGTACTCTTGAAAGTGAACAAAAGTACTAGAGAAGACATCCCAACTCCCAACAAACTGACAAGGGTGGGCACCTCATAAGAAGAAAACCATTACTAAATTGACAATGATGTTTCAAAAATCACTGCATTGTATTAGAGTGACGAGTGGAAAGTGAAAAAGCACTAGGGAAGACATCTTAACAAAGTGATAGAGGTTTCACGGACCAATCGTTTCACCCATGATTTATAGCCCGTGCGTCACTCGACTAATGCTCCTTTGCACTTAGTGAGTCAACCTTTCCTCCCAAGCTAATTGGAACTCATCCGACTATAAGGCTAACACCACACTCACAAGAGAAGACACTTATAGAATGCTAAGAGAACTAGAGAGTTTGTTACAACTCTTAATTGTTACAAATGAGGGAGGCCACCCTTTTATATACGCTTTGGCCTTACAAAGTGTGGCTTAGAATATGTCATGTGTCAATCATACATTGGATGAGAGTCTTCTAGAACTCTCTTTATAATGTTCTACACTACTCTTTACAAATATCTCTAAACTTCTACATTTTTCCAAAGTTGTAGAGAATTATAGAAATTTCTATATAATGAGCCCTTGGTCATAGGTCATGAGATTGGTCTGGCCCATAAAATCCATCTTAGCCATGATTAAACCTCCGTTTTACACAAAAAGTGAAGCAATCTAGTAGATCATAACAGAGGGCTCCCTAGTTCTGTATCATCTCAACACATGAGGGGAAGATGAGAGGTAGTTATCGCGCTATTAATAGCCTAAATTATTTGATCCTTCACAGGAGGACTGGGTCCGATCCAATCCCTATGTAAACAAAAGGGTAAAGAGCTTGGCACAGCGACTTTTTGCCCATCCTACTAAAATGTTTCTAGTCCATATTTCTCTCTTCAACTTATTTTCTAAAAAAATATAAAATGGCCCCACCTCTCTAAATCATACAAAAGCCCCTTCGCACCTCTCTAATAGAATCTTTTTAATTAGATTTTTTAAAAGAATCTTTCAAATTAAGACTTTTGTTATATTACCATATTATCAAGAATTGAAGTTAAACCTATCTTCTAGGGGCCCCTTCCCACCTCTACAATAGTGATTTTTTACGTGCATTATTTTTGTGATTGAAATCTAACAATGTTTAATAGTCAGATCAATGTTAAATTGGAAAAAATGTCAATTCATAAAAAGTAGGTGCAATGTAAATAGTTTTAATTTTATCAAATATAAGTTTCTATCGAAATGATTTGGTATGTGAAAATTCATGTGAAATATGTGAGATAAAATAGATTCTTTTATTATTTTGCTTCATTGACAAAATAAAAAAAAATAATATGTTTAGTTACCAAGTCACCAAAGCAAGTATCACATTGTCCCATAAAAAAAATGTTTTTAGAGATGGCTAGGTAGTGCAGGCTCTCCGAGGGCTTTGGCTTTCTTAGGCTCGGCTCTAGCCCTTAAAGATAGGGTAAGGCCTAAGTAGTGTAGGCCTTCCGAGGGCTTTTGTTTGCTTGGGCCCGAGGCCTACATATATTGAGAGTAGGGTAAGGGCAACCTCGGGCCCTTTGACATGCTGACTAACTTTAAATTAGTTATTTATAAATTTGATTCAAACTGAATCACATCAAATGATGCCTAGAATTACCATGTAGTGTCATCGCGTTGCATTGTGGTTAGGGATGCTCATGGGCTGGGCTAGCCCAAGCCTGGCCCGGGCCCAGCTTGCTTTTGCCCAGGCTTAGGCCTTTGGTATAAGTCATTGGGCCAGGCTTGAATTAAAATTTTAGGCTCGTTTGTTATATGGGTCAGGCTTGGGTTAAGCAGTAGCAAGCCCAAAGTCCAGCCTTGTCCAAATAGGTGGATTAAGTTGCAAGTTCTCCTTTTTACGCTTCTTATATTGAATGCAAATCTTCATAGTAGAAATATTAAAAATTATTTATCAAAGAACACTATTCAAAAGGCAGATAATGTTCATTCTAATTGATTTGTACTAGATAAAGGTCTGTTGGTTACACTAACGCAGTTATGTTATGTTAATGAATCATATGCTTTTATTAAAAAAAAAGAGGCAATATCAACTTAAAGAGCAGAAAAGATAACTTTATATGAAAATTACAATCACTTTTAATAAAGATTTTTTTTTTTACATTTTAGATGGATTTATTTGGTGCATGATAGCCATGTTGGCCTCCAAGAGAAGCCAACTTAAGGGTGTCTAGTAATCAGGCCCGAATAAGGCTAGGCTTGATTAATATATAGGCCGAGCTCAGGCTTGGGCTTCATAGATTTTATACGTGCATGGGTAGGGGCCAGCCACTTATGGCCCAAGCCAAGCTTGGGCCAGCCTGGGTTTTAGGATTTTAATCCAGGCCGAACCTGGAATTTGCTCAGCCCTGCCCAGCCCAACCCATAAGCACCCCTAATTGTGGATGGTGCAATCCCATGTCAAATATATGGGTGGGGCTCACCTTTAAAAAATTCGAATATCTCATTAGCCCTAGCACCCATTGTGGTGATCGATCAAGTTATAAACTTAAATTAATGAGATAGCCCCCATTAGATCAACTAAAGTTGAAACCCTTGATTTAACTTTCTTAACTTTTTGTTGTAAATTATTTTTCAAATTAGTGGGATAGCTACCGCAATTCAATTCAAATTAGTGAGATGACCACTATAATTTAGACTGTTAAAACTTGGGAATTATAATTATTTAGAATGATATTTGGATCACTTTGTATCCTAAAAATTCCATGCACATGTAAACTACCTTTATGAATTGATTGGCATCAGAAACCATCGTATAGTGGAAAAAAATTTGTCCATACCAGCAATAGTACGCCCATTTTTGCACTAGCAAAAATAAATAAAAATATATAAAAAGACTAAATAAAAAGCAATAAAACTAAAATAATGAAATAAGCAACCATGAAACAATGCACTCAATATAATAATAACTTGAATAATTAAATAAAGAATAAATGAACCAAATATGTGTTTATAAGGTTTTTAGGGCATTCTTTAATGGGTATTAGAGCAATAAATAACTTTTGTATCATCATTTTATTATTGCTAAGTAATTTTTATAAGAGCATCACAGTGTATATATTATATAAAATAAAAAACATAAAGAGCCAGAGCATGGTAGGGCCGATCTAGTATTGTTCAAATCCAACCTTGGGGCTTTTCATTAAAAATAAAATCCCTTATTTTGGGGGCATTTTCAAGGCTAAGCAGCCTCCCTTGTCCCATGGCTAAATTAACATGCATGGATGGTCGGTCCAACTTCAACTCAAGACACTATGGTTATCTAGGAAAAATTTTAATTTGAAATATTCTATTAAAAAATCTTAATTTAAAAGATTCTATTAAAAAAATCTTTAAAAGATTCAATTGGAGAGAGAGATTAGGCTTGAAAGGGCAAAAAAGAAAAATAAAAATAACCACTGTTTCGGGAAGATTACCGCAAAGATGAAACTGGCGTTTTAAATTCTTGGTACAGCTGTCCTGGTGACATTCGATGAAGGCGACGCTGTAGCCTATTATGCTACAGCAACGCTGTACCCAAGCCCTCCCCTAAACAAAAGTTCATCAACATCAATAGCAGAAGGTGACGGACAAGTTTTTAATAATTCATTTATGACAAAGGTGACAGATAGGTTCGTAACAATTCATTTATGACAAGGAGCGTCGCTTGAAGAGGGTCCTTTCATTTTGACAGGTCCACATCTCTTCGACCTTCGGATGAAAACGTCTGTGTCACTTTGACTGCCGGATGAAAACGTCACACAAATAGTTTTCATTTTTTTTATAACCCAGCTGAACGGCTGAAAAACAAATACAATGCTAACTCAATGTAAAGAGTAAGACACTCACAACTCACGCTTATGGGCCAATGTTAACCCACATATAAGAAAGTAAGATACAACTCACATATACGGGTGATTAAGACCTACACTTGTGAAAGTATAAGACACAATCCACACAATTGAATAATAGAAATTCACACATATAAGGGGACAATACACGACTCACATATATTGAGTAATGAAGATCAACTCATATAAGGAGATAATATTCAACTCACATATGCATGCTAATGAAGCCGCACAGGTAAAAGAACAAAACATAACTTCTACGAATGAAATCATTAAAACTCACTCATACAACAGGTTAGGAATCAACATTTATACCATTAGACCATCCAATGGTAACAATAACTCCAAACTAACACAAGGAGTAGATCCCCTCCACAGACAGTTGGGAAGGTACCTCTTTTCCTCATAGTGGGGACATTGTCTACGACGAAGATGCCAAGATGGTACCTGAGACTTGGTAGCCAATAGCCATGGTTCGTGGTCCCTACTTTTGACTTGACTATGATTGAGCCTTCAGCCTTCTTGACGAGCGGTAGTAGGCCCACTAGTTTGTTTGGACTAGTGTGAACCCTGTAGCAAAGTCTAGTCTATATCTAGTTGTAATAATTGAAGAGAGTGTTGGAGAATCTTAGGGTTTTTCAAAATGTAATTGTGGGTTTAATTCATAACAACTACTTAGGTAATTTTCTTTTATGTTTTTATTAATCGCACTTCATGAGTGGTCTCTATCTACATTTATTTTCACACCTTGTCTTTTTTAAGTTTGGAGATGTAACTAGTTCATATCTTTTTTAAGTGCTGAACTACTAAGGTGTTCAGTAATTTTTTTGAAGATATCTTCAAGTTTAATTTAAATTTAAAGAGAAATTATCTAATGGTTATTCCCACATAATTATCTTTAGTTTTTATTTTATTTTATTTTATTTTATGCACTAACAAAAGCACAATACTATGTATTTACTAATCAATTACTTGAATTAAGCAGCCATATTAATATAAAGGAGCAGGTCATGAGAAGAAGACCATTAATAAACTGAATAACATTTCAAAAATGGTACTCTGAAAAGTGAAAAATACGGGACTAGGGAAGACATACAAACAAACCGGCAAAGGCGGAGGAGCTCACGAGAAGAAATTAATAGACTGAGAATGTCAATTCAAACTCTCTCTACATCGTGCTCTGAAAAGTGACAAGTGCAAGGTAAACAAAAAAATACTAGATAAGACATCACAGCAGAGAGGGTCCCCCGTTCTTTATCATCTCAAAAGGAATAGTAACGCTTTTCCAACATAGCCTTTTCGTCTTGTCACATCTCTTGTCTCTTTTTATTATAACAGTTTCAGAGGTAGGTCACGCCAACTCGCCGGACCTAACCTCTGGGCAACTCCTGTCACAAACACGTGGGCCTTCATGGCCTCGGGCTTTGTGTCGGCATGGATAAAATGGGGGTGAGGGTCTTCTGGAGTGATTTCGAGAAAACCTTTCCTGCTTCTTTCGGCGAGGAGGAGATGGAGAAGGAGAGACGGCAGCGGTGCAGACGTACTCGGAGAGGAGGTCGGCGTCGTTTGAGGGAGGCAAACAGGTACACGTTCTGTACCTTCTTCTCTGTGTCTCGCTTTTTTTTATGTCTTTCTCCATCCCGTTCTTCTTCCCTTTTTTTTTTTGGGTTTGTTACAGAGGGTTTGGGTGAGGGGGGTTCGGTTGGAGTTGCGGGAAACAGAGTTAGGGAGAGTGGATGGGGAAACGTTGGCTACGTGCAGTAGTTTTTCTTTTCTTATCTTTTTTATTTTTATCAACCGAAAGCACGGGTTTTGGGGAATAGCAAAGGGTGTGGGTTGCAATGTGATGGGATGGTTAGATTTAGCAGCCATTAGATGGTTGAGGGTTGGCCTGGTGGTGGATAGGCCACCCATTCTCATGGCACCCACCAGGATTGATCTTTAATGGGTACTCTCTTATTTTCACTCCTATCCACTCAGCCAACTCAGATTGGAAGGGTATTTGTGCGATATTAAGTTGCCAACCGGTCTTACACTATTATGAGTGCCAAAATGATCCATTCACTTGGGTGCTTCACTGCGTTCACCTGTTGGGCTTATTTTTCAAGAAAGGTAGACAAAATATTCCTGGTATTGGGAAAACCCATTTTTCTATACATTGTATAGATGAATTTGAGTTACCTTCTCCGGTCATTTTCACCATGTGAATTTAAATACCATGATAGGTGTTGGAGACAATGACTTGCATGTTGGGCAAGTGTAAACAGTTTACTTTATTGCTCTTACATATTCAAGAGCAGTATGTTTTTTCTGTTTTTATAAAAGGCCATTAATGACTCAAATTAACATATGCGTATCTATTAGCTCCATGTGAACTTTGTCTAGAAAATGGTTCTTTTGTGTTAATGTGGCAGTCCTATTATGGTTTTCCTTGATGCTATGATTTTTTCTCTATTATTTTGAAATGGGCCTTTTTTTTTCCCTTTCTATTATTGAGTTTTGTTTGCCATTTTCTCTTTCCTTGTTTATCATTTAATTCAGTTTTTCTTTCTTATTTGTGTATATAGGAAAGATATCAAAGACTATGGAAGAAGAAACTCTCTTCTTTACATCACCATTGCAACAAGGATTAAGTGGTATAGGAAATTAGGTAATTTCTTCTAATTTATTGATTTTAATTTTATGAACGTTTTTTGGCTTAAGTGTTAGAGTTTTTTTTATAAAGGTTGTTTAGTGAAATTACTATAAAATTGCTTTAAAATTTAGGATGATAATTTGAACTAGACACTTGGGGATTTACCTCTTAGGGATTGGAGGAACTCATTGTGATGTCTACATTTCTTTATGAAGGTTTAATATTTTGTTTATTAGTTTGTTATTGCTTTTGCTTTTATAAGAAACGAATAATGTTAAATTGCCAATCCAAAAAGATACAATAGTGAGTGATAATTATCTATTATATGTCATAATTAATATCAAAAAAAATTTGTTAACCCTATTAATTAACTTAGTTCACCACAATTCGACGGGCTTTAAAATTTTGGATTCTTATTCTCTGCTATATTTCAACTGCAGATTTCATTGTTAACTTAGATCATAGGCCCCTTTATCATGGTCATTAACGTCTACTTTCTTGCAACTAGCTTTCTCAAGTTGCTCTTGAGACTACGAAGTGGGTCAAGAATCGTAGCCAGTTTGTTTTTGGGGATATTTGGCTTCTCAGGCATGTCAGTGTATTTAGCTAACATTGTTTGCTTAATCGTGCGAAAGAATAGAGATGTGACCCCACTGCTAGCTCCAAAAGAGCCGAAACTTGGACAAAGAAGCAACAATTCCAATGTTGAAACTTCCTTGTCAATCTACACCCTTCCAAGAGAAGATATTGTAAGCATGCAACTGCCCCAGCATAGCTTTGCTTCAGATCTCTAATTAACCATCTTCAAAGTTAGGCATGTTTCTCTGAGGGAAAAAAGAATAAAAAAGGGTCAGGAATTCCATAATACTTGACATGAATTTAGTGAGCATGAGCCTTAAAGTTAAAAATTTGCAGGACCAGTGCCTTTTGTGATTTATTACACTGAATATATGGGTCTTCTTGTCTTTAGATGCATAATATGGAACATTTCACAAGTTGTAGATAGTTAGCCATCCAATTTCTACAGTTGACTGTAGCTGTCCTCTCTCTCTCTCTCTCTCTCTCTCTCTCTCTCTCCCCCCCCCCCCCTCCCCTCTTTTTTTTAGTTCAACTTGGAGAGATGAGGAGAAATGGCCGTCTACTCTTCAAATTTTCTCCGCCTTTTCTTCCAATCCGAATAGGTCATTAGGTTTCTTGTGTGGGAGATTTTATATTATAGGCCTTTCTTCATGTTGAATGAGATGTTCTTCAGTGATCTCAACCAAGAAACTGTATGTCCCATGTTCGCAAATTGAAGACTGAAGTTGCTATACAAAGATGGGTTTTCTATTTAATTACGGATAATTTTGAAGAGATAAATGATTCCCTCCTAATGATCCCCTGTTAACCTTCTAATGTAATCAAAGCAAGATTGGATTTGTGTTTTACTTAAACTTGATTTTTCCCACTCTCGATTTTGGGTTTATCAAATGCTGTTGATTTCTCACCTGTTTTTTGCCCTTCATGTGGATTTGGTTGTTGTTGATTGATGTGTGTGTGCTGTTGATTTCATTTAGACTTTGTGTGTTATCTACTTATTGAAGTATATGTTCATTTTGTTGTATTGGTGATTTGATTATGGAATTCATAGATGTAATCAACAATTGTTCATCTGAGAGGGCTTTCATCCTTTATACTGTAGTTTGTGCTAAACTGAATTGCTATTGAATTCCATTTTTACTTTTGTAGAAGAAAAGTTGGAAAAACTTTTTTGCATACATAGGTCCTGGATTTCTTATCTCAGTGGCTTATCTTGAGCCAGGCAATTGTAAGATACCTATATTCCACCCTTCAAATTTGCCACAAAATTTTTCATCCTCATTTTTCTGTGGTTCTTTCTTTTCTCACAATTGTGTTTGAATTTCAGTTGAAACTGATTTGCAGTCAGGAGCCCAATACAAGTATGAGGTGTGCAGGTTGTATTCTTATCCAGTTTTGTTTTAATTAGGGAGCTTTGCTGTTGTTATATGTCCAAAATGTTTTGTTTTTTTATCTTGGTGCTGAATTTTGAAATGTGTCTGTTTCATGGTAAATATTAGTTTGTAAGTTGCTTGATTTACTTTCCAAATTATGAAGTTCATATGTTATGCAAACAAGAGTAGTTTATATAGAATCTTACTAAGAAATATCTCTTGGTTTAGTTGCTCTGGATTATCCTGGTGGCTTTGTGTGCTGTTCTCATCATTCAAACCCTCTCGGCCACGTGGGAGTGAGACCTGGGGGATCAAAAGATCTCCCTCAGCCCTTGATCTCTACAAAAAAATTAGCCTTGGTGCGCAAGATGCATATTGGGGGTGCTGGTTGTTTGTGCGTGTAGCCACTTGGATGGACCATCAAGCAGGTGCCACCCCCAACACGCAAGATGTGTGATGGGCGCACCTGATATGTTGTGTGACCATATGTCTTGTCATTTTGATATCCTAACTCTCATTTTGATACCCTAACTGCAGATTTTGTCTTGTAATTTTGAATTTTTTTTTCTTCACAAGGCTTTCTTGATCTATGACTCAAGCCATGGCTACGAAATATTCTAACTTGATGCTTGGCAATAGTTTCAACTCTAATTGTTGCAATCATTGGTGGCTCTACTGGGGCAGGGAAATTGATCATTATGGCATTGGTATAAAAATATTCTCTTTATTTAATGGTAATTTTCTCACCCATAATTGTTATGATAATATTTAAAAAAGCTTGTGACATAGTAAGATCTGATGTACACAGTCATGGCTTTCCCCCTAACCTATTTGAAAGAAAAGTCTACATAGCACGTTCTTGTCATAATAAAAAAGAAGGGGTATGTTATTGCTCTAAAGCAATTTCGCAATTCTCATGCAAATTTTATCTCACTGTAACAATGAAGCTATTACTGATGCTTGGTTTTCATGTGCTTGGCTTTGTTTTTTGGACCACAGTTACCTAGTTCAGTCTTAGGGCTTCTGAACTCTGCACAGTTCGTCGCAAATAGATCATAGTCCAGTTCGGTGATTTTAAAGTTCCATGAAATGTTGGATGCGTTGTACCTAAGAAGCACGGACACGGACACGGGTCACAGATACGACACGACACGGACACGCCGATACGGCATTTCTCAAAAAAGTAGGACACTGACACGTTGGGGACACGTTAATAATATATATTAATTTATATATATAATCATCTACTAAAAAAATAATATCATTTTAACTTTTTTAATCAATTTAGCAATCAAAAAATAAAAATTCAAGTACCAACTAACAAACATATCAAATTATCAAATATCAATACAACACTAAAATATAATTCATAATCATTAAACATGAAATATCTATAGTTCCATAAAATCTATATAAAGAAAAGGGCGGATCATTTCTTTCCTCTCCTGATGCTGGCTAATCTTCTTCCCCAGCACTGCTTCACCACCCTAAAAAAAAAAAAAGAAAACAAAAAAACAAAAAGCAAAAAAGAAGCCAATCTTAAGGCCTATTCTTTAGTGCAATATTTATTTGTCTTTTGCTTGTGATATGATTGATATTTACAATCATATATTTTTCCTTGGTATAAAATTGTCATATATCGAGTTTACAAGTTTTAATAACATGTTAACAAAGTGTCCAAGAGATATTAGCTATATGTTTATTTTTTAGTCATAGACACGGGCTAGGAATTGTGGGATACGTTGCAAAAGAGTGTCAAATAAGTATCCGAAATTAAAATTTTTAGTTCTTAATTATGGACACAGCTAAATAGTATCGGACACGTGTCCGAGAGTGTCCGAGGAGTGTCGGTGTTCGACACGTGTCCGACACGGACACGTCACTTTCTTAGAAGTGTCCGTGCTTCTTAGCGTTGTACAGTTTTAAAACAGGCATCTCTTCTCCTACTAGCTATTTTACACCCAGTACCATATTTCAGAATTCTATGCACAGTTCTCAACTCAAGTTTTGCATTCACGGGGATGAACCCCATCCTCAACGTAAACTCTCTCTCTTTAAGTAATGATAGAAAACTCTCAATGGGATGCCACCGACACATCCCCCTCCACCACCCCACCACCCTCTCGTTATGTAAACTCTTATCTCTTTTAGGTAAATGATAGAAAACTCTATCACTGGGATGAGCCCCATCGTTATATAAACTCTATCTCTTTTAAGTGATGTTGCATCTCTTTTAACTACTATTTGCAAAAACAAAAAAGTAAAAATAAATAAATAAATAAAAGTAGGCATCTCATTTTCTTTTCAGTAGGAGACTTTGAACAAAAGTCAAAATTATTTAAAGATAGAAATTATTTTCTATGAGAAATTTGTAACTGAATGGACGTACAAATCATATTGAACTACATTGAATTTTCGAATTTAAGTAACTAGAAAATTGCGAATTGGTTGAACTACAAATTAAGTAACTATGTTTTGGACAGATGATCCTTTCATTTGAACTCCCTTTTACTGTAATTCCACTGCTAAAGTTCACAAGCAGCAAGACAAAGATGGGGTCATATGTCAGGTGGGGTCATATGTCAGCCCAACTCTGGTAAAATCCATGAATTATAGATATATACTGCATTTACTTCTCCCAATTTTCTGTAGATTTATATATATTAATAAGAAATAACAGATCATCAAGAATTAGAGGAAAACCTTTTTCACTCTTTAAGAAATATCCATTCAACTTGAGTGTTCTTTTAAACTTGTTAAACAAGATTTGCCATCTGTCCATATTGATTTATGATTAGGAACTCATAAAGCTTTAAAATTTTGGATTCTTATTCTCTGCTTTATTTCAACTGCAGATTTCATCGTTAACTTGGATCATAGGCCCCGTTATCATGGTCATTAACATCTACTTTCTTGCAACTAGCTTTGTCAAGTTGCTCCTACGACTATGAAGTGGGTCAGGAATCGTAGTATGTTTTTGGGGATATTTGGCTTTTCATGCATGTCGGTGTATTTAGCTGGCATTGTTTACATAATCGTGCGAAAGAATAAAGAGGTGATTTTGCAAAAGAATAGAGAGGTGACCCAACTGCTAGCTCTAAAAGAGCCGAAACTTGGAGAAAGAAGCAACAATTCCAATGTTGAAACTTCCTCGTCAATCTACACCCTCCCAAGGGAAGATACCGTAAGTATGCAACTCCCCAGCATAGCGCTGTTTTCATTTATTTAATTGTGCGAAAGAATAGAAAGGTGACCCACTGCTGGCTCCAAAAGAGCCGAAACTTAGACAAAGAAGCCAACAATTCAATGTTGAAACTTCATGGTTAATCTACACCCTCCCCAGCATAGGGCTGTTTTCGTTTATTTAATTGTGCGAAAGAATAGAAAGGTGACCCACTGCTAGCTCCAAAAGAGCCGAAACTTGGACAAAGAAGCAACAATTCCAATGTTGAAACTTCCTCATCAATCTACACCCTCCCAAGGGAGGATATTGTAAGCATGCAACTGCCTCAGCATAGCATTGCTTCTGATCTCTTATTAACCATATGCAAAGTAAGGCATGTTTCTATGAGGGAAAAAAGAATTAAAAAGGGGTCAGGAATTCCATAATACTTTACATGAATTTAGTGAGCATAAGCCTTAAAGTTAAAAATTTGCAGGACCAGTGCCTTTTGTGATTTATTACACTGAATAGATGGGTCTTCTTGTCTTCAGATGAATAATATAGAGCATTTCACAAATTGCAGGAAATTGGCCATCCAATTTCTACAGTTGACTGTAGCTGTTTTCTTTCTCTCTCTCTCTCTCTCTCTCTCTCTCTCTCTCTCTCTCTCTCTCTCTCTCTCTCTCTCTCTCTCTCTCTCTCTCTCAATCATCATCATCATTATTATTATTATATTTTTTTAGTTCAATTTGGAGGATCCTGAATAAAGGTTTAGGCTCTGCTCGGATGAGGAGAAAAGGCCATCCACTCTTTTTACTGGGGTTTAGGGTCTGCCCTGCTCGGATGGGAGATGTTATATTATGGGCCATTCTTCATGTTGACTGAGGTGTTCTTCGATGATCTTGATCAAGAAACTGTACGTCCCATGTTCGCAAACTGAAAGACTGAAGTTGCTGTACAAAGCTGGATTTTAATGCTTCCACATCTCTATTTAATTAGGGATAATTTTGGAAGAGATAAATGATTCCCTCCTGATGGTCCCCTGTTAACCTTCTGATGTAATTTTGAGCTGGGTGCAAATTTTGCTCTAACCAAAGGGATATACGTTATTGGATTGATCGTTATATCACATTAAGGGAATGATGTTTTGTTTAAGGCTGCAATGAGCATTTGGAAAGACCACCCCAACCTTTTTAATCACTTTAAACCGGTCAGCTGGTAGTCAGTGCGGTTCACCTGTCTCTAAGAGAAGTTTCTTTCAGAAATCCACCCCAGCTATTTTATCTTGCTCTGAGCAAAAGCTTTAATCATGTTTTTACCGTATGTGTCCCCTTTAATGCTTTCTACTTTCGTCTGTGCCAATCAATCTCTATCTAATTGCAGTTTCAGTTATTTGGTAGAAATCATAGTTTATCCTTGATGGAGAGAAGCTTAAACTCGACAAAAATGGGATGAGAGAAATTTGAATTCGTAAAAAAAAAAGTGAGAGAGAGAGAATAATAAATACGGAGCGAAGAAAATATTGGGAAAAATGCCAAAGAAAAAAGAAATTTTGGATCAGCGAAGAAAATAGGCAGACAATGGGAACATACCGTGGAAGGGTGGAATTTGAAAATTCCTCATTTTATATAATTATTTCTAATTTTCTACTAACTTTTTAAATCTAATTTCCTCATTTTTGGCAGTATTTACGCATTATGCATTCTTACCTCTCCCTCTCATTCCCATTTATCTGCATTATTTCAACCTTTACCCCGCCCCCTTTTGAGAGCAAGTGCTTTTTGTATACTTAAATGACTCTTCCATCAGTTCCAACTTCCATGTAATTTCATTTATTCAACAAGAGAATATTCCTCTTTTTACCTGGACTTTTCGCTCCAAGCAAATGTCAAGCAATGATACTGTCTTTGACCGATGTAGAGTCAAAATAAGCCAAGCTCGCTCGTAAGTCGCATGGCACAGGATTAGTTTGACTCTGCTTGGTTATTTTAGAAGCCAATGGCTTGTTTAAAGGGTTTGGCTGTATGTTTGTATATATGCATGGAGGCCTAATGGGCCCTTAGGGGATGGAAAGATTAGGATGGGAGAGACTCACATGTGTGGAAAATTTCTAGCCCATGAAATCATCTTAACCCCTCAATTTATGGCCCTCGAGTTTAATGGTTTTAGGATGTATTATTCTTTTATGATTCAAATCCAACAGTCAATTTCTTTGAATGGATGTGACACATCCACTTGATGAACAATAGTCTTATGGAGAGCAAGTAAAACTTTCCATGCCTCACCGCAATCATCCTGCATCCAGATGTGCCTAAACTCGAAGTGATAGACCATTTTTTTTAACAGTAATATGAAGTGATCGATTTATCTAACCATGGTCAAGAATAAAACAATAACATTCTTAAGTGCTTTCTTTAGCTTTACCCTCCATCATTTGTTTATTCCTCATGTAATTATTTCATTCATTCAGGTGTTGTATTACATGTATAACATTGATGATGATGTTTAGTTTTGGTTAAGGGGTGGGAACAAGCACGCATGTCTATTTTTAGACAAATATTTTTCAGTTTTTTTTTAGTTTTTAGAATTTTTTTAAATTTCTAGGATTTTATTTTGGTTATAAGAATCTTTTTATCGATTTTCCCAAAAAAGAAAAAAAGTTTGGACCTCATCATAAAAGGAAATAGGATGCTACTTGCCAGGAAACTGCTAAGTAAGATCAAAAAAGTTTGGCCTAAGACGGATTACATCAGTAAGGCAAGTAAATAATTTCTTGCTAAAGTGACCAAATCGTGTTGAAATCTGATGTTAGAAGACTCCCATGTCAGTCCATGGTGGACCAATTTAGGCTACAAAATTTTCATCCTGTTTTCCAATATTTTAAATTCTAGTAAAAGAAAGTTTTTAAAGGAATTCATTTGATTTGACGATATGTAGAAATTCGGAATTTCAAAATTTTTGAAAGGAAGTAAAATGAAGGTTCACATTTTCTAAAAGACAAAATTTAGCAAAAGGACTACCAAACCTGTTTTTCATTAAAACACGGATATGTCTTTCAAGATTTTGGATTGGAAGCATTTTCAAAGTTTCTCAAGAAAAATAAGATGACTTTCCAACATTTAGATTTATAAGTTTTCCTATGTGGGTGAACTTGATCAAGTGAACCTAGGATAGTTAATTTAAGCAAACTAAGCGAGACTACCTATTATTCTTTTTAAAAAGACAAAAGAGAGTGAATTTTGGCCCAGAATCAAGTGTACATAAAAGGTTTTGTATGGAGTATCTGCGAAGATGAACAAATACTAGGTTTGCTCCTTAGATTTTAATTTTCATTATATCGTACGAACTCAAAATTTTCTACGTCGAAAAAAGTAAATGAGAAAAGAGTGTTCGCAGGAGTTTTTTAAGGAATTCTGTGCGAAACTACATAATAACTAAGTTTGCTCTCTAGATCTTATCTTTTCTTATATCATAAAAACTTGAAAAATTTTGCATTAGAAAAAGATAGTGAGTAAAATTTTAAATTGGATAAGAGAAAAAAGCTACCAAAGGGTATGTGTGAAAGCCGAACGATCAATGGAGCAGGGTACCATACCATTAGTGTGAAAGCCACCAATGAAGGTTCGATTCAAGATAAAAGAGGCCATTTAAACTAAAACAATAGTGTAACCTTAGTCTTAGTAGCTTAAAAGAAGACTTATGAACTCCTAAATCAAAGAAATCAGAATATTTGAGGGGAAATTTTGTTCTCAACACTATTGCAAAACATTTGGAAATTGATTTTATGTATACAAATGCATACAACACATAAGTTTGGCATGATTTTTGAGAAATTTGCTGAAAATTAGGAATGTGCTGGATTTTGAAAAGTTAGAAATCCCGAGTAGTCCAAAGTTCGAAAATATCCAATTTGACTTGATTTTCTTTTGAAAAATTTCTTCTATTTTCTTTTATTTTCAAGGTAAATAAATTTTGTAGATATATTTACTGTAAACCCTTATTAGACACAACTCGTCCACTAAAGATAATCTAGGGGTTTAAGAGCTAATTGTATACATTAAATACAATCGAAAGCGCCAACAAAAATAGCTTTATTTTCAACAAAAACCCTAACTTTATTTTTGTTTTAGTAATGCCTTTACTTTCTTGCTTTTTTTTTTTTTTAATCTTGTTTTGTGTCGTATGTTATGTCATAGTTCATTCTCAAACAGGTAGTAAATGGCACTGAACCGTTTGATTTTTTTTATTTCAATTATAGGCCTCATGGATGGATTTATATAGGTTTGGAGAAACTCTAACCCGGAACCATGTAATTTCTGTGGTTAGGTTTGTCAGTTGAGTGACCACGTGGATCAATCGATCGAATCTTTATGGCTCAGCCCGTCTGGTTGGCATCTGGTGGGGCTACAGAATCTCATCATTAACCACCTGCTCTTCCTGTCCTATCAATTCAAACTCTCCTTTGACATTGGATCTGAAGTCTCCTAATAAAACCAAAAATGGGAAATGGCAAAATGGAGGTCTGGTAACTCGAGGGAGTAAATGGAGGTAACTCGAGGGAGTATGTAAAATCATAGTATCTCGCTGTTGTGTCAACATTGAGACAATTTCGGGTTTTGACCTTCGCACCAAAGTCAAATAAACGCCGACCTTTGATGTATGACAATCGAGACTCTGGGAGAAAGGATTTCAAGGGGGTTCTCTGTATGTGAAATAACACTGAAGTTAATTCGAATGTATCTCACCTCGCCTGAGGGCTTTGGTCCTCAGTGGAGGGCTAGGGTCTCAACCTAGGTGAAAGAAGTTAAAAGTTTCAATCTCATCTAATCCACCACCGATAGTCTTTAAAACAAAGTTTAATTTTAACTAGACTAAATTCAAATGTTTTTAGTGTCTCTTGACCATTGATTTTTATTATTATTATTTTTTGAAACGGTAATAAAAACTTCATTAAAAGAAAGAAGAAATACAAGAGATAAAACAAAATAGAAAACTAAGGTACAAAAGCAATATACTCTCGTACACATTACAAAATTACATTACAATTTTTTCTCATGGAGTACTCCTTGCAATCCCTTGTTTGGCAAAAGTACCTATCATAAAAGTATATCTCCTCTCAATTCTCTCACCTCACCTGCAATGTCCTTCCTTCACTAGATGGGTAGGGTACTAGGCCCCTTAAGCTAGGTAAAAAAAATTAAAGTTTCAGTCTCATCTAATCCACCAATGATAGACTGTAAAACAAAATTTCAACTTATTATATTTAAATGTTTTTAGTGCATCCTGACCACTATTTTTTTTTAAGAAAACAATGTGCATACTTTTCTTTAAATATTAAAATGTGGATTGATTGTAGTTGCATTATGGTTAGCTATCCTATTATTAAAGTGATAAAGATGGTGTCATAGAAGTGGGATGTGAGTTTTCTTATGTTTGCCCTTCTTTTCTCTAATTTTTTGATTTGGAAGGCATGCAATTTGATATTTATCTTCTCATTTGTCTTAAAAAATAGATCATAAAATTGACATCTCACCATCTATTTACTTTTGAAAAGTTTCTATTCAAGTCAAAGATTGTTTTGAAGAATGCTTTATTAGTCTCTACTTTTGTCGGGCCACTAAATTCCCTCTTTCGTGCACATCTAATATCTTCTTCTGCTTTTTTTTTAATTTTTTTATAGGATAAAGAATGAAAAAAGCTCAATTGATCTTTTCTTTTACACATACAATTATAGTTTTTTTCCCCTAAAACATCCTTTTGATAATCTCAATGACATTTTTATAGGTCCAACTTAAAGCTCCTGCCGATCATATTTGAAGGGGGGGGGGGGGGGGGGGGGTGCTTTTGATTATCTAAATGACATTAAGTTTTACTAGTCCAACTTAGAGCTACTGCTGATGAATGATTAAAATATCAGCCGATACTGTACCGATAAATAATACAAAAACGATATTGATTTTTTACAGTCAAAATATCGCGATATATCGGCTGATATTTCAAAATATTGGCTGAAACAATATCTCGGCCGATATTTTGAAAATCTCAGCCGATATTTTCAAAATATTTGCCACAAATATAAAATAAATTAAAAAATATGTAACCCTATTTTTCCCCCCTTTCTCATCCTTTTACTCATCTTCTACTTCCCAAACACACTTCAATTGTTATAACTCTTTCTTTTACTTGCAAATAAATCAACAAATCTTTATTTTGGTGGATTTAGTCTAAGAAATTATCAAAATAGCTCTACAAAAGTAGGTAGATTCTACTTCTTGTATATATATATATATTGTAATATTTGTTTGGTAAAAGCTAAAAATGAGCCATGAATATGATAATTCCATTCCATTCTTTCTCTTGTATGGTTCTATTATTTGGTATTTTAAAAATAGAGGCTTTTAACTTTTAAGTTTTAACTAGTTTTCACCTTTGTTAAGATTTAGATATTTTTTAAGGTTAAGAGTACTAATTATTATTTTTATTTTCTTAGCATAAAAATACATGATTTAATGAATTAAACTTGATAGATCTAGTAGTAGAATACATAGATCTTCAAGATGTAGAGAATTTTGGTATATACTATATAAGATACCAATTACCAATACTATATACAAATTATAAATAAAATGTATTTTCTAAAATTTCATATTAATAGATAGTTCATACGTCATAATTATGATTCTTACAAACAAAAATTACAATTTCAGACAAACCGCAATCGATACTAATACCGTATTGGTTTTTGGAATCGGCCGATACCGTGACCGATACTGCGATTTTTATTCATGCTGCTGATCTTTTTTTTTTTTTTTTTTTTTTTTTTTTTTTTTTTTTTTGTGAGTGGGGGGTGGGGTGGTTGTCGTGAATGTTTATTCATGGTTAAAGATTTTTTTTTTAAAGTCTGCTTAATCAAATTTTAATGGGTATAGATTTCAAGCTGGCACCAAAAATTAATGATATAACTACTTTTTTTCTTCTTCTTCAATTTTTTTTTCTCAAATTTGAAATGGGAAGAACACGGGACGCATCACATTGTGAGCATAGAGCAAAAAGGGGAGAGTGAGGGGCATTGGGCATAATAGAGTCATGGGTGGGACCTACATATTGATCTTCAAATGGATTATTTTTGGGTCGCAGTGTCGTAAACCAGTAGAAGGGAGTAAGTTTGGTCAAACTTGAGCTTGAGCTCAAGCACCTACTCCACAAGTGAAGCTAGGACTGAGCTCAAGTCAAGTTTGTGGAACCAACTTGATCATGGAGCTTAGCTCAAGCTCAAGTTTGAACTTGCGATAGGCTATCTTCCTCTTTTTTTTTTTTTTTTTTTCGCTTCATTAGGATAGTGGCGAGGACCTTTGAAGGAAAGGGGGCACTAAGGAGTAGGTGCCTATATCACCGGAACGATTCTAAAGTCCCTAGGCTATCTTCCTTTAACATATGTTTTATGTTTATTAACAAGCCAAGCTTAGGCTTGAACTTAGGCTTTAGCTCAATATAATGGCAACTAATTAATCAAGTTGAGATCAAGCTAAGCCCTTAATCTAGTCAAGCTCAAGATGAACATGCCGTAACTCTTAGCTTATGAAATAATGAAGCTAAAATCAAGCTTGAGCCTAGACTAACCCAACTAGGTCAACTATGCTGGTTTGACTCATAATTATATAGCACAGTATGCGCGCGCACACATATATATAGGTATTCCCAACAAGAGAGTTATTCAGTCAAATACACAAAATTTTCTAATTATATATATTAAAACAAACCAAAGGACTAGGAGGATTTATATCAGTACCAGAGACTTCTCATCTCAAAGAAATGCTATAAAAAATCATTCAAAAGTTTGCCTTTTACGTTGGCCATGATCCAATTTTCATCTCCTAAAACCATTAATTCATATCCTTTTTTGGTTTACCAATAAAGAATGAGTAGGCCCTAAAAACTCTCCCTAATATTCTCCCTCCATCCTTAATTATGTTATTAAAAATTTAAAATACATCACCTCTAAATCATCCTTAATATTCTTAATTTAAATTTAAATGGCACATCCTTTTTTATCTCTAAAAAATGAACACATACAATAGAAAGGCCCCATAACTTAGGAAGCAGGGAGAGCTATCTAAAGTGCCACATCAGCAATAGGAGCTCCTTTCAAAGAAATAAGCAAGAAAAAATACTAGAGACCATTCCTTTGACGATATGATTTGTTCCATTTGAATTATTCTCTTTAAATCTCCTCCCTAAAATCTTCCATTTCAAATTTTATTCCTTTTGTCTCTTCAAATTTAAATTTTCTCTCAATCTCATTATAAATTCTAAGAACTCAAGTCTTTTCAATCTCCAGACATATGGAAACTACGTGAGGATCCCTGCATTTTGAGAACAAATTACAAATTGAAGTGCGTTGTTTTCTCTACTATGATTTTCGAAGGGGATTGGATCAAGACCATGAATGAAAATCACGGTATCGGTTGCGGTATCAGTCAATCCAAAAAACCGATACCCGATAGCGGTATCGGTCGTAGTTCGCGGTCCGTCGCGGTCGTCACGGTATAAAATTTTTTTAATCCAAAAAATTTTGAAAAAATATCCAAAAAAATCCAAAATATTAGAAATGCTGGAAAACAATATCTTTTTTCATTAGTAATACATATAAATCAAAATATTGGTCCCCCTAAGTTATGATATCCGGTCTTGCTGTCTTGTCAGAAATTGTGATTTTTTTTAATAAGGACCATAATTATGACTTATGAAATATGAACTATAAATTAGTGTGAAATTTTAGATAATACAACTTATTTATAATTTATATATAGTGGTTGTACACTTGTACTTGTATCTTGTATAATATATAACTATTCCCCTATCATTATTTATCAGTTATCATTCATCATTCATCAACCATCAACTCATTACTCAATTATCAAGGAAGTTGTAAAATTCAAGAACATGAACATTAATATAACATATGGCATAATGACAGTAAAATAAATCATAAATTAAATTATCGGACCCCTTAAGTTATGATCATGTATTGCTATCTAATCTGAAGCTATATAAATTTTATTTATAATTAAATTAATTTAGATACATATACTAAACAAGTTAAAATATCATAAATTTTATAAAATGAAACCATAATTATAACTTATGAGCTATCTATTAGTATGAAATTTAAGAAAATAAAACTTCTACTCATCACTCAATCATTAAGTAAGTTTTGCCTTGTGCTTTCAAGATAACATGTTTTATTATGATAGTATCGTAAAACACAAAGTAACTGGATATTTATAATTTACTTAAAATGATGATAAATTTGAGTAACTATTTTACAAAGATCAACAAGATTTTGATAAAAATTATGATTTTTAAAACCTCAAATAGTTGATCTAACCTCAATATGTGTTGATTTAAAATAATAAAAGGTACTCACAATAAAAAAGAGCATATAATCATCATTTCTAAGCTATATCTAAATAATTTAAAAAAAATGCAAAATGCTCACTTCAGTATAGTTGTATATGATTTTCAGGACTATATTGATAAAAAAAATAAAGTATTTTTGATGCCTTGCAAGTGAAATAGGTGTTGAGGAAAAAAAAAGTTGGCATATGATATATTTGGAAGGAGGAAGAAAGAAGAAAAATAGGAGAAAAGAAAAAAAATTTTAAATATAGTGGGCCGATATTTTGACCTATATTTATAAAATATCGGCCAATATATCGGTTAGGATCGATAATTTGAAATATCGGCCGATAATATTCGATATTTTGGAGATATTTTGACAAGACGATACAAAAAACCGATAACTTTAAATTATCATACTGGTATTGACCGAGAATTTAAACTATGATCAAGACTACACCCACCCCTTGGATTGCCTGTATTAAGAAGGGTACCCTACAGGTGTGCATATATTGACAGCACAACTTGCTGACCTCTTTGAGGCTGAAGTTCCAATTGAATTACCTTTTTTCCAATTGATAGTCGACATTCACTGGATGGAAGATATTGCTTCTATATATGTACCACGTTGGTTTCCCTTCTGCAGTTTTACTCATACAATGTTTGTCTACCTTGCTGCTTAGGTGGATCGTCTACCTTTTTCTACGAACATTGATCGTTAACATCACAGCATCATTTCAGCCTGAAAAACAATGTCATTGAGCACATCAGCATCAGACAATTGATTCAGTCCATAATTTAATTTTCATGGTTTCAATTTCTTGGGCCTTTTTATTTTCGTCAACGGAATTCTTTTATAGAAGATATCATCATACAACCAGGATGTCCATCATGATCATCTACATATGTGCACGAGACACTTGTATAAAAATAGTATGTTGTGGCAAGTAACAACCAATGTTTTTGGCCAGACACCCAACACCTGGCTAAACAATTTCCTAGCATATTTGCTTATCTAAGTGTTATGAAAGGAATGAACAATCTCCAGTTCAAAGGGTGAAAAGAATGAACAGTCTCCGATGCTAAGGGTCTAACTTCACTGAAATCATAGTGGAATCCCCAAGGCAGTTTAGATATTTCCTCAGCCCATGTAGTGAAGTTTCTGTAATTCCCTTCCACTTCTGCACGAACCTAGGATAGGATGTAAATGTCTTTAATTGTTCTTTTGTTGCGAGAGCTTCTGCTTTGTGACAAGAGCCCCAGCTTTCACCGGAGAATGTGCTTTCTGTTTAAACCTTGAGGTTGTTGGTTCAAGTCATGGGAGTTGCCAATGAAAAAAAGTTTCGGTTTTGTTAAGTGTCTCCTCTGCTTTGTTGCATGCCATCTTCAGTGAGACAGCTTGCAGAATCTCACCTTTACCATTCCTTAAAAGTCTGCCTGTTAATGCTTGTACCACCCTTTAGAGGCAAGGGTGCAGTATGCACACTTGGAGAGGTTGGTTTGGTCAGACCAATTCATTCAAAATAAGAGAGATGGAGATTTCATTAAGTTTGCAGATTTCTTAACAAATCTAGTCTCAATGCCTACTTCCATAGGCTTTAGAACCTCAACTCCTTATTTCATTAGGATTTGAAAAGTAAAATCACAAATCACAACAGTAATGCGTGGTTCATTGTTCAAAAGCAACTATCACAAATGGAGAAGTGTAAATATAAAGATAAGTAGAAAAAAAAAATTAATATCTGTCTTTTATGTTTTTTACCAATTTGTATTCAGCCCTAACCCCCATGAAAAGACACCGATTAGCCCCCATGGTAAAGCTACCCCCCTACACACACACACACACACACTCTCTCTCTCTCTCTCTCTCTCTCTCTCTCTCTCTCTCACGAGAATTCCAGCTGGTGATAGGCTCTAATATCATTTGTAACGATCCAAATAGCCTACTGGCTCAATAATTTGGTAAGCCTGTCACATGACCCAAAATACTTAAGCCTAAATTATTAGTAGTAACATACATAGTTTATTATATACTGACTCATATTTCATTCATAAGCAATGTGAGATTGGGTATTACAATCTACCCCCCTTAAAACCACATGTCTCCATACGTCCTGTGTGGATTCATCTAACTTCACCAAGCAATGTGCGACCAAAGAATTCTGAAAAGCCTCAATTTTTTGGAAATCACCATTTTTTTAATGGATTTCTTGGTTTACAAAAGATTTTTAAGAAATGGGGGATCTTCTTAAATATTCGATATTTCTAAAAATTCCCATTATAATTAAAATGAGTTCATTTGATGGAGTTGTATTTGATCTCAATAAAAAAAATTAAGCAAATGCTCAGATTAGAGATGGCGGAGAGAGATGCATCAAGTATGTCATTATTGATTTTTAGATATCGATGCATGTTATTGTTCATTAGCTAATTTAATTTAATTTTGATGGAATATTTGGTTGCATATGTTGTAATTTGTGTTAGGGTTTTAGAGTAGTTTTAGCAAGCAATTTCTTTTATTTGAACAGATAGATGAATGAAGATCAAATGATATTTTTATTCAAATTTTGCTTCCAATCAAAATGTCCAAATAACAATGGGTCAAGTCCAAGAAATCTTTTTGTAGTTATTCTTTTTAACAAACTATATAAATTTATTTTTTATAGACTTTTCAAAGGTTTTTTAATAAAAAAATAAAAAAAAAACTTTTCAAAGTGCCCAATATCTAGTTGTTCTACATTACAAATTAGAGACTTAACTAAAAAAATGATGAGACTAGAGATATATCAACTATCTTTTTATTATGGTGCAAATGCTTCCCAAGAGTCAATTAACAAATGGGGTTTCATCATATAGGAATTTATCAACCTCTAAAAGTTTGTCTTGCTTTTACTTAAATAGAAATTTCCATTTCTTATTTTTTCCTCCCACTAAACAAACCGAACTTAGGAATGGACACAACTATTCACATTGCTTTACCCAAGGTATTGGTTGATTATGCTCTTTGAGATAAATATTGTAACAACCTAAGTAGCCCACTAACCCAATAACTTGGTGTGCTTGTCACGTGGCTCAAAATGCTTAAGCTCAAGTTGCTTGTAGTAACCTATATAGACTCATATTTCATTCATAAGCAATGTGGGATGAGGTGTTACAATCTACCCCCTTGAAAGCCACAGATCCCTTTGTTAATTCATCTAAATTCACCAAACAATGTGGAACCATAGCATTCCACACTCATGTCCCATGTGAATTCGCCTATCTTAACTCACAAGCTCATGCACCTTAGCTCTGTCCTAATCTTACCTCAAGAGCTTTCTCAGTATGACTGAGGGTCCCACATTTTTTGCTGATGATAATCTCTAATATCATTTGTATAAACCTAAGTAACTCACTAGCCGAGTAACTTAGTGAGCCTGTCACGTGGCCCAAAATACTTAAGCTAGCCCAAGTTACTAGTAGTAACCTATATAAACTTGTATTTCATTCCTAAGCTATTAACTTATTTTCTATTTTGCCTTTGGTAATGTGAAAAAAGTGCAATAAAATAATGATTCGATGTTTTTAGTTTTCTATATCAAGCCCCCATCAGAATGAAATCCTAGGTTTGCTACTATCCCTAGCCCCTACACCCAAAAGGAAAATATAAACCTAAAATAGAAACAATAATACAAAAAAAAAAAAGGAATGTGCAATTTTTCAATAAATCTTATATTTTATTATATTCTCATTTTTTGGGCTTGGATCTAACACGTGCCTTTGTTGTTAGTTATATATATTTAAGTAAATGAAAGGGAGGTTGGAAAGAGTGCAATGTCATCACCTATGAGTTCCCCTTTGAATAAAATGCTTATAAAAATCATAATATAGAACTTTGGCTTTGACGTTGGCCACACAACGGCCAAATCTCGTCCTCTCCAAATTTGCTCCATAAGTTTCTCCATTTAAACAATTACCTATAACGTTGGGGAATCTAATTACTGAATATAATCTATAATGAGCTAAGATTTTCTATCTTAATTTTGAATTCAATTTATCTTATAGACAGAAACTAAATAAAATAGAGCAGGGTAATTATGTATTCGTGCAACGCATTATTGTAAGATATGAATGTAGAACTAGCTAGCTATTCAAAAGTGCCATGTGTGGAGGTGGTGGGACTTACTTAAAGACTCAATAGCTACATTGATCTTGCACTTGCTTTGCACCGAAAGTGTGATGCCCATTCAAAGGTAAGGTCATGGGGGACCTATCATTTACTCGGGCAAGACATTGTTGCCATGCATGAATGTACCTAACCCAACAATTCAAAAGTACCATGGGTCAAGGTTGTGGGGCTCACTTAAAGATTAAATTGCAATGTTGATCTTGCACTTGCTTTGGATACGTGTAGGACATACGAAAAGATTAAATAGCAATGATGATCATGCACTTGCTATAGGATGATATAGTTAGGTTGTCCAGACAAGAAAAATTACATGCTATAACTTTCTCAAGAAAACTTTATTTGTTTTTTTTAATATTGATTCGTGATGCACTTTTTTCAACGCCCGGGATGTTGCTAGTATTTCTTGTACAAATCATATGCACATAGGGTGGAATTGTCACCTATCTAGACATTCGTATGTGACGCAGTGTGTGAAAATGGCATCCATGCTTTTTGTGGACCAAAGATCCCCACTGATTTCCTCCTCATCGTACTTTGACATGAGAAAATTTATACACATTAAAGCTTTACATCTTTCCTCATTAATATTTGGGGCCATCAAGGCTGTGGGCTTTGATTGGTTTAAGCATTGAATTTGCTTTTAAGGTCTCAAGCTTGATGTTAACCCTTTGCATTATTTGGATATTATATGTGTAGCAATGTATGTACCTAATGATCTTTGTTTGTCAAAATCATATAACTACTGGGTGAGATATCGAAGATCCAAAAACTGGACTGACAAAAGATATCCTAAATCATCAATATATATATATTAATATTTAAGTTTTGGACTCGTTACCCAATCCAATCACAGACCCTCCAGTTCCTCCCTAGACCTAGACACACTCCATTTGATTTCCATTCAAACCCACACCCCGTATTTTTGGGTGATGTTCAGTCGAAGTTTTGATCATTTGACCTGTGCCATTTCCCACGCTTATTGATGGCTCTGGTTTGCCTAAAAATTTTGGAATTGCCAGCCGAAACATTGGGTTCTCCCAACAAGGGAGTATCAATCTCCTTCCAAACATGCAATGCAGGTGTGGAAAACAAGCGGCTAGTAATAGTTTCCATTTTTGTTTTGGTAAAACAGACGTAATAGTTTCCTTGAAGCTCTCACAATCACAAATTCTCTCTGGTTTTCGAGGAACACTGATTGGCCGCGCAAAATTAGAGTTAAAGTTCCCGGTGTTTTGCCATGATTGGAGAAGGTCAAAAAGGCTCTTTGAGCACCATAATGTTTGTTTGCCACATGTTATGATAGTGGGCATGAAAAATCGCAGATGGGACATATTGGTAGGATCATATAATCTTCATCTTACTAATTAACCAGCATGCATAGAGAGCACTTTATAGTCAATGTTAGCAATAATCCAATGCCATTAAGTAAACGATAAAAAGAACTATTAACCACAATCAACTCCTATAATTGTGTTGCTAAAACATAAATAGCTTATATTTTTGCAAATTACAAAGCTAAGGTTTTGTTAATGTTCTCTAAGCATATGGGTATTTATAATTTTAGCAAAGTGAAAATACTAGCTATTTTGAAGGTTTTTCGATTTTTCTTAAGATCTTTTCATAGTAATTTTATTGTGAAAATGACTCTTCTAAAACAATTTCATGAGTGCCTAATGAAATATATCTTTGAAAATTCCATCTTCACTGAGATCTAAAATCTAACTTTTTTCAATTAATTTCACATTCCTTCGTGAATCTAGGTCTGCTAACTTTATGACATATACTCTTACCAAATAAAGGATTGAGAGAATTACTCCATGAGCAAAGATTGTTACTTAATTAGAGTAGGATATACTTCTCTTATACCTTATTATCTTTTTCTTTTTTTTATTTGTCTCCTCTTTAATGAAATCTTTGTTATCACTTAAAAAACAAAAACTTTTTGGAGCCAGTCTTATATATGGGGATATAATTTCTACCATGGGGCAGGGTATTATCTTTTATTAAAGAATTTGTAATGGGTCCCAACAGTTACAGCTAGGGTACAAAAATATATATATATATATATACATATATACTTTCCAACTCCCTGGGTTAACTCCACTTCTCAAGATAAAGAGTTTAGTTAGTGTGAATAATCTCACTCTTAGATATTGATTTGGCCGAGTCGTCTATTTCAAGATGGCCAAGAGACTCCAAGCACAGATGCTCATCCTGCTAGTGTGACTTTACCCTTTTTCTTAGACAAACAGTGGCAAACTCACACAGCAGCAGACCAGAAAGATAGTGCCGAAGGTGGCAAGTCCTTTTAACCACATAAGAAACATTTGGATGTTAGGGAATTTTTCATCCTGTAAGAAACCGTTCCTCTATAATCTCTATAAATGCTCATCTGTGGAGAGAGAAGGGCAGAAATAATAGGGCAAGAATCATTCCATTGTCTTGTGACGATGGAATGGGATTACATGAAAGAAGAAAGGTGGAAAAGGAAAGGAGAAGGAAATGAACAAGGCAAAGAGAAAAAAGGTGAAGTGGGTTGTGCCTGGCTCCCTGTATGCCACACATGGGGACCAATTTCTTCATTCATTGGCAGCTCTGGGTGGCGTGCGAGGAGCCAAGCATGCCTTTCTCTCTCTCTCTCTCTCTCTCTCTCTCTCTCTCTGCTAAATCTTTTCACAGGCGCTTTCATCTTTTTCAAAGAATCCAATGTAAGTTTTCTTTCATTCACACCGAAAAAAGGCAAAAAATCATTCCTTTTTGTTTTTTTAACTTCTCTTTCTCATTGGAGAAAAACAGAAGATGATCTTTTTATGCATTCTTTCCTCCATTGAACTACCAAAACTTAGGTTCTTTCCATCCATGACACTAAACATTTCCATTGGTTTCTTTCTTCTTGTACTTGAAGTAACCTCCCTTCATACACACCTAAGTTTTGCTATCCATGCACACTTTACTTTTTGTTGCAATGGGGATGTCCCTAACTAGTGTTCCCAGCGAGCTTAGCTATAGCTCAGGGACAATACATACTGTGCATGATGTGAGATAATAAACATATAGGCGCAATTTTTTTGTTTTGTTTGCTGACTCTGCCCAGTGGGCAGGAGTGAGAAGAAAAGGGTGCCTCCCAGAGTCCAAACTATAGACCCATTCACTTTGAGGCTTTTTCTGATGAAAATTTTATATGCCCCGCATTTGGGATTCTCCATTCCGACGGTGAGATCTTTAAAAATAGCTCCTATCAAATGTCTTTTTGGCCTATAAAATTATCCAAGTTCACTCGCTGAAGTGCTATTATGTACATAGGCATCAGTGAAATCAGGTGGGAACATTATCTGAGGAAGTCATAAAATCCTCTTTCTGGAATCCCAGCAAACAAACAAGCCTCACGGATTTACAAGCTGGCATCTTTTTCCATCTAGTCGAGGTGCATCGATGCCAGGAAAAGATGCATCATGCATGCAAGGGGCCCCCCCTTAATTCCAAAGGTCTCACCAGTATCGCCTACGGCTCACTATTGGCCCCAGCTAGCCGAGCATCAAAGACGCTGCGGTTGCAATGAAAACACGCCACCTCAGCGTAAATGTGCATGTCAGCTATGCAGAAAAGGACACAGAAATTTTTGCATTTTGAAAGAGAAACGACATTTTGTGAATACGTCACATTTGTGGCATCAGGTGATACGCGATAGGTCTCCCATCGCAGCTAAGCTTTCTATCGTGGGCGTATGTAATGATTATGTAGACCATTCAAGATAATTGTAATCCTCCTATGAGATGAGAGGCATATTTTCAGATTTAAATCAATTGGAGTGCAACTCACCATCCAGTCTAGCACATGACTGAACACAGGATTGAGGCATATTATTAATAAACAGTAACGCAGCACCCACAACGAATAATCCTTCTTTATTAGAATCAGATAATCTTTAGTTGAATGCCAAAGTCTATAGATTGGGTTGGTAAGGAATACTTTGGATCATAAAAGAAAGAAGGTGTCAATCCCTTACTCGGTTATACATTCATTCGGATGGTGGGACCACTCCTGTAGAACTTAAATCTGAGATATATCTCCAGAGAGGATGACATTTATCTCGAACCGTCTTGTTATGTCAGCTTCATGATGGAGTTAGAAAAGCTTGAGATGGAGAGTGGTTTTTTTTAGACTCCATTTAAATTTGGCGTATATCTGAATGCAGGTATAGAGGCACAGCCGCACACCGAAGATTGATAATAGAGTAAAACATGTCATACTCGGGCCTACAGTTTTGATTCGGTTCTAAATATACTAACAGGGTTAAATGGGAAGACTCAACAAGCTAACCCATTTTACGCATGAGCAGACTTGAATCTGAGTTCTAAGGTTTGTGATGAACTTGTAAGCGGATTCAGGCTCGGACACAGGTGAGTCCTGCTTGAATCTGCATGGATAAGATTTTTTTTTTTTTTTTGTTAGTGCGTTGTTAACAATCTTAATGAGGATCATTGTAATGTTTAGGTTGTATCACTCAAAGGTGAGCCGAACGTGGGTTAGCTGCTGTCTGCACCATATTGACACCCAGATATAGCATTTCTCTAAATTGTAATGGACCCATTGGTCATAGGGTTGTAAATATAACATACACGTAGTCAAATTGAAATCCATTTTGGTAAGCAGATGTATGTGCTCTCTCTCTCTCTCTCTCTCTCTCTCTCTCTCTCTCTCTCTCTCTCTCTCTCTCTCTCTCTCAAATGCATATTCAACATTAATGTTTAGAGATTTACCAAAAAAAAAAAAAAACATTAATGTTTGGAGGCTCGTAAACCCATTGCAGAAAGGCAACTTCACAGCTATCCATATATTTAAGCAATGAATCTATGGATTTGAGGAATTAATATATCACAAAATCCAAGAATTTAAAGGACAGCAATGCAGAAACTAGTGAAGAAAGCTGCACCAGCCTGTCTAAGAATAAATGAGTTGGATGTGGTATAGTAACTGGGACATAACTTTTGTGCGTTTGTAATTTTATATCAGAATTTCAGCTGGAGCCTGCAACTTTGAGCGGTTTTTCGTTTATTTCTTTTTATGGAGTATAACGGGGTCCTACCAATCTGCAAACCACGGCTTCCATCAATTTAAATTTGAGAAGATATTGATTCAGAGGACCAATCTAAAAGCATCTTTTCTTTCAAAAAGTTAATGTAGAGAAATTGTCTTTCAATTGCTGTCCAGGTGGTAATTCAGTTGGTTTGAACCTTGAGTTCGCTCCCCATTGCCGTCAAGGCGGTCGCTCAGTTGGTTTGAACCTCCAGTTTGCTCCCCAAAGTCACATGTTTGACTTTCACCCCTTGCATTATCCAAATACTATGTATGCAGCTATGTACATGTTAACCTCCCCCCCCCCCCCCCCCCCCCCCCCCCCCCCCCGGCGGAATAGTCATATTTATTAGTCAAAGTATTCATTATATGGTCAATCTTACAACTGGCCAACACTAATAAGAGTAAAATTCAGAAACATCCTATATGCGTGGGCTCCATCAACATATGCCAACATACCCTTGTACTCAACAATAAATAAAAAGGTAAAATTCTTATTTTACATTGACCAATTTAGTTATATATATTACCATTAACACATTCACGAGAGGTGTGATATAAATAACTTGGATCAAGCAATTATAGGCCCCACATGGGTCCACAAAAGGTGGCTGTATATAACACCACTGCTACCATCCAGCACCAATTTCTCTTAGCTAAGCATTTCATTTTTTTCAACTTTGTTTAGCCACTCCCACGTGCCACAATCCAACCATTTCTTCAGTAGGCTGCCACGCAATGTGCCCACCACCACACAATGCATGCCGGCAGCAGGGACGGTGCATGGAAAAATAATTACTAGATCTAAGTCGAGCTTTCATTCAACTAATCACAACTTAGGATGATTGGATGGGGGTGAAGCTTAGAGGCAGAAGCTGCGGGGCATTGATTCAAGACAGTAGAATTTTCAAGCTTGTCATTGCAATGTTTCTTACATTGAGAGGTGCTTCCCAGATCTTCCAATGCACAGGAGGTGTGTCAGGTCAGATTCACAATTTCTATTTTTACATGAATCATGTTATAAATAACCCCCTCTTCTGGTCTGGTCTGGTCCTGTCAACATCTTGCTAAGAGCTTCAAATGTAATAATGAAAATTACCTTGGGGGAGCTATTCATCACGATTGAAAACCAAGGAAAGAAATTCAGCTGTGGACTTTTCAATCTCACACTGATAGGTCTATGGAAAAGCATCCATTGCAGAAGTTTCAGTTGCCGAAGTTCAATTCATTGGTGTCGCATGCCTTTCTTCATATCAAGCTTGGACAACACCACTGTCCTTTTGGCCTTCAATGCAGAGTCAATAAGACTGTTTTAAACTCGCCTGAGTCCAGTCAGCTCAGATGCAACCATGGCAGTGTCACGCTGTAAGGAACTCGAACTTAAACTCGGCCATTAACAAGTTTGCTCGTAAAGGACTCGGCCGAGTCTTCCATCCCAGCTGACTCTGCATCACTACTGCATAACTGATGGCCTTGCTGACCTTGGCATAAGCAAGCTTGATGAAAGGCAACAAAAACCCAAGCAGCGCAGGTGCCCCACATGCAATGACAAATCTCAACAAGCACTCTCTATTTGACACGTTCCCCGGCTGGTAGCCGCATTTAACCCAGCAACACAGACCCAAGTGTCATTAACACCACAGCCCGATAGAATAAGGGCTAAAGCTCAACCTCACAAAGATAATGAGCAAAAAAGGTAGTGAGTTGGGTGGAAAAGGGCAGAGAAGAGGTGGTGATAGGAAGAACACCCGCCTGTGAGAGTACATGAAGTTGTAGACTGATCCAGAATTATTATTCTACTACTTCTTCTTCTTCTTCAGTTGCCCCAACTTCACCTCTACCCCAAAACTCATCTCTTTAATTTCCACTCCTTCAATCTCCCCAGCTCCTCGTCTACCTCTCCTCCACCCCCTTCTACCCCTGCACCAACATCTCATCTCCTTCCCACCAAATTTATAATAAAAGAAAAAAAAATCTCAATCCAACTCGGTCAAGTCAACCCGACTTAGACTCAATCCGACCCCAGCCAACTTAGGGTCGGACTCCATTTTTTAAAAGCCTTGAAATACAATAATGAGGAATTAAAGCTCCAGTCCATGGTCTGCCACCATGCATAAATGCACCTTGCAATATCAATATAACGAAAGAACACAGCAAGCTCTTTCAACAAGGCCATTTGCCTTTCCACCTGACACATTTCATTGGACCAAAATTTCTGCCGATCTACACTTCAACCACCTTCAGAATAAACTTCACAAAAGAATAAACTGATTTACTTTATTTATTTAGGACCTATGCTTCATAAAATCTTCCATAGACTCTTTTGCCCCCTTGTGCATCATTTCTCAAAAGACCAGTAATGCCATTGAGTAGCTATCCCATCTAGAGCAAAACCCTGCCCAAAGTAGAGATTTGAGAGTATTTATTAATAATCAAACAATGGAATTTCTTCCTACTCAAAATTCAAAGCCTGACCCTCTATAAAGTGTAAACACAGTGCAAATTGATGATGATGATGACGATGACGACAACAATGATGAGAAGAACAAGAGATAAATAGATTTGGGCATTTCTGATTTCCTTCTCAAAATTCAAAGCCTAACCTTCTATAGAGTGTAAACACAATGCAAATTGATAAATTTAGGAAAAAAACAATAATGGAGATTAAACCAGATCTTACATAAAATAATCCAAAAAAATATTTTCTATAATTAGAACCAAAGATTTTCTCTAAATAGTCACCTCAAGGGCTCCGATCACTTATTGCAGTGAAAGTCAGGGATGGATATGTCGTGTTTGTCAAACAAGATGAAGAACTAGCATGTGGGGACATGCTGTGTGATGTGTTCTTCAGGTTGGCATGTTCTGTGGTGTCTCTAATTTTCATGTCCTTGAATTCGAGGCTGAAGCCAGGCTGCATGATCTTCTTATCATCTACCTCTATCTCACCCTCTAGCATCTTGACAACAGTTGACATGGTGGGACGGACCTTTAACATTTGTTGAGTGCAAAGTAGACCGACCTTTAAGAACCTACAAGCCACTTCAGCGTCATAGTCATCATCAACATCTAGTAATGAGTCTACAAGTAACACCAACTCGCCACGTTCAAACAGATCCCATGCCTGCACCAGAGAATGGGAGGAGTCACACCAAAAGGCACAGGCCCATATCCAAGGTCAGCAAAATTTTCAACAGTCCATGCTAAAGAGGAATTATGCAATCATTTATCCAAGAACAACCATATTGTATGGTATCCTTCAGCATTATGTATATAATGTGCAAGTCTCCCAGCGGCTTAGTGATTCAGACCATTACAATTATAAGAAGTGGCCTGCAAAAAGAAGTTTAATAGAAATTACCCATATTTATTTACTTTTTTTTGCCTTTTTCCTTCTTTTTTGGTTAAAAAAATGATTTATTGCATGACCACAATCTTTTTTTTTCTTCCTTCTTTCATTGGTTTATGGATGACTATGATCTACGAGGACATTTTCTATCCATGTGAGGCTCATCATTGAAACATGGATTGCTGGAGCATAACTATAAGCTCCAGTATATACAAACTCTCAGGCTTGAAATGATGACCAAATAGTTGGGATGAGGATTGTTAACTCCATCATGTACTCAATGGATTGTATGTAGGGCTGTAGACATGGTTCCAGCCAAGATCTGACAAGTGTGAATCGAGTAACATTGGATTTGGAGTTGGACTGCTGAATGGGTCCAACAGGCTGGTCCAGACCCAAGTTTTATTGACTGAATTACTAGGCCAGATCTGGGCCCTAGGGTCCAGTCCTATAGGACTTTAACCATAATCTGCCTACATGTTACTTTTGAATAAGAACTGTGGATGTGCAGCACATACGGAAAATTTATAACATATAAATGCAACTAAATGTAAAACCCCACCAATCCATTTCCTTCATCCATTCAAATTCAGGAAAACAGAACAAAGAAGAAAGAAGAGGAAAACAAATGAAAGAAGAAATAAGATTAATTCAGCCACATTATAATTTGAGTCAGTTAGGCCACAAATCAAATCAAACTCAAGCCTTTCTCAAACTGGAGAATTTACCAGCCACACCCACGCCTACCATAACCCTTATTGAGAAAGCATGGATCTAAGTTCCAGGGTTTGTGTCACTTACGGACTCACATCACGGCCCTTGAATCCTCCTCAGGCCCACATTCGGAGCATGTTATGCTGCGTTCCAATTTATGAAGCTAGAATGTGAGTTTGACAACTACCACTCCAACGATTACTAACTAAAGCAATTCCCCTGAGGCTTGAGGCAAACATAAACGAAAGTGCATTGTGCTACCATGTCAAAGCCGTACATGTGGCAGACATGACTGCATCTGGACTGCTCACTCAGCAGGTCCACCAAAGAATGGATCATAGACCAAAAATACAACTACTGGAGAATCATTTCCTTTCAATAGGTGGTTTACAGATGTACACCGAAAAATTATTAACAGTTTGCATCAACTCCAAGTAACTCTGTAAGAATCAAGCCAATCATAAGATACAAGTATTTCTGTTTACATTTTTAAGTTTCATGAGTTCTGTGCTCCTCAATTCAAATTCTCATATCTGACTTTAGCTCATACCTCCCTGTTTCTTAGTCCTGCACAGTAGCTTTTTTTCTTCTTTTTTTTTTTTTTTGGCTGGTTGGCCTAGTGGCCGGGACATAGAAAGTAAAGGGCTCCCACCAGGTTTCAAAGCCTAGTGGGAGCTATGGGAATGGGTGCCTTATCCACAAGGCCAACCGTCTATTCCCACACAAAAGATTTTTGCTAGTTGCGGTTTCAGATGAAATCATGAAAGAGTCCATCAATCTCAGGTGGCATGGCTTAATAAGACTAGGTTTTATGTCAAACTGTAATCTGATATCATATTAGAAAATTTAGTCAAATTCCACATTTATTGCCCTAACATTATGAAATTTCTTAAAATATATGAAAGAGAAGTGTGAGGTATAATCGAGTGTTAGAACTTAGTCAAGTACTTGAAACTTCATAATACTTTTTTAGTGCATTTGAAACAGTTGATACTGGAGATCACATCATTTATGATGCTGTTTATTTCTTTCCTTTCCTCCACCACATATCTCTATCAATAATCACTGCTAATATTATGGGTGCTGGAATGAAAAAAATGAGTACCAAAGAAAATTTCCAAGTCGTTCCACCACAAACACAAAGCAGAAATAATAACCTGGCACTCAAAAAAATATTCAGAATGCTGTGATTAAGGGAAAACATCAAAAGAGACCTCATAAAATAAAATAAAATAAAAAATATATTAATCAGTTCCATTAAAACCCTAAGAAGGTAATAATCCAAGAAAAACTATATCATATATGAATCTAACTCAATCAATTTCAAACTGATTTTTAGTCCATCAAGACAAACTGGCTCATCCGTAGTAGGGTATTGGGTTTTTTCAACATGCAGTATAGTTATAGGCACCAAGATAGTGCTTGTCAATAGATCAGCAAAATGAGAACAAAGGTTGAAGACCTATGCAATGGCTAAAAATAATATAAAGTCAAACTGCTGATTGGAAAAGTTGAAAATACTGTAGTTTGCAGCTATAGAAAACGTAAAATACTTTACCCTTCGTAGAAGGTATTGTCCTTCTTGAGGCAATGACTTGTCTGTGTTGCATTTGCCACTCACTATTTCCAAGAGGAGAACACCGAAGCTATATATGTCTGATTTCCGAGTTAACTGTCCTCGTATAGCATACTCAGGCGCTAAATAACCTCTACAGGAACAAATACAAATACACATAACAGAATTTAGAATGGTAACCTTCAGCAAGCGTCAAGAAGCACTGTTACAAGACAAAAACAAGTTAATATCACCCTAAGCCATCTATTCCAAGGGCCCCCACCATGGATCAATCACCTATGATTCACACTCCCTGATCAGATGATCCTAACCATCCCATCTATTCTTCCAAGCATAAAGTTTTTTCTTAGAGCCACTTTTGTAGTTGATGAAATCATTGGATCAGAGTGATTTTGGCACAGCAACCAATAACGATTGATTGGACTGTCCATATATCTAAATGTAACTCATAGCATTGGAACTTGTAGTGCTATCATCAACCAGCAGGATTTATGTATATCCAATCTCAAAAAAGTTCTCTTGATGTGGTATTTATTTTACAATGTACAATGACATGGTGGTATTTTCATAGGCATGCTTCCTTGGAAATGTTGGAACAGGAAATTGTATAATAGAGATGTAGCACTTACAATGTTCCTGCAACACGAGTACTGACATGAGTCATGTTAGCTGGGAGAAGCTTTGCTAGACCGAAATCTGCAATTTTAGGGGTAAGGTCTTTACCAAGAAGAATATTGCTAGCTTTGATATCTCGATGCACGATATGTGGCTCAACTTCCTCATGAAGGAATGCAAGCCCACGCGCAATTCCAATGCAGATTTTAGCTCGTGTCTTCCAGCTGAAATGAATGCCACTGGGGCCCAGACCTGTAAGTGGACAAGATCAAACCAAGATTCAAACACGAACCTTTAACACAGAAAACAGACTATTATCAAGATAATCGCTACATGAGGACTCCTTTAAACCATGTAAAAGCTACCTTCGCATTTTCATTACATTTTCTCATTAATGTCACCCATTAATAAATTTAATTTGCTACTGTCCATAATTCCAAAAAGAATGGATTCTATGATGGTACAACTGGTATATTTTCCAAAATAGCGGTCCATCCATAGTAGGGTCACAACCCAAAAAAAAAAAAACTTCACTACCCGGGAAATAATGAACACAGGAGGCTTACATTGTGTGGTAGTCACTCATTTGCTGGGAATTGCTTTGGATACACAATGGAACCATTCTCTATTGAACAATCAATTCCCATGGGGCGGTCAACAAGCCAGATCCAGCTTGACTTAGGCTCAGTCACTTGGGCTTGAGCCTGACTTGTGAGCTAATCAAATTGAGCTCTTGGCTTGAGAACTTTACAAGTTGAGCTTGAGCTAGGGCCTCTTCAAACTTGACTTGGCTCAAAATCAACTGAATTGAAGGCTTGGCTCAAGCTAGCTCAGTCAAGGTAACATAACATATGAGCCCAAGTTCAAAGCACGCTTGGCTAATTATACACAAAACATATGTATTTGAGGAAGACAAGCCAATTCCAAGCTTGAGCTTGGTAAAAGTGAAAATAAGCCAAATGCGAGCTTGGATCCTCAAGCTCAATGTGAACTTGAGCCAAGCTCAATGCACGGATCGCGTAGTTAAACTCGAGCCCAAGAACGACTCAATTGACTCATAGACAACCCTACCTTCTTTTCCCAGTTGAAGCACTGTTGCCCAATTCATCTTCTAACTATTTTTGGAGGCCAATTATCAGATGGCTACAACTGTTCGGTTTGGAATTTTCTGAATTTCATTGTATATCCATGGTATTAATTTCCACATGATGAACAATCTGGATAACTGGAAGATGGGACAACTATCATGGAATGCTTGGTGAAAACAAAGTGTAGGTACACTAGGACTGTTTATTGTATGTTTGCCTACTGTGTGATGAAGAGATGCCTCAAATAGGACCCATAAGAAAGTATGAAGCCCAGGACAAAGTGATTTACCAAGAAGGGACTGTGCAAGGCTGTTATTCTCCAGAAACTCATACACCAGTATTCTGTGGTTTCCTTCCACACAGCAACCTTCCAACTTAACAAGGTTTTCATGGTCGATACGAGAGACAACATTTATTTCTGTTAAAAACTCCCTCACCCCTTGGTTTGATTCAGGTGAAAGAACCTTTATAGCAGCAAGTGATCCTCCCTTAAGCCTTCCCTGCCCATTCACAAGTAGTTAGAAAGAAAGCATCAAACATATGAAACTTTTCCAAAGGAATAATCCATATTCTTAAAATAAGGAACTATCAATGCAGGCCACTTTTGATGAATTCAAACTGTAACACTCACCTGCACCTCAACAAAATGTATTGGGATTGGTCTCAATTTGACATTCATTGGACTTGTACCCACCATTGGATATGATCACAAAAAGAGCACTTCATCTAACACTTAAAACATTGAGTCCCCTGCATCAAGGTTGGGATCATTTTGGTCTACCTTTAATCTTCATGTAGTCCTACCCATTCCTCGTCCTCTTTATCATCACAGACCCCCACATGCACATGATCAGCATGCATCCAGGCAGGCGCCATGATATCATGAAATGGTTCCTCATGTTGAGAATAAGAACCACTCCTTCCAGAAAATCTCCTAAATAAATAAGAGCTGGTCCCTAATTAAAAGTTGGGAACTCCTACATGGGGACCGCCTGATCATACCAAACCTTTCACACTCACCTACAGAACTACACCCCAGGAATCAAAATTGGCATTCAACCTTATTAATCACCATTCAGTTTTTTAGCAAAAAAATCCAGTTTATCCAACGTTCAAACTTGATAGTCTTTGAGGACCAAAACATCAAGGGATTAGGATCATCTGAGTGGAGCATTTTTGGCCCACCCCTAGTGAACTTCAATTCCTTTTCATCCCTCCACCATCCATGGTCAGATTGCTCTATGGTGGGTCCCACAAAGGGTTCGCAAATTTCAATTTTGAGATCAATTGCACTAAAAGACTACTGTGTGTACAGCACGACTATCGTAAATATCAAGGAAATGGATCAATGGTCCAAACAACAACGTCCATGTAATGTTAGAAGTTAAAACATTGATGATAGTTTTCCTAGGACACCTGCGGAGGCCTGAAGGTCTAGCAAAAATGTGGCACTTTTAAGAGACAATAGAGAAGACATCATCAGATCATGGAATGGAGATTCCAATGAAGTGAGAATACAAGCAACTGAAGAGGGACAATGGCTTCACAAAGTTCACAATGAGCTTTTTTTTTCAGTCCGACGATCATGGAATGAAACTAAAATGACATTAAGTGGGCTTCAAACTCGACTAAGAATATCCTTTATAAATGGATAAGTTTAGGAGTCAAGAGTGCATTTAAAGGTATGCCAAACCACCTACAAAATATAAATTATTGTGGAGGCAGCAGCACATGAACCCAAAACTGCATTAAATGTTATTTTCCAATTTCTGCCACCTCCAATCAATATCCAAGCTGTTAAAGATCCCACTTCAAAATCATAGTTGCCAGACCAAAAAAGGAAGATGAGGGGGATGATGCAAGAAAAACCCTCCTTTTGCCACATTTTATAGCATTTTCAGAAGCATGAAGCAATGTGTGAAATGGATATGCAAGAATGGTAGATATTTTAACGGGTAAATGGGATTCACTAGGGCTGTAGTGGGACAAGTTCCGTATGTATCCATGGTAGATCCAGAACCAATTGAGTTTATATGACTATATCTATACATGGATCCAAGTTTGCTGGACCCAACTCTAGGCCCAACTTAATATGCGAATGTTTCATAAAAATAGATAAATTGTCTACAAGTTCTGAACCTAAGCCCTCTTCATAGAAAAAGGAGCTACAACATGTGCCTACAGTCACTGTTCAAAACATTTCATACCAAATTATATTAATATGAAACTTATTAATATATATTATATGATAATAATACATTTTTATATATATGACTCAGGTACCCGGGCATGGACCCAACTGGACCTGGGCTCACATCAAGTTACAAATTGAGGTCCAAAAACAAGGTCCATACACAGATTTTCCAGGTAAGGTGCTTCAGGTAACTGAATAAGTAGAGGTGCATTGACATTCCCTAAATTTTCCCAGTGTGTAGGTAAATACGCTTGTATTATATCAGACATTAAATATGGAATGTGCCTTTCCCAGGGACACTCAAACACACCATTAACCTCAAATTTTGATATTGGCTTCCATCGTGTTTCTCGAGAAGAACACAATCACTATGACCATTGCCAATAATTGGATCATCTTATCCATTTTCATGATTGATATTAGTTTCTTCTATCTCTTTATGAAAAAACTATGGCATATCAAATGAATACTAATAACTTCTAGCAAAATAATAATAATAATAATAATAATAGTAATAGTAATAACAAAAAGAACTTTTCACAATAATTATGAATCCAACCGTGTCTGTAAATGTTTGAAGCTAAAAATGTGACATACCTTGTATACAGAACCAAAACCTCCTTGCCCAATTTTATTAGTTGAACTAAAACCTCTAGTTGCGAAACTCAATTCTTCATAAGAGAATCGTTTTACGTTCTGGATGCCTGAAACCTCTGCAGTTAAACAAGAAGCTTATGAAAATGGGTAATCTAAACATGGAGGAAGCATAAGTTATTAAAACATATTAAAGAAAAATGTCATCTGTTTGGTAAATTTCAGTAAAGCACGTTGTAGATCTTGGTTTAGTAGCTGCTTTACATCACAGTACCATTTAGTAATAGGAACTACATAGAATCCCTTCACTGGCATGGTCAATTATCCAATTAGTGGACAATCTCTATGGTGATCTATTGCCACAAATTTGTATCAGGTAAAATATAGTGACTAAATAATTATCTATTTCCGGATCTTCAATATAATTCTGGAGTGAAAATCCAGAAAAAACTCCAGATATATTTCTTTGAAATAGCCATTTATGCAATTTTATCAATCATCAGCCCATCCATAATATCAGTTTCTTGGACCAAACTGATCAAGACATTCCCTAAGTTACTGAGCCATAGAATTGATTCCATTTTCACTGTGGTACTCAATGCACACTGGATCCAGACATTATATCAACTTGGTGCCCAAATAGTTATACACAATTAGAAAACAAAATTGCAAACATCCATAAACTTAACTGAACACAGTACCATGCAAAGTAAAAAAAAAAAAAAGTTACCTTCATCAAGTCCAATGGATCGTTTCACTGAAGAAGTATCTTTTCTTCTAAATAAGCAAGAGAAGCAAGTCATCACGATATGAAGTGCCAGTGACCAGCGTTTCTAGCTTCATAAATATTTGAAGCCGGCCCTGTGAGACGAATAAGGTGATGAGATATACACATGCTATTATAGATTGTGGAAAGATAAATACATGTGTCTACTCAACTCCGCTTACTAGGATTTGAAAGATGATGTTTCCCATATTTGGTTTCTCGGAATGAATCCATAGATCATCAATTGTTATAAAGGTCAATTCTTATTGACAATATAGTAATATACTGATTGGTAGTGCTTCATTGTTTAATGGATTTGGAATACATAAATTTCACCATACAAATACAAACATGAAAACAGTCTATAAAGGTGAGATTTTGTATAGTTCAGAGTTGTGAATATTACTATGAGAGCTTTGAAGGATCATACAAATGTAATTTTATGTTTCTCATAGTAGTAGTAAACTACTAGTAACGGGGCTTCTTGTTTTTAAATTTATATTGCTTGAAGTTCGGACAAAACTAAAGAAGAAAGCAAGAGTTGTCATGTTGGAATCTGTATGCTGTGTCCAACACACGTGCCTCAATTTAGGAGGATCTGTGGAATAAGCCCAGTAAACAACACCTCAAGTCAAACATCTAGGACAACCTTAAATTCAAATAAGAAGTCACCAATCTCTCTTCAACAGGAGCCAATTGGAGCCTCTTTTTTGCTAAACAACATGATAGTAACCCCTTCCTAGGCCCACACATCTGCCAAGCCATTAGCTGACGTCGTCACCCGAGCTAGGCACACAAGAGATAGCATAAGACGAGCCACTTTCCACAATCAACCTGTGTTGATATGGGTATCTAGCATGAACAAGATAACCAATTCTTCAGCTTAGTGTATTGTGCAAGCATACTTCAATCTAATACACAGGTCGGGAAATATTAAGATTGTAAGCTTTACTATACCAATATATTGCCTTCCGATGTATCCAAAAGAGAACTAATCAGAACATTTTGATATCAGTGATCCTTCAACTTGGAGCACCATACAAGAGATAAACCAATCCTTCAGAAAGGAGGTATTGTGTAAACCTAGTTCAATCTGGAGAAGCTGAGAAGTCCTAATCAGAATATTGGAAAGATTAAGAGCATAAGCTTTATTCGACCAATGTAGTGCCTCAGGATATATCTAAAATAGAAGCAATGAGGAATATTTTGTAAGTGGTCATCCCTGCCGCTGCACATTTGGGTGATCACAGCTAAATTAATTTCATAACCGCATTGGGAGCAATGCTTTTCACCTAAGGATGAAAATAGCAATTGAGGCGGGCATAGCGGTCAAAGGTCAAACACTATGTAGAGAGCAATACAAAGCAGTTGCGGTGATACGTAGCGGGTAGCGGTGTGAAATTTTTAAATAGTAAAAAAAAATGAATCTTTTATGTAGCAGTCAATCTTGTGTTTTTTTTTTTTTTTAGTGATTTGGAACCATATAAAGTAGAGACAACTTTAAGAAATGCTATTGAGGAGGAGAAATAGGAATAATAATGTTAGGAATAATAATGTTTTAAATTGAAATTGCTTAGCTCTACTAGGTTTTAAACCATAGGGCTACGGTTTTCAAAATAGCGTAGTGGCCTCCACTGCTATGGCCGATAATGTAGCCGCTATAATAACTTGCTAATAATATATTGGGGCAGAGGATGGCAGATAAGACTCCAAAGATGTACTGCACAATTACCTGCCTGACCTTAACACTGCCCCCAAACACATAGTCAATCAACGATCATCCATTCTGCCATAATGTTAAACTGCCTGTATTGGGGCTTGGGCTACATCTGCACCCTTAGTTTTAGGGACAAAAAACATGTTTGGAATCAAAATGTTATTCCAGTAGAACCATGATTCAAACAAGAAAAGCCCTTGAGTAAGCGTATGCAAGTTTGTCGCAACAGACCAAACAATCCATGGTTTGGAATTGCACCAATTTCCCTCTAAATTCCAACTACTACCGAAGTAATTGAATCCGCTAGAATAACATTAGGCCACATTCAACTCCCCTCAAAAATATCCCCACAGATCCAGTAAAGTGTCAGCAGCAAAGACCAAACTAGCCGAACGGGACCACAAATCATTACCAACACCTAAATTCCTAACCAAACTTCCAACCCATGTTTTCAATGAATCCATCAAATTCCAGCCCACCCCAATTCCATAAGCAAGTGAAAAGAACTTCAATAGAAACCAACCAACATTTACAATTAACTAAATTTACACCTCCATAAATCAAAAAGCAGAAACAAATGCACCAAATCCATCAAGTACAAAGGATAATGAGTATACAACAAATCAAAGAAAAAAAAAATTCTTAAACTTCCCCTGATCAAGCAATATCTCAACAATCTACAAACTCCCATTTGAATAGAATGTTGACTTTGAAATTGCTCAGGGAAAAAATGGAAAAATAACATGCATCCGATGCAGAATTGCAGTATCTAAAAAACCCAGAAAGGAAATCACCTGAAAAAGATTCGTAGCGATCAGAATCCACGAGCAGAATCGAGCCCAATAAAATGACAGCAAGCGTGGAATCCGTCTGCAGTTTATCAGTTTGATGATGCGCAGGTGAGTGTAGTTGATGTGATCATCTGACACGACTACTAACTTTGAAAAGTCGTGGCGTACTCTTCCTCATCAGTCCACAACTGATAACTCGGTTTGACTTTTCAACCCACTAAAACCAAATAGACAAGAATAGAGACCGAGACCGTCCGAGTCTGACCGTCCGAGTCCGAGTCTGAACGAGTCAAATAATGCTCTTTCTCGGGATTAAATTATGGTGAGTTTATCGCGATATTTTTAAACTTTCAGTTTGACGCCCTAGGCGTGAGGAATGGGGCGTGGTGTGAAAGCGAGGCCGGTGTTTTCCTGGCTTGGATTTAAAGAGGCCCAAATGCTGTCTTTGGTGTATGGCCCAAACCCTGTCCGCTGGGCCCCACTACTTTTAATAGACTTAGAGCTACTTTGTTGAATTGGAACATGATTCGATTTGACGCTGATCGACCATTGGATTAAAACAAATGCACTTATAAAGTTGTTAAAATCAAGGTCCATTACTCAGCAGTCAAGATTATTTGATTAGAGTGGCGTTTCGCCTATATTTAATCTAAATCATAATTGGGATTGTTTGTTTACATTAAAATACATAGGAATTCAATATGCAAGAATCTTTTTATGTATTAAAAATAAAGACCAAAGGCTAGATATACATTTTCCATCCTCCGGTAATTTCATTTTTTTTTAAACAAAGATTATTTGATGCTCTCACCATTTTTAAGTGCCCAAAAAAATCTAGGTATTCTAATGCAAACAAAAGGCATATGTATTCTTTTTATACACATGGTTGGATTTGGCTAGAAATCAAGTGGGCCCAACCATGGATGTGATCCTTCGAGGGATTTTCTCTATGTTGACTATGGGCGGACATATCATAATCTCTGCTATGTCACCGCATGGCAACTTGTTGTACACGTAGGGTTGCTATTCAATCTATAGCTAGCTTCCCCATAGAGACGTGGCAACACAGGAATGAGACTCTTTCTAGCAACTCCTCTATTTTAAGCGTCATTTAATTGGGTAATGGTGATGTTTTATGCTTCATTTAATTAGGAAAAGATGAGGAGTCCTGTTATTAAAATTGGACACTTTATTTGACCCGGCTCACATGCTCCACAGGTCATGGGTCATGTTACGAGGCAGATATTGAACACACCAACTTGCTTTCGGCGTCAGTGAACTGTGAACTAATTCGAGACGTTAAATTTGGACGAAGGAGAGACCATTCAAACGTTAAAGCCTCGTTTTGGTACGGACCAGAGAAGTCGAATGACTAAGACTTAAGAGTACATGAAAAGAAATTGTTGATGGTTAAGTCCTAAGAGAAGGTCAGTCAAAGCTTACGCCCTCGAAGATATTGAAGTTGATGTGAGGGGTTGGACCATTAACTTTCCCTTGGATTTTTAAGTTCCATTTAGAGTCACAATAAATAAAAATTTCTATAAAAATTGAGTAACCCTTAACCCAGAAGCTAAAAATCTAAAGGCTAGCAAAGAATACATAAATCCTAATAAAAATAAAAATTTCTATAGAAATTTGACATAGAAGTTGGATTTATGCCCTATAGTAAAAGGTAGACTAGGATTTACATCTAATAGAATCCATCGAATGATTCCAAACGTGCCTCTGTGAATAAGCACTTACATCTTCATTGAGCAATTTAATAGTATTTGACACTCCCGCTAACCTAAAATTTAGGTCGTGCCCATAGTACCATGTAAAAGGCTTTGATACCATTTTTTTTAAAGTTTTTTTGAAAGGTCCTATTTTTTTAACACAACTAAGGGGTTGAGATCTTAAAAAACTTACACATACGAGGCGACCTTATACATATGAAGAAAGGAGAGACAACTCACATATGCTAAGACCAAGAGGGAGAAGGACCGTTCAGAGTGTGGACCTTCCAATGAAAGTGCCACTCCTTACATTGCAGTAAGGAGCAGTTCACATGTGGTTGCATTCTATTAATTGCTTAGTTGTATGTGCTTGTATGTTGAGTATACTAACATTGATTAACAGTAAAGCAATTGAAGGGGTGTTTCATGTAAGAAAAGTAACGGAATTTTTCTCGGAAAAATCCCGTTAAGAGGTTTTATAGAATAACAAGGACTCCAAAGATTTTTATGGCCTAGAGTGGTCCCCTAGGCACTTTTTTATTTTTTTTAAATATTATTCATGAGCATAAATGTCAATACTTAAGCGTAACATACATCAAACCCTTTCACATTCTTTCATCCTCTTCATTAGCTCTTCTTCTTAGTTTAGTCGAGAGTTCTGTTTAGGTTTTATCTTAGGCAAAGAGAGAAAAATTAAGAAAAAGAAAAATGAAAAAGAAAATAAAAACAAAAGAAAAAGAGAAGACAAAGAAGAGGACGAAGGAAGAAGAAAAGAGAAAAATAAGAACAAGAAAGAAGAAATGTTGGGAGGAGAAAGAGAATAAGAGTGTATAATGAAAGGTAAAATAAGAAGAAAAAATCAAAAAGAGAAGTAAAAGAGTGAGGAAGAAAATCAAAAAAAGGAACTGAAACAAGAATAAAAAGGGATAAGAAGAACTATTACACTTGAGCATAGATATTGCTGCTCATGAACAACATCTAAAAAAAAAGAACCTTGATTCTATTTTGGATATATTACGCTTAAGCATAGATATCTATGCTCAAGTGTACTATACACAAAATCATTTTCCTCGTTCCTTCTTCCTCTTCGTCTTCTTCTTTGTTTCTTAGAGGGTTCCATTTGTGTTCTGTCTATGGTGAGGAAGGAAGAATCAAGAAAAAGGAAAAGAGAAGGAAAATAAAAGAAAAAGAAAAAGAAAAAGACGAAACCCAAAATAGAACATAAAGGGAATCCCAGATAGAACATATTGTTCCATTTTATTTTCTATTTCTCCTTTTCTTCTACTTGCATTTTCCCTCATTACTGTAGACAGAATACAAACAGAACCCTCCACTAGCATAATATACCCAAAACAGAATCAAGGTTTTTTTTTTAACATTTTTTATGAGCGGCGATATTTATGCTCATCAACAATGTGATATATTACGCTTGATCTTCTAATTCTCTTCTTCATCTCTTCTGCTTTTTTTTTCTTCTTGATTTTCTTATTTAACCTTTTATTACACACTGTAATTCTCTTTCTCCTCGCAAAATTTTTCTTCTTCCTCCATTCTCTTCCTTGTCTTGTCTTTTTCTTTTGTTTATATTTTCTCTTTTTTTTCTTCTTTTTGATTTACCCCTCTTTGCCCAAATATAATCTAAACAGAACCCTCGACCAAACCAAGAACAATAGTTGATGAATAGAAATAAGGAATAGGGAAATGGTTTGATGTATATTACGCTAAGGGTTTGCGGGCTCCTCATCATTAAAAAAATAATTAATACGATGATGGACCCTACCTTTCTTCGTGGCAGGGCAGGTGAAAATTTATATGGCTTGCTGACTAACTATGCCAGGTAGTGTAGGCAACTATATATGCAAATAGAGAAATGCTAAACTTACACTTCCACTTGCTCCACCAGTTACTTTCTAGTGTATTTTGTGGTTCACAATTGTTTTTCATAATGTGGCACTAGGAGTAACTAGGGGAGTAAACGGGGGTGTAAGTGTAGAATTGCTCTATGCAAATACTCATATAATCTCAAGTCCATATATATATATATTTATATGAGATTATATGAAAGTTCTGCATCTTTCAAGAATCTTAGGAATAGGACTATAAGAGGCCTCTAATCTGGGGGTGATTCTCAACTGAGCTAGCCTGAATTTGGCCCCGGCCAACCCCACTTTATAGTCTGGGCTTGATACTTGGATTATAGTATTAGGGTGTGGCCCAATTTTTTATTTAGGCTCATTTAATATATAGACCAGGCTTGGATTCAATCGAAGAGAACCCAAGGCCCAGCTCGGCCCAAATATAATAGTCGTAGTAGCAAAAATTGGTGAAAAGATTTGAACATGAGACACCCGATACTCTAATACATGACCAATCCAATCAATCTACTCTTGGAACATTGTAAATGAGCTGGTTTTTTAAATTATAAACCTAACATAGCCTCGGCTTGGGCCTGATTTTGTTCAAGTGGGCTGGGATTAGGCCAACAAGTTTTGCCCGCTTTGGGCCGGGCTGTAATAGGGTCTTGCATTTATAAGCTGGAACGGGCCTGGATATTCCTTAACCCGGCAATGAACACCACTACTCTAATCAGTGGTACCCTTCCCGAACCTCATGGTTAGTAATATGGCCCTAGTTAGAGGCTGTGATCTGGATTTTTTGGCAGCTTTGATTGCTAGGTGTGGCAGTGTGCTGGGTTCCCTTCCTGGTCTGAGTCTCTATGCTCCATACTGTTGGCTGCTGATCTCAGTGCTTCTCTTTGCTCCTTGGGCTTGCGTTGTAGTGTTTTTTTATATGTGTTGGTTCTTGGTTTGACCACATGTTTTTCTTGTCTGTGCTATTTTCTTTGAGCTGCCCCGGTTGTGGGCCCCGCCTGCGGGTTTCTTTTTGTGCTTGCCCATCTTGTGGGCTGTTTGGGTTAGCTCTTGCTTGGTTGCCTTTCTCTTCCGACAGTGCAAGTGAGTGTGAGGCTTCCATTATTCTTTTGGCCATTGTAAACCCGAGGAAATGCATACTCTCTAACTCTCTCAAAAATAAAAATATCCACAGTGAATCCCACCGATAACTCAAATATCTTGAATGAATACACTTTCTTTCATGCGGTGTTCTAAAATTTCACTCCAATAAAAATATGGCCCATCATAAAATAAACATAGGATGAATAATGTGATTAATGCACATGATTGAGCATTTAGAGATTGTAAGATGAGGAAACTTTATATGCATATGCCTCTCACCATTTTGATAAGATACACTTTTTTTTAGATTTAATGAAGTTAAAAACCCGTCATAAATGTAATGATGTTATCCCTTTTTACATTAATACTTTTAAATATAGAATATTTATCACTATTTCAATGAGAAATATATGTACATAAATATCCTCCCTCTAAGATCCCATTAAAAATAAAAGTTGGTCGAATTGTTCGAAACTTCGACACCACAATAAAATAAAAGTTGGAACGATTTATAGGTGGCAACGAAACACATGAGCATGTATTTTCTTCTATTCACATGTATCCTGTGAATCTTATGTTGACACGTGCAACATCAGCACTACTGTGTCGTGCGTTTCATTTTCAAGTTCCCCATAACTTTTTTCTCATGACAAAGGGCCCTAAGCACCACCCCTATGCCTAGCTCCCTCTTTACAAAGCTACAATGACATTCCTTTTCTTATAAGAAACATAAAAGAGGTAGATGCCCATGTTCACATAAGGCTCATTCCATAATTGGTCGATAAAGTAATCTACACTCTCTGGTCCTAACCTTTTACTATAAAAGAAAAAGAAAAGACATCAGCCGCTCACAGTTTATCAAAAACATCCTTTATCCTCTTTGCTTGTGGGATAACACTTCGTACATTTAACCCTCTTTAAAATCCTCAGTGGTTGTGCACTATGCTGGCTTTTCTTTTTGTTAATCCCTCTTTTATTTTTCCTATTAAAAATTAATAAATATAAACATGGACATAGATATTTACATTACCAAGAAGATGAAAATCAGTGGTGAACCCAGAAATTTTTTCTTGTTGAGGCCACTATCTAAAAAAAAAAGAATTGGGACAACCATATTTACAAAAATAATTGTAGTTTTCAAAAACAAATGGGGGCATTTCTAAAAAACATTGGGGGGGTGCTCTATGTAAAAAATATATATATTTAAACTTCAAAGGGGGTTTTTAAAATTTTGGGGGTTATGCCCATGATGAAAACACATTACCACCCCCAACCAAACTCAATTTGTTCAAATAGTGACATCAACATGACATTGTAAATATATATTGACGAAAGAGTTTATATTTAAAATATTTTTCATAATTAGAAATTCTTATATACAAAATAAAATAATGGTTCATTTCCAATAAATTAATATTCTACAGTTCCCTTTTAAAGTTTTAAAAGTAGCAGCAATTTTGATGCTTTATATTTGCTATATGTTCTATTTTTGAAATTTTAATATTATTAAGTGAGTGTTTTTGGTGAAACAAAGGCAACCTTAAAGGTCCCATTTATTTACTTGAAATTGAGTTTCTAGAGATTCATAGTAAATAAAGTGTGTATCACCAAATGATTGTTAAAGAGATAAGGGGTGAAAGATAGAAGGTAGAGATATAAGTGTGCCCCTAACCTTTTTTTTAAGATTTAATTTAGTAAGGTGATAGTTGGGCACTCGTTTTGCATCTACATGTTTTCAATTAGCAGATATTATTGGTGATAGCCATTTATGGATTTCCAAATGTATTTCTCCAACTTGAAGAACTTTTTAGAATGCATCCTAGAAATCCTATGAACTCAATTACAAGAAAAAAGGGGCCATTAACTTTTTTTTAGGTAAATGAGAGATTGGCCAATTAAACCATTAGTCAACAAATAGAGGCCTTTTGAGGTTTTCTAATGATATAGATGTCTTCTTTACCCCAAAATGCCTCTAATGGATATATCTCATCGGTGATTGGGCCATCAGAGTCATTGTCACAATTACTTTTCATGGAAAACGTCAGAGTATTTTCAGATTTCAGACATCGTCATGAAAATATCACAAGAAACAAATTAATCTCAAATAATCAAGACTAATATATAAATAGAATACAAACAATAGAATATTTTTAAAAACAATTTTATAGGTGTCTCCTAATTCTCCTATATTTATATTATGTTTAAGTGGTATTGAGATTATTGTGGTATTTATAAAAGAAAATACCATTTAGATATTTTTCATGAAATTTTAGAAGTATAATTGATACATTCTGGTAGTGGCAGAGCTCTGATGCCATACGATATGAATGTGGCAACAATACCTATAAACCAAACAGGCCCTTGGGGAATTTAGATACTCTCTATGCAGCAATTCTCAAAATCCCAAGAAACAAGCGGGCTCTTGCAGCTTACTGCTTACCTCTATTTTATTATGATAGTTTTTTTTTATTGGTAGAAACTATTGTTATAGTTGTGGTACACTTGATAAAAGGGGATCAACCTAATTGAAAGGTTGGCATTAATCTATCATTATGGAGTGATATTAAACTCTTAAATGAGTATGATGACACTGCCAACACATGGAATAATTGAGTGCGACCAAGAAACTAATATCAGATTAACTTTCAGGCCCTTGAATGGAGGGATCTGTTGATCAAATAGTCTCTAAATTTTGCACAGCACTTTGCCATATGTATACCCTTCACTTCCATCTTTTTCCTCATGATTGGTATGTTTCCGAGTGGCCCCTCAGGTTAGTTTGTTGGTTTGATAGCATCGGTCTGATGACCCTGAACTATTACCCTAATGACATATACTTTGGACAAATGTTGCCTGCATATATTATGATTAGTGGTGGACCTACGTATATTCATATGGGGGCAAAAGCATCTGTGGACCTTGGTTCGTTTTTAAAACTATAGTGGAAATTCTAATTTTGCTTAAAAAATTTACATCCGCCACTAAAACTCACAAGAAAATCTTATATTTGTTTCCCAAACACAATTATATACTTATTTCTGCACCTCTCAAATGAAAACTCTGGATTACCATAGTACACTTCAAATCTCACTTACCCCAAAATGCTATAACTACAAATTTTATGTAAATGGTAAATCCCCAAGTGAGCACATGATAAGTAATTACTTTTTCACTTGAAACCCCTATGGTCAATCCAAACTTATAATTTACACGAGTCCTCGCCCTAAGAAATTCTTACACGTCCAAGTTTGACATTCAACTCATCCAACTGCTACTAATTCTTGAATTAGAATAAAAAAGGATTAAGTCTTATAAAATCATTAAATTTGAGATTCATTGAGATTTTTCAGTGCTTTGATGAAGGTAACCCAATGGAGCAGCTAACCCTCATTTAGTTATTGTCCATCAATTTAAATAACATGAGGGTGGGCCACACATGCTAAATTAGGTGTGAGCTGACATCATCACCATAATTATGGAGCCTTTGGATCCTTTCGGTTATTTATATAACCACGAGTTTGGTGGGTAATTAGGAAATGGACAGTTGGGATCATTCAAAAACTCTGGTTATTTATAGGTTGGCGGTGGATGGACCGTGCAGGACACCGGTATACTTGAATTCAAATCATGAAAGTGCCCTTGACAAAATTTGAAATTTGTACGACTGTCAATGCTCTTTCCTTTCCTTAGCTTTTCATAAAGCAGTAAATTCCATTTGGCGGGCAATCATATCAGCTGGGAACCAGTCCCCAGTCCAGTAGTCCACAGGACCACAGAGTTACTTTTCAGGATCACCCATGTTCTCGGCTATTGATCGAGTGATTCGAGTGTCTCGCATTTTCTCGCATTTGTCTCGAGTGATTCGAGTGTCTCAGCTATGATTAATTGGTTGGCCGGGAATGGCTAACGTAGATCTAGATGTTATCATGAATTACCGTTTGGTGGGACCACCCACCTCTGCTGATGTCACTAATAACTTTATCAAAAAAAAAAAGTGAGATCGTTTTTTAATTTGGAATTATTGTCAATAATACCGGAAGAATGTTGTAAAATAAATTAATTCTCAAACAATTAAAAAGTAATTAAAAATAAAAACAAATGTAAAATTACTACCGAAAATTCGCAACCATCTAAGTAAATATAAGAGCTATTCTCATGTTTGTTTTCCATAGTTAGCTTAGTGGTTAGGCATTTCCTTCCTTAAAAAAAATAAAGAAAATAGAATCACCGTCATTATGTTGATGAGGGACTTGGTCGGTGTATGCACGTAGTTGGGTGTGGCACACTAAGTTAGCAACCCTACGTATCACTTTGAACTAAATGCCAATATATATAGGCAAGTGGTCCTTCCACAGAAAGTCAAGGAAACAAGGCATAAGGAATTTCGGCTCCTTTCTTCCACCCATTTGGTGCGGTGAGATTATTTAGTGAAAAATAAGCACAAATGGCTTCTAAACCTCCACTTTTTGCATCCAGCAATGATCCAAAAATCCCATTATCCATGTAAGAATTGTTTTCCCGTGGAAAAACAAAACTCTCCTTTTCATATCCAATGACGTGACACAAATACAGCCTAAGTGTATCTCACTCTCCATGCTTTCTGCTTTATCCTACATAGGACTCTCTTGAGTACAATCCACTAGGAGATAGTTTATACGCTAATCATAATGGAGATTTTGAGATCTACATTTTCAATGCCCCTCTAATCCACCTTTAGATACAATTAATATGTTTACTAAAAATAATTATATACAAAATAATATATATTAATATTTTTGGGGTCGGGCAACCAATCGGGACTTTAGACCCGAATCCTCTACAGCTGAATTTGTGATAATCTCTCTTTTGTAGAGTCATCATCTCAACCGTCCAAAATAAATATTTTTTTTTTCAAATTTCACCCTAACAGAAATATAAAATTGACTGATTAAACTGGCATGGTAGTGGGGCCCACTTAAATTCCAACAGGGGCTTGTTTTGTTGACACAGATACTTCGGGTAGGGTGGGCCCGGCTGGCACTGGCAAGAAAGACGCAGTGCAGCGGACGATCCGCGCTCCATTCGTTTATATTACCCACGCACACACACACATCATACGCCTTTTGCAGTGTAAGTACCAAGTAGTGATTTTCCGTTACGGACTAGAACATGCAAGCTCGCTCGCTGGAGCGAAACTGCTTTTGTACCAAAATACATAAATCCAGCGCTTCCATTTCTCGATTTCTCTCTCCGAACCCCTAAAATTTAGGATTTCTGTTCGAAGAATCCTTATAAATCCGGATCTCATGGAGAAATCCGGAGCTGAATCGCAGCCACGTGAGGAATCGACGTCGGATTCCACCGATCCGCAGGTATTCTTCGGATGATTCCACGAGTAATGCAATTCTCCGGAATTTGAGTTCCTATCAATGTTATCGGTGTTCGATTGATGAAGATTCTAATCTTCCCGATTTAGAATTCTTTTTCCTTCGACTGCTTCTTCTTCTTCTTTGGAATCTGATATTGCTCGTCGAAGCCCAGGTTTTGGCCTTTTGATTGTTTGTGTTTGGATCTTGGAAGCTATAATTTGAAAATTATATGTGATTTTCCCTATAAAAAGCAGCGATTTCTTTCTCATCTTTTGTTAATGTTTTGAAGATTTGAAACATGAAACAAGATTTGATTATTTATTTATTTTTTAAAATTTTTTCCATTTCATCATTAAAATTTGAAACCCTAGATTTCAAGAGAGAGTTTCAAAACACTCCGTGAGAATTAATTTACCATGTGATGACGAAGGTCTAGCTTGGCAGTTTAATCAGACATTAAGGGCCTGTTTGTTTCATGCAATTGAATTCCTTGGAATTCTAAGAATTGTATTCCTAAAGTGGTTGCATTGAAGAAACACAGGTGAATTTCCTGTTGCGGTGCAGAAATGGTCTGCGCGATGGAGATCCGTGGCAGATGAGTCCTTTTATGTATTTTCTTTCATGTCTACTAATGTGTTGGCTTCTGATTTATTGCCCTTTGAACTAGGGAACTGAATGGTGGTGGACAAGTTGGATTGTTTGATGAGGAATTTCTCTTGTTTTGTGACATGATCATGGGTCTAAAACTATCTTAAACTGGAAATGTTCTCTCTGTTAGGATTAATAAATCTTATTATACAAGGTAATGATCGTCTGTGGCGGTGGGGATGACAATAAGCTTTGCTGTATCCATGAAACTCATAACCATCAAATTTATAAACACTGTGAGACACTGCGCATGATTTATCTGGAATAAGAGTAAGCTGGCTTTGTTTTCCAATCTTATGGATTTATACATACTACATGTGTCGGATCAAAAATATAATTTTCTACTAAAATGAAGTTAATGATAGAAATATGTACAGAATGTGAATCCATGCATGTTTGCACTAGTGGTTGGTAAGCGTAGAGCTATAAATCAATCTGCCAAAATTTATTAGAATGTGCTTATGCTGGGTGTCGGTCCGTCGGATGGTTTTGTAGGCTTGTAAGCAAACTGAACAAGATGGAGAAATGCGATCGGGCCCACTTCCAAGGCGGCCAAACCTTTCTTCATTGCAGATTCCCCCGAGGTCCATGGAAAATCCATGCCCTAGTTCAACTAGAATAAATATTCCTTCTATAACCAGTCCTAGTGCTACGAGAGCAGGCTTACCGCCAAAACCAACTTCAGCAAAAGGCAAGCCGTCTACAAGAAATCTACTTCCACAGCGGAGCTTCAAGATAAAAAATCTGCCTCCAGAATGTGAAAGAACAGTTCTTATCATCCCAGGGACACCAACTTCAGAGGAAGCACAGGACAGACCTTCTAGTTCGAGGTCATTCTCTCTGACCAAGGTTTTCTCTGTATCAGCAAAAAGAACGCATTCTTTGCCAGTTACACCTATGTCAAATTCAGGTCCGCAGCCTGTACTCGAACAAGATATAGTTGGTCATTCTGATTCTGATGTAAGTGCCTCTTAGTCTTGTAAATCAGTTTCTGAATTTGAAATGTCAGTATTATATTAAATACCTCTTGAATTAGTGCGGTTCCTTGCAAATCTCTTTTGCAGACAACATATTCATAGGATAACTGTGGATGCTAGACCCAAACTCCCAATGGGCTGCAGTAGCTGTGAGCCTTTTGAAAAAGCCTCAATGGGCTACAGTAGCCGTGATCCAGTGTGTCGGTGTCTAGCCAAACACCCACCAAGATAGAGATTTTGAACCATGGTTGTTACCAACTGAAGTGTTGCCTTTGTTCTTGTTACTTTCTTTTGATAGGGTTACTGGTTGCTTAATGATCAGAGAGTAAAAGGCAACATAATTTGTTGGTGGAACTTTTGTCAGATTTTGAACCATGGTTGTTGCCAACTTTAGTTTTGATTTTGTTGTTGCTATTTTCTTTTGATTGGGTTCCTGGTTACTTCAATTATTGATCAAAGATTAAAAAGCAACATAATTTGTTGGTAGAACTTTTGTCAGATTTAGTCTTATTTTGCATTTTGGAAACCCCAGATGGAGCCCAATTATGATCAATTTAAACCTACTTCCCTTTGCTGGTGCATTGGAAAGCATCCCAAATTGATTTCATCCAACATTTACTCAGATTTAATCTCAAGAAATTGCTAGTTAATTGGCAAGCATCCCAGATGCATATCTGTATTACTTGATGACACTGTATTTGGATTCTTCATCTGTGGTTACCTGATGACATCACTTTCACATGTTATGCTATGCATCCATATTGAATTCGGTTTAATGGCTAACTTGGTTCTGAAGGGAGCCATTTTCATCCCAAGGAGTGTATTGTTTACTCAAGTGGAGGTTCATTCGTAGTGCACAAAATTTCTAGAAGGGGTTTTAGATGTGTAAATTGCCCATTCCTGTTTACGTTAGTGCTAACCTATATAAGTTCTTCGGCGCACCATAATTCAGAAATTTTCAATTATGGAAACTCCCTTAGTCACCTTCCCTCATTGGCATAGTTGCACTAATGACAGGCCTTGTAAACCATTCTCCTTGTGTAATTGTGATGCAGGCCATATTAATGGGCCCCGTCTGAAAGTTTATACTCGCAAGCCCAAGGCCCAATAGAGTAGAGAGATCATATTATTATTAGTTGCTTTAGTTGCTTTATTAATATTTGGTAAGTCCAGTCATGTTTGGTTTAAGAGTTCTTATTTGATTGGAATTAGTTGTTTTCTTTATTAGATAATATCTTAGTTATAAATAAAGATGTAATCTCTTCATGGGAGATAGACATTGATATTGAATAAAAGTTTGAGTTTGATCCTCAGTTGAAAGAGTTTTATTTGTCTTTGGTGAGGCACCAAGACATTCTATCCTTAAGCCTTTTGGCTTGGAGATTAGCTCGTTGGCTAATTTTCTTCCCTGCGTTGTGTCAAATTGCTTTGCATTTTTTTTTTCCCGAATCATCTGTCTTAACATCAATTTCTTTGTACAGGAAGGATGTCCCTTAACCTGCTTTACAACACCATTCTGTTATCTGATTAAATTGGAGCATGCTTTTAAGAATTTCTTTATCTTGCATGCATTTCTATGCCCCTTTTCACAGTGCATTCTTCTCTCTTACAGAAACCAGAAGTCCATCATCACATAAGGCGTTCATTGTCAGTTCCAGTGAATGTCAAAACAGGAAGTTTAAGGCGGATGGATTCCCTAGGAGGTTTAATGCGTGTAATTGCAACCCCTCGTCCTATAGCTGCTGATGGTGCCCCACCAAGTGATGTCCCAACTACAGATACTGGTATGCAGCTCATGTTTTTAAACTATAAATGTTATGTTCTGTTCATCTTCCGCAAGTGAGCTGCACGGCCTGTCCCCTGTTTCTTTACATGATATGCCTGAATTCTGATGTTGTTTGTCACACAAACTACTTAATGCTGCTATGACAAAGGCGCATGTAACATGGACATTGAGACCTGAAGTCTGGTAGTCAAACATGTGTTCTATAATGATATAATTGTCACTCCCGTCACTCTTTACGTACTACTGCTATTAAAAAATCAGCACTTGTACATGGCACTGTTCCCAGAATGTCAGGCATGTGTGACTCTTTCCACATATATCAATGTTGCAAAATTTTAAAAATAATGTGTTCAAATTTCTCTAACAGTGACTAGTTATCTGAGATTGTTGTGTTCCACAATGTTTTTTCCTTTTCTCTTTTTCGGAGTAATTTGTTGTGTTAGTTTGGGTAACATGTTCCGATTATTTAATTGTTGCAGCAACTGAAGTTTCTGGTGAAGATATTCCCGAAGAAGAGGCAGTTTGTAGAATCTGTTTAGTTGAGCTTGGGGAAGGGGGTGAGACTTTTAAAATGGAATGCAGTTGTAAGGGAGAACTTGCACTTGCTCACCAAGACTGTGCAGTTAAATGGTTTAGTATTAAGGGTAACAAGACATGTGATGTTTGCAAGCAGGATGTCCGAAACCTACCTGTAACATTATTGAGGATACAAAATCCTCAATCCATTAATCGGCAGCCAGCAACTGTACCTCAACAAGGGGAAATTTCTCGCTACAGGTATATATAATTCAAAGGGCTCTTTGACCTACTCTGATGCTTTTCTCAAAAATTTTAAACCTTTTTTCTTTTCTGAGATGGTGACATAATTTTATTAAAGAAAAATGAAAACCTCTTTACAAAGAAGAACCACAAGAATAAAACCACCCTGTTCACACAAGAATAACCCCCAACCATCAACCATTAAAATCTCAAACATATGAAACCCAAACAAAAGCTAAGACCCCTTCCTCAGATAACTACTTGAAGCTAGGACAGGTCATAAGTTACTGATATCACGTGACAATCATTGGTCTGCCTGGATCTATGATGCATGGATACTTCAAATGGGCAACGTATCGTATCCGATACTTCACTTTTTATGTATAAAATCCATGTCTCTGCTGTGTCCATGCTGTATTTAGGCATCATAGGCTTGGATGATCATAGTGAATCAAACTAGAGTTTATTCAATTCTCACATGCCTTCAACTTTTGATTTCTTTTTAGATAGATCTTTGTATCTTGATTATTATTTAAAAACCCTTTAGCAGAAGATCTTAAATCATCATCATTTTTACCAAAAGCCCTACTGCCTTTCCAATGTTCAACATATGTTCTTCTATGTGATTTCCTTAGTTACCATTCTCAATTAATGGTACTGCATCATCGTAATCTAAACTATCATTATCGCCAGGTTGTGGGACAAATTATCTCTGTTACTGACATGATACACCCATCTAGTACTCAAACTGGGATCATATTTGTAGCTTGGAAACACGTCATCCTCACCCCCTTTGTATTCATCATTGCCCTCAATTAACTGCCTAACCATTTCTCTATTGATTTTTTCCCTCATTGGAAAAAAAAGTAATCCTAGCATTTCGGTGATTTCATAAACCTTTTGTTCAGATTTTCCATGATTGATTGTCTTGAAACCTCATTCTTCTATTTGATAACCGTTTCTGTATGGGAATTGTCTTCATCTAATGGACTAAACTGCCCTCTTCCTCCTTCAGAATCTTCTCGTAGATTTCAGGGCACCAAATTGATTCCCTTCATGGATAGCCAAACTACTCAATCTTAGCACAGCCCCTTGTGTAATTTTTGGCCCAGCAATCTCAGATAGTGTGTTATTATCCACGACATGAACTATGTTCCTACCCATATCACTATATCAGCCTGTAGACCAAGCCTTTAAACGGGCTGATTAATTGTATGTGGCCCTGCAGTTGCCTGATTTTTCTACAATTGTGTTCCATTCCTGCTAGATTTTTCCTATTACCCATGTGAAGAACCAGACCTGCAACCATGTGTCATTACCCTGATCCTTTTCTAACTGTATCCACTATCCATAAATGCTTAAGGTTTGGCGTTAAAATTTCCTTCTGTTAAAATACACGGCTGTCCCAATCATGATCCTACAATAATATCTTCTTATGAGGAAATGTGTCCCCAATATATGTAATTTAGATGGATACATTTGCAGGTGTCAATACAAAAATATGAACTAGCAGACATACTGACTTGGTTATCATGGTTCTGCCATTACAAAGTCATACAGAAAAAATGCATTATTGTATTTTTTCCCCCACTGATATATGTGTCAGGTATAGATCCGTGAATTCACATAACAAGGCAGAACTAAGAAGAACGTATAATCTTCTATAAATAATGCTAAAATGAAGAATAAAAATATGTTTGAGTTTTTTTCTGAATAGCATGTAAAAGGGCTAGGGATTTTTTTTCTGTAAATGCAGTGACTTTTTGCATGTTCATAGTCATTGGACGAGTCATTCTCTGCCATTAATTGCTCTTTCATATTTGATAGATGTGAAAAGATTGGACGACTCAATTTTTCAGTTCCTACTTTTCCCAGTCTCTATATATTTTACTAATGCTGTCATAGATGTGGGACCTAATGCACATCCTAGTGGATTATTATTGTGGTTATTGACAGGAGAAGCCTCTTTGTGATCAACAATAGCAAACTAAATTGTTACCTGTGTTATTATACTCCCGTTAATTTAAAAATGTGCAGTTTGGGCACCTATTTCTTCTTTGGGGAATGAAACTGAAACCCAAAGTATTTATTCTAGATTTAATGTTTTGTTTTGTTTTGTTTTGTTTTTGTTTTTTTTAGTTTTATTTTTGCATAAAACTGCTGAATTAAGCGATGGCCAGCTAATTCATTATGTTTATGATTGCACGTGAGGAAAAAACATGCAAGTGGCCTCTTCTTTCTTACACCTCAAAGACAGCCTCCAAGGCTTTATTTTAGATGATAATGTCCATTCCCTCTGAAATCACCTCTATGATGAGCAGATAATTTCCGTAGACATGGGAAAATATCTCCGAACTTTAAGGTTCCTAGTCTTAACCACACCTGATTCTGCCTCCAAAACCAATTTAGTATATTATAACTGATTCCTTCATGTTTCTGAAACTTCTCTGTGGAAATAATTGTAAGGTAAAAAAAAAGAGAGCTGTCGAAAAAGTAGGTCAAACAGCCCATTGAATTATATGCACCTGTAGTGAGAAATTTCCCTCTGTTGAGGTACAGTTGCTGGCTGCTGATTAATGGACTGAGAATTTTGTATCCTCAATAATGTTACAGGTAGGCTTCGGACATCCTGCTTGCAAACATCGCACGTCTTGTTACCCTTACTACTAAACCATTTAATTGCATAGTCTTGGTGAGCAAGTGCAAGTTCTCCCTTGCAACTGCATTCCATTTTAAGAGTCTCATCCCCTTCCCCAAGCTCAACTAAACAGATTCTGCAAACTGCCTCTTCTTCAGAAATATCTTCATCAGAATCTTCAATTGCTGCAACAATTAAATAATCGGAACAGGTTACCTAACCTGACACAACAAATTACCTTGAACAAGAGAAAGGGAAAAAACGTTGTAGAACACAACAATCTCAGATAACTAGTCACTGTCAGAGAAATCTGAACACATTGTTTTTATAATTTTGCAACACTGATAGAAGTGGAAACAGTCACACATGCCTGACATTCTGGGACATGGTGCCATTACAAGTGCTGATTATGTAATAGCAGTAGTAGCAACAGGAGTGACAAATTATATCATTATAGAACACATGTTTGACTATCAGACTTCAGGTCTCAATGTCCATGTTACATGTGCCTTTGTCATAGCAGCAATAAGTAGTATGTGTGACAAACAACATCAGAATTCAGGCATATCATGTAAAGAAACAAGGGATAGGTGCATCTCACTGATGGGAGATGAACAGAACAAATGCTCATCCATCATTTGAAGTTTAAAAACATGAGCTGCACACTAGTATCTGTAGTTGGGACATCACTTGGTGGGGCACCATCAGCAACTATAGGACGAGGGGTTGTGATAACTTGCATTAAACCTCCTTCAGAATCCATCCGCCTTAAACTTCCTGTCTTGCCAGTCATAGGAACTGACGGTGAACGCCTTATGTGATGATGGACTTCTGGTTTTAGTAAGAGAGAAGAATGCACTATGAAAAGGGGCATATAAATGCGTGTGAGATAAAGAAATTCCTAGAAGCATTCTCCAATCTAATCAGATAACAAAATGGTGTTGTAAAGCAGGTTAAGGGACATCCTTCCTATACAAGGAAATTGATGTTAAGACAGATGATCCGAAAAAAAAATGCAAAGCAATTACACAAGGAAAATGATTTACCAGGTTTGTCATTAGTGCCACTATCCCAATGAGCGAAGGTCAAACAGCCCTTTGAATTGTATATACCTATAGCGAGAAATTTCCCTTTGTTGAGGTACAGTTGTTGGTTGCCGATTAATGGACTGAGGATTTTGTATCCTCAATAATGTTGCAGGTAGGTTTCAGACATCCTTCTTGCAAACATCATATGTCTTGTTACCCTTAATACTAAACCATTTCATTGAATAGTCTTGGTGAGCAGGTGCAAGTTCTTTAATGGTTAAAAATTTTATCAACGGGTATCAATTAAAGTGAGTGACACAAACCCAACATGTATAAAGCATCAGTGATTTATGTCACTCACTTTGATTCAGTTTATGTTCACTTCCATTTGGGTGCATGTCACTCACTTTATTTGGGCTTCTGCCGACACTGGTCTTGGTGAAAACCGCTTTAGAAAGAAGAACCACCAGAATAAAACCACCCTGTTCACACAAGAATAATCTCCAACCATTAACCATTAAAATCCCAATCATATGAAAGCCAAACAAAAGTTGAGACCCTAAGATAACTACTTGAAGCTAGGACAAATCATAAATTACTGATATCATATGCCAACCATTGCTCCTTTCTCCTTTCTCTATGCTTGGATCTATGATGCATGGATGCTTCAAATGGGCAATGTATCGTGTTGTATCATATCCGACACTTCACTTTTTATGTATAAAATCCGTGTCTCTAATGTGTCCATCCTGTATCTGGGCGTCATAGGCTTGGATGATCATAGTGAATCAACCTAGAGTTTATTCAATTCTCACATGCCTTCAACTTTTGATTTCTTTTTAGATATATCTTTGTATTTTGATTATTATTGAAAAAACCCTTTAGCAGAAGATCTTAAATCATCCGCATTTTTACCAAAAGTCCTACTGCCTTGCCAACCTTCAACATATGTTCTTCTATGTGATTTCCACAGTTACCATTCTCAATTAATGGTACTGCATCATCATAATCTAAACTATCATTATTGCCAGGTTGTGGGACAAATTATCCTTGCTATTGACTTGATCCATCCATCCAGTACTCAAACTGGGATCATATTTGTAACTTGGAAACACCTCATCCTCACCCCCTTCATATTCATCATTACCCTCAATCAACTGCCTAACCATTTCTCGATTAATTTTTTTTCTCATCGGAAAAAAAGTATTCCCATCATTTCAGTGATTTCATAAACCTTTTGTTCAGATTTTCCATGATTGATTGTCTTGAAACCTCGTTCTTCTAGTTGATCACCGTTTATGTATGGTAATTGTCTTCATCTAATGGATTAAAATGCCCTCTTCTCCCTTCAGAATCCCCTTGTAGATTTCAGGGCAGCAAATTGATTTCCTTATTGGATAACCAAACTACTCAAACTTAGTACAGCCCTCGTGTGATTTTTGGCTCAGCAAGCTCAGATAGTGTGTTATTATCCACGATATGAACTACTTTCCTACCCAGATCACTATATCAGCGTCTAGACCAAGCCTTGAAACGGGCTGATTAAGTGGCTGTGGCCTTGCAGTTGCCTGATTTTACTAATTTTGTTCCATTCCTGCTAGATTTTTCCTATTGCCCATGTGAAGAACCGGACCTGCAACCAGGTGTCATTACCCTGATGCTTTTCTAACTGTATCCACTTTCCATAAATGCTTAAGGTTTGGCCTTAAAATTTCCATCTGTTGAAAATACACATCTGTCCCAATCATGATCCTACTGTTATATCTTCTTATGAGGAAATGTGTCCCCATATCCATATCCAAATTACATAGATATGTAATTTGGATATGGATACATTTGCAGGTGTCAATACAAAAATATGAAGTAGCAGACATACTGACTTGGTTATCATGGTTCTGCCATTACAGAGTCATACAGAAAAATGCATTATTGTATTTTTCCCCCTCTGATATATGTGTTAGGTATAGATCCAAATATCCACATAAGAAGGCAGAAATAAGAACAATGTATAATATTCTATAAATAATGCCAAAATGAAGAATAAAAATAGTTTGAGGTTTTTTCTCAATAGCATGTAAAAGGGCTAGGGATTTTTTTTTCTGTAAATGCAGTGACGTTTTACATGTTTACGGTCATTGGACAAGTTATTCTCTGCCATTAATTGCTCTTTCATTTTTGACAGATGTGATAAGATTGGATGACTCAATTTTTTAGTTCCACTTTTCCTAGTCTCTATATATTTTACTAGTGTTGTCATAGATGTGGGACCTAATGCACATCCTAATGGATTATTATCGTGGTTATTGACCGGAGAAAATTCCTATGTGAGATCAACAATAACCAAATAAATTGTTACCTGTGTTATTATACTCCCGTTAATTTAAAAATGTGCAGTTTGGGCACCTATTTCTTCTTTGGGGAATGAAACTGAAACCCAAAGTATTTATTCTAGATTTAATGTTTTGTTTCGTGGGTTTTTTTTATTTTTTGGCTTAGAATAGCTGAATTAAGCGATGGCCAGCTAATTCATTATGTTTATGATTGGCCTCTTCTTTCTTACACCCCAAAGACAGCCTCCAAGGCTTTATTTTAGATGATAATGTCCATTCCCTTTGAAATCACCTCTATGATAAGCAGATAATTTCAGTCATCATCATCATCATCATCATCATCAAAGCCTTATCCCAACCATGTTGGGGTCGGCTACATGAATTTTGTTTCTCCATTCCGTTTTATATTGTTATAACAGAATTCATGTTTGAGTTGCAACAAAGTTTTACGCTGGCTATCAACCTACCTAACACAACCCTCTTCCTTTACCCGGGCTTGAGACCGGCAAGAAAAACTGGCAGAGTTTAGCAGATAATTTCAGTAGACATGGGAAAATATCTCCAAACTTCGAGGTTCCTAGTCTTAGCCACACCTGATTCGACCTCCAAAACCAATTTACTATATTTTAATTGATTATTTGCCAACTCCACCAGTTTTTACTGCCAATCCAAAGCCCAGGTAAAGGATGAGGATTGCATTAGGTAGGTTGACAGCCAACATAGAACTTTGTCACAACCCAAACATGAATTTTGAGATAATAATATTTTGCGATAAGGCTAGGGCATTCCCTGCTTTAAGTGACACATTACAACGTCGCCTGGCTGCAGTGAAAAGTGTACAAGGGCTACCGCATGACTCTAGGCTAGTGCGGTTAAAAAAGTTAGTCCATAATAAGAAGAGGAGGAATAGGAAAATTAGACTTGTTACTTGAAATATAGGAACCTTGACAGGCAAAAGCATAGAGTTGGTTGAGGTAATGAAAAGAAGAAGAATTAGTGTGGCTTATATACAAGAGACAAGGTGGAAAGGGAATAAAGCTTAGGAGCTCACGGATGGGTATAAGCTTTTCTATGCAGGGAAGAGTAATACAAGAAATGGAGTGGATATAGTTGTAGATAAGGATTTGAAAGAGAAAATTATAGGGGTTAAGAGGTTTGGTGATAAAATTATAGTAATTAAACTAGTGTTAGAGGAAGACATAATCCATATCATCAGTGCATATGCTCCCCAAGTAGGACTAGAGGAAAGTGTAAAAAGACAATTTTAGGAGGAGATGGATGATTTAATGCAAGAAATCTCAAATAGTGATAAGATTTTCCTTAGAAGGGATTTAAACGAGCATGTAGGAAGAGATAATATAGGATATGAGAGAGTGCATGGGGAGCAAGGATTTGGAGAAAAAAATGAATTCAGAAACACTATAGTGGACTTTGCAGTGGCATTTGATCTTGTAGTAGCAAATACTTACTTTAAAAAGAGAGATGAGCATTTAATTACCTATAAAAGTGGAAGTAATAGGAGTTAGATAGACTTTTTTCTAGTTAGAAAACATAACCGATTAGCTTGTAAAGATTGCAAGGTTATCCCAAGAGAGAGTTTGACCACGCAACATAGGCTCGGAGTTTTAGATATTTGCATTAGAAGTAGAAAGAGAGCGGTAGTAAATAAAATGGACCCTAAAACAAGGTGGAGAGATTTGAAGGGGAAAAGAGCAAATATATTTAAAGACAAAATAATTGAGAAGGGAGAATAAAATCTTGAAGGAGAAACTACAGTAATATGGAATCAAATGGCTAATTGCATTAGGAAGGCTGTAAAGGAGGTACTTGGAGAATCAAAAGGAAAGAGACATATTAATAAAGAAATATGGTGGTGAAGTGGGGAGGTTCAGGAAGTTATTCGAGAGAAAAGACATTGCTACAAAGTTTGACAGGGGACTAAGAGTATGAAAAATTTTGAGCTGTATAAGAAGGCAAAGAAAGAAGTTAAGAAAGTAGTTAGTAGTGCAAAGTTTAAAGCATACGATAACCTCTATACTAGGTTGGGAACAAGAGAAGGAGAGAAGGATATTTTTAAACTCTCAAAAATAAGAGAAAAGAAAAGTAGGGACTTACATCATGTCAAATGTATCAAGGACAATGAGGAAAATGTTCTGATGAAGGACAAAGATATTAAAGAAAGGTGGAAGGAATACTTTAGAAAACTTTTAAATTAAGAACTTATGGGGGATACAAGAGTTAAGGAGGATACTTCATTACTAGAGCATGCTTTTCTCCGTAGAATTAGAGGAGTGGAAGTGAATGAAGCATTGAAGCGAATGAAGATAGGAAAGGCTACAGGCCCAAATAATATTCCGATAGAGGTATGAAAATGCTTAGGAAATGTTGGGATGGGTTGGTTATGTAGACTATTCAATAAGATACTTGTGACAAAGAAAATGCCGGATGAATGGAAAAGAAGCATTGTAATACCTACATATAAAAATAAGGGAGATATATAAAATTGTACTAACTATCAAGGGATTAAACTTATGAGTCATTCTATGACGTTATAGGGGAGAATAATGGAACAAAGATTGAGACAGAAGACCAAGATCGCTGAAAATCAATTTAGTTTTATGCCAGGGAGGTCAACTATGGAAGCTATCTTTTCACTTAGGCAATTAATGGAAAACTATTTAGTAAAGAGGAAAAATATACGCATGGTTTTTATCGATTTAGAAAAGACCTATGATAGGGTATCGAGGGATTTAATTTGGTGGGTTTCGAAGAAAAGGAATTTCCTTAGAGGTTACATTGAAATTTGCAAGGATATATATGAAGGAGCAGTAACAAATGTAAGAACCACATGTGAAGAAACAAGTAGATTCCTCGTCACTATACATTTACATCAGGAATTAGCCTTAAGCCCTTATCTCTTTGCATTAATTGTGGATGAGTTAACTATACATATTCAAGAAGAAGTACCGTGGTGTATGTTGTTTGCAGATGATATAGTAGTAGTGGATAAATTAAGAGATGGTGTAAATGCAAAACTTGAGAGATGACGGGGGGCATTAAAATCTAGAGGCTTTAAAATAAGTCGTACAAAGACAATATATGGATTACAATTTCAGCAGACATATCCAAAGTGTTGAAACCATTGTCAAAATTGAAACCCATGAGATACCACGTAGAGATTCTTTTCGATACTTAGGCTCGATGATTAGTAAGGATGGGGAGATTGACGAAGCTATAGAGCATAGGATAAAAACTGGATGGCTGAAGTGGAGACTAGCTTCTAGAGTACTTTGTGACAAACGAATGCCAATGAAATTGAAGGGCAAATTTTACATGATAGTGGTTAGACTAGCTAGGACTTATGGAGCAAAATGTTGGTCAATTAAGAAGATGCATATATATAATATGGATGTAGCAGAGATGAGAATGCTTAAGTAGATGTGTGGTAAAACTAAGAAAGATGAAATTAGAAATGAGCTTACGAAAGCATTTAGGGGTAGCACCAATAGGGGATAAGATTAGAGAACCCGTTTAAGATGTTTTGGGCATGTTGAGCGTAGGCCAGTAATGGCACCGGTGAGAAATTTTTGGCTATACAAGTAAATGGCCCATCAAAAAGTAAGAGAAGGACGAAAAAAACATTAATGGAGGTCATTAAATCAGATTTGAAGAAGTTTAACTTATTTAAGGATTTGACCCAAAATAGAACGGAATGGAGAAATAGAATTCATATAGCCAACCCCAACATTGTTGGGATAAGGCTTTGATGATGATGATGATTCCTTGCCATTTCTTAAACTCATCCAAGATGTAGTGATCCTAGTTTTGCAACAAAACTCTTATCAAAATAGTTGATTTTTAACCATATATCTGTTGCCTGATGCTCTTTTTCTAATTGAGGCTCGATATTTGAAGAAAATCCAAGGAAAAATTGTATTTGAATGCATGCACTCATATATCATTTGAGCTTTTAGATTGGTATTTGTAGAATCACTATATATTAACCGATTTAAAATGACCATTTGAGTTTGATGCACTTGTGAATTGTGACAGGGTCTGGCAGGATGTGCCAATTCTTGTCATGGTCAGCATGCTTGCCTATTTCTGCTTTTTGGAGCAACTTCTGGTAAACATATCTCATGTTACTGTACCTAACTAGTGGTCCTCTGTCCTAAAACCACTGTCTATCATTAAATGAATGCTCATAGAACCTAGCTACTCTCTCTCTCTCTCTCTCTCTCTCTCTCTCTGTGCATAAGATTTCTAATTTCTTATGATGCTTTTATTGAAAACAGGTTACAAATTTGGGCTCTCGTGCTTTAGCTATTTCTTTGCCTTTCTCTTGTGTTTTAGGTCTTCTGTCATCCATGATAGCTTCCACAATGGGTAAGATAATCCTACTCACTCGTTGTCTCAATTACCATTACTGTACATTGCTGTTTGTTACTATTTATCTTGCCCAGCATCTTTTCGTCCACAAAGTGAAAATACTGATTATTTTGTTATTTGATTTAGGAGCAAGTAGTTTGCTAATTTTTAGCACCAGAGTAGATGTGCCCGAAAGTTTTCATGGGACAATCAATCAGCCACACACAAATCAAGGAGTTGGATTTACCTTACCTGTTTGAAAAATGTGTTGGATATGGGTTGTAGACATACACCCCTGGTCAATCCAACTGGTCCTGGTAGACACACACCCCTGATCGAGTCCACTGTGCTGTGGTTCTCGAGGCAAGGGAACATCGCTTGGAATGGCTTCATGTTGTAGACATACACCCCTGGTCAATCCAACTGGACCTGGTAGACACACACCCCTGATCGAGTCCACTGTGCTGTGGTTCTTGAGGCAAGGGAACATCGCTCAGAATGGCTTCATAAAGTGTTCTCCACCAGCCTCAAAGGTGTTGAAGTTGCAAGATTAAAAGGCCTGAGAAGCATTTTGGGGTTTTTGAAAAAAATAATGGAAAATTTGCTTGAAAAAAGTGCCTTTTGGCCTCATCTAAAAGAAATGTGGAAAAGTTAAGTTCTGTTTTGAAATATAGTTTTTTGTTGTCCTGATTTGAAATGTGCTGAAAAGTTTGGCCCTATTTTGAAATTTCCCCATATTTTTATGTCACATGTTCTATGGGTGCAACATGCACTTGGATATTCATACAATGTCAGTTTGGAATAGTTCTTCCATCTTAAAACACTTGAAATGACGGATACTTTTCATCGTTCTTCCATTTCTCTTCTTCTTGTGGTCTCTTATACTCTGATGGTACAATCCTGTGGCACGATTATAATTTCTTCTCCTTACTATTATATATATATATATTTTTTTTCATGTGCTTATAACTAACCAACTTAATTTGTTCATTTCAGTGAGCAAGAGTTATATTTGGGCTTATGCTTCCTTCCAGTTCGCAATTGTTATAATGTTTGCTCATATTTTTTACACAGTAGTAAGTGGAAGTCATCTCTTCCCTGAATTTCCTGCTCCTGTTTAGTTCTCATTTAATTTTTTTAACTTACAAAGAAATCTTGTTCCCTATGTTCATTAAACTTTTTAGCTCAATGTGAATCCTATTCTCTCGGTCCTCCTTTCCTCGTTCACTGGTTTCGGGATTGCAATCAGTACAAATTCTCTGCTTGTGGAGTACTTGAGATGGAAAGCAAGACAAACCCTAAATAACCAGAATGATAGAAATGGGCTACAGCAAGAGCGACCAAGGGAAAATCCTGGGGCTGGATCTGGGGCAGCGCCCGAGCAGCAAGAATTCATGGGAGAGCGCACAAATCCTTCACAACAACGATAGAGAGAGGTTTCCTGCAGCAACTTAAAGGTATTCATCCTCAAAAGTTTATTTTAGAGCTAAAGAAGTTTATTCGTTCTTATAGCGTATTACATATTACCATCGTCTTGACACTAATCTCATTATGGAATAGAGGCCTTTTTTAGCATTACAGAAGGCGAGTTTGTAGCCATATTGAGTTCAAACCTATCCAAAAATTTATAGTTAACATATGACATTGATCTAGTTAGCACCTTTTTTCTAAGCACCATGAGTGTCTCCATCAAAGGCCCAATTATGACATATTCAGTCCAGCCTCCTCCACTATAGTATTAGCACTGAGCCAAGTACGACAGACATCTGACTTAATCAACTCTTCTATTGAACTCAGAAAGGGAGAAAAATAACGTTAAAAATTGATAAATTATTAGCCCACCAAGCCTTTTGAGCTCTGTTATAAATGAAATGAGACAAATACTTTTATTGGATGCAAACAATCTCATGGACCAATTCACAGAGTGGGATGGATAAGAATGTAGTTTGTTGTGGGTAAAATGATTTGGCTTCTTTTTTCCTCATTGAGCTGGAGCATGCAGCCACCTTTGACATTCATTTGTGCCTTCTGTTCCTTTCATAACTTTTAAAAAATAATATTTATTGATATTTTATTTTACAAAAGGAGACTGCAGTCCGAACTAATTAACTTGAATTCAGAAAACCATGGATACAAGGATCATATACCAAGGTAATATGGTACCACAACAAGAATTTGAGAAACTGGGTTTCCAAGATGAAACTCAAATTAGTTGAGGACATGTATGCAGCTATATAAAAATTTGGATGTGTTGGTAATTTTGTTAACTGTTTCTGAAATCATGGGTACAAACTACGGCTTTGTTGAATATTACTTGTACTATTGTGAAAAATATCTTCTACATTTCTATTTTAGTCAATTACATTTCTATTTAGTTTATATTTCTAATATTCGGAAATTGGTTGAACACTTCTCTACTTCATGTTGATACAGATTCCAAAATTTTTGATATTCCTGTTGTCACAATTTTTTGTCTGATTGGTATCTGCCATTTTCTGTATCAGATGCCTCTACCTTCATGCAGAACACAAGGCGCCTCAAAGTTAAAGAGCCTTTATTCTGTTGTGGTGAAGATTTTCCACTCAATTGAATCTGTTTAGAAACAGGTCAAAAATAAATTCAAGAGAGAGAGAGAGAGAGAGAGAGAGAGAGAGAGAGATTGCTTTATTATTGGCTTATGAAAAATATAAATCATGTATTGGTTTTCTGTTCTCATGCCAATTTATCTTGAAGGTGGCAATCTGGGGAAAAATGAAAACCAGAGTTTACAATGTAAATGAATTGAACTGATTACATCACCATCATTTTGCCAGTAGTTTATCTTGAAGGTGGCAATCCGAAAAATAAAAAATAAAAAAAAAGGAAATCAGAGTTTACAATAAAACGAATAGCACTGATTGCATCACCATTATTTTAGCTAATTGAACTGATTACATCAACATCATTTTAGCCCCTGACCATTCGATTGATAGTTTAAAACAAGCGATTCATCTACTGGCACTCAAGTTGGACAGAGTGTTATGTTCTTGGGTTAACCATCCACATTGTAGCACTGTGCAAATACCTAGACACTTACTCGTCCTCCATAACTAATTAGCCCAGAAGATGTCCCTCCCTTATCCTAAAATAAAAACAAAGGAAGACGACCAAAACATTTTTTTTTTTTTTTGGTAGAAACATCAGATGATGATTTTAACTCAGACAATACAAAACACAATGTGCTGTCCGATCAAGTCTCAGACGCCCACATTCTGGATACAATAGGAGCATGCAACGGCCTGGAAATTTTAACATTTTCACGCAGTCTGAACTCTGCGAGGCAATATTCATCCATGGTTTCCACTAGCTTTCAAATCTATCCGTTAAATCCACAAAACAAATCACAAGTAGATGATGGAATGAACATAACAAGCACAAAATAAGTGAAAACACGCACCAAATCGAAGTGGCACGACATGAATGGATTCAGACATCCACGCGTTTCAATAATTGGGTTTTTGTCTTAAAACAATAACACATTCAGAAGCTTGAAATTTCCAGGCCTCTTATTACGGTTCTTCTTATAGAGAGAACCCTAAATAAAATCACATCCATCAGATCAACCATAATCATATTTCAATGGTGACCCCTTAACATATAATAAAACATGAATGAGTACTACAATACAGATCTGTCATTATCCTACATTCTAAGCAGAAAATAAAATTATCTTTCGAAGTTGAAATTGCACATGCGTAGCCATACCCATCTATTTGAAGATAGCCTACCCATGGCTAAATCAATTTATCACATCGGTTCCCATGAGTCGAACAGTTGCTCTAGGCAATTGATCAAAGTGAGTAGGCGGTTTCCAAAAGGAACTGGTAGTCTTAAGTACCTAATCTGTAGCACATATTTAACCTATAAAGGAGAAACCAGTTTTACCCATCAGGCAACTGGCATTATTGTTAGACCACCAGTAAATACAAAGAAAGCAGCCTCATCATTCAATTGCTACTAACAACTTCACATACAAAATCCCCTCAAGATCTATTACAATAAGACCCAAAATACATCTGCATACAAAACAACAATGTATGGTCAAAGAAAGAATAACAAGAAAAAGGATCAAAATGATCAATAGGAGCTGCGTGTTTTGCAGTAAAGGCTGCATCTCTACTGATATAAGCTCACCATTCTTAAGAGATACTGTCACTTTTTCCCTCCACCAGAAACATTGAACTTGAAGAATATTATATCACCATCTTGCACCACGTATGTCTTCCCTTCCTGTCTATATTTACCAGCAGCCTGTTTGAAAAGGACGATTAGGATGGCTACAATTTCATATGGTTAAAATGAGGGAATGATTTAAATTTAAAGAAAAGGGAAATATATGTCCCCTTGACTGAACATCTGCTCAGCTGTACCAAATGTATATGCGGACCCATCATGTGGAATTCCCAACCCATGTTGTAGAATTCCCAACCATTCAAACCTTATGCTATCATTTAAGTTGGCCCAACAAAACCCCCATTGGCTAACCCAATGGCTTATCACTCGTCATTAAGTGCCAACCATTAGTCTACTGCCTGGTCATCAATTGGCGCATTCTGAGAGAGGGCCCACTGCATAACAAGTTAAGAGGTTATTGGAAGAGGGTTCTGTTTGTATGGTTGCCAGTCAAGAGAACAGTAGTAGTTTAAAATCATGGCATCACAGGAGTAAATAGCAACAAGAGACTCGAGAATTTTCAAATTGGGCAGAGTGTTGAAGAAAAACAGGGTCACCATACCTTGACTGCCGATTCACTGCCCAGTTCTTTCAGATCCTCAAACTTCATAACCTGGAATTCACATCACAGCATCCAAGTTACTAATCTGTTAGCACAAACAGAAATTACTACACGGCATCTATGATGCCCAGATACATGATTAAATATAGGAGGAGCACCCATGGATATGATAGGCAGTAAAGGCTTGGAATTTTACACAAAAAAAGAAATATATCAAATCGGATAGGGTACAATACGTTCAATATTTATAAGTATCCGAGTACATAGCACGGCTTCACCAATGATCGTGGCCCATTAAACGATACAACTGAATTGTGCCCAAAGATAAGGAAAAGAAAAGAAAGTGCCTGTCCCAGAATCAAAGTGACAAGTGCCTTAAGCCAGAAGGAGATGTTCCTGTCAGCTCTAGCTAGTACTATGCAGTCTGCGGTGCTGTTGGCAATCAGGAAGTTAAGAGGTTTCATCACGTAATACCAAACAACCTCTTCGGGTAGACAATTTTCCCATTCTCCACAACTGTGTTACAGTGAATCGCCCATTTGGATTGTAAAATGACAATGAAATTGTGCACATGAAAATGGCTGCATGCCATTGTGTTCAATTGTCAACTTATTCTCTGTCATGATCGTGATATAGTAGACAAAGAAGATCCATAGTGATAACAGAACCTGAAACAGTTGTTAAAGTGGATTACAGTAATGAATGCATACTGATAACTATTGCCATCATTACGCATATCAATATAATGTTCTCCTACGAGCAGACTGCACAGCTCCATGGGGCCCACTCGGGCCCACCTTTGATCAACACAGCCCTTTTGACATTCTTTTCATCCCATGATTGAGCATCAGAATCAATTTTACACTCATTGGGCCTTGACTCATTGTTAGATTGAATATAGAAAAAAAAAAATCTATGGTTGAGATGTCATTAACTCCGCCAGTTTTTTATGTTGGTCTTAAGCCAGGGTAAAGGAGGAGGGTTGCATTAGGTAGGTTGCCAGCCAGCGTAAAACTTTGTCACAACCCAAACATGAGAATGCCAACCCCAACATGGTTGGGATAAGGCTTTGATGATGATGCTGATGGTGGTTGAGATGTCATTAAACTTTTAACAAGTTTTTAACTTTATACAACTGCACAATAACCATATACAGAAATTCAGGATTTTGTTTGAGAATGGTCCAGCGTCTGGACACCTTTGAAGATAAATCAGAAATGCACAAGAAAATGTTTTTGTTGCAGATGGCAAGTAAAAAGAAATTCAAATAGTTGATGTAAAGTCCTAAGTGAGTGGAAACCCAAATTGATAGCCTTGAACCAAATCAACAGCAACCAAAGCGAGAAAACAAGGAGAAAAGCAAGATTACTCACCATTATGAATAATCTCATTATATCTTCAACCCAAGGAGAGTTTCTCAAACCCATAGAATAAGAAAACTCCAAAGTTTTCTATATTCAAAACTCAGAAAAACTGAAAGTCAACTCCCTAACTTTTTGGCTTATTAGCCAACATAATTCTCGTAAAATCCTCATTTAATCTCAACCCTTGATCTATAATCTAGCTAACAAAGCCCCTAAACACTTACTTTTTAGCAATGTAAAATAAACGAGTTAAGAAAACGTCAGATGATCCTAACTGAACTTTGTACAGGTAATGCCAGAACTGCCTTGGACAAGTCTGCTTCTGGGGCCCAAATAGCCCACAATCAAGAAAAGTGGACCCCATCACAACTTACTACACCTTTGGGCAACCCAGGAGGTGAGTTACTGGATGCATTTGGGCTCTGCTTCACCCATTTAAATGTGGCCCAAAACAGGTCTCTTAACTGTTTTTTGTCTGCAGGAAATTCCTGCTATTAAAAAAGCCCTACAGTTATTTCCTTCGTCAAAACAGCCCGACAGTGTGTTTATGGAATATTTGCAGACTGCTGCAACCGATGCTTTGATCCGAAGCCAGTAACACTCCAAACAGCCCTTGCTGGCCCCCTTAGCAATGAGTAGAATTATCTCATCAACATCGAATCTTCATCACTTATATTGAGTTCACATAAGGCAGTAAATGAGGAGAAATGGTTTGTAGGCAGGAAGTAACCTCAGCACAGATGAAACCCCTCTCAAAATCAGTGTGGATGGCACCTGCAGCTTGAGGAGCCTTTGTTTGCCGTCTAATCTGCCAGCACTTAACCTGAAAAAGGCAGATGGCTTACATTTGTTAACCCTTCAGTCAAACAGTACTATGGACTTTAAATAGGAATACAATTACAAACAGATGTTTGAGCAGGAACAGTGAAATAGGATGAAACATATGGAAAAGGCAACATGGAGGCCACATCAATAAAGATTTTTACAATTATTAAGATTCATTTCAGTTTAACTTACAAAATATCAGAAAAAAATTGTGGTGAAAGTAACATTTTAGATATTACATTGTAGAAGAAGTCAATCTCTCTCTCTCTCTCTCTCTCTCTCATTCATTTTAGATATTATATTGTACAAGGCTCATTTTAGATATTATATTGTAGGTGTTAATCTCTCCCTTCCTTAAAAAAAAAAAAAACTCCAACCCTATTATAATTTCAACAAAACATTTTGTTCTACTTCGGAGTTTTCAACTTAATCCATGCATACCATGTCTATTCTATAGCTATATTTGGCCTTAGTGGAACCATAAAATTAGATATTTAACTGTAGAGGTCCCAAAATACACTTTTATCTTGGTGTGCATATAACTGTAGAGAGTTTTATAGTTAGAACCAATCTTCCTTTCCAACTGAAAAAACTAATGAGACCAAATATGTAAAACTCAGGAGAGCACTGGTTGAGCCCAGGTGTGTGAGGCGCGCGCGCGCGCGCGCGTGTGTGTGTGTGTGTGTGTGAGAGAGAGAGAGGGACTAGGAGAGAGAAACGTGGCAGTTCGAGTAAAATCTCCTTGCCGGGGCTTAATACAGCAACATTTTACTTTAGACCAACAACAGCATGTATCATTTTCCAAAATGAAATTCCTAAATGAAGAGCAATTATTCAAAAATCCATCATCACAAAACCTTAGCCCATGTATTTAGGTTCACACCTTTATGAGTTCTCCTCCTCCATAAATCCCTGTTTCGGGCCATTTTCAGTCACCTCACAACCTTCGTTAGTCTTACACCTGCTAGTTCCTATCACAATTTATTATGTATATATACACACCATCTCAAATAGACATGACATTCCTTGACTTTTATGTGATTAGCTGTCATAAATTTCATCTTATGTGCTCGTTCTTAGGATATGTCTGAAAGCACCAGAAAATAAAAGAAACATGCATTAAATGAGAATACAAACTTTATTTCTTCTATCTGTAACTGGTAAGATTTTATTTCAAAACCACAAACACAACTGCGACCACCATGATTCAACTGACACAGGTAAACCAATTTAGAAAAATTTATACTTGTCGTCATCTCTAAAATTTGACATTCTAGTTACATAATAATGCAGCACAACATAAGTCTGGGCCAACTTAAGTTTCAAATGTTCCCATAGAGATCAAGTCATGAGGAGTATGTTCCTTTTTCATTTTTCTTCGTGGTCAAATGACTAAAGTGCTAGCCACTATTTCAAGTCAACAGCCATGTCTTTTAAGCTATTAGTTATTGTTACTGTCTCACACGAATTACTTGACTATCTTAGTCTCAAGTCTTGAGAAGTCCTAGATGTTGGAAAAAGCCTTCATCTTAATACATGACTGAAATACTAGCAATGCAATGCAGGGAGTATGTGTTGCAGTTTTCATTTTTTATTGGTTATGTGACTATAAAAAGAAAATGACCTGAGCCCACCAACCCATGGTTGAGACAAGGTGCACCTTCCAACTGTATCATGGGCTCCTGTCAGAAGGTATACCATAACTTCCAAAGGATGTTTGGATAATGCACAATTTCATTCAAACCAATTGGGCTTTTCATTCCTCCATTTAATGAAGATTCCAGACTTTAGACAGTGATGATTCCTTTTGGTTTCAGGTGAAGAATCCAAAGACAAACCCACTACATGCTACCTCGTGCTGCATAATTTAGGAAATACTTCCCATAATTGACAGTATATAATTGTGCAATACTAATCCATAATATTCAAGAAAATATTACATAAATCCTTTGATGAAACAAAACAAATAGAAAAGAAGTTGTGATATGTCCAATGAGTAAATAATAATAGGAATAAACCATTACCTCATCTGGGCCTGCTGTGAAGAAGTAGATAAGGTTGATCGCAGAGAATCCAGTCTTAATGATCTTTGGAATAGCACTGTATATCAAATGGACCAAAACATTTCAGCCATTTATGTGCAGAATATTGTGTGCATAAGATTTAGATACATGGACAATCCAATGGCATGACTATGTATTACGTCCCAAAACAGAGACCCCAACTATGGAACACTCCCCACAACCAAATCACCCCCACCCCCCAAAACAAAAAACAAAAAACACACCAACCCACGCAGGGAAAACGGAAAAAACAGAACACAAATGTGTACCTCCATTCTACAAGTAAAAGTGATCCCTTCTTTTGAATAACAAAGAAACAACAAATAAATAAATCTGTTTTTAAAACAACAACAAATAAATAAATAAATAATAATCAGAAATTTAGCCAAATCATTACAAAGTTGATTTGAGAAGCCCTAAACAGAATGATAGCCTTTCACATTTTGATGACAAGAAAGGGTAGTTTACCTACTCACTGTTTGAATAAGGATGTCTGCACACGGGCACTATGAAAATATAAATTGCTTTGAAGAAATCATGCTTTTTTAATTTATAGCAGTAGTGCAGAATACATGATCGACTCTCGTATACTGCTGTTCTGTGCACCTTCAGCTTAAGATGAAATGACAGTACCAGAGAGAGGTCAGTCCTGAACGTTGTAAGGTCTCATGGTAGCATTTCATCTTAATGGTTCAATGATATGACTCTAGGAGAAAATCTGAGAAGAGCTCAATGACATTATTTCAGAGGTCAAAGCTGAGTCATTCTTAATACCTATTCTTGAAAAATAGTACTGCAACACAGAATTGAGGCTTGAGTGTCAGTCCCGTAAGATGACATTTGAGCAAGAGAAGCACCAGTATTTATTAATGACCAAGTGAAATTCCCCACCACATGCAGAAATAGAAGCATAAAGCTCACATCTGATGAGAGTTAACCTATCTTTTAATATGAACAGCTACCAATGCATCTCCACATAACATATCGAAAACTTTTAGTAAGAGTGGGCTAATAAAAATCCATTGACAAAAACTTGATTCATATATGCGACTATGTGCGTGCGCCCCCCCCCGCCCCCCCCCCCCCCCCCCCCCCTCCTCTTCCATCTTCTTCCTCCACAACAAAACAAAAACAATGAATGCTGACTGTCCTCCAAGTTTTCTGATAGAAAGCGGACTAGCAAAAAATAAAATAAAAAAGCCCATTCGAAGGGCTTGAGTAAGAAGTCAATATAGTCAATGTACATTGAGTTGCGTTTCTGTAGAGTAGGACAACCATTAGACACATTGGCACTCATGATACTTGTGAGATCAATCCATTCTCATCAACCACAGTACCATGTTCTGCACTGTGTCTTCCTTTGCAGTAATTAGAGTATCCACATGCATAGCATGGTGGCAGGGACATTCCTCCTTATAAGTATCGCAGTTCAAGCTATGGTCACCCTTTTGGAACTCATCCATGCTAGCCAGTGTGGCTGACTATCAAAAGAATTGCCATTTATTGTTTTAGTATAGAATAGAAAGCCACCAAAGATTTGAACTTGCCTTTGCAACTTATTTTCCTCACAATACTTAGCAGCTTCATCCTCTGGCATATCAGCAAGATTCTTTTCCAAAACACAGCTGAAAGGGATAATCGGCTCACCCCCATGCTCTTGCACCCTAGAAAATAAATCAAGGAGCCTGAGATTCCCTTGACAAATGAGTAGTAGAAGATGAAGGGAACTGATCCATAAAATAAACTAGATTTTCCACTATAGCAAATGATATAGCAATAAGCAAATTAAATTCGTTTCATCACTGTGATTGCATATGAAACCAATACAGTTAGAAAAATGTTTATGTTCAAAGAAAGCGTGGCAATACAATAATCCTATAGCTCACCCATCCTCAAATCTGAACTATGATGCCGTGGCATCCACACTAAAGAGGGAAAAATTAATGAAGGCACTGATAAAACGAAGGAAATAAGTTCACCAAGGCATTGGCTTTGAGATTAAGTCTTGATCCAAATTGCAGGAGTGTGGTGTGTATTGGAACCCGAAACTGAAACAAGGTATCCAATATGGAAAATCCTCAAAAAACAGGGATCTATGCAGTGCACATTATTTCCAAATGAAGTCAAAGAAATGTTTATCTAGATAAAACAGTACGTAAAAAACACAATAAAAATAAAACTTAATGTACAAACCATACCCTAAATAGTAAAGTGATAGGGTTACAGCATCTTTAATAAGGTTTCAGAAAAGAAAAAAGTAATATTTTACTAACTACAGAGGAATGTTTACATTAGTAATAAAAGATCAGTAAAGAATGGAACAAGGTGTTGTCTGATACAGTGAAGCATGTCCAACACAGCAACATTGCTCTCACGAATCTGTTGGTTAACAGAGTGAAGCATTGGATCTAGAAAGTTCTGCATAGTCTTTTTCGACCTTGACAGTCATTACAGTATCATTCATCTAGGAAGCCTACAAAGCAAAAACATTCTGACCACAAAGCAGTGAGAGCTTAGTATAGATTGGCGATTCAATCACGTGGAGATTTTGGAAACTTGTGAACTGCTTACTCTTCAAAACTCCCTCCTTGCATTGCATAAAAGAAGATTCTAGATAGGCATTAGCATAGGCCAAGAAGAGACCTTGATAGCCTTGGAAATTCTTCTATGTCGTAAATAACTGTACACATCAGATAATCTCTTTACCTGAGATGGAGCTTGTATAAAGATGAGGAATGCTTCTAGGTGGTACTGGTGACACAGCCTATACTCTGTTTCGAACCCATCACAGGACACCTCCCCAGACGTACACAACATTTTCAAAGAAGTAGGGGTTGTCATCAGTGTCTTCCTTCCAGCTGACTGACAGTCATGAAAGCCTAGAGGGTTTGCTTTTGTTCAATATACAACAGAAAGTGAAGTCAATCCAATGAGGGACAACTAATAGTCAGCAGGTGGGCGTACAGGAAAGACTAGAGAAGTTGTCATGCTTTACTAGGGGACATGGAGAAAGGCATCCATGAAGTTAAGCGTGTTTCTAAGGAAGCAGATGAAAATGGAATTTGGAGGATAAAGAGTGGTTAATGAGGCTTCTCTTCAACAAACATTTGTTGCTACAATATCAAGAATTGACATGGGGGAGAATAATATAATAAGATTGGATCAAGATAAAATAGGGGTTCGATCCTGACATTGTTGTTAAGTGTCTTAGCCCTGTGCAATGGTTCCTAATGTGCTTTGCCATGTGGTTCTTCCTCCAGCGAGGGATCTTCTGGTGCCTGATGGTCAATGGATTGAGGTTTTAGTGTCAACCTTAAGCCTTTATGGATTCGGTTTTATGTTATTTTGACGACTTATTTAGAGAGAGAGAGAGAGAGAGAAGAGAGTTGGAGGACCCACAGTCAACCGCCAGCCCATAAGGCCAAGCCCATGGATGACTGATCCATTGGGCCTAACCCACAATCAGCCAACCTAATAGCCCAACTATGCCACCTTTCAGTAAAGCTTCTTAGATATAGGTAAGTCATCTTAAATCCAGCATGATAATTGGTTGGCATGAATCAATGTTTGACATGTAATCAATGGAAGGGGTGATATACTGATATCAAGCAACAAGAGATTGGCATGCAATCAATTTCATTAAAGAGAAAGGAAATCACATCTGGGTCCCTAATTAGCAGGATTGTTCTCCCCTCCTCTATAAATACCTTGTAATATCTCATATTCTCATTTGTGAACCAATTAAAAATTCTCCCTTTTCCTCTTATACTACTATGGCTGCAATGAGCAATCGTTTCCCCTTACGTGAAGACTTTTTGGGCTAGTTGCCAATGGGGATGGCCACAAAGGCTGGGCATCCATGGTAAATGCATAAAAACTCCATCCATCATTCGGCCCCATCCTATTCCTTCTCATTCTTGGACCAAGGAAATAATGAAGTCATTGGCATCTTGTTTAGGTGCCACAGCTGAAATTCATCTTAAGATTCAGTTGCAAATATTGCAATTCAATACTTCTTTCACCAAATCTTATGATTCAATGTTGTTTTTGATAACTTAATATATGTAGATTTTCTTCATATGAATGTCTCATAATCTTATTTGTCATTGTATTTATGTTACTATTGATGGGAAATGAATAGATTATGAATAACTAATGTTTTCTTTTTCTTATTTTTATAAAAGATTTCATTATTTTTTATTTTTATAAGAAAGAAAAAAAATCCTACAATTTGTGATATGATTCACGATACAAATCAATTCATTCCCTTGAACGATTTGCAATATGTATTCAATCTTTACACCAATGAATACATTTTCCACCGATCTGCTGCACCATTGAGCACAAGATCATAGGAGAACATCTTCCCCGAAGAGGTACTACCAGACATGCAGATTCAAAATGTATAAAGTAAGCTTTTCTTTTCTATTCTATTCTTTTTTTAGTTACTTGTCTATATAAGAAATACTCCGTCTCAAATGGTCCTCTCTATTCTTTTTCTCTTAATAAATTCATCGTTACCAATTGGTAGAAGGTGGCTACTGGATAGTGAGTAAGAAATAAAACCAGTTCGTTGAGATCAAAACCTTCAATTGAAATGAAATCAGATCATATTAATAATTAAAAAAGACAACCCAGGTCATGTTAAAGACAGAAGGAATACCAAGCATGTATCTTGGGAAGAAATTTGTTCTTTTTTCTTTGATAATCCCTCTCATTCATGTTCACCTGTACAAAGATGAACACAATCAATAGTCTAATATTGCAATCTTCAGAGTTCTGGTCAAACAAACAAGTGGACTGAACAGAACAGGGTAGTGCCTATTGAGTCGTTTGCTCAATGCAATGTAATGGTATTGTTGACAGCATTTGATTGGATGAAACTTATCAAACATCATCAACAAATCCTGGTACTTGGGAGCCTGATAGAATCACAGATTTGTAGGAAACCACAAATTACTGCTGGCTTTGAAAGACAAGAAAAGTTCTATTTTTCAAAAAATAAATGATTGTGTCATTATATGGTATCGTCATTGTCACTGCCTTTTTGAAAGAGAAACTTTCTTAATGTAAGTAACAGCAAAAGCTTCATTGATAAGGCCACTTCACGAATATATATAACATGGTGAAGAGCAGTGGTGGACCAAGGATTTTCGTTTGAGTGGGGCGGACCCCAATAGTTGGGTATTGGGGGCAAACTTAGGATTTTCATGTGATTTTTGGAGAGGACTTGGGATTATCATTTGGATTTTGGAAGACCCAAAGTTTTCATATGGATTTTGAAAGACCCAGGCTTGACAGGGGCGACTGCCCCAAAAGGACACATGGAAGTCTGCCCCTGGCGAAGAGGATAACCGCAACAGCCAGACTCACCCCCATAACTTTGAATAAAAAGAGAGAAATGAATACCACACAACCAGTTCATTAATTCATAAATATAAATGTCAAAATTTTGTGAAAATATAAGGGGATGGGCATGGTAAATTACCATTCATCAGATTACATAATGAAATGTAAGCATCTACCTAATGTTTTGCTGAACATGTGGCTTACCAAATAAACAACAGGTTTGGCAGTAAGTAATTGGAAAGTATTTAAAATTTCAACATCAGCAGCTTTCCAATCCCCTAAACGGACATCCTTCCCTTCCTCAAGCCATGCTTTAACCTGCAGAACACAGTTATGCATGCAAACAGTTATTTGCAGATGTTCCAAGCACAAGGATCCTAGCAAAAGAAACTACAATAGACTATCAGAAAATGCAGGCTGAAGCAACTTTATACGAAAACAAACGACATTGACACATAGTTGTGAATTGTGTTTTGGACCCAGTTTCAGTTACACTTCGGATTGAAACAATTCAACCAATATAGCATTTTGGAGTTCCATTTCGGTATAACTTAAAAAATTAATAAATATATATTAAAAATATGAAAAATAGGTAAAAGAAATGAAATGAACGTATATATTATCTATCTTTAATTCATACTACTAAAAATCAACAATACAATATGGTGTTCCACATGCCAAATAAATAATTTATAGGCCTTGTTTGTGGGTGACAATGTGAAATTATGACATCATGCTCAGCTCTATCAATGCTATATATAGCCTAAAATAACATTCAGGAAAACACATTCACATAATCACTATAATATAGCAAGAAAATTAGTACCTAAATTAAAATGAAGAGCCTTTCGTTTAAAAAAATTTTGAACATTCTTTTTTTGCACCATTTTTCATTTTTGGTTGAAATCTACCCATTAGGCTTGCTCAGCCAAACAAGCTGAAATTTGGATCAAAACAAACAAACATTGCCAGATAGGTCTAGTTGGACCAAGGGGCTAGAGTCAAGGTGGTTTGGTCAGTCATCTACTGAACAGTTCCGGCCTGTTTAATTGAAAACAAAACAAAATTAACTACTATACATTTAGGAAATATCCTAGAAAGCCTTCTTAGAACAGTGTAACATAAATAATCAGGAACCAAGGCAATGCAAACCTTTTCACTGCATTCAAGTTCTATTTTCAGCTGCTTATCATTGCTTCTTTTCATACTTTTCTCAAGATCCTCCAACTTCCTTTCCATAAATTCTATATCCTATGTTCAAATCACAAAAAACACAAGAATGTAAGAACACATGCATTTGCCAGCTCGCTATATACTTCAACTCTGAAACAGTCAATCAATACAATGATAAAAGCATACACAATATTATTTAGCAGGCGCACTAAGATAGCATTAAAAAATCATTTTCTAAATCTTGCTCTCATTTTTATGTTATTGAAATGGTAACTATTTTTATGCCATATTTACTTCAATCTATATCTTTTTAACCAATTGATTTGGTTCTAATTCATGCCCTCATATATATCTATATTTAGCATGTCTTCAAGTACATTCTCTGTCTATTATATCTCTTCCTTCATCAAGACCATCTAATTTAATTTCCATCTTTGATGCACTTGACATGGTCAAGGCCTCTAGTTTTACACTTTTACTTCCATTTCTCAAGCTTATAGATAATTTGCTCCATTTCCTTTGTTCATATAAGGACATATAAAAATGCACTATGCTTCTAACCAACGTTATGACTTATAAGAAAAAAAAGAATTGAAAATTTTATTAAATAGAAAATTAGAAAATAATGATGATGAGACAATGAAATTTTATAGAAGCAACAACATAAAAAAATTAAAAAAAATTAAAAAAAAGCAAAACCATGACTATCACACGAAAGCCACACAGAAAAGATTGGACAGGACTGCAACACTTCCCATATCTTAAATGTTAATAAAACAATGAGCATATTAACAAATAACAAGTCCTTTCAGTGCTTTTCTACTGTCAATTATTTCAGGCTAGGTCAATTTTATCTTTGATCTAGAAATGATTTCCAACCACCATTATCAAGTTCAGAATTTCTTCAGTCTTGGCTTTACACAACAAAACAGTATCATTTTGTACTGCATATGGGAAATTGAAGCAGCATTGACACCCAACTCAAAAACCAACAAAGAACCTTGATCTGCCACCTGTGGCACCTATCATTTGAAAGATGATACTGACAAGATCACCTCCTGCTCCTTGAGATTTATCTTATTAATTCTGATAGGATTCTTTTAGTTTTTATTTTTTATCAGTCTCTGGCAGGATTCTGAATGTTGTAACTTCTTCAGTGGGCATCAAGAAACTTTTGTCAAGTTACAGAGCGATATTCATAAATATTTTGTGTGGGTTTCTATTTATATTCAGGCCTGAAAAGTGCCCTTGCAAGTGTAGTACCCAACCAGGTATAAGCCCAACAAATTTACTAATTTTTACTATTTCTTGTTAAATGTGAGTTCATTTTATCGTCATTTCAAAATATTTTACGTTTACTAAATAGGCAGCCATACCATCAATCAAAGTGATCATTGGGGTCTTGTTCTCCCTCTGGTTCAGTGTTAAAAAGAAGGTTTATCTATAAAAAGTAAAAAAAGGAAAGAATATGTAAACAAAAATTGCGGTAAATTACTAACATAACTAAAGAAGAGCTCAGAAGACTTAGAGAAGCCTAGATGAACTGGGCTAGGAGGCTTCAAAACAGATGCGCAGACCTGGGCCTCTCACTAATAGGTGAAGAAACTTAGAACCATCCTGGCCAAAGGGTTTAATGAAGCTGTTCATGTGCAGCCCAAATATTATCTCTGTAAACACAAATCTCATCCAAGAAGTTAAGCTGAATCAAGTATGACCGCAACGATATCTAGGATCCAAACCTCACATTTTCCCTCATGCCAAAATAATGTGAGTATTTAACATGTTTGTCAATAGTTGAAGATACTGCATACATATAGCATGATCTGGTATGCAAAACATATGGACTTCTATAAATATAAGAAGATTAATACCTTTAGCCGCAATTCTTCGGTAATAATCTCCAAATCCCTCACGGGGTCCACGGAGTCATCAACATGAATAATATCTGGATCTTCAAAGGCTCCTAGAAAAGGGTCAAACTTTATCTTTTAGCTTGAGCAAAAGAGTAAAACTCAACAATTGAAAACTACCAAAAGAAAATTCAGGAAGATGACTATTCAATTATCATCATTAGAGCCACATCAATCTTTCAGGTCGACCTTATGAATTTTACATCCACCCCCATTTAAAACTGTGCTCAATAAATAGTCTGTTTCCTAATGCATTTCCAAGAGTGGAGAAACATATCAATTGCATTTTTTTTTGTACCTCATTAAAACTCAAAAAAATTAGAGGCCCATTTGGTGAGGGTCACACGAAAGTAAAGGTTGAAACAAATAAGGGATTAGCTCTTTAGACAAAATATAAATAATTAGATAAAAGCACCACAGTATTAAATCCAAAGTAGAAAAACAGTTAAAATTGAACTACAAAAACAGAGCCAACAAAAAAAATATATAAAAAAAAAAGCATAGAAAAAGGGTCACACACACACACACACACACACACACACACAAGACAACTTACTTAGAACATGAAAAATTCCATCAACAGCCCGAATGTGAGACAAGAAGCTGTTTCCCAGGCCCTGTCCTTGATGGGCTCCTCGTACAAGTCCAGCTATATCATGAATTTCCAAGAAAGCTGACACCTGTTCACAATGCAAATTGCAATATACACAATATCCAGTCAAACACTCAAACTAGAATACCAATTCAACACCCAAAATCAAAAGCATATACAATTCCACTTTGAACACATTCATATGAACCCCATCACCTTCACAATTAGTCTCACTAGTAGCATCTAAAAGACCCCAAACAGGGTTCCCTGCAATAGTGGCTCCCAAATGTTATTTTAGAACATCAAGGAACATTTACAAAGAGACGTCAAATTCCAGATTCTGCCTAAAATGCTCACAACAACATTCAATTATATTTCTCCATTCCAATACCGATTCTCATGTAAAAGCAAAAACCAGGTATTGTTGGTAAGTTGGCTTTTCAAAAGGCCTAAGACATGCTGGACAGGAATTTTTTGGAGTTTCGTCTTTTTTTTAATGAGTTTTGAGGTCAAATGGTGGCATTGGATGAAAACCTATCTCACTTCAACACAATTATCTATTCAGATTATCGGGGCTGCTAAAGGCTTTTCCAATAGTCATAGACTACATAAAAGGGATCCCCTCTAATTGTTATTAATCTATTATGGCAGAAGCTCTTAGTCCTATGCTTGTTAACTCTAAGGAAGCTGGTCTTCACCAAATAAGTCATTTTAATATTGAGGTTCGTCATCATCGGTTTGCAGATGACACAATTATTTCTATAGATAGCATGCAGGTGTTGAATTTAAACATCTTGCTGCAGTGGTTTGAGATGGTTTCTGAATTGCAGATAAATTATTCAATGTGCTATCCACAGACTTCGTGTGGGTAATGATAAAGTTGAAGAGTTTGCGACATCAGGCTGATGATCTTCCTTCTACATATCAAGGTCTCCCTCTTGGCAATAGGGAGCCTCCACAATTACTTTGGATCTAGTTGGAGAGAGAGAGAGAGAGAGAGTTAATTGTTGTCTCGTTGACCTAGGAAAGCAATCACTAGTCATTCGGTGAGAGGATAATACCTCTAGCAGAGGGAGGTCCCCAAATTCAGGCCACTGCACAAGTGAATTGTGCTCTCCTTGCAAGTGGATATGGCAGATTGGAGAGGATGATAATACTTTGTAGTGGAGAATTCTCATTAATAAATATAAGGCCAACAAGGAAGGTTGAACGTTAATAAGGCTTCTCCAGGCACTTCTAGATTTTGGAAATTGGTTTCATTTCTTCCCACACATCATATTCCTTATGTGATTCATTTTACATTTTGGCAAGATAGCTGGTCGGGGAAGTGTACATCAGCATTAAATATCCCCTGCTTCATTAATGGCTTCAGTCCAGATGGTGCGAATTAAGTACTATGTTCAAATTTAAGTGTATGGATACCAGTCTTCCATCAACTCTACATGATGATGAGATTGAGTTGGTTCCTGAGCTGATGGCTATGCTATAATTAGTTTCTCAATAGGAACATCCAAATCCAGTGATGGTAAAATTTTGGGAACCAGCCAAATCCAATGTGTATTTTATTAAATCTTTCCTTTTATAAGAGGCTAATAAATCCTAGAGAATGAACGTCAGGTCTCGTCTAAAGGCGTTGGAATTTTAGACTGCGGTGTTCAAGAAAGATATTGACCATTGATAATCTGCGCCACCAAAGCAGGAAGATTCAAATAGCTAATGTTCACAAGATGTGGTATGCCTCTCATTCGTTGGTGAAATCTTCTTTGCCAGAACAGTTTAGACCGATTTTTTCAACCTTTATGGTGCAGCAGGCTTTTTCCTGATATAGTGCAAGCTTTTTTCAAACAATGAGAATTTCACCTTTTCTCCTGAAGTCAAGCTAGCTTTGTATGCATAATGGTGGCTGCCCTTCGGTCTATATGGCTGGAGAGGGAGAGGCGAGCATTACAGAACGCAGTGACTAAGCAAATCATATTGCCCACCCAACAAGCTCACCTCTCAATCTCTCATTATCTCATGGGTGCGATATTCTAAAGAGTTTGTACATTTTTCATTGTTAATCTTTGGTGTGAAGTCTAATATGGTGGTGCTAATTTTTTTAATTCCTTTGATGTACTCTGACATTGACTCATATTTTTCTGCAATTTACATGTTAATTAACAATATTTACCATTGCCATTTTAAAATAATAATAAATGAGATGTACCAATGCTTCGCTAAGATACAACGGAGTAAGTTATTGCCAAATAACAATGATGATGATGATGATGATGATGATGACGATGTTTAAAGTTTTAAGATCAACATAATAGTTTTCAAGATATATAATGGAAAATATGAATTGTGAGGGCAGACTGCAAGTTCTGACTTTACCGCACTCTACCCAGTACCCATTGACAAAATCATATTCAAAAGAAATGAAGAACTTTCACCAGAGGAACAAATAAAAGACATAAGATAAGAAATGTAGTAACCTGCAAGAACACCAATGAGTACAAAGAAAAACACAGATCATCAAACACGTGCAAAACAGGATATTTTAACCACAAACCTCACTCTTTGGCTTGAACAGTTGACAAAGCCAGTCAAATCGCTCATCAGGAACATTAATTCGTGCCTCATTGGGCTCTATGGTACAGAAAGGGAAGTTCTCTGCAGGAATTGATAACTTTGTAAGCGTATTGAAAAGAGTAGACTTTCCAACATTTGGCAAACCCACCTGCACACCACCAAAATGTATAGAAGTTCAGGATTTAGCACTGCAATTCAGCAATTGAACTCATTGCTTGCTATGCTAACATTGCTCAGGCAGTGGAGGAACTGAGTGAGTGGCACAAATGACAAACTAAAATTGGCACAAACCACCAATGTACTCTAGGTTTTCTACCGAGCATTTTGGTCATTACTAAAGGGATTCACAATTTTATTACGCATTTAATTAGTTCATAACTCCGCCAGTTTTTGCTGCCGGTCCCAAACCCGAGTAAAGGAAGAGGGTTACGTTAGGTAAGTTGACAACCAACGTAAAACTTTATCACAACCCAAACATAAATTTTGAGGGAGAAACAGAATTCATATAGCCGACCCCAACATGGTTGGGATAAGGCTTTGATGATGATGATTTAATTAGTTCATAAATTTGGAATTTCAAATGTTTGCTACCAATTGAAAAGCACTCATCAATTCATGGACAAAGCTTTTTCTACACATGCCAGATAGGTGCACCTTGAAAACATGTGTAAAGATGCTTTTTAGTCATATGTGGCACGCACCATTTGGTCAGTTCAGATAGTTCAAGGTAACACAATTTGTTAAAGGTGCACGTGACATCCATCAAGCACATGCGAAATAAATGACTCCCTGACCAACCCCTTTTCCTACAGCAAGCACATTATCATGGAAAATTACTGAAATAGAATCCAATCAAAGACAAATAGACAATAATACAGCTCGGGATGCACGAGAAAATAGAACACCTGCCCATATCAGCAGCATTGTTTATCCCTATATGTGTGTGTGTGTATTATGGTCATCCAAGCATACTCTTAGTGCTCATTTGCACTGTCAGAACCCAAGTGCATGCTTCTCAAACTACATGCAAATGATAGTTGTTCCATTTGAATAACCTGTGTTCCACTTAGATCACAGTTATTTTGCTCTTTGTATGACCAATTGCAATTAACTCCAGTTACAAGCAATAAGCTCTGCAGATAGCTTGACTAAAGGGCAACTAAGTTCCAACAGTTCAATAGAGTCCAGGTGTTCAGAATTTCACATCCAACAATAGGTGCTTCTTTGTTTGCATTAAAATGCATAGGAATTGAACATATAAGATTCATACTATTAGTGTTTAAAATTGATGATCAAAGTCCAACTTTCAAAATTGAGCATCAAATAACCTTTTTCTTTAGGTAAATAGAATCAAACGAAAATGGGAAACGAACTACTACGGTGATGGCTGGTTTATTCATTTCCCATCTTCTTTTATTCTAATTCCCCATAAGGAAATCTTATTGACGCTCATTTATAGAAATTCATCTTTGATCTTCATTTTTTCAACGACTTTTTGTATGAATTCCATGTATTCATTTCAAATGTATTACAATGCAAACAAACAGGCCCTAAAACAACTAATTCAACCGCTCAACACATTTCTGAGCCAGCAAACGCCAACTCACATTCCCTTAATCGCAATGATAATCATGTAAATCTCACTAATCCCATCTCTTCAACTCCTATAGAAAAAGAAAGATCATCTCAAATGAATAACAAAAACTAAAATCGAAGAATCTAGAATCTCAGCCTCATCGCAAATTTACTCAGAAGAATTATACAAAATTTATCTACTCAAATCACAATTACAGTGCAATCAAAGTGAAATGTTTGGAAGAAACAAGAAGAGGGAGAGATCGAGCTTACGATTCCAATCTTCAAATGAGAGGAGAATCGGCCCAAGATCGGACGCTCGGCCGGAGCATCCTTGGATTTCGCAGCCTTGGGCGGCATCTGTCCGAATCGAAGCGGGGAAAGAGGAAGAGAGAGTGCGAGATGGTTCGCTTCGAGAGATTTCTAGGGTTTTGTGTTCTTCTGAAGCTTCTTTTGCACCTGGTTTTCTGTTGTTCTATGGAAACCAGATGGTGTGGGAGAGAAATGGGAGTGAGCGAGCAAGAAGCGCAGTACAGAGGACGACAGTAGATATTTATATAGCTAACCCTAAAACGCTATTCCCGCTCGCGTAGAGAAGAAGCTGCGATTAATTGAAATATGAGCTGCCAGCACACATGCTGGTAAGTACTCAATATGAGACCTATAAATTTTTTTTGGGCCCTTTGCCACGCTTTGGGCAGAACATGCCAGCACAATTATTAATATTGTTTCGGACCCTATTTGAATCTAACCCTCAAAATAAAAATTTTCGGCTGATTTAAAATTTAAAGTTTTTGCAATTATATTTTAAAAGATAATGTATGTATATGTATGAAAAATAAAAATATAAAAAAATAATTATGAATTTCAACCATTTTAGTAAAAAAATTAGAATTACATTTTGAGAAATTATAAAAGATATAAAGTACATATATAGAGAAAGAAATTATGTCAAAAATTATTTTGACTGAAATTTTAAAAATTTTCAAAATCTGAAATTTCAGCTAAGAATCACTGAAAGTCAAACAAAAAGGTTACAATGGGAGTCGAAAGGAAAATTTTCGGCCATTTTTGACAAAACGAAATAGAATTGATAACTGTGGGCACCAGACCTCTATAAGTCTGGGTCCCCGTGAGTGGCCTATCTTTTCCAGTTTCCACAATGTGGGCTGCCTTTTTCCACACATGAAAGGTCGAGCGTTAAGTAGACTGCACCATGCTTTCCACAGTAATACCGTTGAATGGCCTCATGTTTGCCACCACCGATGGTTGCACCGCGTGACGTTAGTAAATCATCGTGACATCCATTGCTGAGGAGAGACCCTACTCTTTTTTCTTCCTAATTTGGGCTATTGTTGGGGACCAACACCTCTTGACTAAAGGACCTGTTTATTTATTAGAATTTTCCTTATACGGACTTTTGCACATGATGTGATATCTTATTTCTTCGACATTTGAAAATGTCATGTTTGTGCAACAGAATGCAATTCTAACTACTTTGTAGGTCTCGAATGACCCCTTTGTTTTTTGAAAGAATTCCTGAATGCTCAAGGGAGCATAAGGAGTTCCATACAAAATTTCTTATGAAAGAAACAGGCCAGAGTGTGTTGGGTCAAGTGAGGCTGGGGAGACCATTCTACAGTGGAGTTTCTTTTTTTTTTTTTCACTTTTCTTTTTCTTAAGCTTTTTGGGTACCCAACTAAGGGTTGGGATCATAGGCACAACCTGTTAGTTAACGGCACAAGAATTTTGTATCAATGTTAGTAATAAGAGATTGATTTTTTTTTTTTTTATGCAAGGAAACATCCCCAAACCAAGCATCCCAGTCAGTAATCACAGGCAATGGTTCAAAGCAACCAGACCCAAATCAAGCATCCCAGGTTTGTTTCTCCATAATGAAGAGACAAGTAAAAGAGCTGGTCATAAGCAAATAGAATGGCTTGCAATCATTTCTCAGGCTATTGATGAATCGGAAAAACAAACTAGATATAGAACCAGTTAAACATAGCTTATAGCGAGTGAATCTGGATGCATATAAAATTGCAAGCACTTCAAAACCTGTTGCCCGGGCAGATGGTTATCCATTCTGCTATGCGTTAGAGAGTACAAAAACTGACTATGGGAAGAGTGCTATCCATTATTGATATTGATTTGGGGTGTAGATGTTTGGAGAATACATAACCACCTGGTGTAATTTTTGTTGCTGCGCTTCTTAAACTCACAGCAGACCACACAACTATCCACTCTGCAAAAATATTCAACACCAATTTTCATTTGGAGTATGAACAGATGCACATTAGGGACAAAGCTTCAGACCCAAACACATAATGCAAGGTCTGTGATTAAAATGAAACACTGAATAGGACTTCAACATGCAATACTTCTCCTCCAACATGACCCAAAAAAATATAAAAAAGCAGCACAAAACAAATGAATGACATTGGATAAGTAAATTTGACAAAATATCATTTGAGATTTCTCTAGACAGATGACAGACACTGAAAGACATGTTTATATGGCTTTGAGCAGAACAAAATCCAAAGAATAGTTAATACACTAAGCACTCAAACAGTGATGAACCTCGAAATACTCTGTAACTGGATATTACAACAAACAAGGACAGCATACATTGATTTCACGATGCAGTTCTGAAACTCTCCTGCTTGATAACTCTTATAGAATCTTCAGAACCCATATCACTCTTCAGCTCTAGAAGGCTTTGTTCAGCACTCATTGGATTTGTCAAAGCTTCCTCCTCTCCCTCTCCAATACATGGGAGACAGCTGTTGGTGTATGTAGTTTCAGTCAACACCAAAGATTTATCATCATTGTTGCAGATATAAGCGTCATGCAATTGCAATACGTATTCCAAGTGCCACAGGACCTCACCCATTGTAGGCCGGTTCTTCCCCTCATCAGCAAGGCATTTCTCTGCAATCTCACCAAACTTCTTTAAAGATTCTACAGGGTAATTCCCATTGAGCCGGGGGTCAACAATCGTTTCAAGCAACCCCTGACATTGCAACTGCAAGGCCCATTCAGCAAGGTTGATCTGCTCTTTTGGCAAGGTGGGATTTATAACGGGACGCGCACAAACAACTTCAAACAGTACGACACCAAAAGAATAGACATCTGACTTATCAGTTAAATGCTGCCGTCGGAAGTATTCAGGATCAAGATAACCAAAACTCCCCTTCACTGCAGTACTGACATGTGTACGATCAAATGAAGGACCTGTCTTTGACAACCCAAAATCAGCCACCTTTGCTACAAAGTTCTCATCCAACAATATGTTAGTAGTCTTCACATCCCTGTGAATTATCCCTCCCTCTGCTCCTGTGTGAAGATAATGAAGTCCGCGGGCCGCACCAATACACACATCAAGCCGTTGCTTCCACGAAAGCGGCGGCAGATCAGCCCCAAAGAGATGGCTCCTTAGTGTGCCGTTAGCCATGTACTCATAAACCAAGATCATCTCATTCTGTTCCTCACAATATCCAATCATCGACACCAGATGCCTATGCCTGAGTTTTGACAGCATCTCAATCTCTGTTTCAAACTCTGCTAGTCCTTGCTCAGACTGTGGATGGGCCCGCTTGATTGCCACTAAGGTTCCTTCTTCGATCTCACCCTTGAAAACCTTCCCAAAACCTCCTGTCCCAATAACCAGTGACTCGTCAAAGTTCTTTGTCGCAGCTCGGATCTCTGCTATCGTGAACCGCCTTCCGAGTCTAGTTGTGGCCATCGACCCATTGGCATTCGATGGCAACTTCAATGGCCGAGCATTGGTTGTGCTTCCGGTAATTGCATGTAAGAACAGCGGACGGAAACCAGCAGATTGGGTCTTGATTGGAGATGTCTTCTTTCTACTTTTGCGGTAACAGAAAAATGCAGCACATGAAGCAGAAAGAACAGCGATGGCAAGAAAAACCGCACCAATAGCTAACCACAGAGCCCTACTTTTCAATTTTCTACTTGATGCCCCTTTTCCACCGGAGTCAATTATCTCTGAAGCATGCCCGAGATTTCCACTTCGGCTTAGCTTGAAAATTTCCAAGCCATTCAAAAGTGCATCTGTATTTGAAACACCAGTTGACGTGTCAGGCCCCAGTTGAATCCACAGAGTGTCCATCTGCTGTGCCAGCACATCAACATAGTCCTTGTGAAAAGCCTTGTTCCTCCCTCCAGCCTGTGCAAACACGTCAAAATTCTCAGATGCAGTCTTTTTATTAATGTAGATCTTGAAGATCCTCTGGTTTGCCTTGTCAAAATCAAACTCACAGAAGTGCAATCGAACCAAGTAATCAAAATTTGGGTCAACGTCAAACTTCCATGACATATTGAATTTCCTTTCCAAAACTTGGGCATTCGACATCACTCTTGCTGTTTCATACACAAGAAGAGGTGCAGCCAAAGAATCATTGGCAGATGCATAGCTAATATTTGAACTGTTCTTCACATTATTTCCTGTACCCTGAGAAAACATATAGCTATGATCCGATTCCCATTTTCTCCACAAAACTTGATCCTGATCGGGTTCTATTTCAGATCCTCCCACGTTCAATCGGTACATGGTCTCAATTCCCCGACTGCTAAAACTTGAACTGTCTACAATGGTTCCACCCACTGTATTAACAGACCCCGTGAACAAACTGTTGGAAACAGGAAAAATTTCTATTGCATTCACAAATGCAAATGACCCATCAGAGGGAACAAACTGGATTAAAAGATTGCTTGAATTAACACCAAGAAGATACTCTTTTATCAATGATGAAATAGTCAAATTACCCCCAAGAGTCTGCATGTAGGCAGTCTTCCTAGAGATCTCACCAACGACACTGAATCCCGTGACCAGCTTCAGGTTGTTTGCCATCACATCGAATGTAGATTCATTCACATTGAGGTTGTCGAACGAAAATGGGTAGAAATGAATCCGAACAAAATAGTTGCCAGGGATGACTCGAAAGGTGTAATTTGATGATTTCATGAAAACCCGGGCAGTTTTATACAAGCTTCCATAGACCAAGTCTCCACCGTCCATGGCAGTTGACGCCACAGAACCAGGAGAACTGATAGTCATGTTGCTATTATCAGAAGACATATCCCCGACCCATTTCCTACCCATCACATTGACACTAGAATTTGAGCCGCAATCTATAAGAAAAGAATTTGTCTGTGCCGCTCCAATCCCATTTAAAGAAAACATCAATACTGCATAAATTGGCCACAAGAACTCCATCATGTAGATATCTAGACAAAGAGCAGATCCGTAGAAGAGGTGGAAGATTTTCTAGATTTCTGAAGAGTGCCCCTAAAAATATAGAGAAATTAAAAGACACCCAGGAAAGAGGAAACAATACGTGTGTGCTCTTTCAATAGTTACAATCGCATATCTACCTGAAAATTCAACAGAAACAGAGTACAATTAAACCCCTGATCTCATGATATCTGTCCAAGTAATTTCTATTCCATACTTACAATTGCAAAACTGCCTGAAAATTCAACAAAAACAGAGCACAATCAAAACCCTGATCTCATGATTTCACTTCAGCTAGTTTCTATTCCACACTTGCAGTCGCATATCTGCCTGAACATTCAACCAAAAACAGAGTACAATCAAACCCCAGTTCCCATTCTTTCAGTCAACTAGTTTCAATGAAATCTGATTGACCAGAGACTTCAGAACTAACAATCAGCCCAAAAAAAATGTAACAGAAATATCATCTAAACCAATCAGCTGGAACAATCTAATAAACAGAATGTAAAACCCCAATTTCAGCATCACATATCAACACAAATCCATCTGGGTGTTCTTAGCTTTGAGTTTTACCAACATGACAACTGAAAACACCCAATAAGAACTAGAAAACCCACAAACTATTTCATTCAATCCCACTATTTGTCCAAGTCCCAATTAAAGATCTGAGATTGAACAGCAGAACAAATTCAATAGAACCCACAAAAGAACACCAAAACATCAAGCACCTAGATTGGACTTTTTTTTTTTTTTTTTTTTTTTGGCTTTGGTTTTCCTTACCAGATAAGTGAAAAGCTGGAGGACGATGGCAACTTCATGATCCCGGAATACAAGTTTTCAGATTTGGAACGGATGGCAAGAGACGATGATAAGAAGAAACAAATGGAACTTTAACCAGCCCAGGTGACAGAGACCCAAGGCAAGAGACATAAATATATCAAATGATGCCGGAGATAGGAGTAGGGATCCTCTAAGGCCAGAACCTAGAAATCTCTAACCTGAGCTAGCCCAGACCTTGGAGTGGTGTGGTCCATATGTAAGATCCAAACCGTTCAAGATCATTATCCACCCTTACTTTAATTGCACACATTTCACTCTGGTCGGAAATTTATCTACAGTCGGATTGATCATTGAAACACATCATTTTTTTACTCTCTATCGTTTTGTATTTTATGGTGTGTTTGCTGGTGATAGATCTGATGGTGGATTCAGTTGAGATGAGGTGTAATTTTGGTATGACCTAAAAAATATGGAGAGAAAAATTATTTTGAATTGATTGGATTTGATTTATGGACCTTCTAATGGAATTTGAAAGATGGGAGTCAGTGAACTGCATGCGGCCTTGCCATAGAGGACAGAAACACGGTTTGGTGTGTTCCTCGTTTCGTTTCAACAGTTTACCCTATGGGCATTCATTCCACCCGAATTCCTAATTCAGTATCCACCCGGGATTTTCCCAGTAAATTTGGTATGGGAACAACCCCAAAATTTTTACATGAATTTTAAAGGTCCAGTCATCATTATTATTATTATTATTATTATTATTATTATTATTATTATTATTATTATTATTTTAAGTAGATTATGATTTTTAATATAGTTCCACAGTTTTATGAGTGCAACCGCACCCACACGTCAAATGCCTAAATTCACCCCTATTCAGATGAGATCGCCAGAGGTTCTGGCTGATGAAAATCCTGCAATTGAAGGAGTAAAACTCTACAGGGGAGTTCACTATTTAAAATGCGGGCTACTCAAAATAAAAAAATTTTCTAGTATTTATAAGTTTGACGAAAATAAGAATTTGACCTCACTCACCATAACATTTACTGTTTAGAGAACTAAACACCTCTTTACCACAATGGTTAGGATTGGCATATGTTAGTAGTTTTTGGGCATCATACACCAACTGGATTCTTTGCTCTCAAAATCTATTTTCATATAATCTACCATATAAATCAAAGAAGAAATTGATGATGTGAGTAATTTATATTTCACATGTGCAAGTTGTGTCTTTCCGTAGGTGCAAGTTATCTCTTTGCATGTGTCTGTTTTCGTTATCTTATATTCTTAGGTTACTGGAATAAAACAAAGATTCTCTATTTAATTAACGTGATTAACATAATCTCATTAACATATATTTTTATCCAACAGTCAATCACACGGTGAGGCCTGACCGTGGATTTCTACGGCTTCAACTGGGAGGTCTCATGGTCAAAGGCTGGATCCCATCTGTACCAGTCTAGATCGTCTTGAGCAGATTTGTGTGGAAAACAGTCGCTGTCTATTGTTTTCACCGTCCACAGAATAAAGGGCTAGGATGATTTCTAGGGCCACTGTTCAGTGGGCCCCGCCTCTGAAACCCTGTCTGCCAAAGCTGTTCTGAACCCATTCGTGATGCGGCAGTGTACGAGTCGTCGGTGTCAGACGGAACTCCATTATTTGGGAGGTAGGGCACATGCTTTTGTCTGTAGGAAGATAACACTGCTACTATACTTACAAGATTCAAAATTGCCCTCGATATTTTATTTTATAGGCTAGGCAGGCACCGTCACTGAAATAATGAAAGATGTTTTTTTTTTTTAAATGTCCCCCTAAAATTTTTAAGATTTGTAAATAGACCTCTTTAGTTTTGGTATTTACAAATAGGCTCTTATTTTTCATTTAAATACCTAATATATCCCCCAAAAAAATATTCCTAACAAAAATGGTCAACCATCAAGAGATTTATATTGAATTTTTAAAAAAAATACCAACTTTGCACTTACAATCATAAAATAAAAAATAAGTATATTATTATTTTAAAAAATATTGTTATTTTATACAACTTCCAATGGCCTTGCCCTCAATAATTCTCTCATGCTCATTAAGTCTAATTGTTATTTTGAAACTTTCATCAATCAAATGGTGGGCCGTGCATGGATAAGATCAATTATAACTAAATATAAGTAGATGTGTTGGTTGTCATTGTGATGGATTTAAATTTAATAAAGCGAGCCCTGGATTGAAATTTTGATTTGTGTAAAATATGCTTTCCAGCTAAATATAACTCTTATGTTACAAGATTCAGAAAAATAAGACTAAGTTTTTTAAATTTTTCATATAACGATAAAATAGATAGGCAAAAGTGTCATTTCACTCTAACAACTTTATGGTACTTGAAAATTTACGGCTTTTGGAAACACAAAAGGTATTAAAATAAAAAGACGATAGCCTATTTACAATAAGAGGCTTATTTATAAATTCTATAAACCTTAGAGAGTATTTACAAAAGGCTCATAATTAAATTTGATATAAAGGGGGTGGTGGGAGGTTATATATATTTTTATCTTCTTCAATTTATTTAGTAAGTTTTTTTTATATCTTTCGTGAAAAGCATATTCAAATCTAAATTCGCATTTTGGCAACTATATCCTCTTCCATTTATTGGGATTTGAAAATTTTACTGTTATTGTAAATTCTCATGGAGAACATATTTCTTTTTTTTTTATTCTTCTGTCTTCTTCAAATTTTCTGCAAAAAAATATTTTTTTATCTACTATGAAAAGTATATTTGAGCCTAGGGTCATGTTACACCCACTTGCGAAGAGAATTCAAAGTAAATGGTTACTTTTAAAAGAGAGAAAAATACTAGGGGTTTTATCAAAATTACAAAATTTCAAAAGTCACCTTTTTTTAGTCAAAGGGTAAAATATAATATTTTTTTCCTACAAAAGACCTAAAAAAGTTCATTCACATACCATGAAATGATAAAAAGTCAAAAAATGTGGATTTTAAAATTTTATCTTTTTTTTATAAGACCCATCTTTTTTTGCTGCCTCTTAAAAGTGGCTATTCACTTTGAATTCATTTTAAAAATGGTTCTATTTGTTATACGGTTTTTTATACGTTGGGAATTCCTTGCCAATTTGTAGGGTCCGTTTGGTTGCAAGAAATTGAAGAATTTATATATGCATGCTGAAATTTGGATAATTTGGAATGCTGAAATTTAAAATGCTACTACACTCAAACTGAATTTTGATTATCTATTTGATTTATCTTTGAATTTCATGCGAGAGAACTCAATCCAATCTGAATTCTATAAATTCTTTGTTTGATAACTTAAGAGAATTTTGAAGAGAAATATGCTTTCAAAGATGAAATATCCTACAAATATGATTAGAATTAATCATTTTTGGAACATATAACTCTGCAGTAAATTAATTATAAAAAATTAATGAATAAGACACACCTTAAAAATGGACAGCAAGGGTCCTCCTTGGTGCATGACGGGGCTAAGATTGAAATGATCCAAGTGGGCCTTCTTTATGAATTGAGAAACAACTCAGAAAGGAGTGCAACATTTGGAAAACTCCTTTTCCTTGTCATACCATACCAACTCTTTTGAGCACACACAAATTAGGGATTTCTATCATCTCTATAATATTCCTCCAATCCAACTTTCCTACTTTCTAGCTATAGTAACAATTATCAATTTGATCAATTGACTACAACGCTCATCTTCTCCTAGAATCTCTACTATGCTTTGTACAAATCACTTCTTTCATTCAAACCATCGACACCACGAGAACATCAAACCCACCAAACCCATCTCATAGCCTTCTTCTCACTCTCCAACAAAATCCAATCATTTATCTCATCAATAAAACAAAAAAAAAAAACACTCCATAAACCCTTTGTTGCTATGCCACAAAAAAAGGGATAAAAATAAGTTGGACGAGATGAAGAAGGATGGAAAAAAATCTTTTGCACATTGTCTTGGGTTGAAATCTGATATTTTGGGTGATTATTAGAAATGGCCGGAGTCTCATTGGAAAGCCACAAATAATCTCATCAGAATTCCAGATTTACAAATGCTGGGATGCCTCCATTCATTTAGAAATCCAGCTTTGTTGGAATTTAGAAATCATGGAATTTGTGAAAACCCAGTGATCCTCTTTCTCAAACACCGAATTCTTGACAGGTATTCAATAAATGCCCGACAGCCTGAATTCTTATCACGAATTTTTAAAACAAGACCTTAGTTACTACCTATCGAGCATTTCAAATCTCATGATCAAATGGAGGAGTATATATATATAAACAGCCTCGTAAAATGTCACTTTGATAAATAAATCCTCTAAATTCCATTTTAAATATTATACTATGTACTTGAGCATTTACAAAACCAAGTAAGGGATGCGATTTGAAGAACTTGTTGAACTCTCCTCAAGGATTTGAATTCCGAAAAAAAAATAATAATAATAAAGTAACAAAATAAGACCTTGGAGGGAAGAGGTTGGGGGGGGGGGGGGGGGAGTAGAAAGTTTCATGAAGTAATAGGATCCTTTTTTTCCCGTGCATTGCAGGTTAAATGTCATCCATCATGTAAGATGAGTGAAATTTTGGGAGTAAGGGGGGTGATGTTCCACCTTTGGTGATGGTTCAGATGCACAAATTTATCGGAATGCATTTGTAAAATAAAGTTTGATTAACAACTCAATTTGTGAAGCACTTCCCTTCCACACACATAAAGTTAGAAATCAATATTTGGATGTAGCAGCTTTGGTGACGGACTTGAGTAGGTGTGTGTGGATGCATTATTAAGTGTATTCACCAATCACATTACAAATTACAAATTATATGGATGATCTTGCAATGAGACTAACTTTCGTTGAAGTAGATTTTAGAGATATCTGACCTTCCCACTCAAGGGTACATTCTTAAGCAATTTAGATTTTTGATAGGCAAAGCATTGTATGAGTATGGATTATTGGGGGCTTTAACTTGGAGAATTCTTAAGTTGAAGAAGTGAAGCTATGCAACGGATCCCACTATCTTAGTAAAATTCCAAGCTATGCATTAAAATAAATACCTTTCCAATGTTTGATATCTTTAAACTTTACCTCAATAGGAGTTAGCCTCACTATAAAACTAACCATCAAATTAAAAGATAAATGACAACAACTTGTTTGTATAAGGCCGCAATGTCTAAAAAGTTGGAGCAAAAACACAAATTCAAAAGGGGATAGTTGAAGAACAGCCTCTTGCCTCATTAGTAAAAGGTGTCAGTTCTTATTTGCATAATTAGTTTAAATCTGGGCGGGACCCTTCATTCTCTCAAAAATGACCCATCGGCATCTACAAAACCACCATGACTCAAAAATGTTAAGGACAATTGTTGTGTAAGGAAGTATATATTTTTTGATAAAATAATTGTTTGCACCTTTATTTATCCACACGAGTAGGAATTAATATCGGAGACCTTTAACCACGAGGGTAGCTTAGCTGGCTTACGACTATAATTTGTTTACGAATGTTATGGGTTCGACCTAAATTACTATATTGGAGACACAGAAGATTTAAGCATCTTTCCTAAGTATGAACAGATTAGTTCGGCTTAAAGAGTTGGTACACCATTTTGTTAAAAAAAAAAACAATCCCCAGAAATTAAAGTATACATTATCAATGAACGCCAGTTGACAATTGGGAAAAAAAAAGCAATAAGGAAAAAATAAATGGCGAGACACGGGGAGCAAATTACCAACCCACATTCCACGCGAGCAGAAAGTGCACCGTCAATCACTGGTTGAAACAAAAGAACAAGACGTCGCTGATTTTGTCCAAATGATAAAGTATTGGTAATGTCGACCTTTCCCATGTCCCAACGCTCCATGAGACAAGAGTCATGATACAGAGAGTGAGACGACAGAAAACCAAGCGCGACTCCGAATAATAATGTGAGAATTTTTATAGTCGGAGTCCATCCATTAAAGTGCCTATTGATGGCCCCAATATCAAAGTGGGCGAAGCTGGCTGTTGGAGGGTGAACCACTGGGCTTTTTGGGCACACGGTCAAAGCCTGTTACGCTAACCCAGCCCATCTCCATTTCTCCAATGACCGAGCCCATTTACATTTTTTTCACTCGGTCTGACCAATGTATCAGCTCAGGGACGACACGCCGGATGCGGATATATCTCACGGATACAGACATCCAGCAAAGGCTAACAAAGAACAATTTGACCGACTTGCATTTGACCTGAATAGCCCGACGTGGTATACATATATACAGGTTAGTTAGGGGTTACGACTTACGACTTACGACTTACAAAAAGGGTCGAGTTAGGGTCAACTCCCCAGCCCACCTGAGCCACCGTGTGCTATTGTAGACCTCCAAAGCTTAATCTAATTTGACGGTTTAATATTTTATTACTTAGAATAGTCTATTTCATAGTCGCAAAGCTGCAGGAATACTCAAAGTTGCAATTGCAGGAATGCTGATATATATATATATATATATATATTGGTGAAAGAATGCTGATATTTATGTTGAGGTAAAGCTACAATTTTTGCTTGACCAATGATGATAAATGCGGTTAAGAAAAAATTGGGCCACATGACTTCACATGATTTATGGGATTCAATTCTTAAATTTACAAAAGCACCCTTTATGTCGAGCAAAATTACAATTTGGTCCACACACCTCAAATAAGAGGCCAAATGTCCATTTGGCTGTACACATGAATATGTGAAACTCTCTTAGCGGGCCCACACCAGTTGGGCTCCAATTATTTTTTTTAATTAATGTATTTTCAGAATTTACAAAATTTTGAAAGTTGTTTTAAAGTTTTTGCCGATCAATTATTTAGGCAATATTATGGAGGGTCCCACTTAAAATAAATGTCTAGCAATTTGTAGGGGGCAAGATGGAAAGGTTTTCTCATGTACATGTGTGATAAAAAAATGAGTCCCACCAAATTATTTAGCCCCTGATTTAACGGCCTTGAATTGCATTGGCATCTTAATCTTAGATATTTTTTAAGAGCGAGTGAAGATTAAAATTATTTTGATCAAAATTATAAAAATAAAAAAAAAATCAAAAAGACTGCATTGTTGAAATGTTGGCTCAAGTGGGCCCATATTGTTGGCAGTAGGACATTTCCCCAATTCCAAATAATTTAGCCACATATGGCCATACTTTTCATAATGTTTACACTAGCAAAACGCGCTCGTGCTAAGCACAGGAAATATGATTGATGATATCAAATATGTATAAAAAATTATTGACAACTTCTAAAAATTAAAAAAATGATATTATTTTGGTGTGAATTATATTGAGATAATCAAAATTACACTAAAGTCATTCGCTATAAATAAATTATCAATTTATAAATTTACTAAAGTTCTATTCAAAGTGCTTTCATGATTTTCAAATCTCCACTAAAATGAACTACTTTAGTAACTTCAGATTGTTCACATGTAAAAGAAAAATAATTTCTTTTTAAAAAAATAAAAAAAGCCCAAAAAGTTTATATATAAATTAATCTTTCATATGAAACGCCAAAAAACTAAGAAAAATAAAATAAAAGATATACTAACAAATGACTTGTTTTACAATTAAATTGAGGTTGATTTCTCAATTTAATTCAGTCCGCTTCACAAGCAAAATAATAATAATAATAATAATAATAATAATAATAATAATAATAACATAATTGGTTTGTAGCTATTTTACAAATAAAGAATATATGAGTATGGATTTTGCAAACCTATTGGGTTATGGTTGGTTCATTTTATTGTCTACTATTTTTATAAATTGACATTTAATTTTGAAATTTTAACTCTACAATTCAAATAAAACAATATAAAAAAAATTCAAGTAGCAATGATCATATGAGTTTTAAATATCTAAATACAGTTTTTTTCAATAAAACTGCAAATGACCAGTGATGGGGTACAACATCAAACATTAGAGTTTAAATACCTACATTAAAAAAAACACATTCGCATGTAAATTCATGAATATAAAAAGATTATGAAACATAGACATATAAAAATATTTAAATTCATACCAACATCAAGAAGATTATGGTATATACACAAGTTTGGTTTATGCATATGTATTACACCTGTATATATTTAAAACACAAATAATAAAATCAAAGTGAAGAGATAAAAATGAATCATTAAAGAAAAATCACAATGGCAAAAATTAACAAACTTTAATGAATAATGAGGCCCTATGATTATTGGTCGGTTCAAGAAATCAAATGCTTTTTTTTTTTGGAAAACATATGATTTCGAAGATCCTATTGAAATGATTAGATAAAATTAGTTGGAACATTGACTTGAGAATTTAAAGTTAAATTAGGAAACGCATATATTAAGAAAATCGTTTTGTATTATCTCTTGTAAAGAATATCATATCTTTTAGAAACCTATATTAAGGAATTGTGTCAAAGTTTGACTTTCTTGAATATGTTTGAAAGGGAAATTTATATTACATATGATTTTGTTTAAAATTTTACAGTACATAAGACTCTTGTGAAAGTGGGTCAATCATATCTTAATATATCACTATAAAATCTAAATAGTAGCTTAATTAGAGAATAATAAAATTTTACATCAACTATTTGTTTGTTAATCTTTTTTATTCTTGTGTTTCTCATAGCAAATGTGGTAAGATAAAACCCCATGCCCAATATGAGTGGAAATACTGGACCTCAAATGCGACCTACTTTGTGAAATGATATTACAAAGTAAAAACAAAAAAAAATTTAAATGAGAGAATACAAAATCAAAATCTTTTAAATAAATAAACTATAAAAAAATGATGATACATTTGATCTCTCAAAGTCGTCAAGAGTGATGCATAAAAGGTAAAGGAAGAGAGTAGAGATCCGTATATTGAGAGATAGTCATATGAAGGGAGAACCCATTATACTTTTCTTCTTGTTTTGATATGAAGCTATAGAGACAATATACATACTTGAAAAGTTACAATTAGGAAGGGAAATAAAAGCTTGAGGAATTATGGTATAAAAAAGCCATTTAAAGGGAGACGTTACAATGGGATAGTTATCAAAACAAAATTGATTAATAAATAAAAATAATAGAGAAATTAATAAAAAATGTCATAATTGAATTTGGTGATCAAAATTGAATTTTGAAACCAATTTCTATGATACAAATAATTTCTATGATATTGGCAATATAAATGAGAAAAAAATTAAAATGATTAAAGAGTGGTATCTTTAGTGAGAAATGACTATCATAAAGCAATATAAATCGATGGATGCATCCCTCCTACTAACATAGTTTCCTTGTCGTACACACTATAGAAAGAAAAAGAAAAAAACACAACTAATAAATAAAAAAAATTTACTTACTATAATGTTTTAAAAAAAAGTTTGATCCTTGAGAATATAAGAATAGATAACTAAAACATAAAAAATATTCAAAATAATAATAATAAAGAAATGACAAACGGTGTTTTCTTATTACGATGAAATGATTATGGCTAAGAACAATCAAATAAAAGTCCTATAGAGGTAAATGTGGCCTGGACATTTGAAGGGCCAGATCGTATAATTCTTCTTTTCTTCCTAACAAAAAGACCATATGGGGTACCTTGAGTACTGAAGAAAAGCTCTTAGCCTGGTTGATTTATTAGAAATGGCGACTCCTTTTATTTTAGTTCCATTCATTTGACGTACTATTGCAACAACAAGGAATATTGTTTGAACTCATGGCGATTCTTGATGAGGATTTGTGAAAGATCAATCCCACATCAACACTAGGATTCAAATCCTTTTTTAGAGAAATAAACAAAAAAATGATGTCTCCATACACATAAATGGAATGAAGGTGCGTTCTGAGCACACCACGTATTTGTCACCACTATTTCTCTTCTTTTTAAGGTTTTTTTTCTTGGCCCGAGGTTGTTGGTAGAATTCGTATAGATAGAGGTGGTCAGAAAATATTAAAAGAGGAAATAAGAAGAGATGGTAGAAGATATAGGTAGGAATATAAACTATGGTAGAACCCTTACCTCTTACCTCTTAGTGCTTGTGCAGATATAGTACCTTGGCAGCGACATCTTGGAGCCGCACTGTCACGACCCGAGCCCAGGGACCGGGGGTCAGAGGAAGGTCTAACCAGTGACACACGTACTCCCGTGCATGCACACCTAGACCCCGTCCAAACATGCACACACAAGGGATCAATCACGCGAGCAAAAGACTGAACGCGGAAGCTGTACGTATCAAGGCATACCACAATATACCAAAAGACATAGGAGATTACAAACGATCATAAACTGATAACAATAACAATAACAAAATACAGGAACGTATGTAACGGAAGAGGGCTCCCAAAACTCAAAATACAATATACAGGTAGCACTCGAAGCCCTTAGTGCAATTACAGAAAAATCCCCTCAATAGACTCCAACACAAGGAATGGGGAAAAAAAACCAAAATGATGCAAACCGTACTCTGGAGGATGGATCAAGTCCACTCCTCTAGGCCGGAGGGGGCCTCGCGAGCCTCTCCTGCAGTCGGGTCGACCGACGCAGGATCGGAAGAGGGATCTGAGCCTGCAACACACAAGACAAACGTATAAGTACAACGACTTAGCAAAGTATAAGCCAACAAGAAGATAACACGAATCGTGTCTAATACTGAATAATACTGAACAATAGTCATGATGCAATATCCATAGAAACCATGATCGTATACTAAGCAAGTGTGCAAATGCATAATGAATAAGCATGCTATCAGAATCACAAACAGATAACACTCAAAGTGGCAACTACATTGGCCATTTTCTCCCTTACGAGAGCGGACGGAATGAGAACACCAGCGACCGGGCCAGGGCACGCATGGGTCTCTAGTTCCCGGGGTCCGGAGTCCCAGGACGGAAACACTCTGCAGAGGCAAACACATAAACTACACCAAAGTCAACCCCGTCGGGTATCCTAAGGCTGAGGCTCAGTAGTGCCAATACCAATCACAATCAAATAGCTGATGCACCTCGATCACTTATTACTTATCACTTATCACTTAGCATTTATCACTTATCACTTATCACTTATCATACTGAACGAACAATAGGAAGTGCATCACATAACTGATACTGAATGCAAATACTGCATGCACATAATACGGATACTGATACGGATACTGAAGCTGATACGAAATGCAAATCATAAGGACACTAACTGATACTGAATGTACATAAACAAGTACAAGAAGTGCTGACACTAAGTAGCAATCACAATCACTGACTCATAACTGATGCAAGTACTCCAGTGGAGCAACGGTAAACATAATACACAATAATAGAATGGTTCCACCCGGGCTTCGCTCTGGGGTTGCTGCATTTCCCACAGAATCGAGAGGTCCAGCGTAGAACACATAAGAGGGCATAAACCGTAATCAATATGCTGTACAATTCAGAATGCTTATACGAATCAAGGTCAATTACAAACCAATCCTACACTAATTATCCAGTGCTTCTAACCGTGCATGTTGATGTAGTTTTAAGATGTTCGATGCACCATTGTCTAGTGTTGCAGTGTCTGGAGTGTGCACCGAAGTCCCTTAAACCAACACCCATGGGGAGGTGCTAAACAACTGGATAACAAGCATGAATGATTCACAGCCCTTGAGATCATTCACGTCATTCAAACCAGGTTAGCTACATTCACATTCTAACATGAAAGTCATGTACGGTCTGTTACTTAAACCTAGTCCCTTTTCATTCAATTCTCAGGGTCTCACGGTGTAGCCGTAGGTGACCTTACGGCTTAGCCGTGGCATCTTACGGCTTAGCCGTACTATGCACTGCGGCTGAGCCGAGGCTCCCCAAATATCCATCCGGATTTACGGCTCAACCGTATTTTACTCTACGGCTCAGCCGTATCCTGGTCCACGGCTTAGCCGTAAGCCAATGTACGGCGTAGATCAGGCTGGGCCGTAGAAGAATGGCATTTTGCCAACATCCAGTTATTTTCAGCTAACAGTCTGTACTGCTCTACGGTTAGGTTTACGGTTGGGTCTCGGCTTAGCCGTAAGCCATTTTACGGCTTAGCCGTAGCACATTTCACGGCTTAGCCGTGAGTGCACGGACTCATTTTCCTGAACTTGTTACAGTCATACAGAAAGTGTGCGAAATGGCTGGAAACCGAAAGATAACAGTGAAATGAACTGAATGGGGCTGTCTAATACTGAGAAACACAATAAAGAACAAGAACACAACAATCAAATCACTACCAATCGATGTTCATACAACTTGGGCTTATACTTGCCTCACGGACGAAATCCACACGCTAATTGGCTCAGTCCACCGGGATCACACACGAACAAGAGCTCCTTTCTTCCTCCCTTAAGCCACGAGCAACAGAGAAGGAGAGGAGAGAAAGAGAGAGCTGAACAGAGAGAAAGAGAAACGAGCTGAGAGAGTGAGCTGAGAGACAGAGACGATCGAGAGAGAAAAGGGGTTTGGTAGGATATTTATACTTAAAATGAGTCAAATTTACGTCTAAGTCCAAACAGCTACCACAATTGTCAGTTTGAGTCAAATGGCGGTCCAACGAGAGCAAACGAACTCATTTAGATCCAAGACAGTTACGAAAAACGACAAGCTCAACGAAATACACGCGCTGACGTCAAAATGACGCAAAACTGACAAGGTCAATCAAAAGCGAAAATTACGAAAAAGGGCTCAAACTAACTAGACCAAGTCAAACTCAACCCAAACGATCTCTCTACAACTCAAACCAAACAGAAACAAAATCAAAACACTCTTAGCGATAAAAACACACGAAATTACACACTAAACCGGATCAACTCGGGTCGGAGTGTTACATCCTCCCCCACTTGGACATCATTCCGTCCTCGGAATGAAAGCGTACCTGAGCAAACAGAGAAGGATACTGACGCGCCATCTGATCTTCTAATTCCCACGTGGCTTCATCAGGTCCATGATGTTCCCAAAGTACCTTAACCCATCGAATAGTCCTCGTACGCAAGAGCTGTTCTCTAGTCCCAACAATACGGAGCGGGCGCTCAACGTATGACGCGTTAGGTTGCATCTGAATGTCATCGTAACGAATCACGTGCGTCGGGTCTCGAACATACTTGCGAAGCATAGACACATGAAAAACATCGTGTACTCCAGAAAACTCCACGGGTAGAATCAATCTGTACGCTAGATCACCAATCCGACTCTTGATCTCAAATGGACCCACATATCTTGGCGCTAACTTGCCTTTTTGACCGAATCGTACCGTACCCTTCATCGGTGAGACCTTCAAGAATACCCAATCGCCAACCTGAAATGTCAAGGTTCTTCTACGCGTATCTGCATAGCTCTTCTGTCTCGATCGGGCAATCTTCAAATTGTCAATAACTTTCTGAACTTTCTCTGTAGTCTCAGCAATGATCGTCGGTCCGTGGAAACTCCTTGTTCCAACTTCTTCCCAGCAAACAGGACTCCTACATTTCCGTCCATACAGAGCTTCATAGGGTGCCATTCCAATACTCTCGTGGAAACTATTATTATACGCAAACTCGCACAACGAGAGATGCAAATCCCATTCTTTCTCGAAATTCAGCACACTGGCCCGTAACATGTCTTCGAGCGTCTGAATAGTTCGTTCCGACTGTCCATCAGTCTGCGGGTGATATGCTGTACTGAAACTCAACTTCGTTCCCATGGCTTCCTGAAATGCTCTCCAAAACGAAGAAACAAAACGGCTATCTCGATCTGACACAATCGACACGGGCGTACCATGTAGTCTCACGATCTCATCAACGAACTTCTTCGCCATCTCGGAAAATGTCATGCCTTTCTTGAATGGAAGAAAATGAGCTGTCTTCGTCAATCTGTCCACGATTACCCAAATGGCACTGTTTTTCTTGCTCGTCAGGGGTAAACCCGAAACAAAGTCCATCGAAATGTGCTCCCATTTCCACTGGGGAATGTGCAATGGATGTAAGGAACCTGGAGGGTTCTGATGGTCAGCTTTCACCTTCTGGCAAGTCAAACATCTGGCAACAAACCCAGCAATTTCTCTCTTCATGTTGTTCCACCAGAATCTGTCCTTGAGAGCTCGGTACATCTTCGTACTTCCAGGATGCATAGAATAACGTGCATGGTGTGCTTCGGTCATCAAACTCTCCTTTAAAGCCTCTACTGCTGGCACACATAATCTGCTCCTGAAATACAAAACATCACCCTCCAAACGAAAGTCTGGTCGATCTGCAATGCTATCCCGAATTCGCTTCAACATCGCATCTTCAAACTGCTGGTCTTTAATCCGCTGAATAATATCCGGCTGAAAGCTCACTGTACTGGCAAGTGTCAAACCATTCTCCACTAATTGTAGTTCCACTGGCTGAGCATGCCTCACAAAATAAAGGCTGTCCAAAGCCTGAAGAATCTCCGACTTCCTACTCAAGGCATCTGCAACAACATTGCCTTTCCCTGGATGATATTTGATGGGGAAATCAAAATCCTTGATCAACTCAAGCCACCTTCGCTGTCGCATATTCAACTCAGACTGCGTGAAGAGATACTGTAGACTATGATGATCTGAATGCACTTCAAATGTCACGCCATACAAATAGTGTCTCCACATCTTCAACGCAAAAACAATGGCTGCCAACTCTAAATCATGCGTGGCATAGTTCTTCTCGTGCTCCCGAAGTTGTCTCGAGCCATAGGCAATCACTTTGCCATGTTGCATCAAAACGCATCCCAAACCGACTCGAGAAGCATCTGAATAGATCATAAATCCTTCATGCCCATCTGGTAACGTCAAAACTGGAGCCGAAGTAAGCTTCTCCTTCAACATCCGGAAATGGCACTCGCATTCGTCCGTCCACAGAAAAGGAACATTCTTCCTGGTCAATCGAGTCAATGGTGCAGAAATCTTGGCAAAATCTTGAATAAAGCGACGATAATATCCAGCTAATCCAAGAAAACTCCGTATCTCCGTCACAGTCCTTGGGCTGGGCCAATTCATCACTGCCTCAACTTTCATCTGATCCACTGCCAACCCATCTCGTGAAATGGTATGACCAAGAAAAGCTACCTGCTCGAGCCAAAAATCACACTTCGACAACTTGGCATATAAACGAGCTCTTTCAACAACTGCAAGGCTCGACGTAGATGTTCCTCATGCTCCTCTGGGGTCTTCGAATACACCAAAATGTCATCAATAAAGACCACTACAAAACGATCCAGAAAAGGAGCGAAGATCCTATTCATCAAAGCCATAAAGGCAGCAGGCGCATTGGTTAATCCAAATGGCATCACGAGAAACTCAAAATGTCCATACCGTGTCCTGAAAGCAGTCTTCACAATATCTTCTTCCTTCACCCGAAGTTGATGATACCCTGATCTCAGATCAATCTTGGAAAAATAGGCAGCACCTTGAAGTTGGTCAAACAACTCATCAATACGCGGCAATGGATATTTATTCTTGATCGTGACTTTGTTCAACCGCCGGTAATCTATACACATCCGTAAGGTACCGTCCTTCTTCTTCACAAACAGCACTGGCGCTCCCCACGGTGACACACTCGGCCGTACGAAACCTTTCTCCAACAGATCTTGCAATTGCGTTTTCAATTCGAGTAACTCAGCAGGGGCCATACGGTAAGGAGCTAAACTAATGGGTGCTGTACCGGGCACTAGATCGATCGCAAACTCTACATCTCGGACAGGGGGTAACTCGGGTACTTCCTCCGGAAATACATCCGGGAACTCACGTACTACCGGAATATCGCTCAACTGCTTCACCTCCTTCTTCTCCGAGACAAAAGCAAGAAATCCTGCACAACCTCTGCGTATCAAACGATCCGCCTTGCATGCGGAGATGACACGCCTCGGGCATCTCTCCTGATTGCCCTCGAAACGAAACCCCTTCGCAAAATCGAAGTAAATCGACCTGTTGTAACAGTTAACACAGGCACGATACCGCGCTAGCCAGTCCATTCCAAGGATCACATCGAAATCCAACATGGACAACAAAATCAAATCAACTGGCAGCTGGCGACCTGCAATCACCACGTCGCACTGAGGGTAGTATACACTACACTCCACTCTCTTGCCCACAGGAGTGGACACCACTAGCAAATAGGGTAGCGGTCGAGGGGGTTGCGGTAACTGTTCCGCAAAACGAGGGGCAACATAGGAACGCGTAGATCCCGAATCAAATAGTGTATGTGCTTCAGCTCGGGCAATGAGAACTTTACCTTCCACCACTTTCGCATCTTCTGCATGATCATGAGAGGCTGCATACACACGAGCAGTCTGACGCTGGGGCTTCTGACTCTGGCGAGACGGATGGGGGCTGTTCGAAGCTGCTGAACTGAGAGACTTGGATGACCCCATAGATCTAGATGACTGGAGAGGCCTAGCTGTCGGGCACTGAGCTATCTTATGCTCCCTCGATCCGCAACTCAAACAAGCTCCGGACTTCTTCCAACATCTCTCCGTCGGATGTCCCAATCCACAAAACTCGCATCTGCTCCCAGAGAAACTCGAAGTGCCTTGCTTCCCTTTCCATTTCTTCTGACTCTGTCCCCTGGAACTCACGGGTGCACTCCTCTTATAGTCCATGGCTCTCTCTGCTAGGTGGTTGGCTTCCGCAGCGTGTGCTCTGTCGACCGCATCATCGAAAGTAGCTGGTCTCTGAAAGGCAGTCACAAAATTCGCATATCTCGGATGTAGACCAGAAATAAAACGATTCACCTTCTTCTCCTCGGTATTGATCATGTCCTCAGCAAAATGGGACAACTGGGTAAAGCGGTGAATGTACTCCGAGACGGTAAGCTGCTGCTGCTGTAAGGCCAGAAACTCAACCTCCTTCACACGTCGAACATGAGCAGGAATGAACTTCCTTCTAAACTGTTTCTGGAACGTCTCCCACACTGTTTCACTCGGCATGGTCAGATAGGCTGCACTAACGCTCTTCCACCAGGTCTTAGCCATCTCTCGAAACATCGAGGCCGTAAGCAGAACCTTTTGCCGGTCATCACAAACAATGGTAGAGAAGAGATCTCCAGTATGCTCTAGCCACTGATCAGCCTTCAACGCATCTTCATTACCATAGAACTCTGTGGCTCCACGTTTCCTGAATTTGTCGTATAACGCATTCGGATCGCTCTCCTTAGGTTGGATAACCACTGGCTGCTCTGCAGGCCGAACTGGCGTTTGGCTCTGTCGGTCTACGATCGAAACAACCTGCGCTTGCAAGGAATGGATAGCCTGTAGCATAGTCAAGAAGCGCTCATCGAAATTCACAAGTGGCTGTGGAGCGGCTGACCCACTCTCGTTATCTCCCTGATCATTGTTGTTGTGTGTTCCAGATCCCGATGCCATAGCCTGCAAAACACAAAAGTCAATCTGCTAACACACTAGGGAACGCACACAGACTCACAAGACAAGGGGACCAAACACAACAGTCCAAAACTGGACTACGAAATCTCACCACGTCCTATATGCCTACATGCTTACACACTAAGATAGAGACAAGGCCCTGAGAGACAAAGCTCTGAGAGACAATGCTCTGATACCATACAATACGTATGTCACGACCCGAGCCCAGGGACCGGGGGTCAGAGGAAGGTCTAACCAGTGACACACGTACTCCCGTGCATGCACACCTAGACCCCGTCCAAACATGCACACACAAGGGATCAATCACGCGAGCAAAAGACTGAACGCGGAAGCTGTACGTATCAAGGCATACCACAATATACCAAAAGACATAGGAGATTACAAACGATCATAAACTGATAACAATAACAATAACAAAATACAGGAACGTATGTAACGGAAGAGGGCTCCCAAAACTCAAAATACAATATACAGGTAGCACTCGAAGCCCTTAGTGCAATTACAGAAAAATCCCCTCAATAGACTCCAACACAAGGAATGGGGAAAAAAAACCAAAATGATGCAAACCGTACTCTGGAGGATGGATCAAGTCCACTCCTCTAGGCCGGAGGGGGCCTCGCGAGCCTCTCCTGCAGTCGGGTCGACCGACGCAGGATCGGAAGAGGGATCTGAGCCTGCAACACACAAGACAAACGTATAAGTACAACGACTTAGCAAAGTATAAGCCAACAAGAAGATAACACGAATCGTGTCTAATACTGAATAATACTGAACAATAGTCATGATGCAATATCCATAGAAACCATGATCGTATACTAAGCAAGTGTGCAAATGCATAATGAATAAGCATGCTATCAGAATCACAAACAGATAACACTCAAAGTGGCAACTACATTGGCCATTTTCTCCCTTACGAGAGCGGACGGAATGAGAACACCAGCGACCGGGCCAGGGCACGCATGGGTCTCTAGTTCCCGGGGTCCGGAGTCCCAGGACGGAAACACTCTGCAGAGGCAAACACATAAACTACACCAAAGTCAACCCCGTCGGGTATCCTAAGGCTGAGGCTCAGTAGTGCCAATACCAATCACAATCAAATAGCTGATGCACCTCGATCACTTATTACTTATCACTTATCACTTAGCATTTATCACTTATCACTTATCACTTATCATACTGAACGAACAATAGGAAGTGCATCACATAACTGATACTGAATGCAAATACTGCATGCACATAATACGGATACTGATACGGATACTGAAGCTGATACGAAATGCAAATCATAAGGACACTAACTGATACTGAATGTACATAAACAAGTACAAGAAGTGCTGACACTAAGTAGCAATCACAATCACTGACTCATAACTGATGCAAGTACTCCAGTGGAGCAACGGTAAACATAATACACAATAATAGAATGGTTCCACCCGGGCTTCGCTCTGGGGTTGCTGCATTTCCCACAGAATCGAGAGGTCCAGCGTAGAACACATAAGAGGGCATAAACCGTAATCAATATGCTGTACAATTCAGAATGCTTATACGAATCAAGGTCAATTACAAACCAATCCTACACTAATTATCCAGTGCTTCTAACCGTGCATGTTGATGTAGTTTTAAGATGTTCGATGCACCATTGTCTAGTGTTGCAGTGTCTGGAGTGTGCACCGAAGTCCCTTAAACCAACACCCATGGGGAGGTGCTAAACAACTGGATAACAAGCATGAATGATTCACAGCCCTTGAGATCATTCACGTCATTCAAACCAGGTTAGCTACATTCACATTCTAACATGAAAGTCATGTACGGTCTGTTACTTAAACCTAGTCCCTTTTCATTCAATTCTCAGGGTCTCACGGTGTAGCCGTAGGTGACCTTACGGCTTAGCCGTGGCATCTTACGGCTTAGCCGTACTATGCACTGCGGCTGAGCCGAGGCTCCCCAAATATCCATCCGGATTTACGGCTCAACCGTATTTTACTCTACGGCTCAGCCGTATCCTGGTCCACGGCTTAGCCGTAAGCCAATGTACGGCGTAGATCAGGCTGGGCCGTAGAAGAATGGCATTTTGCCAACATCCAGTTATTTTCAGCTAACAGTCTGTACTGCTCTACGGTTAGGTTTACGGTTGGGTCTCGGCTTAGCCGTAAGCCATTTTACGGCTTAGCCGTAGCACATTTCACGGCTTAGCCGTGAGTGCACGGACTCATTTTCCTGAACTTGTTACAGTCATACAGAAAGTGTGCGAAATGGCTGGAAACCGAAAGATAACAGTGAAATGAACTGAATGGGGCTGTCTAATACTGAGAAACACAATAAAGAACAAGAACACAACAATCAAATCACTACCAATCGATGTTCATACAACTTGGGCTTATACTTGCCTCACGGACGAAATCCACACGCTAATTGGCTCAGTCCACCGGGATCACACACGAACAAGAGCTCCTTTCTTCCTCCCTTAAGCCACGAGCAACAGAGAAGGAGAGGAGAGAAAGAGAGAGCTGAACAGAGAGAAAGAGAAACGAGCTGAGAGAGTGAGCTGAGAGACAGAGACGATCGAGAGAGAAAAGGGGTTTGGTAGGATATTTATACTTAAAATGAGTCAAATTTACGTCTAAGTCCAAACAGCTACCACAATTGTCAGTTTGAGTCAAATGGCGGTCCAACGAGAGCAAACGAACTCATTTAGATCCAAGACAGTTACGAAAAACGACAAGCTCAACGAAATACACGCGCTGACGTCAAAATGACGCAAAACTGACAAGGTCAATCAAAAGCGAAAATTACGAAAAAGGGCTCAAACTAACTAGACCAAGTCAAACTCAACCCAAACGATCTCTCTACAACTCAAACCAAACAGAAACAAAATCAAAACACTCTTAGCGATAAAAACACACGAAATTACACACTAAACCGGATCAACTCGGGTCGGAGTGTTACACGCACTCCCAACCTAACATTATTTTCTTTTGGCAAGTGAAGAAGACCCTTTTACAATGGAGAAGTTATATGGAAATGTGACAGGCAAAGACAGATGGGTGAAGTTGAAAAGATAGTAATGTTTTATGCATCGTGAGGGCAATTTCAATGTTGAGAGGCTGGGGAGAGGCATTTCATATCATAAAACCTATTTAACGGCCGTTTCACATCTATGTTAAAACTTTTTTAAGAAGATTTTGTTTCAAAGAATTAGTAGGCAAAAATCAAAGAGATTAAAGTTGGTCTACGTTGAAATTTAAGATGGTCAAAATTAACTAAAAGCAATTGGCTGATTTCTGCAATTAGATTTTATGCGCTTCATATATAATAATTAAATTCATTAAGCGGGTTATTTCTAACAAAATAGACATGTGCTAAGCCTGGGTCTAGAAATAAAAAACATAAATTTAAAATTTTATTAGTGAAAAGTTATCCATGTGTTACAAATGTGTATTTTTCTTCAAGATTTGTCAACATTGTGTTTTTTGTTTAAATTTTTAATAAAAGAAAAGGAGGAATCATTTTTTTTCTTTTTGTACTTGTAGAAGCTGAAAATAAATGTAATCATCATAGAACATTGTATACCAAAAATTGTAGAATTTCGTATGCTTAAAAGAAGGAAGGTGTTTATGTTGCAAGGAAGCGCGGTGATGATGTGCATATGGGCTTTGTTCCTTCAATTTTGACACCATACTCCTCATGGGGTGTTATGTTGAGATGAACTTCTTGAACTGCACATAGGAGATATATTTTGAATTTGAAACCAATAGTCACAATGTACAAATCGACATATAATTGCAAAGTTCTTATCAATGGCACTCTTTGGTTCTTCAATTTGGGCTTTGTGTTTCTGGTGAAGGTGAAAGTTATAAAAGGTTTCATAAATTGATTAAAGAAGAGAAAGAGAGGATGAGCAATGTATTTGAAATGAAAAGGAGACGGAATATGTATTAGTGGGAGACGAAATTGTTTTTTTAGCTGTCCAACTAATTGGGGCATTTATGAGGCATTAATAGGACAAATAATGATAGGAGGTCAAAAAATTTGTATAGGTCAAAATCAAATATGCAATTGGCAATGATTTGACAATTGGATTCAATTGGCTTAATATATAATAAATACTTTAAAGGTGGAAGGTGAAGGTTATAAAAGGTTTCATAAATTGATTATGGAAGAGAAAGAGAGGAGGAGCAATGCGTTTGAAATAAAAAGGAGACGGAAGATGTATTAATGGGAGATGAAATTGCTTTTTTAATTATCCTATTAATTGGGGCATTTATGAGGCATTAATAGGAGGCATAATGGTAGGAGGTCAAAAAATTTGTATACGTTAAAATCAAATCTACAATTGGCAAGGATTTGACAATTGGATTCAATTGGTTTAATATATAATAATTGCTTTAAAGGTGGGAGGTGAATGTTATAAAAGGTTTTATAAATTAATTAGGGAAGAGAAATAGAGAAGAAGCAATGTGTTTAAAATGAAAAGAAGATGGAAGATGTAATAATGGGAGAACAAATTTTTTTTTTTACTGTCCTATTCCTTGGGGCATTTATGAGGCATTAGTAGGATGCATAATGGTTGGTGGTTAAAAAATTTGCATAGGTAAAAATCAACTATGCAATTGGTAAGGATTTGGCAATTGGATTCAATTCGTGGTGTGTGAGCCGGACCGTCGTTTCGCTTCGGATTTATGATCCGACGATCAACCGCGTCCGAACTCGCTGAAGCCGCTATGGCAAAGCCCCTACCAAACCAAACCCCTCCTCATCGTCTTCTTCTAGATCCTATCCATAGATCTCCTTCGCTGACTTCTGAGCAGACGAGAGACCATCAGTAGCTGCAAAAGCCACAAGACTACGGAAAGCTGCTGTTATCTGATGGTAATAATGCTCTGAATCTGATTGCATTTACAGCGTTTAGATGCATATGAAGTAACAGAATACAATACAAAGGCTGTGCTCTATAAAACCCATTTTAGGTTTTGATCAGATATAGAACCGTGCCTTCGGGCCATTGATTTTCTCTGTGTCTGCATTAAGTTGCTTCTTTTATACCTTCCTTAGTTTAGGTTTCGGGAAATGATACTAGATTCATTCAAGAGCATAAAAGAATGATCTCTTGTCAACTTTTCGAACCTAACCCACTAGAAATAAAATTCATATAGCAATGTAATTTTACAGTTTATCTCTTCGATTCTACTCTCTATTGGAAGCTTGTGAAAAGTTAGATTTATTTCACCATCTCACACCTTGGCATATATCATGTAGTTTGTATGTTGGCAGTTTGTGAATGACCTGAGACATCTATATGTGGTTGTCACATTGCAAATCATTTGCTATGTATGAAATGGGAAATAATCTTATGAGAACTATTTCTCCCCACTTTTCTGTGAGAAGTCTAGGTGGGGCCTATCTATCATCCATTTCAAATCTTGTAATATACAGAGACCCACTATAGTCACAGGTCCAAGTTTCGGTCAAATCCGAATTTATTTGATTGTTGGATAGACTGTGTAAATCCGAATGGATTAGATTTGTGGTTAATGGACGTAGGGGTTAGGGACATATGATTGAGGCCAAACTAGATAGTTGGTGGTCCCATGTAGATCTCCCCCCCCCCCCCCCCCCCCCGGCTCATGCTAAAATGGGACCCACAAGTGGGCCCCGTAAAAAGTTATCACGGTAGGTGTGTGAGAATAATTCTCATCCAATTATAGCCCATATGAAACACTTCAACTTGAGTATTATTATTTCCCCAGTAATCCATTCAACTCACTATGCTCATACAAATGCTGTCTGGGCAGGTTGTTCAGATAACAAATGATCTACAATGGGCTGATGTATATTCTTGGGATTCCTAGAAAACAAGTCTGAGTTTCTTAATCCTCCATCGAGGTTATATATCATATTTGTCTTTGTGTTTGTTTGGATTACTTGGGCTATGAGTTCTCCTATCTGATTCAATTTTCCCTCCAGCTGCATGATATTGATCACTCTAGAACCATAGAGATTGTCTTAAATCCAGTCTTCCATAAATGGATAAAACCTTGTGAATCTAGTTATCATTTCATATGAGATCAGTTTGAATGGAAGAATGTCACCCATATGCGTCCTCAAAATCTAGCACTTTCTGATACTTCCACAAAGGTAATGAAAAAGTGACATCAATTTCCTGTTCCCAAATTGGTGTTGTTTGATCCTCCCAGCATCAATTTTAAGCGTGTGTGTGAAATACAAATAAATTTGTATGGTCTTGTGGATCTCCATTCTCATATGTGGATCAGTGTATTATATAGGTATCAAATACTTAATATCATGCCTAATTCCTTAGTTTCATTCATGGACTGATCGAATACTACTTAAACAGTAAATGCAATTTCTTATTTTATTTTCTCATTCATGTTTTCTGGTCTCTGGTTGAACTGTTATATGTTTGTGCTTTTGGGAGAGAATAAAAATGCTTATTGACGGTCGAGTTCTGATGAGTTCCATTTTCAGTTGTTGACATTACCATAAGCTAAAGTTATTTAAGCTGTTGCTTTTGTGTAGGTCTCTCTCCTTTTTGTAATGGAAAGAGTCAAACATTGGTCAGCTTACATTCTTTACAGATATTGTCTAGGGCCTTTTTGTTTGTGTTAGATTACATAGGATTTCATGCTCAAATGACCTCAACATTACCATAAGTTAGAGCTATTTAAGCTGTTGCTTTTGTGTAGGTCTCTCTCCCTTTTGTAATGGAAAGAGTCAAACATTGGTCAGCTTACATTCTTTACAGATATTGTCTAGGGCCTTTTTGTTTGTGTTAGATTACATAGGATTTCATGGTCCAATGACCTCCACCGAAGGATTTTTAGGCGGTGAGGGGTGAAGGTAATGAGGTGAGGATGGGAGGAAATAAGGTGGAGATGTAGATGGGAGTGATGGCACCTTAATTATTCTAGTTATTGAATTACAAGGGTGATGTCCTGGCATTCATTTCCTAATTTCTAATGACGGGGAGGTTATTTGATGGTCAAATGAACAGGCCCCTAATAAATTAAAATATTTATTTCATATTTGTATTTGTAGGCCTATACCAGACTTGACCAATATTATTTTAAGCCAATTTATATATATATTTCGAATGGTAAAAGTTTCTTGACCTTATCGGCAATATGAAGTATCTAGTTTAAGACAATCTGAATGCATCTATACAGTGTTTAGATGCTGTTATCTGATGGTGATAATGCCCTGATTGCTTTTACAGTGTTTAGATGCACATGAAGTAACAGAATACAATATAAAGGCTGTGCTTTATAAACCTATCTTAGGATTTGATCAGGTCTAGAACCGTGCTGTTTAGCCCTTGATTTTCTGTGTGTCTGCTTTAAGTTGCTTCTTTTATACCTTAGTTTAGGTTTCGGGAAATGATGCTAGAATCATAAGCATGTTAACAGAGGCACATGATCTGTGCTTTGCCGAATAATTTTGCATGTCAGTCTGATCCTGATCTGTGTGTTCTATTGCCATTTCCTGCATCCCATTTGATGCTTGTTTGGCTTTCGTTGACAAGAGCATTAGATGCTGCTGTTGTGACTGCATTAACAATCAGACTCTGGAATTTCTTCTTGTTATTATTACTCCTTTTTCAATATGTGCATGTATGCGTGTATATATATGAAAGATTTACTGCTCTATATGTTCATTGTGTTTCTTGGAAAAAGTTTCCTTTGTCATGGTCCAACACTGAAGACGATATGTTTATCATGTAATGTGTGTTTTTTCAGAATCTTTATTTCTTTTGACAAGAGGGTACTCTCACATGGACACTCCACCTAACATGTCCACATCATCTTTATTGACCAGGTTTGGGATCATAAACTATCTGCTTTAAAATTTGCAGTTCTAGTAATGGAATCTTCACTAGCCAACAAAAAAACATTCAAGACCATAAAAAAAAAAATTATTTCGTCAACTTTTCGAACCTAACCCACTAGAAATAAATTACAAATAGCAATGTAATTATACAGTTTGTCTCTTTAGATTCTACTCTCTATTGGAAGCTGATGAAGAGTCCGATCTTTCTCATCATCTCACACCTTGACATATATCATGTAGCTTGTATGTTAGCAGTTTATGAATGAACCCAGACATCTTTATGTGGTTGTCATACTTCAAATCATTTGCTATATATGCAAAACTCCAACCTGAGTACTATTGTTTCCCCACTAAGGCAAGAATCCATTCAACTCACTCTGCTCGTACAAATGCTGTCTGAGCAGGTTGTTCAGATAACAAGTGATCTACAATGGGCTGATGTATATTCGTGGGAGTCCTAGAAAACAAGTTTGAATTTCTTAATCCTCCATGAGGATATATATCATGATGTCATTGTGTTTGTTAGGATTACTTGGGCTATGAGGTCTCCTACCTGATTCAATCTTCCCTCCAGCTGCTTCATGTTGATCACTCTATGACCATAGAGATTGCCTTAAATCCAGTCTTCCATAAATGGATAAAACATATTGAATCTAGTTATCATTTCATATAAGATCAGTTTGAATGGAAGATGCGCCCTCAAATCTATCACTTTCTGATACTTCCACGGAGGGCATTTAAAAAGTGACATCAATTACCTGTTCCCAAATTGATGTTGTTTGATCCTCTCAGCATCAATTTTAAGTGTGTGTGTGAAATGCTAGTAAATTTGTATGGTCTTGTGGAGCTCCAGTCTCATATGAGGATCATTGTATTATATAGGTATCAAATACTTAATATCATGCCTAATCCCTTAGTGTCATACATGGACTGACCGAATACTAGTTAAACAGTAAATGCAATTTCTAATTTATTTTCTCATTCATGTTTTCTGGTCTCTGATTTAATTGTTGTATGTATGAACGCTTGGGAGAGAATAAGAATTCTTATTGACGGTCAAGTTCTGATGAGTTCCATTGTCAATCCTCAACATTACCATAAGCTAAAGCTATTTGAGCTGTTGCTTTTGTGTATGCCTCTCTCCTTTTTGTAATGGAAAGAGTCAAACATTGGTCAGCTTACATTCTTTATATATATTGTCTAGGGCTTGTTTGATTGTGTTAGATTACATAGGATTTCATGCTCAAATGACCTCCACCAAAGGATTTTTAGGAGGTGAGGGGTGAAGGATATGAGCTGAGGACAGAAGGAAATAAGGTGGAGATGTAGATGAGAGCGATGGGACCTTGACTTTTCTAGTTATTGAATTACTTGGGTGATGTCCTGGCATTCGTTTCCTAATTTCTATTGACGGGAAGGTTATTTGATGGTCAAATGAATTGGCCTCTAATGAATTCAAATATTTATTTCATATTTGTATTTGTAGGCCTATACCAGACTTGGCCAATATCATTTTAAGCCAATTTATATATTTTTTTCGAATGGTAAAAGTTAATTTATAATTTATGTTATCAGCAATATGAACTATCCGGTTTGAGACAATCTGAATACATCTCTATGCCAATAGATTGTTATGAAAAAAGATGGCCAACATATTAGCTTTGTCATGCTTAGTAAGGGGAGAACAACATATTAGATATATCTCTTCAATTAGATCTGTACTTCCTAGTGTTGTTGTTAAAGGCAAAAGGTGCATCGAGTTGCCAAGGTATCCTGAGGCTTAGGCGTGAGGCACAGGCTTCATTGAAGCGAGGCGCACATTGTAAATTAAAAAAAATTGAGATTTTAGCATAGACAAATAATTCAAAATTCAACATAGGCAAGTGTGCATAATGCTATGCTGGGTCTTTTTTACTAATACTACCTGCAAATGATATCTAAAATAATTACTGCAATTCCAAAGCAAAATATAAGTAATATTAAAATTAAAAACATGGTTTCATGGATTTAGTTTATTCTTCTAAATTAACACATAAAACTAATTCAACCAAATAAGTTCAACGTAAATTGTACATTAAAAATTGTAGGAATGCATAAATGAAATAAGAAAAAGAAAACTAGCAGGTAGTTGGAAAAAGCATGGGACAGCTGGCAGTTGTAAAAAACAAATAGAGAAGGAAACTGGGAAAAAAAATAACAGAGAGTTAACCCAACCCAACAGCAAAACAACTCAAGGAAAAAAAAAAGCAGCAATGGTGCTCTCCAACACTTCCGCTATGCCTAGTTGAAGGCGCCTTGCCTCCAGGTTGTTGAGGTGCACCATGTGCGCCTCGCGCCTAGGTGCGCACCTCAGTGTGCCTTTAATTACACTGGTGCTCCCTATTCATCAATGGAGATAAAATCTATAAATCTATAGGGATCAATGAGAAGCAGAATGATGAAGTGATACCTAACAAGTAGATAACAGCCCCTTTCCTCATTTTATCTACTTATGTTATGAGTGTTGCAATCCTTCTCCTTTTCTCTAGTAGGGTTGGAAATTTGTTTTTCTCATTTTATTATATTTTTTCTCATTTGTCTTTCTTTTTTTCTGATTGAAAATTTGTATGTTTGGAATTTTGGGGGAGAACAAAAACTACTTGTTGACAGTTCTATGTAATTCCAGGATCAGGGAACATTATTGGCATAATCCCCTAAATATTAGGCACCAATTTCATGAGATTTATGCCTTTGGACCTGTAGGGAATAATAGGCACCTTTTTGTTTCTTTTGGAGAATGGTGACTTTATTGATAGCTCAAAATTTTACTGTACTAGTATGGTAATTCAACAGTAATAATATTCAACTAGTTGTGTAGCCCAACCCTCAGCCCCAACTTGATTCTTAGGCCCTCAATTTGTTGCAATCTATTTTCAAGTTTTCAACAATGATCAACATTAAAAAAAGGGATGTTAAGAGAAAACTAACCTCAACAAATCGATAAAGATTGAATTGAACTGTACCAATATTCTTGGGAGTGCTTTAGATTGCCTAAAGTGATCAATCTCTATTGAAAACTAATCTCAACAAATCAACTATAATGGGCCTATAATCAAGTAACTTTAGGTTTGAATCTGAACTTCTCTTCTGAATCAGAACTTCTGGCTTTGTTAAAACTTTATATTTTAATTAGAACTACTGATTTTGTCAAAACTTTAGGCATGAATCGAAATTTCTGATTCATTCAATGCTTTAGGCATGAATCATAACTTTTGGTTCTGTCAAAACTTCAGGTTTTGATCAGAACTTCTGGTTCTTATCAAAGCTTCAGGTTTGGATATGACAAAGAATAGGCCATTTGAATTTAGAACTTTGGGTTCTTGTCAAAGCTTTATGTTTGGATCAGAACTTCTGGTTCTTAGATCTATACTACTTTGGATATATAAAAAGAGTCAGGTTTGATTATGGATATGAATCTTCGGGTTCATATTTCAAATCTTTAGAACTTCTAGTTCCATATTAGAATAACTCTCAGATCTTGGGTCTGGATTATGCATTTAATTAAGAACTTTTGGTTCTAAATACATATGGAACATCGGGTTCTGATTACTTATATAAAACTTTTGGTTCTATTCATGATCCATGAATTGCAATTCTACCATAATCTCCCTTCAATAAGAGAAAATAAATTATTCATCAATTAAAAATTTAAATACTTGCATATCTCAAATAATAAAGATAAATGCATTTATATAATTATCGAACTAATAAAAGATCATAAAATAAGAAGAAATTACTTAACCGTTGAATCATCCTCTTTTTTATGTCAATGTGTAGATCTACTCGCGAGCTTTCCGTATGTGCAAATGGATCTCCGATCGATCCCAGTCAAACTGCCTTTGACCATACATCCCGACATAATGCTAATGTCAGCACTGCATTGTTGAACTGGGCTTTTGGAACGGAGTCAGGTTAGATTTGACCCGAACTAGGCCTGGTTGTGCTGGACTTCGTTGTAAACAAGTTAGTTCGACCTTGGATTTTAAATCTGGATGGGGCTGCTTCAACGGGTCAACGTGACCTGATCGGGACTTGACTTGGGATAAAGCCTAGGCAGATTTTTCATTTTCCTCAGTAGTTCCTACGACAAAAACCAGGAAAGAAATTTTGTGGGGGGGGGGGGGGGGGGGGGGCCCTCCCTTCCTCGAGTTCGGTGAAGGAGTGGTGGACAGTGATGTGCACTCTAGCAATGGCGCACAGGGATGACGACCTGCGACCGGCTTGATTAGGCAATGGCAGTGTGTGGTAACCTTCAGATCCCGGCCATGGCAAGTTAATTTGCTTCCTCTTTTTCCGATTTCTATAGAAACTGTAACAACAATAGGCCCTCTTCCCGTCATCCTTTCTCAGCCACAAGGAGTAAAAGATAAACCACACACTTTTTTTTAGTACTTAATGGCACTAAAAGACAAACTTACCTTTTGACCTTCTCTTCACAAAAGGTTCTCACTCATGAGCCACCAAGATTGGTTTGGGTAAGAGACCGCTTCACCACTTCCACTGCGCAATGGTTATGACTTTATAGACATAGTAATCCTAAATGCTTTTCTTATCTCATGTAGGTCTCAGTGTGTGCATCCGCCTATGATAAAGATCTTATAACAAAACTCTTCATATTTTATTCTCTCTTGATTTTGTGGTTTTTCCTCACTTTATTAGTAAAGTACCAAACAGATTGTTGCTCCTATTTTGGATTGTCTTTGGTCATTTGAAAAAACTAGCAAAAGAACTACTATATTTATCCAATAAAATCTAAGGTTAATGTAATTGAAATACTGGAGGCCTTATATGGGCCCAAGGAACACTACCGCATACATGTGGCCCTTGGTGGTGATGATGTTGAACAATGAGATCGATTGATCCATGTCTTTGTGTTCCATATCCATTACTAGTGGGGTTCGTTAAAGATAAGAGGGACATGGCCCATTTCATATGAGAATATTAAAAAACATGCACTAATCAGTATGTGGCCAGCTAAATGGATGGCTTTAAGAAAATGGTTCTAGTCCAAATGCAATGGATCAAATTAGCCGATGCAAACCATAAATTTTGGCTATTTTATCCCAATAATAATAATAATAATTCACTAATGCACTCTTATGATTTTGGCACCAATGGTCCACCACAATTTGGGGACACATTCACAACACTAGCTAGAAAAATCTAACAAATAAAAAACAAATCATACATGCCCAAAAACTTAAAACCTGTCAGTAGAGATTTGGACCCAATAATTTCTTCCATAAAGTAATGATGACCCATTTCCAAAAAAAAGGGTTAAAGAACAAAACTAAAAAATTGATTGATAACGTTGAACATATATCATGAACAGTGTGGCTCACCATGACACTTTTTTAAACGTTTTTTTTTTTTGGTTTGTGATGGCATACCAACACTCCATTAGTTAACCTTTCGGTCTGTTTTCATGGAGCCTAGCATAATGGCCAAAGGAGAAATTGGTCTCTTAAATACAGATCATTTTGCAACCGTACCATCTACCATTGCTTTAGGTTGCTATAGGTTAGTGTAGGTTCTAGTAGGTGTTGTGTGCTGGCATGGTAGTATAGAGACTCAGAGAAAGTCACATGTATGTGCCCACTAAATCAGATTTTTCGTGAGGTTTTTCTGACGCCGTTGGTGGGAACAGCTGTATTGCTGTATTACGCAGGATGGGGCAGTGCTTCCATGATAGGTGGTGGATCAGCCAGGAGCCTCTTATAGTGCCAGATTTTACCTCCTATTGGCGTCGTGACTCTCCCCTTGTTTGGAAAGTTTAGAGCTACATTGTTTTATGTATTGTTCTATGCTTTGACTCCTTTGTTTATCATCTGAATATATGCCTAAATCATCCCAAATGATATTTACATTTTCTCTTCAGGTGGAACCTCCCTTTATTTTCTTGTCTTTTGTTCGTTTAGAAATCATCTGTCCTTACTTCACATGCATCCATGGGCGGGCCTACTCTCTATGAACCTGGGGTGAGATTTAAAACATCTCATAGGGTCCATTCGCCAGATGGCTCATGACCCCATTCTAGTAATCCACTGCCCCACCTCAAATCTCAAAAAACCCTAATCAAAACCCCAATCTCATTGCCAATGACCCAATATCCAATTTTCCCCCAAACATCCTTTTTTCGATTTTCTTTAATTTATATATTGGATCCTTTTTAGATACTTTCTTATTATTATTTTTTTAATTTAGGGGGTTTTATCTGAAAAAATTTAATAGATGAGTCCCATACCGAAGATCTTTTAGTTTTGACATCACCAGATTAATTGTAAGGTAGCGATTTGGTTTATATTTTGAAAAATTGTTGATGACCGATGTCAACGTCCCTTAGAGACGTTAACGTCGCTCATTTTCTACGCAACTCTTCGATACCGACTCCTGTGGCAGCGCAGGTTGTTGCTGTTTCTGTTTCTAGTGCTGTGCAGGTCGTGCTGGAACTGGAAGAAGGGCTCTCTTGCAGAGCAGTTCGGAAAAGACCGAATCGAAGAAGAGCACAGATTATTCCTACTTAAAGGGATCAAGAGGGACGCTAACGCTCGTTGCTCATGGAATTAATGGTACAAAACAAACACTCGTCACTGTAGTTATGATTACACTAGCGGAATTAAACTCATCCACAAACGACTGGTACTTCCCACAACGTTTCCTCTTCCCCTGCATTGCATCGTGACTTTTCAAGTCACGCAAGTTTTTCATTTCAACGCCCAATCCTCTCTCTCTGAAAGAAGACGACAACAAACAGTTTCTATGTAGAAGAAGAAGAAAAGAGGAAGAGAAGAGTGACTAGAGAAGCTTGTATACTCTGTTCTTGGTCTAAAGATTCTTGTTTCCTTTCGTAGTCTTGCATGGTTAGACAGACTGAGCGATATCCACCGAATCCACCTTCAACTCCTGGGTCTCTGTTCGTTTTCCCTTGTTTTGATCTTCTCTTACAGTGCTTTGGACCTGAGAAATCTGCAGATTTTTTTGGGGTTTTTTCTGGAATTTTATAATGGTCGTTATTTATTAGTTGAAGGTCTCATTTTAGAACTTGGATTTCGCATATTGGGATTTGTCATTTGGTCTCCATTTATGCATTTATAATCTGTTGGTATTGGTACTGGTGTTGGATTTTGGATTGACGGTCGCCCATTTCAGTAAACTACGCGAGCAAATAGATAGTCTTTGGTGAATTTAGGAGATCAGTTGATTTGAGAAATCGGTTTTGTTCAACGAGGGATCTTGGGGGTGTTCGTTGCTCAAGGATGCTGGCATTTGTTAGTGTTTTTTGGAAATTTGTGAGATATTCGATGCTCCTCTGTTGAGGCTCAAGATTTGTGTGTAGAGAGAGGAAGTTTGGGTTGTGGGCAGAAAGATCATAATTTCTTTGTGTCTCAGCGACGTTAATGATCATAATTTCTTTGTGTCTCAGCGACGTTAATGATGCTCAGCTCTCAAGAGATGTACTGATATCATGGGGCGACGGAGCAGTATTCAGTATTCACCATTCTCAAAATTTTGGTTCTGCATCTCTCTCTCTTTGACTGATGCCAGAGGCAATGATAATACTGAGAAGAGCAAGGTGCATCTCTCTCTTGCTCCTCGGCAACACTTGTGGCTCCCTCTGCATGAATATCCTCATCCACCACTGGTTTCTATCATTAAGCATACAATCAACTCCACAGTAAAAAAAAAAAAGAAAAATGCCTTCCAACCAATATGCTTATGGTTATAACAGTAAGATGCATCAAGAGTCACAAAAGAAATTTGAATCAAATGAATAAATTTAACTTCGAATGGAAATCCACTTCAGATCAACAAATGCATCATTTTTCTTCCACAACCGATCAGGAGCGGCCATTTCCAAGCCCAAGGCTGAAGGAGAAATGGAAATGGCGCTATAGAGAGAGAGAGAGAGAGAGAGAGAGAGATGTGAAATGTGAATGGGGTTTTTCTTCTTCAGCGACGTTAACATCGCTCAAAAGCTTAACATCACTCAAAAGTTGCATAGAAAAGGGGTGATGTTAATGTTTTTGAGGGATGTTAACGTTGCTCCTCATTTTTTTCACCGGATTATACCTTAAGAAATAATCTAGTGCTGTCAAAATTATAATATTTTTCGATGTAGGACCCATCTAATGGGTTTTTCGGGTAAAATTCCCTTTAATTTTTTTGTTGAGTCTTGAATTTTGAGTCTTGAATTTTATATACTTTTTTTTCCTTTCTTATTATTTTTTTCTTGAATTGATTTTTTCTGGAACAAAAATATGATGTTTATGATTATGTTGACAATTTTCATTTATAAACACAAGTGGTTTTACATAGATTTGTATGATTGAGGAACTCTTTGGATGCCTTTAAGTGCTATTTTGTTTGATATTGATTAATACTTTTTTGGAATTCTCTAGGGTTTTTTATATTATTATTATTGTTGTAAATTTTATTGTGGTTGGAGAGTTCTTTTCTTATCCAAAAAAATAAAAAAGGTGTATTTAAACCACGGAATAATTGGAGATCATGGGTAGTTGCCATTAATTATTTGTTGTTGGCTTTGATTTTGACTTTTTTAGCTGACTATCCCCTGCCCCATTCAAATAAAAATTCTGGGTTCGCCACTGCATACATCCCTTTGTTTGTTTGCTTTTGTTTTTGTTTTTGTTTTGTTTTCTCTATTGTTCTTTCGGAATCCATCCGTTCGTCTTGCTTCACATGCATTTAGTATGCCTTCTTGTTGCAACTTGTTCATCTTAACAGACGCATCTTCATACCACGTTGCCGGCCTAAATGCTATATTTTGAAATGCCTGTATGATCGTGGAATTAGCAATTGCACAGAGCTCCAGTAATTTGATCCACTTACTCACATACGCATCTTCATCTATCCAGGTCGCATTTGGAAAGCTGGGGGAGCAGAAACGTCGGGTCTGTACAAATGCCCCTTAATCTCATACATCCTTCCATGCAAGGCAGGGCATTTGCTCCGGAGTGTGAATTGTAGGTTAGATACAAATGTGTTTTTAGGGGAAAAAAAGAAGAGATACCCTACTGGGATGGGCTTGTAAGTACGGGATTGTCAGTACACAGCGGCCCAGGTGTCACTGGGCGGCTAAGTTCTGATGGGGTTACTGTACCATAGACCCATTATAAAAAAAAGAGGAAATTTTCAAATAAGGTTTAAGTTTTTGCTTTATTTCAAAAAAAAAAAAGTTCAAAAATTTTCAAATTAGACCCTAACTTTTACAAGAAATTTTCAATGTGGTTATACATCCTCACCCAACAGGACTCTAGAGAGGAGCTGAACTGAGTACTTTAGATAATTATTGCATTAAAAAAATGAAGAAAACAGGAAGAAAGTACGGCATGGATATGAAAATTGGCATTGATTAGAATTTTTACTTTGGATGTTGTATTGATAGGGGCGAATGGCATCTGTAGTAGGGAGCATTTAATTCCCTCCTTGGGCCAATGAAAACTTTGAAATGTGGAATACAATATCCTAATGACTATATTAATCTTTTGATTAGGTTTTTAATATATATGATGAATCTTTTTCGATGATTGATGCATAGAAATAATACTGCTGTTTAAGCAAAATGAGGGGGGAAGAGACATAACTTTATCGACTGAAAACGACATAAAGGCAATTCGAAGAATTTTTTTCCTGGCACCTAGCACTTTTCCCCCAAGTCTAATTTGAGGGGACCATTGATTTATTTTAAGAAGACACTGTAGATTTGTGTGACAAAGCAATGATTGGACTCTGAGAAAGATTCACTCTTTTACACTACATGTGTGCAGGATGGGCATGATTTGGGCCTATTGTAAAAATCCTAATTGGAAGTCTTGTTTAATTGGATTTCTAGGAGTAAGTCGGTAGCTGTATCCTAAGCTTTTGAAATTTCGTTTACAAAGAGTTTTTAGATGTTCAAAGGTGTTTTTTGGCTTATGGAAAATTTCAAAATTCTTCAAATTTCAACATCTAAAATGCTTATTAGTGCTTAAACATTTGTGAATCCAATTAGAGGATAGTTTTTAAAGAATTTATATATTTCTCATGCACGGATTATTTCTTTAATTTTTATTTAATGAAATTAGGGCGTTGTCTTTTACTATTTCAATTTTTTTCCGTCGTGAGGTTAGATCTATCAACTCTATGGCAGAGTTTTAGCCAAACAAAGGGTTGATAGCTTAGTTCATTGGGTGGAAGAGGTTATGTAATTTAGTTGGGAGTGGTTCATTGCTCTTGTATCCTGTTTTTTGAGTTTGTTGCTTTGTTTGTTAGTTGTATTTAATGAATTTGTGTTACCAATTCAAAAAAAAAAAAAAAATCTTCTAATCAATCAAGACCGATAGGAAGGGTGCATGTGGACCTAGGTTTGACCCAAATTGATGGGCAAGGGTTTTTATCATATACTATTTTGCTATATATTAATTGTAATTTGGAAAAATAAAAGGAGAGCATCATGTGCCTAATCCTTGTGGGGCCTACTTGGTGACTCATCCAAAAGGACTATAAAAATGGCATTCATTTGAATGGATTGGCTTGCTGGATCAATTGTGTACTCATTTTGAATCGTGAAAACTTGTCGGCCATTAATTGTAGTTGAGATTACGATTCATGCTTTTATCAACATACAGGCACGCCCTTTGCAACCATAAGAATGACATGGGCCTTTGGGTGAGGCTTATTGATTTCATCATAAAGAGGATTGGAGGGAGAAACTTCCTCGAGAAGATCCCATTAACGTTTTTGTTGCTAGTCTGATTAAAATCTGTTGATTCTGGATTTTACAATATTTGTTTGATTACATTTCTTCAAAAGTGTAACAAACTGTATTTTCTGCAGAATTGTGCCTTTACTACATTTGTGGGACACCATAAAAACAAAAAATTTATAACTGTGGGGTTTACATATATGTAAGGTGTGGCCCGGGTTTGCCAAATTCAAAGTATCCCATACGTGTCGTAGCCGTGAAATATGTACAAGTTCCTTGGTTATATATATCTTATATGCTCATTTAGTAGGGACAAAAAAAGCTACATACATTATGCATAAACAGGTAATTGGGTCAACGATGAACAGGGATGCACTTGATTAAGGCTATGTGTACGGATTTCGCATCTTTACCCATGTGTCAAATGTATGAGGGTCGGATCCTGACGTTGGTAAGCACAAGAAGGTTGGACCTTACTCAAAGCCCTGCACATTTACCATATGATATTTTATTTTATATTATTAACATTCATTATGCATATTCTACGGAGCCATGTAGTGCCCACTCGAAGTTCTAATGTTGATTTAAGGAGTAAGATAACTCACTTGTGAGGTTGGAGATTCATTTTTATTTTTGTATTTTTTAGTGTGTGTCGGTGTACTAATCCCTTCGGACATAGTGGGAGCTGAGTAAATTTTTTTTAGCCCTCGTGTAGTAAAGTAGCTTGAACCCGGAACCTCTACAAACAAAGTGTGGTCCTAAATAAGCTGTGCTAGTTCTTAGGATTAGGAGATTCCTAAATTGAATTCTACTTATTTTAATCCTCAACACTCACTGTCTATGCACATGTTAATCAATGAAATATTCTTGGGCCTTCCACGGTAGAGACATGATAAATTCCAACACCTCTTGCTGCAATAGTATTTCTGCTCGCCAACCCAATTTGTGGTCCCATTGAAGCCACTTGTGTCCTTTATTTTTGAGGCCTTTTTTAAAATTGTCATCATTGTGTAATTAAGGCAATTTTTTATCCACAGTCATTGAAGTCGCTTCCAATCCTGCCATCAATACGTCATCTTCTTAATAAGGCTATTTAATATGGCTATATTTCTAAATGTCATTATTCTGTCCACTGTTTAGGGCGTGATCAAGACTCTTAATTGCGATTAGACCTGGCAAATTGATGTGGTGACCATGGACATTTTGTCTCTAGAAATCAATGGTTTTCCCGTCATCTAAGTAGGCTAAGTATTCTATGAATAGTGTATGGATGGACGAGTTCCCTCTTGATAGTTGCTTTCCCTTTGTAGTTTTTTTAATTAAAAAAAAACACTTTTTAAAATAAAATAAAAATTCCTAGAAAAGGAATATATGTTTTTGAACTATTTGTTTAATGGTAGCGTAAAGTGAAGTGAGGGAATATGATTGTCTTTTGTCTCTAGTGGCATGATATGAAATCTTTCCAGACTTTCTTCTTTTTAAAAACGTAAATGGGGTTTTTTTTAGGTAGTGGCTTCAACAGATTGCTTTTTAACTTTTTTTTTAACGAGAATGAAAAAAATTTGAATTTTTGTACTTTGATATGACCTTTCATCATTTCATGCCTCCTTAATGGAGGTTCATTTTACTCAACTCTACTAGTTAAATATCCTAACATGACTAAAGGAGTATCATTTAGAAATCTCTGATCTCTCCTCTACAAGGCACAAAGAGCTATGCTTATAATCACCAGTCCTATTTAGATGGATGGCAATTAAGGAGGATGGAGGATATGCATCCTTAAGAGAGGTTTTTGGTGGGCGAAAATCAGCCCTATTAGACATCTTAAGTTGACCAATCTCAGGGAATCCAATGGCTAAAGTGGTCTTTGTTTTACCCTTCATATAATCAACTTTGATCAAATGGTTAAAAATGTAGAATTTAACATATGTTTCTTTCAAAAAACATATATCAAAGCTAGAATTAAATAGCATAAAATTTTATTTTTTTTAAATTACATCAATTCGAGAATAAAGGGTTAGACCATTAGTTGCGTGTCCCGTTTTATCCAACTTCCATAGTGCAATTCTTTGGTAAATTAGGTTCTCTCCATGTGTGCAAGCTCCTTCACTTCATTTTACAATCGCATTAATGGAATCCGAGGAGCGAGAGAGAAAGAAAGAGAAAGAACTAACTGGGGCCATACTTAGTAGCATTCCGATACAGCCACATCCACCAGTTTCGTTGCCACATTGATACAAGCCAGATGCTAGATACGAATATGAACAAATGAAAAGGACTTGTCAGTTCCTGCAAATCATGACTTTTTAAGACTCATGACACATCCATTTCAATTTAATTGCTTTGTGAATTTTTCGAAAGATCAATGTAGCAGTTTTTCCATAGTCTACAAAGAATACTGAAGATAACTCTATATATCCAGAAAGCCCTGGACCTTGCCGTTAACCGTCTTAAGCCATGAACACACAGAATAGTCTCACAATTAAATATTAGGGAGAGTAATGGTTTTTAAAATCACTCCTTACGGAGAAGATACACTGATATTTAGCTTATCTTTGAGACACCAAATACATATCAGCAATACACATTGATCTTGTTTAACACTAATAATATCTGTTTTATCATGTAACTTGAAAAATTAAAACATAACTGAAAAGAACTGAAGAGGGAATATTCATTTTCTTTCCTCTCTTGAAACCATGACCCCGTGCTACTAGCACTATCCATGTTAGACTAATGTGACATTGACAATGTCCCTCGATATTGTATTGTTATTGTTTAGGTGTAGGTTTTGGGCTTGCTTACTTGCATGGAAATAAAATACATAGGATTTCAAGATGAAATGAGTTTTAACAATAATTGTTAAAGAGTTGAGGTAATAGAGGATGCAAAGTGATAACATCAATGCAACCCTCACGTTTATAGGATATGAGTCGCTAGGGAGATATATGTTCATTTCCACCGCATCATGATTCATTTTGCAATGGAGGCAAGATTATTTGACTGTTTTTTTGAAAGTTCACATTTGTTTCTTCGAATTCAATTGTTTTTGTAAACAAAAGTCTTACAATATATGTTCAATTACACAAAGTAAACATGCTCTTAGCATATATTACTATATTAATCTTGTACAAAGATAACTACAATGCTTTTATATAGTTCTATTATTATTATTATTTATATATTTTTCAACTTAAAAAGATATGAAAAAGGACTATAAATAATGATAACCTTACTAAATTAAAAATATTATAAAATTATGATCTTGTTAATATATTATATCATAGGTTTATAGAAGTACATTGCTAGTAAATTTGATCCCTTGTCCATGTTTAATATTGGGAAATGTTCACCTATGAGCAAATTGCATGTAGCTTATATGCAGCCCAACTTAGACCCACTTAAAATGCAAGTTTACCAAAGGAAGAAGGTCAAATAAAGCTCTCCTTATAAGTTAGGGAAGTTCAAGAAATCAACTTTGCAAAATTATTTTAGCCATTGATTTAACAATGTTAAAATTTAATGACATCTTAGCTTTATATTTTCTTTAAATTCAATCAAATAGTGAATGCAGTGAGTGTAGAAATGGGTTTGATACCTGTCTCATGGGAGAAGAAGACAATCAAAGGAGTAACACCAATGAAAGGCAGTCGCAGGTGGGCCCCACATTACCGGATAGATGCAAGTGTAATTCTCTAGAAAATGATAATCCCCCATTTTTAGGATGGATGCAAGTGGAATTCTCTGGGAAATGATAGCTGTCTCCCTGTCTTAATTGGTAGAAGGAAAAAATGGAACATTTCACCCTTCTGGAAGCTTCAAGGTTTTCTTGTTCAACAACCTACAAGCTACGGATTTCGCACACTCTACTTTATCACACACGTTTTGTAATGTAGGTATAAGACTTTCCATTTTTGTTGGGAAAATCAAAACTTTCCACTTGAAAGAAAATAATGCAATCATACGCAGCATACCTTTTATTTATTTATTTATTTATTTATTTGTTTCTAATGTGGAAAAGTGTGCTACTAGTACTAAAAAAAAATCTCAAACTTTTTACCAGGTAAGGCACCTTGAATTTCTATTAAAAAACTATGGTTTGAGGTATGACACCAACAGAGAGAACATTGCTCAATATCTGTCCTTATTAGAAGTGTCATTAGCTGCTTGATCCAAGACAATTTACTCTAAGAATAGGTAGGAATTAGATTGAAATTGTTAGAAAGAGTAGAGACAACGCATTTCATGGGGCTCACTTAATGAGATTTCAACATGCTCAAAATGAATGCCCGCAGCCAGTAAAGATACTGAATACTTTTTTCAGTCCCGTTATTGATGATATGGCCACTAAGTCGGAGAACATCCATGGCAACATAAGAGTGCTCTTTTTGAGCTTCTAAGAAGAAATTCAATGGATAGGCGCACCATGAGCTCCAGGCCACTCATTCAACTCACGAATACTTGAAGTGAGAGGATCCCGAGACCAGTCTTACACTTGAAATGGGTACATGTGAGCAAACATACTTCGATCAGGTACCCACTGTCCCACTGTTACAGACGTGAGCTGTGAATGACAAATTAAACATTTTTTTATTTTATGAATCTTTTGAAAGATTGACACGGACCTGGTGGTGCTTGGAATAGGAAAGACAAAAGAAGGTACAAACATTACACGACGAGAAGTGGAATGAATTCATGTGCTTTTAGCTATGGAAAGACTTTCAAATGTGCATAGATAAGACCCCGCCATTCCATTTGTCAAAATATGAAAACGAAAATGATGAAGAAACGACACAAGCTTTCAAGTAAAATGGTTGGGGCTGTCAGTTCTGCAAAAGAGAAGTTGGGACGTCACCATGCAAAGGTTTTTTTTCTTCTTGCGATCATGGCGTAGAGCGATTTTTAGATCTGACGTTGGCTCCTATGTGGTTGGATTTGAACATTTTTCATAAAATTATTCGTGCAATATCTTTATGCGGTGCGATATCGAATTTGCGATACCGTGCCATATCTAAATTAAGCACATATGATATCTAAATTAAGCACATATGATATCTTACATACCACCTTTTGTGATATTTTAAAGCTATGCGATATCATAGATGCGGTACAAATATCTTTGTAAAAAATATTAAAATTTCAATTGTTCTAAAGTAAATAAAATCTAGACAATTATACCGTTAATATCCATTTTTTTTCTCTCTTGTTTAGTAAGTTAGCAAGCATACCTCCTATGGGGCTGTTAGGTTGCAAGAATTATGAGATCTTCGATTGGGAGACATCCAAAAGCTTAGCCTTACACTATCTTTCAAAATGCTAGAAGTCTAAAAATTAAAAGTGGATGTTCATGAGTGCTAGTGTTCAGATTTCCAAGAACTCAATGAATCAAGTAAAGGATTTGGACTGCTTAGGTGACATGGTTTGAAATATTGTCAGCATTCCAATATTTTCAATTCTCAACCATAAATACTACTAAACAAACAGGCCCTTAAAATATATAGGCCAAAATCTGCCCCATCGAACAATTTGGGCCACAAGTTAGGCTGGGGCGTACAAACCACCTTTTTTTTTTTTTTTGTAAAGTAGAGCCCTAACACAGCTAAATGCAGTTTGGCATGGGTTTAATATAGATAAATTTAATGTCCTTAAGTATATAAATGAACCACCTACAGGGTTAAAACTAGGGGCCAGGGGCCCAGGGTGGCCCTCCTGAGTTTTTAAAAACACCTACAGAAAGAGAATTTTAAGTTCTTTTTATTTTATATTAACCTTTACAGTAAAAATTTGAGATCCTTTGTACATTTGCCTCTCTAAAACTTTGAAAACCACCAAACAAGTAGAGAAAACTTAAGATGTTTACCAAGTAAGCCCACAATTTATTTATCTACTTTTTCTTTTATATAGTGGCTCCTCCAAGATAAATTTCTAATTCCTGTTGCTTGCTCCAAGGCAATATTTTGTTTATACCGGACTTTTGGGCCCACTATGATAGGCCTAATTTCCAATACATGGACACTTGACCCTGATCGAGTTTTAAATAAAACTAATTAAAAGACTAAATTATTTTACTGTATTTTCAGTAAAAAAGTGAATCACGAACTTAACTTCGTTAAAAGTCGCTTTTTTTGTTTGAGAAAGAGTAAAAGTCTTTTAAAAAAAAAATCATATCCTTCTATAAAAAGCCAAAACGTACTTGTCCCTGAAAACACTAATAAGGAATCGAGTGGTAAAGACTAAAGGGTCACTGGCCCCTCTTGAAAACAATAAGACCTTTCTATCCTGACAAGGGTGAACAAATTGCAGAATTTCAAACGATTGCAATTTGCATTTGTCCTTTGTTGGAAACAACCATCCATTTGATTGCTTTACAAAGCATACTTCTTAGTAGAAAGTATTTGGCCCAAGAAAAGTAAGAAACAAGAATATTTGCTTCTTAAAAAAAAAAGATTTCACCAATTTACTGTCGTGGTCGTCTTTTTCTTTTCTTATTTTTTTTCTCTTGCTGACATTTTTTTTTGTAAAAAAAGTTTAATTAAAATAATGCAAAGCAGCAACAACAAGAGCTTGACAGTGTTAAGAAAATTAACAAGACCGGTAAAATGTACTTTAAAGAGATAACCAATCCTTCTAACAGTAACGATGTTTTAGCTATAAAGATGGTGCTCTATTTCTATCCGAAAATAAATGATGTGCTATGTATTAGCATTGCCATAACTTTCTTTACTTAGAGTTATACAATGTGCAATGTATTTGTTTTGACATAACTTTCTTCACTTAAAGTAATATACACCTTTAAATTAATCTTATTTACTAAATAACGTTTTTCTGTTGAGTTCTCCGATGAAAGTGAGGTTAACTTGTTAAATTGATTAAATACTGGTCCTTGTTTTCTAATTGAATTACATTTTTTCAAAATTTTAGAGTTGCCCATCTTACCATGTGTGACGCCCATTTATTGAGTTCCTCATCTCTTAAGCTCTTGATAACATCCACTCTAGTGTTTTGGGTCGAAAGGAATTTTATTTATATTGGAAAGAATTGATGGGCACAATAGAATTAAGCTACTTTTAGGGCTTATTTATTTCATGTAATTGAATGCCTATATTCTGTGGGCCTTGTTTTTGCTTATATTTGAAGAAAGTTTAACTATGGCATGCATAATACTGTTAAATATTGGGTTTTAGGTCCCTTATGAATTTTTTATTGTTCGATAATTTCTAGATTGGTTGTGTGATTCAGGTTATCCTTTATCAGGGGTCCTTCTTTGGGTTGTAGCCATCTGATTTAGTTAAGAACAGAAAAGTACTTAAAAAAAAAAAGAAAGGAAAACTACTTTAAATGAAACGTATAGTATATCCAATTGGACTAAAGTCAATTCCTGTCGAATTCTGAAGTCAGGATCTTCAAGTCTGTAATTTAGAAAAATCATAAGTTGGAGGAGTGGCACTCAACATCTGGGCCTCACCATGTGTTGATCAAATGAATTTTATACCATGTGTGGATGTTTCAAAACTTTACTCGAATAAGAGTTAAACCTACTAGCTATTAATATTTGAACAGTAAGATAAATAGTGTAATAATAATATAATTAATGTAATAAGGAGCATCAGCTACTACAACCCCATGAAGAAAGGCATGTACTTCTTCTAGACAGATACATTCATGATTAACATTTTTGGCAAACCTAGCTAATTCATGAGCAATCTTATTATCCTCTTTACCGGAGAAGCTCCAGTTTCAAAATTGTTGAAGTGATGTCTTTACATCAGTCAACTACGCACAATGCTTAAGAGATCAGGTTCGTAACTCTGCACAGCTTTGATAACAATTACTGAATCTACTTCAAACTCAAAATTTTAAAAGCCTATTTCTGCAACAGATTTCAGAGCTCTAGTAATGATATATATCTTAGCTTCCATAGCTTCAGTAATTGGTCTATTGAAAGATTGCCCTAAATTGGATTTCTAGATTGTAGTTCAATAAATAATGGCTGAAAATAAAAGAATCAGCAAAATAATCAACCACACACTGAAAGAGGCATATGATTTTTTACGTAGAAACCCCACGCGGGAAAAATCATAAGTCCTCCTTGGACCAAAAGAAACCAAGCACTAATAAATTAAGTAATTATAAGCAATACTCACAATCCCTTCCTAAGTTTCCTCAATCTAAGGACTGTAGTTTCCTGCAGACTCCTCATTGTTCACTACACGCCGCGCTTGATCCGACCACCTTGAAATAGCAAGATGAACGATCTCCTACAGATGTAGAAGCAGTAATTCTTTAGCTGCTCAAATCAGCACAACTCTCTCTAATGGATGCTCTAGAGAATATGGAGATTGGTAACTTCAAATTGAGAGAAAACCATTATTTATAAGCCCAATTTTGTGTCTTAGAGTTAGGATTTGTATAGCACATAAAATAGTAATCCTGGCACAAAAAGAAAATAATTTCACGCAAGTTGGTGGGGTTTTTATTCATCACTCGCTGGAGCAAATAAGTGGGTGCTCTAGCGGGTTAAACTTTTGTTTGGTCGAATTCCCAGCCTCCACTCGAGCAGGCACTACTTCTGCTCGAGCAGGAAGTGCTTTTGTCCCGGTTTAATTTCTTTATGAATTTCTTTATTTCTTTGCTGTCTTCACTTCAGACTCTTCCGTGATAAATTTGAAAGTCTATTTTAAAAGAAATATAAAATTACAATTTAATAGACCATGAGTTTTATCCAACCCAAAAATTAGACAACACTCATAATCCTAATATCTCCTTTTCACACTAAGAGCTTCAATCATCTGACCTGAAGCATCTCTCACCGCTACCCTAATGCCAGTACAGTTGTGCTCCATAAACACTACCCCATCTACATTCACCTTGAAAACACCATCTCGAGGAGGCCTACCCTCTTGTTTTAAAATTTTCATTGAGACCGCATTCAAACTTTGGAACTCCTTTATATAAATCTTTTCTTTTCTAACAAGTAGTCTTTAGACAGCAAGCAGTCCCCCATGTAAAACTGAATCTCTTTGGTACCATATAATTCAAATTCATCCTCCTTTACTCTGTCAATTAGATTCAAACCAGTTGCTTAAAATCAAGTTGTCCTTGTGATAGTTTCTGTAGCTTCATAGAACTATTTGCGCATGCATTTTTTACCACGAGACATTCCCACATCATATGGAGACTGTCACAACCCGAGTCCAGAAATCGAGGGTTAGTTGATGTAACGACTCAGTCCCAAAGTAAAATTTGAATGAAAGAATATAAGAAATAATCGGTTCTAAACTATCGAGGCGCCTTTTGGGGACAAAACCGCGAGGACTTCCATAAAAACTATAAAGTTAAGCGTGCTCGAGTTAGAGCAATTTCAGGATGGGTGACCACCTGGGAAGTCCAAAAGCGGACAATACCTCAATGGTGCGGAGCGGATCCTTACACAAATTAAGGAAATAATATTTAATCACAATCTTTAAGACGGGGCCAACTTGAGTAAGGCTAGGATTTTAAATGTTCAAACCGACTATAGATAAGATTTTAAATGTCAAGGCCACTTTAAAATTTAAGTTGTTGAGATTGTATATATGTAGAGGACACCAAAGAGTGTTTAAGGAAAAGGAAATCCATGTATTTGAGATAAGATTACACAGCGAATTATTAGGAAACAAAGTGTTTCAAACCTTCTGGGATTATTAGTAAGAACATAAAAGAGGAAACTTGTGAAAGGTGGTTTAGTATGAGATATTATATATATATGTGGATTTATTATTAGAAAAGATACTAATTAAATATATCTATCTTTCTAATTTTGAAAGACGAAAACCTTGTAGGGTTTAGAAAAGAAGTTTATGCAGGATTCTTTCTTTAGTATATTATTATATATAGAGTTGAAAGTATGTAGGGTTTATGCTGTATAATTCGATAGTTTGCGCAATCTAAAGAAAATAGAGTTTTATCTTCCTAAAGTTGGACCTAGAAGATAAATCCTGTTGTAAATATAAGGAGGAGTTAGCCATTATATGTTGAATCTCTTATGTCCTCTCTCCCTCTCGCATCATATCATAGCCATAAGAAGAACACTTCTTCCCTTTGGAAAGGCACTTTTCTTTCTATTTATCATTTGCTAATCCGTGGGAAAGATGTTATTTCCTTCCTGTCATGCATGATTTTTCTTAGTGATGATAGAAGCATAGATGTCTTGCTAAAATTTATCATCATCAATATCAATACCTGGCTAGGCAATATCTGCTACCTTTCTCACGTTGAGCAAGCTCTTCATGCTCATGTGCTCTACCATGAATCTTACATACTTGAGGCTTTTATCTACAACACGATGCAATCATTCTTTTACACTTTTTTCAACATAAGGAAATTCATTAGCAATGAAAACTTAATAATTGCATGCTCTTGATCATTGCATTATCATTATTAAAATTTTTTTATAATTATGACATATCTATCTATGTTGGGAACTTTTTAATTTGATTTTGAAAATATTTATAAAATGGAATTTTACATGGCCCATGTTGGGCATGGGCTCTAAAGCACTAAGCTTAACAAATTTTAATATGGTGGACCTCACAGGTGATGACTATCTTCCATGAGTATCCACCCCAAATAATAGTTTTATTCCTTTGAGCAATGGCTAATGAACATCAACAGTTAAAATTGGACAGATAAGATTGTCATTACCTAAACATTAATAATTCAGTTCAATGGATCAAACCCAAATTCAAATATTATAAGGTACCATTTTTCCCTTTATTTAAACATTAATAATTTTAAATAAAGCTTAATTTATTTTTTTATGGCTTGCGTTACGCGCGGGCTCTGAAGCGCTAGTTATATTTATTATAATAATACGCTCTTTAGCAAGAGAGCGATACGTGGCACTTCTTCTTTACAGAAGAGTTACACATGACACACTTTAATCAAAGTCCTAAGATTCTTTTCCATTTCCCTTCCCTAAAATCTCTCTCTTTACTATTTAATCTCCTAAAAATTTCACTTTCTTATTTAGTAGGTATTTTATTTCCTCATTTAATCCTCATTATAATCTACAACCAGCATACTTATCATATACAATCTAAAAATATAAAGACATTAGAATCCTTAAAATGCAAACATTCTATTTTAATTCATATAGTTATATATGTATATCCTCCATGATTATGTTATATATATACGTAACAAATAAAGCAATGGGATTTTGTCCCATATGGATTTAAATAATCAAATCTATCTGTTATTTGGCAAAGAGAGCTATAAATCCTTATAGGTCACCACGTAAAAGTTGAACCCAGTGTCCAATCTCATCATGGGGCAAGGTCGTTTGTGGTACCCATCAAACACAGTTCGTATTTCAACCTTGCAAGTTGGGCCCAATGAGTTAAGAATGATAGGGGGACGTCATCAAGCTAGGATTCATAAAATTAACTACCTTACTCCATACATGAAATGCACATAATAATAATAATAATAATAATAATTATTATTATTATTATTATTGTTTTATCTTGGTTTAGAGTATTGTATCATTATGGGCCAACCTAACCAATCCAAATTTATATATTTCTTTTACTCCTATCCTCATCTTACTTCCTCTATAAATCTTTATTTACTTACATTCTATTTTTTTATATTTTGTTTAATATGCACTGATATTTCTTTTATTTTGATATATATATATATATATTTTCTGTTTTGGCTTGTGCATGGGCCCAACCAAGATATTTTAAAATAACAACAAAATATTTGAGGTTTAGAAACGTAAAACAAACGAATGCAAAATTTTAAAAGAAAGATTAAATTTAGAATATTTTATGGAAAACCCCCTTAGATGTCCGTCATATGAAAGTAGACTTTATAATAGTAACTGCTTAAGAAAGGTTTCATTGCTCACTAAGTTAAAAAGGGTAGGAGGGCCTTTCTTGTGCAATTAAAACTATGAGATCCTTTTTCATGCAATGGACATCTAAGGGATTTTTTTTTTGTAGAAACCTCTTAAATTTATTGAAAATATATATAAAGAAAAGAATAAATAAAAAAATAATTGTTTTACAAAAATATGTAAGTGTGCTCATGAAATCTTAGGAATGTATGACCTAATAGATCATATGCAAACTTAATTAAAAAAAAAGGAAGAGATCTACTTATTGAATCTGAATTAGCTAGATCTTTCCAACCACAAAGAATTTTCAACCAAAGAAAATATCGAGTATCCTTGGTAGAGTGATAGCACCACAATGATAATAATGATAATAATAATAATTATTATTATTATAAAAATTATTATTATCGCTTAGCTTAAAGCATTATATCATTATGGGCCCACCTAACCAATCCAAATGTATATCTTTCTCTTATTCCTTTCCTCATCTTACTTCCTCTGTAAATCTTTTTGTGCTAACATTTCTATACTTTTAATTTGTATTTTTTTTATATGCTCTGGTTGTGAATGATTTTTCTTTTAATATTAAATTATAGTTCATTAAATACTAAAATATGATTTTATTTACCCATACAATAATTTGATTATGAGGCCTGTGTTGGGCATAGGCCCTGTGGCACTAGTTATATATATTAAGAGAATTTACCCATCGTGAGAGAGAAGGAGAGTGCGACACGTGGCATCTCTAAAATCTAAAATATCTCTCCTTTCTCCTAAAACATCTCGTAATTTATTTTGGTCTCCTTGTGAAGAAAAGTCATATTTTGGTAGCCTAATCTCTACTCTAGCTAGCTTTCCTAATCTTGTAACTAGCTTTCTTAATCCTAATTTTTTCTTAACAATAAACTTCTAAATCTAATAAGAAAAGACTACTGCTAATCCATATTTTTCTAAGAAATATGTGCCTCAACTCATCTCATGGGACCCATTTTGATGAATCCATTTATTCATCTACCCATCCCGGAGACCTGTCTGCTCTACCAGATCCGCCCATCCACATAGGAAATCAAATTATCAAGCAAATTTAACCTTCTGCTTTGGTAAGATCAACAAAGATAGGCTTAAGGGTGAAATTTTCATGTACCCATGGCATCTTTGCGCGATTAATTTTAATTATGTATTTGTTATGTGATCAATACCATGATAATGCAAATTTGATTAAAATTAATTCTAAATATAGTTAATGTGGGTCGATTTTCAAGTAAGATGATAAAAATACATGGTAATCTTGAGCTCGAGGCAGTGGGATCACTTGGATGCTTTTCTATAACTAGGCGGTGTATGGAAAGGCCATCTAACGAAAAAGAATCACCAGTTTTCTTGGTAGCAAAAAATATGAAATATATCTTTCCAACCACAGCCATGGGGGGCCCACCTAATTAATACAAATCAACAATACCTATCCGACTAAAGAAAATACTGAGTTTCCTTGGTGGAGTCATAGCATAGTATTATCGTTATTATTACTAACAATAAAGGCCCTTGCTAAGCCCAGGCCCTAATAAAAAAATGTTGTTTTAAAAATATATATATTTCTATTTATATATAAAAAGCTCAATTTGTATTTAAAAATGAAATAGGTAAGCTTAGTCAAGTTAGTAATTTTTAAATCCCAAATGTAATATTAAGTAAAAGAGAGTTAGGTTGACTTTACAAGATTATTATCCATAATTAAATCTAGGCATAAAAAGTCCAACTAGATTCAAAATTAATCCGTTTCAATACAATAAGGGACTGGGTTAACTAGCCCATATGCAAAGTTAAGCCCACTAATTAGGGTCTAATTCAACAACACCAACATGGTTAGCTATATATTTTTATATGTTTATTTTGCCACCAGCACCACTAACATTATTGAAAAAAAATTAAAACACTTAACCTTCAAATAATATAAGTTTGAGACATGTTGTAACATCCTGACCTAGCTTGATCCCGGTTAGTGACTAATTAAGGTTTTTTTTATTGTTAATGATGTTTTATGCCTGTTTTAGTTTTGTTGTGGGTCATGGATAGGTAGTTGGGTTGAGAGACCACACGTGTTAACATGTTACTGTTTATACTTTGCTGAATCGTCGTATTCATGAGTTGTCCTTGGTATTGCAGGCTCAGGTATCCTCGACGGTGTTCCTGTCGGTCATCAGTTTGCAGGGGAGACTCCAGCTGTCTCTTCAAGTTGCGGAGTGTCTGTTATCACTCCATCGGAGCGCGACTGTTTTCCTACATGCATGCATATTGCTTTCTTTTCATGTCATTGATTGTACTCATGTTCTATCCATTGTACTTGGATCCCAATTTGTATGTTTCGCCCTTTATGTCAGTCTTTGGATATCATTCCTTTTGTTTCTTGTGTGTCTCGTGTCACATGTTGATACCTGTAGCTTCCGCATACTTGTTGCACGTATGTTTTCCTTTGTGCGTGTGCATCTAGACTGGATCTAAGTACATATGCACGGGAGTGCGTATATCGCTGGTTAGGTTTTTGGCTAACCCCCGATCTCCTGGGCTCAGGTTGTTTACATCGGAGACCTTAAAACTACATCAACATGCACGGTTAGAAACCTTGGATAACTAGAATAGGGTTGGATTGTAAGTATCCTTGACTCGATATGGATTTATTGCATTGCATCTTGCATGTTAAGTATTGACCTCCATTTTTTAACATGATTATGTGATTTGGTCTACATGTCACTTGATAGATTAATTGCTATGTTTCTTACACCTTGAGTATACACGTATGTTGATCACGATTATGCACGTATGATATCTATATTGTTGGCATGTTTGACTCGAGGTGGAGCACATGATTGATTCACTATGGTCAGGCACTACTCTGCCTCAGCCTTAGGAGCCCGACGGGGTGACTTTGGTATAGTTATATGGCCTTGTTGCAGTAAGGATATGTCTTGGGGAATCCGGACCCCAGGAAACCTGAGACCCATTTGTACCCTGACCCGGACAATGGTGTTCTCCTCATGTTTATAAGATCCCTCATTTGGGAGCATATGGCATGTGTGGTAGCCGCCTAGTTATGTACAGTGTATGTATTTTTGATTCACGAGAGCATGTTGTATTTCTTGCACGATTGCCTAGTCGACAAGCATTGACATGTTATGATTTCCTTCTGTTCTTTAATTTGATTAGAGACAGCATGTGTTATCTTGTTACTGTTTATACCTTGCTGGATCGTTGTATTCATGTTTTGTCCTTGATGTTGCAGGCTTAGATACCCAGACCGACCCCTCGTCGGTCAATCAGGTTGCAGAAGAGACCCCCGAGGCCCCATCTGGGCTAGAGGAGTGGGCGTGATCCCTCCTTTCGGAGAGCGTCTAGACCTCATCTTGTATACGGGTCTTCATTCTTTTGAGATCTATTGGGCTTACATTCATTCATGAGTTGTATGTAGTATTTTGTCTCGTTTTGTAACACTGTCAGATACTATGTATATACATTCTGGTTTTCTACTCTGTTCCTACATATTGTTATGATCTTTTGATATCTACAGCTTCCGCGTATATGTTTGCACGTGTGAATCTTCCCTTGTATGTGTACATTTGGACCGGGTCTAAGTGTGCTGGTACGGGAGTACGTGTGTCATTGGTTTGACTTTTGCTAACCCCCGACCTCCTGGGCTCGGGTTGTGACACATGTATCAAATGCGACGCAATTTAACCAAACAATATAAAAATAAGGCATTAAAATCAGACTGCAATCAAAATAATCAAGTATAAATTGGCAGAAGTAGGTACAATAATCACAAATAATTGAGCATGTGTTCATATGTACTCTAACTATGCAATCAATTTTGACTAACTCATTTAAATGAATTATATAGATAAACTCTAATCGAACCCATTTGACCACACCTGTACAGATCCATATTAGATGTAGGTCAAATTTTGCAATAAGATTAGATTATAGGTCGGGTTAGATTTTCTAATTCTTTTGTTTAAGCCTAGTAGTTTTATTCATTTGTGCTTTGTACTAAAATGGTGTTGGGCACCTAACACATGAAAATCTCACAAACACACAGACACACTTATATTTGAGCCTATGTAGGTTTATTTGAGTATTATTTTAATGTAGAGTTTTTATATGGTTCTTGTATTAATTTTTTGTAGATGAAATGTAGACATTACAAACACCACACACTCCTCTTAATTGTTATGGTACTAGGTGGGTCGACATTGAGTGCCATTGCTAAATTAGGAACTACGTTCATAACAGAAACATATCTTGAAATTACATTATATGCTGAATTAGTTGATAATAAGTATTCTTTCCTAAGATAATTTATCTTGAATATGCTGAAAACCAACCTCAAAATCAGATTTTCAAAAATTAATGTTGGGCCACCTCAGTGCAGGTCAATTATAAGGGTAGAACAGGATTGAGATTTCTTGTGCAGACTAGAGTCTTTTCATCATCACCATCTCTAAGAATTAAAATATTTAAAAAATTATAAATATTAGATCATATTAATAATTGACCCACCTATGATCTAAATCAAAACTTCTCAATGTTGTCTCCTTTGATAATATAATTTTATATATCAAATGAGCTAGATTTTTTGACTCTTTTGCTTAAGCAAAATAGTTGCAACATAGTCCCATTTTGACTTCAAATAATGGTTGAGTAGAAATTTTTAGGTTTTGGTATGTGCAAATGTATGTGTAGTTTAGCTATCCCTATGTTAGACCTACACGCGATAATTCATATCAGGCATGTGGCCAAACATTGTGTATAAATTTTCTTCTTAAGATGTTTGATATTTTAAATTCAATTTTAACTATATTTGTCTTATGATTTATATAATAGTATTAATTTATATTTTATTAAAAATATAAAGAAAATTAATAAATTTACTTTTCATGGCTTGCATTGGGTGCGAGCTTTGAAGCTTTAGTTATTATTATTATATATATATTATAACAATACCCCATTTTGTAGGAGAGCGACATGTGGTGCAATTCTCTTTATGAGAGAGTGACATGTGACACAATCTAAGAATTCTATCCATATTAGCTAGACTCTATCCATACCACTTTTCTAAAATCTTTCAATTTTTCTAAACTCTCTCATTGGTTTTTTATGAAATTTTTGTCTCTCTAATTTCTCTATCATCTCTCTACAACTTTTGTCACTATCTATTCTCTAAAGGACTCTTATCTTATAAAATTTCTCTCATAAAATGCCCTCCAAAGAGATATTCATAGATATCATGGCAACTAATCTCTCATCTATATGTAGAGATGTCCAAAATAATGAACCCCTGCAAGCCACTAAGTTGAGGGTTTTCAAGTAGCGAATGATTATTTCGTCTGTATCTTCTCAAATAAGATACATCTCCATCAATCAAACTTTCTCCACCAATATGCTTCAGACTTGATTCCTTACAAAAGAAGAAGGTGTTTTTCACAAAAGGAAAAGGCTAGCTTCTCCAACTTTTATATTTTTTAATTTAGCAATCTTCAAAATCAAAGGGTCAAAATAGGAACAACTATCAACATTCAACATAGAAACTTCACCGCGTTCTTTCAAATTGCTTATTTTTATGCAATGTTTTCCCATGGCACTCAACAGATTAATGGTCCAGATCACCATACCATGGCCTAGATATGTAAAAATTGATTCTTAAGTAATTGTACAAAAAATCTAGGGTCGACTTACACTGTTTATATTAGTTAGTTTATATGTTGTTTAAACTTTATATCTGTAATTCTTTGATTTCATTGGGCTGCTTTTAATTAAATGCTTGGTTATTTTTTTATTAAACTTTACATTTTTAAATTAAGAGTTCTAGTCAACTGATTAAAACCAGTTTTTAAAACTTTGGATCCATCATTACTCTTTTATTATATCAGTAATTAGCATCCATATTATGACACCTAATAGATTCTTGAACTCTGGCTTTGTATAGTATCCTTTAAGGCATTTTTCTTTTTTCTTGAACATGGACCTATGATTTGGTTAATGAGACCATTTTATAATTACGGTACTCGTGCTGGGCATGACTCGAAGACAAGTGAAGTTTTAAGCTTATTTTTTTAATGCAATTGTACATATGAAGCTTTATGAGCTTTATAATATTCTTTGTATAAGTTATTATCTTTTCACAATTCAATTCAATTTTCTTATTTTCAAATTTAGTTGCTTTTTTTTATGGCCCATGTTGAGCACGGGTCCTGTGTTGCTAGTATATATTAAGAGAATTTCTCCTCTTCATGAGAGGGAACACAAGCCTTATGTCGCTAGTGTATATTAAGAGAATTCCCCCTCTTTATGAGAGGGAACGGGAGCACGATATGTGGCATTTAATTAATGAAGGCATGATATCTTATAGAGTCTAAATAATATATCTTATCTATCCCTTTCTTATATATTTTTCTAAATCTCTCTCTAACTAGTCCATCTTATCAAATTAATCTCCAAATCCAACAAACATAGTTAGATAAATTAGTTTTAGTTTTGCAAGACTCGTATGGATATGGTAAAATTGGCTACCATCTCTGTTGGGCCTAAATATATAAATCTAGCCTACAATTCAAAATTTAAATAAAAAGCAAGAAACCCGCATCTTATTTTTCACATCTTATTTTTCATACTCTTTTCAACAACCTTATACCTTTATTTTTCTAATCTTCTCTCTTCTACATCTTTTTACATCAAAGTTAAGTTTTAATTTTCTTTGTATTAAGGGATACACATTTAGGGCAATATAAAAATAATCATTAGATTAAATATATCTATGGATCCTGTTCCACGATATCAATCATGTATTTTTTAAATCTACGCTGGCATCAAAATCTAATCATCTTATTACTTGAGAGTTTATTTAGACACCTTTGGGCCAAGTTGGGCAACATCTAAGTTCGGCCCAACTATGAAAATACATGCCTAGGTCTGGTCCAAGCCCAACATGGGCTATTGAGGTTGGGCTGGATTTGGCCCAACCCAAAATCCAGCCCCCCCCCCCCCCCCCCCTTTTTTTTTGGGGGGGGGGGGTTTGAGCTTTTTAGCAATTGTTTGGGCAAATTACATTAAGTTAAAAGCATTCCTTACTATGGTTAAGCTAAACCCGGCTTGCACTTCTTACTATGGTTAGGTTAAATTAGGCTTTCGGCTTTCTATCACTAACCCAAGATCAGCCCAAATATTAAACGGGCCTAAATTACATATGCCCCACCTAAAGTAAGCTAGGTAGACCTATGAGTATCGTTAATTTCTTCTTCACCATATATTATATTATTTATAATTACTCTTTTTTTTAATTTTTGACCTTTTAATCTATGTAATTGAGTTATTTTTCCAATACCTCGTATTAAAAGGATTAATTGGATCATTTAAAAAATTTTCCTTTAAACCATTATATTTATATAAAATTTAACTCGCTTTCATGGCACGGGCCTTGAACCGGTAGTCAAATGATCACAGAATCAGTACCTATTTACACCCCTTGCGATCACCACAGCAAGTGCACGCTGTAAGCAACTCGAAACGACAAATTGCCGGACCACATGCATCACGTGTCAATAATTTGTGGGGCCAGGGACCATACGTACTACCTTGCCAACTCATTTCAGAATAACGACGCTTGGAGAATTTCTGTCGTCTTCTTTCGTGTCTACCGAATATCCATCCATCCTCTCTTTTGTCTTGGTTTCCGTGAATTGACGTACCATGTGTGTCTTCAGTGGCCCCTCCCCTGGGCAAAAAAAAAAAAAAAGTGTCCATTATTGTGGGCCGTGACATTGCATTATTATAGTAGAGGTCCCATCAGGTTGATAATCTGCGTCCAGTTGGAAAGGAGTTGGTATGCACAATTCAGTGCGTAAAGAAAAACCTCGGGGGTGGGTGACCTGGTGAGACCAATCAGGACAAAGGATCCGGACTAGGAAAGGTTAGGCAGCGTGGAAGCCTATTTGTCCTTTGTTCAATTTGCGATTCGAAAAAGAAATTCTTGATTTCGATTTGCACTTGACCATGGATAAAAATTACAGTATCGATCACGGTCGATTGACTTAAAAAACCATTACGATATTGGTATTTGTAGATTGGTCACAGTCAGTCGATTTAAAAAATCAATACGATATTGGTATCGATCACAATTTGTAGTCTATCGCGATTGTCGAAGTGTAAAAATTTTTTTTGCCCCAAAAAAACTTGAAAAACTTTTCAAAAAATCTAAAATATTGTAAAATAATTTTTCCATTAGTAACACCTATGAATTAAAATATCGATCCCCCTAAGTTATAACACCTGATATCACTGTTTTATTTAAAATTATAAAAATTTATTTATAATTAAATATATGTATATGTTTATACTAAAATAAATTGAAATCTCACAAGTTTTATGACATGCAATCATAATTATGACTTATAAGCTACACAATCAAAATTTTGACTTCTGAGCTATCTATTAGTGTCAAATTTAAGAAATTAAAGTTTTTACTCATTACTTAATAAATATATGCCAAACTAAAATGCCACAAGCATTTTAACCACACTCCAAACAAATTTCAGTAACTATTTTGTAAATATCTATAAAATTTAATAAAAAACTCTAATTCTCAAAATCCCAATTATAGATCTATCCTCAATATGTGTAAATAAAAGAAAATTAAATGTATCAATAACAAAAATAGCATGCAATCCTTATTTCTAAGCTATTTCTAAATAGACCTTTATAAAAGTTACAAAATAAAAAAAATCATAATATTAACATTGGTAGAGTTATATATGATTTTTACAAATGCAATCCATAAGAAATAAAATGTTTTAATTGCTTAAAAGTAAAATAGTTGTTGAAAAAGAAGAGTAGCATCTAATATATTTGGAAAGAGGAGAAAATTAGTACAAAAGAAAAAAAAGAAAAAAATTTAAATATTATCCGCCGATATTTTAAAAATATCGGCCTATATAGTCGTAAAGACCGATATTTTAAAATATTGGCCGATAAATTCCAATAATATGGGGATTTTTTGCCGATACGAGGCCGCAACCAATACACAGGCCGATATCGGACCGATATGGGCCGATACCATTACGTATTGGCCGATACGAATTGGTACATATCGGCCGATACGAACCGGTATCGGCCGATATTTTGAACCATGCATTTGACGGAGTTACATGGTGAAATTTTCATTATTTCATCCTTGAGGCCGTGGTAGAAATAAGCAACTGTTGCGCGTTGATCTAGCCGACTTGAACATGAAGTTCAGGGTGTGCATTGACAATTTATTCAATTTATTCATCAGCCATATCACCCTTCATTTCTGTGGGGAGCGATTTGAGAATGCTATGGCCAAACCATGACTTTCAAAATCAGGGAGGTTAATGTTGGAGCACTAAAAAAGTTATCCAATCAAAGATGAGTGGTGGGAAATGAGACAAATAGCGAAACCTTAGTGATATATGGGTCCAGGTCTTCGTGAGTTGAAAACCACATTCTTCCTCATTTTATATTTGGATGGAGTAGAGTAAAGTGGAGCCTCCATTTCACAAGCATGATTTGTTGTGTAGGTCATGTTAAAAGTATAAATATTTTTAATTCTCCCTTCATTTTCAACAAAAAATAAAATAAAAGCCAACATTCTCAAGCCACTCACTACAAGAAAAAGCAGTATTGGCGACGGTTTTTGGCGACAAACAGACCATATTGTCGTGAAACGATCATATTTTGGCAACAAACGACAATATTGGCGCTTAAGATTATGTTTTAGCGACGGATGTAGTAACTTGTCGCGGTATGTCCCAGTTTGGCCTCCCGCGGGATCACCTATTTCACGCCAAATGTTTTCGTGACAACAGTGTGTGCTTTTGGCGACAAAATGAGTCCAGTGGAGTTGATGGATTTACGGCAACGATTCAAAGTGGTCGCCAATATTTTTAGCGACGAATATAAGTTGTCGCCAAAGAGGGTAAAAAATTTTCACCGCCTTTACTAAGGCAGGAACTGGGAACGGCTTTTAGCGACGACAAAAATCGGTTGCCAAAATATTTTCAGAGCTTTGCGCGACGAATAGTTACTGTTTTGGAGACGACGTAGGATCGTCGCGGAACATGTTTTAATATTCGTGCCACCGCGTACTCCTTTCATTAGGGTTCCATCGAAAAATCAAGCGATCTTCCCGCGAGCAGTTCTTCTTCTCTGAACCGCAGCGCTCTTGAAGTAAATCTCTAGCTCTGGCGTCAATGGCGGTGCACCGCTTGCCCTTTCTCCTCTAACTGATAAAAACACTATCTACTTTTTACATAAAAATAAAAAAGATTCCTTCTCAAACCACTCAAAATAAAAAATCATCATATTATGATTTGACCACATTATGTTTTATTCTCTCTTTATTGCAGGCTTGATCGCACTATACTTCACTACACTAGATATCGAAATATAGGTGTCTATGGGAATTTGACAGGGTGGATAATGTGCTTAATACAATTGAGCATTCAAATATGCTTGGAATATTGATCTCTTACAAAACCTTGGTCCTTAAGATGTAGTGAGGATAACAACTCAATTATCTTTGGAGGCCCTGACATTTGGTGGTGGAGGTCAGAACGTAGTGCGACAAGAGTTTTAACGCCACACACAAAGAGATTAATTGCATATTTCTTTGTTAGAATTCAAGAAATTTTCAAGAGAATATTTTTTTGAATTTTCAGACATAGTGAATTCTTACATGCACACACCACAAGAAATTATGGTTATAGCGGCCAACTTTTAGCTAGGGTTGATTAAATGGATAGCTAAAGATCACTTATGGTGGGGGCCTTTAAGTTATAATTTTATCAATCTTTTGCGGCACCCATATCAGTGGTTGTTGGGAACAATCTTGTTCCAAGAACAAACGCGACCTAATCTTACTCCCAATAAGGGGAAGGCAATTCTACAAAACCTTCTTTCCTATTCTTTTCAAAGCCCTTCTTTGCAAAAGAAACCTTTTTCTCTTTTAGAGGAAAAAGCTTCTTTGCAAGCCGAAAATCTTTCTATCCAAAAAAAAAAAGAAAAAGAAAAAAAAGATCCTTCTCACGCTCCTCGATTTCTTTCTCAAACCTCATTTCTTTATTTCTCTGATCTGCTTTTCTTGATTTTGCCGATCATCACGAAGACAAAAACTCTCTCTCTCTCTCTCTCATTCAATTCCGCCAAACACTGAGATAAATTTCACAAAAAAAATAAATGAGCTCAAACTCTTGAATTCTCAAGGTCATTTGAGCCTTTTTCAGTTGGCTAAAATTCAAAAATTCTTAAGATTACATGAAACTTGAAAATATCAAGGGATAAACCATCACACCATGTCAAAAAAAAAAAAAAAAAAAAAAAGAAAGAAAGAAAGAAAAAAAGAAAAACAAACCATGGACCATTTCTTTTCTCCTGTCGTGGCTGATTGAATCATTATTTTACATTAAATGGTTGGTTCTGGCCTTCTAAATCCACTCATTCTTTAAAACTAGAAATAATTGTCTCATGGTTTAACTTTTATCTACCACCATCAATTACCTACAATGTCTTTTTTTTTTTTTTTTGGGTAGTAGTATTATGATTTTTGATAGGCATTGATAAATGGCTCCTTCCTGGTTGGTAGAAGTTTTGTTTTTGATGGCTCCAGTCTCCACTTTACTGAGGGCTTGTTTGGCATCTCTAGTCTTTTTATTATAGATTCATCCATAATAGAGGCATTAAAAAAAGAGGCCAGAATCAAAATGTTTGTTTGGGAATATAAGAATTTATTTTAAATGGATTTTTTTAATCAATGGTTGAATGTTTTTCACAAATTTCTCAAAATTTACAAAGTATCAAGGTTTGATATTCAACTCCATAGCCATGTTCATCATTTCAATAAGATCTAACAATTTGGATTTTGTGTTTGAGGCCCACAAGTTTTTTAAAAAAAATAGCAAATAATTTACTTTTTTTTAGCAAATATCTCAATATTGGCAATGATCCAAAGGCTAAAATTCAGTCTACTAATAATTATTGACCTTATAAACATTTTTAATGGATTAGATCATGATTTCTTGTCTCAGAAATAATAATAAAAAAGAAAAAAATGGACTCCATGTGGAATAATCTAAAATTGGACATGTTACATTAATGGTTGAAAGTTTTTCACAAATTTCTCTAGATCTATATGGAATCAAGACTTCAAAATTGACTCCATAGCCGTGTTTAGCCTTCTAAACATTACCAACAGTTTAGATCTTGTGTTTGGGGCCCACAAAATTTTAAAAACAATTTCCAATGGGTCACGCTTTTTTGCATATATCTGGATGTTAGTAATGATTTAACGGTTAAAATTTGGATGTATAGCCTTGTTTGATTTTATGTACACTTCCAACGGTTTGGATCTTCATTTGTTATCTTGGATTTGAAAAAATTTTTTTTTTTTAAAGTACAAGCTTGTTGACCATATTTTACTATAGCAACGTCTCTTATTTTTTTTCCTCTTATTTTGAGGAGATGAATTTTAGTGTATGTGATTTGAAGAGGTTGTGCCTTTGTATGTCTAAAACAAGTAAAGGCTAAAATTATATGCCAAATACTTTTATTTTTTTAATTTAAATGTTTTAGATATTTAGATAAATAGAGACAAAAAAATAATATCCTCAAACATGAGCTAATTCAATATGCAGTGTTGCATACAAAGCATCACAGAGACTCATAAAGCGACTTTAGGTCAGCATTTGCGTAAATTAGCAGCTACAGTCCCCGAGGAGGCGGAATTACTTTCTCTGCAAAGATCCCTTTTATAGATCGGAGAAGACTACCTTGTCCAGGTGTCCTCTGTCCAACATATGGCCACTTTACCTTGGGACCTCACGAATACTTGGCGTAAAATAATGGACGTGTTGACCACAATCCATGATTGGACCATTCGTCATTGTGAAGTTCCAAAGAGCGCCAGTAAGATAGTTACAACTCTGGCCAATCTTCAGAAAAAACATAAAAAAAAAAAGGCTGAGTATGGGAGATGTTTCTATCTGCGTGCAGCCAATTTGGAGACATCAAGGATAGCAGTCCAGAGTTTGGGTGATTCCGACGTCTCCTCCAAACAGATTTTGCCTGGTTTCTAAGAGGTGCCGGTATTCTGGAGTGGGTACACCCTTTGTTTACACATAAATTTTAATAAAAATAGTTAATTGTAAAATTTAATAGGATATAAGAGTCAACCAATTATTAGTTTAACTTTTAAGATGAATGACTCGGTGCGAAAAAAAAAAAAAAATACTGTCGTCAAAAGGGCGTCAACTCAATTCTACTTGAGGGGGAGTATTGAAGAGTGTACTTCATCTGATGAGGATGAGGAATATTGAAAAGTGTTTTTATTATTTTTACTAACATCTCAGAATTTTGATAACAATGGTTAGATGAGAAAATATAATAGCAGTGGTTTCAGGCTTCTCTTTTGCTTTGGATTTTGTTGGGTTACATGGTGGAAGTTGTTGGTTAAATTTGATTTGGTTGTGTATTTTGTGTGAAGGGCCTTAGTTGAGAATATTGTTGTAAATTAACCCATCAACTCAACTTAACACGACTCAGGCCAACCAATTATGTAGTTGCTTACCAAACCAATATGATTTGCACACGTCTGGGATTTCCCAGAGTCATTTAAGTTAAAAGTATATTTCTAACTCGTAGTTCAACATCAGAAAAAATAAAAACAATAATAACTCAACATGTTAATTACGTATTGCTTAGATCCCTTTTAACTTTTGAATTAGATTTAAGTTGACATTTTCAATCTAATTAAATAAATGGATGAGATGGACAACATCCCTTTAAATTTGTCTACTCATAAAGAAATCATTTTTCCTTGCAATCCGAGTTGTACGTTTGTCTCCATATTCTATTAACATCTTTAGATTTTTATTTTATTTTACCAATCAACCAAAGTTAACTAGCATTGGAGGAATTTGTGCAGGGTATTCAAGGCTAGGTGTTGAAAATTTAATCACACCTATACTTCACATCGCTTATAGTTATAACCCAGATTTTTTTTAAGGTTTGAGATAAAAGTAAACAAGTTCACGTGTTGAAAATTTAGTCACACCTAAACTTCACAGTTTGTATTCATAAAGCGAATATTTTCAAGCAAGCCATTTTTACATCACCTAAAATTGTATAAGCATAATCGAATTTTCAAAAAGCAAGAGTTTGTCTCTTCGTCAATCGATAAGCACCAGTGATCGGCAACACTGTAGAGCCAAGTTGAATAAACAATATTGTGAGGAGAGAGTGGATCATTTACATAATTAAGGATGAACTTGCAATTGGGTGGGTTGGTTGGGAGAAGGTTTATTCATAAATCAAAGGGTGGGAGAGAGAAAAAACTTTATACATAAATAAAGGAGGATTAGTTAATCAGGATTTTAAGGAGGATCTTATCCTATTGGAATTCCATGCATAAGCATGTGATCACTAAATTGAGAAATGTGAAGAGAGCTTTATCACAATGGTAGAAAAGTAAAACCCCTTTCTCAGCAAGAATTCAAACAGTTAGAATCTCCCTTCTTACTTGATCTAGGATATCTTCATCGCAACCAGGTCAAAACAATTTTCAGGAAGAAAAGAAAGCCAAACAGCATTTGAGCAACTACATCCAGATAGAGAAAAGCTTCCTGAAGCAAAAGTCCAGAGATAAACATCTTAATTTGGGTGATTCCAACTCAAAGTACTTCTAAACGCTATGAGAGCACATGGAAAAAGCTTATCCATTCATTCTATCATTGATTTTGAAGGAACAACCTTCTCTCATCCATCTGACATTGAATATATCTTCATAGGCTATTTCAAAAATATACTTTCTCCCTCTTCTTATGGAAACCACATGGAAACAGACCTGTCCCATGTGAAAATAATTGGTAAACTGAAATCTCTTGATGGAGAATTGCTCACCAAACTGGTCCTCATCTCAGAAATTGAAGAGCCAATTAAGTCAGCCAATCCTCATAAAGCTCCAGGACCTGATGCTTTCAATGCTCACTTCTTCAAAGTTTGTTGGTCGATTGTTGGCAAGGATGTATCCAACACAATTCAAAATTTCTTTAAATATGGGAAGTTTTTAAGCCAAGTTAAAAACAATTTCATTGTACTTGTTCCAAAAAATGACAATCCTTTAACCCCATCTGATTACCGTCCTGTCTCTCTAACGAATAAGCTCTACAAGATCATCACTCGGATCATAGTCAACAAAATGAATCTGCTCATGGACAAAATAATATATCCCAGCCAATTTGCTTTTATACTGAGAAGATCAATTACAAATAATATTTTACTCTCTCATGACTGACTCAGAGGTTTCCACCTTAGCAAAGGAAAGCCCAAAATGTGCTTAAAGCTTGACATCAAAAAAAGCATTCAACATTGTCAAATGGGGCTTTCTAGAGGCATCTCTCCTTGCTCTCAACTTCCCTTAAAGGTCACTCAATGGATCATGGAATGCATCAAAAGTCCTGCATTTTCAATTTTAGTTAATGGATCAATCTTGTGGGTTCTTCAATAGCAGCAAAGGTCTGAGATAGGGATGCCCTTTCTCCCCTTATCTATATTGCATTATCATAGAATTCTTCTCTAGGACCTTATCTGAATGCAATACGAATGGGTTGATTCCTTCTCCTTTTGTTCGAGATAACATTATTACCTCCCATTTGTTGTTTGCAGATAACGATATAAATTTTGATGATCTTGAAATTCGAGTGGCTGGGCATATAAAGAAATTGTTGGAGGACTTGCAATTTTACCCTGGTTTGACAATAAACTGTGGTAAAAGCTCCATTCTATTCTCTAGCTGTGCAAATACCATTGGCATAGCCATATCCTCTATTCTGAATTTTCAAATTGCTTCTCTCCCTCTGAGATATCTGGGTCTTCCTTCATTCTCCTCTAAAGTTGTGTGACTCCATGCCCATGATTGAGAAAATTAGAAGAAAGCTCTCTGGTTGGAAGTCTTCGTTGCTCTTATATGCTGGAAGAGTGGAATTGATCAACTCCACATTGTCGTTGCTTTATATATTTTGGTCTTCCAGGTTTATGCTACCAAAAACATGCATTGCAATCATTGATAAGCATATCAGGGGGTTCTTTTGGGTTCCTTCAATGGGAAAAGGAAGATGGCAACCATTAAATGGAGTATGATCTATAAACCTCCCCGAGAAGGTGGGCTAGGCATCAAACGTGCTAGAACAGTTGCAAAGATAGCTATCCTAAGGCAGGTTTGGTACTTTGCTACTGAAAGGAAATCCTTTTGGATGGACTAGGCGACAAACAAATACATCAGAGGTAAGAACTTTTGGGAGCTCAAAGCTAGTAGAAATATCTCTTGGGGTTGGAGAGGTATTTTAGCAAATAGAAATGGTGCTATGAGAAGTATCAGAATGTCGATTAGTAATGGGCTTAAAACTTCTTTTTGGATGAACCTGTGGTTGCCATGTGGTAGACTGATAGACTGTTATGGGGAGAGGACTGTCACTGATCTTGGGATTAGCAAAGAAATCACCTTCTCAAATTTCATCTCTCATGGAGCGTGGTTTTTTCTTAATGCCAATTCAGATGATCTCACGGAAATCTTTGGCATTGTCTCTACTCTTCCTAGCCCTGAAGTTGAGTTCGAGGATGAAGTTCTCTAGTTACCAACAAATACAGGAAATTTCTCTTCAAAATCTGTCATCGAAACTAGCAATCATTCTAATGAAACTCCTTTCTGGTTTGGCATGGTCTGGTTCAATGGCAGAATCAGAAAACACTCTATCATATTGTGGATAACCATTCAAAAGGGTCTCAAAACCAAAGATGCTCTAACAAACAGAAACATTAGTAATGAAACTAACGGTGCTTTGTGTAGCTGCAGTCAAGAATCCTCTCTCCATCTCCTAATAGAATATTCTTTTAGCAAGCAAATCTAGCTCTATATAGCTGCAAAGTTTGGGATGCCGGTTGCCAATGTCAACATTGTGGAAGATTTTATGCTTAACTTTATCAATGGTCGTGATACAAGCAGTGAAGACAATTTGACTCTAGCCAAGCTATGTTTTCCAGCTTTCACTAGGGGAATTTGAAAAGAAAGAAACCAGAGGATCTTCCAAAAAGTTGTTCGGCTATGGCAAACTGTTATGAGCATAATCCTTTTATAAATAAGATCAAGAGCTCTGTTCTTAAACTTAAAAATCTCAAAAAACTATTCTGCAGCTTGAAACATATTTTCTACAGCAAAAAATAAATCCAACAGTCAACCTTGTTGCAGAACTAGTAATTGGAACCTATTGTTGTCTTCCAATGAGGATTACTCAGTGGGTTTCTTCCGAAATCTTGATGACACTGTGAGGTGGATAAAGACGGTGGACTCAGAGCCTTTCCTAGCAACTCGAGTGATCATTCTTAAGGCCTCCAAAGAGAATGTCCCTCTTGTGATAATTACAGACAACAAACTCACCACAGACTTTATCATTGATCCGATTTTGTCACCTTGGAAGCATAGATTCCAAGCTATGAAAATTAGCCTTAAGATTTAAGGTGTCAAGTTGGAAATCAATCGTCACCTAGTGTTACAACCCGAGCCCGGAAATCGGAGGTTAGTTAAAACCTAACACGTACTCCTATACAATTCACATCCGGACCGAAATTTGAATGGAATTACACAAAGGATATTTACATGCTTACATGTGTGAAGTGCTGAATGGATCATCCGTTCAAGCAATCAATGTGCGGAAGCCTGTCAATATCACTTGAATTCCTTTCCTTATCATTGAATAGTTCAGCAAGCTCAAATACAACCGTGAACAGTCTAAACATTAACCATATTCAGGAATAAGATTAGTAACTTAATTACATACACATCGCCCGCAAAACCCAATGACATGCTCATGCATACTAATAGATCAGGAGTAACGTACAAGAGAAGGAATACGGAAGATGCAGACATATCGGGATCAAAAATCTACAATGCAGTATACATGTATTCAATTATGCCAATGTGAAAAGAACCCAAAACTCCCAATATTTACAATCAGTAGTTAATAGTGAGCCGCTTTCGCTGAACAAGACAGTCAGTAGACTCTGCTGTCTGCTAAAATCATCTGAAGGAACCTTTGCGGTCTCCTTTCGGTGATACCTGGGACTATGCAAGACTGGGCTTGGGGCTAGGACCTGTAACACCATTAAACAGCTTGTGAATACGATGATTCAGTAAAGCATAAGCAATATTAAGGTAACACGTGTTATATCTAAAAGAGTTAATAACATAAAGCAATAGAAGTCAAGCTAGTATCCGCAATATATCAATTACTAATTGGCTCTGCCTCTGGACTCATAGGTGGCTATGACTCGATCTTGCCTAAACACATTACCTTAAGAAGACATAAAGGACGCATGATTAATAGAGTTTCAAGTTCATATCTAGGCACATCGTGCGTTTGAAGAAGTATGCTATAAAGATCATAAAACAGGTATACTTGCTAGGTGGCTACTATATTTGCCATATTCTCCCTATCGAGAGCAGTCAGGATGAGAACACCATCGACCGTGCCAGGGTACGAATGGGTCGTTGGTTCCTGGGGTCCGAAATCCCAGGACAGGAGCACTCTGCAGAAGCAACAAACAGGCTACGCCAAAGTCAACATCGTCCGGCATTCTGAGGCTGAGGCTGAGTAGAGCCAGACAGATAAGATCAATGATGTCATATAATGTACATCAATCAATGTTAGTAGGTCGGTCAGGTAGTGCAGTATAGTACAGTACATGTATCATGTCATATCACAAGCAAGCAATATAGTGCGGAAATCACATGAGAATCAATCACTAAAATCAAGTCTTGCAATACCATTACAAGCGAACAATTACAAGTCAAAATAAGAACAAGAGCATGGAAAGCAATAATCGAAATTAATATGTAATGCAAGTCAAGTTATTATTGTGAATCAAAATTGTTTACTAGCCAACCTTAAGCTAGTTGTTTATTGTTTCTAACGTGCATGATGATGTAGTTTTAAGTTATCTGATACACAGTTATTTTTTTTTGGTGTTATATGGTGTCGGGAAGGTGTATCGAAGTTCCTTAAACCAACACCCATGGGGAGGCGCTTAACAGATGGACAACGTCACATGAATAAGTCTCAGCCCTCAAGACTTATCATGATCTTTTAATTATTCCTTTGAGCTGGTTAATGGTCTACAAGGATCCAAAACTAAGGCCCTACAAGGTCTCACAATAATAGCTATCAATCCTCAGTTTCAGTAGTCTCACGGCTTAGTCGTGGGTGACTTACGGCTTAGCAGTAGGTATCTTACGGTTTAACCGTATTATGCACTATGGCTCAACCGTGGTTTCCCCAAAGTATTTCCTTTTACGGCTTGGCCATGCTTGTTCTACGGCTTAGCCACAGTGGCCGGAATGTAGAAAGCTTTGACGAGCAGAGGGACCTGAGAATGTAGCATACACGGGGTCCCTTTTTGTGTTCAAAGGTAAGAGAATAAGAATAAGTAGGAAGAGAGTTTAGTTTCAACTGAAACTCCCGTGGGCAGAATGGTTCAGGGCCGACCGGTCGGTCCTGAAGTCCGATCGGTCGGATTTCAGTTTTGGAAGGAGTCTGATCGGTCGGACCTCATGCCCGATCGATCGGGTAACCAACTCTGTTACAGAACGACTAGATTGAATTATATACGTCACGAAGACAACAAGCAAAAAGTGCTGTAATCAGACACATGCAATTAATAAACTCACAAGAATCACATAATACCAACATGCGTTAAACCAAAACTTGCTTATACTTGCCTTTAATTCAACGTTTCAAGTATAGTCCTTTCTTTGGCTCGGTTTGGGTACTTTGAACCTACATGTCATGCATGCCAAAAATTAAAAAATAGATGAGTGCATGAATGAATCGAGAGTCCTCTGAACTCCACTAACCTAAGAAATCAATGAACAGGAAACGAGCTTACCTTACCGGTGATTAATGAGAAATTGAGGATGAAGAACCTACAACTTCAATGCCAACAAGGAAGAAGAGAAGAAGAGAAGAGAAGACGGTGAGGCACATATGGATCTCCCTCTCTCTCTCTCCACGTGTGAGAACAAGAATTGAAGAAGAAGAGGGAAAAAGAAGACAATGAAGAAAGGGAGAAGGACGAGAGAATAAAACGAAGAGGAAGAGGTGATGAAGATGAGTCGGTGCTCATCCTTATACAAGACAAAATTTTTCAAAATTATAAGAAAGTCCTTCTCATTTTATTGGATTTTCAATACAAGTCAAATGAAGGTCCAACTGGAGCAATTGACGTCTAATACGTTCGAGTCAGTTATGAAACTTAATGAGCTCGACAAGACACACTTGTTGATGTCAATATGATGCATGAATGCCTTGAACACAAGTATGCAAAAATTACCAAAAAAGGCTTTAGTCTACTTAGGTAAAAGTAAACCCAAACCCGACTATCTATCAATGGCCCGAACATGACCCACTAGGACCAAATACAAGGAAATCGCATTAATTTGTTCGTAATCACAATTAATTACTAACTAATCAAATTCAGCTTAGGTCAGAGTGTTACACCTAGACAATAGAGCTTGGGTCGGAGTGTTACACCTAGACACTAGAGCTCGTTACTAGTCACGGTTGTCCAATGGCATCAGGAACTGTAATCCAGTTGTGACTAACAACTAATCTATTCGTCGTTTGTCTTTTTATGAGCTTGCCTCAGGTTGTGGGTTCTATTTTCACTGTCAATTCTTGTTTATTTTCCTATTTCCTGATTTTGTAACCATTCTATGGTGACAATGGCCGGAAGCAGGTTCTCTGTTCTTGGCTGTACTCTTGGTTTATTCTTTAATATACCACTACTTACCTTGAAAAAAAAATTCATGCACGAGGAGACGTTTAGTGATTTTTTGTGAATACCTTTAATTTCGGGAAGTCTATATTGTACACGGTGTACTGCAGTGGACTCGTTGGACACATTTCAATGGGCATAGATATTAAGCTCACAAACTCAAAAGTGGAGAATCTGCCAGTAGGGAGTTGGTGGCTTACGTGGAATAAGATGTGGGTTTACCTCCCCTATCTTGTATTTGAAATTATCTCTTTTTTTTTTAAGATTTGTTTGTGTTAGGATTTTTTTTTGTGTTGGCTAAATGACAAAACTTGATTTCATTGATCTGTATTTCATATTCTTAGAATGGACTATTAATCGAGTGGCAAAAAATGTTGAACTAAAGAAATCAGGATTTACTGCACATACTTGAGCGAGCCTACACATAGGCGACTCCTTTCAAGCCCACGAAGAACGCGCCCAAGCTTGATATGATAGATAACAGATAACTGGATGTGCATAGCATGTAGTCGAGCGCGTGCTTACACGTGCCTGAGCGGGTAAGAGGCAGAAGCCCACTGACCTGCACGGATTTAATTCTTATTTGTGCAAGACTTGCTTGTTTCACTTGGATCTGATTTTCAAATCTAAGGCATGAATTTTGGCTATTGAAAGAGGTTCACTCTCAACCCTAAGTATAACACAACATATAGAGCTCTCCTTGTTTTGAATTGGAATTGACATTGGAGAGATTGTCTAGTGCTTTAATGAGAGATTGAGTTGAAGGTTTTAAGTTATAGAGTTGATGTTTCTACTTCCTTGTAGAAGATTATTCTCTAAGCGTAGAACTCGTTCGTTGTGGAAATCAAGGCAATGATAGCGGGGCATCGAGGGACTGTGTATTGTGGAGATTTATCAAGAACAACTATAACGCTTTATGTTGATGGACTAATTTTACAATTGTGAGTATATCTTGTACTGCAAAAGTTAGTATTTGATTTGTCTACTTTGGACTTGTGATTTTTTTCCATTTGGGCTTCTACGTTAATATTGTGTATTGTCTTCTTCATGTGGTTGATTGCTTTTATTATTACGTTGCATAGAAATAATAATCGAATCACAATCTAGAATAAATCCTGGATATTCTAAACTTTCAATTTGGTGATTGTTTATGTAAGTTTAGTGGGTGTCATTGAGGAGATTACTGAAATAGTCTTGTTGGGTCAAAGAGCTTAGGGATATCTAGGTCATAGAAAAAACTATAAAAGAACTTAATGATAGATATGATTGTGATGAATGTCAAATTAGATTTGATGCCAACCACCAAGAATAGCATCATATATGGGCCTTGTGTGAACTAATAAATGTTCACTATCATAATTTAATGGAGCCTACACAGACTGTTTTCCTTAGATACTGGATGCCGATGCCTCATTTTATAACAACCTGGACAAATACGTCTCAGGGGTAGACATGCACTAAGCCATCGAAGACTTTCACCACTGGATGTATTTTAATTTCCTTCTCAAAATTCTGGGCATAAAACTCACATAATAAGGTTCAGATAATTTTGAAGATGGCTAAAGTATCTTTCCCCATGCTTTTTTAGTCTACTCGATGATGATAGGATATCTTGTGGAATGATCTGTTTTAATTCTAACATGCCCCAAGTGATGATGATTATTTGGTAGCAATGTAAGAAAACTCAGCAAGTTCGGTTGAGACACTGCTACTTATCTTGTTTTGATAAAGAAAGGTTGAGCCGAGAATTGTTCCTTACTCCAATGATAAGGAGCGATAATTTTCAATGAGAGGTCTAGGTTTCGAGGTTGGCCACCCTTCCTTGCATATGTAGTTGTTATTATCTTACGAGTGTGAGTCTCTCAGGGTCACAGCCCTTAGGTGGGAAATTGAAAAAAAAAATAGATTAAAGATTTGAGTCGGATGTACAGGAAACTCGACAAGGTTACCTTATTATCATTTGTGAGGTATATGTAATTTTAAACAATTAGTTTTTAATTAATTATGCTTGAGGTTGAATTAACAATTTTAAAAAAAATGTTAGGAATGTAATTTGGAGCTCATATTTTGAGCCTTTTAGGACTAATACTTGGACATAAAAATTACATATTATACAATTTTTTTTCTTTTGTCTTATTAAGGTGTTTTCTTGCATATAAAGATTAATTAATTTGAATTGATAATCATGAATGCTTGTAACGATATGAATAAAAAAAATAATTGTCAAGACAACATGATTCCCTCTAGTTGCCGTATTGATGCTCTTTGAGCAAAATATTTACTTGTTAGTGTCAAGTCTAAGTCACAAGTTTTTTAATCTTGTATAATCAATAAAACTTTTACTCCACTATCGTCTGGTAGGGGAGGATTTTTTTTCCTCATTCTACTCAGGTGAGATTTTGTTCCATTTAAAGAGAAGAATGCCATAACATATCTATCGGTTTCCTTTCGGAATGGCAATGGAAAAGATCTAGTACGGTTAAGGTAAATTCAAATCTGCCTCATCTTAAGATTTTCTAATCGAAATCGCTTTGTTCTGTGACGGGTTAATAATTATAATACCAAATTTATCCTGTTTAAATGAGTTAAGTTAAATTTAATGGTTCAAATGTTTTAAATATGTAAAAATTGATGAGAATACGTATACAAGAGTTTGAATATGCTACATTCCATTTCTATATTTCTTAAGGCTCAAAATCACATATACTATATAAGTTTTATCTATTATTATAATAATAAATATATAAATATTATATATTTAGAGCGGAATGAGTTGATTCGACAAAATTCATACCCAACCCGCATAAACAAAAAAAAAAAAAAAAAAACATTACCATGAAACGCGCCGCCTAACGAGAGCGGGGCGAGGCTGGTTTCGATTATACCAGGCTTATTGCGATCCCTACTTTCCTTTATTGCCGTTTTGTTTTTTACGTGTGCTTCATTTTGTTTGGTTTGCTTTTAGTTGCATGTGTCGCAATGGCCCCAAAAGCTATTCACTCACCACTATGATAGAGACACCTCCCGCTTCAGTGGCATCTTTAAATGCACCTTTGACCAGCAATTCGACGGATCCCAATGGCGGCTTTTGGAATCCTATGACTGAGGTGAAGTGACCAAATGTCCTCAGTTTAGACATGTTTTAATGTAAAACAAGCTTTTCTTATTCATACATTTGTTTTGTAGCAATGAGGTATACAAACGGTATGCATCGAAAGTTATTTCTATAGGATGCATTTCACATCTAAATAGGTATGAAATTTATTATTACATTTGCTGCTTTCAAAAAGACGCCAGTAAATTTTTAGACCATGATCCATTCTTTTTTATTTCCATATTTATAATTTAAACCGTTCAACTTTATTATAAAAATAATAAATTAACCTTAGACCACCATGTTCATTTCGTTTAATCTTCATAGATTTTGAGTAACTTGTAAATAAAAAATCTCCAAAATATAGGTCCATAGTTTTTTTACTTATGGGTCTCAATTTTTATCAAAGCTTTTCAATATTTTCATAGTAGTAATAGAATCAAGAAATTTAGCTTTATAACTTGAATCTTCATAGATTTTGAGAAATTCTAAAAAAAAAGCCATACAAAGTTCAAATACATAAAAAAAAATCATTAGATTATAATCATTATCATCAAAGCCTTGTGGCTTGTGTTGATTCATTCGTGTAAAAATAGTATTTTAACAAATATGTAGCTGATTTATTCATATGAAAATGGTATTTTGAAAAATATGTAATGTATTTCACTTATGTAACACTTGCATGTGTAATTCATTGACATGTATGATTTTTTTAATAAATGCAAAACATGGATGAGTGCCTTTTGTATGGCAAGCATTTTAGCTAGGATGCAGTGCCCTCCTTGACACTTGGGTGTAGCCTATCTACAAAATTCAAACAGGCCTGCATTTACCAACACTCATTTTAGTAATCAACATCTAATTTATTATTTAAATCAATAAGATATGCACCTTTGGATTGACTATATCTTATGTATTTTGATACAGAGAGTACATTGTCTTCTCTTTATTTGGTTATCAACTTCCGTTACTTTCTTCTTCTTTATAGATGAAAGGGAAGAGTCCCTTTTATGTAATGTGGACGTAGAGTTTTTTTGATTGATGCAAACAATGATTAGATGAAGAAGTTAAATAATAAAATTAAAATTTAAATAATTTATTTAAAAGTTTTCTCGAATCGCTTGGGTGTAGTCGCACTCGTGCGACAACACTTGAGTTTACCCTGCTTTTATGTAATATCTGATGATTAATTTTTTTGATTCATTCACATTCACTATATAGTAAATTATTGTATGGAGGATACAGTGTTGTTATGTATTGTGTTAGGGCTTGTAAGGCCATTTTAGCCTTTTGTAAAATCTCCTTTTCTCATCACAGTAACTTTATAGTAAATTATTGTACGGAGGATACAGTGTTGTTATATTTTGTGTTAGGGCTTGTAAGGCCATTTTTGCCTTTTGCAAAATCTCCTTTTCTCATCATCCACCTGTTCCCTAACTTTCAAGCCTGAAGATCTCTATCACTGCCAAGTTACCATCATCCACGTGTTCCCTAACTTTCAAGCCTGGAGATCTCTATCACTGCCAAGTTACCATCCATTTAGTGCCGGCCGACGGGACAACAACTTAACTTTTTTCTTTTTTACGGTGGGCACGCCCTAACTGTGTCCCTATTCATGACTGGTGATCACGGGCTCGTATAATGCGTAACGGTCATGTGGTTGGTGTTCGAATGCTCAAACAGGGGCAAACCACGTGTCGGGACCATGGTGCTTTCTGTCAGTCGCCCAGACTGTAACGCCCAAAATCTAGCTGCAGAGTCCAGCCTCTTATGTAGTCCTGATAGCCTGCTGTCTGATTCATGGCGCTGATATCCGGCTATTTTAGAAGGAAACCATTCCCATGCAATCGGGGCTCACCTTTTGATCAATGCAGGCCTTTTGAAACCAACATTTCATTCCATGATTTGACATGATTAGGTTCAATTTTATTCTCACAGTTTTTACTTATTGCTTAATTAATTCTAAAAGGAGAATAATGATTATGATGCCATTCAATTTAAGATAATAACATTAGGGATAGGATAATCGGGCAGGCAGATTTTTTTTTTCTCTTATCCATAAGGAGTCCTTTTTATCTCCCTCCTCTCACTAATAGATAACCATTTTAGTGTGCCCCATGAGCCTAAAAAACTGCAACTGATAAGCATGTAGTCTAATGGTAAGAGAGCAAACTTTTCTGTCAGGGATGTTTCCATCTGACCATCAAAGCGGTGACGGGTCCTCATCTCAAGTTTAATTTAATTTTTTATATATTTTTTATGATTGGATAGATGGCAGTGAACATGTGGTATAATCTATCCAATCCCTGGGCTCCCTTTGTGAAAGGAGACAGCCCCACTTTCTACCTCAGTTTCTTGGGCTTCACCTAAGAAAATTTTATTTTGGATATTGATTTTATACGCGTAGTTCTAACACTGTTTACTGTTTAGATAGATCAAGCTGTAATGTGTTTGACAGAGATATGGACACTACAAACTATCAGTATATATGTACATATCATATATCATATAAAATAAAAGAAGTGGCGGAGAGCTTACGACCGTAGAATGAATATGATAGGAATCTGATCATAAAAAGGAAGAGTTGGACCTCTGATTAAAATTCCCACTGGTGACTGGGTGGCCTACCAATCAATCCAATGTGGCCGGGTATCCCTCCATCGCCCACGCGGGATTTTCACATATAATCTGAATTCCGGAAGGAAGGCTCCCAAAATAGGACAATGGTTGTGGTGACGTTAACATTCTAAAAAAAACAAAGGGTTGTGGTCACGTTGGACAGGATGGGGTCCACCTGCCTTAGGAACAACCGGGGGAGGAGCTGCCTAACTAGGCTCCCTAGCTCCATTCAGCCCTGGCTAGGGTCATGAGTCGGACCATGGTGCTTCTAATTATAAGGCCCTGTTCATGTGATTAGGCCTCAACGTCAATTATTAAAAACATTAATTACTCAATAAATGTCCTTTCCCATGTCCCATATACAACACTACTCATTTAGACATGAGAGGGGGTGTTCCTACACGGGGCGAATCCATAAACATCCAAATGGAGGCAGGCACGTCCATTGAACCTTGGTTCGATTCCAAAATTATAGTAAAACTTATTTTTGCTTTTAAATTTATATAAAAATTCTATGTTCGCCTTCAAAACCTACATGAAGATTTTGCACTTATTTCAAAATATAATTTTCTTGCACCCTCAAATAAAAAATTTGAGTCCACAACTGCGTATAAATGAGTATTGTTCGCTCATCGAATTCACACACAAAACTAATGATTGATCAGCCTATTTCATGCAAGGCATTGCATAATTTTAAATGTTTGTGGGCCCAAATTTTTGCCAATGTCTGTAGTACGAGTGGTCTTGGGCGGCATTGTTGTTTCGTTGTCTTAGTCGGTCTTTTGATATAAGTTGTTTGGCGATATATGGCTAATGTAATTTGATCATTGTCATTATTTTAAAAAACAAAACCACACATGTAGGGCCGTGGGTTGCAAGGATTCTGACAAGTTCTTTTGAAGGACAAACACAAATTTACTTAATGCTGTTATCTTAATGATTTGAAAATTTTGAAATTTGAAAGTTTTGAAAAGCCAAAAAGAAGATACAGCATTAAGAACACAGAAATTTTGAAGTTTGGCCAATTATTATCAAATTTCAAAAGCCCCACACCAATTGACGACCAAGATTCTCAGCAAATGTAATTTCTGAGAATACAAAGCAGTGGTAGTATTGCCACTTCCGGTAGTTAGCCATTGCAGTCTCTCTGCCCCAGTGGTTGACTCAAGATTCCTGCTCTTGTCACAACACCATTGCTGAATACAAACCGCTTGGCACAAATGAATATGGACGGTCAATATAGAAAATAGTGAACTATTCGAGATCAGTGGCCACGATTGCATCACACATTTAATCGTGTGCTTAAACCTGAACGGGACACCTAAGTACCTCGTTTCTGTTTATTTATATATACCCCGCAGAGGTCATTTATTTCAGTGTTCAACGGCCTCTGCCTTCTCCTTTCTTCATTTTCAATGATGCTCTTAGGATTCCTAACTCGTATAGATTTTATTCTCTCTCTATAGTTTCTAGTTTCCTGTTGGAGCCCATCTTGTCTTTTGGTTGTTTGGTGATTATCTTCTCAAGTTTCTTTGTGTGTTTGTTCTATGTGAATCTTTGGAATCATTTTCTGATATTTGTTTGGCTGTCTTCATCTCGTTTTCATCTGCTGAGGTTATCGGACATTAAACTCCGTTCGGGTTTTGGGTTTTCTGTCTCAGATCTGTTGTAATCTTCTTCTTGGGCTACTTTGTAGACCGCAAGAGGCTTTATTCGGGTTTTTGCTTGTTCCTCTCTTTTTTTCTTCTCTCTGTTTCTTTCTACACCTTTTTGTGTATTTGCTATGAGCTTCCTGAGCTTGATGGAGGCGAAACTGCCTCCAGGCTTCAGGTTCCACCCAAAGGATGAGGAGCTTGTGCTGGATTACTTGGCCAAAAAGGTATCAGGCAATATCAGTTTGCATTCTTCGGAGTATCCGACCATCATCGAAGTTAACTTGAACAAGATGGAGCCTTGGGACCTTCCAGGTCAGATTCCTCTCTCTCTCTCTCTCTCTCAACACATGCATATTCATGTATGCATGGTGGTAAATCTATGTTTTCTGATGTGTGGTCAGTTTGTGATGGCGATTTCTACGTAGGTCTGCTTGCAACTTAGTATATTAAGCTCTCCAATGCCTCCTCTACCTTCTGCAAACTTGTATATAGAAAATGATTACATGGTTGTCTGCGGGTATAGTATCTTTTGCATATTTAAATTTACTGCTAGGTGTATGTATCCCTTAAATTCACTGTCGGGGAAGAAAAGGTAAATTTTCAACAGAACCACTTGCCATTTTTAGTATTTGAAAGCAACGGCCATTATTTTTGTCTTTTACAGGCAATGTCTCCTCTCTGCACTACTGCCTGGGCACATCGGTCAGCTGCAGCCACGATGTCTGACAGTCACATACATCAATAGGGGGATTAAAAGAAAAAAGGGTATTAAGATCACGTTTTAACAGTTTTTATTGAAACCTTACTAGTAAAATAATTAATGCCATTACTTTCATCAAATATTTCCATAAGTTACACTTTAAAATAAACTGGGGCAAAAAAATATGATAACGTTTGGAGATCACTCAAATAATTTTTTTAGTGATCCAGAGCCGGGTCAAATAATAACCTCCTTATAAAATAGTTATGCTAAGGGCATAAAAAATTATCAGTTGTATATATCCAACATTGTTAAAATAAAAAAAACATCTCTGACATCAGTTTTCCTTGATTCATATAGTTATGAGAGACTGATTTGTAAATCTTAGAAAATGCAAGTGGTTTCATGATTTAAAGTTGATTGCCAGAGGACCTGTTCTGTTAACTTTTTTTTTTTGATATGCAAGAAAAAGAGATTTTTCCATTGAAAAAAGACTTTCTATCCCTTGAAAGTGCTTTCTTCTCGTTTGATGTTCCAAAACCCATCCTTTTGCTTGCTTTCCTCCAGCATCCATCCCGAGTAACATTGCTTTCTTGGAAAAAGGCCGCACGGCATATTAGAAAAGTGTACCTATCCTCACGAAACGTACATCGAGCACTTGCTTTCACATTTTACCCGGGTAGAGTTCATTCCACTCTAAAATCAGTCCTATTATTAATCATATGCTTGGTCTATGAGTAAGAGTGAAATCTATTTCGACTAGGTAAAATGCAATCTCATCCAAGTGTTCGTTTTGAGCGGCTGTAACTTTTCCTAATAAAGGTTATAAATTAGTTTTTAATTCTTCGACTATTTGAAGATTTCAATTCGTTAATAAATGAATTTGGATTTCTATTTAGAAACCGATAAATAAGTAAATTCGGGGCAAGTTCCTATTTTGGACTCGTGACTTAAATAATCTTTGCTCTGGTTCCACCATAGTCTCAGCCCGTAAACTCAAAATCCGACATATTACCCTATTTTCTAAATTCTGTTTTTCTGAAAATTAGTTTTTCTCTCAAACGTCTTTTATATAGAGCTGGATCCAAATCGGCCCATACACGGTTCTAATTTTGGTTTCGAGTTTATCCAATCTTTAGCCGTTCCATATCCAAAAAACTAGTTTCGAATTGATTCCGAATATAACCTTTTAGAAATGAATTCTGTTTTGAGTCTACCATAAATCTGGACTAGAACTGAAATTTACCTGTTTACAATCCTATTCACTAGTGGATCCCCACTTACAACCTCTCAGTGTAAGGAGACGGAGAGACTCGGACAGACCTAGACTCCTCGTGCATTGCTTTCCGGAAAAGTAAAGATGGCCCACCAAAACGTGCCCGTTATGTTTTTTTTTTGCCTTTTTACTGAAAAAGTAGTGACGGGGGGATCTACACTCCTTTGTAAATTGTAACCAAAACTTCATTAAAGCCACAGCAACCGACAAAACAAAGAGTATGGGTTAGGGCAGAACAACCACCTCCCTCGTGCAGAATGGAATACAACTATTCCAACAGAAGTATTGCACCAGCATAGAATGGCTCGGATTTTGAAAAAAGGGCTCTACTATAAATTAAAAAAGGAGTGCTACACGACCCTACAATGCGGCGGTGCTGCCCCGTATGCCTGTCCTAGCCAAAAAGAAGCAACGTGTTGCTATCTATGTGACTGTCAGAGAATAAAAATCATAGAGCAAAAATATATATTCTAAAAAGCTGTTATGCTGAAAAGAAATATCGTTGATTCATATTTATTCATCTATACGCACCAAACTTTCGAGTTAGTTGTTACTCCCAGATAATAAGAATCATAGAGCAAAAATATATCTTCTTAAAGGTTTAGCCTATCCAAATAGGTGCCTCAAAAAATTTTCAGGAAGTATCTTTTTTACTTGGTTATTTTGTGGAAAAGTTTACAGTTTCTTATTCCTGTGGAAAAACCTGAACAAATGAAACTAGTCCTTTCTTGGGACAAACAAAATGAGTGCTCCCAGCTAGGGTTGGTTAAACACATATCTAGGCGAAATAAGGATTTAAAGATGAGGATGAGTGTCTCAACCTTATTTTTTCCATCCTTTTTCCTTTTTTTAATGGTTTAATTTAGAGATTCAAGTCGAGATGTCACTACTCAGCTACGCTACAAATGGGGTGCCCAATTCCATAACTGGCAGACTCTTCAATGTGTAAAGAAGCCACTAGCTAGAGCTTAGACATGCCTCAACAAGGCTGGAGAGTGTCTTACCACTGACACTAAGTCACCAACAGTTGATTCTTTTCGAATTTTTTTAAACCAAAGGATTGTAGACTATAACAATCTTTTTATGTAGAAGCCATGAATAAATGTTTTAATTATCAAATGCTAGTCGTATAATGGCATGGCTACCGGCCATCAATTAACCATCACGACTATAGAACATAATTTATGATCGACAACCTTGTTTAACCTTTTCTTGACCTTTCCTCGTGGTCAAATTGAGAATTCAGGAGTGAATATTGTTCTTCTAATCCTTGCACCAGGGATTGAACCTGGGACGACATGTTTTATCTCTTTAAAGGTTTTGCCTGGTAGATGTGCTATATAAGTTTGTAAAATATGACACCCAAGAGCTCCAAATGTCATAAAGAAAGCAGGACATGAGGCTGCTCGTCATCTCTGAATTTTTCTTATGAATTAGTAATACACTAAAAGTACACGACCCTTGTAGTATCTCATAATGCTCTTCTAACCATGCGTGGTTCCAGATGGGCCAACCTTACAACGAATACTTTGTCTGAATTACAGTGTGTTTAAAGGAACCCATATTCCTTTCTGGTTCCTTAAGCTTACTTTTAACTTAAGTTTGTTTTATGGATGATCACATGAGAGTTACTAATGCATTTTTCTATTGAGTCAGAAATGGCATGTGTTGGAGGCAAGCTGGAGTGGTACTTTTTCAGTCTCCGCGACCGAAAATATGCAACCGGTCCACGCACTAACCGGGCAACATTGTCTGGATACTGGAAGGCCACAGGAAAAGATAGAAGGGTAACCGACGTTCCCAAGGGAACCCTTGTAGGAATGAGAAAGACCCTAGTTTTCCACCAAGGGAAAGCTCCCAAGGGAAAGAAGACTGATTGGGTCATGCACGAATTTCGGCTAGAAGGACCCCACCATTTGCCAAATCTTTCTTCCAAGGTTACATCCCTTTCTTTCTCTTAATTATTAGTTACCAACAAGTGATTTGACCTATGCTACCCGATCGATAATTATTGCAGTCATATTTAATTGTTGTTAATGACACAGTTTAATTTGGACCATTGGCCAAGTATAAAACTGCCAGGAGGGTCTGTGGGGACCGGACGCTTTAATAAGAACGTGTCATGCATCATTACTACTCTTTTGTGAGAGTGACAAGCCCATGAAATAGATTTTATAGATTTGGGTCCGTTTGTTTAGAAATGCACCCAAGGACATTTTCAAAAGTTGTTACATCAAACATCTGATTACGTTGCTTTGTCATCTTCTATGCGTTCTTTAATGCGAGCACGTTTCCAAAAGTACAAAATGGGTAGAGTTGGAAATGGGGGATTGCGAATCCTCTGGATTCTGCTCATGTAATATTCATGAAGCTTTGCGATGGTTTATCCATGAATAATCTTTAAATACAACTCTACCTAGTTTCAGATTTAATCAAATTTTGTTTTAGCTAGAGTTGTGTCTATTGATGGGTTGATCATGCAAAAGAGATTAATTAATTTTTTGGAATACTTCATCTAAAATATGTACTCCTATTTTTTGAAATACTTCATCTAAAATATGTACTCCTAATTATCCTCGAGTCAACTCTTATTAAAGTGAAAATAGGTGATAACCCCTTTAAGTCATTGATAGTGGGGGAGAGTACTCGATGACTATTTACAAATTGTCACCCTAGTTTTTTTTTTTATTTTTGCCAATTTTAATGTGAATTATGTAATTTTTTAAAAATACAAATTCATGCAATTAAGCTGCACGGGCCATTATCAGAGGACGCAAGTCGATTTGGAATGGAATACGATCGGGCATGATACACGTGATGCAGTGATTCGACTTTCACACTTTTTGAGTCTAATCAACATCCTATGCAGTCAACAATCAAAATTTGACTCCGATGAAATCATATGTTATTTCAATCAATTGTGATATGTACATACACTAAAAAACATACAGAATGTACAATTATTGAATATTACATAAAATGTATTTTACTTTTTAATCCTCATCTCATAGAATAAATACACTGAATATTACCTTATGGGATAAATATATTTATGTGCATTTTAATATATACACAAATAATTATTGTGTTGCAACATTCTTATAAAGAAATAATTGAACATGTGATGGGACAAGTGTCACGTTGCATTGCATGTGAGTTCATGGACACAAGAGAACATGGTTGGCCACCTACTTTATCCGTTGGGCCCTTCATCTCGTCGCCTCGAATTACAGACTTGATGACGCTCATTCAATATTTAGCATTTATATGAACGCCTCTTGCTAACTCTGGTTAGATTGTGGGGCAGTGTTAGCTTTCCCAGGGAATCATATTCCCAAGAAGAGTTTACACAAGAATTACAAAAGCTTTTAAGTTTCTCTTTGTGAAAATCATGCCTGTTTTCAAGAATCACCCTTTGTTTTATGATGTGAGGTACACTCCATATGGGATGTTTGTCAACCGACATGTTTGAATTGGAATTTCCTGCTTGATTCTCTTGGGTGGGAAAATTTTCAGGGACCCACTTGTTCTTTGTTTTCTAGGGGTACACGTTCACCTACAATGCACGTGAGGAGCTGAGTACAATTTTCAATTTCGTTTTGTTTTATGAAGGCAGACTCTTAAATTAAAGGCACGCTCCGATTGCTTGAGAGCATGTATAAGCACGCAAATGCGGGCTGTGTGGTGCCATGCTGTTAAGGGTTCAACCCAGCAGGATCCCAGTTGTGCATGCTGGGCCATGCCGTAGGCATGCTAGGCTGTGTGCCACCCATGGGCTAGCCCACATCCACCTTTTTTAATTTTTTTTAAACTTTAATACTTTTATATATAAATTGAAGCCGATTACATACTTTTAAAGATTTCAACTTGAAATAACGTTGAAATTAGTAAAAAAAAATGCACAAATATGAATACTAATTCACAAATGAAAAGAAAAACTGTAATTATTTTAAGTTTTACATTTGATTTATATAAAAAATTATATTTTTAAATATTTAGGCCGTGTCTTGTGCTGTGCCGTGCAATGCCGTCGTCCAACTCCCCTGGCCCAGTAAGGCAAGGGCTATGCAGTGCCAGCCTATGGCCCACATTTTTGCAGGCTCAGTTGTGCCGGACCTGGGCCACCCTCCCACATTTACGTGTTTACATGTCGGCACAAAAATTTCGATACCATGCAAAGTGTGCCTGGTTCTCTAAGATACACATATTTACGTTTCATGCTTGCTAAAGAAAAATGCTTGCTAAAGAAAAGTGCAAAAACTAAAGCTCTTGGAAAAAGGTCCTGCCCAATCTGTCAAAGTCACCCGAGTTACTAGACTCCATGGCTTCTACTTTCATACCCCTCGAGTTAAGTGGACTCATAGAGTAGCCAAAATGAGCCTAGCCAAGTTTTTGGAACGTGTACGGAAGTGAACAGGAGAGGCCTAGAATTCTGTCATTAACTTGCCAAAGCAGACCGTGTTATATATAAACAAGATAAAAAGTCCCTTTCTTTAAAATGGCTGATTGACTAACATTTTCATTCCTTTGGTTTTAATTTTAAGCAGGATGACATTTTCATTCCTTTGGTTTTAATTTTAAGCAGGAAGATTGGGTTTTATGTAGAGTGTTCTACAGGAACAGAGCAATGTCACCCAAACTTTGTGAAGAGAAGTCAACTGATGATACAGAGACAGGTTCTTCACTCCCACCTTTGATGGATACTTTCCTTACATTTGACCAAACTCCACCAAGTCTTGAGGAGTTTGAGCAAGTGCCCTGCTTCTCCAGCTTTTCTCAAAGCCAGACATCCCAAGCAACCAACCCAACCCTTTCAACTCTTCCCCAAGTGGAACCAAACATGCCCACCAGGAGCTTCACCCACTCAAGTGTGCTACCAGATCTGAACCCCTTTCTGGTCCCCATTTCCAATGAGAAAGAGGTCATAATGGCAGTTCTGGAGCAATTCAACAAGACGGAAAGCACCAGAAAGATGTTAGAGTTGGTGTCATCAAGCTTAGTTGAAGGAACCTATGACAGCTACTTGTCTGAAATGGGCTTGCCCTCCATCT